>OY728166.1:627205107-628576091 GCA_963277665.1 Viscum album
GACAGCAACTTTACATATGATTTCCAATAGAATTCCCAATCCTTAATCCTCAAATCTAGAAGTCCTCAATAAATTTCATCATATGAAATCTTCCTGGAGTTTTCCAAATCCATTATCATCATGATCATTTAAACAATATTTTAAGTCTCCTAAATGAGATAATTTATTTGTAGTGTGTCCCCCAATGCCTCTAACCAACACATATAGGATCAACATGGCGTACCAAATATGGCCTCATAAATATCCATCTATATAGTCAGATGGAAAATTTATTATTAGTGAATAATAAAAAAGGAATATGTTTCTCCCAAAACCCCACAAAATCAAGGTCACGTGCATATGAATTTCATATAGAACTGTTATCATCTTCTTAGACTTCCCATATATTGTAGGGTAGTATAAAATAATCAAAATTAAATTTATACCTAACATTGTTATTAGACCTATCCAGAACCATGATGTAAAACGTGCATCCCTATCCAATAAAAAAATATGTGCGTATCTAAGAATTTTTTTTTCTCTTATCCATAGAGCCTTTCGGTAAAGACCCCAACCCTTGTAGGCCATGTAATATGTCTTAATTTATTAAATTGGTATTATGAACTAGTGTTCTCGTCTTGACGGATTAAAGAGTTTAGTAGTTTTTGAAAAGAAGATAAAAATAATATTTTTAAGTTGCAACATGAAAAGTAAAACAATGTAGAATCTTCATTGGTGACATCCATAACTCCAAGATTATCTCATCAAGTCATTCATAGTATAAATAATTGAATCTTTGGGGAGTATAAAACATAATAAAGGGGTGATTTTAGATACTCATTAAGGGTATATAATATAAAGGAAGCAATCATAAACATAAAAAATTTGTAAAGGTGAATAACTAAACCACATGCTAAGAAAACATAATAATGGGCATAATAGGGCTGGAATGAAAGTTGAATTTCATATAAGTAATCATATAACACATAACATTGGATATTATAATAGTATAATAATCTCATCATTTACCAATTTATAATATCACAATAATTTAATTCATAATGTTGGTCATCTGAAACATACATTCAAGGCGTCTACCAAGATATCTTAAAATAAATGGTTAAGGCCTTGGCCAAATCCATTTCTGATTTCTCTCATGAGACCTACCAACGCATTGAGGGCTATAGCGGTTCCCACCCTTCACATTATAATTCCAATTAATTCCTCACATGAATGGGGTTAAATATAAACAATATATAAATAATATATCTAAATAACATTCCTTAATATATAAACATAATCACAGGCCATTATTAGTAATATAGTTAATGGTATCAAGATAGCACATCTATGGTAAACAAATCATAAAAAAATCATAAAATATGGTAGATAAAAATCATAATATGTCAATATTAATAAATCATAGGATTTAAAATTGGTTTTGAAATAGATGAAAATAATCCAATAAAATCAATGAGAAATCCGTGAGAGAAATATATTTTTTAACTTTGCAAAGAAGCATTATTTTGGAGAAATTTTTTTTATTTTTCATAATTATTTATATAAACCATAAATAAAAAAAATATATTTTCATGATTATTTATTTTATAAAAAAATGGGGTTTCATAATATATTATGGATGGTATATAAAAACTGGTAAGAAATTGAGATGTTCTCTTTCATCGGGCTTGCGTATCAGGAAAAATTGATATGGGAACCTTGTAAAACATATATTTCCCCATAAAATAAAGATGAAAAGATCTGGATACATGATTTTGTAACATTCACATATAATTGATAATATTTATATTAACCTAATAAATAATTACAATGTGGAAAATATGGGAAAATGATAAATCTATTGAAATAGATGTCCGGGAAGAAACCCTTACCATTATGAAAGTAGTCGAACCATATACATCCTAAAATTAATGATCATAAAATGAAACATTTTATACCATAATGATAAATTTATTCAGGGAATATTACATAAAATTTCATTATAAATACACCAATTTCATGAAATTGTGGAGAATAAGGCATATCTCATATAAATAACTGTTAGATGGGAAAACCCTACCCTTATGTCTTAAAGTTTTATGTACTTTCCATCACGTCAAGGATAATGAAATAATATAAATTATTGAATCAAATAAGATCCTATTAAACAACTATTTTATATATAATAATTTTTTTTATGTTCATTTAAAAAAATTTAGATGAGTTATGTGATTCTATGTTGTCGATTGGGACAGTTCTGTTATTTGGTTTTAATGACAAGTTTACTTTTACATGTATATTGAAGTTCTTGTTAAAAATAAAACATAATCCATAAAGTAAATTATTTTTTATTAATAAACATGAATAAGATTAAATATTCTTATATATTATTCTTTATATATATGAGGATGATTAATTAGATTAAACATTAATGATAGTCATTTGGATTATTTTTGGGGGTTTTCAATCATCACAAATTGGTTCTCTATGATTAAATAATATCATGTATAGATTATGGTTACAGAATAATAAATTACCTATAATATTTATAATAAACTATTTTTAACAATAATAATAATATACCCATCCACGAATGTGGATTTAAAAAATGAAAACATGTTTTCCACGAAGGTAGTAAATCAACACCTCTGTGATGATGTTTTATTCGTTAAAATAAAAAGAAACAAAGTAGAAGCATGATTTTTAAATTTCCATTGGAAAAATAATATTATAGTATAACAAATTTAATAGAGTTATCCTTTTATTTATGATAAAAGAATTGAGCCAAGGATAAGAGAATAAAATAAATTGAGAAGAAATAAAAGAAAATAAAGTTGATTTTTACCTATTGAATTATCCTAATTGAAAACCTCTTTATGGCGATTGATTTTTATATTTTCTGAGACAAAGAGATATATTACATGGGATAGGGTATTTGGGAGACTATAGGGTAGAAATTGAATAATTCTAAAACCTTGGAATGTGTTAGTAGAGGTGGTGGTGAGGGGTGTATTTGGATTATTTTAACCATTTGTTTATTATTTTGGCTCAACGCTATGAATAGTTTGAGCATCAGCACAAAATACATTAAATAATTAAGGGATTTTAGATATTATTCTTCTTAAGTAACTAATGACTCAATGAATATTTTATTTATCTTATAATATATTTATATATATATATATTACAGTATTTCACAATTCATCATAAAAATCCAACTCTTTAAAAAAAATACCAAATATGTACCATAATAATTTTTCGACATATAGATTTTAAAATTGCAATCAATATTAAGAAAATAATTGTATATATATGATAAATTTATTTGTAAAATAAAATAATCGTTTATAAGAAGAATATCAATCTTCTAACTATAACTAATTTATAGCACTTCCAAAATTAATTAATGTCTCATAAAACTATCTTAAAATCATAAATAACTAATTATTAAATAATCAATCTATTTTATGAAAATAAATTTATTTTGAATAATTATGTTAATTATAAAATTTTTATTAAATATTTATGACAAAAAAAATACAAACACGTTATTTATTATTTTTTAAACATTTAGTTTCTTATATCAAGATATAAATATATATTATTTTCATTTATAAGATAACCAAATTTTATTTATTCTCTAATTGAATAATTTTTCATTCGGTTATTCATATTACTATTATTAATGGTCACATTACTATTCTAATGGTCATGTTAATATTCCATTTGAAAAAGTTTTTTAACATCTATAAATACCTATAATTTCATTCATTCATTATTTATAACATTTGTGGTACGTTATTTAAGTGAAATTATGTGATTTATACACTGTGAAATAATTATAAAAAGGGAAATTTCATTTATATAGTTTTGGTTTGTTAAATTCTCCCCTCCTATAAAAATTTCATCCTCAAATTTTCCAGAATGTCATCTCATAAATATATTTGGTTATATTTTCAACACATCTTTCTCTAGTTCCCATATTGCCTCTTAAATGTTTTGATTTTTTATAATTACCTTTACAATAAAAGTATTCCAATTCTACAAATCCAGATCTTTAGTGAAAATAATATAGTATTTTTTTCATAGTAAGATAAATATAGTTCAAATTCTATTTATTCAGAAGTGATAACATGTGTTGGGTCAGACATGTACATCCTTAACAAATAGATATAGAACACATCATGAACATTTGATACTCTTTGTGGAATCACCAAATGATAAGACATATATCCAATTCTATAAATAATTTCAAAAGTTCATATGTTCCTGGGTCTTATTTTCCCTTTTTTACAGATCCATATTACACCCTTCTATGATGATACTTTTAGAAAAAAAAGTTCCCCCACTTGAAACTTCAAATCATTCATTTGATTATCAGCATAACTCTTTTCCATACATTATCCTACATCGATTTTTGTTTGAATAGTCTATAACTTTTTGTTGTTTCCTACAAATACTTTGGGCCTAAAAGCTTCCTTTCACCATCCACATCCCAACAAGTTGGTGTATGACAACTTCTTCCAAACAATGCTTAATATTATTCTATTAGAATACATAAATGGAAAATATTTGTGAGGCCCTGGCCCTATTTACCCAGAGTTGGTGCATTTTTACATAACATTGGCATTATCACAAAAGATCAAGTCTCAAAAGAATGATTAGATTAATAGCATTGGATATACTAGACACAATTATAAGTTAAACATTACATTGTAAATTGAAAAACTTCAACAACATAGTGTCCATAGGCTACACTCATATCCCTTATACTATCTCTACAAGTCAATCATAATATACTTCTTCGCATCCTATGAAAAATAAAACATATAAATTGGTGAGATTAGATACCCAGTAAGATTAAAAATATAGCGGAAACATTTACAAATAAGCATGAAAATTTATGGATATGTATAATATTAAACAAAATCTATTTAAACTTGAACTTCAGAATAATATGGAAAAAATAAAATCAAATAATTCCATTTACTTACTAACATGTATATTATACTAGTCGAATAATCACATGCAATATCAATATCCACTTTCATAATGACGTAATGCATAATGACAGACTTCATAACTACATAGTGAAGGCCTTGTGCCAAAACTACAAATATGATTTTTTCAAGTCATATTCCAAGACAATAGTTTGTCTCATGAAACCTATTGATGCATCGAGGAGCTATAGATGGCTCCACCCATCACTTACTAAGTCCAATGCATTTCTCATATGAAATGTTTTAAACCTAACATAAACATTCGTATTGAAACTAGCATACTAAATGGCAATAATTTATCCATAAACCATGAATGGTATACAAATAACACATCCATAGTAAAATATATCACAAAACCTCACAATCCATCAAAAGATGTTGATATAAGTGAAATCAAAACTTTTTCTAGGGAAATATCCATTTATATTTTGAAATAATTTTAAAGTCATATAATTATAAAAGAAAAAATTTATGTTGAAAATATATTTATAAACTTCTATGGGAAAAATCGACAATTTTATAATGGCGGAAAATAACCACACCCACTGTACAAGTTAAAAAAAACATTCTTACCTTAATTTTGTCGAAAATGTCAAAAGGTACCTTTTTTGGAATGTTACATAAATATTCCTTTAAAAGCATTTTATAAAAAGTTAAAAAAGTAAAAATTAATTTAAACAATTGTATAGTAAATAGTAAAAATGTTTTGGAATACATTTTTAAGAAACATGGATGTGGATTATAAAGAGGCTGCAGTTGATACTTACGTAAAAACAACATCGGATAATAAAGAGATTGTGATATTAACCCCTACCTTGTACTTTTACTTGGTTGAGGGTTTTTTAACCTCTTGTAAAACAGTTCAAACAATTTTATTGAATTATAATATAACTATATAAATAAATATGATATAATATATAATATTATAATATTTCATTGTAATTAATATTTTATTAGTATCATCGTTTTAGGTGTTAAAGGATTCGTTTTCCTTTGTATTCTTGATTACATAAACCAGGTTTTTTATGGATATGATGTCTTTTATTCATATAAATATTTATATTATGTTCATAAAAATTATTTATAATCATATAATGTAGATTATTCTTGAATTATTATGATGGGGAATGAATCTCATCACGTTCGTGGAGACAATAATCTCTACGTACGCACGAGCGAAAATCTAATTCTTTTGATATTAAAATCATATATAATTGTAAGTTATATCATATATAAAGAATAACTGTCATTTAATATTTATTATTTACATCATTTATACTCATTATTATAGCCATCCAAATGATGAAGTTGTTTGAATAACAAACTACACCATGACGTGGAGACGGTAATCCATACGTACGCATGTATGGTGACTTTGTCATATATAGGATGGATTGAATAATTATTATGGTTGTACTATTTTAATAATTACATCAAATTATATAGATTATACTGGAGTTATAATTTTATAATGGAAACAAAATGAAAGAGGAAGAGGAAGATGAAAAGAAGTTGAATTAGGTGATGAAATATTTACATTTTTTCGGGTTCTTTCTTTTGATTTGATCAAAAGGGGTCCTTATGATGGATTTATGTCTAAAGGAATTACTATAAGAATAAATTAGGAATGTTGGAAGGATATTTGGTCAGGGATTGTCCAAGAAAAATATATTTGTAGGTACAAAATTAAGAGATGGTGAAGTTCCCTTTTATAAGAGATATGAGGGTCACTTTAAGAAAAGCTAGAAATAATATTTTAAAATAAAATAAAATTTATATAGGATAATGTGGGTATTGGTCGAAAAAATGTCAGCCAATATGTTTTAGACTTGTTTACATCATCATATTAACATGATCTTTTATATTTAACTCTTAGTTAAATAGTTTGACATTTAACATGTCTCTTTGTATTTTTATACTATATGTTTAATAAACATTAAATAAACATCCAATAAAACCCAAATTGGTTCTATAATGATAAAACTAACATTATATAAGTCTTTTTTCTGATCCTTATTTTTTTAGTATTAAGATATCGACCAATAATACTGTATTTGTTTCTAAAACACATTTATGTCATTTTTGACATTATTTAATATGTGATTTTGGTTGAATTCCTAAAAACTTTATTACTTCGAAATAAATACATTTAATCAACCCTAAAAGTCATAGTCACCTATAAAATTATTTTATGACATAAAAACTTTAAAATTATATTTATTTACGTATTTTTAATATCATTTAATTGATTGTTTTGTTAATAAGTTAAATACTGTATCATTATTGTGTCATATATAAATATAATTATTTTATGTCTAAAAATTATAAATAATAAATCATAATGTATAAAATTAGGTTATATTTCTAATTACTATTTATAGTCGAATATATCAATTATATAACATCATATAAATTTTTTTTACTAAATTATATTTGCTTTTGTTATTTTTGTCTATTCATTAGATTATTTAATATAAAATGCCATTATCACTCCAAAGTGGCTCCATGGGGTCCCAAAATAGACACAAGGATGCACATGGTCGGAAATGTATCATAAAAATGGGTTAGGATACATGTTAGGGTAATTTAATATTATTATAATATTATTTTTTAACTTTATTTACTAGATTTACTCCATTAACCATGATAAATAAAATATTTATTGAAGTAAATATTCATAATGTATATAAATAAAAGATAAATATTTACATAGTATGGACCTCTTGATTCCAAATTTATAATCCATTTTTTCAAATTCAAAACACAAAATTGGAAGAAATTAATTTAAAATTAATTCTCATTTTGAAAACAAAAAACGTGTTTTTATGAAATAATGATTATCAAAATATTGACACTTGTTTATATCCTATTTAATAGTGAGATTAAATCTAGTGACCTAAATTAGATTAAATGATAAAAATATAATCTGATGATACTTAAAAATGATTCAAATTTATAATTTAACACTATAAGTAGTTTTTATTAAAAAGTTTGTATTTAATTAAATTTAGTATTTTTTAATATTCATAAAAAATTAAAAGTTTTCATAAAAGTAACAAAAGATCAACCTATGATAATTTTGATATTCCAAATCAAAAAAAAATAAGTTCATATTGAAGGATAATTTTTTAAAATTTTCAAAAAGTAGGTATTATTATTCATAACAACTAGTTTGATTGGTTATTGTGTGGTGGAATATCAAAGTTATGTACAATGCAAGCTATTGCATTATTCAAAGGAAAATGTAGAGTAGAAAATTGGCGTGTTACATTCTTCCCTCATTAAAATATTTTCTTCCTCTAAATTTATATAATAATACCGCACAGAAAGATTCAAGGGGTTCCTCGTCATCTTCCTTTTGTGTTTTGAATCAATGACCACCATTGATCTGCATCTCCCGTGGGGCGATAAACTACCATGATAACAATTTTCTTTTTCTTCTCCCTTGAAGCACGATATATTTTTTCTAATTAATTTATCCATTGCTCAGATACTAATGGATTTTAGTCCCATTGAATGTTGTTGGTTGTTACCTCATGAAGAGGTCTAACATTGATCCTCCGTATTGTGGATCAGGGTACTCCATACATGTAATGTTATTATTCATAACCAGAGTGAGTTGTCCGAGAATGGTGATAAACTAATCATCACCAGTTGAATCACTAGATCAACTATAATTACCTTGTGTAGTAGGTAAATCCATATATGGACTAGGTGCATTGAGATCGTTCCTATTCCTTCCACTAGGTGCCATTTCTAAAAAATATAATACACTAGATTAGCTTATGAATCCCAATACAAAATTCGAAACTTGTAAAAGACTAAACATAAATTGAACAGTTTATGGATATAATCCATAATCATAAAACAATTTCTTTGAGGAAGTATAAACTCATAACCCATTCATAATGTTTTTAAAGAAAATGTGAATTATCTTATGCATATCCCAATAGAGTGTCATAACCAAGAGTGAAGCAAGGCACATTATCGTGCACCAGTTCTTGTTTGAGTCTGACTCAAAGTGGCATTTTTAGGTTTTACCCCTAGGAACATCTGTACCAGAGTTTCCTCAACCTACATTATCCAGATAGGGATGTATTGAGTGGAAAACTAACAAAATATATAAAATAAAAAAATTAAAGGATGTTCTTTTATACTAATCCTCAATGTCCATCTTAAAGTAATGTACTCTAATCAATGTTTTTCTAAATATATCTTCCAAGGTTTGTACTAAAATTCCTCTAATACAAACTGTAATTCCCCGACCCTAGTTACCCAGAGTCGGTGAATTATTACATAAAACGGGCATGATCACAAAATAACAAGTCTCTAAAGACTGATTAGTTTAGTAACATTGTAAATACAAGATACATTCATAAGTTTTACATTAAATTATAAAATAAAAAACTACAAAAATATAGTCTCTATTGGCCACACTAATTACCATAGACTATCCCTGTAGGTCAGCCATAATATACTTCTTCGCATCCTGGAAAAAATACAACATTGAATGGGTTAAGCTCAGATGCTTAATAAGGCTAACAATATATCAGAAACGTTGATAAATAAGCATAAAAATTTATATAAATGTATAAGACTGAAAAAAAAAAGCTTTTTAAACATCAACATCAGAATAATATTTCAATGATAAATTCAAATAATTAAATTTACATACTCACTTGGATATTCTATTAGTTGAATAATCACATGCAATATCAATAGACACTTTCATAATGATGGAATGCATAATGTCAAACATCATAACCACATAGTCAAGGCCTTGTGCCAGGACTACAAATATTATTTTGAAAATTCCTTATCCCAAAACACTATTTTGTCTTATGAGACCAACTGATGCATCGATGAGTTATAGTAGGCTCCACCCATCATTTACTAAGTCCAATGCATTCCTCATATGAAAAGGATTAAACATAACATAAACATTAGTATTAAAAATAGCATACAAAATGTCAATACATTATCCATAAACCATGAATGTTATAATAATAACACATCCAAAATAAAACATATCATAAAACCATCAATACAATATATAATTTTTGTATCATAATAAATCAACAACAAATAATCTCACAATACATCAATAGATGTTGACATAGGTGAAATCAAAACTTTTTTTAGAGAAATATCTCTTTCTATTTTGAAATCATTTAAATGTCATATTATTATAAAATAAAACATTGCTTTTGAATATATTCTTATAATCTTTTAAGATAAACTTCTATGATGTTATAATGGTAGAAAATAGTTGCAGCTGCCGTATAAGTTAAAAAAATCATTATTACCATAATTTTGTCGAAAAGGTCATAAGTTACCCAGTTTGGAAAACAACCGAAAGATTCCATTCAATCCATTTCATAAAATGTAAAAGTAAATTATAAATGATTTTAATACATATTCCAGTAAATATTAAAAATGTTTTGGAATACAATTTTAAGAAACATGGATGTGGATGATAAAGGTGTCCCAGAAAATACTTACGTAAAAACAACCTCTGATAATAAAGAGATTGTGAAATTAACCCTTACCTTGTACTTTTTATTGGTCGAGAGTCTGTTAACATCTTGTAGAATAGTTAAAACATTTTTTTAATTATAAGTAAACTATATACATAAAAATGATATAATATATAAACTTATAATATTTCTTTTTTAATAATATTTTAGTAGTATAATCATTTCGGGTGTTAACTGATTCATTTTACTTTTTATATTTGTTTATGTAAGACATGTTTTTTATGGATAGTATGTATTTGATTCATTTAAATAATTATATTATATTCATAAAAATTATTTGAAATCATAACAAGAAAATTCTTCTTGATTTATTACGATGGAAAATGAATCTCATCGTGTTCGTGGAGAAGGTAATCCGTACGTACGCACGAGCGACAATATCATTTTTTGGTTACCAAAATTGTATATAATTGGATATTATATCATATATAAAGAATCATTATCGTGTTATTTTTATCATTTACATCATTTATAATTATTATTATACCCATCTAAATGATGTAGTGTTTGAATAACAAACTACACCATGACATGGAGACGGTAATCCGTACGTACGCACGTATGGTGACTTTATTCTCTATAGGTTGAATAGAATAATGAATATGGTTGTTACATTTTTATAATAAAATGAAATTATATAAAATATTGTGGAGATATTATTTTACATTGTAGACAAAAAAATAAGAAGTGGAAGAAGAAATGAACTTGAAAAAGGTGATTAATTATTTACCTCTTCTTTGGGTTATTCCTTTTGATTTGATCAAATGGGCTCTATAGGAAGGCTTTATGAAAAATGGAAGGACTCTAGTATGATGGTAGGAAAGTTGGGAGGATATTTGGGATGGATTTTGATGTGAAATATGGCTATGGAGGTGTGAAATTAATAGATGGGGAAGTGGCCCTTTATATGGTAGGTGAGGGTCACTTTAAAAAATGCTTGAAATATTGTTTTATAATAAAATCATTTCGGTTTCTAATGGATCAAAAATTAATTATTTAAAAAATAAGGCTGGGATGGGTCGAAAAACTATCATCCAATAAGTTTTAGATAGAATTAGGTCATCATATTAACTATATCATTTAGGTTTAACACCTAGTTAAATAGTATAACATTTACCATGTCTCTGTTTAATTTTATATTATATGGTTAATAAACATACTATAATCTTCCTAGATAACCCCATGTGGTTCATTAGTGATAAAAATATCATTATATATGTCTTCTATCCAAAAAATATTATTTCAGGATTATTATATCAACCACTAGTATAGTATCTGTTTCAAACACACATTTTTGTCAATTTTGACATTATTAATAAATTATTATTTCTAAAGTCATAAAAACATTATTACTTCTAAATAAATCCATTTAATCAACCCAAAAATGTATTAGTCACCTATAAAATTCGTGTATAGAATCAAAACATTTAAATTTTATTTAGATTAGTATTTATAATATCATTTATTTTATTGTTACATTAATAAAGAAAATACCGCATCATTATTTTGTCATATATAAATATATTTATTTTATGTCAAAAAATTGTTAATAAAATATATCCTAATATAAATATTATTTACTAAAATATACATTCTTTTGTTATTTTGGCCCTTACTTTCGATTATTTAATATAAAATGTCATTGTCACCCTCAAGTGGCCCCATGGGGTCCCAAAACCGACCAATGGATGACCATGAATGGAAATGAATCAGCCAATAAGGTTATTACACAAGATATGGTAATTTTATATTATTATAATATTATTTTTTATCCTTATTTACTGGATTTACACCTTTAACCATGGTAAATAAAATATTTAATGAAGTTTATATTAATAATATCTAAAAATAAAAGTTACCTAATTAAAAAATTTATACCTCCTAATTCTAAATATGGAATCCATTTTTTCAAATTCAAAACATAGAAGTTGCAGAAATTAATTTAAAATTAATTACTGTTGTCAAACCAAAAATCGTGTTTTTATGAAATAATAACTATCAAAAGATTGACACATGTTTTTGTCAAGTTTAATCGTGAGATTACATCCAATGTCCTTAATTCTATAAAATGATAAAAACATAATCTAATGATACTAAAAACCATTCAAATATAAATAGTATAAAATATTTTGATTTAAAAAGTTTTTTTTAATTAAAATATACTATTGTTCACTTTTCATAACAAATTGAATGTTTTCTGAAAAGTACCAAATATTCACCCTAAGCTAATTATGATATTAAAAATCCAAAAATGAAGACATTTTTGAAAGATAAATTTTCTAAAATTTCGAAAAGTGGGTATTACTATTCATAATGGCTAATTTGATTGATCGTGGTGTGTTAGAATCTCGAAGTTGCGCACAATTCTCATTATTGCATTATTCAAAGGGAAACGTACTGTGGAAGATTGGGGTGTTACAATATCATTGAAGGAAAACTCTACCAAATTAATATACATATCCCACATACCTTTAATGTTGATTGAGAAAGATCTCAATGAGTTTTAAAAAGTTTTGATTGGTATTTCTGTGTTCCTATTAGTTTTAGGGTGATAAGAAGCACTCAAATGATGCTCAGTATCTAAAGATTTATAAATACATTTATAAAATTTTGATATAAATCACGGATTATAATCAGACAAAATTGAAACAGAATCATCATGATGTATTATAACTACATTATTATAGAGTTTTACAATGTGCTATCGTGGAAAATCCTCCCTTATAGAGAGAAAATGGGCATATTTGGTAAGTCGAAAAAAATTAAAGATAGTGTATCATTATTTTTGGGACTTTTGGAAATATGAAGAACCATTATGGGTAATTATTTTTAAATGTTTTTTATTTGTTGAAATCTAAATTTTTATATAATAATTATTTTTAACCTACCGTAAGGTTTATTTTCATCATATTCCACTCGTCAAATAAAATATTATCAGAGGCATAAATTGTTGTTTGATTAAATTTTTCCTTTTTGATAATAAGAGAATGAAATATGTGTATAGGGGAAGAATTCATATTTTATTTTGAAGAGGTTTGTGGTAGAAATTGAATTCAGGAGTTAGAATGTTTTCATTATTTCTATGAAATGTTAGATAATGATTTAATGATCATGATATTCTCATAAATTATGAAAAATATTGTGATAAAATCATTTTAATAAATATTGGAGATGTTTGAAAATTTTAAAAGTTATAGTTAGGGGATTACATTGTAATTTTATATCCATCATAATGAGATTTCCATTATAATGATACTTCCTTCAGAATGGTAAATTTCATCATAATTATATTTCCATTGTTATGGTAATTTATTCGTAGTGAGTTAAGAAAGAAAAGAATATAATAATCTAAGATGGAAATAGAATTATCATGATATTATTACAATGAATACTCATAAGGTAAATTCTAGAAATATTATGAATAATTGAGGAGGAAAAACATAAAATAAAATTCTTCATTAATCATATAGAAATATAATGAAGTTTTAAGAAGTCAAAGATGATGTTTTAAATGCAATGGATTTTCAGAGATTTTGAAATTTGTGGAAGAACAACAAGTTTTCATGTTTTCACTTTTTTCATCTGATTTTCCTATAAATTCATTCTCAAATCATTATGTCATGTTTAACTTTTCATATATACAGAAAAGGAAGAGTTCTCAAGTAATAATGATAGATTCATTGTCAGCCATAGATTTACTGAGGGGGATTGGACAGTTGAATGTCTGTTTACCGTATTAACAACTACTGAATTGTGAAGATCGTATTCAATGAAATAAATTAAGTCAATCATACTACGAAAAATCATATTGAGTATTTGGGTGGAGATTGGGTTTTGAATACATTGAATGTATTAATTGTATTGAGTCCATCGTACTGAGAGAATCATTTACAGATGCATTATATTGATAAAATTAGATCCATCATCATCCTATTGAGTGAATCAGATCATGCATCATCCGATTGTGAAAATCATATTAAACCAAATTGGACTATGTATTTAGAATGAGCTATTATGAATTAGTTTCCACAAAGTATTTATTCTTTTGTTTGGATAAATTTTTTTATAATAAAACATTTTATACTGATGAGAGTCAGTATAATAATTATAATCAGTAGATAAATATTGTTGAATGGTAGTCGGTATAAGTTTTATTCACTAGTGTATAATAGTAGATTTCCATAGACCCATATGAGTGGCTGTGGAAATAATATAGGATCTAACACTGAGACTGATCCTTATAAATTTTGTATACATAACAAGTCTTCATAACATTTCATGCATTAGTATTTACATACATTTGATAACAAAAATATATTAACAATTTGTAGGTGTTATGTTTCTAAATGTTTTGGAACCCTATAAAAAGTGAAAAACTAATTTACCACCCTCTTCTTAGTTTGTATAATATCTTTTTGGAACTACAAATGGTATTAATGGGAATGTTATTTTTCTAAATCCATGTCATTGATAATTTCAATTCTATAAACATTAGTGGAATTCCTATTTTTATGGAAAATAGGATTATTTCATATCTCCTATCTGTGGGTCTGGAAATATTTTATGCAGCTAATATTAGTTTTCAATCTATTGTGAATGATTGTTTAAGAAATTTGTCGACAAGTGAAATATATTAGTTTAGGGATATGATAGAAATGAAATCCTTATGTTTTTATTATATAATTTTGAGCATAAGTTGATTGGTCTCAATACTTAAAAATGTATTAGGGACAAAATTGATAGGGTTTTTGAAATAAAATCTAATGTTAAGGAAGTAATTAAACACATTAGGTATTTTAAGTATGAAGACATAAGAATTAGAGATCAAGAAAAAATTGATGAATAATTCACCTTAGTAAATTATTCAGTCTGCAGTGTTAGAGGATTTATAGATGTCCTGGAAGATTCTATAACATTGATGAAACTTACGAGAAACAATCCAGGCATGTTTGAAACAAAAATTTCATCTTTAGAAGATAATGATTATTTATATATTAATGAATTTCCTTACTTTCTTGTTACCTATGAAATGAGGAATACCCCACTTTTTAGAGAGAATATACAATATTAAATATATTTTGAAACAACAAGAATGTTTAAAATCAAAAATGTTTATGGAGATGACCATTATGAGTCTGAAGATTAAGAGGACAATTATTTGAATGAAAAAATCATGTCACATATATCCAAGAACGGTCCAAAATGATGGGGAAAGTATAATGGTGAAATTACTCTAAATTTTTTTTAGTGTGGAGGAATGAGCAATGTTACTATCAATTTCCCTGAGTAGAATGTTGGAAACTTTTGAAATAATTCTGATGAAAATAATGAAAAAAAATTAAAAAAAATGATAAATATGAAATGTATTCCAAAACATAAAAGTATAAGTTTACTAGAAACAAATAATAAATGTTGAGTAATAATATAAAATTAGACTCAACTGACAACAATTCATTTGAAGTTGAAATTTCAGAGAAAATCGCAACATTCATTGAAAATGTGGAGAAAAAAAATTTCTCAAAGAGTAAAAATGTTGGTTAAGAATCTTACAGAGAGTATCATATCAAAAGAGAAATTGTTGCATGTATTGAAAAAAAAATCAATAAAGAAATTATAGTAATTAATACATGTTTTTAATAAGTTTTGAATAAATTAAAATATATCATCCTGTAAGAGGATAAATACATTCTAGAGTTTTTAAGTTACAAACATAGAATTTCTAAATAGGGAATGATAAATGAATATCATAGTAAGAAGTTGGAAGCTATGGAAGAAGATGATAAAGAGTTTAAACAAAAACTTCTTTATTTTGAAATTAACTTTTAAAATATATTGGAAACCATCTAAAATGCTTTATAAGTAAAAGATTATACTTATAAATATTATTAGAAGACTCAATACGAGAATCTGGTTAAATGTTATCTTACCAAAAATAAATTTTAATTTGATTATTTTAACATTTTAGGTTCTAGATAGAGTAGTTTGAAATCATGGGTGGATAAAGTAAGCGAGAAACCTATAATATCTAAAAATGTAAATAACACCATCAAAATAAAGGATTTCTATGTCTTCAGCATGATAGATATGAATGAATTTAACAACTTCAAAAAATATTCAATAGAGAAACATGTTATGTCTATAAAAATTCAATATATTATTATTATTAAAGGTGTTTGTAAATATATATTCACAAGGCCTATAATTTATGGCACAAAATATCATTATTAAGAATAAGGTTTGAAAAATTTGTATGAAATAGTGAACGTAGAATGATAAACCTTCCTAACATATAGAATCTTTAAAAAGTGAATTCTCAAGTTGTTAGAAACATACCAACATGGCATCAATTTGAATGTGCCGTAGATGATTTTAGAAGATATGAATATGATGGTAATAATTTTAAAAGACATGTGACCCTCCATCCAAGATAATTTTATTATGATAAGAATGAAAAGAAATATAAAAAGAAGAAAGTTGAGGAAGAAAATTTTGTTGTTGAGACAACTATGAATGAAATTAAATGAAAAAAAACCAAGGATAATTGATAGTATTTTTTATTCCCATATTACATGTGATATAAATATATTGAAACATATTGAAAATCAAGATGTTTAATTGGTTATATTTGGTAACTATAGTAACATTAATATCATATGAATCAGAATAACTGAGATTGAATCTAAAAAGTTGAAATATAAGGATGTTTTTATGGGACAGAGCATAACATACATAGTGTAACCCAACATTTTCATTATGGAAAATAATATTTTTTTGAAGAGATTTTTATATCAAAAAAAATTATGAATAATGGAAAATACATTGCAAAATGAGAAAGAACCAATGATAATATCTTTCATAATGGATAAATCAACAACTACTATTACTTGAGTGCTGAAGATGACAAAATATTATGGAACTGAATACAGAGACACCAAGGGTTGAAAACATTAAGAATTATTATGATGTTGATGCTATCTTAAATTTTAATGAATTTAAAAGAATAGATGAAGCAGTTTTTAAGAATCTCCAGAATGGTATGATGATTGAAAAAAGTCATAAGAGAGTTGAGATCCAATATACCAAGCCACATGAGATTATTCATTCTAATTTTTGTTGTTTGATGAGATATCACTCCTTGATAGAATATTTATTCTTTATCACTTTTATCGATTATTTCACTCGGATGAATAACATAATTTTTATGAAGCACAAGACATTGGCTATTGAAATGTTCTAATTATTCAAGAAATATGTTGAGAGAGAAATGGGGGTTTCTATAAAAATAATGAGAACATATAATGGATGAAAATTCATAATAAATACTATTGAAAAATATCTATGAAAGTATGGTATGACACATAAGGATTGTTCTCATTATACATTATTATAAAATGGAGTAGTATAAATAAATAATAAATAATTGGTGTAAATGGTAAAATTCTGTTATAAAAAAATATACTTTAAATTTCAATTGGACTGAAGCTGCTACCACTATTGTACATGTTCAAAATAAATATTTGTTGAGATGAGAAACAAATATTACTCTTTATGAAACGTGGTATAAACAAATTCATATATTGAAATATAATACTTTTTTTGGGAATTTCATGTTTTCGAAAAAAAATAAATTGGATTTTGGATTGTTTGATGTGAACGGTGTGGAAGGATGTTTTATAGTGTTTTTATAAAATGGAATTAGAAAAAATTATTGAAAAAACATTTAAATGTGTTGGTGGACTCATATGATGAGAATTTAAATTAAAATAAATTTTTATTAATTTTTTTAGAATGTTGTGGAGGATAAATTGATAAATCCCAATAATAGTGAAATTAATTCATATCATCCTTATCATGATTCCAATTAATCATGTGATGAAGAAATTTCATATAGAATAAATATTTAAATTTCCTACCATACAAAATCTATGTGGAATCCGAAAACATATTTGTGAATTAGAAGGCTCTAGTTTAGGAAAGAATAAACATTATATTAGATAATAATACTTCACTTATCTAAGAATTTTAACAAGAATTAGTTTCAGAAGCTATTCAGAAAAAATAAACGGTCGATTATATGAATGAAGAGTTTGATCATACTGAGAATAATGAAACATGTGAACTAATTTCATGGCCAGAAAATAAAAATGTTATCAAGACCATGTGGGATTATAGAAACAAGTTGAATGACCATAGTTATGTTCCAAGAAACAATGCTCTGATTATTTAAAATGTCTATACATATGTGTAAGGTGTCTATTTTGATTATTTTTTCCCTAGTTGAAAGATTAGAAACAATTAGAATTTTTTTTTCAGTCGCCGCACATCGAAATGAAAAATTATATCAGATGGATGTGAAGGTAGCTTTCTCAAATATAGAATGACTGAAAATTCTCTTTTTAATCGATTTTCAAAATTATCTTTAAGGATGAGCGTTAACGGAGACTGAACCATACCTGAGATAACCAATTAAAAGTTCAAAATTCAAAAACCCAAAATCTAGCAACACGAACACCTCTTTCACAAACTATTTTCCAATGTTATAATCACAAATTTCAAGCCATCATTTTTCACTGTCATGTAAGATCTCAAGACGCAAGATACATATAAATTACCACTACAACAACTACAGGAAAGAACACACTGGGCCGAAAGCTCCTGCCTTAATCCCCTTCTGATGAATATCCATGTAGAAATCCTAGAAAGAGCCTCCCAAAGAAAAAACATTGCAGCAACACCAAAATTACACAAAAAGGCCACCATAAACAAAACAATACACTTTCACACTAATCCAACTCCCACCATCAAATATCCTCAAGACGAAAAGATCACTTACCTCCATCCCTCCAAAAATAGACAAGAGCACAACGCATGATCAAACAGAAATCAAACCACAAGAAAGCTTCCAAATGATAATGATATGGATATTTCAGCATAAAAATCATGGATGTGTCTTCAAAAGGAAGGATCATGGAATTCTAAGAACTTGAAAATTGACACCAAATCACAGACTCAACAGGAGAGAAGCCACCACCGTCGCGCAAACTCATCACCGCAAACCAGTGCATCCAAAACCATAAATGATGTAAAAAGAACGATGGGAGAATAGATCACTAGAACATCAGAAGGAATACTCGCCACACAGATCTCATCACTGCCAACTATAACACACATGAAGACCACGATAAAGCACCCACCACACACACCCGAGACAAGGCGTAGGCTTCATGCCACTAGAATTGGAAGCTTTGTCGCGGACCGTAACCACGATGCAATATGAGACCAATCTAGTGATGAAAGACTCTGGTGGGAAGTGGCTGACAATATTATAAAGGATGAGACAACCTGAATCTTAGAAACGCCACCGAAACTATGGAATCACCACCTGTTCTCATAGTGCATCAGAAGAGTCACCGCATTGACTCGGGTCGAAGAAGGCAACGATAAGAGGAAAACACTAACCCGTCGTGACCGTAACTGGCACATTTATAAAGGAACATTTTATAGCAACTTATAGGTGTAAGATTTTGAATCTAGATATCTAATTGTAATTGTTAATGGGGATGATATATTTTTTTGGAAAAAAAAGATGTTTGTAAAACATTTTTTGAGGGAATAAAGAATATTTTTGAAATGATTATTTTAGGAGAATTAAATTTCATCATTGGGGTACATGTGCAACAAGAAGAAATATATATTATCTTATATCATGAAATTTATTCCATATATTTTTTATATAAGTTTGGGATTGAATAATCCAAAGAATTTTAAACACCAATTGTAGTGAAAACAATGTTGTGTAATGATAAATATCGAATAAGTGTAAATGAGAATGACTTTCCGAAGCTAATATGATTTCGTCTTTACCTTTCATCCTCAAGTCATGATATTATTTATGTTGTGAAATTGTGTGACAACTTCATAATAACACAAATGAATTAGATATGTTGGAAGAAAATAGGATTCTGAGAAATGTCAAAGGAACAAATTCACATGGTTTATCAATCAAATAAATTACTGAGATGATGTTTCTTTGTTATTATAAGGATGATTGGGAAGGAAATTATAATAATAGAGAATTATCCTCTGTAGGAACATTTATCTTTTGTGAATTTTTTGTGAATTTTCATATTAGGAACCAATGTTTAGTAACATTAAGCATAACTGAATTGGAAAATATTATAAATACTCACGTCTGTACTCAAATATTAAGGATGAATGTTTATCTTGATGATTTTAAAATAAATTTTTAGAAACCATCAAAGATAATTTTTTATAATTAGTGTGAAATTTATCATTCTAGGAATCATGTCCAACAATAATGAGCAAAGAATATTGATATAATGTTTCACATTATTAACGAGAATGTTTCTGTTGGAGATTTTTTTCTAGAATACATTTCAATAAATTATCAAATTTCAAATATCTTTTCAAAAAAATTATGAATGAAATGTTTATGGAATTGATGTAGAAACATCATGTTCAACCACCTACCATGTATTCCTAATCTTCATAGAGAAGAACCCCCATTGTCCATTGGATTATGATGAAAAAAAGAAGAGAAAGTAACAACAATAATATTTTTTTGAAATTAGTTATATTTATTTTTTGATTCAAAATATTTGGTTTTAAAAGAATATGGGTTAGAAAATTAAATGTGATAGAGAGGAAATGTGAGATCAATATATAAATGATATTGTTAATGATAAAAGTGAGGGGGTTTATCTTTATATGGACACAAAACTTTTTGACCACCTATGGATGTAACTCCTTGGAAAAAAATACTTTATACAGTAGTGTGGTGTTAGGAGACTCACTTATGAGAACAACTTTATTTTGATAAATGTAAAAAACATGTGTTGTTTAAAAAATATGAGTTGTGAACAAATTTTTGAGAGTTAAAATGTTTCTAATGAGGGTTTTAAACAAATCCATATGGGGATACTGAAGAACCATTCTGGTTAAATTATTTTAAACAATTTTTTTGTATTTATTGACAACTACCCTTTTTTATAATAAAGTTTTTTATTTTCATGGAATTTAATCCATTTGCATTATATTTATCTAATCGGATCTAAAAGAATACGATGACGAATTTTTTTATGGATGTATTCTTTTTTCATCGTTACAGAGAGGAAGAAGTTGCTAAGAAAAGAAGTCATATTTTTTCTGAGTATATTTTTTGATGAATGTGAAGTAAATAGTTAGAATTTTTTCATACATAATAGAAAAAGTTAGATGATTCATGGTTGATCATAATATTCTCAAAAAATCATGAAAACATTCATGATAAAATAATTTGATTAAATGATTGAGAGGTTTGTGGTATTTAATTGTTGCAGTTATGATATTCCATCATAATGAGATGTCCATCGTAATGGGATTTCCATCATAATGAGATTTCCATTAGAATGGGAAATTCCATTGTAATGAGACTTCCATTATAACTTGAATTTCATGTTATTGAGATGTGAAAAAAATTCATAATGAGATGAGAAGGAAAAAAATATTAATGAGATGATTATGAAGAACACTCAAAAAAATCTAGAATATTTATGAACAGTTGAGGATATTAAAATTTTAATTCATATTTTCCTAAATTTCAAAGAAATATAACGATGTTTGAAGAGGTAAAATTTAATGATTTAAATGAAATATATTTTTAGAGATTTTGAAATTCGAGGATGCATGAAATGTTTTCAAGATTCTATATTTTTTGATCCAAGTAACCTATACATATTTGTTCATATCATTCATTCATTTGTAGCATTTCATGCATGTGGAAAAGGTAGAGAGCTATAGAATTCAAGTGAGTTTTATTACTGGAATGATATATCATGAGTAGGATCCAACATATAAATGTTTGTTTACCATATTGAGAAATATCTTCTTGTGAATATCGTATTCAGTCAATTGAATTGATTCAATCAGACTGAGAAAGAACATATTGGGTATTTTATTAGATTTTTAGTTTTTTATATTTAGAATGTATTCATAATATTGATTGCATCTTATTTATAGAATTAAATCCAAAATCATCATATTGATAGAATCATATCTAGCATTATCGTATAGAGTGTATACAATCTAGCATCATCTGATTGAGAAAATCATATTCATCCATTTTAAACTGTGGTTTTTTACTATGCAATTATGGATCAGTTGCAACAAAGTCTTTATTCAATTGTTTGGCTAAATTGTTTTATATGAAAAAATTTAAAATAGACAATAGGATATATAATCATTCCTATAATGAGATATAAGGTGTCAAACGTGAATTGGAACAAGTTGTATTCACTTATTCATAATAGTCGATTTCTATAGATATAAAAGAGTGGCTATATAAAAGATGTATGTTCTCACACAGGAGCGGAACCTTTTAAATATTTTTTGGTTTACTAACAATATTAATTTCTGATGGATGAGTATTTACTGAATGTTGAGGGGGAAACATATCTTAACATGTTTTAGGGTTTATGTTTCTAAAAGTTGTTTAACCATAAAAAAGTATTAAACTGAATCAACACCCCCCTTCTCAGTTGTTATATGATCATTTGCAACTTCAAGAATCCAATGAAAAATTATATAGTAATATCATTTCATGTCTATTTAGCAATAGGTAGAGGATTCATGTATCCTCTGGGATGTGGTCTTTAATATTTTTTTATTTATAGACTAAACATATTGATACATAATCATAAATTTTGTGATTTATAATATCCCACCATAAATGTTTCTTTCAAATCTCTATACATCATAGTGCTACCAGGTTGTCCAATAAAGTTGATCTAGGATCATCATCCAATAATTCCGTTATTAGAATTGTTATTGAGGGAACACAAACCCTCTTCTAAAATTTCATGATTCCGTTTTCATATACAATGTCTACAATTTTCCCATCATTCACAACATTAATTTTATTTTTAAAATATTCATCATTCGACTGAGATGTTTCAATCCCTTCAAATAAAAATGGATTGGAAATGTATTAGAAAAGTATAGATGTTTCAATTTCATTGATAACTCCCATATCCATCTTTTCTAGATCCATGTATCGAAAATACTCATCTTGTTCAAAACAACATGATCCTTAATGCTCAACTCATCTTCTACAATATTCGCCTTCCATGGGTGGTAGTGTATTAAAAATTGATAATACGTGAGTAGCATGATCCATATACTTTTACTCAGGTTGAGTTATTTATTTGATAAAATATTTTTTAAACTCTGAGGATCTATATATATCTCAGAACATTTAATATAGAGAGAGTGTTTCTGTTTCTTTATAGAAAAAGTTATGGATAATACCTCAATATAAAGAGTTAGATAGTTCTATTCAATCATTATTAATTGACTTGATTCATAGTCAATGAATATATATTTCTTCAAAAGGACACAACTATTTCATTTCTTTGATGCTTCACTATAAACAAAAAATACCCAATTTCCCAATTGTAGAGTTCATATCAGAGCACTCACTAATATCCTCTTCAATTATTCAAAAAATTCCTTCTAAGATTTTCTCCATATAATCTTAACCCATTTATGAGTAATCATTGTTTATGGGTTAGCTAATCAAGAATCATTCTGAATGAAATGACGATAGTAACCTACTAAATGAATGAAACTACATCCCTCAGTTATGTTTTTGGTGTAGGCAATTACTGAGCCACCTTTTTCTTAACAGGATCAACTAATTTTCCATCTATAGAGACAATATAGCCAAGACAAGAAACTGATTGAAGCAGAAATTCACACATACTATGTTTCCCATGAAATACTTTTCATTTATGAGTTTATAAAGTAATCCATAATTGGATCTAGAGTTCTTCATATTTATTAGATTATACCAATATTCCATCAATAAATACCACAAAAAGGTGTCAAGATATTCCTTGAGAACTCTATTTATTATATCATTGAAAAAAAGAGGGCACATTAGTCATTCAAAATAGAAGTTCGGTAAACTAGTTATAACCATACCTAGTTAGAAATTTGGCAATGTGAATATATTCCATCTTTATAAACAATCGATGATATCCAAAAAGAAGGAAAATATTAAAAAAAATATTTTTCATCAAAATTTTAACAAATAAATAATCAAAGGGAGGTAGATGATGCTTGTTATTTGTTGTAATAACATTTATTTCTCTATGGTGAGTGCTCAACCTCATGGATCCCTTATTTTCTTGATAAATAGAATAGGGGTTCCACATGGAGAAACAATTCTGAGAATAAATCCTTTATTACTCAACTCCTCTAATTGATTTCTCGGATCTACTAATTCTACAGGGGACATTCTATAACTAGTCATTCATATTGGCATTGCATCAGGTATTAAATCGATGAAAAACTCAATTTTACACTCCGAAGGATGTCTATATAAATATCCAGGAAATACATCAATGTATTCATGGAAAAAAATGTACATTTTCAAAATTATAATTTTTTCCTCATTCATAGATGATGTTTTATCTTCCCAACCATGAATATCCTTCAGTAGTAATACTAGGTGTGGACCTTGATAAAAACGATATGATGAGGTTTCTATTCTAAAGATAACGGATTCTAAATATTTCTCACAAATTGAATATTTATTCATCTTGAAAAAGACTTTATCATTATATTTTTAATGTTATTCTATACAATAGATAATATCAACATCTACCATAGTTACGCTAATATGGTTTGTAACAAAATCAAATTTATGTGTCATATAGAGGACTATCCAGAATATCTTTTTGGCAATGATAATCCCATTAATTGTTTTAAATTCCATATCCTTTATGAAATAATACGGTAAATGCCTAATTTTCTTGAAAAAATGGGAAGATATAAAAGAATTTTATGATCCAGAATCAAATATAACATTGGATAAGTGTGATGAAATGATTAATGTATATGTGACCACATCATTAGGAACTTCATCCTCCGTAGTTGTGATCACATATGATTAGACATTCTACCATGTCCTTTTATGGGGAATGTTTCCTTGAATCTTCGTATAATCATTTTCATATTGACCCATTTCCCTACAATTGTAGTATTGAACAGTTTTAGCTTCTTTATTTCCCCTGAAATCAAATTCTATGGGTCCTTTTTCTTGCACACATGTAATATAATATTTTTATTTTTAATAAGATACTTGGGTGTTTCCCTGCACAAGTATCGTATATTAGAAAATTCTATTTTTCATTCTACCCTTTATCCATCATTTCCTCTACCACCATATTCTTCAATTATTATCCCATGATGTGATAAGACATGGAGAATTATTTCCCCAAATTTATAGTACCTGAGTCTATATATTCATATGATGAGAATGTTTGGGATACCATTTCGATTCGGAGGAATGGGTTTAACGCATCAAATAATAAATTAATATTTCTCCTTCGATTGCATATATAGTTTCCAATATCACATTCATAATTTGTAAATATGGCAACATAATTAGAAATGATTTAATTATATTTTTATCTCAGACCCTATAATTCTCTCTCTATATACACTCATTATTTGGGGGGGAAATATTTTTCTACGAAAATTTTCATAAAATCATTCAATTCCATAAATTTAAATTTCATACTCCTATTTTGTGTTTTTAATTAATGATCACAATTGATCTGTATGTCCCAAGAGGTGATAAACTACCATGATAACATCATCCCATTAATTTCATCCCAATATGAGAAATATATTCTCTTATGAACATATCCTCTCCTATACTGCAAATGGTTTTGTAGTCCCTTTGAATGATGGAGGTTTTTGTCTCCTAAGGCAGTCTAACATTGTTCCACCACATTGTGGATCAGGATGCTCTATACAGTTATGTTTATTATTCATAACCCGATTCAGCTACCCCAGTATAGTTTTATGTATCTTATAAACGGTTGTATCACTATTACCAACATCATTTTATACATAAGAGGGAAATTTATACCTATGGTAGGTGTGTTGATATGGTTTCCATACCTTACACTATGAGATGTTTCTAAATAATGGAATACACTAATTTAGGTTATCAATAATAATATATAATTTTAAATTGTCAAAACACTTAACATAATATTGAAATTAATTAATAGATAATATCATAATCATGAACATGTTTTCTTTGGGGACTCAATTAATTTTAAATCATTCATAATGGTTTGTAAATATAATGTCAATTATCATAATAATATAACCTTGTAGTTTCAACCCAGGTGCATAGTATGTCATGTTTCCATGTACAAGGTTACCCTGAGTCTGACCCGAGACACCTTGTCAGTGTTGTTACACCTAAGTGATTCTATTTTAGAACCAAATCCAAAAATAATATCCATAGAGGGATGTATTATTTATAAAAAAGACAAAACATTTACATTAACTAAATACTACTATGTATTATTCTTATCATCAAATTCAATCATAGTGTTGTGTTCTTTAATCTATGTTTTCTAAATTTAGTTTCCATGATTTCAAATAATCATTTCTTCTAATACCAATTGTAACCATGCCAACCTTAGTATCCGAGATTCAGTTTTTCACTTTATTAAATAGATACTATGAAAAAATTTCACATTATAAAAGTACATATAGTTTAATATTTTTGGAAAACAAGATACAAATAGACATTTTACATTACAACATGAAAGTGAAATCAACATATAAACATCATTTATAACATTCATAATTCATAGGTTATTTCTACAACACATTCAAAATATACATCTCCGAATTCAATGGGAAAATAAAACATAACAAAGGGTGATATTATATGCTCAAAAATTTTACACAATATAGTAGATGTTATCATAAACCTAAGCAATAAATCAAGGTGAATAACAAAACCACATACTAATAAACATAATCTTGACCATAATATGGTATGAATAAAAGGTGAATACCATATAAATAGTAACATAAAAAATATCCATGGATATTCTAATAGTAAAATAATAACATGATATATCAATTACAAATATCATAATGAAAAAATGCATAATGTTTGATGTCTAAAAAATACTGTTGGGGCCTCACCCAAGAAATCTATATATAAATGGTTAATTCCTTGACCAAGTCCATTTCTATTTCGTCTCCAGATACATATTGATGCATCGATTAGATATAGTGGGTCCAATAATAACTAACAATGTCCAATTTATTTCTCATATTAATGGGGTTAAACATAAACAACATATAAATTTGAAATTTAAATAACCTTCCCCATTCTGTAAACATAATAACTAACCATTATAAGTTGTATTGTGAGTTGTATCAAGATATCACATCCATAGAAAAAATGATCATAAACCATTTGATAAAATATGGTAGATGATAACAATATAATATTTATATTAATATTTATAATATTAAATAGATTTTTCGAAAAAGATTAAATACTCTAATGAAATCATCGAACAATTCCGGAGAGAAATACCATTTTTTACATTGTAATGAAGATTTATTTTTGTAATAATAATAATCATTTTTAATAATTATTGGTACAAAATATGAAAAGAAAATTAGGTTTTTTAATAACAAATTTGTGATTTTTTGTAAATAATTGTGTCTTATAAAAGAATTATGATGTTTCATTGAAATTGTTAAGAAATATATAAGTTCCCTTAAACCAAGCTTGGGTATCCTGTAGAATTAAAAAAGGATCCTTCTAAAACATATATTTCCCTATAAAATAAAGATATAATGACATGAAAAATGATTTTAGAACATGTAATAAGAATTTATAATATAAATATAAAAATAATGAAGAATTAAATTGGTAAAATAGTTTTAATGTATATCTTGAATGAAAAGGTATATTTAAGAAGGACCCCTTACCACTATGAAAATAGTCGAATAGTATGCCCCATAAAATTAATGATCATCAAATAAAACATTTAATTCAATAAAAATAAATATATTAATGATATTATACATCAATGTTATGTATAAATACACCACACATAATAAATAGTGGTGAATAAGGCATATCTCACTATAATAAGGATGAGATGAGAGAACCCATACCTTATGTCTTAAATTGTTTTGTACTTATGCTTAATGTCATGAATAATGAAATTTAATTTATTAATAAATTAATTCAGAAACTATTAAACATATAATTGATTTAGTAAAATTTTGTTATGTTAATTTGTTGTCTTTTGATGAGTTATGTGATTCAATTTTTTCATTTTGTAGTTTATTTTTTCTTGGTTTTCTGGATCAGTTTAATTCCACACGTATATTGAAGATCATGTAAAATGGAAATAATTTTACAACATTAAAATTCCATGTTACTAATGAACATAAATAATATTAAATGTCTTATATATTATTTTTCCAGATATGAGAACGATTCATTAGATAAACCTGTAATTATAATCATTTCATTTAATTTTGTTGTTTTTCGATCACCAAAAACTAGTTTTGTCTTATTAATAAATAACATGTATATATACTGGTTAAGAAAAACTAAATAAATTATAATATTTATAATAAAATATTTTTTAACCAATATAATGGTTTTATAACAATCCTTGAAGGTATAACTGAAAAAACACGCGTTTAATGATGGTTGTAAATCGCCACCTCTCGGACAATGTATTCATCATTAAGATAAAAGTAAATGGAGAATAGACTTGGTGGTGGATTTTCCATTAACATAATAACATAAAAGTATAAAAAATACACTATAGTTAACTAGTCACAATTTATAGGAGAGGTGAGGGAAGGATAATATATGAATAGAAATTGAGATGTAATGAAAAAATAGGATTGTTTTCATCCAGAATGCTCCTCCGTGGAAACCTCTTTAAGGAGATTAATTTTGAAATTTTTTAAGACAAGGGATCCTAAATGTTTGGTAGCGGCCTGGAAAGTGTATTCGGTTGAAATTGGACATGTCATATATCTAATAAGGTGTGAGGAGAGAAGGTTGTGAGTGGTGGTATTTATATTGGTTGAGAGAGGTGTTTTTTGATTATTTTAATCATTAGTTTATTATTTTGTCTCAACACTGTGAATATTTTTAAAAATATCACTAAATAAATTAAATAATTATTTTATGTTTGAAATTTTTATGATTACATCATTTATGACTCATGGAATAGTGTATTTATCTTATAGTGTATATATATAGTAAATTTCCATATTTCACTTCTCATTAAAAAGAAAAAAGTTTCCTAAAAATCTCAATAAATCACCATAATAATTTTCGAGAATACAGAATTAAAATATGGGCTTCATTTTATCAAAATAAGTTTCTAAATATAAATAATTTATTTTATAAAATCATAAATTATTTTAAAAATACTAATTTTAAAGCTATAACTTGTTTTATAAAATTTAAATATGTATTTATTAATTACAAAATTACAAACACATTATTTGTTATTTTTATTACATTTATTAACTTATCAGAAGATATAAATATATCAAATTTTCATTTAAAATATACCAAACTATTATTTATCCTTCCATAGGAAAACATACTATTATATTAGACATATTACATTTCCTAATGGCCACATTTCTATTCCAAATCTCATGTTACTAATATGTTAGTATAGTTCCCTTAACTTTTATAAATACCTATTATTTCATTGCTTCTTCATTTATAATGTTTTTATTGTGTTATATATGTTATTTTATATGATTTATCATATATGAAATATTTATAAGAAGGGAAATTTTATTTAATGAAATCTTGGTTGTTAAACTACCATGATTATCCACCAAAAGGCCTCTTTTATAGTTATGAAGTGTGAGAGATTCATGAACTTATTTATGGTCACCCATGCCACATCATTATCTTATGCGGATCTCGGTAATCTAGAAAAAAATTATATAGTTACACAATCACACTTCCACTCATCGATGGGAAATAGATGTATAAGGCTGGTTCGTCTACAGTGTTCTACTATCTATTGATGATAGGAGAAACACCTAGTTATAATGCCAAATTTCTTTATTTTTATACCATTCCAATAGTACTGGTGGTATTGATCATGATACGTATTTTTATGCCTATTGTGTACCACCCATGTGAGAATGATATTGTATCATCAATTACCCTTGAATATCTATACGAAACTAATGACATCCGTAGATGTGGAAGACCTCATCCTTATAAATGAACCATTCTAGTGGAATGTCTATTTTTTAGAAAAGATTCCTTACGACTAGGCCCTTGGGATATGATAACTACCTCCCCTTCGCTCTCTCAATAATTGAATAGTTGATAGCAAAATCTATAATGTAATACTCTCACGGTACTCTTAGATATATATGTGCATCTCAAAGAACATAACCATCAACTGAAACTCGTCGTTATACACTCAAAATAAGTTTTTTTGAGTTCTTATACATAGAGAATATGTTATAGAATTAAAATTCCTAGGCCTATTTCTAAGCTCAAAATAGAAGGATTGTAGATATTTTACCCACTTTCATTGTTGGAGGTCCAAGTCATTGATTAGAATGATATACTTGGGATTTTTCATATCATTATACACCATAAAACACTCTCCATGAAAATAATTCTTCCAACTACACAAAGTATGAACTACAACTATCATTTTGATATCATGTGTTGGGTAGTTCATCTCTTGTGGTCTTAATAGACATGTCTTGTATTCCACAAATCGATCGTCAAACATTAGAACTACCCCTAGCCCAATTCCTTATGCATCATAATAAACTATATAGCTAATACTCGACTCTATAAAAATTTAGAACATCACTTTACTTAGTCTTACTTTCATCTCCCCAATTAATTTCATACATGCTTTTTACAACATAAACATCACACCCGTCTTAGTTAAACCCAAAATTGTTGCCTTTAGGGATTATAAGTCCTCAATAATGTGCATGTAATATCCATCCATCCAAAAAAACAAATTTTTATTTAAACAAAATTATTGGGATGAAACCTATAAACCATTATACTCACCTTATCTAGGTCAATATAACCTCCCACCTATAAAATAAGATGACCTAGTAAGTGAACCTCATTGATCCATATGTGAATTTTCTGATGATAAGATACAATTAGCATGTTCTTTTGGATTTATTGTGATCGAAAGATTATTGATATGGTCATGTAGTGTGTGAGAATATAGTAATACATCTTCCATTAAGACCACCACAAATAAATCTAGATACGGGTGAAAACCCCCAATACATCAAATCCATGAACGAATTGTCATGCTCATGAGACTGAACGACATAACTAGATAATCATAAAATCCATAAATACTATAAAAAATTGTATAATGTATGTATGATGTTATAAATATTACCTAATGGTAACTTAACCATAAATAGATATTTGTTAAAAGCCTGACTTCTTAATGATGATTGAATAGGTCATTGATATGAGGTAGCAGATACCGGTTCATAACCATAAGCTGGTTCAATGAAGGAAAATACCTTTAATGATTTAAAAAGGAGGTATATTATCATGATGTATTCTCTTATCTTCTATATAAAGGCTTTCAATCTTGGTTTTCACTCCACCCAGCATAAGATGTTATGGTCTTTCTCTACCTTCCTTGAAATCCCATTCACCTTTGTAAGATAACTATTACCCTATGGTGATGTAAATGATTTGTAGTGGTGAGAGTAGTACACATAATTTTGAGTGGGGACCAACTATTCCATCCTAACAATTACATCGAATAATATCATATTGAGGATGTTGATTTCCAATAAAATGATAAAATCTTTCCTCAGGGGGAATGACATACACTAGTGCACACCCGAAGATCAAATTAGCAATGTAGTATCAAGAGTCATGATGTAAATGATGTACAGAATATCAAGCCCAATGATTTCCATTTTATTTTATAAAAAAATATAATTATAATCCAGTGTATAAAAAATGGTAGATACTATTTGTCGAGCCTACCATGATTGTACCTTTAATTATAGAATGCCTGAAACCATGATCCACAGGTATTGGTTGTGATGTATATATTTTTCACCAACCCTAGAATTTAAATGATACATGAATACCTTGAGTGGTTCCACGCTATTGGTGTTATGTATCCCGAGCATAGCATCCTCGACCACATCCATCTCTTCATCTTGAATGACCAGTGGTAGTCTAGATTCCAGATTCACATGGAGCTAGTAATCCTACTACAAAAGGCTTAACTAGTAAAGATCCTCCCCTAGTAGGAACTCATAGACTGGATTGATATAATATTTTTAGGTGACCTGTCAAGCCATAGCTCTGACACTCGAATGGGTCTCAATTACACTATGGTTTTAAATGACAGTTCCTACCAGAGTGGTGGTATATATTAAATATACCAGAATGGGTACTCTGGATACCACGACTCTATCAAGAATATTTTAGATGATGTTTCTTACTACTGAAAGAACTACTACCCTACCTCAACACCATCAACCATGTTCTATACTACCACATTCCCTAAAATTAGACTACATAATAATGGAATGGTTTAAAATTCCATATATATTAGTCAATGGGATGAAATTTACCCGATACCGAATAAAATACTTTAGAACATCCACAAAGCATCTTGATCTAGAAAAATCATATGAAACTAAGGATGGTGTAAAATTATAATTTTTTTAATGTGAGAAGAATAATCCATAAATTTCAGGTATATTTTATCTAGATGAAGGACCTATTCAGATATATAATTTCATATAGTTTCCATAAATAAAAAGTCATGGAAAGAATTGTGAAAATCACCATAGACCATATCTTAATGATGGCTTAATTGGGTAATAAATTACTACAATTTCATAGTTGATCTACTATGAATATAATTTGAATGATTGTCCCTCCTCTATCGATGCATCTCTAGGTTCTGAAAGATAAATTGAACTACATCTATGCATTTGTTTGTAGAGTTTGAACTATCATCCACTAAAAATGTGGGTGGATGTTGCTGCTTAAAGTCCCACATAATCTCTTCCACAGTAGGGGATGACCACAAAGAATTCTACACAATATTCCAAATGTGATGTAAAATATCATGAAATTGGAAATTTTCACTCATGTCAGATATAACAGGAGGTCAAACTAGTGGCAATATTTATGGGTTAGGTCTCATAACCCTACAATCAAGGTTGCTACCCCGTTTATAGTACTCAGCTCGTGGAATTAATAGAGGAATTTACATAACTTCTTTTAACACACATCTTATATATGATTCAATATTGATAAAATATCATATAAAAGAATAGGACAGGTACAATCATTCTTATATAAGAGTCACAACCATTTTCATTCTCGTAATGCCATGTCTGGACTTTCATATTAAACTACGATAAACCACTAGATACATCTTAGTACCCCATGAAATTATTGGTTCCAGTTATAGTTCTCTTTTTTATATCAGGGTTTTGGTATACAATATTTCAAATGCATGTTATAGAGGAATTAACCATTTATGTTGTAATTGGCATAACTATTTAATGGAATCTGTTTCTATTAAATCTTATGACTCAATAAATCTAAAAAATCTCATGAAGTATATCCCCATATATATAAATATCAAGGTGGAATTACATGCATCTATCATTCCTATGTTAAAAATTTCTATGCTTCAAAAATTGGAAATCATACATCATATAGCTACCACCGGGATTTTACTAGGGTTAAATTAAATTTACGACCATTACAAATTTATAGAACGACACACACTCTTTAAATTAGTGGTTATTGGATTAAACAAAATACAAATGGATAATTGAGGTTCCATCATCACACTATATGCTATAAAAATTTTAGGATAATGCATACACATTAATTATTCTATTTATTTTTCCCTACAAGAAACAATAAAATAATTCCAAATATAACTATCCATGCATAAGGAATACGAAACCACACTACATGTACTAAGTAAACATGTCATGTAATAATGAATTATATATGAATCCTTATATTCCTTAATGATGCCTGTGGAATTACGTCCTTCCCATACCTAAACAAGGGTAATAATATACATAATAAATTTAAGGAAAACCAATTTCTATATGCATCACCCAACAATGAAATAAATATACCAGTAAGAAGCATAATCCAGAACAAAGTATCCTATCATGGGGAGTTCATATTTTCACCAATATTTGAGTATGTTAATCCAATGAATAGGGTTATTACAAAATTATGATAAACCCAAGTCACTCATATAATAACCCAAATTGTAAGACAAAAATAAAAGAAACACCTATGATACCAATTTGTAATGTCCTGATCCAAGATCACTTTTAAGTAACCATACTAATCTGGTCACATAACGTCAAGCTCAACTCCCCATATGTTAGAGGCTTATGACTAGAAGAGAGGGATCAAGATGGTGTGTAGATGACAATATACCATAATGATCATATAAACATAGCAATATAACATGTGAATAAATGGAGGAAGAATAATACCAACTAAAAGCAGAGATAAATCATCCATATATAATAACAAATCATTTGTAGTAATATATAGAATCTTATAAAAAATGATGTATTTTCATGGATCAAAATAAAATAAATATGATGACGGGGAAACATAAAAACATTCATACATGTATAAAAAATGAAAAATACTGTAAAGAAAATATCACCCAAATGCATCACAAGTCATAGGCCAGTCTAGTTCTCAATTAATCTAAATCAACAATCAATCAGGAATACATAGCTAGGAATTTTCCCTATTACCTACCTAAAAACATGATTTCTTTCTTAGCACCAATCAGCAACCTAAATAGGGTGTATGATATAATTAGTAGGTTACCACTAATAACATCTTAATAGATACAACCTATGAATATAAATTTAATACTGTTCAGGATTAATAATCACCAGTGTAATAAAATTCATAAACTAAAAAACCATGGCATACTGGGATCCTAAAATGATTCTATGTGAACTATTCCTACATTGGTATAATCGTGAAATCTATTTGAACAAATTCCATCCAGAATATCTTATCATATAAAATATGTATGAAAAGATAGACCTCCACTAGAAAAGGCCATTGGCATTATTCCCAGGTGTCCACACATTATGTCAATATTTCATCAGTATCATACCTCTAAAAATATCATCATAATGAAGACATTATTAATAAAGGATATGAGGTGAGGCCATGTCATCGATGACCATTGGGGTTGATTGAACTCATAGTAATAACTCATGTAGTCTATAAATAAAGGGATAGCTATAACCCAATGGGTGGACCGACATAATTCCAATTTAAAAGAATCTAAAAGATGTATGGAACTCATAATTAAAAATCCAAGACAGTGTATGTCCACAAATACTGGGGTGATCCATGGGGTCACAAGTGTGGATACCTTTAGTTAAATACACAGATTTTATCCATGCATTCATATATCTAGATGGAAAAAAGGAATCAATTGTACAATGATGAGGCATTTGTGTTATAATAATAGGACTATATTCTATGGTGGGTATCTCCCATGAAAAATGGATCAGTGAATTTGGGTGGTGTCATCTAATTTCTCAAAGAATACCGTCAAGAATCCATGGGGGTATTAAGTCTGTAAATACTATAATAAGAAAAAAGTCACATAATAAAGGCACAAACTAAGTAAATATAATGTGTAAAATTGTTCATATAAAAATCATTACAATTTAGTGCCTATATTTAAATGATTCCATTAATATTCATTTCTTGATTATAATTTTTATGGTCCATAATAACTAGCATCAAGTATATGTATATATAGCATAGCATTGGCCAAGTGATAATCATTACCATTTATTACATCCATTCAATTCATGTAATTAATTTTCATCAATTGATGGATAGATTTAAGGTGGAAGGTAACGCTGTCCATGTGAAATGTATTCTAATTTTCTGATTCTATTTATAAATTCAATTTTTAATTCTACAAGCTAGGTAATAATGTATTCCTCATATTCCAATTTTAATTATTAATTTTCATAAATCATATCACATTACAGAAGTTGAACCAGACACATTGATGTGTGTCATGGTTATAGGAAGATGGAAGTAAAATAGTAATATAATGGGAACACCCAATGGGGTAGCTTACATTGAGGTTGTTGATCTCTAAAGACATTAGGGATCTAAATGAGTCTTTAGTATTCAAATCAAGGAATCCAATTCAAAGAAAATTTATTTTATGTGAATAACACTGTGAAACCGACATATGGAATAATATATAGATATAAATGTCAAGTCATTTATGTAAAATTTATAAATCACATACCTTATGCATGTATAAGAACACTCATCTAGTACCATCATTTAGTTTGTTCTAAATCAGAACATGGAAAAATATACACACTCCCTAAAAATTGAGAAAATTTTCTCACAAAAAAAATAGTGATAAATATGGTGAGATTATCAAAGGAAGTGAGCCAACAAATTAAATATCATACCAGTGCTGATCAAAACTTATATACAACAGTCACATCAGAGGCCATATGAAGTAGTGGATTTGAATACAAGCAATAGGGTAGCATGAAATCTAATCAAAATAAAGGAAGATGAAATGATAAAAAATTTAAAAAGATCTTGGGAAAATGAAGGTTATTTTCTACTTTTTAAAAAAGATTGTTTATTCACAATGGTTTTCCCAACCATGCAGTGGTCACTATTCGCATTACACCCCACACTCTATCAAGGAACATTATTATGAAATATGTTCACATCCCTTTCACACCCTCAATAACCCACTGCATCACACCAAAAAAAATTTAATAACCACTAATCCTTATAAGAATGGGTTAGAAAAATCATGAACCTGGATGGTTTTCTACAAAATACTTATTTTTGGGCATCAAATAAGCCCTAGAAAATCCCAATTCATTATTTAGACATTAGGGAACATTTATAATGATATAAAATTAAATTTAATCCAATAATTAATGGGTCTATAACTTCATGAAAAATAAAATTTTTATATAAATCACATTATTCATTTATATCCTCATGATTTATAGAATTACATGTTTTCCTTCTATTTTTTCTCTTGAAGTACTGAAGATACTATAAAAATGTTTTAAAATAAAAAATAAATCTAATTTTTTACTCGGTAAATAATATTTTTTTCCATTTCCATATTTTCCTTAAAAATATTTTAATAATATTTTTACTTTTCATTAATTATATATTAATAAAATTTATATCTATGATTTACTTTTTTTTTAAAAAACCGAAATAAATATTCTTTTTAAATTTTCAACTTTATACTTTTTACATTTTACAAAACATTAAAAGTATTTTTTATTATCATATATAATATGAATTGATTTTACTATCATCATTTATTCCCAATGATTCGAATTTTAATTTTAAAATTGAAAGGATAATATTATAAAATTCGTTAATATCTATTAGATTTCTAGATTTGAAATAAGTGGTTTCAAAAAAATAGATGTATATTCCTCAAGAATTATTCTATTAATATTTTTAATGTATTTTTTATCTATGTTAACATAATTGGTTTAATATTATAATTTATTGAGAATATAATCTAGTGATACCATGCACCGTATTTGTTTAGATGGTTAATGATTAGTTTGACATAGGAATGTGTGGACTTTCCAATTTATAGTTCCCCCAAAAAAAATTGTTATTAATTTTTGAGGCATTCCAGTTATATTATATTATGTAATCACATGAATAATGCATTTTAATTTTTATGTGATGGGTTAGGACTTAAATTTCATATCCCCTTAATGCATTGATTGGATGTATGAGACAAAAAAGGATGGGTATTTGGATGATGACAATTCTATTTTAGGAGATCCCATGGTATGAGGCCTCGATGGAACGTTTAATAAGCCTGAAATTATGTATTTAATAATTATGAAATATGTTAATGATTTCGATGTGATTATTTGAATAGATATCTCATAAATATATATATTTTAAGATCATATGATTATTTATGTGGAATTATTTGATCACCATTTATTCTTACCATATTATACATTTCTAATTTATTATATATTATCTTCTCATATACACATACCATTAATGAAACTCTAATATCACCCATATATTATGTTTCATTTCCCTTGGATGATTGAATATTTATTTTGATATATATAAGTGATATGTTATATGGAATAATTTTATAAAAAAATAAATTACTATGTTGTATTTTATGATCGCACGACCCGTCCCCTGGGGCCCATGTTGTGACTAACCCCAGCCCACCTTTCATATGCCACGGGATGGTGACTAGTACCAAAAGGTTTATACCTATATCAGGAAGTTATTACCTTTAAACCTATACAAACACATAATCACAGAACACAAGGAGAGGAAATCATGATGAAAAATGTTGTTGTAAAAAGGGTACTGAAAGTAAAGGGGTTGGAATACAATTCCAGCTGATATGTAAAAGTTCAACTAAAAACAGAAAGTAGCTCTTGGATTTTTCACCTAGGATCTTACCTGATGGGTAGGTACGAATCATCTCCATAACACTTCATGTCAGCTCATCTCCTCTGCATACCACCTGGAGATGGCTCCCTCAAGCTTTAGCTCAGCTGCACATCCTCTTCACTAGACACAAAAATGTGAGGGTGAATCCCGTGTAGGGGTGGGTATAACAATACTCACTTGGGTCTCCGAGACCCATAAAGGTATCACCGAATTCCACAAAGGCAAACCACAACGCATGATCTCAATCACAAAGCACAATGATATAGACACAGCTCAACCAGGTATAAGTAAATCACTGAAGTATAGAAGATTAGTCGAGAAGCTAGATAAATCTAACTCTATCGATAGCTCTCGCTACTGACAATACAGAGTCTAACCCACATTGGATCGATAGGTATTAACCCCTTCTGACCCACACAGGTTCTTATCTTCCCATGATCGATAGGTATTAACCCATGCAATACCAAAATAGGATCTGATCCGCCGAGGATCTGTATGTTCTAACTCCCTCAAGACCCACACAAGATATTACCCACACAAGATTGCTATATCACTAAACCGCGATGGGCCGCTCTAAGGCTGGTCCTCGTCGGGTCGCACAATGCTAATCCACACAGGGTCCCTAACAAACTAATCCAAATAGGGTCGCAAGGTTCTGATTACCATAGGATTGCTCAGTGCTGATCCACATAGGTTTGCTAGGTGATGATCCACTCAACATCGCTAGGTGATGACCAAACACAAGATTTATTGGTACTAAACTTTGTATGATATGTCTTTAACCTCCGCCTCACTGCCAACAACTAGATTCCCACTCATAGAAACCTTGATTCTTGGAGAATCACTCCTCAAGCCATCAGTTGTATTTCAACTAAATTTAATTCCAACTAATAAGTAGACTTATGATTTGTCATGTCGTAAGGGTGCCAATGCAAAAGACGACACGTCAATCAGACGCACAGTCTGTATGTTATTGGATTTTTAGTGTCGAGTGCCCGGTTGAAATTGGATCTGATCAAAACCTATCATACATCAGAAATAGAAAAACCACACATGGATTATTTCAAAAGTACCACCCTTTCACTATTGTCCTTATTCCATATACGACACTTCAATCAGATGCCCAATCTGTTAGTTACATCCCTTTCCGTGAAATGGTGGGGTGATCACACCTGGATCGGGCCAGGCTCGGTCAGGACATGCCGGAATATGCCAAAGGGACCACATCCCAAAAATAGTTCTAATAACAATGGAGGTGTGTCAAACATACACATGTTTTGTAAGTTACATGTGTTTATTTATTCAGGGACCGGTTGGGTTTGGGCCCGGTCCGACTCCATCAGACCGGCCCTACGGAACGAATCATGGGGACTATCTGACCTCGACCGGGTCTTTCCAGTTAAGGGTCGTCCCCGTTCACTAGGTCCGGCCCATCAGGGTCATCCCGGTTCAGTTTGTGTGTAGAGACCCGAAGCCTGACGTACATAGACTTTACATTACTTTTGCGGAATACTTAGTACATAACAAAAACACACACTAAAGGATCGTAATAGTTTAGTGTCTTTGGAAACTCGGAACGTAATCTTCTAATCGCGGTGAAAGATCTTTAATATCTCCCATAAAGATCTTCTTTTTTTTCTACCTAAAACCTTTCTTTATATCCTGGGGAAAAGAAAACATAAAAGGGTGAGCTCAAATGCTCAGTAAGGTTATACGAATGAAAAATCAATCACATCATATTCATAAGAACATAACTTTTGGAAATCTTAACCTGCAAAAGAGAGCATAATTTCATAACAAGGGATAAATCATAGTAGTGAAATGAAATCCCAATAATCATAACTTAAAACATGAAACTTTGTGGCATACACACATAATCATAGAGAATCATTTCTTGTTAGTCAAGACTCATTGCCAAGACTATCTTAGTGGATAAAGTCCCTTTCTGAATCGAGTAACCCTCATTTCAGTCTTGTTTCACTGAACCGGTATAACCTACCATTTCAGCCATGTCTATCTCATGAGATATAAAATCTTTACCCAATGCATTGGATGGAGATATAGGTCCCACCCATCTTATAATGAATCCTTTATTATGTGTGCCACATAATCATAAATCATACATCATCGCATAACACATGTAACAAAAATGGGATTCTTGAAACATCATGACATCATAAATCAATTCATATAAGATAAAGGAATTCATAAAAATAATTCCATCACAACATGATCAAATAAATGTAATAATAGGGATAAAAACAGAACCCTTTATAATCTTAGATGGAAAATAATTTTGATAAAACACTTGAACTTCATTCTTGAGGAAAATATCCTTTCTTCTTCAAAAACATTTTTCCTTTCATAACATGTCATACGACTTTAAAATAAAAGAAGTTGATTAAAAATAAACTTGAAAACTTGAAAAGGAAGCTTCTTGGAAATAATGTTTTAAAAATCCATTCATGCCGTATAAGTAAAAAAAACATTCTTCGTACTTTTATCGGAAAAGTCAAAAAGTACTTCATACGAAAAATGACAAAAGATTCCTTTCATACATATTACTAAAAACTCACCGAAGGGTAAAAATGGATTTAAACAATTTTAGGTGGATGGAAGTAATATTACATATTGATGAAACATGGATGTGGATGATAAAATACACCCCAGTAAATACTTACGAATAAACAATCTCGGATAAAAATGAGATTGTGATATTTCCCTTACCTTAGGTCCGACTTGATTTGTAAGTGTCCGAACCTCCTGTATAATGATTTAAATCATGTTATTGACTTATTACAGAATCATATTCATTGTTATGATATCATATATGGTTCACTTATGACTCTATATTACCCGTTCTTTTGTAAATTCCATGTTAAAGAGCATTTTGGGTAAACTTGTTTCATTTGTCGTCCGTGTTTTGACTTGTAATTATTCATATGATTACTTAGATCATGATTACATAATTCAATAACATAAAACAAGATTTATATATATATATATTCAGGATATTCATATATAATAAATCATTAAATGGAAAGAAATACATCGTTCATGGAGACGGTAGTCCGTACGTACGCATGAACGTTGTTTTCGTTTCCTTATTGAATTGAATGGAATTAAGTAGATGACATACATATAAATATATAAATAAATCCAGTATCATTATTATGTCATATATTTCATTAGTACATATTATATATACTTTATAATCATTCATTAATGGTTAATCATTGAGAATGAATCTCATCGCGTCGTGGAGACGGTAGTCCGTACGTACGCACGAGCGATGATATCGTTCCCATGGTCGTGGAATTGTGTTGAAGTGTATGTATACTATTTCAGTATTAATATCACTTTATAATAATCATATATAGTTACTCATTAAACCATTATACCCATCCAATTAAGGTGGTGGCGGAAAATAGATTACACCACGGCGTGGAGACGGTATTTCGTACGTACGCACGCGCGGTGATTTCTTTTTTCCATAGGATGGATAGAAGGTTAATTAGAGTTGTTTCATATTTATAAGAACATATCAGTATGTAAGTAATACTGATGTTATTACTTTATCATGAAACAACTAAAGAAGAAGATGTTGAAGAAGATAGAAATTGAAAAGATCGGTAATGGATATTACCTCTTCTTTGGAACGCCTCTTTGAATCCTCCACTTAGGAAACTAAGATTGGTCTTTGAAGAAGACCAGGACCTCTAGGATTATTCTAGGGAAGTGGAGAAGGGATTTTGGCAGGGGTTGGCCGAGCTTGAGTGCTCAATTTGGTGTGAGGAGGAGGGGGAGGAGGTGCCCTTTTATAAGGGAGGAGAGGGGCACCTTAGGAATATCTCAAAATATTATTTTATATTAAAGTCAAAATCGGTTTATAATGGTTTCAAAGGGTCTTATTTCGAAGATATGGTGGGGATGGGTCGAAATCCTATCAACCAATAGGATTTAGACAAGTTTAGGAAATTATTTTAACCTTATCAATTAGATTTAACTCTAAGTTAAATAATTTAACTTTTACCGTGTCTTTTTGTTTTCTTTCACTATATGGTTAATACACTTACTATAACATGACAAACGAACCCCAAATTGTTTATTATTAATATATACATCCTTATCTAAGTCATTTGGCTGAACCTTAGATTTTTAGGAATAAAATAACAATTAATAATATAATATTTGATTTAAAAACTATTTTGTGTCAATTTTGACACTATTTGATACATGATTTTTGTGAAAGTCATAACAGAATTATATGTTCGAACCAAGTTGATTAAATCAACACTAATATATCATAGTAACCTAAAAAATTTGTGTAATTCATAAAAAGTCTCAAATTACATTTATTTTGGTGTTTATAACATCAATTATGTCAATATTTCATAAATAAGATAATTAATGCATCATCATTGTGTCATAAATAAATTAAATTATTTAATGTCTAAAAATTACAAATAAAATACCATTATGTATGAAATCTTTTTATCTTTCTAATGAATATTTATAGTGGAATTTATCTTATGTATAACCACATATTAAAAATGATTTACTTATTAAACTTTGATTTTAACTATTTTAACCCTTCTTTAAATAAATTAATACTAAATGTCCTAATCTAATCCAAGTGGGCCTAAATGGTCATATTTTATTCATAAGGTTGTTTTTGGTCGAATTACACTTATCCAATAGAATTAGGACATGTGTTAGGGTAATAGTAATATCATATTTACCCTTAGTTACCCTATTTACTATTAACCGCGGTAAAAAAAAGTAAAAAGTTACTATTCACCAAAAATTTATTTTCATCTCGTTGAACCACATTTTAGTCCTTGATATTAATCGTGTCTCTCAGATTTTCGAAATTCCATTCACAGAAGCGGTAAAATTAAGTTTTATGCAAAATTCAGTTTTTTTAACTACCACTTAGTAGTTTCACTATTCATCAAAAATTGATGTTTTTCAGAACAATGCCAAAATTTCATCCTAAGCTATATTTCATATTCTGAATTCAAAAATGAAGTCTATTTTACCAAATTCATAACATAAAAGTTGCATTAATTAATTTTATAATTAAATCCCGCTGTTAAAACAAATAGCGTGTTTTTAAGAAACAATATCTATCAAAAGATTGATACTTGGTTATGTCTGGTTTAAATGTGAAATTACATCCAATGACCAACATTGTATTAAATTGTAAAAATATATTCTAAATATACTTTAAAACCACTAAAATTAATGATTTATCACTATTAATTATTTTGATTAAAAAATTTGTTTTTAATTATAATTTAGTAATTTTCACTATTCATCAGAATATGAAAGTTATCTGAAAAGTACCAAAATTTCACCTTAGGCTAAATTCGATACTCCGAATCCAAAAATGAAGTCCATTTTGAGAGATAACATTTCTAAAATTTTAAAAGGTGGTTATTACTATTCATAACGGCTAGTTATAATAATATTTTAATAGCATATCATTGTTTAGTGAAACTCGGTATTGCGTACTACACACGTTATCGAGGAAGGTCGTGATTGCGTGTAATGCAAGGCAAGTCAAGGATGTGTGTTGTGCAAGATCCTTTTGGTGTAGCGTAAAACACAAGACATTAATAATATTAAAAAGAATATTTTTCATAAAATCTCGGGCTGTTACATTCTACCCCCCTTAAAATGAATTTCGCCCTCGAAATTCGTCGGGGTTATAAATGGTTTACTATTCGAAAGTTTCTTTAATAGAAACCCACATCGTAAAAAAGAATACCAAAACTTGGCTTTAAAAACTAAAGTATGAAATGTAACGATTACCCAAATAAACTAATCACTGGGTTTCCACATAGGTGAAAATATGGATATGGAAGAGAAATCTAACCATCATGTTCGGATGGAGAGTGGTAGAGAACATGGCTATGGAAAAGCCAGTAATCACAAATCCATAGATTTGTGATGATATAAGGTACCAACTGATTCATCAGGTATAAGATCACTAGGACAACATTTTTGGTTTTCAAGATCATTTCCCTAAAGTTGAAAATTTGAATTAGAATAAATACTTACTTTATTTTGGTACAATCTCACTGTTGTTCGTGCCTTGAACAATTTCCACTTCATCTCTTAAATAAATGAAGATGAATTTGTTATTCGTGAAGTGTTAGCAGATCATGTGATAGAATGACGGGTCATTCCATCTGTCTCAAACAAAAGGTTAGCAAAAATTATATACATAAGTCGATCTATAGTGAGATTAATCATATATTGTTCCTAAAATGGACTTATACTTCATATATCATACTGCTTAATATAATAAAACTAGTTTCTACTAAACAGGGACTTCTTGTAGGCCAGTGGTAGGCGATAAAGGCCAGTCGCACTTTGGTTGTGGGTTCGATTCCCACAGCCTTGTCCGAAGCGATGGGCTATCGCCCGTCCTGCAGGTTGTCCTTTTTCTAAAACTATATTACTATAACATCCCATCAATAATATCGAAAAAAACTTCTATCCTTAAACAATACTAACTTATTCCAACATAATCCATTCCAATCTTTAGGCTTACCCATAATAATGTAGTCCACTCTCATAACATAGTGAAAACGATTACCAGAGATTTAATACCATCGTTGATCCCCATATATCATAAGATATGTTTTGTTGGTCACATTCCAAACATTCAAAGTCCTTAATCATGTATTCTCTTGAATAACTTAGTGAAAACATGAATGCAGTTTAAAGTTAACACTTTCCACATACCAAAATCCTCAAAATTCTATATACTCAAACCATGATATCACTTAGTCCTTATATCAATCATGAGCTCATGAATACTATTAAACATTTAATTTTCTCTTTTTCCCTTTATTATGTGCATATCATCTTATTTCCAAAAAAAATATCTCAATCACTTTGAATACCACATCAATAAATATTGCAATACTCAATGATACAACATTATTTTGGAATCCCATTACATAAACACTTAATCATTCCACCACATCGTTGTCATATTCAACATTACCAATAGTGATCGCATGTGACTTCCCTTTGTCCTTTGCCTTCAGTGGTTGCTCATGTTGATCATCACTAACCCTTGGATTACGGCATTTATTAGCATAATGCCCCATTTCCTTGCACTTGAAGCATTGAAGTGTTAGTGGTGCGTTCTCTGCAGTGTTTGCTTTATTCACATCATTAGAAACCCTTTTTCCATTACTTCGACACTCAGCTGCTCGATGACCTTCTTTTCCACACTTAAAACATTTTCTAGTCCCTTTAAGACAATCTCCACCATGCTTCTTTCCACACTTTGTGCATAAGGAAACATTCATCTTCTTTTCACCATTATTCTGAGATTTCTCCTTGAACTCCATCTTTCGTTTCTTGTCAAAACCATGAGATGGATATGTAACACCAACTTCCATTTCTACCTTGATAGCACAACTCACAATTTCTCCATAGCTACTGAAGTCTCTTATAGCTAATGCCCTTCGAAGACTTGGTTTTAAGCCACTGAAAAATCGATCAACTTTACTTTCAGGTTGGATGATAATGCCAGATGCATACCTTGCAAGTCTTGTAAAATTCGCTTCGTATATACCAAAAGATTCATCATCCTTTTGCTTTAGTTCAAGAAACTCCTTCTCCATCTTTGTTCGAAGAATAAGAGGGAAGTACTTATTGAAAAATAAGTTCTTGAACTCGTCCCATTCCATGGACTCAATTTCATCTCTTTGCCTTGTATTCTTGATAAGATTCCACCATTGATCAGCTTCACCTTCCAAACGATATACTGCTAAGATGACTTTATCATGTTCAGAACATTGAAGAACTGAAAATATCTTTTCAGTGGTACTGATCCATTGTTCAGCAACAAGTGGATCAGAAGACCCACTGAAAGAAGGTGGACGTTGCCTCATGAAGGACTCAATAGAATATTGTTCCCTTCTCTGCTCATTTGGAAGTCCAGAATGATTCATAGCTTGTGTAAGTATAGCAATAAGATTTTGCACTCCATCTCCCATAACATTTGTTTGTTCAGGAGGACAATCATTGCATTGTCCATTGCATTGATCAACACGGTTTCTTCGGGTTCCAGCCATCGTCTAAAACCCAAAAAGAATAGTGTGAGAGGCAAAAATCATGCTAGGAAAAACAACATAGTAAAGGGGGAGTACCCTTAATATCTAACATCTTAGGTTAAATTCTAAGATCGTTACCGTATTTCTAGGACCATATCCTATACGTATACTTATCCTTAGGGACATCCCTAGACATACCTTAGAAATATCTCTAGGGATCTCACTAACGTTTTCGCATCCTAGTTTCCAAAGGTTGACTAAACCTTTCCTCTGATACCAACTATAGAGACCCGAAGACTGACGTACATAGACTTTACATTACTTTTGCGGAATACTTAGTATATAACAAAAACACACACTAAAGGATCGGAATAGTTGAGTGTGTTTGGAAACTCGGAACGTAATCTTCTAATCGCGGTGAAAGATCTTCAATATCTCCCATAAAGATCTTCTTTTTTTTCTACCTAAAACCTTTCTTTATATCCTGGGGAAAAGAAAACATAAAAGGGTGAGCTCAAATGCTCAGTAAGGGTATACGAATGAAAAATCAATCACATCATATTCATAAGAACATAACTTTTGGAAATCTTAACCTGCAAAAGAGAGCATAATTTCATAACAAGGGATAAATCATAGTAGTGAAATGAAATCCCAATAATCATAACTGAAAACATGAAACTTTGTGGCATACACACATAATCATAGAGAATCATTTCTTGTTAGTCAAGACTCATTGCCAAGACTATCTTAGTGGACAAAGTCCCTTTCTGAATCGAGTAACCCTCGTTTCAGTCCTGTTTCACTGAACCGGTATAACCTACCATTTCAGCCATGTCTATCTCATGAGATATAAAATCTTTACCCAATGCATTGGAGGGAGATATAGGTCCCACCCATCTTATAATGAATCCTTTCTTATGTGTGCCACATAATCATAAATCATACATCATCGCATAACACATGTAACAAAAATGGGATTCTTGAAACATCATGACATCATAAATCAATTCATATAAGATAAAGGAATTCATAAAAATAATTCCATCACAACATGATCAAATCAATGTAATAATAGGGATAAAAACAGAACCCTTTATTATCTTAGATGGAAAATAATTTTGATAAAACACTTGAACTTCATTCTTGAGGAAAATATCCTTTCTTCTTCAAAAACATTTTTCCTTTCATAACATGTCATACGACTTTAAAATAAAAGAAGTTGATTAAAAATAAACTTGAAAACTTGTAAAGGAAGCTTCTTGGAAATAATGTTTTAAAAATCCATTCATGCCGTATAAGTAAAAAAAACATTCTTCGTACTTTTATCGGAAAAGTCAAAAAGTACTTCATACGAAAAATGACAAAAGATTCCTTTCATACATATTACTAAAAACTCACTGAAGGGTAAAAATGGATTTAAACAATTTTAGGTGGATGGAAGTAATATTACATATTGATGAAACATGGATGTGGATGATAAAATACACCCCAGTAAATACTTACGAATAAACAATCTCGGATAAAAATGAGATTGTGATATTTCCCTTACCTTAGGTCCGACTTGATTTGTAAGTTTCCGAACCTCATGTATAATGATTTAAATCATGTTATTGACTTTTTACAGAATCATATTCATTGTTATGATATCATATATGGTTCACTTATGACTCTATATTACCCGTTCTTTTGTAAATTCCATGTTAAAGAGCATTTTGGGTAAACTTGTTTCATTTGTCGTCCGTGTTTTGACTTGTAATTATTCATATGATTACTTAGATCATGATTACTTAATTCCATAACATAAAACATGATTTATATATATATATTCAGGATATACATATATAATAAATCATTAAATGGAAAGAAATACACCGTTCATGGAGACGGTAGTCCGTACGTACGCATGAACGTTGTTTTCATTTCCTTATTGAATTGAATGGAATTAAGTAGATGACATACATATAAATATATAAATAAATCCAGTATCATTATTATGTCATATATATCATTAGTACATATTATATATACTTTATAATCATTCATTAATGGTTAATCATTGAGAATGAATCTCATCGCGTCGTGGAGACGGTAGTCCGTACGTACGCACGAGCGATGATATCGTTCCCATGGTCGTGGAATTGTGTTGAAGTGTATGTATAATATTTCAGTATTAATATCACTTTATAATAATCATATATAGTTACTCATTAAACCATTATACCCATCCAATTAAGGTGGTGGCGGAAAATAGATTACACCACGGCGTGGAGACGGTATTCCGTACGTACGCACGCGCGGTGATTTCCTTTTTCCGTAGGATGGATAGAAGGTTAATTAGAGTTGTTTCATATTTATAATAAAATATCAGTATGTAAGTAATACTGATGTTATTACTTTATCATGAAACAACTAAAGAAGAAGAAGTGGAAGAAGATTGAAATTGAAAAGATCGGTAATGGATATTACCTCTTCTTTGGAACGCCTCTTTGAATCCTCCACTTAGGGAACTAAGATTGGTCTTTGAAGAAGACCAGGACCTCTAGGATTATTCTAGGGAAGTGGAGAAGGGATTTTTTCAGGGGTTGGCCGAGCTTGAGTGCTCAATTTGGTGTGAGGAGGAGGGGGAGGAGGTGCCCTTTTATAAGGGAGGAGAGAGGCACCTTAGGAATATCTCAAAATATTATTTTATATTAAAGTCAAAATCGGTTTATAATGGTTCCAAAGGGTCTTATTTCGAAGATAAGGTAGGGATGGGTCGAAATCCTATCAACCAATAGGATTTAGACAAGTTTAGAGAATTATTTTAACCTTATCAATTAGATTTAACTCTAAGTTAAATAATTTAACTTTTACCGTGTCTTTTTGTTTTCTTTCACTATATGGTTAATACACTTACTATAACATGACAAACGAACCCCAAATTGTTTATTATTAATATATATATCCTTATCTAAGTCATTTGGCCGAACCTTAGATTTTTAGGAATAAAATAACAATTAATAATATAATATCTGATTTAAAAACTATTTTGTGTCAATTTTGACACTATTTGATATATGATTTTTGTGAAAGTCATAACAGAATTATATGTTCGAACCAAGTTGATTAAATCAACACTAATATATCATAGTAACCTAGAAAATTTGTGTAATTCATAAAAAGTCTCAAATTACATTTATTTTGGTGTTTATAACATCAATTATGTCAATATTTCATAAATAAGATAATTACTGCATCATCATTGTGTCATAAATAAATTAAATTATTTAATGTCTAAAATTTACAAATAAAATACCATTATGTAGGAAATCATTTTATCTTTTTAATGAATATTTATAGTGGAATTTATCTTATGTATAACCCCATATTAAAAATTATTTACTTATTAAACTTTGATTTTAACTATTTTAACCTTTCTTTAAATAAATTAATACTAAATGTCCTAATCTAATCCAAGTGGGCCTAAATGGTCATATTTTATTCATAAGGTTGTTTTTGGTCGAATTACACTTATCCAATATAATTAGGACATGTGTTAGGGTAATAGTAATATCATATTTACCCTTAGTTACCCTATTTACTATTAACCGCGGTAAAAAAAAGTAAAAAGTTACTATTCACCAAAAATTTATTTTCATCTCATTGAACCACATTTTAGTCCTTGATATTAACCGTGTCTCTCGGATTTTCGAAATTCCATTCACAGAAGCGGTAAAATTAAGTTTTATGCAAAATTCAGTTTTTTAACTACCACTTAGTAGTTTCACTATTCATCAAAAATTGATGTTTTTCAGAACAATGCCAAAATTTCATCCTAAGCTATATTTCATATTCTGAATTCAAAAATGAAGTCTATTTTACCAAATTCATAACATAAAAGTTGCATTAATTAATTTTATAATTAAATCCCGCTGTTAAAACAAATAGCGTGTTTTTAAGAAACAATATCTATCAAAAGATTGACACTTGATTATGTCTGGTTTAAATGTGAAATTACATCCAATGACCAACATTGTATTAAATTGTAAAAATCTATTCTAAATATACTTTAAAACCACTCAAATTAATGATTTATCACTATTAATTATTTCGATTAAAAAAGTTGTTTTTAATTATAATTTAGTAATTTTCACTATTCATCAGAATATGAAAGTTATCTGAAAAGTACCAAAATTTCACCTTAGGCTAAATTCGATACTCCGAATCCAAAAATGAAGTCCATTTTGAGAGCTAACATTTCTAAAATTTTAAAAGGTGCTTATTACAATTCATAACGGCTAGTTATAATAATATTTTAATAGCATATCGTTGTTTAGTGAAACTCGGTATTGCGTACTACACACGCTATCGAGGAAGGTCGTGATTGCGTGTAATGCAAGGCAAGTCAAGGATGCGTGTTGTGCAAGCTCCTTTTGGTGTAGCGTAAAACACAAGACATTAATAATATTAAAAAGAATATTTTTCATAAAATCTCGGGCTGTTACATCGTGGGCCTAGACCATGGATGCATCTACCCGCCACGTGGGGCTCGACCCACCTGCAATGGCCCACCGGGCCGCGTGTCCGACCCGGACAACTAGAAGGTCCAGCCAGCACCATCTCTATCCACCGAAAGGTAGGCCCCTGCATCTTGTTGGCCTCAGGCTAGTGGGGTTGTTCGCCAGCTGGTGGGGAACAGACCCACCACATTTAGCATTTATCCATTTGGCTGACCGGGTTTCTTGAATGCAATGAGGCGTGGGCCTCGTTGCACCCTCCTATCATGGTCGATTCCACCAGAGGCACCTCAGAGCACCACCCTTATTCTGCACGGCTGACTCAGGTTGGCCGCCTTCAGCCACCGTGGTAAGTCATCACACACCCTCTTCCACACCCCATGTTGGTTGCTTCGGGTCTCTTCTGACCATCGTTTTCCGCCGACGTCATAGTGTGCCGGTGGTCTCCTCCGCGTGTCACCAGACGTGCTCTAGTGTCCATTCCTATTTTCATCTACTCCATCGTCTCTACCGTGATGCCACTTTCATTGCGTGACCCACTATTTTTCATTTCCATTTATCTGAGAAAACTGTCCCCGAAGAACGGAGCATGAGAGAAGCAGCGGATGGTCTGAGCCTTATTCTTTTGGCCTACACCCTTCCGTATTAAAGTGATATCAAGCATGAGAGGATTTAATTCATCAAATAATAATTCAAAATAAACCCTCTACATGGAAGGGATGTTCGCTGATGATGATAGATAGAACCCCCCTTTTTCGTTGTTGTCAGTTCATGATTTGTTGAAGCTCGTCACCGCTTGCTGAAACTAGTTTAGTCCTCCTTGTTGTTGGAGTCCTGGTACTTTTCCAGTGCTTCATCACTTGGTGAATCCATGCCAACACTCCACCACAAGCTCCATATAAACAAAAGAGGGGGAGGGTGAGTAACACATGTGAAAATAATGTGGTTCATTTAATTAAGGAACCTTTCTAATTCCAACGGTGCAGTTTAATGAATAAAGGGGATTCACGTAATTTAATAGATTGATGTTTCCTTGGTACCTCCATCAGTATTCATCCACTAGATAATTAAAAGAAAAAAAAAATAATATTTTATTTTATTTTATTAATCTTTCAAATGTCTTCAAAAAAAATTATATTTTTCACCCGACTTACTATGGTCAATGTAAAGCCTTCCATAAGAAAATCCTGATGATGTGAAATCAACAGTGCCCTCAGATTTTTAATCTGAGCACCATTTCAAATGATAGAAAATATCACCTGCAGGATTACAAAAGGTACCTCAATAAATGTTTAGAAACTCATTCTAAGAACGACGGCCTCAGAATCACGCAGTGTAAAATTTCATAGAATCTTAATAATTCCTTATAATAAAAAAATTACATAGTAAATCAGGGTCTTTACATTATCCCCACCTTAAAGACCTTTGTCCGTGAGTACCACAACATAGTATTTGAAAACAATGGTGGTATTGAGCACGAATCTGAGCCTCTCGCTTCCATGTGCTTTCATGGAGGCTCATGTACTACCATCGAAGGCACAACAAAGATATTGATCGTCCATGAAGGACCATCTCTTGTTGATCCTCAATCTCTACCAAAACCACTATAAAAGTTACCCCACCATCAGTGTCTAACTCAATCGAGTCAATAATGTGTAATGGATAATGCACGTACTTCCACCGCTGTGACACGTGGAAAACTTCATGCACCCGTAGCATATGTGGAGGAATAGCTAGATAATATTCCACTTTGAAAACTCTACTGGGAACCTAAAAGGGTCTGATGAGCCTCAGATAAAGCCTACCTCTCCATCCTAATATCTGTAAACCTCTTCGAGGTAAGACCCATATGAAGACATGGTATCCCTCCTAGAACTCCAAAGGTCTCTCTCTCCTGTTAGCATAAGACTTTTGTCTACTCTGTATATTCTTCATTGTCTCCTATATGATCTTCACCTTCTCAATGGTAGCTCGTACCATCTTTGGACCCATAAGTGATGACTCCCTCAGGTCTGCCCAACGTATAGGTGATTTTCACGGTCGACCATACAAGTCCTGAAATAGTGCCATACTGATAGTAGAGTGATCACAGTTGTTGTATGCATACTCCACCAAGGGAAAGTGATCCTCCCAACTATGGCCAAAATCTAGGACGCAAGAAAAAAGCATGTCCTCCAGTGTCTGAATGGTTTTCTCCATCTGACCATCCATTTGTGGATGAATGGTGGTTGTCAAACATTGATGGGTCCCGAACGCCTCCCATAATCCCTTCAACAACAAGGATGTAAAACACACATCATGTTCAGCTTCAGTCGCCGATGGAACCATATAAAGTTGTACAATCTCCTTCACATAGAGGCGTCCCAAGCCCTCTACTGATCCCTGCCCTCGAATAGGTATAATGTGGGAAGACTTGGTGACACAATCAATGATCACCCAGATAGAATCACATCCCTTGGACATCTGTGGTATCCCTGTCAAAAATTCTATGTAAATACCATCCCACTTCGACTCTGGTACCTATAGTAGTTGTGCTAATCCGGATGGAACCTGATGCTCGTCCTCCACTAGTTAAAATTGAGTCATCGTTGAACAAACTCAACCACTTACTTCTTTATCCCTAGCCAGTAGTGCTGACGCCAGAGGTCCTAGTACTTTTTCGCCACACCAGGATGTACCGTCAGAGGGGACATATGGAAGTCCCTCAACACCTCCTCTCTTAGTTCCACTAAGACCATTTTATGTACTCTAAAAAGGATGACGTGCACCCCACCCTAAAAAAATCCATCAGGTGCTTCTCCTGTGGATATCTGTGCACATTGGGTCTCACATTCAATGCCCCCAAGCTATTCCTCCCAAACACACTGAAGAAGTGGGAGAGTGACATTCATAGAGAGGAGGTAAGCTGCTCCATCTTTATCCACAAAGGATATCTGTAACGTGGTTATCTTCTCAATCGCCTCACTAAGCAACCATAGAGAAGACCTCATGCTGAGTGTGTCTCCTACAACATTCCCATAAGAAGGAGTATAGACTATCCCAATGTCTTATTCCTGGAGTAACTCTAGCCATCTTTGCTGTGTCAGGTTCAGGTCCTTCTATGTAAATATATACCTAAGACTTATTGTGATCAGAGTATACTTTAAAACATTCACCAATCAATTATTGTCGCCACATCTTTAAGGAAATGACCACTAGTTCTAACTGTAGTTCATGGATAGAATAATTTTTCTCATTTTGTGTTATCTATCATGAACCATAAGCGATCATGGCTCACTCTAGCTTCAGGAAACATCCAAATCTAGTCCATGATGGTTCACAATAGATTATATACCCAATAAACTCTTCTAGTACCCTCAAGATGGGGGAATCCGTAAATATCTACCTCATATTTTAAAAACCTTGCTGGCATATCTCCATCCATATAAAGGGTTGTCACTTCTTTGTCAGCACTGAAAAGGGTAACACAACTCTGGAAACGTCAAGTACGAATCTCTGATAGTATACAACCAACACCAAGAAACTCCGCACCTTGGTCACACTATTTGGTGACTCCCAAGAATGAACAACCTCTATCTTCTCCGAGTCTATAGGAATTCTAGCCTCTCAGAGAACGTGTCCCTGAAAGTGGAACTCTCATATCCAGAACATTCACTTCAAGAGTTAACCATAAATCTGATGTTATTGGAGTGTATCGGGTACTATCTGTCGATAATAGGCTTGATCCTCCCACGTCGTTGAGTACAACATGATGTTGTCAATGAAGACCACCATAATGTGATGGAGCTATGGATGGAAGATCCTGTTCCTGAGTCCCAAGAACACAGAAGGGGCATTGTTCATGCTGAATGTCAAAACCAAGAACTCACAGTGTCAATTCCAATATCTGAAGGGCCTATTCTGCACAACCTCTTCACATACCCTAAGATGATGATTCCCTGAGATGAGGTCTATATTCCATAACAAACGATCTCCCTTCAGCTGATGAAAATTATCATCAATCCTCAGAAGTGGATAGTTATTGTTCACGACCACCTAGTTCAGGTGCTGATAATCCACATCAAGCCTAAAAATCCCATCTACATTACTGGAGAACGAATTTGGGGCTGGCCATGGGGGAAACACTTCTACTTATAGACCCCTTCCTCTACAAGTCCTCCAGATGTACTTGTTACTCATGAAGCTCCACATGATCAATCTGATATGCTAGAGTTGATATGGGTGTCATCTCAGGGTACATGTCAATGTAGATGTAAACCTCTCTATGAGGAGGTAGTCTCAGAAAATCATCAAGGATGACATCAACATATTGGTCCACCACTATAGGATAGCTCAAACTCTCAACATCAACTTCCCTGAGGGTAAGGGAATTCAACTGAGGTGTGATCGGATGCACCCTCTTACGGGTCTGTCCATCCTGCACTACGAAGGATCCCTTCTCACCGATGGAGGATGACCTGGTCCCATCCTCATGGACATGCCACACTTTGGGCCTAATACAATCAATCTGAGAAAGGGCTGTGTATAACCAGTTCATACCCATGATGACATCATAAGTGCTCGATGTTACTACTAGATGATTGTATCCAATTCTCTCACCTCAAAAAGTAACCTCACACTCCTGGCACCAGTTTGTAATCGTAAAACCATCTCCCATAGGAGCCTCTAATCGTAATGATCAAGCCAATGACTCCACCAGAATCTCCAAGCACTGAACGAGAGACATGGAAATGAAAGAGTGACTAAAACCTATGTCTATATGTACTGTAGCTATGGTATAGTAGTCACAAATCATACCTGAAACATATATGGAGCATCATGGTTGTAGGCCTAAGATTCATATAGTTAAGCTCATCCTTGTCCTTCTGCTCCATGTAGTCGGGGTGCACCACCAATAGGTGGTGGCGATATAACCTCAAACCATCTTCCACCACCTACTATACAATCTGCTCTGATGCCACATCTACCACCCTATGGACCTCCTCACTCAAATTTGTGCCTCGACCATGGAGGTCCCTCGACCATATGTGAATAATCTATATGGAGGGCCAGAAGGTCGCGAACCATGTGTCCCTACCCCCCAAACATGAAGCACACCCTACCTCCCAACTGACCTCTTCCACCTCGTGTGCTCTACACCTCCAACCCTACGTCCATGTGTCATCCACCAGAATATCTGGTCCGCATGAACCTATGTGTCATCTTCCTAATACTTCTATAGAGGACTCTTCTACGTCTCACCCTATGGTTGGTTTCGCTGTCAGTGTATGCTCTGTAGGATATCACTTTACCAAGAGTTCTCTCTCCAGAAATCCATCATGCATAGTGATGCTGAGAGATACAATCAACGTTCTGATCTCCCATAGGAGTCCCTACTCAAAGGTATGTGGCGTATACAATGGTTATCGCACCATGTTGGTAGAGTAGCATGAGAGGTCGGTGAACCTAGCCATGTTCTAGGCCAAGGTCAAGCTGCCCTACTGTATGTATATGATCTCTTGAATAAGCGCAGAGATTAGTGTTGCTGGGATAAACTCTTCCCTGAAGAGTCCCTCAAAATCATCCTAGGGGGAAGGTCGCCTCGTAATGTGGATAAGGCATCAGGATCCACCATCTATCTACTACTCGGTGGAAATTAATGGAAGCTAAGATCACCATCAGGTTGGCTGATGTCCCAACTAGGCAAAAAACTTTGGGCACAACCCCAAGCCAGTCCTCATCTGCCTGCATATCCATCTCTCCTTGGAACATCAGAGGCCTCTGCTGCTAAAAAATGTGCAACATGCTCAGTTGATGTGCACCGTCTATTGGTGATGGTGGTGGTAATGTCTTCCTAATGGGTATTGGTGCTGATGGTACACCACCTGATGGTACTAACGCCATAAGAGGTAGCTACTCCGATGCCTCATCGCTCGTTGGGCCATCATCATGTACTCTCTCGGGAATCATGGATGGCTATCTATGTGGAGGCATCCTGAAAAAAATAGGTGCACCATGGTAAAAAAGTTATACCTTTTGAGCTAACTCAATGAGATAAAATGAGAAACACATCCAAAACACATGAAATCAGTGTTTTCATGCACCGACTCGGAAATCAGAATTTAGGGTCTTAATGTATGGATGCGTCAACTACCACACCAACATTGGATTCGCAAAACTGAAAACCACACTAAAATAACATAAAACAATTCCTCCATTAAAATGATTAGAGTCTCAATTTTTTGGAAGAAATGACTCCTCTAATACCACATTGTCAATACCCATCCCCCGGGGCCCATGAAAGGACTACACCCAAACTCCCCTTCCATAGTCCAGGAGTTGGAAACTAACACCAAAAGGCATATCTCTATATCAGAAAGGAATTTCCTTTACACCTATACAAACACACAATCCATGAACTAAATGAGATGAAACCACAAAGTAAAATACTATAGTAAATAATGGTACTGAATGTGAAAGGGATGAAATACAAGCCCAACTGAAAAGTACAAGTACAACTGAATAAGGGAATAAACTCCCAGATTTTCCACCAAGGAACCTACCTGATGGGTACTTACAGATCGTCTCCACAACACTCCATGTCATCCCATCTCCTCTGTGTATTTCATGGTCCTGGATCCCACATGCCTTATCCCAACTACTCGTCATGTGCACAAGACAGAACAAGGTGCGGGGAAAGCCTGTGTAGTGGTGAGTGTAATAATACTTAGAAGGGACCACGAGACCCTCAACAGTCTCATGGAATTCCATAAAGTCAACCTAGAAAGAATGATATCAATCAAAAAACTAAAATAAATAGACACATATGAACCAAGAATAATTAAATCACATAAGTAAAAATGAAAAGTAGAGAAGCTAGATCATCTTATTCTATTAAGAGGCACTGCTGCTGACTATATAGAGTATAACCCTCAAAGGATTGATAGGTACTAACCCCCGAAAGACCCATAGAGGATCTGATACTCCCATGATAGACATTAACTAACCACCACAAGACCCACACAAGATCATACCCACACATGATCAGTATATTTTTGATCCACGACGGGCCACTCTAAGGCTGGTCCTCGTTGGTTCGTGAACTGCTGATCCACACAGGGTCTCTAGAATGCTGATCCACACAAGGTCGATTGGTGTTATTCCATATAGGAACACTCAGGGCTGATCCACACATGATCCCTAGGTACTGATCCACAATGGATCACTAGGTTTTGACCCATATAGGATCACTCAGTACTTACCTCTGTATGATCTGTCTCCAACCTCTACCTCACTGCCTGCCAGTGGATTCCCACTCATTGCATGCTTGATTCGGGGAAAATAGATCCTCAAGACATTAGTCATATGTAAACCATCATGAAGTCCCATGATGAAGTAACCTGATGATCTGTCACATTATAAGGGTCCCAATGCGAAAGACAGTGCAACAACCTGAGGCCCGGTCTGTATGTTATTGGCATTTCAGTGACGAGGGACTGGCTGGATTTGGAGTCGATCAATCCAGGAAGTACTCCTAAATTCTCCAAAACTCTCTTGGAGTATATCAAAATAACAACCTTTTCACTATAATCCTTATTCCATACACGATGCATCAATTAGATTCCTAGTCTGTTAGTTACATCCCATTCTGTTAAACGGGGGTGATTGGACCTCGATCCAGCCCATCTCGGGCACTACCACGAAAATATGCCAAAGGGACCGCTTCCTTAAAGGGGTACCAAATCCACTGATGAAATGTAAAATAGACACTTGGTTTGTCAGTTAAATGTGATTATTTATTCAAGGAATGGTTGGGTCTGTTCCCGGTCTGACTCGATCAGACTGGCTTGATGAAATGGATTTCATGGTCTATCTGAACCCACCCAGGTCCGTCCCATTAAGGGTCGGCCCGGTTTAGTAGGTCTGGCATGTCAGGGTAAGCCCAGTTCAGTTTGAAGCTCTGGACCATGGTTGGTCCAGCCTTGCGTGTGGGGCTGCACCCCCTCCCCATTGGGCAGGTTCGGCCCGTGCCGGCTTGGTCCTCCAGATGGTATAATGGTGCTTCCTGCTGGCCCTGTGCTTGCGGCACTATTTTCCAATGAGTTAGGTGGTGCCCAACACATGTAATGGTCGATTGTTAGGCCGACCGGGTTTCTCCTACACAGTGAGCCACGGGCCGCACTGCACCCTTCTACTATTGCCTACTAGCAGCGGCCGCTACCGCTGGAGGCACCTGCATGCACCGCCCTTATTTTGACCCAATGGACTCCTTCAAAAATCGCGACGGGTTGTCATGTTCCACCTTCTATTTCTCTCATTTGGTTTCCACTGGTCTTCTCCAGCCACTGTCGTCTGCCGTCGACATTGTGCGCCAGCAGTTTTTTCCATGGGTGATCGGAACGGCTCCAGTGTCTTTTCTTTGTGCCAACAGCGCCTATAGATATCATGCACTAACATCGTCATAGGGTGACCTAGTATTTCATGTTTTCATTTATCGAAGGAACCTGTCCTTGAAAAATGGAGCATATGTGAAGTGGCGTATTCTCCGGGGATGGTTTTTTTTTCTTGTGCCCTCCATGTTAAAGTAAGAGAAGGTGGGAGATGATTTTATTCATCAAATATAATATCAAAATAAACACCCTACCTGGAAGAGATGTTTTCTGATGACAATAGATATAACCCCCCATCGTTGTTGTCATCAGATCATGATTTGGTGGTGCTCATCACCTCTCAGATAAACTTGTTTCATCCTCTATGTTGTTGGTGGTGTGGTACTTTTGTTGAGCTTTGTCACTTGGTGAATCTGTAACAACACTCCATCCCAACCTCCATATAAATGAGAGTGGGGGAGGGTGAGTAACACATGTAGAATTAATGTGGTTCATTTAATTAAGGAACTTTCTAATTCCGACTGTTTAGTTACAAGAATGAAGGTGAGTCATGCCATTTAATGTCTTTACGTCTGGTCGGTCTCGCCACCGCTTCTCATCCGCTGGAGAAAAACAAACAAATAAAATATCCTAACATGTTATTTTATTAATCTTTCCAGTTTTTGCCAAAAAAAATAACTTTTTCTCCTGACCAACTGAATTTAAATTGAAACCTCCCATAAGAGAATCATGACACTGCGGATTCAACGGTGCCATCATATTTTTAATATGAGAACTGGTTCAAAAATAGAAAACAACGCTCATGCATTTACTAAATATACCATAAATTTTTATTATAAATTCATTTTGGGAACACAATCCCTCAAAATCATGTTCTGTCAAATTTCGTAGGCTTGTAATAATTCCATATAATTAAAAACAATTATATGAAAAAATACAGGTCTTTATATATGTTTTCAAATGTAATGATACATTTAATTCTGTATCTAGTTTTCCAAAACTACTAAACTATTCCGTCCTTTAGGATGTGATTACATTGATATTGTACAAATTAAATAATGTAACCATCGGTTTACAGATACTAAGGGTTGGGTATTTACAATAGAAGCTCATGAAAAAAGGAAAGGTATCATGGAATTTTTTTAGATAGGGTTTTTCTAATCTAGTGTGATAAATGTTTGTGAAAAAGGGAGTATTAAATGTGTAATTTTAAAATTTCATGTAAGGACACATATTCAATTACCGAAAATAAATAAATAATATAGTCATTTTCTTATGTGAGTGGGAAAATGGCCAGAGATTCAAATTTATTATTATATAGGTTCAAAATATATTAAAAACACAATATTTAAATAATTTTTTGATGACTTTTTTCCCATACAACATAGTTTATGCCACCAAAGAAACAATTTTATCCTTTACTGGGGTTATAAATTTTTACCATTAAACTATTTCTATTTAGAAAAAAATTAGTTAATATTCTAACATAATATTAATTATGATGATTCCAAATATGGAATTAATTGTATAATATTAAATTTTTATATAAGGAATAAATTAAATCTAATATATGTTCATGAAACAAATCATAAACACTTTTTAGAGAAATGATATTTTACCAATAAATATGATTTTATTGATAAATAGTGTAATATTTTAATTAAAATAGAGTTAATTGTATTATTTTAAATGAAATAATATTGATTTTTTTTTGAAAACAAGAAAAAACTATAGGAATGTTGTAGGTAATTGATTAATATAGGAGAAAAAGAATAGTTTTTATTTCAAGAAAATAATTAATTATTTAATGCCCTGACCCTAGAAGCCTAATGTTGGTGCAGTACATTATTAAATTGGCTTGATTACAAGGAATAAAATCCCAATTTACTGATTATTTTAGCAGTTATTGATGACCAGATTACATACATGAACATTAGGTAATGACATGAATTGAAAAAAAAAACATCACATAAACTCTAATGGAAACATCAATTACTCTTAGATTATTCTTCTAAGTTATTCATAATATATATCATCACATATAAGGGGAAAATAAAAATAACAAATGGATGAGATTTGATGCTGGGAAAGAGTTTTAAATAATGTCGAAGAATAACTAATAATCATTGTGAATAAAAAAAGTATACATGCCTTTAAAACAAAATCATTAGCACAACAAAGAATAAATAAAATGTGATTAAATAATTCCATAAAAACATAACAATGGATATTCTACAAGTCTAAAAATCACATGGACTATAAATTACCTGTTTCATACTGAGAAAATGAATAGTGCGGGGAATCATTGATATAAAGTCATGGCCTTGGCCAAGATATCCTAAAATACTATGGTATGGCCTCAGCCAAAACCCAAATCTATTTTTCCACATGGAACCTATCAATGCATCAAAGGGCTATATCAGGCCCCTCCCATCACGTACTAAGTCCAATTAATTCATAATATGTCTAATAAAATGATATTTTCAAATTAAACTATCCTATAACACAGAAAATTAAAATATATAAAATTACGATTATAAAATAATTGATAAATTCGTGAGGAAAATAATAATTAAACATTCCAAGTTTCTTAATACCACATTGAAACCTTTAATTGATAATCTATTTAAACATTAAATGAATTTTATAATATCATTATAGTAAATGAGTTCATGATATAATATATAATTGGGATGTATATAATCCACACATAAGGAAATAGTGGTGAAAAGGACAAATATCTCGTTGAATTAAAAGTAAGGCAAGAAAAATCTTTTTTTACATTGGAAATAATATTTATTTTGGAAAATCATTTTCTTTGGTCATATTGTAATATTTTAAACATATATATCTTAATAATAATATGTAAGGAAATTAAAATTATATTTTTTCATAAATTATGTCCCACTAATGTTAAATCATGTCAAAATTGTTTTTAAGAATCAATATAAATAAAACATTTTATTCTGGTTTAAGGAAATTATGAAGTATATTTCAAAGAGGAAAGGTATGTTTGTTTCAATGAAACCCAAAATGTACCAATATATTTTTAATGATAAAATGACTGATTTTAACAAAAAAAATAGAGTCTTATAACATATTTTTGAGTGCACCTGAAAATGGGTATGAAATCTGGAAGTTCCCTTGAATCAACCTTGTGTATCAGGAAGAACTGTGAAGGCAACCCTTTTAAAAACTATATATCAACATCAAAGGAAGATGATATGATATGGATATTTGGGTTCAGAAAATATTAATAGAATATATAGTAAATATAAATAAATTATTAAGAATTACACTTGAGTAAATATGGAGAAAGGGTAACCAAAATGAAAAAAAAGATGGGTTTCAGGTAGAAACCCTTACAACATTGTAAACAATCGAATCACATTTACCAAAATTAATAATCATATAATGATAAGACTAAATCTTTGAAAATAAATATAATAAATATATTTCATATAAATGGTACGTATATATAAACCACACAAACTAATTAGTGGCTAGTAAAGCATATGTCATTGAAATGTAAGTGAGTTGAGAAAACCCTTTCCTTATGTCTGAATATGTTCTGTACTTGATCTAAATGTACTAGGTAATAAAATAAAATTAAATAATTAATTATTTAAGTTACTTTTATATATTAATTTGATTCATTTGATTTTTATTATGTTTATTTAGGGCCTTCCAAATTAGTTATTGAGATTAATTTCCCCTTTTGGGAGCAATCGTTTTCTTGGGGTTCATGATCAGTTTAACAGTATGTGAGTATAGAAGTCACTATGGAATGGGTATAATTTGTCATAATTTAATTTATATGAAATTAATGATAACCCATAAGATTAAACTGTTATATAAATAAATTTTTTATAGGGTGGAAATGAATTATTATACATGGTGTTTTCATTAATCTTTTAGATTATTTTGGCGGGATTTGGTCATCACAAAGTTGTTTTGTCATATTAATTAATACTACATATATATACTGGTTATAGAACATTAAATAGTTTGTAATAAATATATTATAGTATGTTTATCCATAAAATTTTTTTCATTACCATCCATTAATGATTAATTGAAGAACAACAATCCATCTTCCATGATGGTTTTATATCAACACCCCCTGGATGATGATTTAGTTATTAAAATAAAAGAAAAAGAGAAACGATTTTGATGAAATATATTACATTAAATAGATATAATCCTGCTTTATAGATTATTCTAGAGTTATCATGATTATTTTTTGAAGAGGAGGTAAGGAGAGGGAAACAAATGAAAAACGAAATTGTAATGAATTTATTAGAAAACAAGCATTTAAATCATAAATTATTCTATTTGACAAACTCTTTAAGGAAGATTGACGTGTACTATTTTTGAGACAAGATAGTCTTGGACATGGGGATGTGTCTTGGGAAGAGTATTTTGGGAAAATTGAAAAATAATCAACCCTTAGTGCTATGAAATGATGTGGGGGTGATGAGTGGTATTTATAGTGTAGGAGAGGGGTGTATTAGAATATTTTATTCATTTTTATAATATTTTAGATAAAGACTTTAATTAGATGTATAATTAAAACAAAAGTATTTAATAATAATTAATGATGGATCTATATTATTGGCTTACCTCGACCATACATCATTTATGACACCATAATTCGAGTAGTAGTTTTTATTGAAAATTATAGAGTTTTACTTTTTTGCAAAACTTCTTGTATTTCAGAAAAATTCCAAAAGGTAACCCAAATCATTTTTCGATGTGTATAATTCAAAAAATTACATTATTTTATGAAAATAATTGTGTAATAATGACAATTTTTTCTTAAAATAAAATCATCATTTACTTAAAAAATAATAATTTTTGAATTATAACTATTTTATTATACTTTTAAAAAGTAACTAAGGAATCATAAAATAATCATATAATCATGAGATAAATAAATATTAAAATATAAATCTATTTTATAATAATAAATTTTCTTTTAAAAGATTAAATTAATTATAAAATTATTAATATAAATTTACTGCCTAAAAAATACTAACACTTCATTAATAATTTTTTAAAATATATATTTGTTTATACTATGATATAATTATATCATAATTTCATATATACGAGAAACCTAAATTTTATTTAAATATTCTTGGGTGATTTTACTACACATTTATTCAATTAATTGTTCATAAGGGTAATAATACATTTTTAAATGGTCAAGTTACAATTCACCAAAAAACTAATGTTAATCCCATCAACCTCTAAAAATATTACTAATCACGATGGTTTAAGTCCATTTTCAAAATTTAATTCACCCAAATGGAAAAAATATTTTTAATTACAATACCACAAGTGTGGCGAGAAGGCATTTGAAAAGAATTTCCACAAGTTAAATAAGTCATCATATCTAATTTCAATATAAAAATGATTCCATTGATGTTCATTAGATTATTATATGTATAATTTTTCTATTGTTATTTTAAAAATTGATTTATTGGATAGTAATTTTTTTAATAAAAAATAATGTTTTTAACTATAATGTAGTATTTCTAACTATTAGTAAAAGATTAATCTTCTTAGAAAAATACTATAAATTCACCGTATGTAAATTTTAATATTCAAAACAATTTTTTTACCCAATTAAACTTATATGAGTGTAAAAAATAATTCATTTATTGTTCATAGAAGAATATGAAAAGAATTTCCATTAAGAAATTATTGTCTCTAATCATATAAATATTTTTCGAAAAATTATACATTTCCTTATAAATATATTTTATTTATGATAAACTATTATAAATAAAAGTTTATAGTGGTTACTAATATTAATATTACTATGTTTAATAGAAAGGTTATAACTACCTTTGTTAGATAATTATAATAACTATGTGTTGTTTCATAGACTTAGTATTGAGTTCATTACATTCTATATTGAATTTAATTGAAAATCCTTGGTGTGTTACATTTCCCCAGCCTTATATAATTTATTTTCTCACCATTAGAAATTTCACTTCGAATGTTAAATGGTGATATGTGAAAATTATTTTATGGGAAACACAAATTAGAAATTGGTTTAATATAATGTCCCCTTAGAAAGATGTTAAGGCAAATGTGGTATTTATAAAAAAAATTATACGTTATAATAGGATAATATAGGTGGATATGAATAGATAGAAATAAAAGATAAATTTAACCCTCATGTTCTAATGAAGATATATAGAAAACATTTTCATTATAATGTTAATCATTACAAAAACATAAACTATAGTTAGGAAAAATTTCATTTATATCATATAAAATAACGATAATATGACGACATTTGTAAGACAATTTTCCTTGATTTATGGAATTAATCCGCTCTATAAGAATATAAAGATATATTTATATTTCGTAAACAGAGTCTTATCCCTTTATAACACCTTCAACTACTTATTCCTAATCCCTTAGAACATGTTTCTTCTTGTGGTTATCTAAACCATTAACCTCTAAATCCTCATATAATTATCAACATAAACCATTTCATAAAAAATTAATATTTTTAGAAATTTCATGATCCAACACTTTAGAAACAAGGTCCATAAATTACCATAACAAACATACTAATAAAGATAATGTGTATCTTAATATATAAAATAAAATATGTGAGTTCATTCTCCTTGTATTATCTTGAAGAATATTAATAACATGAATTTTCATTAAACATTTTTGAATAGAATTAGGCATCCTTATTCCTTATATAAAACCTAGGATATTGGAAATATACCTCAATTAAAAAATATTTTATACTCTACCAATGTTATCATATACCACTTTTTTGATAGTCCATTATTTAGTTCAATGTTATTAAGTGTTATCCAATTTATGTTATCCAAAAAATAATCAATTTATTTTGAAATATGTATCTCATTATCAAGAACATAATTAGGATTTTCAATCCTTCAACAATATACTTTCCCTATATATTAACTTTATAATGAGTAACTTTTCCTTGATACCTTCGTCTATTCTTAAATCCATAATTAAACTATATTGTACCACAATCCATATATATCTCATGATTATTTTAACTAAAAAATTATTGAAAAAATACTGAAACAACATAATTATTAAATCAAAACAGAATCATATTAATCACTACACTACATCTGTAGTGGTAGATTATGTTTTAACATGATCCACGATCCTTTTACGGTGTATATTACTTTATTTTTTGAGAAATTGACATTACTAGTGTCCCATATCCTTATAGTTGAACCTTTAATATTGGAAAATATTTTCTTACCCCTACAGTCACAAGAATAGTTGAATTAATTTCCACCCTTGTAAAAAACCGTTAATCATTTCAAAAAAGTTCAAGGGTGATTCTTTCCACAATTATGAAAGGTGGGAAAATAGTTCTTTCCCCTTTTTATATTATTTATCATTTCCCAATTATTATCTTATTATTTTTCATCCTTAAAAAGACATAATACATATAAAGCTCTTTTTATTTCTAGTTTGGACTTGATATTTTTTCCTTATATGATTAGAATGATTGAGATACAAGTTCACTTTTAACGATTATCGTAAAACCATCGACGAATAGATAATTCGTACCATTTGGATTATGTGTAGTGATGCAGTACCCATTACATTTAGTAGGTGCCATTTCTAAATAGTTTTATACACTACATTAGATCATAAAATTATGAAACATAATTTATAATCCCAATACTAGTGAAATACTTACCAGAAATTGAAAATTTATGCGTAGATAATCTGATTATCATAAACATGGTACCTTTAGAAATACTTTTACTTATAAATCCTTTATAATGGTTTATGAAGAAAATTTGAAATATCCTAAGAATATTCCCTAGGATTATTATTCTAGGTGCACAGTAAGACCTATTATCATCGACCATGTTACCCTAAATTAGGCCCGATACACAAATTTAGAGTTGTTATGCCTAGGTACAACTATGGGAGAACCACATTAACATGTAGTATCCAGACATGGATGTTTAGTTAAAAATACCCACATAATGTCCAAATTTCAAAAAAATCATGAATTTAATTCTATACATGCCCTTAAATTATATATTAGGGTTATGTACTATAATATATTTTTTATAAATCTAGATTACAATGTTACTACTAAATCTTCCTCTAATACTAACTATAACACCCCAACTCCTGAAGCACAGAGCTGGTGCAATACCGTATTACAGTTTAATGATAAAAATAAATAAAATATTGAAGGACCGGTCAGTTTAGAAGTTATGTAAGACCAGATTACAGTGATTTACATTACATTACAACTTGAATTAAAAAACACATCAACCCCATTGGAAACATCCATAACTCCCAGATTATCCCTACATGTTATTTATAATATACATCTTCTCGTCCTGGGGAAAAATAACCAAAACAATGGGGTGAGATCAGATGCTCTATAAGGGTAAGAAATATATTAGATGCATAAATAATAAGTCATGGTGAATTACTAATAGTACACATGACGTTAAAATATAATCGTGAACTGAATATGATTGTAATATAATATGATTAAATAATTCAACAATAAACCTTACCATTCATATTATACTAGTTGAATAATCACATGGAATATCAATTAATAGTTTCATAATGAGGAAATTAACAATGATGAAAATAATAAACATACTTTCAAAGCCTCAACCAATAAATTTTAAAGCACTAGGGTAAGGCCTTGACAAATTCCCAATTCTTTTTTGTCTAATGAGAACTACCAATGAATAGAGGGGCTATAGAGAGCCTATCCCATCACATACTAAGTAAAAAGAATTCCTCATAAGTCTAATAAAAGTGTCTGATAACATTTTTTCCATAATATATAAAATCACTCTAATAAAATTAATGTTAAATTATGGAGGAAAATAGTCTTCACATTTTATAAAGTGTGTCATACCATATTAAAACATTTTTATTATAATCTCTTTTACCATTAAATGAAATTTCGAATATCATGACAATAGTATAATTCATGATATAATTTAACGAATGTAATTACATACACCACATACAATGTAATAGTGGTGAACAATACATATATCTCATATATGTAAATTTGAGACGAGAGATAACCTTTTCACTTTGGAAAGATGAGTTCTTTTGGAAAATTATTTGTATTGGTCATTAAAATCCTATTTTAATCATTTATATCCTATAAATGAAATTTTTAGAAAATTAAAATTATATTTGAATCATAAATGTTGTCCCAATGATGTGATGTCATGTAAAAAATGTTACTAAGAAACATTAAAAACAAAACATTTTACTGTAGTTTAAGTAAAATATTAAAGATATTTTTAAGAGTAAAGGCATGTTCCTCTTCATAAAAACAGAAAGTAAAAAAAATTATACTTCCATGATAAAATATTTATTTTTTTGAAACTAAAAGTGTTGTAAAAAACATTTTGGAATCCACTTGAAAACAGCTACGAAATTAGGGTGTTCCTTGGAATCAGACTTGTTTATTAAGACGAATTATGAAGGTAAGCTTTTAAAAAAAATTGTGCACCCATAAATGACGGAAGATATGATTTAGATATATGGTTTTTAAACATATATTTTGAATTTATAGAAATATTAAAAAACAAAATAGAATTAAATATTTGTAATTATGAAGAAAAAGTTACCCGAAGGAAAAAAGACAGGGGTTCGGGTAGAATCACTTACGACTTTGTAATCAGTTGAAACATATGCCCAAGAATTTAAAATGATATAAAGATAATTTTAATACCATGAATGTAAATATATTAATGATATTATAAATTAATGTGAATTTAACATACACCACACACAAGAATTAATGGCGAGTAAGACTTATCTCATGGAAATGAAGGTGAGTTGAGAAAACCCTTACCTTATGTACAAATGTGTTATTTACTTGATATTAATGTCATGGATAATAAAATTAAATAATTATTTAAATTAATTAATAACCTTTAATATATTTATTTTATTAATTATAGTTTTATTACATTCATTTAGGTTCTTATTAATGAGTTATAGAGTTTCATTTCTTCATTTGGGAGCATTTACATTCATAGTTTTCATGATCGGTTTCCTTGTATATGAGATTAGAAGCGCATGTGGAATGGTAATAATTCCCATGAATTGAATTTATATGATATTAATGAACATAAATAATATTAAATGCTTATATGAAAAAAAAACTATGGGTTGAGGATGAATTATTTGACCATATGATAGTGACAATTGATTGTATTATTTCCGCATTTTCTTGTTCATCATAAAGTAGTTTTTATCATATTAACTAATAATATGTATACATAATAGTTCAATAACATTATATATGTTGTAATAAATATTTTATATCAGGTTTTAACAATAAAAATAAAATCATTACCATCCATGAAGGATAAAGTGAAAGAAAAAAATTCTATTATCCATGAAGGACGTAAATCGGCACCTCACAGACTTTGATATTGTTTTTAAAATAAAAGAGAGATTGATAAATGATTTTGAAAAAATATTTTAAATTAAAATCATCTATTTATATTATATATATGGTACTATTGTTATCATGATAATTTGGACAATGGAGGTGGGAGCGGATACAAAATGAAAATTGAAATTAAAAGGAAATTAAAAGAAAAAGAAAAAGAATTTACCTCGTGAATGCTTCTCCTTGAGAACATAAATAATGAACCTTGGGTTAGTGTTATGGTGATATTATAATGTCTTTGATGTGATTATGAGGCATAGAAATAGGATTTGGGAATAATTTTTACAATCTTCAAGGCATAGATTTCTGAAGAGAAGTGTTGGTGAGGGGTGTTTTTTTAATATTTTAATGTTTTGTTTAATAATTTAGATCTAGACAATAAATACATTGATAATTTTTACTAAATATATTAAAATAATGAATTATTGTTCCAAATTATGATCTTACTTCAAATGTACAACAAATATGAATCCCAAATCCATGTATATAGCATTTTTCAGAACTTTATGTATTTTACTATTCACTAGAAATTCATGTATTTCAAAACAAATTACATAAAATGACCCAAAGTATTTTTAACGTGTAAAATTTTAAAAGAACTACAATTTCTTAAAATAATTTTCTAATTAAAAGAAATTTAATTTAAAAAACCATCATTAACATGAAAAATAACAATTTAAATATTATTACTATTTTTAAAATACATTCCAAAATTAACTAAGGTCTTATAAAATTATTCTAAAATTGATAGATAAAAATTAGTACCATATAAATATATTATATGAAAATAATGTTTTTTTATAAATTATTATATTAATTTTATTATTTCAATTAAATATTTATGATATACAAAATTACCAAAAGTTAATTAATAATTTTTTAAAATATTTATTTAATTATACTATGATATAATTATTTCATTATTTCATTTATGAGATTTCTAAATTTTATATATACATTCATGGGTGATGTTACTATTCATTTGGTTGATTTAATACTCATAATGGTTATAGTACTATTCCTACGCGTAATATTTCTAATCCAAAGGGTTTTGTTACCATTCACAAAAAAATAATGTTGATCCTATCAGATTCTAAATATATTACTGATCACAATTGTGTATTATGACTTTTTTGAAATTCAATTCAAAGAAGGGGAAATTTTTTGTTAAATGCTAATCTCGTAAGTGTGTCGAGATGGATGGTAAAAAGAACGTTTAAATGTTCAATAAGTCATTATATCTAATCTAAATATAAAAATGATTCCAATTATCTTAATTGGGTTAGTACATTTATAATTATTCTATTGGGATTTTAAAAACTAATTTAATGTTTAATAATTATTTATAATAATACAACATGTTTATTAACTTTAATGAGGTATTTTAACTATTCATCAAAAATGAAACATCTCGTAAAAATACTAAAAAGTCACCTTATGTAAATTTTGAAATTTTGAATAAAAAAATTATATTTATGTTACCCAATTAAATTTCATTGAGGGTATAAAATTAACTTTGTTGTTGTTCACAAAAGGACATAAAAATAAGTTCCTTTTTGAAATTAGTGTTTCAAAACATATAAATATTTTACTAAAAAATATACCTTTATTTATTAATACATTTTATTTATGTGCGACCATTATAAATAACGTTTAATAGTGGTTATTAATATTAATATTACTATGTTTACTATCTATGTTATAACTATTTTGTTTAAATAATTATAATAATGAAATATTTTTTCACAACGACTCAGTGTTTCATGTATTACATTATATATTAAATTTCACTGTAAATCATTGGAATGTTAAAACATAGGTTCCCTAAACGTTAAGCATAAATTTATAAATTTTTTGAAAAAAATGATACGACAATAACTAATGGCTATATAAAACATAGTGGTTCTTCCAAAGACACTTTCTATCCCGTCAAAAAATCTATTATTAATTAGTGTATTATAATAATCTATTTTTGAACCAACTATATGTGGTTTACCCCACATCTACGCAGCCTTTATTCCCAATAAAAAATTATAGTTATCCTTTCTATTTCTCAGAGGGAAACACTCTTCCTCACTATTTTATAGCTACATAGTATATTTATATCTACAAAAAGTTGGAAAATTATATTTTATAATATAAATCATACAATATTATCCATCCTTTAAAAAAAATTATATCAGATTATGGGTATGTTTGATTCACATTATTATCCTACTATGAAATGTTTATAACAAACTATATAAAGTATTTCATAACAAATTAGAAACTATAATAATTAACATATTAATATAATTTGAATAATTATTATATAAAGTAAGTAAAACTTATTGAAACATGTTTCTGAATATTTGCATATGATATCCTTATTTTTTAAGATAATTATGAACCAGATTCAATGTATCAATTGTGTTAACCTTATCATAAAGGTATTAGCTTATTATCAATGAAAACCCTTGATATAAAGTTACAAATAAATATATACATACATATCACTAGGAGCCATTGATCAGAAGATCAAAATAACCAATATCTTAAATCACAATGGAACCCCTTGGTCACACCATACCAGACATATAAAATAGAAAGACAGAAGTTCATCTAGAATTTACACATTTAATATCATAATAATTACTTAAGGAAAATACAATCTAATAATTACAATGTATTGAACTCAAAAAAAACTGATATTAATAATGCTTTACAATAATATTCAATTGCCAGAGTAATAAAAGTATTCCTTCTCCTTGAATACAACAATATTTTTACGTGTAATTCCAATAGATATATTCCAAATATCTCAAATATGATTGCAATGACATCGATGAAACTCATTCATCTCATGAATGTTTCAACATAGATTCTATATACAGTCTTCATATCTATAATTAACCATTTCAATTTTTTTAGAAAACATTGGTAGAATGAGATAGGTTTATTTGATGTAATGTTTATAATTCATCCATCTTATAGGATTTATAAATGTTTGTTCTAAATTCATAATTTATTCCACCTGATAAATCATATCCAATAGATTATATATAACATTATAATTTAAGGATTTTTTATACTTCATCTGCTATACTTTTTAAACCACCAACTAGTGATTGATATATTTTTCCATCTGATGTAGAATGTTTATGTTCTTCTAGTTAGAATGTTCTATCCAATTGACTTCAACCAAAAAACTATAAAATATTTTTTATTTTAGAATGGATATTTTAATCTAGTAGAACATCATTCAAATAAAAATATTCTTAAGAACATTGTAATTGTAAAAGTTAAAGATGTATTGAATTTTAATGATGTGAATTATGGTTTTCAAAACTAAGGTAAAAATTTGTTGAAAGAGTACATTCAACACAAAAATCTCTAGATTTTTAATATTGACAATATAAAAAAATATAAAAACAAAAAAAATCAAATACATGAACCCCATATAATTCATAATCTAGAAAATTTATATTTTTGATGAAAAACATTATATATTTTTTTCATATCTCCCCATATATTCAAAATTAACCATTCTCAATAACATTTCCCCTTTCTCTCCAAATGTTTAGATATTTTCTCCGAAATATTTTTTAATACATATAACACATTCACCCCTTTTTTAAATGGTTTTAGGAGATAGAAATTGTTACCAAATATTTCTGTGAAAAAAATACTATCCAAAAATTATTAAACAACCATTAATTAAAAATTTTAATAATGACATTCCTTAAAAAAATATAAATACATTTATCAAATGATTTTTAAAAACAAACATACAAAATACATTGAAAATAATCTATAAAAGAAATTAAACCTTCAATGTGTTTTTTTGTTAGGATATTATAGGCATTAAATAGTTCAAAAAATAATAAATCTTTCTAATTACTAATCATGATATTATATTACATCTTCTTGAAATAATTCTATTACTTTTTTTATTCATCAATAGTAGCCTTTATATATTCAACTGATTCATCCATAACATATATCTTTCACATATAATTCTTCATATTTATAATTTATTCATCCAAATGTTGAATCTGCTTATCATTAATTGGGTTTTCATTATCTTATTGTATTATAAGATAGCACAGATTATGAAAATCCCTTGAAAATTCATTAACATCAGTGTTTATAATGGTTTCATATTTAAAAACTAACATTGTAGATTTTATGATTCCATCAACTTGATCACCAAAAATAATTGATATTTCTCATTGGGTGCTTCATCCACATGATAAATTCATAATTCTTGATTCTATATTTTATTTTTCATTTAATTCCATAAATTTATCTTTATTCGGAAAAATCATATATGCATGATTCATTAAGAAACATTAATTTTTTATAAAATAAAAATTCCTTTGAATATAATTTCATTTTTTTTCTATTTTTGGAAATATTAAAAAATTTACATAATTCCTCTTTATGACTACATTGAATTTTTTCATTTTATCTCGATTATTTGAATACATTTGTTTGGGATAGAATTAGTAGAATAACTTGAAACATTTGGAATAGACAAAGTTATTGGTAGAGATTGTCAATGATCTTATCTTCTTTCAAAATATTGAGTTCAATAAAATTTCATAACTTTAACATCTTCATTTGTTATAGATATATCTGATAATTTTGTTCAGCAATGTTTATATTATTTTTCAGAAGGTTATTATTTCTATGAAACACTTAAATCATCATATATCTATGATTTAAGGGATAAGAAACTAAACATTTCTTAAAAATATGAATTTTTCTTGTAATCATTAGTTATATTAACATTTTTTATGGATATTTACTGATTTTCAGGAACATTTTATACTTTTTTTAAAGAAATGTTGATTTAATTTCTTCAACAAAAACCTCTTTTTCATTTTACTATTTTATGGATTATGTTTTTTGTGAAACATAGTGTATATTTTATTAAAATTCAATAGAAATTTTGGATAAAATGGGCGGAGGAACATTACAATTCCATTAAACATATATTATTCATTGAATTATTTCAATACATTTTAATATATATATATAGCCATATTTTAATTTCATTATGATTATTTTGGACTCCTTTTCATTTCCAGATCATTGATTTTCTTATATGTTATCTCATTTAGAGTTAAATCCAAATATCTACCAAAAAGGAAAGTTGGGATATCATTAGCCTTTTAATATTTATTTGTATGAAATACATAAAAATATTGTCCTAAAATATTCTTAACTTTTTTCATATAATATATAATGCTTTTTTAGATTCATAATTATTTTCCAAAACACTTTTCCTTATATTTCTCAATTTTAGCAAAAAACTTGATTTGTTCATTTTTTCAATATATTTCATTAAAGGGGGTGTTTCACATCCCTCAGAATGTGTGTTATAGTCAGGAATCACTACTTCCATTCAGTTTCTATTAGATATTTTTATGGAACTGCAAACATCCAATGGGTCTTAATCCCAAAGGATGTTCATTCCAATGGAAGGTGTTCGTTAGGGTTAAACCTAAAATAGTTAAGAACATGCATTGGTCGGGAGAATATGAGGTATAACCCCTCACACCCTTTTGGGGGGAGTTATTTCCATTATTGGTACTCTCTTATAGATTTGAGACATTTTCATGAATCTTATTAATTCCCCTAGTATAACATATATTTCCCTCAGAATTTTCACTCAATTATTATGCATCTGTGAAATTTAGAATCATTTGTATGTAATATAGGTATTCATTAATGGAGACATACATATTTATTATAATCTATCCATCAATGGTATCCTCTCATATAATATTTGGATATTCATTTAATTGTTGTTAGGATAATACAAGTTTTTAAGACACTCATTGGGGCACTCTAGATTTTATTGTCATCTAGGGAGAGTGATGTTCGTTTTTAATGTTGGGATCATAGCCCTAAATGGGATAACTATGAATCCTTGTTAATGGGATTAAAACACTCATAGATTAGTGGATCTTAATGGAATACATCATACATTCTATTGTCATATGATAAAGACTTATCCATAACATTTAATGTCATGTGGTATGGACATTTAAGATAAATGTTCGTAGTCAAATTTTGGTGTGGTAAATATGCCTATACAGCCCATAGAACATGGAAAACATACAAGTTACCTTGTTGTATTAGACCTTATTAGGAATACATGTCATGACCCGCCTTCACCAAAAGGAGGGAAGGGTTAGCAGATTCCCAAGACCTTCCTTCTTCATTTTGAAGAAGAGATAATGACCACCGAAACCTGCCTTCAAAAGGTCCCGGAGTGGTGACCAGGGCCAAGGGTATAAAATCACACACAAAATGGAAGTCATTACCCTTTTTCATTTAATAGGATCAGGAGATAAGATAGTAAATCCAAAAACACCAAACTGAAAGTGCAAAATTACTAAGGATAAACCATTCCCATATGCATGATCAAAAGTAAATGATTCTTGTCACAAACCCCAAAGGTAAAAAAAGAATACCATGAAAAGAAAAGCAGCAACAACAACTATCCCCAATGTTCCACACTAGTATGGTCCCACGCGATCCTCGATGTCCTCCAGGAAACCTGAAATCAGTTTAATATACATAGGGTGAGCATACAAGTATAATCAGTAGGGAAAAACCAAAGACTCTCGTGCACAAGTGGGGGGAACATACTAAAGTCCTGTGAGAAGAAGACAACCAACACTATCAAGGAGTTCATCCATCCCACTCAGTGGACACACTCACCAAATAACGCAAACAATGTAATGTATAATAAAATCGCATCGACGTTTGGGTACCCTGTGCCACTTTCCCACCGGTTATTAAAGACATCCTACGCATCGAACCAATTTCGCCATTCTCACTACAGTCCCACTACTACACCCCTCCCATAAACACCTGGGATATAACCTCATGTAGTCCCACTGCTAAACCCCACCCACACACACCTGGGCCACAATCGTCATACGTAACCACGCCCGTAAACACCTAGTCCAGAACAACCACTATCACACCCGAAGACACCTGGTCTAGAAGATCCCCCGCCACGCCCGAAGACTCCTGTGCCTCATCTCGAAGACACTTGGTAAACCACCTACCCGCACACACCTGGGCCATAACCACCACACTACCCCACCCGAAATTTTGTGGGCTAATAATGGACTTCAGGCCATCACAACCTACCCGAAGATACTTGGGCTATCCAGGAAAGGGAGCAGAAAGGAGGTAATAACCAGCCACTAATAGAAGTGTAGGGAAAAACACACTCCCCCATGAAATGGGGGTGTTTAGAACTATCTTCTCGACATGGTTGGGTCACGAATAAGAAACACAAAACTACAAGTATATGTATAGGTATCAAGCACTCACCTAGTTTAGGTTTTTCTTCAGCCGGCCTAAATAACGCAATCAGTACCATGTCCAAGTCACAACTCACACCAAACCAAAATCCAATTGTGCCATCCTAGTTTACATGTTCAGTAATAATGTTTAAATAATTTTCTGCATCTACTTGGGCAACCAGAAATCATAAGCACAAACTAAGGGAAGAGCACACTCATCAGCAATTTAAGCATTCACACCCGGTTCTCTTGTAAAGTCACAACAACAAAGGGATAAGTGAGATCCCTTGAAGTACTAGAACCAAAGAAAACCCAAAGATACAGCCCCATGTCCCCAAGGTTCATGAGCCAATAGTTTACCAACAACGGAAGAACCCCACCCCAATTCGTGATATAATCAAGGTAACCAACCAACATTAAATTCATAAGCATCCAATTCAAAACAATAGGGGATCCCATACCCACCCACATCACCCACCAATCGGCCCATAAAGGAAAAACAAACCAACCACCACCAAAAACATAGAGTAGGCCCATGCCGGTATTTTCAGATTTAAATGATTTAACACACTCCATGATTTCAACTTCGCTATGCTTTAACCGGGGTTATCACAGAAAGGATTGATCCCAGTGCTTTCAATTTATTTGGCCAGATGTACATAATTAATAAAATTCCTTTACACAGAAAGGGTTCACAAACACAATACAATCCATTTAACATCACCAGAGGTAAGGGTTAATTAGTGCACAGAGAAAGACCACAAATGGCCATGATTTTCAATAGGCGTAAGACCACACAATTAAGAAATCATTAATCATGGAAGATCATAAAACAAAGCAACATCATCGATCAAACCCCCCCCCCCCCTTCATTGATTATAAAATCCATTCATTATCTTTATTTAGGTTTGGTTCATCCAAATCTACATAATAAAAATCAATCTCGCCCTGCATGATACACAAAAAGTGAGAGACGAAGGAGAAATTATCTACATAATAGAAGATGCTCTATTTGTAGGGGTGGGCCTCGAGAACTCAAGGATGAATAGACGAGTTGATGGGAGGGTGATCAAGAAAAGAAAACCCAAGGGGAACCCTTTAGTTTACAAGGGTCAGGGATGATTGAGAAAAGAATGTTAAACTGCGTAAGGAGTGGGGTCCTGGGTTGACCACGCGGCCCCACACCTCATTAAAGGGGTCCTCGCTTTTGGAGGTGGTTTAAACCAATGCAAACACTAGGTTCATCTTAAGCATTTAATTAGACACATTTATGGGCAATACTGGGCTTTAAAACAATTTTGAAAAGATCAAAATTGGGTTTAAAACCCAATTTGTGAAAAGGGAGGTAGTACTGGAAAACATGCGGGGGTAGGAAAGAGCCACCGGTAGCTGACAGCTACCGGTCGCCGAGCTACCGGTAGCCTGGCTACCGGTTGGGTGCAGCTACCGGTAGGCCGAGCTACCAGTAGGCTACAGATACTGGTAGACCAAGCTACCAGTAGTCCTACTACCGGTAGTCTAAGGCTACCGGTAGGCCTACCTTTAGGGGTCAAAACATTCCAAGAATCCTCGAAAACCGTCCCAGAACACCCAAAACACCCATCATCAGATTTTTACAAAGTAATGGACCCCCGAAAACCTAGGCCATTACATCAGATACCTCTCAAACTATTCTCATCCTCAAGAATCAAAACAACCCATGCGGAAAGAGAGGGTCTGAACAACCACCTCGAAAGATACCTCTCAAGAGTAATCCTCATTGTTGGTTGGGTAGTCTCTTCCCCATGTCAAGATACTATCCTCTTTAAAAAACACTGACTCACCCTCATGGGATTAATCGCATCCACCTTAATGCGTCTCTATTCGGGGTCAGATCCTCCCATTCCCATAGCTAGGATCTTTCACACACATTCAGAGAGGAATGAAAAACCACATATTTCATAGCCAACAAGGTAAAACACTCCACACCAACAAGTATAAAAATATTAGCACAAAACTCAAAACAACTATGGGTACTAGGCATGCATCTCTGCTTCCCATTCCCACGTACTCTCCTCATGCCCACCATGTCTTCATAACACACAATCCAAGGGAATGGTTCACCCACGAAGCACCTTCTCCTCACGGTCCTCAATCATCATTGGTCTTTACACAAAGGTCACATCATCCTCGACGTCTTCCTCTCCCCAGTTGAGGATGTGTGAATCATCGTGCAGATACCAACCGAGCTGGGACACATGGAAGATGTCATGTATCCTCAGTAGCAGCGGTGGTAACGCTAACTGATAACCAACTTCGCCAACCCACCGCAACACTTCGATGGGTCTGATGAACCTAGGAGAAAGCTTACTCCCGTTGCCGAACCTCTATTGTCCACGCCGAGGGGAGACCGTCAAGAACACGTGGACTCCAACCTCAAACTCCAAGGGCCTTATCCTGGTATCGGCATACAACTTCTGTCGGTCCTGGGCCATGTTCATCATTTTCATGTATAAGCTGAACCTTCTCCGTCATGCTCTGCTCTACCTCTGGGCCAAGGATGCCTGCCTCTCCGATGTCGGTCCAACACACAGGTGAGCGGCATGGTCTCCCATAAAAGGCTTCAAATGGGGCCATACCAATGGTAGAGTGATAGCTATTATTGTAGTAAAACTCTACCAGAGGCAAGTGTCGCACCCATGATCTTCCTGAGTCTAGAACACATGCCCACAACATATCCTCCAAGGTCTCGATGGTGCACTCGGTCTGTCCATCTGTCTGGGGATGGAAAGTAGTGCTAAGGCGTAGCTGAAATCCGAAATCATGTTGAAATCCTCTCTAGACTCATGAGGTAAACCGTGCATCCCTATCCAAGACTATAGACCTCAGAACTCCATGTTACTGCACCACCTCATCCATGTACCTTCGTGCCAAAGCATCCATTGTACATGACTCCATAATCACTAGAAAGTGAGCTGATTTTGTCAACCTGTCCACTACTACCCAGATGTCATCATATCCCCCTTGATCCTTGGGTAGTACTGCGATGAAATCCATCGAGATGTCCTCCCACTTCCACTCGGGGACATCCAGAGACTATAGCCGGTCACCTGGAACACGGTGTTTATCCTTCACTTGCTAACACACTCAGAACTTGGCCAGAAACGCTGCCACTGCTCGCTTTACTCCTAGCCACCAGAACTGTTTCTTCAGACCCTGGTACATCTTGGAAACTCCCGGGTGCACTGCTAGGGGTGATATGTGGAACTCACTATGAACCTTTTCCACGCATCTCCTCTGGAACAAACAACATTTCTCAGAAAAGCATCAAGTTCTGATCATCCTCTGTCCATCCCTCTGGAGCATTGCTCTGGTCAACTCGGTCAGGCATAATTGCGCACTCTGGGTATCCCCACTAAGACTCCTCCACTTGCTGAAATAGAGATGACTGTACTGTCATCTGATACTGGCGGCCACTACCACCATCCATCCTCGTAACCAGGTGTAAGGCAGCCAACTCCCCCATCGCCATCCAGGCATCTGCCGACTCTCAGACCACATCATTCTATGACATCCTACTCAAGGCATCTTCCTCTACATTCCCCTTCCCTGATGTGTAGGAAATCATAAATTCATAATCCTGGAAGAAATCCACCCGCCTTTACTACAACAAGTTTAGGTACCACTGGGAGAAGATATATCTCATGCTTTTGTGATCTGTGAAGACGATGAAGCGTTCTCCAATGAGGTAATTCCACCATAACTTTAGAGAAAAAATGACCATTGCAAGCTCCAAGTCATGGGTGGAATAATTACTCTCATGAGGGAGTAGATGCATAGACCCATAAGTGATCACCCCTTATCGCTGAATCAACACACATCTAATTCCTTGCCCTGAAGCATCACAAAACACCTCATACACTGCCCCTTCTTCTAGTTGTCTTAGCACTGGGGAACTACCTAGCTTCTTCTTCATATAGCTGAAGGCTTCCTCTCACTACTCACTCCACACGAAAACCTGGTCCTTCTTGGTCAATGATGTCAAAGGGGCTGCAACTCTGGAGTAGTTGGGTAAGAACCTCCAATAGTAACCTTCCAAACCGATGAAGCTACGAACCTCTGCCACATTCGTTGGTGCTTCCCAAGAAAAAACTGCTTCATCCTTCGATGGGTCCACCACTACCCCCTATTCTGACACTACTTTCCCAAGGATGTGTACTTCTTGCATCAAGAACTTGAATTTTGGAAACTTCCCATAGATCTGGTGTTGTCGGAGGACCTCCAAAACCGTCCTTAGGTGCTCCGCGTGGTCCTCCTATGATCTTGAATATATCAGGATATCGTCGATGAACACAACTACAAACTGATCTAGGTACTCCCAGAATATGGAGTTCATAAGCCCCATGAACACAGCTGGGGCGTTCGTAACACCGAAAGTCATGACTACAAACTCGAAGTGTCCATATGTACCCTTGAAGGACTTCTTCAGGGAGTCCCCCCCTTTAACCATCAGCTGGTGATACCCAGAATTCATGTAGATCTTCGAGAAACACCATGACCCTTTCATCTGGTCGAAAAGATCTTCTATCCTTGGAAGTGGGTATCGATTCTTGATCGTTACCTGATTCAGCCTCCTGTAGTCTATGCACAACTGGAGACCACCATCTACCTTCCTTGCGAACAAGACTGGATCACCCCACTGTGACATAATTGGTCAAACATAACCCCTCTTCATGAGATCGTCAATCTGAATCTGTAGCTCCCGTAGCTCCGAAGGTTCCATCCGATATGGAGACTTCGAAATAGGATGAGCATCAGGCTACAAGTCTATACCAAGCCCGATATCACGTTGTGTGGGTAGAGTCATAAGATACTCTATAAAGACATCCATAAACTCACTAACAATCCCAGGCACCTCCACCATTTCAGTATGTACTGACTCTACTGATAGCTCAGCAAACAAGGAGAGGAGGGTTCCTCTCACTTGCTGCCCTCCTGTCTGCTCCACTCGCCAGTAAAAGTAACACGTCGGATGCCGAAGTCTGAGAACACAACCCTTCCTCAGAAGCAGTAGATGATGGCACACACAGAGAACATCCAGCCGATTCCTAGGAAGACATCGTATGGATGTATCTATAGTAATAGTAGGTCCCTGACCGACTGATGTGGCCCTATCATCAGTCTGTATCCTGGACAAACATATAACAAGTCGGTTTGTCCTCTGATTGTTGTGCTTAGCACCAGAGGTTATGGAAGTATCTTGGTATATAGACCCAAGGCACATGCTATACTGGGTACAAAAAGGAGTTTGAAGCCCCTGTATCAAACAAGGCATAAGCAAGGCTGATAAACAAACTGATCGTATCTCGGACAACATCTGGTCCCACTGGGACTACTGCTTCTGCGGTGTGCAACTGCCCACGCCCTTCTCCTCTAACTCTCGACTGCCGGCCACCTCCCCAACCACTCCCAAGTAGAGGTCCCTGAGGAGCACCCTGAGGTCGGACTCCTCTTGCAACGCTTGCCCTTTGAAGAGCGGGAGCTAGCTGCCCTTGCTGCTGCTGCTGGAAGGTCCTAGCTAGAAGCTGCTGTTGTGGCGGGTGTTGGGCCTGTCCACCACCGCCGTACTATACCTGGTCCGGGCACCGATTTCAGAGATGTCCATGTCTCCCACAGACGAAGAAACTCGGTCATGGTCTCGAAGGGAAAGGTCAAGGACAGGGGGACTAGAACTGGAAGTACTATGACCTGCTCCCTACTAGTCAAAACCGAGAGGGTCCTGATGCTGATGGTCTGCTGCTGACAGCCTTCCCCTTTGATGATCCCAGCTGGCTCCCCTCTCATGTCACACCACCTAGAGCATGCATCATATCCACTACTTCGGCCATCTATTGGTCCTCCATGTATGTTGGCAGGGTGTAGGGGGGGACATCATACTAGAGGGAGGGTTGGAGCACCTCCTCTAAACGCCTTTCCCGAGAATCCACATTTGGAAAAAGGTCTGAAGCATAATTCAAGAGGTTCTTAAACATGATTCCCAACTCCCTTACTGACATACTCCCCTTATGGAGGGAGAGTATCTCCTGCCTCTTCTCCACTTTCATCGTAAAAGAGTGGAATTCTGCCCAGAACTCCTTCTTTTAATCAGCCCATGCCACCTCACCCTACCTCTTATCCCCTAGGTAATGTTTCCACCAATAACGTGTTCTCCTTGCATTTGGTAGATGACCAGAGGAACCCAGTACTCTGTCGGGGCCCGAATCAGGCCTAATGCTATCACCAGCTCCTCTAGACAGCTCTTCGTCTTTATGTTAGAGGTGCTGGCCTCATACTTCTCGAGGGTCTGTCGCTGGAAGGCCTGTAGTGTCTTCTTCCAATGGTTGTCCGCCTCCTCTCGATTAGCCCTCTGCCGATCTGCCAAGTCAACCTCTTGGGCCTCGATCATCCGTACAACTCGTGGTCATCTTATGGGTGTTATAGCTGCAAGGTAAATTAGGAATGCCTAAGACCAAGTAGTGCAGAATATTTTTCATTAAATTTCTTAAAATTCTTATTGATTTCAATTCCAAAAACACCCATGAAACACGAGAATACAAGTAATTATGTGGCATGTACCTTTCCTAGGGTCTCTACCCTCTAATTAGTGTGGCCCCAATTGGTTGTTTGGTAGGTCCAGAGTCCTTGCATCGGATCATGGGGGGCCCTGAAATCCCGTGTCCTAGTCGGTCTTCCTTGGCTTAATTCACGCACCTAGGTCAACCAACACTGTCACCCTACCATCCCATGTAATCCTCACTGTGCCTACCTACAGACTCCACCCTATATCTCAACATCCTCACCTATGATACCATTCTATCACGACCCGACTTCACCAAAAGGAGGGAGGGGTCAGTAGATTTCCAGGCCCTTACTTCTTCAAGTGGAAGGAGAGATAATGACCCCTGAAACCCGCCTTCAATAGGTCTCGGAGTGGTGACCAGCGCCAAGGGTATAAAATCCAAAACTAAATGGAAGAAATTAAACTTTTTTAATAGGATCAGGAGAAAATATAGTATATCCCACAACACCAAACTGAAAGTGCAAAATGACTAAAGATAGGCCATTCCCATATGCATGTTCAAAAGTAAAAGATACAAGTCAGAAACCCCAAAGGTAAAAAAAGAATACCAAAAAAAGAAAAGTGGAAACAACAACTATCCCCAAAGGTCCGCGCTAGTATAGTCCTATGTGATCCTTGAAGTCCTCCAGGAAACCTAAAAGCAATTTTATATATGTCGGGTGAGCATAAAAGTATACTAAGTAGGGAAAAACCAAAGACTCTTGTGCACAAGTGGGGGGAAGTACTAATGTCCCATGAGATGCGGACATCCAACACTATCCAGGAGTTCATCCATCACAATTACCGGCCACACTCACCAAATAATTCAAGCAAAGTAATGTATAATAAAACAACATCGACGTTTGGGTACCCCATTCTACTTTCCCACTGGTTATTAAAGACATCCTACGCATCACGCCAATCCTGCCATTCTCACTGCAGTCCCACTGCCACACCCTGCCGCACACACTTGGGAAATAACCCCGCGCAGTCCCACTGCCAAACCCCGACTGCACACACCTGGGCCACAACTATCATACGTAACCACACTTGCAAACACCTAGGCCAGAACAACCACCGTCACGGCCGAAGACACTTGGGCTAGAAGATCTCCTGCCATGCCTGAAGACACATGGGCCTCATCTCGAAGACACTTGGGAAACCACCTTGCCACACAAACCTGGGACATAACCACCACAATAAACCACCCCAAAGTATCTTGGGCTAATAATGGACTTCAGTCCATCACATCCTACCCAAAGATACATGGGCTATCCGAGAAAGGGAGGAGAAAAGAGCTAATAACCAGGCACTAATAGAAGTGTTGGGAAAAACACCCTCCCCTGTGAAATGGGGGTTTTCGTCACTATGTGATCGACATGGGTGGGGCACAAATATGTAACACAAAACTACTAGTATATGTATAGGTAGCAAGCACTCAACCAGTTTTGGTTTTTCTTCAGCAAGCCTAAAAACACAATCAGAACCATATCCAAGTCACAACTCACACCAAACCAAAACCCATTTTTTCCATCCTATTTAACATGTTTAGTAATAATGTTTAAATATGTTTCTGCATCTACTTGGGCAACTATCAAGCATATTCACAAACTAAGGGAAGAGCACACCCATCAAAAATTTATGCATTCACACCTGGTTCTAATGTAAATTCACAAAAACAAAGGGATAAGTGAGATCCCATTATGTACTGGAAAGAAAGAAAACCCAAAGATACAGCCCCATGTCCCTAAGGTTCAGGAGCCAATTGTTTCCCAAAAATAGAGGAACCCACCCCAATTCTTGATATAATCAAGGTAACCACCCGACCTTAAATTAATAACCAGACAATTCATAATAATAGGGGATCTCGTCCCCACCCACCTCAACCACCAATTGGCCCATGAAGGAAAAACAACCCAACTACCACCACTAACACAGAGCACTCCCATGCTGGTATTTTCAGATTTAAAGTATTTAGCCCATTCCATTATTTCTACTTCGTTGTGCTATAACATGGTTTATCACATAATGGATTGCTCCTGGTGCTTTCAATTTATTTAGGTGTATGTACGTAATTAATCGAATTCCTTTACACAGCAAGGGTTCACAAACACAATACAATCCATTTAACATCTGCAGAGGTAACGTTTCGTTAGTGAATAAAGAAATACTACCAATTGTCGTGATTTTCAGTAGGTTTAAACCCACACAATTTAGAAATCATTAATCATGGAAGATCCTAAAACTGGGTAGCTTCATTGATCACACCCCTCCCCTTTCATTCTTTATAAAATATGTTCATTATCTTCTTTTAGGTTTGGTTTATCCAGTTCTACAGAATCAAAACCATTCCCACCCCGCATGATACACAAAAAGGGAACGATTAAGGAGAAATTACCTACTTGATTGATCGATGATCTAAGTTTATCTTAATGTGCCAGGAACAGAAGATGCGCTATTTACAGGGTTGGGCCTCAAGAACTCAACGAATAAAAGATGGATCGATGGGAGTTTGATCGAGAAATGAACACCCAAGGAGAAACCATTAGTTTATATGGGTCGGGGACGGTTGAGATAACAATGTGAAACTGCGTAAGCAGCGGGGTCGTGGGTTGACCACGCGGCCCCACACATCATTAAAGGGGTCCTCTCCTTTGGAGGTGGTTTAAACCGATTCACACACCAGGTGCCTCTTAAAACTTTAATTAGACACATTTATGGGTGTTAGTGGGCTTTAAAACAAGCTTGAAATGGTCAAAATAGGTTTTAAAACCCAATTTGTGAAAAACGGAGGCACTCCTGGAAAACCTGTGAGGGTAGGCAAGAGGCACCGGTAGCTGACAGCTACCGATTGCCGAGCTACCAATAGGCCGAGCTACCGGTAGGATACGGATACCGGTAGGCCGGGCTACCAGTAGGCATGCTACCGTTAGGCTAAGTCTATCATTAGGCATACCGTTAGGGGTCAAAACTTTCCGGGAATTATTAATAAACTTCCTTGAACACCCAGAACACACCTCATCAGATTTTTACAAAGTAATGACCCCCAAAAACCTGGGCTATTACCATATAGATCATTGAGAACTAGGTTGATTAAATTTGTTGCGTTTGAACCTCATGGAGGCTTACTACGTATCCCACATGGATGGGAATCAAAGCCCATGTAGTGAGATATGTATCATAGGAGAGTGTCGTCCTTCGATAGAAATGAGTTTGGGATTACATCATGAAAATGATTTGTTTTTATGGATGAAATGATATGGAAATCAGGCCTAAGGATGTCTTCCTATGTATCCCATTTATGGTGTGAATCATAGTTCTCTTAATTCATTCATATGAGGTGTTTGACGAAATTTTTTGATTATCAAAAATCTAAAATCCCGTGTGTGTCATGCATGGTGTGAGAAATAGGAGGATGTGAAAGATTCAATAAGGGAAAACACTCACTTTTTCTCTAACACTAGTGGAAAGAACGGGCCTGTGAGGACGAGTGTGGACAAGGCCAAGGTGATGAACATTCCCTCTATTAAAATTAAATTAGACCATGGTCCAATGTTAAAAATTATTAAATGTGAAGGAAGTATATAAGAGAAATACTGCATCCTCATACATGAAAGGATAAGGGCTTACACGAGGATGATTTCAGTAAAATTGGTCCTCGTAGGGGAAGGAGACATCTAATTTGTTCAAAAGGAAAAGTAAGTGTGAAATGTACATTTCCTACTAGATACTTGAGGATCCAAATTTTAGATATGAGAAGGGGAGGTCATGATCCAAACCCTAATACATTAAAATGGAATCTCCACAACATTTTTCCTGGGAGAAAGGTCCTTATGACCACAGATATATAAATCCATAGATATTCCATGAATTCTAACCCCATTGAAAAACAAATGTGGTAAACCATAGAATGTGGATATACCTACCCAAACCAGAGACACACTGATGTTCCCTTCATGAGGGTTTGATTAGATAGGATGTTTTTATTTGAAGCATCAACATAATCCCTTTCATATAAGGGATACATTGAAGAATAATCCAAGAAATGAATGGATTTGACGAAGTCTTGATGAATGAATTTTATAGCCTAATGGGGTAAGGTGAATCAAATATGGGAACCAATTAAGTATATGGTGCGCATGTATGGATGCACATGTAGGATTGGGTGAACTAATATCGACATAAGTGACAAACAACCTTAATTTTATCACATGGTAAAGATTTTACTCAATACATATAGACTATTCACAGGTATTCCTAGAAGTGGGACCCTCATGTTCGTTAGAGTGGAATAGGTGGAGAACTGGTGTTTCTGATTTAGGGAGGTTGGTTTCATTAGGTGTGAATGTGTGAGGATTTGAAACAACAAAGGGACTTAGTTTCTATGATCCTACTCCAATTCCTCTACTCTAGGTGTTAATGAACTACCATTAAGGTTATTGAAGTCTTGGGTGAAGCAATAGGGCTACTAGAGCATCTAATAGGATTCAGGGTGATTCTTCCATACAATTGAAGGCCTCAAGGTTTTATTTATAGTAAAATAAGTTACCCTAGGAGAATAGTGTTTTAGCGTGCAAGTATCTTGCACACAAAAAATGTGGCACGCATGTACCTTGCATGCTTAAAGAGCCGCGACTTGACTTGTCTGATCCAAATTTCATGCCATTGAAAATATTTATTTTATTCATGTTTTTTTCATACTTTTTCAAATGAATTTCTATTTTTGACATTTTATTAATATGATGGAATGAAGTTTCAAACCCCCCCCCCCCATTAGAATTAAATCAGAATTGAAAAGAGGATATTATACTAAGGAAAACATATAAAAAGAAAAAAATAGGTTGATGTGGCACACAAACTGATAGCATGCGAGTAACGAGTGTGAATGATCATAGTGAACAAGGTATGGGAATTCATGGTAATATTCATCACATATATATAGTGGGGTGACATAAGAAAAAATTACAATGGACTATAGAAATCAAGCTCTCGGTGCACAACTGACTATTCTCAGATGCTCCAATTGGTCACGCTTTTTCTATACGTATTTTATTTATGCACCAAAAATGGGGTGCCATACTTGCACTCCTGATTTATAATTGTTGTCCAAATACATACTTTCTCACCTTAATTATTTTGTCAAAAAAATATATAGCGTGAATACTTTAATGATGGATTTTGATCTATTTTACAGGTTCAACAGATCCTAAGAGAACTAAAATTGCCGATGAATTGGCTAGTAATATTATTGATGATATGATGACGATTGTTGGTTATTTCACCTCTGTCCTAGAATTATCTATGAAAATTAGCATTGTTTATTTATGTACAGATAAAATAATCTTTTTCCACATTGGAATCCGTCTATGGGGCGATTTGTTGATGATGGGAAGACCAACATAGAGTTAATGGTGTATAAGTTAGCAAGCATGGATGGCATATTGGCCACTAGTATTGATGGGTAAATAATATGTGACACCTATGCCCTTTTTATATTCCCAAATAAATTTAGATGTATGAAAAAAATTATTATATCTCTAACAGATCATGTCATATTATAGCAACATCTGATAGTGGACCGACAACTATGGCTGCTAATGACTTTAGAGAAAATCAGGGAAATATTCTACTTGCCTGCTACAAATGAAACAAGTATATTGACTATCGAGTAAGATGAGAATTGGCACAAATCATACCCTAATTGGTTGATAATCCAGGTTGACCATCAAGTAGGGTTAGAGAGAGGCAATTAGAAGAAACCCTCTCATTTGGATGGGAATTCCTCATCATCGGGGGTTGATCCATTTGAGTTAGATGTGGTGGTGATAATGAGCCAAGCTCAACAAACAGACTTTGTGCATGATACAAACCAACTGTTAGAGTTAAGAGAGAAAAACCATGAATCCCAAATGATGTTATACTGAGGAGGTATAGTGTCTATCATTCATAAGAGAAACATGTCCCATTTTTTCATCCAAAATTTGTGACTATAATTATAGAGAATAAACTCGAATATAAAACTATAGGATCATCTTCACTTCCATTTAAAATGTTCAATCAATATGTACAACTAGATTGGTTTTAAAGATAGAAAATCTTACATTGTGATGCTGGAACCAAATGTATATATTTATGTGAAGGGTTACATATTTCAGGAATAGGGGATCTATGAGAGTATTCTAATATTCATTTCAAGAATAACACTAATGAGGTGAGAAAAAATATCTGAGAATTGGAGATGATCATATTCGTAATTTATGAATCAATTACCACCCCGAAATGAGTGAAAGAGATGATACATTATGGTACTACTGAAGGTATTGACCTCTACTTAGATGAATAATGGTGTTCTTTGATTCATCTTGAAAATGTATATTTTCTTTTTCTAAAATTATTTTATGATATTATATTTGATTTTTTATTGAAATTTTACTCGTGGGAAATATCATTTTATCTTTCATCTGGAAGATGGAAAATCGACTGATATTCCATCACTACAATATGTCCTTGGTGGCACTGAACTTATAGCCATTGGGTCACCCCATGAATTAGTATAGATATCTTCTTGGCAACAGAAAATAGAGGATGATATAATTAAGGGATTTTAGTCTACAATACATATTTTCAGAGATAATTTTGCATTCCCTCCAAAGAAAGAAAGAAAATAGAAAAATTGAATAAATAAAACTATGGTTAAACATTTTCACAGCAGTGTTATGTATTCCTAAAAACAAGAATTTGGGAATGATTCATATAATGTGTTTAAACTACATGGAACTGTATAAACTTCTTATGTTTCTTCTCATGGATAAATTAAATTCGATCCTTGAGGAACTGTTGTGGGTGCTTCCAAACAAGTAAAAATTCACACTATCACTATGGTTCCATTGATTGAAGAGGAATATTGGATATAGGAGTCAACATTTTTTCTCAGGACATTCCACATCCTGCTTCTAGGATGGAGGATACCTCTGGTAACCTAGAATTTTTTCATGATAATCTATGTGTAAAAGCAATTTACATCCACACTATGATACTTTTGGTTCATAGTAGGTACCATAAAATACTATGATAACTGACGTTGACCCTATAATTGTAAATGAGGGAGATGTTTAGGTTCAAGAAGTTGTCCAAAGAGGGCCACCAAACAAGCACTTCATGTTCTCCCCTGAGTGATACTAACATGGGACTTGTGATATCATTGTCTTCTATGATGAATCTTGGAATGTCATTTGAAGATATATTAGAACACATTAATAATCCAAGTACATTAAATGATTTTTGTGATCCTTATATGGATACAAATGGACATGGGTTTTTTTATTTTTCTTATCAATGTTCTTATTATTAATTTTTTAACTGTAATCTATCAAAATATGAACTTCCATCTAAAGAAACATCTATAGAGATGATATTTGAAGGAAGTGTTGATGTCACCGTGAATACAAAGATTATAGAGATGTTGGATTAGGTGATCCTTGAAATAAAAAATCTATTTGAAATTCCTTAATTGAATCCTGAGCAGGTTAAATAATGCATTCCCACCAAAACACATCAACCGAAGTAGTTGAAGCTGAGAATTTTGGGGAGAATTATTCTCAAGCTGACGACCAATTATTATGTATGGGTTACCAATAATATTATTGTGCTCACACTTGGTATCTTTTTAAGACTGTCCATAACTATAATATTATTCAACATATATGATTTTCGACATCAATGGCTAGGTATTGAAGTGAAGCTTTTGTGTCAGCTCAAATAGCATTAGGAAGGGAAGAAACCCCTATCAATAAAGGATTAGAACATGGTACTTCGTTAACAGCATTAATCCAGGACTATGTTCATTCTTACGATAGTGATTCTGAAAGAGGTTCAAAGATACAAAAGGCTCTTCATCATTAACATCACATGTCATGGCCGAACATATGAAATATAATATCTAAAATTACCTTTTGAAGAACAACCCACATGAATTCTACTACTATCATCTCTGTTATTTAAGAAAATTTTTTTATGTTTTTAATACCATGGAATCTATACTATAGTGACTGATATTATCCAAAAAATGACGTATGATAAGAAACATCGAAAAATATGATATGAGACAGACTATTGATCAATATTGATTAATTCTAAGAAGCATTATCCCAAGCTGAGGCCAATCATTCTGCAAAGCTAACATAACAAAAGAAGAAAATAAATCAAAAGATTGTTCAAGAGTAGATTCTTCAACAAGAGATGGATATTATTACAGGGTAACTTGAGTAACATCATGATTCAGTAGGAAAAGTCTGGAAAGGTGGTGCCAAATATATTTCAGATGCCAAGGAATCACATTGTCAAACTAATGAGAGTGGGATTGATCGACTAACCGAACTAGAATAGGCTACTGATGGGGCTTAAGAAGTAATTAATCAAATGAAATGGTTTTTAGAATACCAATTGTGATTTATGATAGATAGAATCAGTTTTTTGGATGCTCCTCTATAGATTTTTTACTCACAAATGAAAGTAATTTTTTCGTTAATCATCTGTGTATTCATCCTTGATTCCTTCCCTTTTTTACCTAATTCAATTGGATTAATAATCAATGTTTTATTTTTACAAGGTATATATATAAAAACACCAAAAAACAAAGTTTATTTTTTATTTAATTTATCAATATTTCCTAAAACATATCATATAAATGGCTATAAATGCAAGAACTCGAATTTTGTCCAGAATTCCCTATGTGTGTTTTCAATCTAGGGAGTACTATGAATTTGATTGTTGAAAGTTTAGAGTCATGCATGTAAAACTAATAACGAAAGAGTATAAGGTCGAATAACATTGACCTCATATTTTCAAATTAGATCCCAAACAATACTCAGTGGGTAAGAGTTTCATTTATATTATTTAGATACTACCACGGGGAATCATGAGTCATGATTTTTATGGTCACCAAATATAATACATGTATAAACATAGTGGAGGTAATTTTGAATAACTGAGTTACCATTATTTGAAAAACCTATTATGGGGGTTGTATTATGTAGGGCCATCTAGGGCATATGTTCTATAGCCAAATTGTGTAATCCTTTGACTGATAGTCTTATTATGTAAGAATCTTATGATAGTCACATAAGGGAACATACTCCATATTTAAGCATTAGAGTTATAAGAATTTAACAATTTATTTTTGATAGATAAGGAAAAATATGTATTGTGTGAATAAAGACCATAGTGGTTGGTTTTTCTAAATAAATAATTTTTAAGAATAAAGGTCCATCTATGCTAACATAGGTCATGAATGGGGAAACCACTTCTACTCAAATATGGTTTATGAGAAATAGTTAAAATTTTCTGAAAGGGTTTTTATGATATTATGCAATTCAGTTTAAAAGTAATGTAGTGATGACCTTATACTATGATTTTTAGAGTCATGCATTGAGGACATTGTATTGTGTAGTTTAGAGTCATACAGTGAGGACATTATAATGGGCAAATTAGAGTCATACAGTGATGGTATTGTATGGATTTAATTTAATGTCTTTAGCTTTGACCATCGTTTCATGAGTCTCCAATTTCATTTTAATTTTTCTAAAAACACACTACCTTTTTCATGTGTGGAAAGGAAGAGTGGTAAACATTGATTTGGGAATTTTTGGATCTGGAGAATGATATGGGAGAATGGTTAAAGGCATTTGATGAAGTATTTTCCAATAATAAAGTTACCATTATTTGATGAACATGTTATGAGGGTTGTATTGTTTAGGGATGACTAGGGAATATACAGGATAGCCAAAAAATGGAATATTGTGATTAACAGGTTTGTTATGTAAGAGACTTATGCAAGGACACCTAGGGAAATGTATTGTATAGTCAGCCAAAATAGTTCTTAAAAATATTACATTCTATTGCTAAAATCTAATAATTTTTTAAGAAGATTAAGATTTTATACAACACATAGTTTGAAATATGGAGAAAGGTACCTAAATACAGAAAGACTATTTAAAATCATGATATCCAAATAAAAGGAGGAATTGGTTCATTACGAAGGACCGGCCCAAACATAGGATGTTGTTCTAGTAGGTTTAGTTCATGCGACATGGACTAGAATATTATGGAAATTGTAGATGATATGTGGTCAAATTATGCAAGGTTATTCCAATATGCTTTGAACACATGGCGATGGAAATGTGGATACCATGATCATGAATAATTTTAGATTTAAAAAAGGTAATGGGACAAAAATACATTGACGACAGCTTTAAGATACAAATTATTGTATATTGTAAATATTGATTGAAGGGGGAAAAGACAAATTATCATAGAATGATGTAACCATTATTTGAAAATCTCAATATTGGGGTTGTATTATGTAGGGCCAACTAGGGAATATTATTGATAGCCAAATAGTGGAATCTTCTGACTGACATGCCCATTATGTAGGAAACATATGTAAGGCCACATAGGGGCATGTATTGAATAGTTAGGATAACGATTTCTCAGATATCAGAAACACTTCAACCAAATGGTAAGAGAGGTTATAAAGATATCAAAGTATTCAAGATTAAGATTGTCATATTCTTAATGGGGAAATTCTCAATTAAAGAAGAAATATTTGAATCAATATTGGCTTTGAGTTTGGAGTCCCTTACATAGATCTGAATCATATGAAAAATGAGTTCATTTCTTATTTCCATTGTGGGATCTCTAAAAAGAGACCCATCTAGAATAATCCTGAATAGATAATTTATTATATTTTGAATATAGTTAAAAATTTATCCCCTAGATGGAAAAAGGATCAAAGGCTAGGTATTCACCATATATCTTAATGGGATGAAAATAAATCCATAAATAGTTCTTTGGGTGATTTTTATTTTAGTATAGTGCCTCAAGGAAATTATTTTGTGCAATTTAGAGTCATGAAATGAGGAGATGAAGTGATTCCAGTATGAAAAAAAGGATTATTTTAGTTGGACTAATGAATTAAGCCTAGATATCACTATGTATCTCGTATAGAGTGGAATCAATCCCCACGTAGTACTCGAAACATTCACGTAGAAGTTTTGATTCTCACACAAAAGGAATTAAGGGTTTTTTAACATGTATCATGGTTGGGAATTAGATTGGAGATCAAGGTGTCTCTACATATCCCATTGAAATGACAATAAATCCAAACATATTTCTTGAAAAGATCATTTCCTACACCCATTGAGTTTGATGAGAGGGACGAGGTATTCTAACAAATTCTGAAAGAATTGTTAAAATAAGACACAAAATGGTATAATGATTAAACCATGTATCCTAAAAGAGTACTCTATATAGATTTTGTTCATATAAAGGGGGAGAAAAGGGGAACATTTTTTTTCATTGCGACTGGGCCCAAGTTTGGATATTTAAGAACTGCTATGTATCCCATTAGAATGAAAATGAATCCATATATTGTTTTTTGAAATGAAGTCTCTATGCAGATATGATTCAAACACATGAAGAAATGGAAGTCATGTGACAAGGAGTATCAATGAAGTAACTAATTCCTGCACATGAAAGTTACCCATTTTTGTAATGAATGACAAGGAATACCAATTTGCAGTATCTTATGGGATTTCATAATGTAAAATGAAGGAAGTGTAATGTTGTGTAGTGTGGATGATTGATGTTGTCCAGTTAACATTGTGTGATAAGGACACATATGCTACACATTTTAGCATTGTGAAACAAGAAATCATTTTGTTGTTTTGCAGTTTAATTTATTGAATTGTGGACTTTGTGCTGTGTAGTTTAGTGTCATGAAGCAAGGACATATGATGTGAAATTACAAAAAGTACTTTTTATATAATCTCACAGTGGTTTGAGTTTTAATACGTTCTCCATCCATTTTCATTAGATAATATGATCCATTAAAAAAATCCTTATGTTCATTGTAAGGTCCATCCCACATTGGCTCATGTCATGGAGGCTTCTTTCGTAGTATCATTGGAGTCCTGAAAAATATTTCCAATTATGATTGAAGGAATGAGAGGAGTCAAACATTCTTTTTAATATATCATTATATTCTATTCTAATATACTTCCAAATCATGCAATTTAGGAAATCTCATACCTTATAATCATTCCAGCTAATCAAATCATTTCTGAGACTTTTCATCTGTAGATAGCTGACCATAGATTGCAACTCAGTGTTATTGAAATTTGAATTTCAATGGGAAAAACTATTTATATTCCATACACTAGTGAATATGGAGTTTTTTAGGATACTATGAGTAGTAGTTTGATAAGCTCATAAATCATGATAACAATTACTAGGACACGATTTATTATCATTATACACCATTTTCTGGAGTATATTTGATAGGGTCTTATTGAAAGCCTTTATCATTCCATTGAATTCTACATCATAGGAGATGGATGGTTGGATTTGATATTGTGTTCCAGATATAACGTTTTTACCTAAACAATACTGAAATTGGTACCTTTATCCATCAATATAGTATGAGGGACACTAAATCTAGAAATGATATTAGCTTGGGAAAAGCTAACAATGCGATTGACCTCGAATTATTTGAGAGATATTTACACAACCCATTTGGGGATAAAATCAGTATGAGTAAGATTATACTTCAATTTCTTAGCTGTAGCGGGTGGATATGGTCCAACTACAAACATTCCCCATGTGGAAAATGACCAATAGTATTTAGCAATTTTTAGAAACTCCAAGGGTTGATCAAGGAAGATGAAATTCAAATAGTTTGAATGAAATTTCATGGTGATATTTGTAAAATTCTACCCTACTGAAAGCCATAATTATCAAAGTGTTCGTATTTGATTAGAAATTCTAGGCCTATCCTGGTGATAACCACCAATTCCAGCATGTACTTATATCATGAAAGATTCAGTTTCTTCTCTATCAATACAGATGAATAGGATTCCATCAAAACCTCATTTTTAGAGGATCTTCTGTCAATCTGGGATATCATAAAGCGTGACATTGACCACTTGCTGTCAGATCTATTATTTTTTCAGCTCTATCTGGTGGATGTACTCTATTAGGAATTTATTCCATGATAAGTTTCATCCATCCCAACATATGACCATACGACTTAGAAATCGAGATGATTTCATTAATTTCCTCCATTTTAGTTTAAAAAAAAGGTGAAACTATGCAACGATGGACAATAATGATGATTGTTTCATACTGATTTAGACCTTCAACTGCTATGGCTGCATTACCCAAAACATCCTCTTGGTAAATATATGATCATGGGACACATGATAATGTTGGATCTAAGGGAAATTCCTCCATTAATCCTATGACATAATCTCAAAAAGGGATTAACTCTTCTTTTCTAATGGAATAATCTCTATTGATCTATTGGATTACAGACTCTGAATCACCTTTCACTTTCAGGTGGTTCACTTGTATGTGGAGTACCAATTCTAGGCCTGAAATGAAAGTTTGACAATCTTTTACATTATTTGTACTGTAATTTTATAACAGAAATGAATATATAAATTTTTTATTTTTTTGGGGAGATAAGCCCAATTCATAACCCAAAATTTTCAAGTATAGTATTTTCCATTCGCTTCCCTGCTGCGCTTCTATAATCACCATTAATTTATATTTTCCATGATTAGGGTTGATCATGAATAGAGAATATTTCTTCATTAGGATTTTTAGTATTCAATGATGTATCTTCTATAGATGTTTGTTCAACAAAGGAGTCTTCAAAGGATTGGAATTTTATTTCATTATGAGGAAAAAATAGAATATCTAAATATTGAAAAAAAAAATTACATTGTGCCAAACGTCATGTAATCATATTAATATTTAGGATAAATTTGTGTAGGTTTCTGAGAGATACCATGTGGAACATGTGCTGAAGAAGATAATGATACAATTTATGAACTACAATGATTAATGCCAGGAATCACCTCTTGATACTAGAATATCGAGTCTATGTGTCAAGCGTAATTTGACTGAGATAGTAAAGTCTATTTCCATTACTAGCATCATTATTTTGTGAATGGACAAAACCCAATGATATCTCTAAAGTTGTCACATAGGGAATATGTTATTTCCTTCAACCTGTGGAATTAATATTCATGAACTCAATAGACACTACATGACAGCATTAAATTCATCTTGGCAGTATTCAGTCCAGTGATATGTAACTCCATTCTTCATTAATTTGTTGAAGGAAAAACACATTTTTTCCAAATTAGATATAAATCATTGAATAAAGGAATGGTTTCCTTGAATTCCTTTTAATTATATCAAATTTTGAGGAGGTTTCATCCAAGGATTTATTTTTTCTTCTTATGATCAACTTAATGTCCCAATGGCATAAAAAAGCTGATGATTCATCCCAAGGTTAACCCAAATATAAATTTGAAGGGATTCATCTTCAAACAATGTTGTAAATGTTTACTAAATGTGGTCTATAGATCAATCATGTGATCATAATGTTTTCTAGATTTTACAACCAAGTCATCCAAATAACATTCGACAAATTTTCTTGAGAAGGGTTTGAAGATATGGTGCATGGAACATTGATACATTTCAGCTACATTATTTAAGACAAAGGGAATTACATGTGAAAAAACACACCTTTAGGTGATCTTAATGGTGTAGACTCTTCCTCTTATGTGCCATTCTTATTGAATTGTACCATTGTAGCCATCCATGTAGGAGAAAACATCATAAACGATTATTGCGTCAATCAAAAGTTCTGTGATCAGAACTAGAAATTCATCTTTGGGAAAATTCCAATTTTATCTTTGAAATCAATGAAAAATATGATTTTCCCATTATTCTTTTTCACTAGTCAATATTGGACATCCATTTGAGAAATTCAACCACCCTAACAAAGTTATCATTGATAATCTTTTTGACCTCAACATGAATTTTAGAGGCATGAGTTGGGTTTGTTCTTCTTGCTGCCGACATTAATCCTCGATACCCTTATGGAAAACCAAAATGATGAGTGAAAAAATATGGATTATGGCATGGAATTTAGTCATAGTTCTATGATAATATATCTCGATGTTGTTTTATAAATTAAGTATTCATCTATTTCTCTTCAAAATTCCTGGCCTCAATAATTATAGTGTGGAATGTATCTAATTCTATATAAATATTTATTTCTCTGAGCTCATCCACAGTGGTGGAGACGCCTTCTTCAAGTGCTAGAGGGGCTTCCTATAGATTATCATCTTCTTCTTCCTTTCATTTCCCTTATTCACTTACTGATTAAAGTGTAAGTGATGAAGTAAAACATTTAGAGCATGGGGTGCAGTTAGTATTTGGATAACCTGAAGAATATGCAACCATTTCTATCCTTACTAATGATAAAGGGTCTTCATGGAGTATTGAAGAAAGAATTATTGGTTGGGAAAAAAAATTTCCTCCTTTATTAAATTAAAAACTTCATTTAGCCTCATTTGTGAAGAAAATACTTGATAATTTTGGTGGATTAAATGAATAAATATCTATTTAAGTTGTCAACAATGCTTAGTAGATCAATAATTTCTTATATAATATATGATTTTATTTTCATAATTGAAATTTTGGAAGTCACTAGAAGAGTTCTTGGATTTGAATCTATATTTTCAATTTTATTGATTGGAAACACAAAATTTTAACTCAAATGATTGAATGGGTTATTAGGTATCTTTTCAAGGCCATTTATAGATACTATACTTCTTATATCTTTTTCCATAAACCTCATTCCCATTGTGTGATAGAATTATATGTCAATATAAAAGGATTCACATGTTATTATTGGAGCCTTGTCAATATAAAATGTCCTAATTTTACGATTGAATAAATACATGAGACATTGGTGATATGATGAAGGAATGGATAAATATTGATGTAGCCTAGGCCTTTCACGTAGAATGATGAAGGATGTGTCATGATGGACAACAATTAAATATGAATTAGACATAAGATCTCCAAACTATGTTGTAACTGTAATCTCTCATATGTGTTCTTGTTCATTCTTATTATAACCTTGTGACATCAAATTGGATGGAGATGTGTCATATTCGGTGAAACCCAAATGATGAACTGTACAGATGGGAGTGAGATAGACTACTGAGTAATTATCAATGAAGGCTCATTAGATGTCGCTATCAGTAACTCTATGAGATAGATACAAGGGCAAGATGTGTCCACGTACAACATCATAATAATCATCATCATTAAAATTATAACAACATGACATTCTGTAGGATCATTCTCAATACGGTAAACCTCAGTAGCCACAACGTCGGCATCAAACACATAAGTACATGACAATGCCTCAAAAAGTGATTCTCGAAGACCCATTAATAGATTCAAGGAATCCAAATTTGACAAAAAGGCCAATACATGGATATGTATTTCCAAATATCATACATTTTTTCCAAAGGTCTATGTTTTCCATCATGGGGATGTGATTTTGTAGGTTCCTTGTAATTTGATGCTTATGATGTAGATGTTCCATGTGTCAAGGTACAAGATGGAAAATATTTCTCCATTGGGTGGATTTGTCTAACTAGGTCTATCTACATACCAAGAGGGTGATAGTCTAACCTATAATCAATATTCTATGATAATCATGTAAGGACTGATCTTTTCATGTCTAGGGGAATTTCTTTGTTCTTACCTAGCTTGTTGGAGGGCTCCCCCACAAGATTCTACTGCATAAAATGTCTGAGGAGGGTTATAGGTAAAATAGTGGCATCTAAAATATCAACATCTTCTCCTGAATTATCGACCATAGATTATTCCTTTGGTTCCCTATTCATTTAAAACTAATTAAATCTCATCGTAACCAGAATCATTGTTTTCATAGGGATCCATTAAGTTGATAATGTCAAAATATCCAAAGATAAATTCTTCAACTAATAAAGATTATTCTTAATAGTTCAGTTCTAGTTGTGTCATTTGGTGGGGTAGTGCTCATGCTTTTGGGACAGATGGATTGAAATCTTCCATTGTCATGGGTATATTTCTCCTCGAAATGAGGTCGTATTTTTATAAATTCTCATAATCGTTCCAATCAAGTTTCTTATTTGAGGAATAACCTTTAGAAGACTTATCTTTTGAAGAAAATGGATTCAATATAGTGTATGTGGAAGTTGAAACAGTCGTTTTATTCTACTATGTTCATTGAATGGGATGATTTTGGTTAATTGTTTTCATGAGAATACAATAATTATTCCTTTTAACATTTATTCTTTTGAATTTCTACCATTCTCCTTCTTCCGTGAAATCTGTAGCAGTAACATATGCTAATTGGGAATTTTAACTTTTCTGTTTTAATTTTCATAAGTCTACGACATCCTATTGTAGATATTTTAAAACAAAAAACTATTGAATGGGATTCCCCAACATTTTATGTAATAGTAATTAATTCATAACATCTTCACCTTCTTCATTGGTTGGTTTCATTGACATTGTAAAATGATCCAAATGGTTTTCCATAGCTAAAATAAAGTAACTGGGATCCTATTCATTCTGAAAAGAAGAAAACTCTTCTTTAATTCTTTCAATAGTCTTCACCTTTGATCATTTTGATCATTTTTATGAGGCAGTCATTTCGGGTGATTCTTTGGAGTTGGAGCCCTTTTGTATGATGAAGATTTTGTGGTAGAATATTGTACATGTGCTTGTTGATTGTGAATGTAGAAGCCTCTGTATTCTCTATTTTTCTTCCAAGAGTAGATGGAATGACACGAGATTTAACATTGGTTTACATAATGGAATCCTCCACTTTTAGTATGATTCAATAATGTTCTCAAAACATTCATATGTATTTTATAGGGATTAATGGTGTACATAACTAATCAAATAGATTTTCCACACAAATTGGCATCAACAATTCTTTAGGGTGAGATAAATAGAGGAAATATGTTAATCCTTTCCATCAAGTAATGAAATATGATACTCATTCATTCTCCCTTTGTTTATAATTTTCAAGATTAAAAATTGTCCTCTTTTGCAGTGTTGAGTTGAATTGTAGAATGAATTTTTGATGGAGGTCTTCTCATCAAGTTCTTGATCGAGACTGCAAACATGTATACCAGACAAAGGATGGAACCATTAATTATTGAACAAAACATTTGAGAATTAATGATTCTTATTGTAGAGATATCCACATCACTGTATCACAAAAAGAAACAAAATTCATTAAGTGCTACTCTGGATCTCATGAACAATTAATGATTGGGAATGTGTTATTCACAAGTTTTGGTGGGGGTAGGACTAGATCAACCCATTTGGGGTATGATTTATTTTATAGTTATAATGGTGAAAATTGTTCTTCCATTACTTCTAATCGATTAGTTAATGCCTCAATTGTATTCATATGTATTTGAAGAATTTCTGGATAAGATGAGACATGTACAGGTACAACAATTACATCTTGAACTAGCATGACGACTGTAAAAACCACTAGTGGTGGTGTTGCTGGAATTTTCCATGGATTACACATGGATAAAGGCATATAAGAAAGATTTTGATCCTTCCCAAGCTATAAACCAAATAGAGTTAATTAATTATCCACATTTTTTGTTTCATCAAACCCTCTAGGATGAGGAGTTCCTACATGATGTGCAAGAAAAGGATCTTCCTAGGGAGCATGTCAGGAAAGAATGTTTCTTTGACATAACTCTGCATTGAGCCTTTTCAACCACATCATCTCCTATTCTTGGTAGGAAAATATTTAATAAAGGATAGATATTGATAGTATCCAATGGAAAAATAAGACATTATCAGACCTTTATCTTTCCACTTGTTAGATTCTTTTCGAATATGAGGTATTGGTTTACTCTAAAGAATACCCAGATTCTCTGTAAGCCTTGGATTACAGGTACACACACCTACATTATTTCATTTTGTGTGTACCGTATTATGGATAATAACTTCATCCTTTAACTCCCCTTAACTATACTCATTCCTTAGAGGATCTTCTATTATGGTATTGATGAAATTAACTAATGCATAATGCATTGGAAAAATTAAGCCAGTATTTTTGTATGATCACCTCCTACTGTATCCTCCATGAGACGTTGTTCTCCAATAAACTAAATTCCCAAGAATAGTTTGACAGACTATAAATTTCAGGGAATCCATGAATAGTTCATTTGTGCATTCACTTTTTTAATTCTTTCTTAATTGGGAAAAAACTAACTACTACTGAGGAGGGGATTTTAGATATAAAAAATCCCTTATCCTCACAGTTTGTGGCTCTTCCATTTCTTCAAACCTTCGAACCTTTTTTATAATATTCAAATATGATTTAAAAAATAACCTAGCCATGGAGGATTGGGTGGCTCTAGATCTACTATGAATGATATTCGCACAGATTCTCTTTGGAAATTGATGATTTTTGTCTAAACATTGGAATGGTGAATTATCCAAAAACCACATAAATCTACTATTTAGAAGACCACTGTTCTATTTCAGATATTTGTGAAATATGATGGATAAAATCCTCTAATTAGAAGACCTTCATAATTCTCTCAGATGGTTAATGGAATAATATCTCAATATCATTCACTCTTTGGGACTGATTCATATGAGGGATAATTGATGCCTGTTTTTGATTGTATCATTGATTACAAACATAATCAGTTGATTGTAGCTGGCCATGGGAAATAACATTGTCTGAGGCCACATTTTACAGGCCTTTCTGATTTTAGAGTGCACTTAAATACAATTATTGGTGTGCACCCTATCCTCTGATACAAACACCAGATGGGGTGTCAATAATTAGCTAGCACAACCTCTTTAGTGAATTGAGTCATGAGCACTGAAGGGTTTACTTATACTTCTAATCCTATGGATGTCAGGAAACTGAGATAGATGCCTAGTCAATTTGGAATTTCTACCCCTCTATTACCTTTACCTGACTTTGAAATTCATCTGATCATAATACTTTAGATTCTAGATAATAAAGTGTTTTCTATATGATGAGGTGAATATCACGAATTCAATTTTCTTCCATCAATTCTGGAATATTATATACAGATGTTCCCAAAGGGCGAACATGAATGGTATATCACCCATAGCTAGTTGTTTCTTTATATGATGTATCATATCTTCATCATCATTTTCTAGAAGTTTCTCAACTTGGTCTAACCAAAGTGGATACATCACGATTGGGTTATTGCAAAAAATAGAATCAGTTACTTTTTCCTCTTCTATATTTGATGACAAATGATCCATGTGAGATAAGGATAATGACAATAGACATAGGATACCATATGGTTAAGAAAGTATTTCACAAGTTAATAACAAGGAATGTAGCATTACTAGGATTATGCTGGAATATAACTCAAGATAAGAGGGCTTTATCATTACTACATTGTCAATTAGATAATTATCCTGATAATGCCAAATAATACTTTGGAGAGAACTTTTTTCCAAATTTCATCATAAGCAGGACCACCATAGTGGATTACAGTAAGGGACAAATGCATATGTCCTTGGTCCTCTGGCCACGCAGTGGTTTACCATGGCTCTCATTAGAAGATTGGTTCTCTAGATTGACTGAATTTTCATGAAGTAAGCCTTCATTACGAAGTATCCAATGGGGAAATTAGAATTTTTACCACTACTCCCAAAATTTTGTAATTGGAGAGTATGACCCTAAGTTAAAATAGATAAATGTCTAAGGGCTTTAAGAACACCAGCATTACCTGGAGCCAAATCGTAGATTTTATCTTGATTTTATAACTGTGTTTGGGGATAATTCATCTTATATTTCCTTTTAAAAGTATTTGGGGACACATTCTAGGAGAAGTGGTTATCATGAGAAGTTATAAGTGCCTACCTTGTAGTGTTTATCAGAATGGAAAATTTATATCTAATTGGAAAGGGTATATATTCCTAATTCAGTATTACAAATGATATGGAGTAGTATGATCCATATCCATCTTGGACTAGAATGGTGGTGTTTATCTGCTTCAGGATGGAATGATGATGAGTCATCCAGGGTGTCGATTCAAAATTATGCGTTTGTTCCCCCTGCACTACTGAGGTTTCCATTATGATATTCTATCTTGCTTCAAGAATATGGGTAGGAATTTTTTTTCTTTCCTTTCACCATTTTTATATCGTGTTTTTTGACTTCCATAGCCAAAACATGAACCCAAATCTATTCCATATCTGTAGTTTATGTATGTGCCTACTATTATCCTGATTTTTCAATTAGTGGATACTGAAAATACTCTTGTACGAGGAAGACATTAGATACTTTCCTGGGTTTTTAGTATGATATTTCCGACTAACATCACCAAGTGAAGACAAATGAGACTATTGGTAGGCTTGATGGATGCTGATAGATATATATGTATAATGGTTGTTTTTTGTCAAGCATGGTTGATAGATTTCTCTCAACCCAGACAGATGAGATTTTTGGAAGGATTGGTATGTGTAGGAAGGTGTATGTTCACGCTTAATAGTTTCCACCACATTTAATTGGAGGGCTTCCTTGAATGGAGTAAGATGATCCAGTTGATATGATAATAGTTTGTAGGTAGATGTATGTGTCCTCATTGTACTCCATTGGGATTAAATGGAGCGATTGGTTGGACATCGCCAGACGAGTCTGCTGGCTAGGTCAATTAGGGCGGAAGAGTGAATGTGCTCGTCTGTTGTTCTCCACGATATTAGGATGATGGAAATCTACATATGGGGATGATTTAAGAAACTACACCCTATTGTCCGGATGTTGTCGCCTATAGTTCGTATTCCTCATCCAAGTATAGGAGACCTGGGATGAACAACTGTAGGAAACACCACCATCATGTTGGTGGTTCACTACACTACAATTCTACTAACGATGATTGTTGGTGGGAGCCATAGAGAAGGACCCCTACCTGTTTTAGTTGGTTCCATGAGTGGCCTATAGATCTACCTAGCTATAGTATGGGAGATATTGTTTACTTAATTATAGGGATAATGACCCAAAATAGAATAAGGTTGTGGTTCACATCGTCTTCTTCTTGACCACTTGTTGTTGTTGTCCAGATGATCGATAGTTGTTGTAAACATGGAGATCCTATCAGGCCGCCTCCAGGGTTGGGATAGTGCAGTGTTGATGGTATTACCATACCAGTACATTTGAGACCCATTGATGAATATGTTGTGTTAGTGATGACGTTTTTCTAGTAGATGTGGATCCATCTTGAGCAACGGCCAGAGAATTTATGGGTGAAAACTTGAAGGAAGCACTTTAGAGTGAAGGGTGTTCAGAGAAAACCTGAGAAACAATGAACTCCTTTAAAGTAACATTTTTTAGATGAAAAAATTTGTGTGATTATTTTTCTTTCATCCATTTATCTATTAATAAGGGACTAACAGATGGGTTACATTATCAATATTTTTAATGATTTACGCCGGGTTGACCATTTTTGTTTCGCATCTCTCAGAATGTGTGTTATGGTAAGGAATCACAACTTCCACGCTTTTTACCATTGGATTTATTTATGGATCCAAAAAAATCCAGCATGTTTTTATCTAAAGAGACCTTTTTTAAAAGGCGTGGCTTTGTTAGGTTTGAACCTACAAGAATTAAGATCAAGAATTAGTCAAGATAATTAGAGGTTGGACCCATCACACTATTTTAGGTGGAATTATTTCCAACATTGAGAATCTCTTATATATTTGAGATATTTTCTTTAATCCTTATTAATTGACCAATTATAATGTATATTTCTCTTGGAATTTGAAATCAATTATTAGCATATGTGAAATTTAAAAACACATATATGTATTAAAGGTTCCACATTAATGGATCCATCCATATGTATTCGAGGTTCTCCCTCAATGGTATCCTCTCGTATACCAGTTAGAGATTATTTGAACCGTTGTTATGATAATACTGTGTTTTAAGCCACTCAGTGAGGCAATCTGAAATTTATTATCATCTTGGGAGATAGATGTTTTTTTATGTAGGGAGCATACCCCTAAATGGGATACCTATGTATCCTTGTAAAAGGAATCAGAACCCTCCTAGTTCAGTGCCTATTAATGAATAACATAATACCTTTATGTTCATGTTACAAGGACATAGTCGTACATTTTAATGTATGGTGGTATGGACATCTAAGAGAAATGTGCTTAGTAAATGTTTATTGTGGGACGTATGCCTAGTTAGACCACGGTACTGGGAAAAGATAGTTGTTTCCAAGTTTGATTAGACCATATTAAGAATATGGACCAGGAAGAATAAGGTTGATTTGAAGTGTTGGGTTTGAACCTCAGGGAGGAATCCTACGTATTCCACATGGATGGGAATCAATGCCCACGTAGTTCAATATGTCTCATAAGAGAGTGTAGTCATTTGAGAGAATTACGATTTGAATTTTTTCTGGAAAATGATTCCTTTTTATAAATTAACTATGAGAACAATGATTCCCATAATAATTAGGATACGTAGCAATCCTTATAAAATCCCAAGCTCAAACTCATTTCATCCATAAATATCATCCTTTTAAGGAAGAAAGTTAAAAATTATATCACTAAAAGGACTACACTCTCCTATTATACATACCAAATGATGTGTTATTTGATTACCATCCAAGTCAGATATGTAGGAAGCCTTCTTGAGGTTCAAACCCAACACATTAAGTCAACCATATTCTTTCGGGGCCATATTCCCAACAAGGTATAAACCAACATAGAAATTAGTATCTTTTCCATGTTTCATGGGCTGTGTAGGCATATATCCCACATGAAACATTGACTAAGCACCTTTTTCATAGATTTTTCTTATGTATGACATTAAACTGTACAGCTAGGTCCTTATGATGTGACCCTAAGAGGTATGATGGGTTTCATTAAGAAGCACTGAACTACAAGGGTTATGATTTTGTTCAAAATTATACATATATAGCCCATTTACAGTTACAATTCCAATATCAAAAACAAAATTCCATCTACCTGTATGACAATATAATTTCATAGTTCCCCAATAAGTCTCTTAAAAATTGTATTATCGTAACTACGGCTAAAAGAGTCTCTAACAATTATATGAGTGGAAACCATTGATGGGGATCCTTGATTAAATTCATATTTATCTAGGAAAGAAGAAGCTCGAATACATACTGATGATTCTAAATTTCATACAAGATAATAATTGATAGAAATTTCTAAAGGAAAAAATATATTATACTTGGTTAATTAATAAGAATTCATGAAAATATCTCAAATCTATAATAGAGTCTCGGAGTTGGAAATAATTCCCCCCAAAAGGGTGTGATGAGTCTGACCTCCCTTATGCTCAACCAATTATTTCTCATAAGAATCATAGGCTCGATCCAAATGAATGACTGCCTTCGGAAAGCAGGTCCCTTTGGATAATGATTTATTTGATGTTTCAAGTTCCATAAAAAATACAATGGAAATATCCTAGAAGTAGTGATTCTGAACCAGAAAACATGTTCTATGGGATGTGAAATAGTTGGAATGAAGACTAACTTCATCCTATTTTTTAATTATTCGTTGACATGTAATTTATCTTCTGTCACTAGATTGTTATCGTTTTTAATCTTTTCTAATTCTATATTTTTTACTACAATCATATTAATGAAACTTGAGTAATATAGGATTTTTAATTCAGTGATCTAGAATTTTAGTAATTCTTTAAAAAATTTCATTGATTTTACAATTTTAAATTTTAACATGAGGAATAAAATTAGAAACATTGATTTCATGCAATTTTTTTGTTTATATTTCCCATTTTCTTAATACATGAAAATTCAGAACCCACAAATCAATAATTCATGCACTCAGAGATAGATGAAAATTGTTTATTACTTTTTATATGAATAAAATAATTATGTTTCATCTTGTGATTTTTTAAAAACTCACAACTTCTCTATACATTTGTAGGCTAAAATATTGGATTCTCTTTCCAATGGTAATACAATCAAATTATCAATTTTCGTGATTGTCAGTTTTTATGACCTTCCAAATTGAGTGAAAGAAATATTTTTTAGTCTATCAACGTAACTATATTTGATGTATGAATAAAGAACTCCATCTATCTCAGGATAATGAATGTCATAATCATCGATAAAGACTCATGATGACTCTCGATGTTAAAAACTATTGCATATTTTAACAAGGAATCAAACTTTTCATCGAATATTCCTTCAACAAACATTTATCATGTGACAATTATACTCGAAAAATTATTTTTATATTCTATATTTGTTATCAGATGATCATTGGGGAATAAAATGAATGTTTATATATTAGAAAGAGTAAAAAAGTGACTAGAGCTATCCTATGAAATAAATCAGAAGTAAATATTTGGTTACCTACCCCTTGTTTATATAGACTTATAGAGAGATATAACACATCTTATTCTGTTGTAATGGATTAGATTTAATCCATTATATAGATCAATAGTTGAAATATTTAATCTAAAGATAAAAATATATATATGAAATCCTGTAGTTTTGTAACTTTTGATATAAGTTTAATCAGGAAAATAATTATTACTATGAATCATAAATGTTTTTAACAAATTCTTCAAAAAAATCATAACAACTTAAAAAATTATATAGGAGTGATAAAAAATATATAGAAATTTATAAAATGAGATTGATTATTTACCTCACATAAAAAATTTATAAACATTATTACAAAATATTTTTCAACTACTATGGACCTCTTGGTTTTCTAGGTATAGTTTATATAGAAATTTATTATGAAAAGTGAAACTTTAAACTTTTGAAGAATATTTTTTCAAGAAACATTTTAGAACAAATAAAGATTTTTTGTTTCAAAAAACTGAAAGCCGTTATACCCTTTTTTGATGAGAAATTAATAATTGGAAGATGATTATGAAATTAGATGAAGAATTTTTTTTATTAAACATTACATGATTTTTAATATATCTAAATGTATTATAATTTTTGTGTTTTAGAAAAATATCATCAAGTTGTTCATTCATTATGACAAATTGTTAAATGTTATCTCAATTTTCTGTATAATCTCAAATGAAATGGTGTCTCATATCTATGTTCTTGGATCGTGAGTGAGGTTTTGGGTATTTACTATTATTTACGACACTTGTGTAATCAAAAGAAAAAGGATTTTTACTATAAATCATGCCAAATTTAGTGAGTTTTTATTTTATCCATAACAAATTAAAACATAAACAATTATATTTCATATATTTAGCTTCGGTAGTGGAATGTGATATTGATTTTTGTTTCATACAGGACCAAGTATCTAAATACACTCATAATAAATCAGATGTTCTTTACATAAATATTCAATCCATTTTACATCCACTAAAATGAACATCCTAAATAAAGTTAATTAAAAATCATTTCCATATGAATAATATAATATAATATCCATAGTTCTATTATGGAAGTGAAAAATTAATTTTAAATTTTACTGTTGAGATTCTTTTAGATTATCCCGACATATCGAACTTAATCAAACAAAAAAATTTCGTCAATTCAACTATTTGGAAGGTATAATAAAATACCAATAATTACTCTAAAATTATTTTGATCAATTGATTTCCCAAATTTATCACGATCTAACATATTAACCTTCCAATTGTATTATTAATAATTTTAGAATATTTATATAAAAGCTTATTATGTTTATATTATATATAATTTATCTGTGATTTTAATGTTCATTATGGGTTTTGAGAAATTGTATAACCAAGGAAAATATATTTTTCACACAACACACTCAATTGAATCTTATATTTTATAAAATCTGCAAACAAATATAGAAGTGATATTTGAGTTTTTCCAAATTTGTTTTCATATCCATTTGATAGTGATTAAATTTTTTTATGTTCTATAGGACAAAGGTATAAAAATAGATTAATGTCCAGATAGTAGATTTAAATATCATTATTAGTTCATTTCATCTTATTAATTATATCATTTTAAACTATTCATATATTTATTTATCACAATTATTCAATTTTAATAACATTTATTTCACAAAATCCATTTTACTCCAATTATAGGAATATATATAGAATTTTCATTTGATGTCCAAAACCAATTCCTCTCAAATTTATTGAGTTCATCCATAACCCCCATTATAAAGTATTCAAAACCTAAATCCATAGTACAAGTTATAGTTTAATATTTACACAAAAATTTACAATTTTAACATTAATTTCATAAGTAACTTCTAATTTTTACTAGTTGATCAATGTCACCAATGATATTCTTAGTGGGAAGATTCTTTAAGATTTTATGATTTCGTGGGTTTGATAAAAATTTTTACTTAATAATATGATGCGCTAATTCATGGGGAATAACATCAAAAAAACATTCTTTAGTTATTCATTCCATTAGAAAAAACAGTTTCAGAAAAATCAATTGATGATGTGTTTTCAGGACGTTTTAAAAAAATATGAGTTCCATCAAATATTAAATGCACTATCTCCACAATAGAACCTATTTTTTTATAAAAAATATCATAGGACGTACTAGTTATTGAATAATTATAAAAAAAATTCATTATGTTTTAGAGAAAATATATGTAAATTAATCATAGTATTCAAGAAGAATGCCTTATAACAAGAAACTATGAAGTATATATTATTTAACTTTCATCCAATCCACATATCGTAAGAGGGTTAATTAATAAATTATATAAGTAAAACTTGATTTATAGAATAGTATGTATTACTGACTAATTCCTCCTAAAAAAATTTAACAATTACGTATTTACTCAACATTGTTCAACTAATCTCTCAAGGAAATATATTTATTCATTCAAGTACAATATATTTTTGTTGTGTTTAAGAAGAGTTGAAGTTGTATATAATAGCATTCAAACTAAAAAAATAAAAAAAAATATGAATTCAAAAATTTCCCAACATGATCACTATGTATTGTAACCAAAGGTGGTCTATTTTGAATTTTTTCACGGGATAATGAAAATTTAAAATAGAAAAAGGATTATGACATTTTTTATAGAATATAGACTCATATATATCTATTGTACTCATCGAATAATTCAAATAGATTATAATTTCCAAAAATTATTCCAATTTATCTTAGCCCAAATAAATCTATGTGGACTAACTATAAAATATAAATATATGAAAAAACTATATTTAATTTAAATCTTGACTTATGATTATTTCCAAATATAAAAGGATCACAAAATTTAAAAGAATTAAACCTATGATATCATAAATCCCCAAAAAGTTTATTATTAAAATGTTTGAGAAACAACTGTTAAATTAATTTGTATTAATATAGTATTCCATATCCAGTATTGTAATCTGACTACCCTTAGTCCAGGTAGAAATTTTCTTCTATGGTCTTATAAGATTACAGTGTAAATATTCTCATGCCAATCAGAAAAAAATATAACTTTTGTATATTGAGAAGTATATTTTTTCATTATAAATGTTAATAAGATATCATTCATCACATAATTAGAATATGTTAATGAGGTTATTGTTAAGTCCAATAATAAAAATACATTTGAAATTAATTTTTTTCCAAGAAGAACAATATAACATATAATGTATATTTCTCTTTGTGCATTATCTCTTAATATGAATTTTACATCATTCATATTGATAATATTATGAATACAATTATTCTTACCAATAATATTTTTTGAACATCCATTATTATTATACAATATATTATTTTTGTAACTCTTCATATTTTATTAAATTAATTTTTTTTATTTGGCCCAAAACATTCTCAGTTCTTGAATTATATGAAAAATTTACTATTTAATTCCATATATATCCAAATATTTTTTATAAAACATCCTATTATTTTGAAATATAAGAGTTTCTAAAACCAAATGATTAAACATTATTTAATATTCAGTTTTTTCTTCTATTTTAGACCTCTCTAATATTTTATATTGAAAAGAGCACTTTTCATAACAATGTAATTATTTTGAAAATTTGGTTTTTTTTGTAAAATAAATCCAATTTTTTATGATGTTTCACATATTCAATATATATTATAAATAATTCCCATCCTAGAAGAAAAATTTGATATAATTTTCTTTTGAAAATATATATATAAATTTAGTTTCATTATTGTAAAGACCCGCAAATTTCAAGGATATTTTTTTCTTAATTTTCTTTGGAATTTTACAAGAGCGCAGATTCAGACGACACCTGATTCCAAGGCCCGGTGTGCCCGGAATCAATTTCCGAAGTTTGGCTCGGGTACGTTCAGTGAACGGACGAGCTGGTTTTTCTATCTTTTGAACCGGTGCCCGGAATCGAATTCTGAGGGCACCGATGAAATCGCAGCGCCGGTATTTGCTTAGAAACGCCTCTTCCGGAGTTGCGTTTGCTCAACCGTGGTTTTTAAAATTTTGGGCTTTAAGTCGGAAATAAAATAAAGGTTGTGCGACAACTTTATTTTATTTCACTTAAGCCGCTTGGAAGTCACTTGGAAGCCACTTGAACTGAGTTAAAGCGGATAGGGTGCTATCCGGAAATATCCTACCCCTTGTTAGGATATTTGTGAGGTGGGGCCCGCACGAGCCCCACCGTTTCTTTCGCTAAGTAACACACCCGCGAAAACCCGTCAAAGTAACTGAAAAGTCCACCGGCGCGTTTTCTTTAATTCTTAACAGACCATTTAATTGGGCGGTTTATTTCGTGAATTAAATGGGTTGTTTCATTCGTTGAATTAATTCAACGAATTTAATGGTTCGTTACTTACGCGTTTGCGTTCGTTGGCGAATTAATAAAATAGACAAACTTGTCTATTTTTGGAGGATTGCTATCGTTGTGCGAAGTCTCTGAGCCTCCACCCTCCTCGTGAAGAACGTGAAGAACGCCGGCGACCGGAATTCGACGATGCACACCGTGATCTGCGACGTCGACGAGCTCTACCCGCGACGTTCTTCGGCGACGCCTCTTCTTCCGCGGCCGATCCTCGTTCGGAAACTAAGGTGAGAAACGGATCGTTTAATTCTCCCTTTTAATTTCAATGACAATGGATTTAATTAATTAAATCTGTTTGTTCTAGATCCGGAGATCGTCGGCGCAACGTTTTTCCCGCGGTGCGACGAACGTCTCTTCCGCGACGACGCGACGATCCCCTCCTTCCGCGACGAGCGATTCCGCGACGACCTCACGTCCGACGGCGACATCGAGGTAGGGATTTTATTTTTCTTGGTGATTCGTTCCCGTGATCTAATTCTTTTTAATTAAAGAACCAAACTTGAACAATTTTATTTTTGGATAAAATTGTGGCTGCCTTAATCCCTCCCGATGATTTTATGACTAACGCGGAGGGTGCGGGTCTAACGAACAAGACCCAGAAACCCTCCGCCGATCTTTTTGTTGTGCGGATTTGGCGGACGACGAAGAACCGTGCGGCAGGGGCGATCCGTTGATCCCGCAGTGAAGATCGGCCCCCGGGAGGAGCTATGGCGCAGACGAGAGGCAAAACGGGCCACCGGAGCAACTCCGGCGGCCCGCGGAAGGCGGCGGTGGCGCCCGGCGCGCCGCTGTGGAGGAATCCGCCGCGGCGGCGGCGGCCGGTTCCGCGGCTGCGCGGAACCGGGGAGGGACGCGGCGGCCCGGCCGCGTCCGCGTGACAGGCGGCCCCCCGCGGGGCCGCGTTTTCCACCGAGCCGCGGGGGCGGCGCCCCGCGGCAGCCCTCTTCGGCCGCTCGGCCGAAGCCGAGCCGGCCGGTCCGGTCGGGCCGGGTCGGTTCGACCCGGTTCAGGTCGACCCGGTTCGGCCGACCCAGGGGGGGTTCGGGCTGGGTCGCCCCGGGCCCAGAACCCCCGTTTTCGGGCCCTCTTCGGTCTTTTGCCCATATCTTGGGCCTGGGACCTCCGATTGACGAACCGTCAGCGGCTACGCGATCCTTGGATCGAGACGGTCTTTTCGTTATATTACACTCTAGGTTTCGGAAGACTTTGGGTTCGGCCGGGTTGGTTCGTACGCGAAACCAACCGGGCCCTCGGAGCGGAAACGCTCATAACTCGAGCTGCGGACGTCCGATCGACGTACCGTCAGCTGTGGAGGTTTCCTCTAAGTGAGACGGAACTTTTGGCATACTCCCCCGGGGATCGGGCACAGGCGGAGTATGGTCGGGTTGGTTTTTCCCTAAAAACCAACCGGGCCCCTGGGACGAAAATGCCAATAACTCTCAGACCGGGCATCCGATTGACGCGACGTCTCTTGCGTTGAGATCCTATTGTCGATACGGAACTTTTGGATACATCAACTTCGAACTACGTGTCAGTTGATGTATCAGCCTCTCGGCTCGTGGAGCGGACCCTCCTAAACGAGCTCGCTGTGTGCGGGAACCCTAGTGCTGGCTGTGACTTCGACGATAGAGCAGAGATCCTCCGTGGACTGCGACGACGACAGAGCAGAGATCCTTCGTGGACTGCGGCGACGACTGTGCAGAGATCCTCAGTGGACTCCGTCGACTACTGCACTCAGCGATCCTACGTGGATCAGTGCTACAGGTCCTGTGTGGGCCCGATCCTGTGTGGGTCATCACCTTACGGTTCTGTGTGAGCCTTGACTACAGGTCCTGTGTGGGCCCGATCCTGTGTGGGTCATCTCTTACGGTTCTGTGTGAGACATTGCTACAGGTCCTGTGTGGGCCCGATCTTGTGTGGGTCATTGCCGAGGTTAGTACCTATCGATCATTCGTGGGTCCGACGACTTAGATGGTTCGGTGATCATCTTGTCGTCATCTGAAAAAGTATACCTGGTTGAGCTGAATCTTATTTTACTCTCCTTTGTGGATTGTGTTGAACTATCCTATGTGGATTTACTATTTACTCTCCCTGGTGGATTTGAGTCTTGCTTTAATGGGTCATTACTTACGCGTTTGCGTTCGTTGGCGAATTAATAAAATAGACAAACTTGTCTATTTTTGGAGGATTGCTATCGTTGTGCGAATTCTCTGAGCCTCCACCCTCCTCGCGATGAACGCGAAGAACGCGAAGAACGCGAAGAACGCCGGCGAACAGAATTTGACGACGCACACCGTGATCTGCGACGTCGACGAGCTCTACCCGCGACGTTCTTCGGCGACGCCTCTTCTTCCGCGGCCGATCCTCGTTCGGCAACTAAGGTGAGAAACGGATCGTTTAATTCTCCCTTTTAATTTCAATGACAACGGATTTAATTAATTAAATCCCTTTGTTCTAGATCCGGAGATCGTCGGCGCGACGTTTTTCCCGCGGTGCGACGAACGTCTCTTCCGCGACGACACGACGATCCCCTCCTTCCGCGACGAGCGATTCCGCGACGACCTCACGTCCGACGGCAACATCGAGGTAGGGATTTTATTTTTCTTGGTGATTCGTTCCCGTGATCTAATTATTTTTAATTAAAGAACCAAACTTGAACAATTTTATTTTTGGATAAAATTGTGGCTGCCTTAATCCCTCCCGATGATTTTATGACTAACGCGGAGGGTGCGGGTCTAACGAACAAGACCCGGCAACCCTCCGCCGATCTTTTTGTTGTGCGGATTTGGCGGACGATGACGAACCGTGCGGCAGGGGCGATCCGTTGATCCCGCAGTGAAGATCGGCCCCCGGGAGGAGCTGTGGCGCAGACGGGAGGCAAAATGGGCCACCGGAGCAACTCCGGCGGCCCGCGGAAGGCGGCGGCGGCGCGGGTCGCCGGCGCGGCGGCGCCGGCGGCCGGAGGCAGCGGCGCCCGGCGCGCCGCCTTGGAGGAATCCGCCGCGGCTTCATCCGCGGCGGCGGCGGCCGGTTTCGCGGCCGCGCGGAACCGGGGAGGGACGCGGCGGCCTGGCCGCGTCCGCGTGACAGGCGGCCCCCCGCGGGGCCGCGTTTTCCACCGAGCCGCGGGGGCTGCGCCCCGCGGCAGCCCTCTTCGGCCGCTCGGTCGAAGCCGAGTCGGCCGGTCCGGTCGGACGTGTCGGGTCGACCCGGTTCAGGTCGACCCGGTTCGGCCGACCCAGGGGGGTTCGGGCCGGGTCGCCCCGGGCCCAGAACCCCCGTTTTCGGGCCCTCTTCGGTCTTTTGCCATATCGTGGGTCTGGGACCTCCGATTGACGAACCGTCAGCGGCTACGCGATCCTTGGATCGAGACGGTCTTTTCTGTATATTACACTCAAGGTTTCGGAAGTCTTTGGGTTCGGCCAGGTTGGTTCGTACGCGAAACCAACCGGGCCCTCGGAGCGGAAACGCTCATAACTCGAGCTGCGGATGTCTGATCGACGTACCGTCAGCTGTGGAGGTTTCCTCTAAGTGAGACGGAACTTTTGGCATACTCCGCCCAGGGATCGGGCATAGGCGGAGTACGGTCGGGTTGGTTTTTCCCTAAAAACCAACCGGGCCCCTGGGACGAAAATGCCAATAACTCTCAGACCGGGCGTCCCATTGATGCGCCGTCTGTTGCGTTGAGATCCTGTTGTCGATACGGAACTTTTGGATACATCAACTTCGAACTACGTGTCAGTTGATGTATCAGCCTCTCGGCTCGTGGAGCGGACCCTCCTAAACGAGCTCGCTGTGTGCGGGAACCCTAGTGCTGGCTGTGACTTCGACGACCGAGCAGAGATCCTCTGTGGACTGCGACGACGACAGAGCAGAGATCCTTCGTGGACTGCGGCGACGACTGTACAGAGATCCTCAGTGGACTGCGTCGACTACTGCACTCAGCGATCCTACGTGGATCAGTGCTACAGGTCCTGTGTGGGCCCGATCCTGTGTGGGTCATCACCTTACGGTTCTGTGTGAGCCTTGACTACAGGTCCTGTGTGGGCCAGATCCTGTGTGGGTCATCTCTTATGGTTCTGTGTGAGCCATTGCTACAGGTCCTGTGTGGGCCCGATCCTGTGTGGGTCATTGCCGAGGTTAGTACCTATCGATCCTTCGTGGGTCCGACGACTTAGATGGTTCGGTGATCATCTTGTCGTCATCTTAAAAAGTATACCTGGTTGAGCTGAATCTTATGTTACTCTTCTTTGTGGATTGTGTTGAACCATCCTATGTGGATTTACTATTTACTCTCCCTGGTGGATTTGAGTCTTGCTTTAATGGGTCGTTACTTACGCGTTTGCGTTCGTTGGAGAATTAATAATATAGACAAACTTGTCTATTTTTGGAGGATTGCTATCGTTGTGAGAATTCTCTGAGCCTCCACCCTCCTCGCGAAGAACGCGAAGAACGCAAAGAACGTCGGTGACCGGAATTCGACGACGCACACCGTGATCTGCAACGTCGACGAGCTCTACCCGCGACGTTCTTCGGCGACGCCTCTTCTTCCGCGGCCGATCCTCGTTCGACAACTAAGGTGAGAAACGGATCGTTTAATTCTCCCTTTTAATTTCAATGACAACGGATTTAATTAATTAAATCCATTTTTTCTATATCTGGAGATCGTCGGCGCGACGTTTTTCCCGCGGTGCGACGAACGTCTCTTCCGCGACGACGCGACGATCCCCTCCTTCCGCGACGAGCGATTCCGCGACGACCTCACGTCCGACTGCGACATCGAGGTAGGGATTTTATTTTTCTTGGTGATTCGTTCCCGTGATCTAATTCTTTTTAATTAAAGAACCAAACTTGAACAATTTTATTTTTGGATAAAATTGTGGCTGCCTTAATCCCTCCCGATGATTTTATGACTAACGCGGAGGGTGCGGGTCTAACGAACAAGACCCGGCAACCCTCCGCCGATCTTTTTGTTGTGCGGATTTGGCGGACGACGACGAACCGTGCGGCAGGGGCGATCCGTTGATCCCGCAGTGAAGATCGGCCCCCGGGAGGAGCTATGGCGCAGACGGGAGGCAAAACGGGCCACCGAAGCAACTCCGGTGGCCCGCGGAAGGCAGCGGCGGCGGCCGGCGCGCCGCCGTGGAGGAATCTGCCGCGGCTAAAGCCGCGGCGGCGGCGGACGGTTCCGCGGCCGCGCGGAACCGGGGAGGGACGTGGCGGCCCGGCCGTGTCCGCCTGACAGGCGGTCCCCCGCGGGGCCGCGTTTTCCACCGAGCCGCGGGGGCGGCGCCCCGCGACAGCCCTCTTCGGCCGCTCGGCCGAAGCCGAGCCGGCCGGTCCGGTCGGCCGGGCCACGCCCAGGCCGGACCGGACCCGGCCTAGCCGGGTTGGGTCGACCCGGTTCAGGTCGACCCGGTTCGGCCGACCCAGGGGGGGTTCGGGCCGGGTCGCCCCGGGCCCAGAACCCCCGTTTTCGGGCCATCTTCGGTCTTTTGCCCATATCTTGGGCCTGGGACCTCCGATTGACGAACCGTCAGCGGCTACGCGATCCTTGGATCGAGACGGTCTTTTCGGTATATTACACTCAAGGTTTCGGAAGACTTTGGGTTCGGCCGGGTTGGTTCGTACGCGAAACCAACCGGGCCCTCGGAGCGGAAACGCTCATAACTCGAGCTGCGGACATCCGATCGACGTACCGTCAGCTGTGGAGGTTTCCTCTAAGTGAGACGGAACTTTTGGCATACTCCGCCCGGGGATCGGGCACAGGCGGAGTACGGTCGGGTTGGTTTTGCCCTAAAAACCAACCGGGCCCCTGGGACGGAAATGCCAATAACTCTCAGACCGGGCGTCCGATTGACGTGCCGTCTGTTGCGTTGAGATCCTGTTTTCGATACGGAACTTTTGGATACATCAAAATCGAACTACGTGTCAGTTGATGTATCAGCCTCTCGGCTCGTGGAGCGGACCCTCCTAATCGAGCTCGCTGTGTGCGGGAACCCTTGTGCTGGCTGTGACTTCGACGACAGAGCAGAGATCCTCCGTGGACTGCGACGACGACAGAGAAAAGATCCTTCGTGGACTGCGGCGACGACTGTGCAGAGATCCTCAGTGGACTGCGTCGACTACTGCACTCAGCGATCCTATGTGGATCAGTGCTACAGGTCCTGTGTGGGCCCGATCCTGTGTGGGTCATCACCTTACGGTTCTGTGTGAGCCTTGACTACAGGTCCTGTGTGGGCCCGATCCTGTGTGGGTCATCTCTTACGGTTCTGTGTGAGCCATTGCTACAGGTCCTGTGTGGGCCCGATCCTGTGTGGGTCATTGCCGAGGTTAGTACCTATCGATCCTTCGTGGGTCCGACGACTTAGATGGTTCGGTGATCATCTTGTCGTCATCTGAAAAAGTATACCTGGTTGAGCTGAATCTTATGTTACTCTCCTTTGTGGATTGTGTTGAACTATCCTATGTGGATTTACTATTTACTCTCCCTGGTGGATTTGAGTCTTGCTTTCCTGTGTGGATCGAGTTGACCATGAGCTCGAGAGCAGAGCTAGAAATGGGGACTTAGGTATATGTATGGGCATATACCTAAGTCGAGTCAGTTGTTTCTTCGTGGTTTCCCCTTTCTTTTGTGCTATATCCTTTGTGGATTTCGGGAGACCTCCGGGGGTCTCAGGGTCCTTACTGAGTAGTTTATACTCACCCCTGCATGGGCTTTGCCCGCACCTTGTTGTGTTGGATGCAGACGACGGACAGCGCTGATCTCAGTTGGGGCGTGGAGCAGGACGATACATGGAGGCGGACCACTGGGCGGGACGTGCTCGGAGCGGACGTGGGACCCGAGGAGCCTGGAGGCTATCTGTACCCACCCTTCAGGTGGGATTTCCAGTGGACGACACGAGGCCGCCGTTTTTTTTTCAGTTGCTGTTCTTTACCCTTTTCAGTTGTACTTTCAGTTGGGCTTGTATTCCGGGCCCCTTTACTTTTCTGCACTTGGTAGTTACTTTCCGCTTGCTGACTCTGTGGTGGTTGTTACTTATAAAGGTAATGCCTTCCCTGTTTACCGGGATTTTACGCCTTGGTGCTAGTCGCCAGCCCCTGGCCTATGGAAGGCGGGCTTGGGGTAGTCACGACACGGGCCCCGAGGTCGCCCGAATCTCCGGGCCCCTGGGACGAAAATGCCAATAACTCTCAGACCGGGCGTCCGATTGACGCGCCGTCTATTGCGTTGAGATCCTGTTGTCGATACGGAACTTTTGGGCCCGGTAGTTGGCAGCAGACCCGCGGTACTCGACAGGAGGAGTACCTCAGCAGTCTTAGGTTAGTGAGAAGTACCTCGGAGTCGTGACAGGACCACTGTACACTTCAGAGATGGGGCTCTTCAGCAGTTATGTTTTTGATAATGAAAATCCTGGTTTGAGCTGAGTCAATGATCCTTGTGTTTCCTCTTCATTGAGATGGGTTATCCGATACCAATTCGTCACGACCCGTCCTCGGGGCCCGTGCCGTGACTACCCCAAGCCCGCCTTCCATAGGCCAGGGGCTGGCGACTAGCACCAAGGCGTAAATCCCAGAAAAAAGGGAAGGCATTGCCTTTGAAAAGTAAACAAGCACCACAGAGTAAGCAAGCGGAAAAGTAAACACTAAGTAAAAATTGTACAAGCTGTGCTGAAAGTAAAAGGGGCCGGAAATACAAGCCCAACTCCCCTGTCATGGCCGCCTGCTCCTTGCGGCCCGCCCTGATCGAATCTTTGCCTCTGCCTGGGGGGTCCTTCGTTCGTCTGCTGGTCATCTGAATGGCGGGTCGGAGAGTCACGAGCCATGTGACAAACCCCGCCGCAGGAGTAACACTGCCCTCTCATGGCAAGTCGTTGCCCACCCCGAGTGCCTCGCGAAAACGATCCAGAGTCATGCTGGCGACCACCTGTAGGTCCAGTCCTCTTGGACCCCTGCGTTATCCGTCTACTGCCCGCTGCAGAAGACTCTGCCTCATGCTGGTAAGTGGTGGGTCTTGCTGCTGGAGACTGGTCAGCAAGGAAACTCTCCACTAAGAGGGCTCGCTCTAACACCCCTGCCTGAGTCGGAATGTTGAGGGAGATCATCGAAGCCCCGATCTCATGCCTCAGTCCCTGCTCGAAGGTCCGGGCCCGGAAGAACGGGTCACGTACCATATTTGTGGAGTAGCGCGAGAGATCAGTAAATCTCGCCGAGTACTGGGCCACTGACATGCTGCCCTGCCGCAGCTGTAGTAGCTCCTGGATGTGCACCGCTCGGAGGGTGGCTGGGACAAACTCAGAGCGGAAGATGCTCTCAAAGTCCATCCAGAGGAGAGACGCCTCGTTGTGCACCTGGAGCATCAAGCTCCACCATTTGCCTGCTGTCGCGTGCAGGAGACTCGCTGCGAGGATCACCATGAGGTCTGCTGGTGTCCTCACTAATCTGAAAACCCGAACAACTGCCTCCAGCCAGTCCTCGACGGCCTGAGGGTCTGTCTCCCCGCGGAACCTGGGCGGTCGCTGGTGCTGGAACTCATGCAGTGCACTAAGGCGACGTACATCGCCAGCGGCTGGGGCTGGTAGCATCGGTGCCTCGGTGGGTATAGGTACCGCCGGTGCCTCAGCTGTCAAAGGGCCCTGTACCGAGTCCTCGACGCTCGGTGGGCTGTCATCACGCTCCACTCTCGGAATCCTAGCTGGCTGTCGTTGTGGGGCCATCCTAAAAAGGGAACAAGTGCGCCACGGTCAGGATAGTATACCTGGTGAGCTGACAGAAGTAATCACAAGGAAAACTTGAAACACACATGCATCAATGTTTTCGTGCATTAAGTCGGAAATCAGAAGTCAGAGTCCTGGTGTACGGATACATCGGCCGCCGCACCAACACTGGACTCCCTGGACTGATAACCACACCCAATACGCTAAACACTATTGCTTCACATAGAAGAAAGATCAGAGTCCCCGGTAGAACCGACCACCTTTGATACCAATTGTCACTGACGGTTCGTCAAACGGACGTCTGGTCTGAAAGATATCAGCTTTTCCGTTCCAGGGGCCCGGTTGGATTTCAGTGCGATCCAACCCAACCACTATCCATCTGCATCCAAAACACGGGCGGAGGATTCCAAAAGTTCCGTCTCATCAAGAGGAACTCAACGCAATAGATGACGCGTCAATCGGACGCCCGGTCTGAGAGTTATTGGCTTTTTCGTCCCACACCCACCCTGGGAAACTTCCCAGGACGTCACCCATCCTGATCACTGCTCTAGGACAAGCACGCTTAACTACGGAGTTTTAACTACGTAGGCTCCCGAAAAGGAAGGTGCATCTTGAGTATAGTATGCCGAAACGACCGTCTCGATCCAAGGATCGCGTTGCCACTGACGGCGCGTCATTCGGAGGCCCGTAGCTCAAGATACGGCCATTTGAACGAAAACATCCGAAGAAGGTGATCGTCCGAAGAAGTTGATCGTTCGCCAAGAAGGCGGACGGGAGCTTGCGACTGTGTGTCGACTATCGTCGCCTGAACCAGGTGATAGTGAGGAACAAGTATCCGCTGCCACAGATTGATGACCTCTTCGATCAGCTCAAGGGAGTGCGGTGGTTCTCGAAGATAGACCTCCCGTCAGGCTATCATCAGCTCAGAGTTCGGGACGAGGACGTGCAGAAGACGGCCTTCAGGTGTCGGTATGGCCATTATGAGTTCTTGGTTATGCCGTTCGGCGTAACCAATGCTCCAGCAGTGTTCATGAGCCTCATGAACAGGATCTTCCAGCCATACCTCGACCGATTTTTCGTGGTCTTCATTGAAGACATTTTGGTATACTCGACGACTGGGGAGGAGCATGCCTACCACCTGCTAGTTGTGCTTGACACACTCCGAGAGCACCAGCTTTATGGCAAGCTCTCAAAATGCCAGTTCTGGTTACGTGAGGTCCATTTCTTGGGGCACGTCATCTCTGAGGTGGGAGTTGCAGTGGATCCCGCGAAGATCGAGGCAGTGCTAGCTTGGGAGCCACCCAGGAGCGTGACAGAGGTGCGGAGCTTCTTGGGCCTAGCCGGATACTATCGGAGATTTGTGCCAGACTTCTCCAGAGTTGCGGCACCACTCTCAGCCTTGACAAAGAATGGGAAACCCTTTGTGTGGTCAGACAGATGTCAGCAGAGCTTCCAGGGGCTGAGACAGAGATTGACCAGCGCACCTATCTTGAGGTTGCCTGAGGAGGGAGTTGGATACGTAGTTTACTGCGATGCATCAGGGACAGGACTCGGGTGCGTCCTGATGCAGGAGCGGGCAGTGATCGCCTACGGATCACGTCAGTTGAGGCCGCATGAGCAGAACTACGCCACTCATGACTTGGAGTTAGCAGCAGTGGTCTTCGCTCTGAAGACTTGGCGGCACTATCTGATGGGCGAGCGCTTCACAGTCTTTTCTGACCACCAGAGTCTCAGTTATATCTTCTCTCAGAAGGACCTGAACCTGAGACAGCGGAGATGGCTTGAGTTCCTCCAGGACTATGACTTTGAGATAGTCTATAGTCCTGGGAAGGGGCCGGCGACCCGCGCCGCCGTGGAGGAATCCGCCGTGGCTGAAGCCGCGGCGGCGGCGGCCGGTTCCACGGCCGCGCGGAACCGGGGAGGGAAGCGGCGGCCCGGCCGCGTCCGCGTGACAGGCGGCCCCCCGCGGGGCTGCGTTTTCCACCGAGCCGCAGGGGCGGCGCCCCGCGGCAGCCCTCTTCGGCCGCTCGGCCGAAGCCGAGCCGGCCGGTCCGGTCGGCTGGGCCGCACCCCGGCCGGACCGGACCCGGCCTAGCCGGGTCGGGCCGGGTCGGGTCGACCCGGTTCAGGTCGACCCGGTTCGGCCGACCCTGGGGGGGTTCGGGCCGGGTCGCCCCGGGCCCAGAACCCCCGTTTTCGGGCCCTCTTCGGTCTTTTGCCCATATCTTGGGCCTGGGACCTCCGATTGACGAACCGTCAGTGGCTACGCGATCCTTGGATCGAGACGGTCTTTTCGGTATATTACACTCATGGTTTCGGAAGACTTTGGGTTTGGCCGGGTTGGTTCGTACGCGAAACCAACCGGGCCCTCGGAGCAGAAACGCTCATAACTCGAGCTGCGGACGTCCGATCGACGTACCGTCAGCTGTGGAGGTTTCCTCTAAGTGAGACGGAACTTTTGTCATACTCCGCCCGGGGATCGGGCACAGGCGGAGTACGGTCGGGTTGGTTTTGCCCTAAAAACCAACCGGGCCCCTCGGACGAAAATGCCAATAACTCTCAGAACGGGCGTCCGATTGACGCGCCGTCTGTTGCGTTGAGATCCTGTTGTCGATACGGAACTTTTGGATACATCAACTTCGAACTACGTGTCAGTTGTTGTATCAGCCTCTCGGCTCGTGGAGCGGACCCTCCTAAACGAGCTCGCTGTGTGCGGGAACCCTAGTGCTGTCTGTGACTTCGACGACAGAGCAGAGATCCTCAGTGGACTGCGTCGACTACTGCACTCAGCGATCCGACGTGGATCAGTGCTATAGGTCCTGTGTGGGCCCGATCCTGTGTGGGTCATCACCTTACGGTTCTGTGTGAGCCTTGACTACAGGTCCTGTGTGGGCCCGATCCTGTGTGGGTCATCTCTTACGGTTCTGTGTGAGCCATTGCTATAGGTCCTGTGTGGGCCCGATCCTGTGCGGGTCATTGCCGAGGTTAGTACCTATCGATCCTTCGTGGGTCCGATGACTTAGATGGTTCGGTGATCATCTTGTCGTCATCTGAAAAAGTATACCTGGTTGAGCTGAATCTTATGTTACTCTCCTTTGTTGATTGTGTTGAACTATCCTATGTGGATTTACTATTTACTCTCCCTGGTGGATTTGAGTCTTGCTTTCCTGTGTGGATCGAGTTGACCTTGAGCTCGAGAGCAGAGCTAGAAATGGGGACTTAGGTATATGTATAGGCATATACCTAAGTCGAGTCAGTTGTTTCTTCGTGGTTGCCCCTTTCTTTTGTGCTATATCCTTTGTGGATTTCGGGAGACCTTCGGGGGTCTCGGGGTCCTTACTGAGTAGTTTATACTCACCCCTGCACGGGCTTTGCCTGCACCTTGTTGTGTTGGATGCAGACGACGGACAACGCTGATCTCGGTTGGGGCGTGGAGCAGGACGGTACCTGGAGGCGGACCACTGGGCGGGACGTGCTCGGAGCGGACGTGGGACCCGAGGAGCCTGGAGGCTATCTGTACCCACCCTTCAGGTGGGATTGCCAGTGGACGACACGAGGCCGCCGTTTTTTTTTCAGTTGCTGTTCTTTACCTTTTCAGTTGTACTTTCAGTTGGGCTTGTATTCCGGCCCCCTTTACTTTTCTGCACTTGGTAGTAACTTTCCGCTTGCTGACTCTGTGGTGGTTGTTACTTATAAAGGCAATGCCTTCCCTGTTTACCAGGATTTTACGCCTTGGTGCTAGTCGCCAGCCCCTGGCCTATGGAAGGCGGGCTTGGGGTAGTCACGGCACGGGCCCCGAGGTCGGGTCGTGACAAATTGGTATCAGATGTGGTCGGTTCTACCGCAGACTCTGATCGTCTTTTCTTTCTATATGAAGCAACAGTGTTTAGTGTATTAAGTGTGGTTATCAGTTCATGGAGCCCAGTGTTGGTGCGGCGGCCGACGTATCCGTACACCAGGACCCTGACTCCTGATTTCCGACTTAATGCATGAAAACATTGATTGCGTGTGTGTTCCAAGTTTTCTTTGTGATTACTTGTGTCAGCTCACCGGGTATACTGATCTGCTTCATGAAAGTCTCAAGTTTTCTTTGTGATTACTTGTGCCAGCTCACCAGGTTTACTGTTCTGACTGTGGTGCTCTTGTTCTCCTTTTCAGGATGGCCCCGCGACGACAGCCAGCTAGGGTTCCGAGTGTAGGGCGCGACGGCAGCCCACCGAGCGACGAGGCCTCGGTGCAGGGCCCTTTGCCAGCAGTGGCACCGGTGGTAGCTTTACCCACCGAGCCACCGATGCTACCAGTACCAGACGCTGACGATGCACGTCGCCTCAGGGCACTGCATGAGTTTCAGAGCCAGCGACCGCCTAGGTTTCGCGGTGAGGCGGACCCCCAGGCCGCTGAGGACTGGCTAGAGGCGGTGGTACGGATCTTTAGGCTAGTGAGGACACCAGCGGATCTCATGGTGATTCTCGCGGCGAGCCTCCTGCAGGCGGCGGCAGGACGATGGTGGAGCTTGATGCTCCAGGTTCACGATGAGGCATCCTTTCTCTGGACGGACTTCGAGAGCCTCTTCCGCTCTGAGTTCATCCCGGCCACCCTCCGAGCGGTGCGCATCCAGGAGATTCTCCCGCTGCGCCAGGGCAGCATGACGGTCGCTCAGTACGTGGCGAGGTTCACTGACCTATCTCGCTACTCGACCAACATGGTACGAGACCCCTTCTTCCAGGCCCGGACCTTCGAGCAGGGCTTGCGGAAGGAGATTCGGGCATCGCTGATCTCCCTCAGCATTCCGACCCAGGCGGGAGTGCTGGAGCGAGCCCTCCTGATCGAGAGCTTCCTGGCAGAGCCTTCTTCAGCGGCGAGACCTAGCGCAGGGCGGCAAGTAGCTGAGTCTCCGGCAGCAGGTAGCCGACGGATGACTCTCGGGTCCAGGCAGACCAGACCCCCACGCAGACGGCCTCAGGACACCGGCTCAGCAGTGCGGGGCACACAACGGAGTGCCAGCCTTCCGAGAGGCAGGCAGTGCTACTCCTACGGCGGGCAGGGTCACATGGCTCGTGACTGCCCGACTCGCCGACCAGAGGAGCAGCGGACGGTGGAGGGGCCGCCCAGGCAGAGGCAGAGGGTCGACCGTGGCGGTCCGCAGGGAGGAGGCGGACGAGGCAGATGAGCTGGCCGAGCAGCGGGTGGTGGGCGACGCTTCCAGGCTCTACCCACACCACCACCAGGAGGGCCACCTCGACCACAGGGAGCTGGCGGGCAGGGACAGGCCCAGCTCCAGGCAGTGGAGTCCTACGACCCCGACATGCCAGAGATGATTCGAGGTACAATCTGTGTCTATTCCACCCTTGCTGTAGTACTTATAGACACAGGAGCGAGTCACTCTTTCATAGCCTCTGCCCTTGTTAGGAGCTCGGAGATTCCGACTGAGCCGTTGGCTCGATACTTACGGCTAGAGACTCCTACGGGAGCAGACTCGACGATTACGCACTGGTGCCGGCAGTGTAAGCTTACTCTAGGAGGCGAGAGCTTCGGCTGGGATCTCCTTGTAGCGGCGTCGAGGCCTTACGACGTCATCTTGGGCATGGATTGGCTATCCACGGTTCATGCCCAGATCGACTGTTTTAGGCGCAAAGTTCGATGTGTTCGCACCGACGGGAGCAGGTTTACCTTCACCGGCAAGAAGGGAACCTTTGCAGCACAGGATGGACTTCCGCGGAGGAGAGTGCATCCCATCTCTCATCAGTTGGCTAGCCTCATCCTAGGAGCAGTGGACGTGCAGAGTCCAGTTTTTCCTGCAGTGGTGGACCAGTACGTGGACGTCTTTCCCGACGACGTTCCAGGGCTACCTCCTCGTAGAGAGGTAGACTTTTACATCGACTTGTACCCCGGGACAGCCCCGATATCTACTCCAGCATATCGGATGGCCCCCGCCGAGCTTCGAGAGCTGCGGGTACAGTTGGAGGACTTGCAGAGCAAGGGGTTTATCCGACCCAGTGTTTCACCCTGGGCTTCCCCGATATTGTTCGCCAAGAAGGTGGACGGGAGCTTGCGACTGTGTGTCGACTATCGTCGCCTGAACCAGGTGACAGTGAGGAACAAGTATCCGCTGCCACGGATTGATGACCTCTTCGATCAGCTCAAGGGAGCACGGTGGTTCTCGAAGATAGACCTCCGGTCAGGCTATCATCAGCTTAGAGTTCGGGACGAGGACGTGCAGAAGACGGCCTTCAGGTGTCGGTATGGCCATTATGAGTTCTTGGTTATGCCGTTCGGCGTAACCAATGCTCCAGCAGTGTTCTTGAGCCTCATGAACAGGATCTTCCAGCCATACCTCGACCGATTTGTCGTGGTCTTCATTGACGACATTTTGGAATACTCGACGACTGAGGAGGAGCATGCCTACCACCTGCGAGTTGTGCTAGACACACTCCGAGAGCACCAGCTTTATGCCAAGCTCTCAAAATGCCAGTTCTGGTTACGTGAGGTCCATTTCTTGGGGCACGTCATCTCTGAGGCGGGAGTTTCAGTGGATCCCGCGAAGATCGAGGCAGTGCTAGCTTGGGAGCCACCCAGGAGCGTGACGGAGGTGCGGAGCTTCTTGGGCCTAGCCGGATACTATCGGAGATTTGTGCCATACTTCTCCAGAGTTGCGGCACCACTCTCAGCCTTGACAAAGAAGGGGAAACCCTTTGTGTGGTCAGACAGATGTCAGCAGAGCTTCCAGGAGCTGGACGTGGACGATGGGGAGACTTTTGCGGAGGTCCCAGTGGAGATTGAGGATCGACAGGAGCGGGTCCTACGTGGGCAGTCGATTCCTCTTGTGCGCGTCAGATGGCAGCACGGGAACCTCCAGGAGAGCACTTGGGAGCGGGAGGCTCAGATGCGTGCTCAGTACCCCCATTTGTTCCCCATGTTTTTGATGTATCTTTACGGGGACGTAAAGCCCTGAGGTGGGAGTAATGTAAAGACCCGCAAATTTCAAGGAAATTTTTTTCTTAATTTTATTTGGAATTTTACAAGAGCGCAGCTTCAGACGGCACCTGATTCCAATGCCCGGTGTGCCCGGAATCAATTTCCGAAGTTTGGCTCGGGTACGTTCAGTGAACGGACGAGCGGGTTTTTCTATCTTTTGAACCGGTGCCCGGAATCGAATTCTGAGGGCACCGATGAAATCGCAGCGCCGGTATTTTCTTAGAAACGCCTCTTCCGGAGTTGCGTTTGCTCAACCGTGGTTTTTAAAATTTTGGGCTTTAAGTCGGAAATAAAATAAAGGTTGTGCGACAACTTTATTTTGTTTCACTTATGCCGCTTTGAAGTCACTTGGAAGCCACTTGAACTGAGTTAAAGCGGATAGGGTGCTATCCGGAAATATCCTACCCCTTGTTAGGATATTTGTGAGGTGGGGCCCGCACAAGCCCCGCCGTTTCTTTCGCTAAGTAACGCACCCGCGAAAACCCGTCAAAGTAACTGAAAAGTCAACCGGAGCGTTTTCTTTAATTCTTAACAGACCATTTAATTGGGCGGTTTATTTCGTGAATTAAATGGGATGTTTCATTCGTTGAATTAATTCAACGAATTTAATGGGTCGTTACTTACGCGTTTGCGTTCGTTGGCGAATTAATAAAATAGACAAACTTGTCTATTTTTGGAGGATTGCTATCGTTGTGCGAATTTTCTGAGCCTCCACCCTCCTCGCGAAGAACGTGAAGAACGCGAAGAACGCCGGCGACCGGAATTCGACGACGCACACCGTGATCTGCGACGTCGACGAGCTCTACCCGCGACGTTCTTCGGCGACGCCTCATCTTCCGCGACCGATCCTCGTTCGACAACTAAGGTGAGAAACGGATCGTTTAATTCTCCCTTTTAATTTCAATGACAACAGATTTAATTAATTAAATCCGTTTGTTCTAGATCCGGAGATCGTCGGCGCGACGTTTTTCCCGCGGTGCGACGAACGTCTCTTCCGCAACGACGCGACGATCCCCTCCTTCCGCGACGAGCGATTCCGCGACGACCTCATGTCCGACGGCGACATCAATGTAGGGATTTTATTTTTCTTGGTGATTCGTTCCCGTGATCTAATTCTTTTTAATTAAAGAACCAAACTTGAAAATTTTTATTTTTGGATAAAATTATTGCTGCCTTAATCCCTCCCGATGATTTTATGACTAACGCGGAGGGTGCGGGTCTAACGAACAAGACCCGGAAACCCTCCGCCGATATTTTTGTTGTGCGGATTTGGCGGACGACGACGAACCGTGCGGCAGGGGCGATCCGTTGATCCCGCAGTGAAGATCGGCCCCCGGGAGGAGCTATGGCGCAGACGGGAGGCAAAACGGGCCACCGGAACAACTCCAGCGGCCGGAGGCGGCGGCGCCCGGCGCGCCGCCGTGGAGGAATCCGCCGCGGCTGTAGCCGCGGCGGCGACGGCCGGTTCCGCGGCTGTGCGGAACCGGGGAGGGACGCGGCGGCCCGGCCGCGTCCGCGTGACAGGCGGCCCCCCGCGGGGCCGCGTTTTCCACCGAGCCGCGGGGGCGGCGCCCCGCGACAGCCCTCTTCAGCCGCTCGGCCGAAGCCGAGCCGTCCGGTCCGGTCGGTCGGGCCGCGCCCAGGCCGGTTCGGGTCGACCCGGTTCAGGTCGACCCGGTTCGGCCGACCCAGGGGGGGTTCGGGCCGGGTTGCCCCGGGCCCAGAACCCCCGTTTTCGGGCCCTCTTCGGTCTTTTGCCCATATCTTGGGCCTGGGACCTCCGATTGAAGAACCGTCAGCGGCTACGCGATCATTGGATCGAGACGGTCTTTTCGGTATATTACACTCAAGGTTTCGGAAGACTTTGGGTTCGGCCGGGTTGGTTCGTACGCGAAACCAACCGGGCCCTCGGAGCGGAAACGCTCATAACTCGAGCTGCGGACATCCGATCGACGTACCGTCAGCTGTGGAGGTTTCCTCTAAGTGAGCCGGAACTTTTGGCATACTCCGCACGGGGATTGGGCACAGGCGGAGTACAGTCGGGTTGGTTTTGCCCTAAAAACCAACCGGGCCCCTGGGACGAAAATGCCAATAACTCTCAGACCGGGCGTCCGATTGACGCGCCGTCTGTTGCGTTGAGATCCTGTTGTCGATACGGAACTTTTGGATACATCAACTTCGAACTACGTGTCAGTTGATGTATCAGCCTCTCGGCTCGTGGAGCAGACCCTCCTAAACGAGCTCGCTGTGTGCGGGAACCCTAGTGCTGGCTGTGACTTCGACGACAGAGCAGAGATCCTCCGTGGACTGCGACGACGACAGAGCAGAGATCCTTCGTGGACTGCGGCGACGACTGTGCAGAGATCCTCAGTGGACTGCGTCGACTACTGCACTCAGCGATTCTACGTTGATCAGTGCTACAGGTCCTGTGTGGGCCCGATCCTGTGTGGGTCATCACCTTATGGTTATGTGTGAGCCTTGACTACAGGTCCTGTGTGAGCCCGATCCTGTGTGGGTCATCTCTTACGGTTCTGTGTGAGCCATTGCTACAGGTCCTGTGTGGGCCCGATCCTGTGTGGGTCATTGCCGAGGTTAGTACCTATCGATCCTTCGTGGGTCTGATGACTTAGATGGTTCGGTGATCATCTTGTCGTCATCTGAAAAAGTATACCTGGTTGAGTTGAATCTTATGTTACTCTCCTTTGTGGATTGTGTTGAACTATCCTATGTGGATTTACTATTTACTCTCCCTGGTGGATTTGAGTCTTGCTTTCCTGTGTGGATCGAGTTGACCTTGAGCTCGAGAGCAGAGCTAGAAATGGGGACTTAGGTATATGTATGGGCATATACCTATGTCGAGTCAGTTGTTTCTTCGTGGTTTCCCCTTTCTTTTGTGCTATATCCTTTGTGGATTTCGGGAGACCTTCGGGGGTCTCGGGGTCCTTACTGAGTAGTTTATACTCACCCCTGCACGGGCTTTGTCCGCACCTTGTTGTGTTGGATGCAGACGACGGACAGCGCTGATCTCGGTTGGGGCATGGAGCAGGACGGTACCTGGAGGCGGACCACTGGGCGGGACGTGCTCGGAGCGGACGTGGGACCCGAGGAGCCTGGAGGCTATCTGTACCCACCCTTCAGGTGGGATTGCCAGTGGATGACATGAGGCCGCCGTTTTTTTTTCAGTTTCTGTTCTTCACCTTTTCAGTTGTACTTTCAGTTGGGCTTGTATTCCGGCCCCCTTTACTTTTCTGCACTTGGTAGTTACTTTCCGCTTGCTGGCTCTGTGGTGGTTGTTACTTATAAAGGCAATGCCTTCCCTGTTTACCGGGATTTTACGCCTTGGTGCTAGTCGCCAGCCCCTGGCCTATGGAAGGCGGGCTTGGGGTAGTCACGGCACGGGCCCCGAGGTCGGGTCGTGACAATTACTATATATTATTTTCATTAGATAATGTGAAACAATATTTATTTTAAATTTTTTTAATATGATATGAAATTTTTGTTTAATATTTTTAAATTCCTGGATATCACATGGAACGTTCATCCTTAAAATATATATGGTTTTTTAAAAAATTTATGAATTTTTCTTCTAAAAAAGGAACACTTCTAGCTATATATGCAATGATTAGTAATGTTTTATCAACATTAGATGTAAATTCGTTTTCCTTATTAGAAGATTGAAAATATACATCATCATAATTTTTGTAATTTTTATTTATTGTTATATTGTTTTAGGATTCATTAGATACATAATCCAAAGAGAATTTATTATTCTTTAGAATATTTTCAGAGATTGCACTGACTTTTTCATCATCACTACTATTATTAGAATAATTTTCAGACAAACTGTCTCCACCACATGAACTCTAAGTGTTAGAAACATTCATATGTTTCCTTTCATTTTTTCTTATAGAACAATATGGGATTTATATATTTATATTCATTTTTAATCAATATTCGATAATATACATTGTTATGAACTTGTTTAATCCATTCATTACATGTCAATTAAAAATATTATTTCTTGTTACTTCTTTTATTTAGATACTTTTTGTACTTTTAAAGAAAATAATATTCTTCAAAAAATATTATTTTTTATTTTTTCAGAATTTATATGTTTATTTTAAATCAATTAAATAGGTCTGATTTCTGCTTAAACATTTAAATTATTTTTATGTAATTATTTAGAAACACTCTCAGCTAATCTAAATTTGTTTGAAGAATTGTATATAGAAGAAAAATATAGTCCATATTTATTTTTCTCTTTCTGAACATCTCATTTTATTCATCCCTCATAGTACATGATAGTTCTAATAAAATTAACCAAACTATGATTATTAACATACATAGAATCATCAAGGGATATTATTTTTTTATTTCTCATTATTTTGCATATGTTTAATGATTTTATAATCTTGCTACCATCATTATTCTATTTATCTTTTCAATGTTGTAGAATATTAAAAATGGTCATTATTACATTATCAATCTTGTCTACATATTAAATATGTAAGAAATAAAAAACCCTATAATAAGATCTTAACATTTCATTTATTGTTTCAACTACTTCATTAGTCTTATATTGTGTAACATCACATTTATTTCAAACATTATTTGACGTTTCAAAAAATGAAATCAGGATGTATATATATCCATTCATTAAAAATAGAAATTTATTTATGAATCGATAATTCCATTGATATTTATTATTTTCTTATTTTAAAAATATAGTAATTACCATTTTCAGAATGTGAAAAATTCTATTTAACATTAACGGATTTTCAACTCCTTTATTTCTAAAAAAAGCATAACAATTTGGTCTATCCATTAATAATAATATGAATTATCAAATATTGGTGGTGTTATTTGGTTGATATTTTCCAACATCTGAATAGAAAAACCAACCATCTTTAAAAAATTAATCATTTCTAAAAAAATACCACAGTGTAACAATTTATAGTAGCAGAAACCAACCACTAATAGAAAATATAGGATCAAATGAGTATGTTTTTATCTAAAAGAGGTTGGTGAATTGTTTTTTATAATATACAAATTGAAATTTCCACATCGTATTTTAGAAATTTTACTATAAATAGTTTTTTTATTCAATTTATTATCAAAGGGGGAATTACTTATAATAACTATGCATAAAATTTCCTGTAATTTTCAAAATAGAATAAGAATCTTATAAAGGCGAGTAATAAAATTATTTTACAATATCTGTTTCTAAATTTATAAAAATATTAAAATAAATATATACACACACAATCATTATGATTGAATGCCGTCTTAACATGACTCATGGTTTATACATTATTAACCTTACCCTTACAGTATTTTTCATATCTATGAAATCCCTTGATATGAATATTGAAAAAAATATATATTTCCCTTTCATAGAGAACCCTTTATCAATATATTTGAATAACTACTATATTCATTCATAGTGGAATCCATCGATCACATGAGATTATACATAGAATACTATGTAACAAAAGATCTTACGTAATTTAAAAAAGAAATCCTTACATGAATTTATTATTAAAAAACTCTCAAAGTGTTAAAATGAAGAACACACAAGAAAAATATTTTACAAAAGATATATTAAATTATTAGATAATTAGGGTGGAAAATTTATTCCTCCTCTTTAAATGAATGTATATTTATATGTGAACTTCCAATGGTAATATTCTGCATATATCATGGAGAGTTGCAACAACATTACATGAACTCGTTACTCACATGAAAAGTTTGTCATAGAATCTCTATCCAATAATCATTTTGAAATTTTACTATTATAATGATTCTAGATTCGATCTTTTATAAAGAGAAACATTCTTCTGGTGGAATACATGTAGTTATTATATTTGTTAGGATTTATAAATGTTTATCCAGAAGGCATGCCTTCCTGTATCTCGTAATGTTTTTCTGAAAGATTTTATATAACTTCATTTTGTTTGAATTTTTTATGATTCATATGTGGGAATTTATAAACCTCCATCATGTAAACTTTATATATTTCTATATGATATAAATGTATTTTCTTTTTTAGTTTAATGTTATATCTAATAATATTTATCCATTAAAATTTAAGAAATCATCATCCATTGGAAATGATATTCTTATTATTGTAAAATATATTTTGAATAAAAAACTCATATGAACATGGTTACTATACACATTATACATTTATAAATTTTTAATCAAATAGATTTAATTTTTCAAAACTAAGGTTATATATTTTTGGAATAACACTTTTCAATCAATAACTACTCACACAAAATTTGTAGTCCCATCATGTATTGATATCTTCACCAATGGACAAATCACCTTTTCAATAACACCAAAATGTGCATAACCATATCCTGTTCTATGGTCAATGCGACAACATGGGGATTCTCATAAGTCCAAAATTTTATTCCGCAAAATATCATCTCCACTAAAATTCTATAACCCAAACAAACCCTCCTCTCAACTGAAAACATAATATAATAATGGAACACCTCAAACATGGTGTATCAAGATACATTTGTGTGAAAAGATTTTAAATTTGAATGGATTCTTACTAAAGTTATTATTTTTTTGTATTTTATGATAGATGATCTAATTATAAAGTGTATTCCATGTGTTTGGGGTTATTGGAGAATTCACTACTATTTAATATAGTTGGACTTAATTAGATGTTCCAATATCTTGAAAGCTATTAATAAATTGATAAAGGCAATGTTAACTTTTAGAATAAATCATCCATGTAATATTGAGAATTATAGGTAGCTCTTTTAGGTGAATAAAATAGTTTGGATAATTTTTTTGTGATTGAAATTAATTTAGGATATTGGAGTAATTTATATGTTTTTGTGATTAATTTAGGAACATAAATGTATGTTTTAGATAATGAAATATATGTTTGTTCAAAGTGTTAAAAAATATTAGCATCCTTATCAAGATGCTAGATAAAATATCTATTGTTGTGAGTAATTGACTAAGATCAACTATGTCAAACTTGGATAATAATTGAAATTAATGGGGTGATAATGGGTTATTGCTACCATGATGAAAGTGAACACCCTATGCAGGGTGGAACCAAGTCGCCTAGAAGAGGAAAATGCCTATGGTGTTTGGTAGAAACATATGAATTCAATGAATTTTTTTTAATTTCCTCAGGTAATGAATAATAAATCACTAAGAATAAAATCTGATATCTGAATAGGATAGTAAGAAACTATTCACAAAATAAAAGTAATCATGTCTATGGGAGGAACAACATATTTTGAGGTTATCTCCCACCTCAATACTTCTAGGATTATCATACATGAGATTCAAAATCATGTTTACCTCTATTATATTATTCCAACTATATTGGAGTAATGCTACCACATTTTATCAAGATAATATCATGTCGCATCTGAGAATTCGTGTTGTAGAGATGGTTTTATTGAATTAAAACTCACTGGATATAGAGTAATTTCTAATGCTACTCTCATGTGAGTATTAATGAATAAGATAATTTTAGGTCTTGAGTGATTTTGATGTTGAAATGTTGAAGGAGATTTTTTATTCACAGGATAACAATGTGTTTGAATATTCGAATATCATGATCTTCGGTAAATAAAATTTTACTACAAGACAAAAATAATCGGAGATTATACTACTGATTAATAGCATTATAATAAAATATGATTTAATGTATTATTATAATATCAGTGGGATTATTGTATAAATAATTTCATATAATGTAGTATGTCGTATCTTAAGGGTTTTTTTAAGAAACATAGAAACATTAATTTTTGATAATATGATTCTCCATGTTATTCTTGTAAAATAGAGGAAACATGGAAGCTATGTATGAGGGTATTGAATTAATACTTGAGAGTAGGTAAGATGCACAAGATATTTTCATCAAGAAAACATGGATATGATTTCAAATACAAGGATCCATGTTTTGTAGAATCGTAATATATTAAATGGATAACCTCATTTTTTTATGTTTTATTAGGTGAATTTGGTATCACTGTTCCATATAAATACCCATTAGTATCATAATTAATTGAAAATAGAGTGGTAGTGGGTCTATGGGGGATAGAGATTTTGAGAATTATATCTATATTGACACAAGTTTATCTTTAAAGGATTCCTTGCACGATATAAACAATTTTTTAAAATAATTTTTGTAAAATATCATATGAAAGTTGGGTTTCATGAATTACATGTATTGTACTACATTCATGTTATTATTTTTCCATAATATTGATGTTTTACAGGGGTGAGGAAGTTAATTACATTTTATTTTAAATAGTTCTATGAGTAAATAGATGTTTATAGTTTATGAACGGTCTTAATTTTACATTAATATAGTCTCATGTTCTTGGTATTAGTAAACATTTGTGAAAATAATTGTGTTTTTGTGAATTTTGTTCTGTGTAATAAAGGTTATGTGATTCAGTGTTGAGAAAATTTTATGAAATATACCAAGAGAAGAAGTTTCATAGAATATTTTGTTGGAGAAGTATTTATGAACATGATATTTAGAACTATAGAAGAAAAAAATTGAGATATAAAGAGTTCAAGGTAATGGATATTATGAAAATGAGAAAGACATATTTTTTATTTTAGTGTAGTTATATATCAAACATTTAAGTTATTGAAGAAGTTGAGAACCCTATAAATTAAATAATTGAATGTTAAAGAGTATGGATTAAATTACCTATCATATAAAAGGAATTGAATTTTTGTTTCCTCAAGTGAGGATAAGTTGAAGTTATATTTTTCAATTATACAAGGATCTAAATTATAAGTCATATATTCTACTTATCTATAAAACTGAAGAAGAAAGAAAATTTAAAAGACATACATATTATTTAGTAGATCACTATAATTATATATAATAGAATAGAGAAGAAGTTCATGTAGTTAAATTTTATTATCCATTTGTAGCTGAAATTCTATTATCACATATATGAATTTTACAATTCCAGAAAATTTATCCCAGAGCTACCAATATATCTTATTCATTGAGAATAAAAATTATACATTAGTGGGTATCGGTATAATCCAATCCCATTCCAATTGTTAGAATAAACACTATCATGGGAAAAAATAATATATATATTTAATTGTGTAATATATTAAATATTTTGGATGTGGATTTATAACCTTCCCAACCCACTAGTAGTTGATTGTTGATTTCTATAGATAATTTTTGTATAAAAATATCCAGAACACAGTAATGATATACTCACCCTCCTTTGAGGGGAACATTATAGAAATATTATCTAATATGATCTATTTAATTTATTTCCTAAATTTTATTTGAATGTGTTTGAAAATTTATGTGATCAATTCATCCTAATATGTGGATGTAATTCAAAATTAAAATGGGTAATTTAAGAGATAAAATAATTCTATAAAATTTGTCAGACATGATAAACAACTCCCCCGAACTCTTAGTTTAACTAGAATATCCATTAGAAATCTCAAATTGTATTGTATATGTTAACACATGTACACTCAAGGATAATTTTTGTGGTATTTATAAAATTTAATTATCAATGAGATGGTAATAATAAAATATTTCCCAATCCTTAATAGATAATTTACCATCACTGATGAACTATTCCCCAGTCCCTTTTCCCTCAGGAAACACTACCATGTAATAGATGAATAAATGATTTCACTCGATCATCAAGTGATCCAATATAATATGTGGATACATAAAATGGTTGTATGTGTTTTGGATTCCTATATTTGGATATTTATCAAGAACATGAGATTAATAAAAATTTATTGTCATAATTTGATGAAAGATATATATGTTTCTTTCATTATAGTTATTTAAATAGTATTTATCCAGAATAGTTAATCTATTTATAATGTTTCCTTATTTTCTTCTACTATATTTGATGCATTTTATTAGATAATTTAAAAACCAGTGGTGTTATCATAACATTACCATTCGTTTATTCATGAAATATTTCTTAAAAATAATATTCTAATGTTTTAATGTCTGATGTATTCCCTATTATAAATTTTAGGGATATCATATCCAATTACTTTGTAAAAAACAATTTGATTTATATTTTTCATAGCATACAACATTGGGATGTCTTATATAGTGATACAATTATACCTCGAGATGTAAAAATAGATCATCAAGTCATTTTTATTGTAAAGCATATATCTTTGGAAATCATTTCCCCATATGTAAGCGACAGTCAATTTCTAGTAAAATAGAAAATCGTTATAGGTTAATCATACATACGGATTACCACAAATTTTATGGTTATGCCATTTTATGTAAAATAGAAAACCCTTGAACATGCCACTTATTGTATGTGATGAAATGAATATCAGTTATTGAATATGGTTGAGAGTGCTTAAAAAATTTACGAATAATGGCATATCTATAATATTATATGATCCCTTATATACCATAAAACATGATTTCTGTAGAAAAAATATATTGTCCTTAAATACAAAGATGAATTTAATTATATAATTTATAAATTGATTACCTCTCATAATAAAAGTTATTTTTTGGATATTTCTTAATTTATAATTTTTATATAAAATTATTTAATCATAAAGTGTTTATAATTAATTATATGTTTTTAAGAATTTATTAATACATATTACACAATATTAGATACTAATATTAAAATATAGATTATTAAATCATATTTTGTCTCGTCTGATGTAGAAACAGAGTGTTTATTTATAAATTATATTAGTATTTTATATGGTCTATAATTGAAAAAAATAAAGCTGATGTATAAGGGTTCAGATTTAATTTATAAAATTTCATAATTAAAATATTTCAATTTTAAAAATCTAATAATTAATGTAGGATATTATTTATTCCACATTAAAATTATATTCCATGATTTATTTTTTCAAGGATTAAATTTTTTTAAGAATTTGACATTTAGATTATATAAATTTTTTTCATAATATAAATTGAAATAAAAAATATCTACATGCCATTTAATATTAGATATTTAATGTGAAATTCCAAAAATTGAATACAATAAATGTATACATATTATCAAATGAATATAATGTGTATAAATTTAATATTATATAGTGTCCATAATATATAACTAAACTAAAAAGTGTTTATATTTTTCTTTTTCACATGAGTTTTTCATAACGATTTATCTCATGTTTTAATAGGTGATTTACTCATTCATATTAATTTTTTTTCCAACATTATTTATAGTTAGAAAATATATATTTTTTAATATTGAATGCATTATTTAAAATTGATAAACTACTTCTACTGATTATCATATATGTATTTAAGGAGTTATTGGATATGTATGATTAATGGATTTTATTTTTCAATTACATTAATGTTTATTGACACATATTTTAATTATATAGAATTTATTTTTTGAATTAAATTTATAGAAATTATGTATTACTGTATTGATGAATTTGAATATATCTTGAGATATGTGTCCCTTGGTATTTAGAAATTGGGTCGGGCTTCCCACTATCTTGGAGGCTTATAAATTATTCTAGAAATTCATTGGTTAGTTATCTATCAATAAAGGATTACTAATGTGATGATTTATAATTTAAAATAACAAAAAAATTATGAATGAATTTTTTTCCCTATTAATATTATATTTTGGATATGTGTAAATATAATTGGATTATACTTTTTTAGTAATAAACACAATCTATGTGTTGTGTAATGCGTTATGCATTAATATTGTTTGAATATAACATGTTAGTGTATGGACTAACATTCGTAACGAAATCCTTTAATGAATGCATATATAAATGGAATACCAAGAGATAATATGGTTTATTGAATCCTATTAATAATATTGAGTGTCAGTTTCCATAAAAAATGACACATGTCATGACTATGATCTATAAAGACACAAAAATTCCATGTAATTAATTTTAAATTATTTGGGATTTTTACGAGTCTGTGAATTAGATGGCGCGTGATTCTGAGGCCCGATGTGCACGGAATGTATTTTTGAATATTTTTTGGGGTACATTCAGTAAAATCGTGGGCGAAATTTTCTATCTTTTGAAGTGGTTCTCGGATAGAAAATCTGAGAGCACCATTGAATATATAGCGTTGGGATTCACTTAAGGGAAACATTACTTCAACCGTAGTAGGTCAGCAGAAAAGGTTATGTTTTTTTATTGAAAACAAAAAAGAAAATAACATGTAATTGTTATTTTATTTATTTTTCCTTTTTCCTACCACCTCTTGAGCAGTGGTGGTGGAGACTATGGAGGTGGTCATACCATTAAATATGGGGGGTTAATTGCACGGTAACACTTTGGTTGTGTGACCACCATCACATAATTAATGAGTCCCTTTAAATACAGCTATTAATGAGGAAAATTAATTATGTCATTTAATAAGTTAGATTAATTATGTGAATTAATGAATCTCATTAATTCCTCGATGAGATACACACCCTTTCTACCGTCTATTTATTTGATGATTGGGTTTAGTTTTTAGCATGACATCATCATCCGAGGAATCCCGGCAAAAATTATGCCACTCCTTCCACAGACGAAGAATAAAGGATTGATGACGTCCGTTGTACAATCGATCTGAAGGTGAATGGATGAAAAACACCAACACATGTGAACCTCCTCCTTCGGCCATGGAAGCATCATCATCCGCGAAGTCCCCAAAAAATCATGAGGTAGCAGTTGTTTTTAATTCATCAATTTCCATCGATTCTATTCATCGTTCGTGTATTTATTGGAGGTTGTTGTAGGGGTTTTTGAGTAAGGTTCAAAATTATTAAAATGTGATAAATAATTACCTCCCACTTTTTATGTTGCTATTGTATAGGGAGCTAGCCTAAGGAACAAGGCCCAAACCCTCTGTCACTTGATGTTTTGGTTGCATTCTTCAGGGACGGTTTTCAAAATTAGACGGTATCGTGGGACGGAGGGTCATGTTGTGATGGTGGTAATTTGGGAGGCCCATATTTGGAGACAAGAATGGAAACAGAACAATGGAGCATCGCTGGAGCCCTACTAGCGTGGCATTGGCGGCAGAGATGGAGACTGATGCTTGTCGGCCGCAAAGGATCGTGACACCAATTGGAACAATGTCATTCAAACAAGGCGGCCATAAACAACCCTCCGCAGAGGTAGAGATGATGCGTTGTCACGTGCCACATTGAAGAAGACACAACTCGAACCTGTGATGAATGTAGGTGACCCGCATCCCACCGGTCACAAAGACCACGTGGTGGCAGCAGGTGGTGCTACTGATCGAAGGGGCTGAACCGTTCCCTTCACCCACATGGCAGGTGGACTGCGTGGGGCGCACCAGCAGGCCAGGCCGCATCACTCGGCTACCCAGGCCTCTCCGTGGTCTAGTGGACCAGGGCCACCATGGCACTGCCCTATATGGGTGGGCTATCCAAGTACATAGCCCAGTGGGCAGAGCTCGTTGTTCCCCAACCCACACTGGCCAACCCTAGCTAGTTCAGGTCGGGTTAGGTCGGACCTATACTGGGTCGGGCCAGCTCGGTCGGCCCGTGCCCGACCGAACCCAGATTATTCTCAGGCCCAGAAAATCATAAAGGGCCATATCATGTGAACCAGATGTCCATTTGAAAAAATTTCTATGGAACTGGGATCCTTGGAGTTATACGTTTCTCTTGAAATAAACCACATGTGTTTTTGATAAATTTGAAGAACGACTGGGTTGGATCGACTCTAAATCGAAGTGGGCCCTCAGCACAAAATTTCCAATAACTAACATACTGGGAATCAGATAGATGCGCCTTATATGGAATAAATACACATCTGACAAGGTTGACATTTGGGGATACTATAAATGAGTTTTGATAGATTTTGATGTGATAATGGGGTTAGATCAGACATGAATTCATCTTGGCCCTTTTTACAAAATTGCACATATCTCACAGATCTAGCTTCCAATCGACGCGCCGTATATAACATTTGGATCCCAATGGTGGGTGTGGTCCATTGGGTATTAGTTTTTAGGGACTCCGTAATAGTTGAGATATGACTAATAACTGGAGACCCAGGGTCTTCCAGAGATCAGGTGAGCTTCGTGCAGGAATCCAGTGGCTGGCTATGACATGAAGAAGAAGGGAGACCATTGTGGGTCAGCACCAAAAACCCCAAAGTGGGATGATATATCTATATGACTAATCATCCTTACCTCTACACTAGGGACCAATAAAGGTCAGCACTAGTGACCAATACGGTTCCGCACCAGCGACCAATACGAGTCAACACCAGTGGCCAATACAGTTCTGCATCTAGCGAACAATATGGCTCTCTACCAGTGACCAATACATGTTAGCATCTAGAGACCAATTCATGGAACCATAATGTGACCTATACATGTCAGCAGTAGAGTCACAACATATTGGATGATCTGGATTTTCAACTAGTCATCCCTATCATAGTGACCTTGATGTTATAATGTTAGAGTGAGCTATATCTTTTTCTTTGTGCTTTATGATTTAGAACATGCCTATGATTTTCACTTTATGATATTTCTTGTGATTTTTTCCTTGGTGGATTACAGAGTGACGTTCAGGGCACATGTACATATAGGGTATTGTTATACTCACCCATGCACAGGCTCTGCCCGCACGTGTTTGTTTGGTGCAGACTACTGATGCTACGAGGTAGACATTGGAGGTTCGGGAATTGGTTGAGCTTGGTGAGATTAGAGAAGCCAATGTACTCTTCTTCAAATTCATAAATATAGCTACAACCATCATGGTAGAGCTCTAGGGTAGATGAGACAAATGATTACATTCTTTATAGTTTTTAGGGCTTCTATTAAGCCCACTGCTTTCAGTTTATAGTCATACTTGTGGTTGTACATTAATTTCACAGTTATACATTACTTTTTTTTGGGTTTTTACATCAGTTTACCCATTAGAGTGTTTAAATACCTATATTTCAATGCCTTCACTATATAGGAATATCCTTTAGGTGCTTGTCACCAACGCCTAGCCTATTTAAAAAGGGTTTGGTGTAGTTAATTCCTTGGCACTATGGGATGGGTCATGAAAAGGTGGTATCAAAGGGAGGTTGGTTATACTCGAAGAACTAATAATATAATTTTCTTGGGGAAATGGTGTAAAGTGTATTTAGTTTGGTTTTCAGAATGAGGAGTCTAGTTTTGGTGTGGCGACCGACGTATCCATATACCAGGTCCCTGAATTTTGTTTTCTGAATCAGTACAGGAAAACACCAGTTGCTACTGTTTTTGAAAAGTATTTTTTTATATTTCTTGAGTCAGCTCACATTGTATAACTTATTGACTATGGTGCATCTATTTCTTACAAGATACCTCCCCAAAGATAGCAATCCGGGATTCTAGATAGAGATTGTGGCAGTGGCCCACCGAGCAATGAGGCACCAGTACAGGGACCACTCACAGTGATGAAACCTTTAGGTGGTTTACTATCATCACCACCAACCATTGAGCAACATGTTCTTTCAATGGATCATGCACAACAGTTGAATTTGTTGCATGAGTTCCAGAGATAGAGGCCACTGAGGTTTTGAGGGGGATTGATCCCCAGGCAGCAGAGGACTAGCATAAGGTGGTTTCGCAGGTCTTTCACTTTATAGAGACACCTACAGAGTAGGTGGTGATATTGGATGCGAGACTTCATCAGGGCTTGGCAGGAAAATGGTGGAGCTCGACGTTCTAGGTTCATGAAGATGTGACCCTCATATGGCAGGACTTTGAGAGCATTTTTAGGGAGGATTTCATGCTAGAGTCACTACACTCTATTCACATTCAAGAGTTGCTACATATGCAGTAGGGCAGCCGGGCTGTGGCTCAGTACTCTGCGAGATTAAATGACATCTCCCAATACTCCATCGACATTGCACAACAACCTTAATTTATGGACTTTACATTTGATCAGTGGTGCTGATGAGAGATTACAGTTGCGAAAGTTTCTCTTAGCATCCCGATGTAGGCTAGACTACTAGAGTTAGCTCTGCTGATGGAGAGCGTCATTTCTAAGCATGCACCTACAATGAGAGACCTTATGGGATGATATGTATAAGAATCATCTGTATCTAGCAGTAAGAAGACGATGAAGAATCCTGAGCATGATACATCTTCAAATTTGTGAACTGGGGACACATGGTAAGATGTGAGTGGCTCAATAGGTAGAGGAAGCCACCGATGAGGCATGATCTATATTTTCTATCGGGTACAGGGTCACAGATCTCATGACTATCCAAATCCATGCACGGATGATCAAAATATTGCTGGGACCACCATACTAGTGGCAGTGGCATAATCATGAGCATCATCCATGTGGTGGACGAGGTAGGTGAGTAGGATGTAAGACAGAAGGTGGTCCATGTAACAAGGCACTACCACAAAAAACCCCAGGTGGTCCACCATGATCTTAGGGAGTAGTTGGATAGATACAAGCCTAGCTATAGGCAGTAGATGCTCAGGATCATGACATCCCTCATATTATATGAGGTGCGATCTGTATCTTCTCCAATTTAGCAGTAATACGTATCGATATAGGTTCTATCCATTATTTCCATTCCATGGACTTAGTTCGGGACTCTGAGATTTTGAATGATCATTTAGTTCAAAAAATTCACTTGGATACTCCTACGGGAAGATATTCGGCATTCACACACTGGTTCTGACAGTGTGATCCTAATCATGGAGTAGAGAGTTGTAGATGGGATCTCTTATTAGCACCATTGAACCTATGACGTCATTCTAGTCATGAACTATCTATCATTAGTTCACACACAGATTAGCTACTTGAGACGTACAGTGCAATGTACGCATAGAGATAGAGGCCATTTTTTCTTTGTTGCTGTGAAGGAAAATTGAGAAGCATGATATGCACTTATGCTTAGGAGGGTGCAGCCAATTACATATCAGCTGGCTTGCATGACCATCAACACAGTGGATGAGGCGAGCCCACAGTTCATAATGGTGGTTGATGAATATGTGTATGTCTTTCAATTAGATTTCCCAAGACTACCTCCTCACAGAGAGATAGAATTATGCAATTACTTTAACCCAGGAACAACACTGATATCTACACCAGCATATCAGATGGCCCTTGTGGTGATCTGGAAGCTGAGGGTATAGTTGGAGGACTAGAAGAGGAAAGGATTTGTAAGGCCCAGTGTTTCTCCATGGTCATCCTTAGTATTGTTTTCCACAAATGAAGATCAAATTATGAGGTTATGCATGGTATTCAGGTTCCTAAAACAGGTGACAATGAAGAACATGCTTCCTCCGCTGAGGATTGATGATCTCTTTGATTTGTTGAAAATAGAAAAGTGGTTCATGAAGATAGTCCTTAGATCAGGCTACCATCAAATCATGGTATGGGATGAGGACGTACCGAAGACAACATTCATATGTTGGTACAATCCTTATGAATACCTAGTTATACCATTCAGCATGAGGAACACCCCTATATTGTTCATGTGTCTCAGGAATAGGATATTCCAGACCATCGTAGACTAGCTTGTGGTGGTCTTCATCGAAGAACTCTTGGTGAACCTAGTTTTCAAGGAAGAGAACCATGTACACTTGAGGATAGTTTGGGACAAACACCGAGAGAAACAGTTATATGGGATGCTCTCGAAGTGTGAGTTATAGATGCACATGGTCCACTTCTGGGGACATGTCATCTCAAAGGATGGATTTGTAGTGGATCCTATGAAGGTCGAGGAAGTACATGCTTGGGATCTACCCAATAGAGTTAATGAGGCACATAGCTTCCTTTGATTAGAAGGCTACTATCGGAGGACCGTACATGATTTTACAGATTAGCTGAAACTATAAATACCTTGGTGTTGTAGGGTAAACCCTTCCTATAGTAAGAGACATTCCAACAGTGCTTTTAACAGCTATGGTAGAGCTTGACTAGTGCTCCCATACTAAGGTTGCTGGAGGAGGGCACTGACTACGTGGTTTACTATGATGCATCTGGGACCAGACTCGATTGTGTCCACATGTAGGGTGACACGATGATTGCTTATAAGTAACGACAGATGAGTCCACATGAGAAGAATTATGTGACTCATGTAAAGAAGTGGGCGGAAGTAGTCTTTGCACTGAATATGTGGTGACACAAGTTAATGGGTGAGTGGTTCATTATTTACTCAGACAATAAGAGTCTCAAATATAACTTCACACAGAATGATCTGAATCTGAGACAGAGATGTTGGATAGAGTTCTTCCAGAACTATGACATTGATATTTTCTATACTGTTTGGAAAGGGAATGTAGTGAAAGATGCACTTATCCATAGATTGAGTTTGCAACTACGGAATGAGGCTTCAGACCAATTAGCCTCACTTCTGATATCCTACATGGATAGAGATGAGACGGTCCACCTCTAGTCAATGAAAGTTTCCCTTCCACTAATTTAGCATGTCAGGGAGGCACAACTTGGAGACAGATGCTATTAGACTACACGTGGTCAGATATCCCCATTCCATACACCTAAGAGATATTATGAAGGTGGGGAGGACACTATCCACTTCATAAGATGTACAGTAGTATGGGTGGTGCTATGAGAGGATGTGATGAGGGAGTTCCATACACCCACTTGGTAGTACATCCATGCATGAGGAAGGAGTATCAGGACCTCTACCATCAATACTGTTGGACAGGGATGAAGAATGTTGTGGGAGAGTTTGTTTTTAGATGTCTCACTTTCCATCAAGTGAAGGCTACGTACCAGGTACCAACTGGCCTGACCAAACCCCTAGAGATACCAGAGTTGAAGTGGGAAGGGATATCGATGGACTTCATGACGGGGTTGCCACATATGTTCAGAGGGAACAATACAAACTGGGTGATTTTTGACCGACTATCCAGGTCGACCAACTTTCTTGCTATTCGAGATAAGGATATGGTAGAGATCTTGGTAAATCTCTATGTTCATGAGACCGTGCGACTTCACATGGTTTCTTCGATGATGGTCACAGAATGTGATGCACGCATCACATCCTGGTTGTGGAAAGGATTGTTGGAGGCTTTCAAGACACATCTTATCTTGAGCATAGATTTTCACCCACAGACATATTGTTAAACTGAGAAGACTATCTAGACCATGGAGTATATGCTTCGTGCATGGGTCCTAGATTTTTGTTGTAGTTGGGAAGGCCACACACCCTTGGTGGAGTTCGTGTACAACAACAATTGTCACTCCACCACAGGTACGTCCCATTTTGAGGCATTGTATGGATGCCCATACAAATAGAACTTGTGTTGGAAGGATCTAGGAGAGACAACACTCATGGGCCTATATATTGTATAGGCTACCACTGAAACGGTGCAGGTCATCTGAGAGTGGATCAAGACTACACATAGCCAATAGGAGTCCTATCCTGCTAGGCAAAATATACCACTAGAGTTCCAGGCGAAGGAATTCATATTCTTACAAGTCTCCCTTCAATGAGGACTTTGGAGATTTGGATGAGGAAAAAAAACTCTCACCATGGTTTATCAGACAATTCTTGATACTTAAGATGATTGGCTAGGTGGTGTACCTCTTAGTACTTCAACTGTAGTTGGACAGGTTGCGTGATGTCTTCCACGTATCCCAACTAAGGAGATATGTGCATGACCCAACTCACATCATAGACCATGTAGAGTGTAGATTGATGAAAATGTGACTTTGGAAGTGTTTCTAGTGGAGATAGAGGATAGACAGGATTGGATCCTATGTGGGTGGTCGATATCTCTAGCGAACGTTCTGTGGCAGCACGAGAATCTCTAGGAGAAGACATGGGAGTGAGAGGCACATAAACGTTCCCAATACCCCTCATTGTTTGTGTATATTTTTTTGGATTTTTAAGAGACATGCACCATGGTGTGGAGAATATAATGACTTGAAAATTCCATGTGATTTTTTAATTTTTTTTTTGATTTGTATGAGTCTACCAAAATTGAGGGTGAATGATTCTGAGGCCTAGTGTGCTCGGAATGAACTTTTGAATTTTTTGGGAAGGATTAGTATGAAAATCATGTGACATTTAAATTATTTTGAATTGTTGAATGAATTAAATATCAAAGGGAATCATTGAATCCATAGAACTGAGATTTGGTTAAGGGATTATTCACTTCAACTAAATTAGGTTGGGTGAAAAAGTTATGTTTTGGATTTTTTAAAGAGAAATAAAATAACATTTAATTTTTATTTTCATTCTTTTTTCCCTACAACATGTTGAGTGGAAAGTTTGGGGGACCACATAGGTGTCCATACATTTAAATATGGGTTTTTAATTGTATAGTTTCACTTTTGTTGTGTGAGCACGCTCAAGTAATTAAAAAGAAACTTTAATTATCTCAATTAATGAGGCAAAGAAAATACGTCAATTAATGAGGCACATTAATTACGTCAATTAATTATTCCCATTAATTCCTCAATGTGTTATACTCCCTTTCTCCAATATATTTATATAGAGCTTGTGTTTAGTTTTTGGCACAACTTCATCAAGTGAGAACCCCTGATAAAGTGATGTCATGACTTCCACCAATGGAGACAAGAGGATTGACGACGCCCCTTGTAGGATCAATCTGAATTTCGATGGATGATGAAAAAAAACACATGAACCTTCTCCTTCATCCATTGAAGCCCCACCATCCGCGACTTCCCCAGAGGATCTTAAGGTAGTGGTTTTTTTTAGTTCAAGAATTTCCCTTGATATTATTTCTCATTCATGTATTTGAAGGAAGTTGTTGTAGGCATTTTTGAATGGAGATAAAAATTATTAAAATGTGATAAATAATTACCTTCCTCTTGTTATAATTCTAACATGGAGGGTTGTTCCAAACAAAAAAGGACCATACCATCCGCCACTTGTTGTTTTCGTTGTGTTCTTTGAGGATGGTTTTCTTAATTCGAGGGCAATGAGAGACAGAGGGTCACGTTGTGACGGTGGAAGTCCTTGAGGCCCGTAGGCATAGAAAAGAATTGAAACAAAAATCCAAAGTGTTTCCAGAGAACTGTGAAAGCACCACTGTTGTTGCACTGGCGTGACAATGGAGATGGTACTCGGCACTCAATGGCCGCAGAGGAGCCCAACGCTGCAAGGCACCATGATGGTCGGACAAGGCTGCCGGCCATGGAGGCCGTTCCATTGATGCATCATGCACCACATTGAAGAAGCCATAGATTAATCCATGATGAAGGAAAGGGGACCCATGGACCACATGGTACTGCTGATTGAAGCACTACTAGAAAAAAAGGTTATACCAACGGTTTAAAACTGTTTGTGTAGGCTACAAAACCATCGGTATAGGCTATACCAATGGTTTTCCAAACTGTAGGCTAGTAAGCTGTGACGAAAGCCTTATACCAACAGTTTGATCTAATCTATTGGTATATCCCACTGTATTTATTGATATACCAATGGTTACAAGAGAACCATGGGTAGATGTTTCTATAACATTTTTACCAATGGTTTTCATAAACCATTGGTATATATTTTTTTAAAAAAATTATCTCAATGTATACCAACAGTTTAGAACTGTTGGTATTTTATTTTTTAAGAGTTATTATACCAATGGTTGAAAACTGTTGGTATTGTGTTTTTCTTGAACTCTTATGCCAATTGTTGTAAACCGTGGGTATTGGTTTTTCCAGAATTCCAGAACTCTTATACCAACGGTTTAAAACTGTTGGAATTGAATTTATCCAGAACTGCTACACAGCATCCCTCCACTGAACAACAACCCTCCAGTAGCCCCCACACTATAAACTTGCATCAAAAAATCACAAAAACAACATACATACATCAAACTGTATAAAAAACCTAAAATAGACCAAAAAAACACATAAAACCATCAAACTCTTCTAACCATGTCATGTACTACAATTCCCTATTTCAATATTCATATGACAACAGTCATCCAGTAGTAATTCACCACACCCATGCACAACCCCCCAACCAGAACAGCCCCCCACCTCCCCAGCAAATTCTAACAGGTAGAATTGTTTGAGAAATACCTATTAGAGTTGAATAAGAGTTTGAAATTGGCTGAAATCCCATTTTTTGTGATCCTAGATTAGGATATGTAATGATTTGTGATGATTTTTTCACTGACCTTGTATTGTTTATAATATATGGTGAAAAGGTATTTTCTTAGGAGTCTCATCACTTATAACCCCATGAGTGGAACTACCCAACTCATGAAAAATAGTTTGCGACTATCGTTTATGAGTGTAAATTTCAGTTGTATTCACTTAAAACGATGTACTTTTGAAACAAAAGATAGACTTTGAGTGGTGTCGTCCACACCATGCCCTATATTAAGGAAGATTTGACTCGTACATGTCATAAATGACATGTTGATCATTTTCCTAAAGTATAAACACAATATGAATATGTTTGGTTTGTTTCCCATATGCCGATTGTTTTTACTTAAAAGATTATCAATTTTAAACAAAATAAAGACACATTGAGTGGTACCAGCCACACCATGCCTTGAATTGAGGTGAAGTTGACTCATACACATCAAAAATGAACCATTGATCCTTGTCCTAATGTATCAACATAATCTGAATGCGTTTGGTCAGTTTTCCGTATGTTAGTTGTTGTTTTAACTTAAACTGCTGTCCATTTCAATGAAAAGAGAGACACTTTGAATGGTGCCGACCACACCGCGCCTCAGATTGAGTCGGGGTTGACTCTTACACATCACAAATGACCCATGGATCGTTTTTATAATGTTTTAATAGAATCTGAATGCATTTGTTTGGTTTTCCATATGTCAGTTGTTTTTTTCACTTAAAATGATGTCCATTTTAAACAAAAGAGAGACACTTTGAGTAATGTCGGCCACACCGCACCGCTAATTGAGGTGGGGTTGACTCGTACATGTCATAATTGACCCATGGATTGTTTTCCTAAAGTATCAATACTATCCGAAAGTGTTTGGTTGGTTTTCTGTAAGCGGGTTGTCTTTACTTAAAAGTGTATCCATTTTGAACAATAGAAAGACACTTTGAGTGGTACCGGTAACACCGTGCCTCAGATTGAGGCGGGGTTGACTTGTGCACATCACAGATTCCCGATGGATACATGTCCTAAAGTATCAACAGAATCCGAAGGTGTTTGGTCTGATTTCCGTATGTTAGTTGTTGTTTTAACTTAAACTGTGGTCCATTTCAAAGAAAAGTGAGACACTATGAGTGGTGTCGGCCACACCACACCTCTGATTGAGGCAGGGTTGACTCATTCACGTCAAAAATGACCCATGGATTGTTGTTATAAAGTATCAACCCAATCCTAATGTGTTTGGTCGGTTTTACGTATGTCTTTTTTTTTCATAAAAGCGCAACGATTTTAAACAAAAGAAAGACACTTTGAGTGGTAACAACCACACCGGCCAACGGATTGAGGCAGTGTTGACTCGTACACGTCACATATGACCCATGTATCATTTTCCAAAAGTATCAATAGAATCATAATGTGTTTGGTCTGTTTTCCGTACGCCAGTTGTTGTTTTAACTTAAAATCATGTCAATTTCAAAGAACAGTGAGACACATTCAGTGGTGCTGGCCACACCGCACCTCGTATTGAGGTAGTTCTGACTCTTACACATCACAAATTACCCATGGATCATTTTTATAAGGCATTAAAACAATCCGAATCCGTTTGTTTCGTTATCCATATGTCGTTTTTTTACTTAAAAGTGCATCCATTTTAAACAAATCAAGCCACATTGAGTGGTACCGGCTACACCGGCCCTTGGATTGAGGTGGAGTTTACTTGTACACATCAAATACAACTCATGGATCGTTTTCCTAATGTTTCAATAGAATCGGAATGCGTTTGTTCGGGGTTCTGTATGTTTGTTGTTGTTTTCACTTAAAATCATGTCCATTTCAAATAAAAGTGAGACACTTTGAGTGGTTCCTCCCACACCGCACCTCGGATTCAAGAGGCGTTGACTTGTACACATAAAAAATGACCCATGGATACATTTAATTATGTATCAACAAGAACCTAATGCGTTTGGTCCGTTTTCCATATGTCATTTGTTGTTTTAACTTAAACTGTTGTCTATTTCAAATAAAAGTGAGACACTTTGAGTGGTTCCGGAAACAACGCACCTCTGATTGATATGGGGTTTACTCGTACACATAAAAAATGACCCATGTATCGTTTTTATAATGTTTTAATAGAATACGAATTCATTTGGTTGGTTTTCCATATGTCGGTTGTTGTTTTCACTAAAATGATGTCCATTTTAAACAAAAGAGTGACACTTTGAGTGGTGTCGGCCACACCGCGCCTCGAATTGAGGCGGGGTTGACTTGTACACATCAAAAATGACCCATGGATTGTTCCCTAAAGTATCAACACAATACAAATGTGTTTGGTTGGTTTTTCGAATGACGGTTGTTTTTACGTAAAAGCGTATCCATTTAAAACAAAAGAAAGACACTTTGAGTAGTATCAGACACACCGTACCTCTGATTGAGGTGGGGTTGACTCGTACACGTCAAAAATGATCCATGGATACATGTTCTAAAGTATCAACAGAATCCGAATGCATTTGGTCCGTTTTCTGTATGTTAGTTGTTGTTTTAACTTAAACTGTTGCCCATTTCAAAGAAAAGTGAGACACTTTGAGTTGTCCCGGACACACCGCACCTCTGATTGAGGTTGGGTTGACTCGTACACGTCCAAAATGACCCATGGATCGTTTTTATAATGTATCAACATAATCATAATGCATTTTTTTGGTTTTAAATATGTCGTTTTTTTACTTCAAAGCGCATCCATTTAAAATAAAAGAAAGACACTTTGAGTGGTACCGGCCACACCGGTCATCAGATTGAGGAGGGGTAGACTCGTACACGTCACATATGACCCCTGGATTATTGTCATAAAGTCTCAATAGAATCCGAATGCATTTGGTCTGTTTTCCATATGCCAGTTGTTGTTTTAACTTAAAATCATATCCATTTCAAAGAAAAGTGATACACTTTGAGTGGTGTCGGCCACACCACACCTCAGATTGAGACGAGGTTGACTCTCACACTTCTCAAATGACCCATGGATCATTTTTCTAATGTATCAACATAATCCAAATGTGTTTGGTCCATTTTATATATGTCGTTTTTTACTTAAAAGTGCATCCATTTGAAACAAAAGAAAGACACTTTGAGTGGTACCGACCACACTGACCCTTGGATTGAGGAGGTGTTGACTTGTAAACCTAACATATGACCCATGGATCGTTTGAATAATGATTCAATAGAATCTGAATGCGTTTGGTCAATTTTATGAATGCCAGTTTTTGTTTTCACTTAAAATCATGTCCATTTCAACTAAAAGTGAGACACTTTGAGTGGTGTTGGCCACACTACGCCTCAGATTGAGGCGGGGTTGACTCGTACACATCTAAAATGACCCATGGATACATTTCCTAATGTATAAACAGAATCCATAAGAATTTGTTCCATTTTTCATATGTATGTTTTTTGTTTTAACTTAAACCATTGTCTATTTCAAATAAAAGTGAGACACTTTGAGTGGTTCCAGCCACACTGTGCCTCATATTGAGTCGGGGTTGACTCGTACACGTCATAAATGACCCATGGATCGTTTTTCAAAAGTATCAACACAATCTGAATTCATTTGGTCAGTTTTACATATGTCGTTTTATTAACATAAAATCACATCCATTTTAAACAAAAGAAAGACACTTTGAGTTGTACCGGACACGCAAGCCCTTGGATTGAGGCGTGGTTGACTCATACACATAACATAAGACCCATGGATCATTTTACTAAAATTTAAACAGAATTTGAATGCGTCTGGTCGGTTTTTCGTATGTCAGTTGTTGTTTTCTCTTAAAATCCTATCCATTTCAAATAAAAGTGAGACACTTTGAGTGGTGCTACCCACAGCGCACCTTGGATTGAGGTGAGGTTGACTCATACACATCAAAAATGATGGATCATGTATTGAATATAGTCACGGACCTCTTTAAATGGAAAAAAAATTCTCAGATGGTTTGAGTTCATTTATCACATTTCAATCATTCTTTTAACATAGTTTGGAAACCGTACATTCCAATAATTTTAGGATTCATGAAAATAATTATTATTTTGGAAAACATATCCACAAAACACACCTTTATTATTGAGTGTTATATGTTATTATCCTCTATTGCCGGCTTTCAGGTACCACTCCCAATATATATCTCATTACCTCATTAAATTTGGTCATGGTGTGAATAAAATAACCATGGAATTGTTATTTAGTTGGAGATAATATCATATCAATTTCACTCAAAAATCTTTCTACATAAATGAAAATTTTCCATATCATTTTACACATTCATAAACAAGAAATACATGGATAAATAAAAAAGCCAAGGAATACAAAATAGAAAAAATGGGTATCACAGTACCAATGAATACTAATGTTCTAGGTAGTAGACTAATCATACAATAACAATCATGTTAAAAAAATAGATTTAATAACAACATCCCTATGAAGCAGATGAAACCCCCAGAGTGGAAAACCAGGTTCAAAAATAAAGAGTTATACATACTTAAAAAATGTAATGGATCAATCTGCCCCTGATCACCCTCACCATCACCATTGTCATCAACTGCCACATCCTCGTCGCCATCTTTGTCCTCGTCATCATCCTCATCATCATCCCCATGCTCATTGTCAGCCCCATCCTCATCCTTGGCCCCATCCTCACCCCAGCCCCATCCTTGCCCTCAGCCCCATCCTCGCCCCCGTCCTCATCCTCGCCCCCATCCTCATCCTCATCCTCTCCCTCTTATTCTTCATCATCATCGTAATCACCAGCAACGTCATCATCTCAACCACCACTAGAGCTTCCACCTGGTAAATTAGATAATGCACCCATCGATGACATAAATGTCTGACAAGCCACGCTGGAATCTGTTGGAAGGGATAAAGATAATTATTTCATCAGTTTCATAGATTCTTTGTCTCTCATTTGAACTTGTACTTCCAACTCTGTGACACTTTAATCAGACTGTCTTGCATGCTCCATAACCTATTCCAACATGGTGGTACTAGAATGGATACTTGGAGAGGACCAATACCTTTTCTGGACTATATTCTTACCAGGTGAGCAGCGTACTTGACCAGAGTGTTCATCTCCCAAAACCAGATATAAATGATCATGTGGCACAAAATTTTCAGGCTCCTGGGCATCAAGAGCCTCTAAAGCAGCCTGTTTAAAATATTAATAGATTATTAAAATTCAAAATGGATGTTAAAATTTTAAATAAACAAATTAAAACTTAAAAACTTTTATTGGTTTGGTTCATTTACCAATGTTCCATCTTTTTTTCTTCTACTCAAGAAAAAAATTTTGCTCGAGGGATATGTCCTTCAATATTCAATTTGTGATTTTGTAATGACATTGAAACAATATAATGTGCAAGTATAATCATATATTCAATATTCAATAAATTTCATAATTTAAGAAGGAAACAATAAAAGGGAAATGTCCTAAGGAAAAATTATAAACAACTATATCATACCAGCTGCCTCTCATGATCTGACATTGTTGTGAGCCCCAAAGTGTGGAGGTATTGCTTGGAATCAATGTTTTTTTAAAGAAAATTCCTAAATAATGTTTAATAATAAATAAAATTATATTAATGATAAATATGAAAACTCTCATTTAAATACCTCAAATGAGATTAATACCTTAAATTTGGCAGTCGCCCAATGGGTAATTATTTGGCGATATTGCTCTATCGAGCAGTCATCCACGATAGGTAATTTCTCTAACTTCGTGCCCAGTCTATCACACCATCCAACATACAACTCATGCTTATAATCTCTCTAAATCTCTCCTAGCTATTTTAAACATGCTGGTCGTGCACCTTCGCCACCACGGAAGTTAAACCGAAGCTGAAACTTAGTAGATTAGTTCATATAAATACAAAAAAATACTACATTAAATCCAATAGATTTTTTACCCATATTTGTACCCATTTGTTATCCATGACATCATGTGGCATATGTCTCCAAGAGAGAGGGCTGACCTAAATGATATCGGAGTATTTATCTAGCGTCACCAAAACACCCTGACATTCCTACCCAGATTTGTCAATCAATTGTCCGTCAACATTGTATTCAACCATGAACTGTGTCTGGTGGTTCCATACCACACGCAAACGAGTACGCCCCCTCCCCCGCCTTCTATCTATAGATGAATCTGTTATTAAAAAAAATAATATCAGTACAAGTTATAATAAAAATAAATTTTGGTATAAAAATTTGATAGAGTTATATAAATATACTTGTGGTAGTCAGATCAATGGGCGTCACTGGATGTACAGAAGCTAAAGGAATATCATGTACAGGTGGAGTGTCCCTTAGTGTATGCTCCTCAGCCACATACAGTGTTGCCACAGAAGTCGAAGAAGGTGGAATACAATAGCTCGGAGATAATAAAACAGAAGAAAAAGATGCTGGAATAGACGTCTGGCCAACTGGTAGTGTAAACATCGTAGGTCTAAATATCTTGTGTGTCCCTGAAGACATGCCAGGATCAAAATAGGGCATAAAAGATACGTTTTGGTAGTGGATCATCTAACTCTTGCCCCATGAGCCCTCATACCACGGGCCTCAGTACAAGGACCACTAGATGATCATTCATTTCGGACACCACCACCCTCCTACCACCAACCTCTCTACTAGGATAAATATCAGGCTCCTTGTTGGATATCTCTCGTCTAGTGGGTGGATCCTGAAAAAAGTTTATCACAAAAGTAAACACATGATATTATAAGTCATTGAAATATTTATATTTGAAATAAAATACTCACAACAGGGATGAGTGGATGAACATCCATCTGTACCATGCGGCAATTATTTTCTACCATCTTTTCCCGCCACCTATCTTCAATGGGTGTCATTTCCTACAATGAAAACAAATATGGATGTAATTAGAAATATAACTATTGTGAAACCGAAAAAACAAAATATAGAAAATCCATTCTGATAAAAAAAATAAAGAAACAAAAGATTTATTATTGTTTGAAGGTAAGTACTAGGATACACACTCTGAATGATTTAGGTGAAACATGTAGGTGAGAACACGACTGTATGATTATATATATTTCCCACCACAACTTCTGGTTCACAATCAACTTTGACAATTAAGCTATTGGCATCATCATAAGTAATAAACAGATTGATTCCAATTGTAGTAGGGATAGTTTCAACTTCATCATCACCATCATCAAAAACATGTCTGTGATTTACTTCAATAATTACCCCGAATTTAGGATGACGATGATCTTTGACATAAAAACCTGTTTCACCATTGAAGCAAATACATATGGTTCTTCGGTGGAAAGAGTGTGAGTCATGTCAATAACTCGAAATCCATATTCATCAATAAAGGTGCCTTGCCTCGTCAATGAATCAAACCATTGACATTTCATCATCGTGACTTGACCATGCGAGTAATAGTCCAAAATTATTATTTTCTCCACGACTCCATTATAAGAAACATTTTCATAACGAGGTCCAGTATCCGATGAACTGGCATAATAGTCTGTTGTGGAAGTTAGCATAACACCATTATGATGTGTTCTCATGTTTCTTGTTCATTTAGTGATAATAAATTTGTATCCATTGATCACTAGTGATTTACTAGCATGAACCATGGTATAAGGACCAAAATACAAAGCTCTTATTTCCTCAGAAACAGATTCTACAGGAAAAATCGATACCAAATATATAAACAAATAGTAAACTTAATTAAATATTCCTTTTATTTAGTTATTACAGAAATATTTTTACCTTAAATTTCAACCAAGAAGAAAACCCTTGGCTATGAAAAGTCTCATTCCCTCTCAAAGATAAGGAACTATGATTTCTATATATCAATTCTTTATGTTCCCTATAGATAAAAATAATAATAGTTTAAAAAATATTTAAAATTACAAGAGATAAGATAAGAGGTACATGTACAATTTACTTACTTGATAAACTCATCCAAAAAATCACAATTGAACAACATTGTGCGATGTTCCATCTCTCGCTCTTCAAGGATTAATGTCATCAATGTATATTATCCCGGAATTCTTCCTATCTGAGGAAGTTATGGAAAACTGGGTTCAATTTGACCATACTGTTCTTCTTCATTTCTCATTGGTCTATTCATTATCGTAGTAAGATCAAACAAATACATTGAGAAGAAATCCTTACATTCTTGAGCCAAGTAACTGTTCACAATAGAACCTCTGGGATAATTCATGTTCCGAAGATATGCTTTCAATGTGCACATGTTTTTTTCAGTTGGATAGATACAACGGAAAGTGACGGGTCCTCCATGAAGTATTTTTGTCGGAAGATGGACAGTCAGATGCAACATTCATGTAAAAAATGATGGAGGGAGTATTTTCTCTAACTAATACAAAATTAATGGTGTCGATGCCAACTGTTTTTGCAAGAATGATTTGGACAACCTCTTAGCACAAATATCTCTAAACAAATAGAACCACCGAATAACTAAGACTCTAACATTATTGGAAAAGAGAAGAAGGATTGCTATTGGAATGAACTCATGAAAAAGGACGTGATAATCATGTTTCTTCAAAGATCTCAGCTTGAACTCTTTTCTGTTGACCCGTTTTGATATATTTCTTGAATAGCCATCAGGAACATTAATATTCTCTAGATCTTCCAGAAATTGATGTTTTTCAGCAGGTGTCATCGTATAATAATCACATGGAACTTTCCATTTATTTTCATTGATACAGACAGGATGTAATTCTGGTCTGATCCCCCAATCTACCAAGTCACGTCGATATGATAAATCATCTTTTATCTTCACCTTGACATTTAGAAGAATCGAAAGAAACATTTCACAAATATTCTTTTCAATGTGCATTACATCTAATCAATGACGTATCAAGTTGGTAGACCAATACGAAAACTCAAAGAATATACTCTTCTTCTTCCCATTGTAATATGTATCATTGGAAACATTTTTCCTATTTCTAAATTTCATTACACCCTTCCCAAATGAATAAATGAAATCTTTCAATTAATTAATAACATCAGTTCCAGACATACGCTGAGGTGGATCATCATTTTCCATGGTATTGTCAAATCTTCGACGAGTGTTTCTCTATGGATGGTTCGTTGGAAAGAATAGTCGATATCCCATTAAACTGAAACTACGATGATATTTTTTTTATCTCGATCGAGTTTTTTTATACAAATAGGACATGAAAATTTTCGTTTTGTGCTCCATCCAGACATCGTTGCATACGAAAGAAAATCATTGATCGTCCACATAAGCGCAGCATGCATATGAAATATGTCTTTTGAACATGCATCGTATGTGGGCACACCCACATCCCAATGAGGTTTCAACTCTTTTATTAAAGGGTGCATGTATACATCTATATCATTTCTGGGAGCCTAAGGGCCATATATCAATATACTCAAGAATGAGTAAGGATTTATCATAGACATCCAAGGGGGTAGTTTATAAATGTGTATGAAAACCAGCCATGTGCTGTGCGAAGTAAGCATCTTCCCAAATCGATTAACACCGTCACATAAAATACCCAATATCACATTACGCAAGTCGGCTACAAATTTAGGATATCGAGAATCAAATCACGTCCATGAAAATCAATCTACAAGGTGAACCAACCCTTCATTCTACTTTTTTCTCTTGGTGTCATGCCATCACATTTTTACGGATATTTCATCAGACATGAAAAGGTTATGAAATCTTTGGATCAATGGAATGCACCACACTACTTTTTGTGGAACACGAGATGGTGGTCAATCATCTTTTGGCTTCCATAGAGAGGTTCCACATTAGATACAATCATTTCTTTCAGCAGTTTCCTCCCAAAATAAGCTGCAATCATTCGGGCAAGCATGAATTTTTTTTTGAGAATTCAAGTTCAACAACTTACATCCATTCCTTATAGTGGTTTGAGGGAATATCTGCATCAACTTGATGTAAGTCCTTAAAGAAGGATAGAATGTAATCAATTGCATTTTTTTAAATCCCATACATTGTTTTTCAATGAAACAATCGGATTAAGAATTACAACTTTTTCATTTTACTACATTGCCGATATAATGGGGTCGTGGCTGCATCATTCAATTTTTTCACCCTGTCAAAATCATCAATTTCAGTTGATGCATCATGTGTGCATGTATCAAAATATTGTTGGCTGAACATCCTTTCCTTCTCTTGATGTCGAATAAATAGAGACCGATCATATATCAAACTCTCCAATTCAGTCCTATCATTTGGATCATCAACATTTTGAGATTCCATTTTCTCTCCATTGCGATACCAAACATAATAGTTTTTTTGGAAACCATATTTGGTTATATGATAGCTATCAGCTTCATGAGTCAACCAAGGTCTTCCAACACAATTAAAACATGGGTAGTGTATGTTACCACTACATGAATCCTTGTCAAATGCAAAATATAGAATGTTGTTCAAATTATTTTGAAAATCGGTTGAAATCCAATCAGTTTCGTACATCCAACTTCTATCCATTCTGTAAAAAAATTGCAATAAGTCATTTCAGAGAAATTCAATACTATTGAAGTTTAATCAAAACAATATTTAGGAAAATGACAACTGTTTACTTTATATAAAAGCATAACTGACACATTACTATATATGAGAATATTTGTAAGAAATACAACAAGATACATTGTATATAAGATAACAAGATACCAAATTTCTAATGCCTATATTCATGGATGGCCTAGTAAGATATTGTAAGTGGATCAAGGAATACATAATCCTTAAGGGTTTTGTTGGGAGTACAAGATTTTTATACATTAACATCTTCAGGGAGATCAGGATGAGGAGTATGATGAGGAATAGGGGAGTGGCGAGACTGTCCAAGGGTGGTGCGGGGTGTCCAGGGGGTGCATGGTCTCTAGGGGGTGATGGGGCCATCAGGGGGGTCGAAGGTGTCCAGGGGTGGGGGCTGTCTAGGGGGTCGGGGTGTCCAGGTGTGTGGGTTGTCTGCGGGGGTGGTCAGGCTATCCATGGGGGTAGGGGGAGTACAGGGGGTGGGTGAGCTGTCCAAGGGGGTAGGGGGAGTTCCGGGGGGGGGGGGGGGGCTGTCTAAGGAGGTGAGCGGGGTGTCGAAGGGGTGGGTGGGGCTGTCAGGGGAGGGTGTTACGGGGTGTCTAGGGGGTAGGCGGGCTGCCCATCGGGGTGGAGGGGCTGTCCAAGGGGTCTAGATTGCCCAGGGGGTGGGTGGGTTGTCCAGGGGGTGGGCGGGCTGTCCACGGGGGGTGGTCGGGCTGTCCATGGGGGTGGGGGCGCTGTCCAGTGGGGTCTAGGTGTCAAGGGGGTGGGGGGGGGGGCTTTCCAGGGGGTGGGGGCGTCCGGGGGGATGGGGGTGTCCGGGGGGTGGTGGGTGGGTGTCCGGGGGTGGGTGGGTGGGATGTCAACAAGGGTAGTGATAGGTGTGGAAATTGTACACCTAGAGTTTGATGAGGAAATACTTATGAGGATGGATTGGAATCTTGGTAGGTTCTCAGAGTGGGATTCTCCCTCTGAGTATATAAAATGTATTATGAAATATTTTAGGGAAATATAATTATCATATAGGGTACATGTCTATAAGGTGATAAAATTATATTTTCAGAGATGTAAGATGGTATTTTATGGAATTTTTTGTCTAAATGAATCTTAATTAGATAATAGAGATTAAGAAGTTCTCTATAACAAATATTAGGAAAAAATGATCTGTTACATGACATTTTGTTGCTTTCTATGGATTAATGTCCTTAAAAATACCATTAGTAGTGGGTCATATAAAGAATCATTACCATGATTGAGTTCAGGAGTATATATGGTTTTTATTATTATTTTCCATGACTTTTGGGTTGACAAACACTATAATTTTCTTCTTAGATCTCATGAATATGATTTTCCATCCATATAATCTCTCTTTATTCATTATATTTATAGATTAAATGAAAATATAGTTTATGAAATTATTTTTTAATGATTGATGCTCTGACATATTAATGATTACAATTCAATAAAAGTTGATTTATAAAAATAATTTTGTGTGTCAATATTGGATACAACAGACTAAGAGCTATTGAAATTAGAGATGCCCCATGATTTTGGTCTATCTCAATCTCTACATCATGTCAATAGGGTATCATCACAACCAACTCATAAAAAAAACAAACACCCTAACAACCTTGGTATCCTCCAACATAAATGCTTTAATCTATTCTATACAAGTATGAACAATCACATATTCTAGGTGGTCCACATATCAACTTACCACCTAAAATTCCCTCTCAATAACGAAAACTACATTTTTTCTACCCCCATATTATTACACAACCCTCCTTCAGATTCATCTTTTAAAAATCTGTAAGGAATATAACTAGTTGATTCATTCGATGACATAGTATAGGTATATTTTTGTGATAAGAATAACCCCACAATAATCATGCATCCCTGTCATCAGTCTAATCCCCTAGAACACATAAAATTAGATAGTATGGACATTTACTAAAATATTTAACACCATAAGACTAAAAATACACTCTAAATATAGTTTTAGAGGATATAATGGTGTGTGTGAAAAAAATTAAATTAAATCAATTTAAATGAATATGGAACAAATGAGTGTTTACAATACACTAAGAGCACCTCAAACAATCCAAAACCACTATAGCGCCACATATTCATCTTCATGAAACTGGACCTGGAAATCATACCTACGTCTTTAATGATGAACACCTAATTGGAACACTCTATTTATGGTTCTTGAACACAAGGAACAAACTATGTTTGGCCTCTACCAACTTAATCACCCCCTTGTAGATCATAATATTGTTTCCCCTTATACTAAAATGGTCTCACGGGAAGCTACTTATAATGAAGGTCATAATCTATTTATTCTCCACAAAACAATGATCAAAGATCCATTGGACACATCTAAATGATGATACTAGCTCATCACATATTGGTTAAATCAAAATAAAAATAAAAACATATACAATTCAAAATCAAAACAAAAAACTAAAATATTAGAGAAATTTCAATAAAATTAAGGTACTAGTTAAGAAAATACCTAATTTAGGTTGGGTCTGATAAGATTCAGCAACAGATTCAGCACCTTGGATGGGATGGAGGAAGAGGAAGCTGAAGGAGCTCCAAGATCCCCAAACTGCTCCCGTTTGGGGTTTTGGATCGCGAATGGGGGTGAGGACGTGCGACTGTTAATTTGGGGGAAAGCTTTACAAACGATTTTTAAAAACCATTGCTATGTATTTTCAGGCCAAACCTATACCAACAGTTCCATAGAACCGTTGGTAAAAACTCCCCTCAACCACACTTATACCAACAGTTCTCATTGAACCATTGGTAAAACTCCCCTAAACCACATCTATACCAATGGTTCATTAGAACCATTGGTAAAAGCTCCCACAAACACACCTATACCAATGGTTCTAAGGAACCGTTGGTAAAATATCCCCTAAAGCATCCATTACCAATGGTTTCATGAAACCGTTGGTATGGATGTGTGGGGGAAAAACCCAAATTCCAGTAGTGAAGGGGTTGAACGGCTCCTTGGAGCCACTCGGCAGGTAGACCACACGCCCCACGCGGGGCCCGACAGCCTGTCTGACCACGTTTCTCGGTGGACCGGGTCATTCCATGGCACAACAGACCAGGACCGATGTAGCCCAAACCATCCCAACATGGCCAACCCATGCCGGTTTGGTCCGGGTTAGGTCACACCCAGACTGGGTCAGACCAGACACGGACCCCTCTTGGGCCCAAAAACGCTTAAAGGGCCATATTTTGCGAACCAATTGTCTGTTTGATGAACTGTTTACGGTGTTCGGATCCTTATACTGAGGTAATCATTTTGAAATAATTCATGATATTTTTGAAAAAAAGTTTAAGTATGACTGGGTTGGATCGACTCCAAATCCCACTGGGCCCTCGACACTAAAATTCCAATAACTAACAGACCAGGAATCTGACCGATGCACCGTCTATGGAATAAGGACCCTTGTGACAAGGTAGTCCAATAGGGATACTCTATGTGATATTTTGTGGACATAGGTGTGCAAAATGGGTTAGGTCTGACATGAATCCAAGCAATCCTTTATTACAAAATTTCCCACATCTCACAGACCGGGTGACCGATCGACGCGCCGTCTGGGAAGTTTGTATCCCGTTGGTAGGGGATGTCTCTTGGTAATGATTTTTGTAGGACTTTTTACCGGTTGATATATGACAGATGGATTGAGGTCCATAATCTTCAAGTGATTCGGTGATCTTATTGCGAGAATCTAGTGGCTGGCTATGACATGATGAAGAAGACCAGCCAATACGGGTCAACATAAAAAACTCCTGAGTGGGATGATCTAGCTATATGATGAATCATCCCTACATATGTATCAGTGACCAATATGGGTTAGAACCAATGATGAATACGAGTCTGAATCTAGTGACGAATACAGGTAAAAACTAGGGACCAATATGCATCAACATCTAGTGACCAATACAAGTCAGTATACATTGACATATACACAATAGAAGTAGAGTTAGTATAGATAGGATGATCTGGATTTATGACTAGTCATCCGGATCACATTAACCGTGAAGTTATACCATAAGTGTGAGCTGTCTATTTTGCTTTGTGATTCAATATTTATATAATTCGTGTGATTTTACCTTTGTGTTATTTCTTGTGAGGTTTTACATGGTGGATTACTGAGAGACGTTCAGGGGTCTCAGGTTACTTATTGGGTATTGTTATACACAACCATGCATGAGCACCATTGGAATGTATGTGTCTGGTGTAGACTACTAACACTCTGAGGTAGTATTTGGAGATTTAGGATGTGGTGGAGCTTGGAGATATGCGATTAGTCGATATCCTCTTCTTTGACTTTAGACATATAGCTACTACCCTCCTGGTAGAGCTCAAGGGCAGATACAACAACTGATTACATTATTTTTAGTTTCTAGGGCTTGTATTCTGGACCAATGTTTTCAGTTTATAGTTGTATATGTGGTTATACTTTACTCTCATGGTTATAAAATAATTTTGTTGTTTTTTTACTTTAGTTTCCCCTTTTGAGTGTGTACAATCCTCAAAATAAAAACCTTCCCTTTTTTAGAAAAATTTTCAGGTGCAATTCACCAAACTCTATCCAATGGGAGGCGTGCTTGTGGTAGTCACATCCAGGCCACACAGCATAGGACCTGACATGATCATTTAATCTAATTGGTTCACGAAAAGCTGCATTCCCATGGATTATCATGTGTATAAGAAGATGTTAATGGATAAAAAACGAATAAGGTAAGGATATACATATTTGGGAAACCCAAAGAGATATGAAACTAGAAGAATATAGTTTAGTTTGTCCATATGTTAGATTTGAAAAAGTGTTTTGTGCTCAACAATCCAAGATTATTATATGATATGATTGGGATATTATAATACACAAATAACTAAGTTGTGATATTAAATCTAAATTAGACTCATTACTATGTTAAATGTGGATCTTGGAACACTAATGGATATGTTGAATTTAAATGGGTCTATAATTTTAGTGGGAGTAAATTTAATAAAATTTCTTATTAAATTTAATTAAAGAATAATAATCAACTAAAAAATTAAAATTTTATAAATTATTGAAACCTCATAATTAAAATTATAATAGAAATAAATCATAAAGAAATAGAGCCTAACTGTATGAAATACCAAAGAAATGTACGTGAAGTACTATTATTATGTAATAAAGAAATATTTTATGTGTTATACTAATACATTCATGAATAAAAAAATTATTGAAGGTGTTTTGTACATAGAATCTAGATGATTATGAGAAGCATCAAATGATTCAAATGGGGTTTCAATGGTACTAGATAATATAATTACCTATTTAATTTCAGTCTCCACTCATATACTCTATATTATTTGATTGTTCAATTAATTCATGAGTGTATAGGTTTCCTTGAGGCTTATTCTAGTCATGGAATTTATTGTATTACCACTAATGGAAATATTACAATATTATTAATGAATTCAATAATTTTTTATACTATCGTTTACAATTTTTTGAGGATGGGTGAATTAGGCATCCAATGTCTTGTTTTCGGTGCATTTTCAGACGTAAAATTGGATAATGTTCAAACCCTAAGAATAAAATTTAGTTGGAATCTATGGAAATGTTTCCTCAATTAGGTAGTCAAGGACCTTAAATACTAAAATAATTATGAATAATAACTAATGATCTCAAAGGATAAAAGTTTATATGATAACTAAATGGGTTTTTAAAACTCTATATTATATATATGGTATGTATTAGTATTATAGAAACCAATTTGTTGGTTTTTAATGGTATATGTACCAAATGTATACATTAAAAGTGTTGTATATTTGTAGGAGTTCAACATCATTGAATGAATTTACAAGGCATATAATTTCTATTCGATAGAGGAAGCAAGGTGTTTCTTTATCAAGGAGTTGAATAAAAATAAATAAATCAAAATTAGACATATATGAGAAAGGGATTTGTATCATAATTTCATTTACCCTATGTGATAATAATACATTTTTGTTAATAAATATCCATTTGATAAATATGAGATTTGAAATTTTATACATATGGTTTATCACCAAATATGTTCTATAGTTTATTTGGAGAAGAAAATAATGATAAAATTGTTTTATTGAGGATTTAAACTTTTCTCTCTATATTTCTTAAAATATGAGTTATATTATTCCACCACCCATTATTTACATGTTTTGAGGAATAATATTCTATTAAGTAAAATGATTCAAACATATAGATTAATATATATGATACAAAAACAATAGTTTATTCGTCAAATATTCCGACTTAATGAAAATATTTATTATTTACATACAAAAATGAGTTTATGAATCTTGTCATGACATAATTAATATAATATAATGTCTAACATTCTCATGGGAGAATTTATTGACTTATATAAGTTCAATATTTGCAAATAAAGGACTATACTAGTTACAAATTAATGTAAATTTAACAAAATAGTAGTATATATAATAGTAACGTGAACTGTAATGAGTTATATTTAATTAAAATTATATTGTGAATATAAATATTTCATAAAGTATTGTGAAGGCTAAAAAAAAAATTAATTTCACTTTATCATAAATGAGTTTAATATGTGTTGGTATGTAATACTATTAATAAATATATTATTTACTAGAATATTTCTAAGAAATTTTTTTTATAATGGGTTATAAGATCGATGATTATATACTTAAAATGATATCTAAATATAAAATAAATTTTTACATTGTAACATTTGATATTGTGGATTTGTGTATTTTTTATATGATTAAGGTGCTGAATATAAAAAATATGATTCCTAAATCTAACTGTTATTCAATATTTCATTTTTTGTATATGTTTCTCATTAAAGTGTCATGAGGGATGGTTTTATTAGGTAGTCACATAGTGATGTGGTAAGAATAACGTATAGATTTAATGATTTAGCAAAGCCCAAAATTTTCAACAAACATATGTCTGGTATGATATTCCATCATATATGATATATTATATATACACTATTGTAAATATTTATTATGTATTCTTATCAGAGTTTAAGAATATACTCTACATCATAAAAAAAGTAAATATCCATATTATCATTCTTTCACAATGTGTTCACAAATACTTATATTAATATACATTTTTAAAAGTGTACGGATAGTTTATCTCTCAATATATTACATTGAGATATCCAAAATGGATGTTCATCAAAGATTATTATAAGTTATAATTAAATATGAATGTTAGCGTGACTATTATTCTTTTATAAATATAAAAAATATTCTTATGTGTTATAAAAGAGGTGTTATGTGTTTGAGGAAATGTAGAGTATAAAACAAAGACTATTATACACAACATATTAGGTATAATAGGGGCCTATGGATAATATTTTGAGCCCCCAATATATTAGGATTAGTGAGATACCTAGGATGAGAACCTTCATAAATTAATACATTTCTTATGAATGCATTGTGTATTAGCTAATCATCGAGTGGTTGGGTATATTACCGATCATTTCACTCGATCGAGAACATATAAGATGGGATTATTCCCCCCATATGATGAGTATGACACTTGGGATCTCTATTAAGATTGACTAAGGTAGTGTGTGGTTAAACCTAGAGAGTATATATGTTGTGCATATATATTCTGGTGAGGGACATGTGACATGATCATCAATAAAGTTAGATGACATGTGATGTAATCATCTTCCTTGTTAATCTATACTTAAATTGTTGATAATGTAAGAGTTACATATATGGGATTTACATACTCTTTTTACCATGATCAATCGATGTCTTAGAAAATTTGATCGTATTATAATGTTCTCTTGAATATGAAATAATTGGGGTACATGAGTATAATGATATATATATATATATATTATATAAAGATCATATCAGACACCTTAATAGTTTGAGTAGAACTATTTTATTTTTAGATATATCTATTTGAATAAATTTACAGATCCGACGATTCATATTTGTTTTCAATGATATGATGTCCAATGGGGTTACATATTGGGGTTCACTAAATTGGGGTTGAGTAATATAGAATGTTGGGAATTGGTAGTATCTAACATTTTTTTGACCTAGTTTGTCATAAAGAGATGATCTAAATTTGTTTTAGAGATTTTTCAAAAAAAAAATTCATTGGTATTCACAAATTCATTCATATAATGTGATGTACAGTGATTATTATTAATGATTCATAAAAGTGTTTTGGATATTATCCATGTTGATTTTTGGATAAGGTTTCACAGGATAATATTTATTATATAATAAAAGATAAAATGGAAAAAAATCATTGAGGCTTTAGTGTGACTGGGAAGATTGAAGTATATATTCCATAAATCTAAAATATATATCAATCATTTGGTTATATTTTATTATTCGATGGGGAGATATCAAAAATAATGATTATATTAAATTTTCAATGAATATTTTATTGTACAACTTGCTATATCAGAATCCATGGTATATGAAACCATGGAACAATACCTATTATTTTGAATAGAAATATTAATTTAAATTATTTGAGATGATCTTCCACATATCTTATCATTTCATATTCATTTTATAAGATTAAATGAATTTGAGAGATGGAATAATAATTTTTTTTATTTAATATAACCTCTTTTATTAACTCGCAACTAATGAGTTGATGCATTTTTTCTTGGGGAGTTCCCTTGAGGGATTTATAAATGGTTATTCACCATGTTATGGAAACAATGAAAGATTTTCCTTGAATTTTATAAATCTTTTCCATACCTAATTCAATATTTATCTTCCACTTTTCAATCATGAGCCACTGACATGGTTTGGGTGACATGAGTATCTCACTTGATCATCAAGAGATTCAGTACAACCTATAGATACCACTAGAGGAAGGATGGGTTTTTGTTAAAATATTATGATCTTCATCAAGAATATGAGATGATGAAAAATGAAAATCTATCTTCGGTGAAAGGTAAAAAAGTATCTTCATTTATAGTTCGAATGATTTCATTTATCAAGCATGCTAGGCCATGGATTTGGGTTCCATTATTTATTTCCCATATACTTAATCAGTATCATTAGATCATTTGAAAACTATAATATAATACTATGTATAAAAACAATAATCCATTAATTGTTATATATTAATGACATTAGCTTGGTTTTTCAACCCGTAGTTGATATCCTATTGAGTATATTGTTTTCTAACTGCTAATTTTGCATACATATATTTTTAGATAGCATTGGTTCTATTTTCAAGGGATGTTATCATGGTGACTAGGGCTGATTGCATGATCTAGATATTTGTGGGATGTTTTAGGTACAAATGAGGTTTACAAGGTGTTTGAGTTTTTTTACATTAGTTGGTTATGGGAAATTTTTACCATATATATAGATATATTAAATGTTTATTAATCTATCTAATATTCATGAATTATACATGTTTTATGTTTTAATTTGTTCTTGGTTTCTTTAATGTTATTGCTTTAGTAATTTATTTCAATTTACTTTAAATATTATGTTGTATACTGGATAATACCTTCAATTTAGAAGATTTATATCCATGACAAGATTCTCTAAACCATGACCTATAAGAAGCATGCTTCAGGGGTGAAACATGGTTTCATTTTTACCTAGGTGAGGCTCTAGTAAAATCAGGTCATTATAATATAAAATTAGAAAACATCATATTATATTTGAATATAATTGATTTTGTACCTTCCTTACATATAGAATACCCTATCACACCATTAATGCTATAGCCTACATTTTGTCGATGAGTATGAAATCCATTTACCATGTTGAATAACATGGATCTCACTATAAAATCAGTTTTATTATGGTAATTTTAGATATAATAAATTTATCCCACATATAATTTATATATTAATTCAATATATTCAAATAAACATCAAAATAATTACTAGGTTGTTTTAACCTGAAAATAAAAACTGTCAATACAATATACTTACACCTCACACATATCCATGATTGTAAGTTATAATTTATAAAAATAAAAAACCACGAGTTATGAGTGATTATTTGTATACCAAATTGATTCATTCCATATGTATTTATTCAAGAAGAATATTTTTTATCTTATTTATAGATTTAGGATACATGTTATCAGTTTTCATCCACCGAGGAACATATACCAATTGATAAAATTTCACACCCTGAATCCATCAATCTTCATGATTTTTTATATTGAATTGTGGTTTCCAGTCTTCTAAATATACACATACATATTGGAATAATTAAAATTTACCTTATGAAATTCAGTTGACGTGATTATTTTTTTATCAAGTCACATTACACTTATTTAATTTTTATATTAACCATAACCTTCGAGAATTATATGAAATCATTAGGATAAGAATTAATTTTATCTAAGATAATTCCCAAAAAAACTATAATTCATATTGCATTATATGTTTGATAAGAATACTTATTATTATATTGTAACATATCCTGTATGATAGAAAATATTTATATAAAACTAATGTCCCTCTATCCATTTACATATTTCAAATTATATAGTTTTTGATGTTTGACAGTGACATATATATAGTAAAACTGACATAAAATTCCATTTTATTAGTATTATATTTGTTATCAAACATTTTGGTTATTCTAAAAGATTATCATCAACCACAATTTTCATTTCCTCTGAATGGTCCATGTCATTTATACACTTTTACTGACATGAAATGATAAGTGAATAATATTTTTATTTCAACCACTATGAAGTTTTTTCCAGTGTAATGTCTAATATTTTTTACTATGATAAATTCTATTATAGATAAAGTGATATTCCATCTCATCTAGAAAAATTCCCATTTAGTAAACCAAACCCAAACATGGATAATTAATTCTGGAAGGGTTTCATACTTTATCTATTGATATCATGATGAACTCCATAACCTCATTCCTAGATTATTTCAACATATTATTGTTATGAATTAATTTTTTACTCATATTCAACCTATTTGATTCTAATATATTTATTTTCAACCAAACTAAACTATTTCAAAAAAGGCATGGTTTTATGAAATTATTAATACACACACACATACAAATTCAAAAAAACACATAGAAGAATATACAAAAAGAACTTGTTTATTCTATTCATTTACATATGATTTATAAAAAATAAATTGCATAAATAATATATAATATACCTATATGAAAAATATATATTTATATAATTATATAAGAAAGATACTATATAAAAATATATATAATTTAAAATATACAAATAAATAATCGTAGAATGTATAATAAATATATATATAATGTATTAAAAACACACACACACACACATGCGTGAGATGAGGTTCTACCTTCCACTACCTGGATTAATATCATCTTTGGTTGTAGATTTGAACATAATTATCGATACATGTTTCCATACTAGAATACATCGTCCACTCTTATTCATTTGTAATATTGTCACCCACCCTTTCTTCTTAAACATATATAAGAATAAATACAATATATATACTAACATATTTATTATAATAACATTATATTTACATATTTATTAAATGATATTTATTAATAATATAAGAATATATTATATTAATATATTAAATTTAATTATATTGTATATTGTAAATATTATTACAAAGAAATTTCAATATTTTATTTTTATTTTGCATGAAAATAATTACACACATGTAATGTCTAATGAAAATATATATTAGGAACTTTAGATTTGCACTAATTTGGATGGTGGGTTTCCTAAATCTCCCAAATGATTATTGCATGCAATCGGTGGGAATATACTTATGCTCTTTTTGCATCTTATTCCATCATCAGAAGGAATATTTAAATTATATTTCCTAATATGTAACACTATATTATCATTATCTAAAATTTTATTAGAGATTTTTGATATTCTACCTCTACAATAAGATTAAATCTTGGACCTTAGGAAGACTAGTTCCAACCTTTCACATTCTCAGAATCAACTGTATCTTATCATGGTGGTGACTTATAAACTGGTGCACATTATCTGGCTTATCAGGAATAGATGCAGACACGAGAAGGTTACAATCAGCATGCATTGTTCTATGGATCACTCAATGGTGGTCATGTATGGTTGTAATTCTATCCATAATAATCATCATAACAACTCCATATATTATTTTTATATATTGAGATGTTATTATTTTGTAGGTAATCATTATACTATTAATGTATCACTAGATACAGAATGAACCATAATTTTATTAAATGGATTAAATTTATCAATAAATGTGCTTCTAAATGGAATCATGGTCATACAAGCTTCAATTCCATTTTTAGAGATCATAATGGTAATTTCATGGGATCCCTTTTATGGACCCTATGAAATTGTATCATTTTATGTAGATTAAATGATTGGATTTATTAATGTAGTAGAGATGAAAAGGTAATGTGTATGTAAAAACTTATGGTTTGAATGTGATTCTTATTCCAATATGAAATCAGTCAAATTTGGTTATTATCATATTTCTTGGAAGATGACAACGGAACAGATAAAATGTTTGGATATTCTCTCATCCAAGATTTATTTCATAAAACATGTTTTCAGGAGACTAAATACCTTCTAGATGTCCTTGAAAATATTTGGGTGAGCTATGATGATCTCACATCATCTAATATGATATATAAGGACCTACTACTTCTATTTTGAAGATGTTTTTTTTGTAAAAACCCTTCATATATATTTCAATAATTTTATTTTGTTAATGAAAATTTCATTCCATTTAGAAAATATAATTTTTAATATATATATACATAGTAAGTATGAAAATTTTTATTATAAATTTATAAGACCTGAGAAAGATAATGTTTATTTAAGATTACACACACACACACACAAACTTGTATAAATATATTCTATAGTATTACATTTTAAATTTTTATTTCAAATTTCTATTATAAACTTGTACAAGATAATACATAAAAAACATTCAAACAGAGTAAATTTGTATTAAAAATTTTTGGTGATAATTTACAATATAAATTTCATTTAAATGTTTATGGTGTATATTTGAATATATATATATATATACATATAAATAATATTTCTGTGTAAAAATATAAATATATAATGTAATGTTCAAATGAAAGTTTACAATATAATTTTGACTAGAAAATTGGATTATAATTTTTTTTGATCAAATACATATTTGATTTTTTTGTGAAAATACATGAATACAAAATGTAATATATCAATAAAATAATTTGATGCAAATATCAACTTGAAATTTTCATTGAAATTTTTTTAATATAAAATTGAATTGAAATTTACAGTTTTATTTTACATTGTAAATATCATTTAAAATTATAGGGTTATTATTTGATATAATATAAATAAACACACATATATATATGTTTAAATACAATTATACTATGAAATTATATAGTAAATATTTATAATAAAATTTCTCAGAGCATATATACATAAAAATTTTCAATGTAATTATTCAACATACAATTTTACTGATTTTTTTAAAATTTACTCTGAGAATTTCTAGTGTATAAAAATAAGAAAAAACATTTTCTATTTCAATTCAACTGTAAATATATGAATGGTTTTATTTTTAGTGATGGATTTCAGACTAAATAGTCTAATTTTTCAATGAAATTTCAACTGAAAATTTTTATTTACTTTGGAATATTTATACATACATACAAAAATATTGTATAAAAGTGCTCTACAAATTTTTACTAGAAATATATGATGTCAATTTTCATTATAAAAGAAAAATGCACAAAACTTTATTAATACACATGTAATTAGATTAGTGTTAATTTTTAAAAAATATTACGATCGAAATTTTTAGTCTATACTTAAAAAGACACAAATAATTTTTCATCTAAATATCTCATTGTAAATTTCATTATAAATCTCCATTATTATATTTCTATACATTAATTTTTTATATAAATCTATAATGGAAATATTTCATGAATATATATACACACATATATATGTATATTAAAAATTATAAATATAATGATTTCATTGCATATATACATATATACTTGTTCTTTTTCATTGAAAATTTCAATGAAAAAACAAAATCAATATTTAATGTAATTATTTTAGATTTATATTCAAAATTTAATTTTCAATTGAAATTAAGATAATTCCAATAAAAATTTACACAGATAATTTATTTTTATGGTGGGAATTCAATTTAAAATTTAATATAATATATACATGACTTTTTTATTTTATTATAAATAAAATAAGGATATGGTCCATTAAAAACTATTTAGGGAGAATGAAATAATGAAACCTTAGAGAATCATCCAAAAAATCCTTAATGACTATGGGAGGAAAAGATCCAAGGATGAAAAATATCATCACCCTATCACTATGAGGCTCTTTTAAAAGAATAATGTATGCCACCACTTTTCCCTTGTGCCATTGTTAACCAATTGTTTCTTAATGGATTTCAAACCAACATTAAATTTGAGTCTACACAGAAATTCTTATTAGCGGTAATAAATCACTATGAATTTACTAGTGAAGGTTTTGATTGAGCATCGGTTAAGAGGATGAGGGGTTTGGGTTATATCACCTTATTTTAGATAATTATTTCATACTTTGTAACTTTCTTGTAGAGATAGTTAATTTTTAGGAATCTTTACAAATCCTACTGTGATATTAGGTACCACTATGCTGTTTATTTTATCAAAATTGTGTTTTGATGTGGACATATTTATGTATCATAATTTCTCTATATATATAATACTTGATTTTTATTACATGTTTAAATATATAAAATATGGGACACAAAACATTATCACCATATTAAAAGGTGGTGGGTGTTTTGGAGATGGGATCTAGCCTATGCGAGGGGCTTCCGATGTATCCCTATAAAAGCAATAAGAACCCATATTGTTCAGTTCCAGTTACTGGGGCACATCGTAGCTTTTAATATTATGTGAAAAAAAAATGTGGGCCTTTTAATGTTGTTAAACCATGAATGAGGGTTTATTATTTTTGAAACACATAGAGGCATCCCATGTATCCTGGAAAACAGGAATAAAAGACCACGTAGTTTAATTTTCAAAATTTAGAATCATGTGATATGACCTTACCATGAAATTTAACAACATAAAAATTGGATTTATATTATTCAGTATAAATTCTAGAACCTGAAACTATTAGGTAAATGATTCCACGAAATGGGTGATTTGGTCTTATGCATGAGATTCTCATCCTAGCTAATCTGGTTTATTAGAAAATAAACACGAGAGAGTGTATTCATTTCAATATGAAATATGGATCATTGAATAATGGTGATTTATAATTAATATGGAACGTTTTTTATGATGTTTCATATGGAATTTTATCCTTTTATATGGTCTGAATGAGGGATATAGCCTCATGGAGATGGGTTGTATCATACATATGGGGTTAACACCATGTTTTACTTGTTTGTTGGTAATTTAACTAGATAATATGTGGTTGCTCATAGTAAATATATCTCATTGAGAAAGTATGTATTGTGGGGAATAGGGTTCTTTTAGGAAGGTTATCATGTGGGACATTTCACGATGATTATGATTCGCGAAGTACACATGGTAGACTATTATAGGAGAATGGCTCCCTAATGGATCATTATAATGAGATAATTAATTAATTAATAATTGGGGCTTATATATAAGAAGTAATCACATGTATTTATCTATTTCTTGTTGTTTGATGGATAGATAAGGAATGAATACTAGATGTATGGTGTATTTGGCCTCATGAAGATGAAGTTCTAGATTATATAAGATATGATGCCTATGTAATTATAGAGAAGAAGTATGGATATGTGTGTAGATCATTTACATTCTTTTTGGAGATCCCTGACATGGTAAATGACTTAGGTGACTGTAGGATGGTAGAGATTACACAAAATATAAGGTTATTTATCATTAGAGTAATCATTTATTGGACCCAATAGATTTATGGTGGTCATAGGATGATCAAATTAATGATATAGGAAACCCCTGATTTGAAATAATAATTGGTGAAGGTCTCAATGACATGTCTAGGATAAAAACCCTAATTATCAAGGTAATAATTTTTTTTTATTATCTTTAGGGTTCCAATTTGGACAAATTCATATATAAAGACTGTATTTGTGGTCAACATGTTTCAATATTGGTCAAAACATAGAAGGAACTCCATAGTTAATGGTTATTGTCAAATAAAACAATTTTTGAACTGATCTTATGGTATAAATACACATATTAGAAGTGATACTTGGTATAAAAACTTATGTATAATATATTTTAGGATGATTTAATTACATGGGATTCATGTTTGAAAAAGAAAATGAAGAAGTGGAAAAATAAGGAAGTGGCATGGTCTTGGAATATGAAGGTGGTAACCATGAATGGGCGTTTTTTATGGGGTACATGAAATTTTACATGAGGAATGTGTTATATATGTGGTTAATTAAAAAATTGGACAACTAATCAGCCCACCTCGCTAGCCACAACCAAGGGTACATACACGAATCTAGGTCATTTGCACCCATGGGATGTATGCTAGGCAAGCTGAACACATGCACGAGGGTATGTGTGTATGCCCCAAGAGAACATGAGGAAAAGGCCAGGAATATTTAGGATGAATACCATATAGAATGTGGGCATAGATTTCTATTGAAAATAAAATTCTAAGGGGTAGTACCATGAAAGGGGAAAGAGTAATTTGGGTTTTTGTTGGAGTGGCTTTATTGATATACTGCACTCCACCCGTGATGTGGTTTCTATGTGGGACAAGTTATATAAATATTGTTCATCATTTGAAAACAAGGATTCAATCTTATCAATTAATGTAAAGATTGTTCCACCATCTAATCATGTTTTATCATCCATCTTTTTCCTTGTGTGTTTGAACCGTGGTCTTCCGAGGCCCCTTAGGTTTATGAACCAACCACGCCATCATCTTATTCTTCTCAGCACACAACTCCATCGCATCCATTCACTAGATAAGTGACCGAACCACCATAGAAGATCACTATATATCATATAAAGATCATTCCAACATGTTTAGGTCTATTGTATTGAATCAAAACAATTAATGCAATCTACGTATTGCATGCATGTAGATAACACGAAGAGAAATAACATGGTTTAGCGAAGGAGAAAGATGTTACTGAGGATACTTGGATAATTCAATCGTTGACATAAAATGAATATTTCATGTAATATTGAATAAATTTATAAGATCATAAGGGCACCTGTTAGAATAGGTAACTTTCAACGATATGCGATTGATCATCATAGGTACTTGAAATTATTTAAATGACATATAGTTTTGGCATTAAAAGCCCCAAGAATATGCCATTTCTTGTGGAGAATTGAATAAAAAAAATTGATCCTTCCCTATAAATATAGAAACACTATTCCATGAAGATGTAACTGCCTCTCATATACTCAAGTTCTCCAATTATAAAAAATAGATTACTCCCTTGTTCGTTGTTATATACAGAGGAGAATGTTGGATCCTGTAGACCTTCAACAAGTGAAAATAAATTTTTAAGTGTATTGAGATGATGGAGAACCACACTCTCTATGATAATATGAAACTATGAGTATGTGACATATTTATCCTAACTGTCTTCGTGATTTTGTGAAGAAGATCCTACTAGTACGCAAGTGGTGCAATAACATAATTGTTGTACTTCCTAAAGAACCATACAACCCCTGTGCGGAGAAGAATTATGAACCCTTACAAGAAGAAGAATATGTAACATCTCATTTTCCTAAAGAAAAGATGAATACCCTCAGATTTGAATGATAAATCGATATTGTGTGTAGATATATTTTTTTTGACAAAAAGTTTTTTTCAAGGCGATGGCCAGTATGTACATAGAAGAACTCATGTTCTTTGATGGATGAAACCCATGGTAGTGTATGTGTCTTCCAAGGGGTTTTGCCAATTTTTATTTGGATGTCTGAAAATTATGGAAGGATAAGATAATATAAAGAGTGTGCATTAACAAATTTATACCCATTAGGGTTTACATACTAGAGTAATACGTGGAATATGCATGCACTCTTTCATAAACATGCATATTCGGAGTAATTTAATGAAGATAAACTAGAAAGTGGGTTCACACTTGTAAATAAGAATAAGAAGTGAGACAAAGTAAGGAGTTATTCTAAATGGAACAAGAAATATCTCACGAAAATATGAAATGAAGAATGTAAACGAAGGTAGGTATGATGATGTTATGTTTGAAAATCATCATTGCATGAACAATCAGATATGTGTTTATGATTATATGCTAGAATAAGAATATGAGAAGAATAAAGAAGAAAAAGATGTGTGCATTTGGTTTTCCATATAATAAGAGAGAAAAATAAGTTGGTAACATGAATGATGATAAGAAAGTAACAAGTTAAGAGTCGAAGATCAAGAAGAAGTGTAACACTCAACCATTATAATCTGTTGGAAGAATATATTGTTTTTGAAATCCCTTTTCAATATTTGAAATACTATCTTCTTAGGATGTAAAAAAGAACAAACAAGGAGATGCAAGTTGGAATAGGTCAGCACCATTTTATGAAGTGGATTATTTCCCTCCACCCTCAAATATGTAGGGACTCAAACTTTCTAAAGGATTATTTTCAAATCCAAACCATTATAACAGTTACATCATTATATTGGATAATACCTATATTGGTCATCAACATAATTAGAAAATATATATCCACTCTTATTGATTAGTGAATCTTGTAAAAATATAATTTGAATATTTTTAATACTTTTTATTATTACACGCGATAAGGAAAATGTATTAATAAAATAATGTTTCTTAGAGGTCAAGAAGTATAGGGATAAATAGTTGGAATGTGTTTAAAAATTTTACAATACCGATTCACCCCACCCTCAAAGTGATAGATATATCCCAGACTAGTCATCTCAGTCCAATCAATCTTAGAGGAAAACATAAGAGCTTCCATTATCAAGGTAATACATGATCTATAGGGTGAATGCTGGTATATAAAACCAAGTCACAATATTCAAAAGAATATATATTATTACCTGGTAAATATATGACCACGTAGGGGACCATGGTGGAGTAAATTAGAGGTATATGTCCTGGGTGAAGGTGGAACCTATGTAAGGGAATTGGGTGCAATGGGTTCTCATGGATGACGATCGGGGTAAAGGTTCACCCTAATTCAAGGATGGGAAGATATGATACCCTAAGGAGTAGGCATGGGTGGTGGTTCTCCCTAATATGGGTTATGAAAATAGGTAACCCAATTGAGTAGTAGGGAGAAGTGGTCTATTTAATGGGGAGTCATGATTGAGGGTTCTCTCTAGTATAAAGGTAGATGGGAATGATATGTGTATATGGTGTACTAGAATATTATCATGCATCGGATATCATTCCCAAATTTGGGAGAGAGACGGATGAATTGGTATCCTATGAAGGGTTTGATGTTGTAAACCTGTGAGTGACATAACTAAGATTAATTTATAGGTAACTCCCATATTTTTTTACATAATTAAGATATCTTCATAGGGTCTAAATAGTAGGGAATCTAGAATTTGATTCCCATGGGGTTTTCAAATAATTATGTGTCCACATGCCTGAAATACTGACCTATGAGGACAATTTATAAAAAATAAAGGGACATGGGAATCACGGTTAGTATGGAGGATCATGATTTTATTCTAGGTGCATAACATGAGAATTATAGTGAAGAAATAATTTTATACATAAATATTACATCATTTAAAATAAATATTAAATATATTAAAATACTATGCATACCAAAATGGTAATTGTTTAGTGTCATTAAAGAAAGATATATGAACATATTATTTATTTTTATTCTTCAACATCTATTATTTAGTTCTTCTCACTTTTGATCCATCTTGGATACTATTATGAATACAATTCTTGATAAATAGGGGAAATTAAAAAATTTAAATAGTGTCCTAATAATCTTAGTTAGAGAAAATGTAGTAGGTTTCAATAGATGATCATTAGGAAGAATAAAATAAGAATAATTTTATGAGTTCATAATCATAACTTATAATGTTTACAACCAATAAATCATAGATCAATATCAATATTCAAGGAATATGGTATTATCATTTAAAATTAAATGTATCATAAATTTGATAAAACATCATAAATCAACCATGAAGTATAAGTTCAAATCATAGTAATTTCATAAAATTGTGGCACCATCATATGCAAATAAATGGTTTCATTTGTCAATTTTAACTAATTAGACCATTAAATCGTAGTGAATCAAGCATCACCACCTATTTTATTAAAAATAATTTATCACTAATCATCAACTATTTCCAATAGTGTATCAAGGATCACCACTTGTTTCACATAGTGGATCATACATCCCTACGTAATTCCTATTTTGGGTTGAGCACCTTAACTTGAAACCCTTAATAATATCATGAGATATAAAAGATAACATAATAAATTGGATGGATATATAATCTTATTCTCACCTATCACATAATGAAAATAATACATATGAGTGTCACAAGATCGTAAGAGATTCATCATATCATCATATTATAACCTATACCATTAAAATTGGTTTCATAAACATTTCGTAAATTCATTATAGCATAACCAAAGGATAAAAAATTTATTTCATAAACATCAAATCAAAAAATTGATGCACCACATAGAGAAAGTGTAATTTTTTTATCATTGTATTATATGACTGGTAATAAATGATTGACTTTAAAGTATATCATCTTAGATAAAAGTTCATTTAAAATATCCTAGGAATATTTCTTAAGAAAAATAACATATTCATTTTGAAACAACATAATAAAAATACAAATATTTCTAATATATTAAGGAATAATTTTTATTAATAATAATCAAGGAAACAAATATGGGAATATTCAACAACTAATTTTTCATGATGGAAGTTAATTCGATCCATTTCTGATATCATATTATGATGATTCCATTACAATTTTAAGAAAAATGTCAAAATACATCATTTAGAAAATTATAAGAATATTTTTTTGAAATGATTTTATGAAAATTCAATGGAAATTTAAAATGTATTTTAAAAATAATTGTGTAATAAAATAAAATTATTATTGAAATAATATTAAAGTATACATGGACAGGGAATAAAAATAATTATGAAAATATGACAAAACATAGTAAATTTTTCTTAATGATATTCATTTGGCCTATTGAGTACACAAATTGTAAAAAAGGAATAGAAAAAACATTTCCCAGGAAATGTGTAGATGATAAGAAAAATTAAATAGATTTTCCAAAAAAGGATCATATAATTTTCTAAATATAAATTCGTTCATAAATAATCTCAAAAAAAATTGGGTTGAGTCATAAAAATTGAACATCAAGTATCGTCTTTCAGGACACATGTTCAAAACATATGTATAATAAACATATATTTATTATATATGTATTGTATCAACGTACTCATACATATCATACATATATTATTTATTTATATCATCTTATCAACGATATATAAACATTTTTTATTAAAACCACTGTTTCATTTGACAACGTCTTCATTTTTATGATTGTTTTGGTTTGGAAGTCTCGTTCATTATGATTTGATCATGGTTCAACAATATATTTAATTTTAATATTCTCAATATTTTTATCAATATTTTTATAATATTTCATATAAATTAGAGATAAAAATGTAATAAATCACATAGTAGAGTCTGTAGTATGTATTTACTCAAAATTGATGTTATTATTTTTTGATTAATGGAAGGAATGAAAGTTAAAAAATAAATTGAATTTATAGAATAATTATTTTATCACATATATGATATATATATACATGAAAATCATCTTTATTACAATATATTTAAATTGAATATGAAAGATGAATCAAATTACATTGTGGATTTGGTAGTTCAAAGGTATACAAAAACAACATTATCATTTTCCAATGGATATGAGGATGGTGGATAATATTTATTACATCATCTTCATAAAAAATTCTTATATTTACTATACATAATTAATTATTACATAAATGGAAAATAAAGATATAGTGGAGGTATAATAATATATAAAATTGAAATTCATACATTAATAGTTATACCACTTTATTTCGAAACCATAATTGGATTATACCGTAATAATTGAATGGATATAATTTTTATGTTATAGAACCCATATAATGATTTTGAGAAGATAATATGATATTATTTTAGGAATTAGATATGATATAAATCTTAAACGTTTTTTATAATGAATTATAGAATGTTCCGTTTTTTAAATAAGAGGAGAAACACTCTTGGAATTACATAAAGTATTAAATTAATAATAATAAACATTCATAGAAAAATTGATCCAAAATGATATTTTTAGAATATAAATTGATTATTAGTCAAAATAATATCAACCAATAAAATATTAACAATTTTTTGCTATTTTTTAACCTATATCTAATTGTTTTAAACCCCTTTGAATACTTTTGACAATTACCATAATATCAATGTTTTATACTATTAAAGGGTTAATGATTTTATGATAAAAGAAAAAATGACTCATAAATGGAGAAATGTTTATAATTTGAACTATATCTCGTTAAAGTTTTCAAGGATGTATTTTTATAAATTTTAATATATTTTGTAAAATATTCTTTATTATAAAATATCATTAACTTCATTTTTAAAACTGTTCATTTTATTTGACCTTAAAAATATCATGATTGAAAATGAATTCTAATATAAAACATCAGTGAATATTAAATATTAAGTATTTATCAATAATATTTATGTGACACTATATATCACCGAAAAAATTACTTTTATAGTTTTCAATCTCATTTTCTTGATTTTTCTACTTCTTGTATGACAACTATTTCAATGTTCTGTAAGAATATAACATAATTATATCCTTATTAAAAATTAACAAAATTACAATGAATAAAAAATTAATTTATATTTGAAATAAATATTTTTAAAATATCATAATATTCTTTTTCCAATAATAAAATATTATATATTTTATATGTAAAAAGTGTCATTTTTTACATTATATTTTACAATGGTTACAATTCAAATTAAACGAAATTCAAAGGAAATGATCAGCAAATTTTTGAAATTTTGATTCCAAATATGAATCCATTTTAAAAAATTTATCTTCTATAAGTGGGACAAATTAATTAAAGATAAAAAGTCAAAATTTAAATTAATCATTGTATTTCAAAAATATAAAAATTCTTGAAATGTATTTATCTTATTCCATAATTTTTTTTATTTTCCACTACTCAATATAAAATCAATATTTTAAAAAAAATATACCAAACAATCACTATAATCTGATTTTGATATTATTATTTAAAAAATTATGTCATTAATCAGTTCTAACCATCTTCTGTGACTCATATTCGTCTATTTCAATGTGAATACATACTTAAATTAATATGATCCTTATATTTGTCATACCATTCACTATAATTTTAATAAATCCATATATTCAATGAAAAAACAACTTCTACAAAATCTATTTTTTTGTTAGGTAAATTTTATTCAATTATTCTAAATTCTCGTGAGGCTTATATAATCACCATATCATTATTCATTAGGAAATATCTCATTCACTTCATTGATAAATCACTACAGATTGTCAATCCTTCTCCACTTCTACAGTGTGTGAGAACATGTGGAATCATAAGTAAAAAATTTGGTTATATCCATGTTCCAAAACCATAGATATAGAGGTAAAAATTGTGCCAATATGTTGTATCCGTTGCTCTAGAAGGTTGTGTATGGTATTAGAGTGGCTATATCAATAATTTATCGACACGGTTTTAAGAGTCTATTTCCACGGTTTCCATCGTGGCAATAGAACATATTGCCATGGGTTTGGAAACAATGGGTATAGCTGTTATGGTTTTACACTGTCCAAAGAGGGCTATAGCCATTTTTTAAACTGTGTCTAAGCGTTTATTAACTATGGATATAACATTAAAATAAATTTCCATCGGTTGGATATGATCTCCATACCATATGTATAATGGATCAGACACCTTACCACTACATTACATACACATTATGGTATGTATATATATATTTATTATTAAATATATAGTTTAGAACAACGGAAATAGAAAAAACTATGGCTATAGGTCTTCCGAAAACATTCCCACATGGGGAAAATTCTTGAGTTAATGAGGTTAACATATAGCCTCACTTAAAGAAAACCTTGGTTAATGGTAGAGAATATAACCATGGTTTAAAACAATTGTGGTTATAGACTATAAAAAGAACCCTATTGGAATAGTTTAAGAAAACTGCATATATAGGTAGAGTCTATAGACATGGTATTGACAAAACCATGGCTATAACCTTGGTGTAAATACTTATATACTTGGATTTTATTTTTTTGGCTATTAATGATGGAATATATCCTAGTTTTCTAGTTTTAAGTGAGTAAACGTATATAAAGATACATGAAATTATCATCTCATTTAATAATCCAAAAGAATTTAACACCCTTCTGATTCATCTTGTTGAGTGGATTATATGTCCATAATAAATATCTCACATAGAATCAGTCATATTCCGGAACCCAGTAAAACTATGTATCATACTAGTTTCAGTTGGTTTGGACCATTTATAAATAAAATATGTCTCTAAAGGACCCACCAAAATACAATCAGATGAGATTATATGACCCAAAAATGAAACTCCAAAATCCAAAATTCACACATGGTAAATTATTCATATAAATTATCCTTTTATATTTTATTCAATAAAATTATCATGTGATATTAATTTTATTCCTTATTATTCTAATATTTACGAATATCATCAATAAATAATATCATAAACGAGCTGGGTTAATCTTTAAGGGAAAAAATCCTTAAATCTATAAAGATAGTAGGGTAATTAGAAATTCCAAATAGCATCCCAACAAATTCATAATGACTATACATCGGAAGCCCCTCTCAGAGGCTAGATCTCATCTCCCAAACACCCACCACCTCCTAATATGGTGATAAATTTTTCTGTCCATTATTGTATATATTTAAACATGGAATATCAAACCAGTATTATATAGAGAGAGTAATTATAATACATTAATATGTCCACATCAAAACATGAATTCGATAAAATAACCAGCATAGTGGTACCCAATATCATAGTAGGATTTTTAATGATTCTTAAAAAATAACTAACTCTACAAGAATGTTAGAAAACAATGAAATAATTATCTACAATAAGGTGATATAACCCAAACCCCTCATCCTCTTAACCAATTCTCCATTAAAACCTTCACTAGTAAATTCATTTTGATTTGTTATCATTAGTAAGAATGTCTGTGTAGACTCAAATTTAAATTGGGTCAGAAATCTGTTAGGAAAATATTGGTTAACCATGTCCCAAGGGAAAAGTGGTGGCAGACATTATTCTTTTAAAAGAGCCTCAGAGTGATATGGTGATGATATTTTCCATCCTTGGATATTTTCCTCCCGTGGTCATTAAGGATTTTTTTGGATGATTCCCTGGGGTTTCATTATTTCATGCTCCCTAAATAGTTTTTAATGGAACATATCCTTCTTATATTTATAATAAAATAAAAAATTCATTTATATATTATATTAAATTATAAATTGAATTCACACCATAAAAATAAATTATCAGTCTAAATTTTCATTGGAATTGTCTTAATTTCAATTGGAAATTTAATTTTGAATATAAATCTAAAATAATTACATTAAATATTGTTTTTGGTTTTTCATTGAAATTTTGAATAAAAAAGAACATGTATATATGTATGTATACAATGAAATCATTATATTTATTATTTTTTATATACATATATGTGTGTGTGTATATATTAATTAAAAATTTAATTTTAGATTTATTTAAAAAAAAATTTGTATAGATATATATTAATGGAGATTTATACTGTAATTTACATTGAAATATTTAGTTAAAAAATTATTTGTTTGTTTTTTGGTATATACTAAAAATTTGGATCATAATATTTTTTTAAAAATTAACACTAATCTATTTCCAAGTTTATTAATATTTTTGTGTGTCTTTTGTTTTTATTTAGAAAATTTACAACGTATATTTCTAGTATAAATTTTTAGATCCCTTTTATATAATATTTTTGTTTGTATGTATAAATTTTCCCAAGTAAATAAAAATTTTCAGTTGAATTTTCATTGAAAAATTGTACTATTTCATCTGAAAGCCTTCACTAAAAATAAAACTTTTCATATATTTACAGTTGAATTGAAATATTAAATGTGTTTTCTTAGATTTATTCACTAGAAATTGTCATAGTAAATTTTCGAAAAAAAATTAAGTAAAAAGGTTCGTTGAATAATTTCATTGAAAATTTATATTTATATATGATCTGAGAAATTGTAGTATAAATAATTACTATATAATTTCATAGTATAATTGTATCTAAACATATATATATATATATGTTTATCTATATTATATCAAATAAAAACCCTAAATTTTTAAATGAAATTTACTGTGTAAAATTAAACTGTAAATTTTCAATTCAATAATATATTAAAAAAATTTCAATGAAAATTTCAAGATGAGATTTGGATCAAATTATTTTAGTGATATACTACATTTCGTATTAAAGTATTTTCACAAAAAAATTAAATATGTATATGTTCAAAAAAATTTATAATCAAATTTTTTAGTTAAAATTATATTGAAAACATTCATTTGAACATTACTATATTTATTTATATTTTTACACATAAATATTATTTATATGTATATATATATTTAAATACATATCATTAACATTTAATCAAAAATTTATTTGTAAAAAATCACCAAAAAATTTTAATACAAATTTACTCTGTTTGAATGTTTTTTATGTATTATCTTGTACACGTTTACAATAGAAATTTAAAATTAAAATTTTAAATGTAATACTATAGAATATATTTATACATGTTTGTGTGTTTTTGTAATCATAAATAAACATTATATTTCTCAGGTCTTAAAAATTTATAATAAATATTTTCATACTTACTATGTATATATATATATTAAAAATTATATTTGCTAAATGGAAATAAATTTTCATTGACAAAGTAATTTTTTTGAAATATATCTAAATGGTTTTTAAAAAAAACACCTTCAAAATAGAGGCAGCAGGTCCTTATGTAGCATATTAGATGATGAGTGATCATCACAGCTCACCCCAATTTTTTCAAGGACATCTAGAAGGTATTTAGTCTCCCAAAAACATGTTTTATGAAATAATTTTTGGTTGAGAGAATATCCAAAAATTTTATCTTTTCTGTTGTCATCTTCCACGAAAGATGATAAGTACCAAATTTGACAGAATTCACAGTGGAATAATAATCACATTCAAACCATAAATTTTATCATACTCATTATATTTTCATCTCTACTACATTAATAAATCCAATCATTTAATCTACATAAAAATGATGCAATTTCATAGGGTCCATAAAAGGGATCCCATAAAATTACCATTATGATCTCTAAAAATGGAATTGAAGCCTGTAGGATATGATTCCATTTAGAAGCACATTTATTGATAAATTTAATCCATTTAACAAAATTATGGTTCATTGTATATTCAAGTGAAAATTTAATAGTTGAATGATTACCTATAATATAATAACATCTCAAAATATAAAAATAATATATCGAGTTGTTACAATGATTATTATGGATAGAATTACAACCATACATGAGCACCATTGTTTGATCCACAGTGCATTGCATGCTAATTATATCTTTCTCGTGTATGCATCTATTCCTGTTAAGCCAGATAATGTGTACTAGTTTATAAATCACCACTATGATAAGATACAGTTGATTCTGAGAATGTGAAAGGTTTGAAATAGTCTTCCTAAGATCGAAGATTTAATCTTTTTGTAGAGGTATAATCTCAAAAATATCGAATAAAAGTTTAGATAAAGATAATATAGTGGTACATGTTAGAAAATATAATTTAAATCTTACTTTTGATAATGGAATAAGATGCACAAAGAGCATAATTATATTCCCACTAATTGCAGGAAATAATCATTTGGGAGATTCAAGAAACCCACCATGCAAATTAGTTTAAATATAATGTTCCTAATCAATATTTTGTTTAGACATTACATGTGTATAATTATTTTCATGCATAGTAAAAATAAAATATTAAAATTTCCTAGTAATAATATTTAGAATATACAATATAATTTCATTTTATATATTTATATTATATATTTTTATATTATTAATATATATAATTTAATAAATATGTAATGATAAATTTTTTATAATAAATATCTTAGTATATATATTATATTTATTCTTATATATGTCTAAGAAGAAAGGGTGAGCGAAAATATAAAAAAATGAATAAGAGTGGTAGATGTATTCTAGTATGGAATCATAGATCGATAAATATGTTCAAATATACAATCAAAGATGTTATTAATCTAGGTAGTGGTAGGTAGAACCTCCTCTCACACAAGGGTGTGTCTGTGTGTTTTTAATACTTAATATATATATTTGTTATACATTATAAGATTAATTATTTGTATATTTTAAATTATATATATTTTAATACAATATCTTTCTTATATAATTATGTAAATATATATTTTTCATATAGGTATATTATATATTCTTTATGAAATGTATTTTTTATAAATCATATTTAAATGAATAGAATAAATAGGTTCTTTTTGTATATTCTTCTATGTGTTTTTTCTAATTATTATGTGTGTGTGTGTTATTGTGTGTATATTAATAATTTCATAAAACCATGTCTTTTTTGAAATATTTTTCTTTAGTTAAATATTAATATTTTTGAATCAAATAGGTTGAATATGAGTAAAAAATGTTTTCATAACGTTAATATGTTGAAATAATTTTGGAATGAGGTTGTGGAGTTTATCATGTTATCAATAGATAAAGTATGCAACCCTTCCAAAATTAATTATCCATGTTTGGGTTGGTTTACTAAAGGTGAATTTTTCTAGATGAGATTGAATATCACTTTATCTATAATAGAATTTATCATAGTAAAAAATATTAGACTTTACCCTGGAATGAAAATTCATAGTGGTTGAAATAAAAATATTATTCACTTATCATTTCATGTCAGTAAAAGTGTATAAATGACATGGACCATTCAGAGGAAATGAAAATTGTGGTTGACGATAAACTTTTAGAATAACAAAAATGCATGATAACAAATATAATACTAATAAAATGTAATTTTATGTCAGTTTTACTATATATATAACACTATCAAACATAAAAAAACTATATAATTTGAAATATGTGAATGGATAGAGAGACATTAGGTTTATATAAATATTTCTATCATACAAGATATGTTAAAATATAATAATAAGTATTCTTATCAAACATATAATGTTAAATGAATTGTATTTTTTGTAGTAATTAGCATAGATAAAATTAATTCTTATCATAATTATTTTATATAATTCTCGAAGGTTATGGTTCATATAAAAATTTAATAAGTGTAATGTGACTCGATAAAAAAATAATTAATTTATCTGAAATTCATGAGGTAAATTTTAATTATTACAATATGTAGGTGTATATTTAGAAGATTGGAAACCCCATTTATATATAAAAAAGCATGTATATTGATGGATTCATTTTGACAATGTTTTTCCATTGGTAGATATTCCTCGGTGGACGAAAACTGCTAACATGTATCCTAAATCTATAAATAAGATAAAAATATTCTTCTTGAATAAATACATATTGAATGAATACATTTGGAATACAAATAATCACTCATAACACATGGTTATTTTTTTTATAAATTATAACATACCATCATGGATATGTGTGAGGTGTAAGTATATTGTATTGTCACTTTTTATTTTCAGGTTAAAAGAACCTAGTAATTATTTTGATGTTTATTTGGATATATTGAATTAATATATATATTCCATGTGGGATAAATTTATTATAATCTAAAATTACCATAATAAAAATGATTTTATGGTGAGAACCATGTCATTTAACATGGTAAATAGATTCATACTCATCGATAAAATTTAGTCTATAAAATTAATGGTGTGAGGGGGTATCTATATGGAAGGAAGGTACAAAATCAATTATATTCAAATATAATATGATGTTTTTCAATTTTATAATATAATGACCTGAATTTACTAGATCCTCACCTAGGTAACAATGAAACCATGTTTCAACCATGATGCATACATCTTATAGGTCACGGTTTAGATAAATTTTTCATGGATATAAATCTTCTAAATGGAATGTATTATCCACTATGAAACATAATAGATTATTGTAAATTGAAATAAATTACAAAACCATGAACAAAAAATATACCAAGAAAAAATTAAAATATAAAACATGTATAATTCATGAATATTAGATAGATTAATAAACTTTTAATATATCTATATATGTGGTAAAAATTTCCCAGAACCAACTAGTGTAAAAAAACTCAAACACCTTGTAAACCACATCTGTACCTAAAACATCCCTCAAATATCTAAATCATGCAATCGGCCATGGTCACCCAGATAACATCCCTTGAAAATAGTACCAATGCTATCTAAAAATATATGTAGGCAAAATTAGCAGTTAGAAAACTCTATACTCCAAAGGATATCAACTACGGGTTGAAAACCCAAGCTAATGTCATGAATGTATAATAATTAATGGAATATAGTTTTTATATAGAGTATTATCTTATAGTTTTCAAATGAACAATGATACTCATTAAGTATTTGGGAAATAAATAATGAAACCCAAATCCATGGCCTAGCATGCTTGATAAATGAAATCATTCAAACTATAAATGAAGATACTTTTGTACCTTTCAACAAAGATAGTTTTTTCAATTTTCATCAATTCATATTCTTGGTGAATATCATAATATTGGAAACAAAAAACCATCCTTCCTCTAGTGGTATCTATAGTTTGTACTTAATCTCTTGATGATCAAGTGAGATACTCATGTCACCCAAACTATGTTAGTGCCTCATGATTGAAATGTGTGAATATAAAGAGTGAATTAGGTATGGACAATATTTATAAAATTCAAATAAAAACTTTCATTGTTTCCATAACATGGTGAATAAACATTTATAAATCCATCATGGGAACTCCCCAAGTGAACATGCATCCACTCATATGTTGTGATTAAAAAATTGGTTATATTAAATACAAAATTTTACTATTACATCTCTCAAATTCATTTAATCTTATAAAATGATTAAAAATGATAAGATATGTGAAATATTATCTCAAATAATTGAAATTAATATTTCAATTAAAAAAATAGGTATTGTTCCAGGGTATCATATACCATGGATTATGATATAGAAAGTTGTACAATAAAATATTCATTGAAAATATCATATAATCACTATTTTTGATATCTCCCCATCGAATAATAAAATATAACCAAATGATTGATATACATTTTAAATTTATGGAATATATACTTCAATTTCTTAGTCACACTAAAGCCTTAATAAATTTTCTCCATTTTAACTTATATTACATTATAAATATTATCCTGTAAAACCTTGTCCAAAAATATACCTGGATAACATCCAAAACACTTTTATTAATCATTAATAGTAATCACTGTACATGACATTATATGAATGAATTTGTGAATACCAATGCAAATGTTTTTTGAAAAATCTCTAAAACACATTTAGATCATCCCTTTATGTCAAACTAGGTCAAAATAATGTTGGATACTTCCAATTCACAACATTGTGTATTACTCAATCCCAATTTAGTGAACCCAATTATGTGACCCAATTGGACATCATATCATTGAAAACAAATATGAGTCATCAGATCTGTATATTTATTCAAATAGATATATCAAATAATGAATTAGTTCTACTTAAACTATTAAAGTGTCTAACATGATCTTTATTATTATTATTATATATATATATATCACTATACCCATGTACCCCAATTGTTTCATATTCAAGAAAACATTCTCATATGATCCAATTTTTTTCGACAACGATTGATCATAGTACAAAGAGTATGTCAATCCCTTATATGTAACTCATACATTATCATTAATTTAAGTATATATTAACAAGGAAGATGATTACATCACATGTCGTCTAACTTTTTTTATGATCATGTCACATGTCCTTCACCAGAAGTGATATGCACAACATATATACTATCTAAGTTTAACCACACACTACCTTAGTCCATCTTAATAGAGATCCCAAGTGTCAAACTCATCATATGGGAGGAATAATCCCATCTTATATGTTCTTGATCGAGTGAAATGATCAGTAATATACCCAAACACTAGAATATTAGCTAATACACAGTGCATTCATAATAAATGTATAAACTTATGAAGGTTCTCATCCTAATAATACCTAACAAAAATTTACAATAGTGTATATATAATATATCATATATGATGGAATATCAGACCAAACATATGTTTGTTGAAAAATTTGGGTTTTTCTAAATCATTATATCTATAAGTAATTCTTAAAACATCACTATGTTACTACCTAATAAAACCATCCCACATTACACTTTAATTAGAAACATATACAAAAAATGAAAAATCGAATAATAGTGAAATTTAGGAATCACATTCTTAATGATTAGCACTATAAACATATAAAAACTTCCTAAATCCACAATATCAAATGTTACAATATCAACATTTATTTTTTATTTAGATATCATTCAAAGTATATAATCATCGATCTTATAACCCATTATACAATAATTTTACATGAAATATTCAAGTAAATAATATAATTATTAATAGTATTACATAAAAACACATCATAAAATCATTTATGATAAAGTGAAATTGAATATTTTTATTAGCCTTCACAATAATTTATGAAATATTTATATCCAATTTCTAATGATAATTAAATATATCTCCTTACATTTTGCGTTACTATTATATATACTAATATTTTGTAAAATTTACATTAATTTGTGACATGTTTAATCCTCTATATGAAAATATTGAACTTATCTAAGTCAAGAAATTCTCCCATTAGAATGTTAGACATTATATTCTCTTCATTATGTCATGAAAAGATTCATGAACTAATTTTTTATGTAAATAATATATATTTTCATTAAGTTGGAATATTTGACAAATAAACTATTGTTTTTGTATCATATATGGTAATCTATATGTTTGAAGCATTTTACTGAATAGAATATTAATATTTAAAACATGTCAATGATGGGTGGTGGAATAATATACCTCATATTTTATGAAATATCTAGATAAAATTTTAAATCCTCAATAAAACAATTTTATCATCATTTTCTTATCAAAATATTCTATATAATATATTTGTTGATAAACCATATGTATAAAATTCATTATCTCATATTTATCAAATGGCTATTTATTAATAATAATGTGTTATTATCTCATAGGGTAAATAAAATTATGATACAAATCCCTTTCTCATATATGTCTAATTTTGATTTATTTATTTATATTCAACTCTTTGATAAAGAAACACCTTGCTTCCACAATCGTATAGACATTACAAGCCTTGTAAATTCATTCAATGATATTGAACTCTTACAAATATACAACACTTGTAATGTATACATTTGGTATATATACCCTTAAAAACCAATAAATTGGTTTCTATAATACTAATACCTACTATATATATAATATAGAGTTTCAAAACCCATTTAGTTATAATATAAACTTTTATCATTTGAGATCATTAGTTATTATTCATAATGATTTTAGTATTTAAGGTCCTTGACTACCTAATTGAGGATACATTTCCATAGATTACAAATAAATTTTCTTCTTAGGGTTTGAACTTTACCCAATTGTACTACTAAAAATGCACCCATAACTCGACATCGGATGCCTAATTCACCCATCCTGAAAAAGTTGTTAACAATAGTATAAAAAATTATTGAATTCATTAATAATATTGTAATATTTCCATTAGTGATAATATAATAAATTCCATGACTAGAATAATCCTCAAGGAAACCTCTACACTCATTAAGCCATTGAAAAATCAAATAATATAGAGTATATGAGTGGAGACTAAAATTACATATGTAATTTTTTTATCTAGTACCATTGAAACCCCAATTGAATCATTTTATTCTTCTCATAATCATCTAGATTCTATGTACAAAACACCATAAATAATTTTTTTATTCATGAATGTATTACTATAACACATAAAGTATTTTTTATTACAAAATAATAGTACATCACATACATTTCATTGGGATTTCATACAGTTAGCCTCTATTTTTAATGATTTATTTCAAATATATTTTTGATTTTGAGGTTTCTACAATTTATAAAATATTAGTATTATAGTTGTTTATTATTTATTAATAATGTTTAATAAGAATTTTTATTAAATTTACTCCCACTAAAATTATGGACCCATTTCAATTCAACATATCCATTAGTGTTCCATGATCCACATTTAACATAGTAATGAGTCTAATTTAGATTTAATATCAAAACATAGTTATTTGTGTATTATATTATCCCAATCATATAATATAATAATCATGGATTGTTGAGTACAAAAAACTTTTTCTAATCTAACATATGGATAAAAAACTATATTCTTCTAGTTTTATATCACTTTGGGTTTCCCAAATATATATATCCTTACCTTATTCGTTTTTTATCCATTACCATCATTCTGTACACATGGTAATCCATGGTAATGCATCTTTTCAAGAACCAATCTGATTAAATGATCATGTCCCGACCCATGTTATGAGGCCTGGACATGACTACCACAAACACGTCTCTCATTGGCTAGAGGATAGTGACTTGCACCTGAAGACTTTTCCGAAAAAGGGAAGGTGTTTCTTTTGAGGATTGTACACACTAAAAAGGGGAAACTAAAGTAAAAAACCAACAAAATTATTGTATAACCATGTGAGTAAAGTAAAACCACAAATAGAACTATAAAATGATAACATTTGGCCAGAATACAAGCCCTAGAAACTGAAAATAAAGTAATCAGTTGTCGTATCTGACCTTGATCTCTACATGGAGGGTAGTAGCTATATGTCTGAAGTCAAAGAAGATGATCTCGACTATTCTCATATCTCCAAGCTCCACCAAGTCCTGAACCTTCAAAGACTGCTTCATAGCATTAGTAGTCTACACCGGACACATAAAATCCAATGGAGCTCATGCATTGGGGAGTATAACAATACCCAATAAGGAACCTGAGACCCCTGATGGTCTCTCAGTAATACACAATGTAAATCCTCAAATGAAATACCACAAAGGTAAAATCACAAGCAATAACTAAATAATGAATCACAAAGAAAAAGAGACATCTCACACTAATGGTATAACTTCACGGTTAATGTGATATGGATGACTACTCGTAAATCCAGATTATCCTATCCATACTAACTCTACTTCTAATGAATATATGTCACTATATATTGTCTCATATTGGTCACTAGATGTTGACCCATATTGGTCCCTGGTGTTGACCTTTATTCGTCTCTAGATGCATATTCGTATTTGTCATTGGTTCTGACCTGTATTGGTCACTGATACAGATGTAGGGATGATTCATCATACAGCTAGATCATCCCACTCTGGAGTTTTTTATGTTGACCCGTATTGGACGCTCTTCTTAATCATGTCACATACAGCCACTAGATTCTCTCATTAAGATCAACAAATCTCCGGATGATTCTGGACCTCAAGCCATCCGTCATATATCAACCGGTACGAAGTCCTGCAAAAATAATTCCCAAGAGACATCCCCTGCCAACGAGTTCCAAACATGATAGACGGCGCGTCGATCGGTCGCCCAGTCTGTGAGATGTGGGAACTTTTGTAAAAATGGATCACTTGGATTCATGTCAGATCTAACCTAGTTTTCATGCCTAACTCCACAAAGTCTCACTTATAGTATCTCTATTGGTCTACCTTGTCACAAGGTTCCTTATTCCCCAGATGGTGCATCGGTCAGATTCTCGGTCTGTTAGCTATTGGCATTTTAGTGTCGAGGGACTAGTTGAATTTGGAGTCGATCCAACCCGGTCATAATAAAACATTTTTCAAAAATCTCATGAATTATTTCAAAAGGACAATCTCACTCTAAGGATCCCATCATCGTAGAAAGTTCATCAAACAGACCTTTGGTTCGCAAAATATGACCCATTAAGCGTTTTTGGGCCCAAGAGGGGTCTGTGTCTAGTCTGACCCATTATGAGTGTGACCAAACACGGACTGAACCGGCATGGGTCGGCCCAGTTGGGATGGTCTGGGCCATATAGGGCACGGTACATTGGGCCATGGAACGACCTGGTCCACCGGGTGACGTGGTTCGACAGGCTACCGGGCCCCACGCGGGGCACGCGGTCTGCCTGCCGAGTGGCTCAAAGGAGCCGTTCAACCCCTTCACTACTGGAATGTGGGTTTTCTCCACACTTCCATACCAACGGTTTCATGAAACCATTGTTAAAGGATGGTTTAGGGGGGACTTTTACCAACAGTTCCTTAGAACTGTTGGTATGGAATTTTGGGGAAAAACCCACATTTCCAAAAGTGAAGGGGCTGAACAGCTCCTTAGAGCCACACGGAAGGCAGACTGCGCGGACCGTGCAGGGCTCGGCAGCCTGTCGGACCATGTCGCCCGGTAGACCGGGTCGTTCCATGGCCCAACAGACCAGGCCTGATGTGGCCCAGATCATCCCAACTAGGTCGACCCATGCCAGTTTGGTCTGGGTTTGGTCACACCCAGAACGGGTCAGACCAGACATGGACCTCTCTTGGGCCTAGAAATGCTTAAAGGGCCATATTTTGGGAGCCAAAGGTCCATTTTATGAACTGTCTATGGTGCTACGATCCTTAGGGTGAGATAGTCCTTTTGAAATAATTCATGAGATTTTTTAAAAATGTTTTAGTATAATCGGGTTGGATCGACTCGAAATCCAATTGGGCCCTCGACAATAAAATGCCAATAACTAACAGACTGAGCATCTGACCGATGCAACATATGTGGAATAATGTCCCTTGTGACATGGTATTACAATAGAGATACTCAAAGTGAGATTCTGTGGAGTTATGTGGGAAAACTGGGTTAGATCTGACTTGAATCCAACCGATCAATTTTTACAAATGTTCCCATATCTCACAGACCGGGGGACCGATCGACGCGCCGTCTATCACTTTTGGATCCCGTTGGAAGGGGATGTATCTTGGGAATTCTTTTTGTAAGATTTTGTACCGGTTGATATATGACCGATGGCTTGACGTCCAGAATCTTCTAGATATTCGGTGATCTGAATGCAAGAATCTAGTGGATGGCTGTGACATTATGAAGAAGAGCGGCCAATACGGTTCGACATAAAAAACTCACGAGTGGGATGATCTAGCTGTATGATGAATCATCCATAAATCTGTATCAGTGTCCAATATGGGTCAGAACAAATGAAAAGTACAAGTCCGCATCTAGCGATGAATACAGGTCAACACCAGAGACCAATATGGGTCAACATCTGGTGACCAATACGATTCAGTATACAGTGACATATACGCATTAGAAGTAGATTTAGTATGGATATGATGATCTCTCTTTATTACTAGCCATCCATATCACATTAACCATTATGTTATACCATTAGTGTGAGCTGTCTCTTTTTCTTTGTTATTCATTATTTAGGTAATGCTTGTGATTTTACCTTTGTAGTATTTCTTGTGATGTTTTACATGGTGGATTACTGAGAGACATTTAGGGGTCTCAGGTTCCTTATTGGGTATTTTTATACTCACCCATGCATGATCTCCATTGGAATATATGTGTCTGGTGTAGACTACTAATGCACTGAGGCAGTCTTTGGAGGTTCAGGACTTGGTGGAGCTTGGAGATATGAGAGTAGTCGAGATCCTCTTCTATGACTTCATACATACAGCTACTACCCTCCAGGTAGAGCTCAATGGCAGATACGATAACTGATTACTTTATTTTCAGTTTCTAGGGCTTGTATTTTGACCCAATGTTTTCAGTTTATAGTTGTATTTGTGGTTGTACTTTACTCTCATGGTTATACAATAATTTTGTTGGTTGTTTACTTTTAGTTTCCCCTTTTGAGTGTATAAAATCCTCAAAAGAAACACCTTCCCTATTTCAAAAAAGTCTTCAGGTTCAAGTCACCAACCTCTAGCCAATGGAAGGTGTCCTTGTGGTAGTCACATCCATGCCTCACGGCACAGGTCGTGAAATGATCATTTAATCCGATTGGTTCTAGAAAAGATGCATTGCCATGGATTATCATGTTTAAAGAATGATGGTAATGGATAAAAAACGAATAAGGTAAGGATATACATATTTGGGAAACCCAAAGAGATATGAAACTAGAAGAATATAGTTTAGTTTATCCATATGTTAGATTTGAAAAAGTGTTTTGTACTCAACAAACCAAGATTATTATAAGATATGATTGGGATAATATAATACACAAATAACTAATTTGTGATATTAAATATAAATTAAACTCATTACTAAGTTAAATGTGGAACTTGGAACACTAATGGACATGTTGAATATAAATGGGTCCATAATTTTAGTGGGAGTAAATTTAATAAAATTTCTTATTAAATTTTATTAAAGAATAAAAATCAACTAAAAATTTAATATTTTATAAATTATAGAAACCTCATAATCATAATTATAATTGAAATAAATCATAAAAAATAGAGGCTAACTGTATGAAATCTGAATGAAATGTACATGAAGTACTATTATTATGTAAAAAAATTTATGTGTTATAGTAATACATTCATGAATAAACAAATTATTGATGGTGTTTGGTACATAGAATCTAATGATTATGAGAAGCATAAAGTGATTCAATTTGGGTTTCAATGGTACTAGATAAAAAATTACCTATGTAATTTTAGTCTCCACTCATATACTCAATATTATTTGATTTTTTAATGGATTCATGAGTGTAGAGGTTTTCTTGAGGCTTATTATAGTCATAGGATTTATTCTTTTATCACTAATGGAAATATTAAAATACTATTAATGAATTCAATATTTTTTTATACTATTGTTACCAATTTTTTGAGGATGGGTGAATTAGGAATCCGATGTCTAGTTTGGGGTGAATTTTCAGTAGTACAATTGGGTAAAGTTCAAACCCTAAGAAGAAAATTTAGTTGGAATCTATGGAAATTATTCCTCAATTAGGTAGTCAAGGACCTTAAATACTAAAATCATTATGAATAATTACTACTGATCTCATAGGATAAAAGTTTATATGACAACTAAATGGGTTTTTGAATCTCTAAATTATTTATATGGTAGGTATTAGTATTATAGAAACCAATTTATTGGTTTTTAAGGGTTTATGTACCAAATGTATACATTACAAGTGTTGTATATTTGTATGAGTTCAACTTCATTGAAAGAATTTACAAGGCATATAATTTCTATTTGATTGAGGAAGCAAGGTGTTTCTTTATCAAAGAGTTGAATAAAAATAAATAAATCAAAATTAGACATATATGAGAAAGGGATTTGTATCATAATTTCATTTACCCTATGTGATAATAATACATGTTTATTAATAAATAGCCATAAAATAAATATGAGATAATGAATTTTATAACTATGGTTTATCACTAAATATGTTCTATAGTATATTTTGAGAAGAAAATAATGATAAAATTGTTTTATTGAGGATTTAAACTTTCATCTAGATATTTCTTAAAATATGTGGTATATTATTCCACCACCCATTATTGACATGTTTTAAAGAATAATATTCTATTCAGTAAAATGCCTCAATAATATAGATTACCATATATGATACAAAAATAATAGTTTATTAGTCAAATATTCCTACTTAATGAAAATATTTATTATTTACATAAAAAAATTAGTTTATGAATCCGGTAATGATATAATGAAGAGAATATAATGTCTAACATTTTAATTGGAGAATTTATTGACTTAGATAAGTTCAATATTTGCAAATAATGGACTATACCTGTTAAAAATTAATTTAAAGTTTAAAAAATATTAGTATATATAATATTAACAAGAAATATAATGAGTTATATTTAATTAACATTAGAAAGTAAATATAAATATTTCATAATGTATTGTGAAGGCTAATAAAAAAATTTAATTTCACTTTATCATAAATGAGTTTATGATGTGTTGGTATGTAATCCTATTAATAATTATATTATTTACTAGAATATTTCAAGGAAAATTTTTGTATAATGGGTTATAAGATCGATGATTATAAACTAAGAATGATATCTAAATATAAAATAAATTTTGACATTGTAACATTTGATATTGTGGATTTATGTATTTTTTATATTTTTAAGGTGCTGAACATTAAGAATATGATTCCTAAATCTCACTGTTATTCAATATTTCATTTTTTACATATGTTTCTCATTAAAGTGTCATGCGTGATGGTTTATTAGGTAGTCACATGTTATGTGGTAAGAATTACATAGAGATTTAATGATTTAGCAAAACCCAAAATTTTCAACCAACATATGTCTGGTCTGATATACCATCATATATGATATAGTATATATACACTATTGTAAACATTTTTTATGTATTATTATCAGAGTATAATAATATACATTGCATCATAAAAAAAGGAAATATCCATATTATCATTCTTTGAAAATGGTTACAGAAATACATATATTAATATACATTTTTAGAAGTGTAAGGATAGTTTATCTCTTAATATATTACATTGACATATCCAAAATGGATGTTCATCATAGATTATTATAAGTTATAATAAAATATGAATGTTAGCATGAATATTATTCTTTTATAAATATAAAAAATACTCTTATGTGTTATAAAAGAGGTGTTATGTGTTTGAAGAAATGTAGAGTATAAAACAAGGACTGTTATACACAACATTTTAGGTATAATAGGGGCCTATGGATAATATTGTGAGTCCCCACTATATGAGGATTAGTGAGATACCTAGGATGATAACCTTCATAAATTCATAAATTTCTTATGAATTCATTGTCGATTAGCTAATATTCGAGTGGTTGGGTATATTACCGATCATTTCACTCGATTGAGAACATATATGATGGGATTATTCCTCCCATATGATGAGTATGACAGTTGGGATCTCTATTAAGATGGACTAATGTAGTGTGTGCTTAAACCTAGATAGTATATATGTTGTGCATATCTCTTATGGTGAGGGACATGTGTCATGATCATCAAAAAAGTTAGACTACATGTGATGTAATCATCTTCCTTGTCAATCTAGACTTAAATAGTCGATAATGCATGAGTTACATATATGGTATTGACATACTCTTTGTACCATGATCAATTGATGTCTTAGAAAAGTGGATCATATATCTAATGTTTTCTTGAATATTAAAAAATTGGGGGACATTGGTATAGTGATATATATATATATATATATATATATTATAAAGATCATATTAGACACCTTAAGAGTTTGAGTAGAACTAATTCATTTCTAGATATATCTATTTGAATAAATTTACTGATCTGATGACTCATATTTGTTTTCAATGATATGATGTCCAATGGGGTCACATATTGTGGTTCACTAAATTGGGGTTGAGTAATACACAATGTTGGGAATTGTTAGTATCCAACATTATTTTGACCTTGTTTGACATAAAGAGATGATCTAAAAGTGTTTTAGAGATTTTTTTTAAAAAAATTGCATTGGTATTCAAAAATTCATTCATATAATTTTGTGTACAGTGATTACTGTTAATGATACATAAAAGTGGTTTGGATTTTATCCATGTAGATTTTTGGATAAGGATTCACAGGATAATATTTATAATATAATATAAGTTAAAATGGAAAAAATTCATGGGGGCTTTAGTGTGACTGGGATATTGAAGTTTGTATTCCATAAATCTAAAATGTATATCAATCATTTGGTTATATTCTACTATTCGATGTGGAGATATCAAAAATAACGATTATATGATATTTTTAATGAATATTTTATTGTACAAAATTCTATATCATAATCCATGGTATATGATACCACAGAACAATACCTATTTTTTTGAATTGAAATATTAATTTCAATTATTTGAGATAATCTTCCACATATCATATCATTTGTTATTCATTTTATAAGATTAAATAAATTTGAGAAATGGAATAGTAAAATTTTATATTTAATATACCCACTTTTATTTACCTACAACTTATGAGTTGATGCATTTTCCCTTGAGGAGTTCCCTTGAGGGATTTGTAAATGGTTATTCACCATGTTATGGAAACAATGAAATATTTTCCTTCAATTTTATAATTCATTTCCATACCTAATTCACTCTTTATCTTCACACATTCCAGTCATGATCCACTAACATGGTTTGGGTGACATGAGTATCTCACTTGATCAAGAGATTCAGTACAACCTATATATACAACTTAAGGAAGGATGAGTTTTTTTTCCAATATTATGATCTTCATCAGAAATATGGGATGATGAAAAATGAAAAAACTATCTTTGGTGAAAGGCACAAAAGTATCTTCATTTATAGTTTTAGTGATTTCATTTATCAAGCATGCTAGGCAATGGATTTGGGTTTCATTATTTATTTTCCATATACTTAATCAGTATCATTAAATCATTTGAAATCTATAAGATAATAATTTGTATAAAAACAATATTTCATTAATTATTATACATTTAGGACATTAGCTTGGGTTTTCAACACGTAGTTCATATCCTATTGAGTATAGTGTTTTATAACTGATAATTTTTCATACATATATTTTTAGATAGCATTGGTACTGTTTTCAATAGATGTTATCTTGGTGACCAGGGCCGATTGCATGATTTAGATATTTGTGGGAGGTTTTATGTACAAATGTGGTTTACAAGGTGATTGAGTTTTTTTACACTAGTTTGTTTTGGGAATGTTTTACCACATATATAGATATATTAAATGTTTGTTAATCTATCTAATATTTATTAATTATTCTTGTTTTATGTTTAAATTTGTTCTTGGTTTCTTTATTGTTCATGGTTTAGTAATTTATTTCAATTTACAATAATATATTATGTTTCATAGTGGATAATACCTTCCTTTTAGAATATTTATATCCATGAAAAAAGTCTCTAAACCGTGACCTATAAGACGCATGCTTCCGGGGTGAAACATGGTTTCATTGTAACCTTGGTGAGGCTCTAATAAAATCAGGTAATTATATTATAAAATTTAAAAACATCATATTATATTTTAATATAATTGATTTTGTACCTTCCTTCCATATAGAATACCCTATCACACCATTAATGTTATAGCCTAAATTTTATCGATGAGTACAAAATCCATTTACCATATGACGAACATGGATATCACTATAAAATCAGTTTTATTATGGTAATTTTAGATTATAATGAATTTATCCTACATAGAATTTATATATTAATTCAATATATCCAAATAAACATCAAAATAATTACTAGGTTGTTTTAACCTGAAAATTAAAAGTGATAATACAATATACATACACCTCACACATATCCATGATGGTAAGTTATAATTTATAAAAATAAATAACCATGTGTTATGAGTGATTATTTGTATACAAAATGGATTAATTCCATATGTATTTATTCATGAAGAATATTTTAAATCTTATTTATAGATTTAGGATACCTGTTATCTGTTTTCATCCACCAAGGAACATCTACCAATTGAAAAAATTTCTCACCATGAATCCATCAATCTGAATGATTTTTTATATTGAATTGTGGTTTCCAATATTCAAAATATACACATATTTATTGGAATAATTAAAATATACCTTATGAAATTCAGATGAATTGATTATTTTTTTTATCTAGTCACATTACACTTATTTAATTTTTATATGAACCATAACCTTCGAGAATTATATTAAATCATTAGGATAAAAATAAATTTTATTTAAGATAATTCCCACAAAAATTACAATTCATTTAGCATTATATGCTTGATAAGAATACTTATTATTATATTGTAACATGTCTTGTATGATAGAAAATATTTATATAAACCTAATTTCTCTCTATCCATTCACATATTTCAAATTATATAGTTCTTTATGTTTGGTAGTGTTATATATATAGTAAAACTGACATAAAATTTCATTTTATTAGTATTATATTTGTTATCAAACTTTTTGATTATTCTAAACGATTATATTCAACCACAATTTTCATTTCCTTTGAATGGTCCATATCATTTATACACTTTTACTGACATGAAATGATACGTGAATAATATTTTTATTTCATCCACTATGAATTTTTTTCCAGTGTAATGTCTAATATTTTTTACTATGATAAATTCTTTTATAGATAAAGTGATATTCCATCTCATCTAGAAAAATTCACCTTTAGTAAACCAAACCCAAACATGGATAATTAATTCTGGATGGGTTTAAAAATTTATCAATTGATAACATGATGAACTCCACAACCTCATTCCTTGATTATTTCAACATATTATCATTATGAATTCCTTTTTTACTCATATTCAACCAATATGATTCTGAAATATTTATATTTCACTAAACAAAAGTATTTCAAAAAAGGCATGGTTTTATGAAATTATTAATATACACACATAAACACACACACACACACAGAAAAATTCAAAAAAACACATAGAAGAATATACAAAAAGAACATGTTTATTCTATTCAATTACGTATGATTTATATAAAATACATTGCATAAAGAATATATAATATACCTATATGAAAAATATATATTTACATAATTATATAAGAAAGATACTATATAAAAATATATATAATTTAAAATATACAAATAAATAATCGTATAATGTATAATAAATATATATATATATAAAGTATTAAAAACACACTCACACACACATGTGTGAGAGGAGGTTCTACCTACCACTACTTGGATTAATAACATCTTTGGTTGTACATTTGAACATAATGATCGATACATGTATCCATACTAGAATACATCTACCACTCTTATTCATTTTTTATATTGTCACTTACCCTTTATTCTTAAACATGTATAAGAATAAATATAATATATATACTAAGATATTTAATATAATAAATTTATATTTATATATTTATTAAATTATATTTATTAATAATATAAGAATATATAATATTAATATATAAAATGAAACTATATTGTATATTGTAAATATTATTACAAGGAAAATTTAATATTTTATTTTTATTATGAATGAAAATAATTATACACATGTAATTTCTAATAAAAATATTGATTCAGAACCTTACATTTACAATAATTTTGATTGTGGGTTTCTTGAATCTCCCAAATGATTATTGTATGCAATCAGGGGGAATATACTTATGCTCTTTGGGCATCTTATTCCATCATCAAAAGGAAGATTTAAATTATATTTCCTAATATGTAACACTATATTATCTTTATCTAAAATTTTATTCGATATGTTTGAGATTCTACCTCTATAATAAGATTAAATCTTGGATCATAGGAAGACAAGTTCCAGCCATTCACATTTTCAAAATCAACTGTATCTTATCATGGTGGTAATTTATAAACTGGTGCACATTATCTGGCTTATCAAAAATAGATATAGACACGAGAAAGGTACAATCAGCATGCGGTGTTCTGTGGATCAAAAAATGGTGGTCATGTATGGTTGTAATTCTATCCATAATAATAATTGTAACAACTCCATATATTATTTTTATAATTGGATATTTTATTATATTGTAGGTAATCATTCTACCATTAAATTATCACATGAATAAAAAATTATCCATAATTTTATTAAATGGAATAAATTTATCAATAAATGTGCTTCTAAATGGAATCTAGGTCTTACAGGATTCAATTCAATTTTTAGAGATCACAATGGTAATTTCATGGGATCCCTTTTATGGATCCAATGAAATTTCATCATTTATTTGTAGATTAAATGATTGGATATTTTCATGTAGTAGAGATGAAATGATAATGAGTCTGTAAAAATTTATGGTTTGAATGTGATTATTATTCCACTGTGAAATCTGTCAAATTTGGTAGTTTTCAACATTCTTGGAAGATGACAAGGGAACAGATAAGATGTTTGGATATTCTCTCAACAAAGATTTATTTCATAAAACATGATTACGGGATACTAAATACCTTCTAGATGTCCTTGAAAATATTGGGGTGAGCTGTGATGATCACACATCATCTAATATGCTACATAAGGACATGCTGCCTCTATTTTGAAGATGTTTTTTTTGTGTAAAAACCCTTCATATATATTTAAATAATTTTATTTTGTCAATGAAAATTGCTTTCCATTTAGAAAAGATAATTTTTAATATATATATACATAGTAAGTATGGAATTTTTTTTTATAAATTTATAAGACCTGAGAAAGATACTATTTATTTAAGATTACACACACACACGAACTTGTAGAAATATATTCTATAGTATTACATTTTAAATTTTTATTACAAATTTCTATTGTAAACTTGTACAAGATAATACATAAAAAACATTCAAACATAATAAATTTGTATTAAAAATTTTTGGTGATAATTTACAATTGAATTTTCATTTAAATGTTTATGGTTTAAATTTGAATATATATAAACATATAAATAATATTTATGTGTAAAAATATAAATATATAATGTAATATTCAAATGAATGTTTTCAATATAATTTTAACTAAAAAATTAGAATATAATTTTTTTGAACAAATAAATATTTGATTTATTTTGTGAAAATACATGAATATGAAATGTAATATATCACTAAACTAATTTGATGAAAATCTCATCTTGAAATTTTCGTTGAATTTTTTTAATATAAAATTGAATTGAAAATTTATAGTTTAATTGTAAACAGTAAATTTCATTTAAAAATTTAGGGTTATTATTTGATGTAATATAGATAAGTATATATATATATATTCTTAAATACAATTTTACTATGAAATTATATATTAAATAATTATTGTAAGTTTTTTTAGAGCATATATACATATAAATTTTCAATGAAATTATTCAACGAATCTTTTTACTGAATTTTATATTGAAAATTTACTGTGACAATTTCCAGTGTATAAATCTAAGAAAACACTTTTACTCATTCAATTCAACTATAAATATATGAAAAGTTATATTTTAGTGAAGGCTTTCAGACGAAATAGTCCAATTTTTCAATGAATATTCAACTGAAAGTTTTTATTAACATGGAAAAATTTATACATACATACAAAAATATTGTATAAAAGTTCTCTACAAATTTTTACAAGAAATATAAGATGTAAATTTTTAAAATAAAAATAAAACACACAAAAAAATATTAATACACATAGAAATAGATTAGTGTTACTTTTTAAAAAATATTACGATCGAAATTTTTAGTATATACCTAAAACACACAAATAATTTTTCATCTAAATATTCCATTGTAAATTTCAGTATAAATGTCCATTAATATATATCTATACATAACATTTTTATATACATATACAATGAAATTTTTAATGAATATATATACACAGATATATATATATATATAATTATAAATATAATGATTTCATTACATATATACATATATACATGTTCTTTTTCATTTAAAATTTCAACGAAAAACCAAAATCAATGTTTAATGTATTTATTTTATATTTATATTCAAAATTAAATTATCAATTGAAATAAAGTCAATTACAATGAAAATTTACACTGGTAATTTATTTTTATGATGGTAATTCTATTTAAAATTTAATATAATATATAAATGTCTTTTTTATTTTATCACAAATATATGAAGGATATGTTCCATTAAAAACTATTTAGGGAGAATGAAATAATGAAACCCTAGGGAATCATCCAAAAAATCCTTAATTACCATTGGAGGAAAAGATACAAGGATGAAAAATATCATCACCCTATCACTCTAAGGCTCTTTTAAAAGAATAATGTCTGCCACCACTTTTCCCTTGGGCCAAGGTTAACCAATTTTTTCCTAATGGATTCCCGACCCACATTAAATTTGAGACTACACAGACATTCTTACTAACAGTAATAAATCACTATGAATTTACTGGTGAAGGTTTTTATTGAGCTTTGGTTAAGAGGATGAGGGGTTTGGGTTATATCACCTTATTGTAGAGAATTATTTCATTCTTTTTAACATTCTTGTAGAGTTAGTTATTTTTTAGGAATCATTACAAATCCAACTGTGATATTGTGTACCACTATGCTGGTGATTTTATCGAAATCATATTTTGATGTGGACATATTTATTTATCATAATTTATCTATATATATATTACTAATTTGTAATTCCATGTTTAAATATATACAATATGGGACAAAAAACATTATCACCATATTAGGAGGTGGTGGGTGTTTAGGAGATGTGATCTGGCCTATGAGAGGGGCTTCTGATGTAACCCTATAAATGAAATAAGAACCCATATCGTTCCGTTCCAGTTACTGGGGCACATCGTACCTTTTCATATTGTGTTAAAGGAACAAATGTGGGCCTTTTAATGTTGTTAAACCCTGAACAAGGGTGTATTATTTTTGAAACACGTAGAGGAATCCCACGTATCCTGGAAAATAGGAATAAAAGACCACATAGTTCAATTTTCACAATTTACAATCATGTGATGTAACCTTACCTTGAAATTTAACAACATAAAAATGTGATTTATATTATTCAGTATAAATTCACTAACCTAGAACTAATAGGTTAATGATACCAAGAAATGGGTGATTTGGTCTTATGTATGGGTTTGTCATCCTAGCTCATCCGGTTTATTGGAAAATAAACAGGAGAGAGGGTATTCATTTCTATATGAAATATGGATCATTGAAGAATGATGATTCATAATTAATATGGAACATTTTTTATGATGTTTCATATGGAATTTTATCCTTTTATATGGTCTTAATGAGTGATATAGCCTCTTGGAGATGGTTTGTATCATACATATAGGGTTACCACCATGTTTTACTTATTTGTTGGTAATTGAACTAGAGAATATGTGGTTGCTCAAAGTAAATATATCTCATTGAGAAAGGATGTGTTTGGGGGAATATAGTTCTTTTAGGAAGGTTATCATGGGGGGAATTTCCCAATGATTATGAATCGCTAAGAACACATGGTAGACTATTATAGGAGCATGGATCCCTAATAGATCATTAGAATGAGATAATTAATTAATTAATAATTTGGGCTTATATATAAGAGGGAATCACATGTATTTATCTATTTCTTGTTCTTTGATGTATAGATAAGGAAGGAATACTAGATTTATGGTGGATTTTTCCTAATGATGAAGAAGTTTTAGATTATATAAGATAAGAGGCCTATGTAAATATAGAGATGAAGCATGGATATGTGTGTGTTGCATTCACATTCTTTTTGGAGATCCTTGATAGGGTAAATGACTTCGGTGACCATAGGATGGTAGAGATTACACAAAATATAAGGTTATTTATCATTAGAATAATCATTTATTGGACCCAATAGATTTATAGAGGTCCTAGGATGATCAGAAGAAAGATATAGGAAACCCCTGATTTGAAATAAGAATTGGTGATGGTCTCAATGATATGTCTATGATAGAAACCCTAATTATCAAGGTAATACATTTTTATGATTAACATTAGGGTTCCAATTAGGACAAATTCATATATGAAGAATGTATTTGTGGTCAACATATTTCAATATTGGTCAAAACATAAAAAGAACTCCAAAGTTAATGGTTATTATCAAATAAAACAATTTTTGAACTGATCCTATTGTATAAATACACATATTAGAAGTGGTACATGGTCTAAATAATTATGTATTATCCATTTCTGGACGATTGAATAACATGGGATTCATGTTCCAAACAGAAAATGAAGAAGTGGAAAAATAAGGAAGTGGCATGGTCTTGGAATTTAACGGTGGTAACCATGTATGGGCTTCTTTTTAAATGGTGTCCAAGAAATTTTACATGAGGTATGTTTTATATATGTGGTTAATTAGAAAATTGGACAGCTAATCAGTCCACCTCACGAGCCACAATCATGGGTACATACATGACTCTAGGTCATTCGCACCCATGGGATGTATGCTTGGCAAGCTGAACACATGCATGAGGGTATGTGTGTAGGCCCCAAGAGAACACGGGGAAAATGCCATGAATATTTAGCAAGAATCCCATATAGTGACTGGGCGTAGAGTTCTACTTCAGAGAAAATGCTACGGGGTAGTACCATGAAATGGGAAGGAGTAATTTGGGTTGTGGTCGGAGCAGCTTGATTGATATACTACACTCAACCCGTGTTTTGGTTTCTATGTGGGACAAGTTATGTGGATATTGTTCATCATTTGAAAACACAGATTCAATCATTACCATTAATCTCAAGATTTTTCCACCGTCTAATCATGTTTGTTCATGCATATTGTGCCTCGTGTGTTTAAACCAGGGACATCTGAGGCCCCTTTGGTTTATGAACCAACAACGCCATCATCTTATTCTTCCCAGAACACAACTCCACCTATTCTATTCACCAGATAAGTAACCAAACCACCATAAAAGATCACTGGATATCATATAATGATCATTCCAACATGTTTAGGGCTATTGGATCGAATCAAACCAATTAATACAATCTATGTCTTGTTTGCATGTAGATAACACGACGAAAAATAATGCGGTTTAGTTGAGGAAAAAGATGATATTGAGTAGAAGTGGATAATTAAATACTTGAATTAAAATGAATATATCATGAAATATTTAATAAATGTATAAGATCATAAGGGAACTTGTTAGAATATGTAACATTCAAAAATATGTGATAGATCATTACATGTGCTTGAAATTATTTAAACGGAAAATGTTTGGGGCATTCAAAGCACCAAGAATATGCCATTTCACGTGGAGATTTGAATAAAACAAATTTAATCCTCACCTATAAATAAAGAAACACTATTCCATGAAGATGTAACTTCCTCGCATATACTCATGTTCTCCAATTATAAAAAATAGTTAACTCCCTTGTTCGTTGTTATATACATAGGAGAATGTTGGATCCTACAGACCTTCAACAAGTGAAAATAAATTATGAAGTGTATTGAGATGATGGAGAACCACAATCTCTATGCCAAGAAGAAACCATGAGCATGTGACATGTTTATCCTAACTTTCATCGTGCTTTTGTGAAGAATATCCTAATGGTATGCAAGTGGTGGAATCAAACAATTGTTGTACTTCATAAAGAACTATACAACCCCTCTGCAGAGAAGACTTATGCACCCTTGAAAGAAGAATAATACGTTACATCTCAGTTTCCTAAAGAGAAGATGAATACCCTCAGGATTGAATAATAAATCTATATTGTGCGTAGATATTTGTTTTTTGACAAAAACATTTTTGCAAGGCGATGGACGGTATGTACATAGAAGAACCCATGTTCTTTGTTCGAGGAAACCCGAGGTAGTGTATGTGTCTGCCAAGGGGTTTTTCCCATTTTTATTTGGATGTATGAAAATTATGGAAGGAGAAGATAATATAAAGAGTGTGCATTAACAAATTTATACCCATTAGGGTTTACATACTAGAGTAATACATGGAAAATGCGTGCACACTTTCCTGAACATGCATATATGAAATAATTTAATGAAGGGAAACTAGAAAGTGGGTTCAAACTTGTATATATGAATAAGAAGTGAAACAAAGTGAGGAGTTCTTCTAAATGTAACAAGCAATATCTCATGAAAATATGAAATAAATAAAGGAAATGAAGATAAGTATGATGATGCTATGTATGTAAATCATCATAGCATGAACAATCAGATATGTGTTTTTGATTCTATCCAAGAATGAGAAAGAGAGTAGAATAAAGAAGAATAAGATTTGTGCATTTGGTTTTCCACATAATAAGAGAGAAAAATAAGTTGGTAACATACATGATGATAAGAAAGTAACAAGTTAAGAGTAGAAGATCAAGAAGAAGTGTAACATTTAACCATTATAATCTGTTGGAAGAATATATTAGTGTTGCAATCCCTTTTCAATATTGGGAATACTATCTTCTTAGAATGTATAATGAAAAAATAAGGAGATTCAAGTTGAAATAGGTCAGCATTATTTTAGGAAGTGGATTATTTCCCTCAACACTCCAAAGTGTAGGGACTCAAACTTTCTAAAGGATTATTTTCATAGCCAAACCATTATAACAGTTACATCATTATATTAGATAATCCCTATATTGGTCATCAACCTAATTGGAAAATATGTATCCAGTCATATTGAATATTGAATCTTGTAAAAATATCATTTGTATATTTTTAATACTTTTTATTATTACACGCGATAAGGAAAATGTATTAATAGAATAATGTTTCTTAGATGTCAAGAAGTATAGGGATAAATAGTTGTAATGTGTTCAAAAAATTTACAATACCGATTCACCCCACCCTCAAAGTGATAGATATATCCCAAACTAGTCATCTTAGTCTAATCAATATTAGAGGAAAACATGGGAGCTTCCATTATCAAGGGACTACATGACTTGTAGGGTGAATGTTGGTATATACAACCAGGTCACAATATTCAAAAGTTTTTAGATTATTACCCGGTAAATATATTCCCATGTAGGGGACCAGGGTAGAGTTAATTAGAGGTATATTTTCTGGGTGAAGGTGGAACCTAGGTAAGAGAATTGGGTGCAATGTGTTCTCATGGATGACAATTGGGGTCAAGGTTCACCCCGATTTGAGGATGGGAAGATATGATACCCTAATGAGTAGCCATGGGTGGTGGTTCTCCCTAATATGGGTTATGAAAATTGGTAACCCAAATGAGTATTAGAGTGAAGTGGTATCCTTAATGGGGAGTCATGATTGAGGGTTCTCTCTAGTATAAATGAAGATGGGAAGGATATGTGTATATGGTGTACTAGAATATTATCATGCATCAGATATCATTCCCAAATTTTGGAGAGAAATGGAATAAATGGTATCCTATGAAGGGATTGATGTTGTAAACCTGCGAGTGACATAATAAAGATTAATTTATATGTAACTCCCTTATTGTTTTACATAATTAATATATCTTAATAGGGTCTAAAGACTAAGGAATATAGAATTCGATTCTCATGGGGTTTTCAAATCATTATGTGTCTACATGCCTGAAATCCAGACCTATGAGGTCTATTTATAAAAAATAAAGGGACATGGGAATCGAGGTTAGTTTGGAGGATCGTGATTTTATTCTAGGTGCATAACACGATAATAATAGTGAAGAAATAATTTTAAACATAAATATTACATCATTTAGTATGAATATTAAATATATTAAAATATTTTGCATACCAAAATGGTAATGGTTTAGTTTCTTTAGAGAATGATATATGAACATATTATTTAGGTTCATTATTCAACATCTCTCCTTTAGTTCTCACTTTTCATCCATCTTGGATACCATTATGAATATAATTTGTGATAAATAGGGGAAATTAAAATAATTTAACAGTGTACTTAAAATCTTAGTAAGAGAAAATGTAGTAGGTTTCAATAGATGATCATAATTAAGAATAAAATAATATTAAGATTATGAGTTCATAATCATAACTTATAATTTTTACAACCAAGAAATCATAGATCAGTATCAATATTCATGGAATATGGAATTATCATTTAAAATTAAATGAATCATAAATGTGATAAAAAATCATAAATCAATCATGATGTATAAGTTCAAATCACAATAATGTTATAAAATTGTGGCACCATCATATGCATAGAAATGGATTCATTTGTTAATTTTAATTACATAGACCATTAAATCATAGTGCATCAAGCATCATCACATATTTTATTAAAAATACATGATCACTATTCATTAACTATTTCCCATAGTGTATCAAGGATCACCACTTGTTTCCCATAGTGGATCATACATCCCTAACTAATTCCAATATTGGGTTGAGCACCTTAACATGAAACCCATAATAATATCATGATATATAAAAGATAACCTAATAAATTGGATGGATATATAATTTTGGTTCTCACCTATCACATAATTAAATTCATACATATGAGTGTCACAATATCATAAGACATTAAAATTATCATCATATTATAACTTCTACTAATAAAATGGGTTTCATAAACATTTCATAAATTCATTATAGCATAACCAATGGAAAAACAATTATTTCATAAACATCAAATAAAAAAATTGATGCACCACACAGAGAAAGAGTAATTGTTCAAACATTTTATTATAATACTAGTAATTAATGATTAACATTAAAGGATATCGGTTTAGATAAAAGTTCATTTAAAATACCTTATGAATATTTCTTAACAAAACTAACATTTTCATTTTGAAACAATATAATAGAAATACAAATATTCCTCAAATTTTATGCAATAATTTATATTCATAATAATAATGGAAACAAATATGGGAATATTCCAAACAATGATATGTCTTGATGGAAGTAAATTCCATCCATTTCCTATATCATATTATAAGGATTCCCTTATAATTTTAAGAAAAATGTCAAAATACATCATTTAGAAAATTATATGAATATTTTTTTGAAACAATTATATGGAAATAAAAAATAAATTTAAAATGTATTTTAAAAATAATTGTGTAATAAAATACAATTACTATTTAAATAATTTTAAACTATACATGGAAAGGGAATAAAAATATTTCTGAAAATATAACAAATCATAGTAAATTTTTCTTAACGATATTCATTTGGTCTATTGAGTACACAAATTGTAAAAAATTAATAGAAAAAGGTGTCCAAGGAAATGTCTATATGATAAGAAAAATTAAATGGATTTTCCAAAAAACGTTCATATAATTTTCTAAATATAAATTCATGCATAAATAATATGAAATAAAATGGGGTTAAGACATAAAAATTGAACCTCAAGTATCATCTTTCAGGATACATGTTCAAAACATATGTATAATAAATATAGATTTATTATATATGTATTGTATCAACATACTCATATATATCATACATATATTATTTCTTTATATCATCTTATCAATGATATATAAACATTTTGTTATTAAAACCACTGTATCATTTGATAACGTCTACATTTTTATGATTGTTTTGGTTTGGAAGTCTCATTTATTATGATTTGATCATGGGTCAAAAATATATTTAATTTTAATATTCTCAATATTATTATCAATATTTTAATAATATTTCATATTTATTACAGATTAAAAATGTAAAAAAGCACATAGTAGAGTCTGTAGTATGCATTTACTCAAAAGTGATGTTATTATTTTTTGATTGATGGAAGGAATGACAGTTAACAAATAAATAGAATTTATAGAATAATTATTTTATCACATATATCATATATATATATACAAGAAAATCATCTTAATTGCCATATATTTAAAATGAATATGAATGATTAATCAAATCACTTTATGGAGTTGGTAGGTCAATCATATACAAAAACAAAATTATCATTTTCCAATGGATATGAGGAAGGTGGCTAAAATTTATTACATCATCTTCACAAAAAATTCATATATTTATTATGCATAATTAATTAGTCTATATATAGATAACATAGATTTAGTGGAGGTATAATAATAAATAAAATTTAAATTCATCCGTTAAGAGTTATACGACTTTGTTTCGAAATTTTAATTAGATTATACCTTAATCATTGAATGGATGGACTTTTTAAGTTATAGAACCCATATAATGATTTTTAGGTATATAATATGATATTATTTTAGGCATTGGATATGATATAAAGCTTAAATGTTTTTTATATTGAATTAGAGAATGTTCCCTTTTTTAAATAAGAGGAGCGACACTCTTGTAATTACAATAACGTATTAAATTAATATTAAAAAACATTCATAGAAAAATTGATCCAAATTGATATATTTAGAATATATTTTTATTATTAGTCAAAATAATTTCAACCAATAAAATATTAAAAATTCGTTTATACTTTTTATCCTTTATCTAATTGTTTTAACCCCCTTTGAATGCTTTTGACAATTACCATAATATCATGGTTTTATACTATTTTAGGTTTAATGATTTTATGATAAAAGAAAAATTGACTCATAAATGTAGAAATTTTTATACTTTAAACCATATCCCTTAAATGTTTGTAAGGATATTGTTTTTATAAATTATAATATATTTTGTAAAATATTCTTTATTATAAAATATCATTAACATCATTTTTAGAACTATTCATTTTATTTGAACTTAAAAATAGAATTATAGAAAATGAATTCAAATATAAAACATCAGTGTATATAAAATATTCAATAGTTATCAATAATATTTATGTGACACTATAAATCACCGAAAAAAATACTTTTAATGTTTTTAATCTCATTTTTTTTGATTTTTCTACTTCTCGTATAAGCTCCGTTTCAATGTTCTTTAAGAATATAAGGTAATTATATCCTCATTAAAATGTATAATGATTAAAAAAATAATTTGTATATGAAATAAATATTTTTAAATGATTATAATGTTCTTTTTCCAATAATAAAATATTTATATATTATAAGTAAAAAAGTGTCATTTTTTACTTTATATTTTATAATGGTTACCATTCATATTAAACAAAATTCAAATGAAATTATCAACAACTTTTGGAACTTTTGATTCCAAATATGAAATCCATTTAAATAAAATATCTTCTATATGTTGAATAAATTAATTTAAGATAAAAACACTAAATTTAATTTAATAAATGTATTTAAAAAAATTAAAATTCTTGAAATAAAAATTTCTTATTCGATATTTTTTTATTTTCCACTATTCAATATAAAATGAATTTTTTAAAAAACATATCCAAAAAAATCACCACAATCTAAATTTGATATTATATTTTAAAAAACTATGTCATTAATCAATTTTAACCATCTTATGTGACTCATATTCATCTATTTCAATGTGAATACATACCTAAATTAATATAATCATTATATTTGTCATACCATTCACTATAAAGTTAATATATCCATATATTAAATGAAAAAACGACTTCTAAGAAATCCAAATTATTTGTTAGGTAAATTTTATTCAATTATTTTGAATTCTTGTGAGGCTTATATAATCACCATATCATTATTCATGAGGAAATATCTCATTCACTTCATTGATAAATCACTATATATTTTCAATACTTCTCTACTTCTACAGTGTGTGAGAACATGTGGAATCATAAGTAAAATATTTGTTTATATCCATGGTCCAAAACCATAGATTTACTGGTAAAAAATGTGGCAATATGTTGTATCCATTGCTCCAGAAGGTTGTGGATGGTATTAGAGTGGCTATATCAAAAATTTATTGACACGGTTTTAAGAGTCTATTTCCACGGTTTCCATCATGGCAATAGAACATGTATCCATGTGTTTAGAAACCATGGGTATAGCTATTATGGTTTTACACTGTCCAAAGAGGCCTATAACCATTGTTTAAACTCTGTCTAAGTATCTATATCCTATGGATATAACATTAAAATAAATTTCCATAGGTTGGATAAGATCTCCATACCATATGTATAATGTATCAGACAACTTTACACTACATTACATACATATTATGGTATATATATATTTATTATTAAATATATATTTAAGAACTATTGAAATAAAAAAGCTATGGCTATAGGTCTTCCAACAACATTCCCACATAGGGAAAATTCTTGATTTAATGTGGTCAATATATAGGCTCTGTTAATGAAATCCTTGGTTATTGGTAGAGAATATAACCATGGTTTAAAACAATTGTGGATATAAACTATAAAAAGAACACTATTGGAATAGTTTAAGAAAACTACATATATAGGTAGAGTCTATAGAAATGGTATTGAAAAAACCATGGCTATAACCTTGGTGTAAATACTTATATCCTTGGATTTTATTTTTTGGCTATTAGTGAGTGAATATATCCTAGTTTTCTAATAGTTACTGAGTAAACTTCTATTAAGATACATGAAATTATCATCTCATTTATCAATCCAAAAGAAATTAACACCCTTCTGATTCAGCTTTTTGAGTTGATTATATGGCCACAATAAATATCTCACATAGAATCAGTCATATTCTGGAATCCTAGTAAAACTATGTATCATACTAATTTCATTTGGCCTAGACCATTTATAAATAAAATATGTCTCTAAAGGACCCACCAAAATACACTTAGATGTGATTATATGACCCAACAATGAAACTCCAATATCCAAAATTCACACATGGTAAATTTTTCATTTAACTTATCCTTTAATATTTTATTTAATAAAATTATCATTTAATCTTAATTTTATTCCTTATTATTGTAAAATATATGAATATCATAAATAAATTATACCATATTCCAGCTAGGTTAATCATTAAGGAATAAATTACTTAAATATATAATGATAGTTGGGTAATTTGAAATTCTAAATAGCATCCCTACAAATTCATAATGACAAGACCTCGAATGGAAGGATTTATTCATTAAATCCACCCTCTTAACTCTCAATTGATGATATCGAAAATACTTTTTAATCATGGAAATGTAAGGTGTTTTCATATATTTTCAGAAAAATAATCTTTATTGGGTAGATTATACTTTTTTTTTATTTTTATCGATAAAAACATGATAAAAAATGAATTAAAAAATTCACACATATTTATTCTTTGAAAAAATATTATGTTCACCCCATAGAGACGGACTAGGTTGTCCAATTATATTATCTTAATCCTCCTATAGATTCCTATAAGAATCAAATAACTCAGTTCTGGATATTCTATATAGATTATTTTAGCATCATGTAATATTTCTATTAAAAACTATAATACCTGATTGGGATAGAAAATAGGAAATTCATATAGAATGATGCTAATAAAATCTTGTATAAAATTATACCATAAATTATGATTTTATCCCCAACCATTTGAGTTAAATATATTTCTTTGATAAGAATTGATACCCACTAGATAGACGTAATTTCCATTATATGTTTTCATTCATCCTCCAATAGATAAACTATTATAGGTTTTTTTAGAAGTTGAAATGAGACTTCACATACTTGGAAATATATATGGCCTCTATATAAATACATTCAATACATAACTATTATTTCATTTAATTCAAATAGGAGAAGAATCAAAATATATATTGGAAGAAAAAACCAAAAAACTTATATCATATATGAACTATAGTAATGATATGCATCCATTGTACCATTTAAAGTTTTCACTTATAAAAAACATTTAATCATTGAGGTGGTAATTTGATACCATTATAAAATTCTATACATATACAAGAGTGGGTAGATATAAAATTAATGTAAGTAATTATATATTATATATTGCATGATAAATGTAACTTCTACTATGTCAGTCTTTTAACGCACTTTGGAAATCATGATTGGGTGATATTTCCCTTTTACAATGATATAAATTGTTTTTTGATGACAATCATCATAAAAAACCTTCATATGTGTGAACCGGTTGGTGTAATTCCAATACTCATTGCATTTGATGCATTGGGGAATGGGAGGATCAATGTTTGGAATCTTACATTCCTCTATTGAATCATCTAGAATCATTATAACCTGTCAACATTCAAGTTATTTATAACACACCAGTGAACATGTAACGAACTTACAAGTTCCATTTAAAAAATTTAGATGATGTTTCTTCGCACATTCCTTGAATATAGATTGATAAAATGTCTTTACATCTTGAAATTTATTAATGATTCCATGACAATCCATATTTTTATTTTTATCAAAACCATAGGAATAATGTAAATATATAATTCCTATTCATTCCATGAATTCATGTCATGTTTTTTCTTCATAGCTAATGAAGTCTCTTATAACAAATTAAATTAAAATACTTTTTAAGCGACCAGTGAAATAATTAATTATTATTTCAATGATAATGATTTAACTAGAAGCATTCCTTACAATTCATGTTATATTTTACACATATGTACAAATGTATTAATCATTATTTTTCTTAGGACCAATTAATTACTTTTTTATTTTAATATATATAATAATAGGGTATTTGTTATATTAAATGTTACACTAAAACTCACCTCATTCTATGGAATCAATTTATTCCTCTTCACTTGTAGTCTTTCTAATAATTTTCTATTGTTCTTCTTCACATTCCAAATTATATAGTACTAAGACCAATTTTTTCTGTTCTAATAATTTTATACTGGGAATTATTCTCTCAATGGTGTTGATATATCACTCAACCATTAATGGATTAGAAAACCAACTAAAATAATTTGGATTTGTCCTCATGAATGACTCAATAGTACATTGTTACCTTCATTGATTTTTAAGAAACATAGAATGATTCATGTCCTGAGAATTTTTTTTCGACATATCAATAATATTATTTATTGAAACACATATAGAAATTGGTTTTTTAGGTGGAAAAATTATATTTTCCATCATATTGATTTTTATCATGCTTTATTTGGGTTCCATCCATTCATTAAAACCAAAAATTAAAATGTGATCAACAATAATCCTAGTGTGAAACCATATAATATATATCCTACCAAAAAATTATGCTGTCATCTAACACATAGATTTATCCATATGGGTTTTCAACAAATATTTATAATATTAATATTTAGGATTAACTAAAACTTAGAGTGATACAAACTATAGTGACCCAATAATTTTATATCTAAATATTACATCATTTAGATGATTTTTCAATATATATCATTATAATTTATTCTATAACTAAAATGGTATAATTTATATTGTGACTAGATAAATAAAAATATTATTTAGGTAAATTCTTCATCATTTATCATCAAGTAACTCTTACATTGCATCATTCATGAAATACCCTACTTAAGATGTTTTGTTTGAATCCTAGGTAAAGTAAATATACAAAATAGTGAACTCAAATGCTCAAAAAGGTTAAATAAGGGAGATCACAATAGATGATCATAAAAATGTATTATATAAACATAAGGGTGTGAGTTCATGATCATAAGTTACATTGTTCATAACTAATTAATCATCGATAAAAATAATGATTCATACCCTAAAATTATTATTTTGAAAAGAAAAGCATTATAACATTAAGAAAACATAATAATAAAACATTAACTATAATTTTATATCATAATGATTTCATAAAAATGTGCTAAACATATAGGCATAAATACAATTTAATTCGTCATGGTTGACTATTGGGTCTATAAAATAATAATAGATCAAGAATAAAAATCTATTTCCAATATCATAATGGATTGTGCTTCATCATTCTTTTTCATAGTGGGTTATTAATTAACGCATGTTTCCCATAGTGGATAATGAATCCTTAACTATTTACAATAGTGAATCAGGCACATCAAATCACATCCAATAATTGTCTCCTAAGACATAAAAATTTACGCAATTCATTTTAATGTTATATAATTATAGTTCCACCCCCCAAATAAAGAAACCCATATATATATCTGATATAAGATCATAGATATTTAATGTTATCATTATATCATAACCTGGGTAAACCAAAAGAGTCACATAAACATTTTATAAATTCATCACAACATCAAAGTGAAGAATAAATGGATTATTTAAACATGTGATTATCGTAATAATAAAAAACATAGATGAAAAGTAATGATTGTATCATTTGACCATATCACCTAAAAATATTAATAAACATAAAAGAATAACATCTTTGATGAATATTTCTCTAAAATATATGTTTAATATTTCAAGAGAAAAATACACTCTTCATTTTGAATGCACTTATTTAAAAACCTAATATCTATAAAATATTAATGAACCGATTATGTAATATAACATTGAAAAAAGTATTATTCATTAAAAAAAGACTAGTTCTGATGGGGGAAATTTTTCCCTTCAATATAAGCTAAAACAAATATTTCATTTAGATTTTCGATAAAATCCAAAAGTAAATCAGTCATAAAAAGATAAGAAGTTTCCTTCAAAAGATTTTTATAAAAAATTATAATTGAATAAAATTAATTCCATAAATAATTTAGGACTAAAAAAATTCATTCATGAAATTTTTTTAAATAAAACATGTACATGGAAGAAAATGATTCTCGAATGAATAGTAAAACATATCTAGTTATCCATAATGAAATTACTTTAGTATCTTGAGTTTTTAATGTGTGGAAAATGAAAGGATAAATGTATTAAACAAAAATTTCCATTGTATATGAAATAATTAAGGTTTTTATAAATAAAATATCGTATAATCTTATCAATTTATGTAAAAACATCAACAATCATAAATAAAATAGGATTGAGAAGTAAATCCATTTACAAATGTATCATCATTCTTGACACATGTTTAAATCTCTTATATAATAAAACAAAACTATATTCAATTTATTGAAAAACTCAAATTATATATATATATAAATGTATAATTTTTTTATTACATCATATCATGGGTTGGTTAACAATTTTTTATTAAGATCACTTTTTCAGGTGATAACTCATTTTTTTAATAAATGTTTATTTCAATAGTCCTAGTAATTATTATATGATTATTTTTATATCATATATATATATATATATTTAATAATTTCATAATTATCACATTTAATTTTAAAACTAAACATATAAATTTCTGATAAAAAATTGATTACATAACCATGGGGAGATAATAGTCCATACGTATAGACGAGTGATTATTCCATTTTTAAAGGGGTGGAAGGAAAGAAAAGTAAACAATAATTCACATTTAAAAAATAATTATTTTGTTATATATATAATTTATATTCATTATATATATCATTAATTCTATAAATTTTAAACATAATAGTAAAACAAATCAAATCAATTCATGGAGGCGGTAGTACACACATAAACATGAGAGACAATATCATTTTCCAAAAAATAGGAAGAAAGAAAAAAATTATTGTTAAATAATCATAAAAAATTAATTATATTTAATACAATTATTTAATTAGTTTATAATATTCTAATAGTCTCATTGGTGGTCTAAAAATACATTTAATTGAAAATTCATTGTTTAGAGTTATACATATTCCATGAGAAACCTTCTTTGGATTACACCTCAAGACTAGAATGGTTTGTATTTTGGAAATACCAAAATCTCAAGGATGTGATTAAGGAATATATTATTATATTTGGGTGGTTATTATTAGAAATATATGGATCAAAAATTATTATTAATTAAGGATAGTAAGTGACCATTTAAAAGTGAGCGGCGGGGAATGCATTAATTTACTTTAATTATTAAATGATCAAAAAAAATATTTTCTGGGAAAAAATAGATGTGAAATGATTTAACTATAAAATAAGATGATTATGAGTCTAAATACACTTAATGAATAAAATTTAAACATGTTTGGAAAATTTTAAATTTTTACCTTGTTTTTAATCCTTATTAACCCTTGTTATAATTACTATAATATGAATGTTTTCTACTCTTTAAAGTGTTACAATGTAACCATAACAGGAAAAGTAACTCATAAAGTCACCATGGTTTATATTTTAATGGATATCCCATTAAACTGAATGAATATAAGGTTTTTATGAACTTTAAATCAATAAATATAATATTTATTATTATAAAATATCATTGATTTCATTTTGGGAACTATTTATCGAATTTGACATTATAAAAAACATGATGGAAATTGAGATAAAATATAAAATAGTAAAAAAATTATATTTTATATGTATCTATAATATTTTTGATTAGTATAAATCACATAAAAAATTATTTTTTATGTTTTAAAAATTATTTACATTATATTTCTACCCTTGTCACAAGGTAGATGTCCGTATTGCATAATCATTCTAGGTAATTATTTTATCAATATATTTTTAGAGAAATACAATGATAAAAAATTATTCTTATTTAAAATGATCATTTTTATTTTAAAATTAGTTTTCATCTTCCATGGCATAAAATATTAATGTTATTAAAAGAAATAAAGTGAAATTTCATTAATTTATCTTTTACTTAAATTTAATAATGGAACAAATAAATTTAAAATGTTATAAGGAGGTCATATATTGTATTTTGTGATGACTATGGATAATATAGCCTCATCCAATGCAATTAATTTTACTATATAATTATTTTTAAGCCTTCCCACATTCGTTTTAGCCCCAATTAACAAATTTTACCTTTATCATGGTAACAAAAAATTAATATGGTTACTATTCATATTGACCAAGGAAAGAGCCTATTATTATATTTTATAATTCTTTACTCTATGTATGTAATCCATTTTTTGATATTCAATTTCTAAAATTGTTATATATTAATTTCATATAAAACCCCAAAATATAATAAAATAAATTCCTAGAAAAATGCCTTTTAAGTATAAAAACCCTTTATACCATATTCTTGATTATAATAGATTCCAATAAACTTATTGGATTAATAATATTATAAGATAAATAATTTTCATGTAAATAATTTTTTAATTAAAAGAAATTTTGTAAATTTCTTAAATTAAAAAAAATTTCATTAAAAATTATTATTTTTAGCTATTCTTTGGAAAATGAATAATTTCAGAAATATAAGTAAAATTTACCCTACAATAATTTTGACACGATAATTTAGAAAAATTATAAGCTTTTATCAAATAAAGTTTCTAAAAGTTCTAGAAATTAATTATAACATTCTCTATGAGAATGTAATAGAAATCACTTTTGTAGATTTTTTTGATGAATAAAATGACTATATTGAAAATATTGAAAATATTTATTATTAATTAAATAATATATTTATATTGAGTAAATTATTTAAATATATTTCATTGTTTTTTTTATCTTTTTAATATACTCTAATTCAATGTTATGGAATTAATACTCACATTGAATAATAATATTTTTATAGTATAACGCAATATGATTAAACTCATTGGTTCATGAAAGTAATTCAATAAAAATATAAAATTTATTTTTATAAAACTATATCATAATATATAAAGGTGTTACTATATATCCTCTCCCAACAGATGAGTTTATCATTTATTTATTTTCACTATAATAAACGAAATATTCAATATCTATTATTCATTACATTTTTAGGAAATAATATTTCTTCCTTTAATTTATTCTTTCACCACAAAACATAGAATAGATGACTTATCTTCTTTCATAGAACATTATCTATATGATCTAAAATATCCATAGTTTTTTCCATATAAGAGAGATCATTCTCCATCGATGTGTCAAATCAGGTTTGTACATTCTCAACAGGGATACTAGAGGAACACCATGAATTTGAGCAAGATTAAATTGAAGTGAAAAAACATAATATATCATACCAATATGATCAAGAATTTTAAATGGAATAAAAAATATTGGTCTCTGATTAACATTAATTCACAATATCATAACATTTATCCAAATTGATATTCATAGGAATGCATTTTTACAAAATTCAATCTTCAAATACCACTGAAATTTATCAGCATAAATTTTCAGTAGACTTAATGGAACCCTTATATTTTGTATAATCGATCGAACTTTTTCTTCCATCCCCTCAGTTTTCATAATTACCAATATCTTTTCTTCACCATATTTAACCAATAATATTAGTGTTATCCAATTCTTCTTATATATGGATTAATATGGATTTATCAAAATTATAGAGTGAATGTTATTATTGTAAGAAAATTCAACTGGAAAAAGTTGTTTATCAAAAATAAATTTGAAATCCATAGATCACAATATCAAAATATCCTACAAGGGTTGATTAGTTCTCTTAGATTGACACTTTATCTATGTATGATAAATTGTATTGTAAAAAAACTATGAATATGAATCTTACTAAATAATTTTTTCAAACATCAAGGAAACCCTCATATCTCAATTATATATAACAGGATGTGGAACTCTATACAATTTCATGAATTCTTTAATGTACAACCTAAAAATATGATCACCGGAAAAATATTATTTGAAAGAATTTAAGTGTGTTGACTTTATAAGGTGATAAAATACAACCCAAATATAGTTTTACCCTTTAGATTTTATGGTGTGTTCGGTGTTGAAAAATATTATAATATTTTCCAATTTTGATATAGTTATAGGTAATGGTTATATCACCACCTTCTACTTCTATCACTCATCCTTAAGTATTTTAAATACTATCAATCGAGATACCAACACTACAATATTTATTTTTGTGATATCCAACTATAAATACTCTTCCAGAACACTATATATCTTTACACATCTAAGATTAATAGTGAATGATGTGATATGAGCTTCATATAATTGTTCCTTCTACCATTATGGTATTTATGGGACAAATAAACTATCAAAGATGCTTATAATTTCATCTCTATCAGGTTTGTATTGATTAACAGTCCTTATATTTTTATGTAGTTCTCCATATTCTCTTTACAATTCTCAAATATTTAAAAGGATCACTATATATCAAGAACCCTACTAAACTATAGGGTAGTGTGAGTATAGATGAACTAACCAACTTCTCTTCAGTTTTATGCAATTTTATTCACATTCATATTCCCACTAGAACGTAACCCCATTTTGAGTCAAATAGGTGATTGTATTGGATATCCATGATAAATATCAAACAAAGCTTTAGTAATCTTTAAACAACACAAGAAAACTATGGATCACTCTCACAACGATTGGAATGGGAAAATTTTCAATAACTTATGCCTTTCAATGTTCCACTAAAATATCTTCACATGAGATTATATGACCCAAGAATGAATCTTTATGATGTTAAAATACACACTTGTTAAATTTAAAATTAATGTGGTATCATTTAATGCATGTTTTCCATGTAAATAATTGTGTATTAATGTGTTTATTTAGTAAAAATGTTCTTATAATTTAATATTTTTAATTAATTGAAAACATTATTTGAAATTGTTATTATATTATAAAATGATTGTTCTATGATATTTTTATGTGTGTGACTATTCATGAATGAATTTTATTTTATTTTATTTTATTTCATTTATTTAAAAAGTCAATTAAAAATTATTTAGTTTATTTTATTTAAAAATATGTATATGTGATGTTCTATGTTGTTTTTGGAAATATATTATCGGAATGATTTTTTCCACATCTTATTAGTTTATTTAAATATACTTATAAAATTATTGTTGATTTTTTTAATGTTCAATTTCCATGTTTTTTAATTATATATATATTTATATGGTGAAAATAAAAATTTCATTTAATTTTTTAGTTTTTGTTTTTATGATATTTTAATTTATTATTGAATTATTTTCACCACACTAAATTTAAAATTTTTAATTTTTATGGGCATCATAGATTTAAAGGCCTGTTGAGTAATATAAATTTTAAAATATTGCATTACAAGAATGCCTATAAAGTATACATAAATGAATTAGCTCATAATGGTGTCACAAAATTTTTTCTTCCACATAAAAGATCTTTTAGTTTTTATATGGGAAATTTTATTATTGGTAATCTGAAAAATTTTAGAGTCTCATGTATTATATTTTCTCCTGAAAAATAACTTCCCATATGACATAAGAAATATATAATTATTCTTATCCACATGCATAAGAAAATTTGGGACAATAGATGTAATATATTTTTTTCAATAGTATTTTTTTCTTACATGGATACCACAAAAATATGAGATTCACCCCAAAAAAATAAATCTACGTCCCGATCTAGAAATTGAATTAGGAGGGGAATAAAATTAGTTCATATGAGGATGATGATGCTGAGTCACCATTGAATTTGGATGATTAAATTGATTTTGACGGGGATATAAAGATGAGTGGATCATTTCTGAATCACAGAGGGATGATCCCATGAAGAAATAATGAGTTTACCAAGAATAATAACCTAACTAGAGGCATTGAACATTTTTAGTTCTAAGTCTGGTGATAGAAAAGGGGAATTAATCTTGTAGAGGGTTACCCATGATATTGATGTTAGAAATTTTGGATGTCGATGAAAGCATGATTTTCAATTGAAACAATTTTTTATTATGTATATGTTGTTTCAGTATTCCCCAATTCATATATTGAGACAATATATGTGTATTTGGCATGAAATTATCACTATAATATTTCACCAAGGTCAAAAAACTCAATATGGTCGAAGCTAGCGACGTTTAATTTCCAGATTAATGTTTTTTAGTTTGATGTTAACTGAGAAATACTAGAGATAACTTAATCTGATCATCCATAGTCTGTCATGGGAAATACATTTCCTGATTGATTTTGATTCTTGGAGGAAGATAATAGGTTTAAAATGAATTATATAAGAACATTGTATTTGCAATATTGAGGCCACCTGATCTCACATGATTATTTTTATGCACCTATTTAATGATGTGATGCAAATATAAGTAATTTTTATGAATCATTATTTTTTTGATCAGGAGTTTTTTATTTTTTTTTCTTCATTATATATGTTCATGTTTATGGGAATTATTCAATACTAACTCTCTCCATTGGTGTAGTATCAATAATGGTTAACAACACATACCAATTTCCCAAAGAAATTATTCAATGAAATTAATATTTAATATCATAAGAATCGATATTATGGAACTAGAATATGTTTATGGGGAAGGAATGTACACCAATAAGTGATTAATATATGTTTTAATTATGGATTTAGCAATAGAAGATCCATAATGAATTATGAATACGGTTATGTCATGTGTTAGTTTGAGCGGGTCTGAAAGTAGTTCTCTTATATCAACCTGGTGGAGGTTGAATCATCTAAATGACTTGGAGGAAAATATTCATGATAGTGTACATTAGATCAATTTTTCATGGATGAGTTTTTTTGAGGTTGGAAAAGGAGGATATACCGATTACATATGAGCTATAGTTGAATATAAAGCACATTCCTGTTTTACTTTTTTAAAGGAGAATGCTATTTTCACCTTCTAATCATATTATGGGTTGATATAAAAAAATATTTCTTATAATCAAGGTTCAATGAGTAATTCATGGTGATAGATAAATGAGAAAACAATATTGTATTCAATAAAAATGCATTCGAATGAAGTGAAGACTTTCAAAGTTGAGAATTGAGCACATTTTTTCAGAGAAATTTTAAAGATTATAGGGAAGCAGATCCATTGCCTTTTCAAAAAAGATAAATAGTATAGTTTAAACCTATAATAAGACAATTCCATTATATGTTTCTAGGGGTTGAAACTGTTGTGATGTCTTTGTGAGTTTTCATCTCTGTTATTTCACAATTACAGTTCTCTCCAAATTATTTGACATTGAAATACAATCAATAATTGATGTTTAGTTCTTTAGTCTCTTCATTTATTTTATTCTTAATTTATAAGAATGAAATATTATTCATTATTTTGTGAAGATACTTGTATGTGTTTGTTAGTTCATAATAATTAGAGGTTTGAACTTGATTCTCTCTTTTTAAAGTTTTAAATTATCAATCGAGGATTGTGATTAAAGAGGGAGTTTATGATGTCATTACACTCAACGATCAATAAGTTCGTTGATTGGATGATACAGAAAAGATATCAATAGTTGATATATTTTTTATAGACATCAATTTTACGGACTAAATTAGATTCGTGATTATTTATTTTAATATACTCATTTAGTGAGTAATAGTTTGAAATATTTATTTAATTATAAATAAATATTGATCCATAAGAATTGTAAGTTGGGACAATTTTTTGTCATTCTATAAAAATTTTGGCCTTTTGTGGACTTCTTTTTATATTTAAATAGTTTACTTTTACATATAAATCAAATACCCATTGGAAATATTAAAAATATATATATTAAAAAATCCTCATAGTGAAAATCCTTAAACGTAATCTCATTGAAGAAAACCATTGGTGCTTCTTGACTATATTGTGTTAGGTAAAAAAGTGATGAAGGTTTAACATAGATATACAAAAAAAATTACAATAATTTTTTCCATTTATTAAGATGCTAGGAATGACTTAAATAAATCAAATCATAATCATATTAAAAAATATATAATTTCATAATAAATAATTGAATCAAAATTTTGTTTTCTGTCACATGGTAACATTAAAATTTTAGAATTTGAAAATTCAAATAATATTAGAAATAGAAATATAGAAATGAAGTAAAACAATTTTTTTAAATTGAAAATATTGAAACAACATAAACCTTTCAAAAATAATCTTCAAGAACATATTTTATAAAAACAAAACACATTCCAAATATAGAGAAAAATTATGAATAAAGAAATTTTAAGGAGATTTTTTCTCATAACATTGATAACCAAAAAAAAACAGTCCAGGTGACATATAATTTTAATATATTAAATAGTTTTCCAGGAAAGGATTCCCATAATCAATTTCATGAATTTATCATAGTGTGAATCACTATTAAACCAAAAGTAGTTAGTAAGGATTATATTAAAATAAGAACCTACCCCTTTTCACTTGATGAGGAGGTATTGGAGTGGCTCCTCTAATCCCAATACACCTCAATTGGAAATTTAATCTCACTTATATGATCTTCCATGAAAAAAGTTTCACATCCTCTAGGACAAAATTCTATATGAGGAATATATAATTAATTGGGAACCTTAAGTGGAGACACTACATGAGTAATGGGAGAGGTTTAAGAAACATTGATCTATCAGCCCTCACCACCAGATTTATAATAAGTTTCAAATATAATATTTAATTATTGAAATTTTTATGATGTATGGGAACATTGTAAATGTCTCTAGAAGATAATTAGTAGACAAAATATCACTGGTGCTAGAAATATCATTTTGTGTATGGCCCAAAATACAACATAGATTTATTCGTAGAGCTTAATGCTTGTCAAATTGTATATGGATGAATCTCTTTCAAATTTTTAGATTGTATTAATTGAGAGTCATTTGAGTAATTTAACTATCATTGTGATAAAGATTTCAATTGAATTTGACCCTTCCACATTCAACTATAACGTGTTTTTCTCATCCTGATGCATGGTGGGATTTTATCAAATTTCAAGAATTTCAATGATAAATGTCTTCAACTACAAGAAGGAAATTTATATTTTAATGTGATATTGGTTGGTATTGATTTACATAATTACTCGAATAGTCAATTTCCCAGCTAAAACATTAATCATATGTATTTTAAATCCAATAAATAATTCTAACAAGGTTTTAATTATGAGTAGAACCATATTCATAAGCTAAATGACCAACCAAATATTAATTTCCATCCTTAAAACATTAATGGTCAACCTAGGTGGGTCATGATAAATTTGGTAACCATATTTTTGGGAATATCTTAAATATTAATAATTTTAAAAAATAAATAATAAAAAATTTATAGAACTAATACACACATTGAATTGATTTTGTAAAAAAATAATAAATTTCTAAAAAACAACAGTTATTATTACAAAACTTGGTAAAACATATATTCAAATTGAAATTAGTAGTTTGAACAATCAACGAAGTGGTAATTTTCCATAATAATCTGTAGAAAACTTGTAAGGATAATTTGTAGACGTAGCACTGAAATTCTAAAACTAGAATATAAATACAATGAAAAAACCTTATCAATGACAGTCCCACATTTGAAATCGATTAAAACCCACATATAGAAGATAAAAAATAGGCATAAAACATATTTTTGAACACACTAAATCTATTTTTGAATTTTTTGTACATAAACCTATAAAATAGTAAATAAATAAAAAGATGAAAAAATATTTATGAAATGTATTGGGATTTTATTAGTCTAATAGGATATTGTAAATGGAACAAAAAATGGTGAAGATAACGAAAAAGTATATAGAGATCCTCTTCCCTTCCCTATGGACAGTCTTGTTGTTAAAAGTAATGTTGAAACAGAAATTGAAAAAGAATTTATTGTAAAATTTAGGAAAGTCTATCCTAAAATACCCATGTATGATTCAATGAAATAGATCAATAGAGATTTTAAATTTATTAATAATATGTGCACTCAAAAAATGATATTCAAGGCAGGTGATAAAGTCAAATTGGGAAGCAATTATTATTCATTGATCCATGATTCCCACCCTATTAAATGTAAGGATCCAAGTACATTTTTTATTCCTTATGGTATTTAGAATCATCAATTTCAAGATGTTATTTTATATTTTGGAGTCTTCAAAAATTTTATGTCTTATTCAGCTTCTTTATTTCCATAGGGTGGATATATTTAGAAACCTGGAATTATCATCCATCTAGATAAGAAGTGTTTAGAAAAGCCTACTAGATTAATTGAAGATGTTTTGGTAAGGTTAAAATATTTTGTTTCCAATCCTAATTTTTATGTGTAAAAAATATAGGATTTTTAATTTAGTTCACATGTGACATAGATTTTAGGAATGTCATTTTTTGAAAAAAATATAAAGTAATTATTAATGTTCATAAAGGGACTCTCTATTTATTGTTTCAATTAAATATGTTTAATGTTAATATCTTGAAATCAATGTAAAACCTTATGTGAAACCATTATATATTAAAATAACATTGGTATAACAAACATATATAAGAGATATTCAAATATTTGAATTAATCAATCCATTCAATATTTCTTTCATGATTTTATTCATTATAACCTACCTCTATTTTAAAAAAAAGATATTTTTCTAATAATAGGAATGATTGAAATAAAAATTCTAAATTTTTTTGTAATGATTGTTAAAACAAATCCATTTTTGAAAAGAATGAATGCTGTTTTCATATTACTAAGTATGATAAGGATAATTATTTTTCTAAAAATGTTGTTTATATAGATATGAATATTTTGAAATCATTGTAACATTTAAAGTTGCATGAAGTTTTAATTTACTTTGTAAAATTGATCTTGAAATTTTTGAAACAAAATTATAATATTTTCTACCTGAAAAGTACATGGATATTATTTATTTCTATGATAATACATAATATAATTTTTTATAATGATTCACCTTCGGTTTGGAATCATTAATTTGAGTTATTTGGTTGATGACACATATTCATTGATATATAATAATTACAACTCTAGTATATGTGTTTTTTGTTGTAACGTCCCATAAATTTCAAGGAATTTTTTTTTCATAAATTATTTGGGATTTTCGAGCATGTAGTTTCTGACGACACTTTATTCTGAGGCCTGGTGTGCCGGTAATCAATTTCCTAAGTTTAGATCTGGTACTTTTAGTGAACGAACGAGGAGTTTTTTCTATATTTTGAACCGTTTCTCATAATTGAATTCTGAGGGAACCGATGAACTCGCAACACCGGTTTTTTCGTAAGACTACTTTTCCTGAAGGTGTGTTTTCATGGGAGGATTTGTTAAAATTTGGGGATTAAATGTGAAGTAAATAAAACTGCGGTACAATTTTATTTTCATTATCTATGTAGTTATATCCTAAGTGTGGGAGTTGGGGTGGGACCCACTGGTTACTAACTACTCTTGTTAGGATATTTGTGAGGTGGGGCATACACGAGCCCCTCCCCTTCACAATCCTTTAACTTCTCTAACCCCCCTCTTTAAGTTGGTATCCTTTAATTGTATAACTCTCCCCACTCTCCTATTTAATCATTACAACACACATAATCAATTAACCGAGTTATGTATTTGAATTTTAAAAATTGAAATGCATGTCTTGATGTAATAAAATAAGATAAGTCTTATTTTATTTGGGGATAGTTGTTGTGTGAAGATTATGGGGAGAGTCATCTTCTTCTCTTTGGAATAAATTCATCCTCAATGAAGAATGACAACACTTCGTCAAGGATCATCGACTCGGTGACCTGATTTCTTCATCCACTTCCTCCTCCATGACAAGGGAAGAGACACCGAAGAAGGAGTTCTCAAACGATGCACAATCACCATCTTCTCTCCGTGATAATGGAAGGGAGACGCCACTTCCTCCTCAGACGCTCTCTGTCGACGTTTACGGAACCACACCCTGCGACACTGTTTTCTGCGATGCTCATCGTTCGACAACTTGTGTTGAGGTAGGGGTTAATTCCTCATTCAAGTATTATTTAACGACCTGGTTTGTTTAATGTTTGGCTTCTTGTAATCAATATAACGGGAGGAGATTGGACCGCACAAACACGGCCGATCCTCCTCCCCTTTTATTGTTGACCTTCTTTCTGGCTTCAAATGGTGGTGACATGATGAATTTGCACCGCACGGGAATGAAAAGGGTCGAAGCCGGGGCGGGTTGTGGCGGAGGGGCGCGGCGCCCGCGAGCTACGCCGGTCAGACAGAATCCACAGACTAAAGCCGCGACGATTTTCCAAAGGGGCACCCGAATGAGCCGGCCACTGGTGCCACCTGTAAGAAGGACCCGAAAGGTCCCGCTGTTACAACGGACGACCATTAAGGCTAGCCATTTTGAAAAACAGGGGGGGAATGCCCCCCCCCTTCGCACCCCGCTCGACAACGAGCTGAGCCGCGGATGGCCTCCGAGCTGGGCCGCCGGCCGCGCCCAGGCGGGCTGGGCCATGCCCAAATGGGCCGGACCCAGAACTGGGTCAGGTCGACCCGGTTCGGGTCGACCCATGGGGTATCAGGCCGGGTCAGGTCGGCCCTGGCCCGAACCCCCTATTTTCGTATAGATTCGTTCAAATGCCCATATCGTGGGCTACAGACCTTAGTTTGACGCACCGTTAGTTGTGTTGTGATACTTGGATCGAGACGGTCGTATTAATATATTACACTCATGATTTAGATAAATTTTGGGTATGGAATGGTTGGTTTGAACCCGAAACCAACCGGACCCTTGGAGTGGAAACACCTATAACTAAAAGACAGGATGTCCAAATGACGTGTCGTCAATCACATTGAATTCCTCTTAGTAAGACGGTTCATTTGGCTTAATACACTCAATTTTTAGACACAAATAGAGTATGGTTAGGTTGGTTTTAGCTTAAAAACCAACCGGGCCCCTGGGACAAAAAAGCCAATAACTCTCAGACTGGGCGTCCAATTGACGCACCGTCTATCGCCTTGAGTTCCTATTGACGAGACTGGACATTGTGATACATCAACTCTATACTTCGTGATAGTTGTTGTATCGACCCCTTTGCTCGTGGAGCAGACCCTCCCAGAATCGAGCATGCTGTGTGCGGGCACCTTAGAGATGGTTGTGACTGCGACGACGATGACGAATGGGCATGGATCATATGTGGGTTCGACAGTGAGGATGATTGTACATGGATCCTCCAAGGTTTCAGCAGCGATGACGACTGTACTTGGATCCTCTGTGGGTTCAGCAGCAATGACGAATGTACTTGGATCCTATGTGGGTTCGGCAGCGTTGGTTACTATACTTGGATCCTACGTGGGTCCGACAGCGATGACTTATGTACTTGGATCCTACATGGGTTCGATAGGGTAGATGATTCAGAGGTTACATCTCTCATCTGCACCCTTCTTCATGAGTAGTATACCTGTGTGAGCTAAGTCTTGACTTTCAATCTTTATATTCGATATGATTGACTTGATTTCCTATGTGGATTGGGTTGTTCTTTCCTGTGTGGATTGGGTTTTCCTTTCTTGTGTGGACTAGGTTGAACATGGGTTTGTGAGTTAGAGCAGAATAGAAATTGATGAATTAGGTATATGTATGGGCATATACCTAAGTAAAATGTGTTGATACTTCATGTTTGTATCAACCCATTGTGGTTTATCCTTTGTGGTTTCTGGGAGACCATCAGGGGTCTCGGGGTCCCTACTGAGTATCGTATACTAACCCATGCACGGGTTATGCCCGCACTACGTTGTGTTGTTTGCAGACGACGGACAACACTGATCGTGGTTGACGCTTGTGGAGCATGATGGTACCCGGAGGTGTACTATCAGGCGGGATGTACACGGAGTGGACAACCGGACTCAAGGAGTCGATGAGACTATATGTACTCACCCTTTAGGTGGGAGTTCTGGAGGATGTAATGGTGGTTGTTGCTGTACTTTTCAGCTGTTGTACTTTCTATTCTGTTGTACATTACTTTCAGTTGGGTTTGTATTCTGGCCCATATACATTCCAGCACTTACTTTTGTACTCATTTTACATAGTGTAAACTTTAGCTTGTGTACTCTGTGGTGTTTCTTTACTTTATAAAGGAAATTCCTTCCCTTTTATTGGGATTTACTCTTTTGGTGTTAGTTGCCAGCCCCTAGCGTATGGGAGGCAGACTTGGTGTAGTCACGGCACGGTCCCCGAGGATGGATCGTGACAAATTGGTATCTGAGGAGTTGGTTCTACCGCATAACATAGGACACTGATAATTTCTTCTGTGTGGAGCAATAGTGTTTATGGTATTGAGTGTGGTTATCAGTCCATGGAGTCTAGTGTTGGTGCGGTGGCCGACATATCCATACACCCGAACCCTGACTTCTGATTTTCGACTCAGTGCACGAAAACATTGATTGTGTGTGTTTCAAAATATTTCATTGTGATTACTTTTTTTCAGCTCACCAGGTATTCTTTATTAACCGTGGCGCACCTGTTTCCATTCAGGATGGCCCCACAACGGCAGCCAGCTAGGGTTCCGAGTATTGTGTGAGACGACAGCCCACCGAGAGCTGAGGCCTCGGTGCAGGGGCCCATTACGACATATGCACTGACGGTACCTGTACCTGCCGAGCCGCCGATGCCACCAGCCCCAGCAGCTGAGAGTGCATGTTTCCTAAGTGCACTACACGAGTTTCAGCATCATAGACCGCCAAGGTTCCATGGGGGAGACGGACCCTCAGGCAGTCGAGGATTGGCTGGAGGTTGTCGTTTGATTCTTCAGGTTAGTAGGGACACCATCGGACCTCATGGTGATCCTTGCAGTGAGTCTCCTGCACGCGACAGTAGGTAGATGGTGGAGCTTGATTCTCCAGGTGCACGACGAGGCATCTTTACTTTGGATGGACTTAGAACGCCTCTTCCGCTTAGAGTTCATTCCAGCCACCCTCCATGCGGTGTGCCTTCTGGAGTTAATACAACTGCGGCAGGGTAGAATGATAGTAGCCCAATACTCGGAGAGATTTTCCAACCTCTTTCGCTACTCCATGGACATGGTACATGACCCATTCATCCGGGCGCAGACCTTCGAGCAGGTACTGAGACATGAGATCATGGCATCGATGATCTCCTTCTGTATTCCGACGTAGGTAGGAGTACTGAAGCGATCCCTCCTTATGGAGAGCTTTCTTGCCGAGCCTTCACCAGCAGCGAGACCTACCGCAGGGCGGCACGTAGCGGATACTTCTATATCTGGTAGTAGAACGACGTAGCGGAGGTCCAAGAGGACCATAACATCAGGTGGACGACCTCTGGATACTGGTTCAGAGGTTCGGGGCACACACAGCAGAGTCAGTCATTCGAGAGGCATACAGTGCTATGCATGCGGTGCTAAGGGCCACATGGCTTGTGACTGCCCGACCCATCATGCTGAGGAGAAGCAGACAGTTGAGGGACCACCCAGGTAGAGGCAGAGGTTCGACCGTGGCGGTCCATAGAGCGTAGGCGGACGAGTCAGTGGAGCTGTCCGAGCAGTGAGTGGTGGGTGATGCTTTGAGACTCTACCACCACCACCACCAAGAGGTCCACCTCGACCACATGGAGTTGGCGGACAGAGGCATTCCCAGCTCTAGGTAGTGGAGGCTTATGACCATGGCATGCCTAAGATTATTTGAGGTACTAGCTGTGTCTACTCCACCCTTGCTGCAGTTCTTATAAAAACTGGAGCGAGTCATTATTTCATTGCCGCTGCCTTTGTTCGGATCTCGGAGATTCTGACGGAGCTGTTGGCTCGATCCTTACGGCTAGAGACTCATACCGGAGTAGACTCAACAATTACAGACTGGTTCCGGCAGTGTGATCTTACTCTAGGAGGTGAGATTTTCAGTTGGGGTCTTCTTGTAGTGGCGTCGAGGCGTTAGGATGTCATCTTGGGATGGATTGGTTATCTACAATCAATGCTTAGATCGACTGTATTAGGCGCAAGGCGCGGTGTGTCCACACCGATGAGAGAGGTTTCACCTTCTCCAGCGATAAGGGAGCCGTTTTAGCGTAGGATGGACTCACACAGAGAAGAGGATAAATGATCACTCATCATTTGTCTAGTCTCATCCTAGGAGTAGATTACATGCAGAGTCTGAGTTTTCCTTTTGTGGTGGATCAGTATGAAGACGTTTTTCCTGACGACGTTCCAGGACTACCTCCTCACAGAGAGGTAGACTTCTATCATGAAATGTACCCCAGGACATCACCAATATCCACTCCATAATATCGGATGGCTCCCGCTGAGCTACGATAGTTATGAATACAACTGGAGGAATTGTAGGGAAATGGGTTCATTCGACCCAGTGTTTCACCCTAGGCTTCCCCAATTTTCTTTGCCAAGAAGGAGGATAAGAGCTTGTGACTGTGTATCGACTACCATCACCTGAATCAAGTGACTATGAAGAACAAGTACACACTTTTGAGGATTGAAGAACTCTTTGATTATCTCAAGGGAGCACACTGGTTCTTGAAGCTAGACCTCAGGCCAGGCTATCATTTGCTCAGAGTTCGAGACGGGGATGTTCAGAAGTCAGCCTTTAGGTGTCGGTATGGCCACTATGAGTTCTTGGTTATCCCTTTCGGCATAACCAACACTTTAGCAGTTTTTATGAGTCTCATGAATAAGATCTTCAAGCGTTACCTCAATCGATTTGTCATAGTCTTCATCGACGACATATTAATATACTCGACTGCTAAGTAGTACACACCTACCACTTGCGGGTTGTACTGGACACACTCTGAGAGCACCAAATTTATGGTAAGATCTCAATGTGTCAGTTCTGGATTCGGGAAGTCCACTTATTGGGACACGTCATCTCTGAGGTGGGAGTTGTAGTGGACCCTATGATGATCGAGGCAGTGCTAGCTTGGGAGCCACCTAGGAGTGTGACGGAGGTGCGGAGTTTCCTATGTCTGGCAGGGTACTATTAAAGATTTGGGCCAGATTTCTCTAGAGTTTTAGCAGAACTCTATGATTTGACAAAGAAGGGGAAAACCTTCATTTTTTTGGATAGATGTTTGCAGTGCTTCCAGGATCTGAGACCAAGATTGACTAGTGCACCCATCCTGAGGCTATGAGTAGAGGGCGTAGGGTACATAGTTTTCTGTGATGTATCAGGGACAGGACTCGGGTGTGTCCTGGTGCTGGATTGGGAATTGATCGCTTATGGATCACAATTTTTGAGGCAGCATGAGAAGAACTATGCTACCCATGACCTAATGATAGTAGAAGTGGTCTTTTCCTTGAAGATGTGGAAGCACTATATGAAGGGCGAGCGCTTTACAGTCTATTCTGACCACCAGAGTCGCAGGTACATCTTCTCGCAGAAGGACCTGAACCTGAGAAAGTGGCAATGGCTCGAGTTCCTCCTGGACTATGACTTTGAGATATTCTATACACCTTGGAAGGGGAATGTAGTAGCTGATAATCTCAGCATGAGGATAGGCATTCAACTACTTGGAGAGGCGATAGAGCAGCTAGCCGCGTTGAAGATATCATTTATGGATAGAGATGGGGAAGCCTTTTTATAGTCTCTCACAGTCACTCCTCCACTACATGAGCAAGCCAGAGAGTCACAGCGTGGGGACTATAACTGTGAGACACGACATGATCATATTTCCACAGGGTAGGCACCTGATGGATTTTCTATATGTGGAAAGCACGTCATTCGTTTTAGGGGACGTACCATGGTACCAGTTGCATTAAAAGAGGTGTTGCTGATGGAGTTTCACACTTCCCCTCTAGCGGTACACCCTGGAGTAGTAAAGATGTACCATGATCTCAGGCGACAACACTGGTGGCCAGGTATAAAGAAGGTTATGGTAGAGTTTTTTCACGATTCCCCCCCTGCCAGCTGGTGAAGGCAGAGCACCAACTACCAGCAGGCTTGGTACAACCCTTGGAGGTTCCAGAGCGGAAGTGGGATGGGATTTATCTAGATTTCTAGATGGGAATTCCACATACTTCCAAAGAACACGACTCCTTTTGGGTGATCGTAGACCGAATCATCATGTCGTCCCACTTCTTACCCATCAGAGAGAAAGGCTGAGCGGAGAGCATGGGACGCCTCTAAATTCATGAGATATGACGACTTCATGGTGTGCCATCATCTATCATCTCCGATCGAGACGCTCACTTTACTTTCGGCTTTGGAAGGGGTTTCAGGAGGCGTTTGGGATGCAGGTACTCCTGAGCACCACCTTTCACACTCAGACGGATGGTCAGACAGAGAAGACCATTCAGACTCCGGAGGACATGCTTCGTGCATGTGTCCTTGACATTGGTCGTAGCTAGGAGGATCACCTACCCTTGGTGGAGTTTGCGTAAAACAATAGCTACCACTCCACCATAGAGATGGAACCATATGGGGCATTGTAAGACTGACATTGCAGATCACCTCTGTGCTGGACAGAACCTGAGGAGCCACCACTTGTTGGACTAGAGATGGTCCAGGCCACAATGGAGAAGGTACAGATAATCCAGGAGTGGATGAGGACTTCACAGAGCCGACCGAAGTCCTATGATGACAGGAGGCGGAGACCACTAGAGTTTGAGGATGGTGACCATGTTTTCATACGGGTCTCACATCGATGTGGATTACGGAGATTTGGCCAGGGTGGAAAGTTATCTCTGCACTTCATCGGACCATTCCCGGTTCTCAGCAGGATAGGCGAGGTGGCTTATCGCCTGGCTCTTCTACCTCAGTTGCACCAGGTACACGACGTCTACTATGTTTCTCAGATGAGGAGATACGTGCATGACTCGATGAATTTCATTGATCACGGGGATCTGGACATCGATGACGTGGTGACTTTTTTAGAGCTCCCGGTGGAGATCGAGGATTGAAAGGATCGGGTCCTACGTGGACGGTCGATTCCTCTAGTGTACATCAGATGGTAGCACGGGAACCTCTATGAGAGCAGATGGGAGCGGGAGGCTCAGATGCATGCACAGTGCCCTCATTTGTTTCCCCAATTTGTGATGTAGCTTTACGAGGACCTAAAGCCCTGAGGTAGGAGTAATGTAATGACCCGTAAATTTCAAATAATTTTTTTCTTAAAATTCATTGGGATTTTACGAGCATATATTTTCTTGAAGGAACCTAATTCTGAGGCCCGGTGTGACCGGAATCAATTTACAAAGTTTAGCTCGGGTACGTTCAGTGAAAAAATGAGCGGGTTTTTATATCTTCTGAACCATTGCTCAGAATTGAAATTTGTGGGCACAGATGAACTCGCAACGCCGATTTTTTTTAAGAGGACTTTTCCCGATAGTGCATTTTCTCGAGAGGAGTTGTTAAAATTTTACAATTAAATATGAAGTAATTAAAATTGTTCTACAATTTTATTTTCATTATCAATGTAGTTATATCCTATGAGTGGGAGTTGTAGTGGGACCCACTGGTTCTTAACTAGTCATGTTAGGATATTTTTGAGGTGGGGCCCACATGAGCCCCACCCCTTCACATTATTTTAATTCCTATAACCCCCATCTTTATGTTTATATCTTTTAATTGTGGAACTCTCCCCTCTCTCCACTTTAATCACACTAACACACTTAATCAATTAAGTGAGTTATGTGTTTGAATTTAAAAAATTCAAATGCATGGCATGATGTAATAAAATAAGATAAGTCTTATTTTATTTTGTGGTTAGTTGTTGTAAGAAGATTCTGGGGGGTGAGAGCTTTTTCTCTTGGGAAGAGCTTCATTCTCAACAAATAACAACAACACTTCATCAAGGATCATCGTCTCAGCGACCCGGTTTCTTCATCCCATTCCTCCTCCATGATAAGGGAAGAGACATAAAAGTGAGAGGTCACCAATGATGTGTAATCATCATCTTCTCTCCGTGACAAATGAAGGGAGATGCCGCTTCCTCCTAAAATGCTCTCCGTCGACATTTATGGAACCTCACCTTGTGACGCAGTTTTCCAAGACACTCATCGTTCAACAACTTTTGTTGAGTTAGGGGGAAATTCTTCATTCAAGTATTATTTAACAATATTTGTTTTTTAATGTTTGTCCGCTTTCTATCAATATAACGGGAGGAGATCGGACCACACAATCATGGTCGATCCTCCTCCCTTTTATTGTTGATCTTCTCTGTGGCTTGAAACGGAGGCGACATAGTGTCATTGCACCGCACGGGAATGAAAAGGGCCGCGACCAGAGCAGGCCGCGGTGAAGGATCAGGGCATCGTCCCGCCGTTCCGGTGAGATAGCGGCCAAGAGAGGGCCATGGAGGAGGGGCACATCACCACCACGCCACACCAGAGAACCAAGGGGCCACAGCCGGGGTGTGTCGCGGCGGAGGGGCACGGCGCCGTCGCACTGCGTCGGTCAGACAGAAGCCACATCATAAGGTCATGGTGGTTTTTAAAAGGGGCGGCCAGTTGAGCCGGCTACCATCGCCACCTAGAGGTGGGACCCGAAAGGTCCCGCGGTTACAAATTCCATCCATTAAGGCCGACCATTTCGAAAATCAGGGGGGCGACGCCCCCCATTCACACACCGCTCGGCCACGAGCCGAGCTGCAGGCCATGCCCAGGCGGGTCGGGCTGCGCCCAAATGGGCCGGACCCAGACCCTGGACGGGTCAACCCGGTTCGGGCCGACCCAGGGGGTATCGGGCCATGTCGGACCGAGCTCGAACCCCCTATTTTTAGACAGATTTGTTCAAACGCCAATATCTTGGGATACAGACCTCCAATTGACGCACCATTAGTTGCATTGGGATAATTGGTTCTAGATGGTCATTTATTTATATTACACTCATGCTTTCAGTAATGTTTGGGTACAGTCGGGCTGGTTCGAACACGAAACCAACCGGGGCCTTAGAGAGGAAACATATATAACTAAACAACCAGATGTCTGAATGACATGCCATCAATCATGTTGAATTCCTCTTTGTGAGACGGTTAATTTGGATTACTCCACTCGAGGTTTGGACATATCTGGTGTATGGTCAGGTTGGTTGTAGCTTAAAAACCAACCGGGCCCCAGGGACGAAAAAGCCAATAACTCTCAGACCCGGCGTCCGTTTGACGGACCGTCTATCGCGTTGAGTTCTTATTGACGAGACGAATCATTGTGATACATCATCTCTGGACTTCATGAATGATGATGTATTGACCCCTTGGTTTGTGGAGCAGACCCTCCCAGAATCGAGTGTGCTGTGTGCGGGAACCTTAGAGCTGGTTGCGACTGCGACGACGATGACGACTGTACTTGGATCCTACATGGGTTCGGCAACGAGGAAGACTGTACATGGATCCATCGTTGGTTCAGTAGTGATGATGACTGTACTTGGATCCTCTGTGGGTTTGTCAGTGATGACGACTGTACATGATCTTACATGGTTTCGGTAGCATTGGTTATTATACATGGATCTTACGTGGGTCCGACATCGACGACTATTGTACTTTTATCTTAAGTGGGTTCGACATGGGACATGATTCAAAGGCTACATATATCATCTCCAACCCTATTTGTGATTGGTATAATTGTGTGAACTGAGTCTTGACTTTCAATCATTATCTTCGACATGATTAACTTTCTTTCACGTATGGATTTGGTTGTGCTTTCCTGTGTGGATTGGGTTGTACTTTCCTGTGAGGAATGGGTTAAACTCGGGCTCGTGAGTTGGAGCAGAACTGAAATTGATGACATAGGTATATGTATGGGCATATACCTAAGTAGAAATGGTTGATATTTCGTGCTTGTATTATTTCTTTGTGGTTTATCCTTTGTGGATTCTGGGAGACCTTTGGGGGTCTTGGGGTCCCTACTGAGTATCGTATACTCACCCATGCACGGGTTATGCCAGCACTACATTGTGTTTGCTGCAGATGACTGACAGTGATGATCATGGTTGAGGCTTATAAAGCGGGATGGTACACAGAGGTGGACTATCATGCGGGACATACACGGAGTGGACATCCAGACTCGAGGAGCAAACGAGACTATATGTACTCACCCTTTAGGTGGGAGTTCCGAAGGACATCTTGGGGGATGCTTATATACTTTTCAGCTACTGTACTTTCTTTTCAGTTGTACATTAATTTTAGTTAGGTTTGTACTATGACCCATTTACATTCCAGCACTTACTTTTGTACTCAGTTTAAATAGTGTTTACTTCATCTTGTGTACTCTGTGGTGTCTGTTTACTATATAAAGTCAATGCCTTCCCATTTATTGGGATTTACGCCTTTGGTGCTAGTCGCCAGCCCCTGGCCTATGGGAGGCGGGCTTGGGGTAGTCACGGCATGGTCCCTAAGGACGGGTCATGACAGTAGTTATGATCTCAGGATGAATGATTTTTAGGAAAAAATTAAAATCAAATAAATCATATATAATAATTTCTCGAAGGGGATATCCAACTAAAAATTGAACATACATCCATGCCAGAAAATTATAAATATTCATACATCAAAGAAAATCGAATATTTTTAATTATAATTGAAATTGACCAATCTAGTAAAGAAAATAAACTACTCATAGAAATTAGTTGGAATAATAAGACGGCCATAGAGTTGTTTTGTGGAGGCTTATTAGTAATTTGTCCATAGGTGTGTATGAATAAAGTTATTATATAGTATAATTCAAAACATATTAGAAAACAATCATTGAAGATTTAGTTATACACTTTTGTGGTGGTTAAAAAAGAGGCGACTACCTTATTTAATGATGATACAATTTAACCCATTTCTAATAGTCGATGGGCAAATCCAGCTTGAATTGTTACTAATGTTAGAGAGATAAAAATTGTTAATAATGACTTTATAGAAATAGTTCATTATATGATTCCCAATAAGTGGAGGGTATGTAATTATTATAAGAGTATGAAATTTGTGTTTATAAGTAAAAATATTCAATTCCATTTTCTTAATAAAATCAGTGAATGGTTTGGCAGTCAATTCCATTGTTACTTCCTGGATGAGTTTTCTGTAGTTTTTTTGATACATATTTCTCTAAAAGAACATAATATTTTTTTTCATGTTCTTTTTTCTACCTTTTTTATAGGATAATTCCATTTATACTATTTAATTTCCATAACACCTTTTAATAATGCATACATTTTATTTTTTTGGAATTTATTGAGGTACGTATGAATGCATTTATAGATTATTTTATGATGTATGGTCATTATTTTTTAGACAATTATGAGATGATTTAGGTTTCTCATAAATTATGTTTTAAAATAACATTACTTTGACTTTAAAAAATACTTCCTTATTGTTGATAGTGTAATTTTACTTGGTCTAGATGTGTCTATAAATACAATTTTAGTAGATAAGTCCAAGGTTAAAATTATGTCATCACTGAAATTTCCATGTACTTTAAAGGATACCATATTTTATCATGGCCAGGGGAGGTTCAGTTAGAGGTTAATTAAAAAAATTAGGCATATTTATTTGTCTTTAAAAATACTTCTACAAAATCATATTCTTTTTTTATTGATGTCATGTGTGAGGAAACCTATAATGAACTCAAACAGAGGTCAGTGAACCCACTAAAAGGTCAACCCCATAATTAGGACTTGTCTTTCAAGATGATGAAATATACTTCATAATTCAATTTAGGGGATGTTCTTGGGTATAAAGAAGAAATAAAATCACATGAAATTTCCTCTATTTCTAGAACAATAGATGTTTCCCATCTAATTACATAATAACATTGAAGGAATTTTTTCCCTTTATATGTTTCGAGACTATATTTTAGGGTATAAGTTTTTATTTGTAAAAGATTATTCTACTATTAGAAATCTCATTAAGGAACTTGAGTAGAAACCATGGCTCAGTAGATGGATAATATTTCTTATGGAATTTGAAAATGAAATATATGATTAAAATGGAATTGAGAACACTATTGCTGATCATTTGAGTAGGAAACCTGTTTATTTTGAATAGGAAATTAATAAATTAGACCCATTAGAGAATTTTTACCCACATAGAAGTTTTATTCTAATTCTATATAAAAATAATTTGTTTTTCTAACATAGTAAATTTTTTAGTTGTTGATATTAATTTTCACTGGTTTTCCGAAAAGTAGATTACACAATTGATTAAGAACTCGAGAAAATATATTAGGGATGATACATACTTATTGAATTTGGAAAGTGACTAGATTGTTTGTATTTGAATCCAGAATTCTTGAAATTACCAATGACGAAATAATACCATATTTTGAACTATGAACGCCACTTTAGTCAATACTATGTAGCTAGAAAATAGATAGATTTGGGCATATTTGGTCCTACGATTTTTACGCATTTTCATGAGTTATGTAAGACATGTTAGAATTATCAATTATAATAAAGAATTTCCAAAATAATGTGAATGCCACCAAAACCATTGTTGTTTTGTGATTTCTTTGATGTTTGAGGTATAGATTTTATGGGCACATTTCTTAATTCATTTGAATGTTTATACATCCCGATTGTTTTAAATTATGTTCCAAAGTGAATCAATTCTATACAAACAAGGACTGCTGAATCTAGAGCGGTTTTTTGGGATTTCATGAGTAATTTGTTTTATAAATTTGTGTTGTCATTGTTTATTCTTATAGATAATGGTAGTCAATTATGTAATAGGATTTCAAAATCATTTTTTAAAAGATATGTGGTTAGTCATTATGTTTCTACACACTATCACCCTCAAACAGATAGTATGGATAATGATTCATATTGAGAGATAAAATATATTCCTAGGAAATTATTAAATTAAATTATAGAGGATTTAGGATTAATAAATGATTATTTTTTGGGTGTATATGACAACTTATAAGAGTATAATTTCGATGTCATGCTACATGATATTTTTTGGAAGGAAATTTCATTTTAAGGGGATGGAGAATAATTATTTTTGTTATATTAAATCATAAATTTTTTATTCTTTTTTAATTAATAAAAGGGTGGAATATATTTTACAAGAGTTGGAAGAAATACGGAATAATACCAACAAAAAATGAAAGGATATTTAAAGGAAAAAAATGATTTTTCATAAAATTTATTTTTAAGAGAGTTCTAAATTGGAGATAAGGTCCTATTTTAAGAAACCCTGATCAAGATTTTACTTAGTAATATACATTCCAAATGGGATGATACTTTTATTATGACATGATTTTCCCATTGGGTTTAATGAAGATTAGAGATCAGAGTATGGATGTTCCATTCACATTAAATAGAAATGGGATTAAATTGGTTAGATTATATATCTAAAAACATTCTGAGGATGAGTTCCATATTTTATAAGTTGAATGACACTGAATAATATAGTTTTTAACTTCCATTTCTCATTTTTTTAGAATAATTGTGTGGGAGTTATTAAACTTTTGGTTTTAGTTTTTTCATTATAATTCATAGGGTTTATTTTAGAAAATTATGTGATGTGGATGCAATATTTTATTCTAATTATTAACCATGAATAATTTAGTAGGGCCTACTTTAAATCATTTTGAGATGATACTTTACAATCTAAAATTATTATTCCAGACTGTAATACGAAGAATATTAATTCACATCCATAATGTTTTAGGAATTCCAGTTACTTTTTTTGTTGATTGGGAATTTATTGAATCTACAGTTTTTGCCCTTATTTTAGGAACATGAAAACTAACAATCCCAGTAAACATTCCTGAAATAAAATAAGAGGTGTACTTGCTGATTTTCAATAGAATTTATTGATTTTTATTCCGGTATTTCTTTAGTTAAAATTCTTCCCAATTTCATTACATTATTATATATTTGTTTGTTTCTTATTTGAAAATTATTTGCTTAAATAATTTTAACCTAGAAGAGTTTTAACAAGAGAAATTAGTGACGAAATAGTTTGGTTACAGAAATTAAATCGGTTTGATTTTTTTTATTAGTGTGAAGTCATGCTTAATGTTAATTTCTTTTCTGAAAATAATTTTCACTATTAAATCAACATGCACTAGCATTCAAATTTTAATTTTGACCTGAATTACAAAATTGGAAAGCATTAAGAATTTTTTTTCTAGATTTGAGATTTTTATTTTGTTATTTTATGTGGAAAAATAAACCGACCATTCTTGTTACCATAAATACATGATCTTAATATACTAAATTAGTAACTATTTTGAACATTAAATTGAATATTGAAGTTTCTCCAACCAGGATTCATCATTTGTAGAAAATGTTCTATTTTTGTACAGGGGAAATATTTTTTCAATGTAGTTTACAACAATTTGATTCTCCTAAAAAACCCATTAATTTTTAGAATATTATTTTTTTACATCACATGAAAAATTTTAAACAGAAATATTATTTTAAAAAAATTAAATGTTGTTACTCCACATTTTAGGTGATCAATATTTTTTTACTTAAGGATTTAGTTGGGAAAATCATTTGTCTTTACCTCTTGATTTTTTTTCCTTGAGTTAAATTTTATGAAAAATATATTTATTAGTTATTGATTTTGATCTTTTTTTTAGATTCAAATCAAATTGATATGCATCTAGAATTATTATAAATTGAAAATCCTTATCCATGTAGAGCTCTTTATTCGTTATCTCTTTAATCAATAGTTTTGGATGGAGTTGTCTGTTCCACCAATAAATTATCACTTCACCTCATTCAAGAGTATGTCTATTCATTGTGAATTCTTAAATTATGTGAGACTATTTACCAGGAGGTAATGAGATTTTTGGATTTCAATTTGGAACGAATTTGATGATTTTCAAAATAAAATTATAAATTTAAATTTCTAATCTATTTTGTAAAATTTTAAACAATATCACACTAAGAGTAATCATTTTTTATAGGGAATTTATATTGTTTTACATGAATGATTCCATGAGGGATAATATATAAGAAAATAAATTATGAATGTAAGTTCACTTTTTTATTATAAAGATTCATTTTTTAAACTAAATTTTACTAATTAATTTCTTAAGTGTGAGAAATAGATTAGTTTTGGAGAATTTGGTGTTGTCTTATTTGATATATGTTTACCACATCAATTATAGTTTATTAATTCATTTCAATAGTAAAAATGAGATTATAATGGAGTGTTATTAATTAATTCACATATTGTTATTGAAATAGTTATTTTATTAAATAAACATTATTCTAATATATTTTAAAGTTAATGAGTAATTTTGAATAAATTCCAATTCATTTTATTATGTTCTATTTATTTGAATTAGTAATAAAACATAATTTTGTTTATTTAAACTGATCATCTGTATTTCTAATGTTGTATGATGATTCTAAAAATAATTTGATGGAATAATTTTTGGTCCACTTACTATGTGTTAATGAAATATTTCTGTAGTTACATGGATTATTATTGTTATTTTCATGTTTCATGATTTATTGTTTTATATATGATTTTGTGAAAAAAAATATTTTATTGTATTTGAGATTTTATTTCTTTGTTTTTTTTGAAAATTTTTAATTTAGTTGTGAATTATTATTTTCGATCAAAATAAATTTCAAAATTTTCTTTTTTTATGGGAAGGATGAATTTAATTTTTAGATATGTAAGATTAATTTCAAAATTTAACCTAATTTGAATCAATAGAATGTAAACATAAAATAATTTGAGTATAATGGTGTAAGATATGTTATGCAGCCACATAAGAGAACTTGTATCAGAAATAAAAGGAATTTGAGTATTAGGAGAGTTATGAATTGTACATACTCATATAATATAATTATTCACACAAAATAATTTCATATATGACTTTAAAAATCCATTTGGAAAACCCATGCATCTGATAATAACTATGACCATTCACAAAAGATAATTTCTATATAGGATAAATTTTCTTGTATAAATATCTCTAAAAAGTAATATTCACCCACAATTCAATGAAATCATAGGTTGAGTATTGAATATGAATTAAATGATGATTAATAAAATGTCAAACGAGAAATAAAACACTGAGATGCCATTAACGGTTAATGGAGAATTTGATTATGAAGGAGAAATAGAGCTGAGTTGATTCATGTTTTAATGTTGAAGGGAAATGACCATGAGGAAAAAACAAGGTCTATATGGTGAATAACAAAACATAAATCTTTTATCTATCTACATTTAATGTCTAGGGATAATAATGGGTAACCGAGCGGACATGGTGTTTCCCATACAAAGTAAGTTGGAAATTTTTATTTATATCTTGATGTGATGTTTAATAAAAAACATTTGATGATTAATATACAATATCAATCATATCCAACACCATAATTAATGTAATGATGTGTGTTTCAATAAAAATTCTTATTTTACGAATGTGAAAGAACATGAGACTCCCAAATCATGGATTATTCATTTTCTATATTGATGTTTCAAAGTTGGAGGTTGACAATGAAATGAAAAAGATGACAGAAATTGATGACCTAATGTGTGATTTGGATGAAACTATGTCTGAGTAAATGTGGTTGATTTTTTATAGGGAGGAAGATGATAGGTGTCAAATAAATTGAATAAGAATGTTTCGATTTCTCAATTTGGGCTTCCAATTTCATATAAGGTTTTTTAATTTCTTATTTATGTTTATAATTGAGATACGAGTGGGGTTATTGATTCATTGTTTTTCTGATCATTAATTTTGATCTTTGGTTCTTCCACTTAATTCAGGTGTATGTTCTTATAATGTTGGGATGCCAAATCATACCATTATTGTAGACTTAATAATGTTTTATAGCATATACCAACAACTTGAATGAATTATTCAATGAAATTAGTGTGAAATAAAATAAAAATCATTTAAATTGATTTATATTTTGTTCATGTGGAAGGGAAAGTGAAAATAACCATGTTTAATGAATTTCTACCTTCTATATTTGTCCATAGAATCCCTAGTGTGAATTGTAGATTTGGTTTTTTGATGTGTTGGTTCATATAGGTCTCAAACTAGTTGGCTCATACAAGCTAGAGGAGTATGGTTTACAATGATTTTGGGCTGATATTTTTTGAAGAGGTGTTTTTGGATAAATATTTCATGGAATAATTGATCTACGGTCATCTAAATAGTATTTCCATATTTTTTTGTGCTGGACATGAGATAAAAGCATGGCCATTTTCAATTTGATCGATGGAGAAATATAATTTCAGTTTATTTTCATATTATTTATGGATTTAAAAAATCTAAGATCTATATCATAGAAATAAGGTATATGAGATATTATAATTGAAAGATACATAAAAAATAATTTCATTCAATAAAAATATATATAAACTATGTAGATATTTCTAGAGTGGAGAATTAAGATAACAAGTATAGAATATTTTTTAGAGATTCAATGGATAGAGAACTTCAACCTTATTCAACGAAGATGAAGAGTGGATTTCCTCCAACAGCTACTTGATGTATAGATAAAGATATAGTGTCTAAATTTTGTGGATTCAATAGGTGATGTATTTTTTTTTGTCTTTTTAATTTTACAATTATAATTCTATATAGGTTATTAATAATAGAAATACAATCACTGAATACTGTTCGATTCTTCTATCACTTTGTTAAATTTTTTTATTCCAATATTAGAATGGAAAATTACCAATTGGAGTGTGTTGGTCATTAAAATATTTAATTTTAGTTCATGTCTATCAGGGTTTTTAGTTGATTCTATATGACTAAATTTCCTTATCCTTATTTTACAATGGTGAGCACCAAAGGATTTAATGATTTCATTTCACGAAGTGATCATTGAATGCATTAGATTAATGGACCAATGGCCTTAGGTTTTTATTTGTTTTTATATAGTTCTCATTTTAACATAGTTGAGTGGGGGCCGTTATATACCTCATAGGCCTTATGGAACAAAGCCATGAACATGACTCAAGGGTCCATAAAATAGACTAAAATTTAATTTCCCCTCCCTAGAATATTCACTCATTTGTGGCACTTAGATTTCCACATTACATGGCTCATAGAGTAGCATTTCGCCATATAGTAGTGCAAGGTTCCTATAACATATGGATGATTACATACCTACTATTCCTTCAAAATCTATTCAGCTCTACTATTGTAGTTTTTACTACACTAAATATTCTTTTGAAGCATTCTCTTATGCATTCTGATATGACTACTATGCGGCTTGAATGCATAGAAATGGAGGCTTAAGGTGGATTGTAGTTAGGATTGGTTATTTTAATATATTCATTGATATAGTTATAGTTTTAAAATCGTTTTTGAATGTCTAAATAATAATTATGTATAATAATTTATTATTAGTACATTATTTATTCTATCTTTTAGATTTTTTGGTCTTTTTTTCATTCAGATACATTTTTAATAGTTTACTTTTATTTTAAAAGAAAATATCTCATATATATATATTAAAAATATAAAAAAAGAAAAAACATACGGGAGAAATCCATTTAATGTTGTCTAATTATAGACATCCTTATGATATTATTTACAAATTGTATTTTTGATAAATACTTGAGAAGTATTAAAATGCCAATAAAAATATACACATAAAATACATATTCTCATTTCATATTATATTATTTACAATTATTATATGATCTTTATTATTTTCATTACTCATACAATATAAAATAATTTCATGTAAAAAGGCAACCACAAATAGGTTAAGGGAATATATAAAGACTCAATTTATTAAATATATGAATATGGAAGGGGAATTAGTAAGTCAAAATGGAATCAGTATAAATTCAAAATGCCCATACCTCATACATAAGGCCTTCATGGGTATATCTTCCTTTGAAACCTCAATTTATGATATCTCTAAAGAGATAAATCTAGAAAAAATAACAGACTCGTCATAATTGATCATTAAAATAATAGATATGGGATATGTGGTACTCTTTCTAGATAGTGATCTTGTCTGAGTCCTAAATGAATGACAATGCATGCCCAATGGGTCTGGGTTTCTACCTCTAGGGGTGTCATGGCATGATATATGGGTGTCACGCCATTACACTAGATTCCCTACCCCTCATTCGAGATTGGAAGGGTGTTGGAAATGGTACATAATACCTATTCATCCCACTCCCCATCATTAGGCCTTATAAATTGGGATGGTAGTGATACACTCTAATCCCTGTTATTGAAAAGGCCCTTGAGGTAGTGAACCTAAAGAGACAATATTATGATGGAGGGTTTTGGAACACCAATTTATATCATAAAATTGGTAATATAAGATGTATGCATTCTATGATTCCTATGGTAAAATATATGATGGTGTTTCTTAGAGTAAAAAATGAATGACAATGTGTGCCATATAGGTCATGGATTTTGGATACTAGGGTGTCATGGGGTGACATGTAGGCATTGTGTCAGCACACATGTTTCCCTAAAAAAAATCAAAGACCATATGGGTGTTGGGCATAGTATATAATATCCAACAACCCCATCTCCATCATAAGGCCTTTTGAGAGGGGGAAGTTTGGGGGACACCCTAGTGGGAAGTGATCCCTAAAGAAGAATAAAATTGCGATTTAGTGAACAAAAGTACATAATATTGTGATGGAGTTCCATTTATCCCTAATTGACATCATATATGTCTTATTTTGTTCCTAAAAATCAATTAAAATATTAATAATCCAATATTTATTCAAAATAAAAATAATATGTTCACCCCCTGGTGATCCACTAGGGTGACTGAATCCCTTATCAATATTCTCCTAGAGAAACATCTTCAATAGTAGCAACTCAATTGGGGAAATTATATAAGGAATCTGTGACATAAGTGCATCACCATGTATAAGTTATACTGAATACTCAACATCATGATTAAAAGAATGTTTAAGAATTTTTCTTTACAATAATTAAAATTACTCTTATACAATAGGTTTATCATCAACGTTGAGTTTATCGACAACCATATGATATAATTACCCTTCATGAATATGAATTATGATTCACATGATAGAATTAATTTCCATTGAAAATATTTATTCATACCCACACTGAATTATAATCATATGTTTATATGGAATAGTAAATGTCCCTTCCCTTCCCCATAAATTAATATAGGCTACAGGTAAATATATACAATTCATTCCATGAATCACATATAATTCCACAGAGGAAATAATCATAAGATTTTCAACAACTAAATTACCAAAAAACATCTATCAGATAAGAACTATAAAATTTAAAAGACACCATCGTAAAATTAAGAGATTTTACCATGAACTCAACATCTAATTGATGTGGTGATAATTTTGTACCCATAAAAATGATTTAATCATAAAATATTAGGTATATAAAATAATATATTAGTTGTTCTAGAGTGTATGATAGGTGAACAATTAATAATTTCATTCTTATAACCAACTTTAGTACTCATGATGACATGAAATTTCCCTTTATTCATGGGTGTAAAAGGTTTTTATGTTAATAATTATAATTAACCATGGGATTTTCTCATTGGTTGATGAAATTCCCATACTTTTTTAATTTCAATTATTGGGGAATGGTTGGTGCATTACATGGAATCTTCCATTTTTTCGTTATAAAAACTTTTCAGATCATCACCTTTCAAAATTAATGGTATTTATGACCTGTCATTATACATTTATACCACCTTTAAATTCTATTCAAGCAATACACTTTATGTTTCTTCCCACATTTATTTTGTGTAGTTGAAAAGAAATTATTTCCACCATTCCATTTATCAATGTTTTCATGAGAATCCATCTTCTATTTCTTATTAAAATCCGGGGAATTATGGGAATAACCAATTTACATTTACACATTTGGTTGACATCAAAAGATTTCATCATAGAAAGTTAACACTCTTATGTAACACTATTTAGAGACTTTCGTATCATCCACTGAAGATTTGGTCATGTTTTCTTTCAGGGATGATGATTAATCTAGAAGTGTACTTTGTAAGTATTGTAAAAATTTCATCAAAAGTACTCATGCATTAATCATGATACTTAAGGTCAATAAATTCCATGTCCATTTATGAACATAGAATACATGGGAAGTAATTTATGAAAAATATCCTATATAATTCATCCAATTCCGCGGATTCAATTTCTCCCTTCTTCCATATATTGTAAATAATTCACAAATATTTAACTCTTTATCTATCTAAATGGTAAATAGTTAGAGACACATTTTCATGTTCTGAGTAACGGTGAATCGAAAATATTTTTTCAAGGATGGTGATCTATTTTAATGAAACTTGTAGATCAGAAGGCCTACCCAAAGAAGTTGGATATGGATTCATTAAATAATAAATAGTAAACTATTATCTCATATGGTTGTATAGAACTGTGGTATGATTTATGGGCGGAAAATATGTGTGAGAATAGAAATAAGATAATGCATTCAATCTCACATAGAATTTAGTTTCTCATGTTTAATACCATTTTATTATCCATCACAATATTTTTTAGTATGATGTTTTCTAGTTTCTTCCACTAAAAAACTGAAAAATTGAAATTTGAGTAATAAAGGTCGTAATGATAAACCACCTAATCAACGTCCTACACAAACTTTAGGATCTTATCTTATACATAGATTTATACCTTGGAGTTTTCACTAAAGTTAAATAATTCATATCTATAAATATTATTAAAAACCTAATCTGATACCATCTATAGTGTCCGAATCATTTTTTACTCAAATGTTACATAATTGTATATGAATATTCAATATATAACATTATTGTCCACACCATAACCATAATTTTTTAGTTTCTTCCGAGACTGGATTGATGAAGATCGTATTTTTGTACATTATTAAACATCTCTCATCATGTTCTTATAGTATTGTACCATTATTGAAATACCATAACTAAAACCATTCCATATAACATGGGGAGTGAAAATATAAGGAAGAGTCAAATCATATTATCAGTGAGGCTAAACATGAGAGATTTCAATTCATGATCATCAGAAAGACTAAGTTAAACATATGGATTTATGTCTATGATTATAGCATACAATGTTTATACCTGATAAATTAGGGAACAAAATATTAAATCATGGAAAATATAATTTTCATTTCAAGACAAATTAATCGTGAGAGTGAGAAAAATGATTAATTAATCGTAGACAATATGTTCATATGATAATCATTTCATATAAGTGTGGAACCATAATTGGAATAGAAACCATTTCATATGTGAAGGTCAAATACCACGACCATAAAATCATATTGGTTCATGAATAAAGGAATGTTTCTGAAATACTAAAATATTAGGAACTATTACATGTTTCCCATAGTAAATCATGATTCATCACATATTCCCCATAGTGGATAGGTATTTCCCATCATTTTCCCATTTTTTTGTGAGAACATAAACCCGCATACCGTAATTCTATTCATTAGATATAAAACATTACCAAATAAATTAGAGGGATGTATGATTATGTTCCCACCAGTCACAAATTGAAACAATTAACATGTGTGTCAAAATATCATAAAACATTCATCTTATCATAATATCATAACACATGCATAGGAAATCATTTTCATAATCATTCTAGAAATTAATCATAGAATAACGCATAAAAAATAAATGGGTTTCATAAATATATTATAATTATAATATGAAAATGTCTAGACAAATAATAAAGATGGTAACAGTGGACCATATCCCTATTGAATATTAATTATCATCAAAGGATGTTATTTTAGATTAAAATTCATTTAGAATACCCCTCGAATATTTCTTAAGGAATATAACCTTTTCATTTTGAAATTAAATTTTTAAAATTAATGTTTATATAAAATACTAGATAAAATATTATATTTGATAATAATAATGAAAACATATAATGGGATCATTAAAACATTTATTAGTCATGAAAGTGGGAAATTTGATTCATGTCGTATACATTAAGATAAATAATTCTTCCACATTTTTATTAAGAAATAAAAATATGCTTGTTTAAAAAATAATATGAATATTGATTTGAACAAAATTTATCAATGGGAAATTGTAGATAAAAATGAATTTTAAAAATAATTAATGAATAATAATAATCATGCATGAAAAGTTTTAATGAAAACATTGACATTGAAGAAAAGTATTCTTGGTCGAATAGTAAAACAATAATATGTTTACTATGAATATATTTTTTCAGTTTCTTCAGTCATAAAGTGTGTAAAATGAAATGAAAACATATATTACCTTGAAATAATATGAAAAAAGTAAAAAATGAAAATTTTTTATCAGATAAGTATCATATAATTTCCTCAATGTAAATTTAATCATAAAAATTCTTGAAAAATGGGATCGAGACATAAATCCATTTCCTCGAGTCTCATCCATCTTTTTTTGGCATCTGACCCTCTTGTATAATTGATGAAGTTTGTTTTCAAGAACCAAATTTTGTTTACATTGTGAAAAAATTGTATTTGTTGTTTTGAATATTGATAAAATAATTATCATATCATGAATTTTTTATGCATAACATAGTGTTTGAAAATTTCCTACGAGTAGTTGTCGCACTAAAAGGTTATATTAGATTCCAGCTATGATGAAAACCCAAAATATCCCTACAGTATTCATAAATATATGATATATAGCTATATTAAATCATTTGAGTTACACAAATGATATAGACTATTGGTGATGGAGACTCATAATAATTTGTGGTACCTAATCATGGTGTGTGCCCAGTGTATGATATAATGAGAATGAGACTCACTGGTAAGAAATCTACAGTTTTTTGTGTCATTGTATTTTACTATTTACCAACATGTTTATTGATAATTATGACTTCTTATTATTATAAATGAGTAATATAAGTCACATAGATTTATTTATTGATGAAAACCATGGCGACATATGTTTACTATGATGAAAGATACATTGGGGGCATCACATGTAATATCACCATAATGAATAATGATAGAATTGATTTTCCCTTATGTTATCTAATGAATGTTGATATGTCATTCCATTTGATGAAAATTATATAGAATAAACAAATCCATTTCCATGTTTATCTATATCAATATTAAATTTTTGGAATGACAATGAAATGTCATCAAGAAAATATGTTTATTCCACTAGCATGAAACCTTCTCAATTATAGATATCATGATAAATGGATTATATTAGAAAGTAAGCGTTAGAAGTTCGTGTCATGTCATCTCAAAATTTAGTTTTCTATATATGGGTTTCTTGGGGTGTTTCAAGATGAAATCCTTGGACATTAGATTTCATTTCCTAATGCCACCATGAAAGACACATAGAGTGTCACACACTTGGTGTATCTTGAAACTCAATTAAATAATATATTATTATTTATTATTTAAAATGTTGAATTAATATTATTCCCACATGTTATTTAATAAATATTCTTGTTTTATTGATCATATATATTCCATCAAGAGTTATTTTTTAGGACATAATATTAGGAAAATATTTAATAAATATTAATTTTCTATTTGTGAATATAATATTATTGTCTTTATGAGAGAATAATGATGCGATTTTTATTTGTTAAATAAAGAGTCATTATTAAAGGACCGATAAATATTTCATAGGACTTGCAGGCTGAGATTAATGGTCTTGAGAGAAATAATATATATTTAATATTATTAGAATAAATAATATTTAATTTAATTTGAATAGTTAAAGAATTTAAAAAATAAAAAAATTTAGACATGGGGTTCTATATAGATTATGGAAATAATAAATGACAACAATTATCAGGCATACCCCATCCAATTCTTACGTAATTCACAGAAACATCAATAATAAATATAGATTTAATATATATGTATTATATAACCATACTCATATATTTTATAATATATATGATTTACTAATAACATCTTATCACCAATTTATTAATAATGTTTTAAAAAAATCCCTATTTTGGGTGTTGAATTTCCCTTATTCGTGTATATTTTGGTTTAGAAGTTATGAAACATATACATTGATAAAGGTTTATCATATCCCTAATTTCCAAAATTTTATGAGTATCATATATTCTTGTTCATATAAATTAGTTGTAAAAAATTAATTACAACCCATCATGGAAATGGTAGTCCATTGGTATTCTTGAGTGACGTTTCCATTATTCAATGGATGGAACAAATGAAAATTAAAAAAAAATTCACATTTATAGAATTATTATAATATCATATATATTTATTGAATTTATCTTTTTTACCATCAAGGTAAAACTGTTCTGAAAAATAAATATCATTACTTTGTGGGGGTGTTATTCTATAAGAATATACTGGATATGTTCTTGTTTCTAATAATTAGTAAGAAGGTGGACAATGTTTGGGGTATTTTCATAATAAAAATTTTATATATTTAAGATAATTAAATAATATATATATATAGGGTAAGTGTAATAAAAAATTGATCATTTCATATTTACACCTTTTCATTGAAAAGCCTTATTTGCCTTACACTCTATGTCATGAAAGGATTGTCATTTGGAATGACAAAAAGATCTAGTATGTGGTGATGGAATGTAGAATGATATTAAATTTAGGATTTAATGATCTATAAGGCTTAAAAAATTAATAATGAAGAAGATGATGAGCCCTTTTATCTGTGGGGGGGGGGAATGTTGGAATTAATGAAATTATTAAATTAATATAATTTAATTATCAAATAATATTGACCCAAATAGATATAATTCAAATAAAATATTAGTATTAGTTAGAATACTATCATATAATAAACATATAACATGTTTTGTTAATGTTTTTACTATTATATCTTTGTTTTAAACTATCATTAACCATTTTGACAATACAACAATATTGAATTTAAATACTGGTTAATGATTATGAATATTAACATAAAAGGTAAAGTGACTCATCAACGGATACTTGTTGATATTTTAAACCATATATCATTCACATAGATGGAGATATGTTTTTTTGAATTTTTTTATCATTTAATAAAATATTATTTATTTTAATATATCATTAATTTCATTTTTAGAACTATTAATTTAATTTGAATTTGAAAATAACATGAAAACAAAAAAATTGAATATAAACCTTTCACACATACCAAATATTTTAATTTTATCTATAAAATTATTCTGATATAATTTCTCACTGATGAAAATAATTTTTTTTTGTTTGTAAAATATTTTACCTGATTATTTTACTATTTTTACACGATTATTGTCGGTGTTGTGTAACTATTTATGTTTAATATATAATAACAAGAAATCAAAATAAAATATCATGATAAAATGAATCAATTCATATTTCAAAAAACCATTATGAATTAGACATATGTTGTTCCTTGTAACAAAATATTATTGATGTTAAAAGAATAAAAGTTACATTAATTAATGACACAATAATGATTCAATGTTTACCTCATTAATTAATGATTTAAATAAATTGTATTTTAATGGTTAAGATAATATCCAAAACAGGTCCAATTATTATTGAGCGATTTTTTATCGAACATTAGTAAACTTATGTTATACTTTAATGAGTTTTGGTCCTTTATAAACTGAAATTAATTATATAATAATATAATATTTTCATGCTTTCCTAAATAGCCCTTCCACCCCCTTATGAAAATCCCTCACTTATATCCTTTTTCTCACACATCTCAAGATACTTTTCCCATCCAAACACTTCCCAATTAATCTCCCAAAATCCCTATCCTACTCCTAGATTCTATCCCTTAGGGAAGATCAATTCATTAAGACCTTTTGGTTCAAACCAAAGCGAGATACCTTATTTAAAGGTAAAATCTTCTACTAATATCATTTGTTTTGTTTAACATCTCCAACCCCCTAAATTTTTTTTATTAATTTATATTCTAACAAAAAAGTATCTTTAAAATACTATGTTGTTTAATGAGAATTATTCGAACTACACTTACACACACCTTCATCAAATGGGTAAAAAACATACAGTTTCTGTGGACGACGAACTACTGCCTCCCAAAACGATCATTGCTCAATTATCTCTTACCGCCTCTCATGGTGCCCTTTTTAATGGAACTAAATTTATAGGTGATATATATTATATTTATATTTTTTTATTTCTGTATTTTCTATTTATAGAATAGATTTATGTTTTCCATAATGGATAAAAATGATAATTTCATTTGGGGAAGTGCAAAATGCCACCCCCTCAAAGTGATATGATTCGTTCATGCCAATTATGGAAGGTATAAAAGATGGAGTTAATATAATTATATATTATATTATATTTTAATTATTATATACCTATGTAACATTATTTTATCATTCCATTAAAATATGAAATAGAAATTAAAGTAACATTCATGCGTAAGTACGACTTACCGTCTCCATTAACTGTGCATTTCATTTCATATCACAAAATGTTATGTACTGTTATAAATACATATATATATACTGGATATTTATGATATATATGATATATAAATCATGAATATCATTCTAGAGATAATTTATTATTGTCCACATGAACTACTTGTAATTATAAGAAGTTCATTTTTTGACTCAAGTACCAAATATAGACCAAACGTCCATTATTAAGTTAGATTTTTTCATAATGTTTATAACATGGTAATAAGTGATATAAAAGGAATAATAAACTTGAAAAATATTCTTAATAATGTTTAAATTATCTTCAATTTATTATTCATATGAATCACATCGCTTTGAGTGGGAGGTAGTCCACACAATTTTAAACGAAATTATTGTGTTATCACAAAATTGGAAGTAAAAATAATTGTGTTATAAAAAGGAATAAATAAGTTTAATAACATAAAAAATATAATATATTTCATATATAAATAGATATTCCATCATAATTTCCACCATGAGAGTTTGTAAAAAAATTAAACAATCATAAATTACTGAGGGAGTAGTTTTTTGTACACATAAACAATATGTTTGTTATCCATTAGATGGAGGTCTGTGAAGGTGAATGTTAAAATATTAGATTAAAAACTCATTTAATATTAAGGGTTATATATTTTTTATACAATCATGGAAAAAAAAGTTTGAGGGGGTAGAGAAAGAAAATGAAAAAAAAGTACTTGAGAGAAGACATAGCATCTTAATCAGGTAACTCCTTTGGGATTGTGCCAAAAATATTCATAAAATAGATTTACGAACAAGGAGAGGATTATAAGAGTAATATAGGGATATTATTAATTTTATTGGGATGTTCTTTTCTGATACAAAGTGGTTTTAGATGTGGTAGTATTTAGAGAGGTGGTGTCCTTTTAAAGAGAAGGAAAAGGCCTCGCATAGAATTTTTTAATCCATGTTATGTTTACACATGTTTTTACCTAATACAAGTCATTAGAAACCATCTTAAATAAATAAATTAATTCTTATAAACAATATATGTTGATTCCATCGATTTTGGAAATGATTCTTGGTCATTTAGGCCCCTAAGATAAATTTTTAGTCCCTAATCAAACTTAATTTGACAATAATAGTTGTGATTAACATTTACAACTTTATTAGTAATTTTGGTAAAAAATAAACATGATCTAATTATAATATCATTAATATATGGATTAAAATGGTTTATTATGGGTTTTAAATAATAAATTAATAGATATAGAAACATTTATGTCAATGCCAATCCTACAGACGAGTCAAAATTATAGGTTTTTGAAGTATAAGGATGTTTAAAAATTTATTATGCTCTTATACTCAATTTCAAAGTGAAAATGATTATAATGACCTATATTTTATTAATAGATGTATAATTTATAAATGTGATATAAATACAAATTTAACATACAATTAAACATTAATAATTATTTAAACTAAAAGTCATTATCACTAAAAGATATATTTTTTTCTATTCATAAAAAAATGATCTTTCTCAAAAAAATTCAAAAAATTAACCATATGTTAAATTCAGAAGTCAAAATTAAAATATGATGCCTATTTTATCAAATTGAATTTCTAAATGTGTCTAAAATTATTTTTATTCATCGTCATAAAAGGACATAAAGTTTAGTTAAATTTATTCTTTAAACAAGTTAGGGCATTACAAAATATTTTATCTTCCATTCTCAATATGTTTTATTTATATGAAACCATTATAATAAATGTTTGAAAATTAGTTATCACAATTCATATGATTTTGTTTAATGGATCAGATATATGTATCATAATAATTTTTTATACAAAACATCAGTTTTTTGTGTAATATGCGCTAATTTGATGTTCCGTGTAACATACACTAAGTCAATGTTGTGTGTAACGTATTCAAAGTCATGGTTTTGTGTATTGTATGCCGAGTTGATGTACTCTAATACATGCCAAGTTAGTGTTTCATATAGTTCATGAAAAGTTGGGGTCATGTGGAAAAGATGTTTGACATATTGTTTTAATATATATATATACACATATATATAATTATATCCATTGTCACATTAAATGAAAAATATCAAAAAGGTAAATTAATTCAAAAATAATAATTTAAAAAATCTAAGTTTTTTAAATTACACCCCCTTAAAATGAATTTCACCCTCAAAATTCATTTGCTTTATCAATGGACCAATATTTCAAAGTTGATTTCGTAGAAACCCACATTGTAAAAATGAATACTAAAACATCCTTGAAATAGAGATGTTGGAACCAAAACTTTTACCCAAAGTAACATATTACTAAATTCCACAAAATAGAATATAGGTTTGAATTAAAAAAATTGATATAAAAGAGAAATATTTCCATCATGTACTGATAAAGAGTTATAGAGAATATGTTTATGAGAAATATATAAATCAGAAATCCATAAATATACTATGACATAAGGGATATTCTAATTCGTCTGAAATGAATATACAAGGAAATGTTTCCTCATTCAATTATATTATTTTATAAAGTTAAAATAATTTTCTTGAAATGATATACATGAATTATATCAGGACAACCACTCCCTTTTTTGTATTTTGATCTAATTTATCTCTTTTTTCTAAAAAAATATGATGAACTTTTCATTCTAGAAGCACTAACAAATCATGAGACCTATGATATGACATGCCATATATCATCAGTTATCATCAACAACACGTTTTTATAACAAGTTCTAAAATACACATACATCCTCATGTGGTAATATAATACGTTATTCTAAAAAATGTGCTACAAATTTTAACATAATATTTCCAAAACTGGATATCCTTATAACCATTTTGAGAGAAATAAATCCAAAATATTAGAAAAAAATCACTAAATAGGCATAATATTAATTCCACCATATATCAAAAAGTATCTATTGGTCATTGAATTCCAAAAATGTAACTATAGTCATGGTTTATTCTCTCTGAACATGGTAAAATCCTTAATTAGTGTAAATCCTTTTGGAAAACATGAATTCTTCTTTATTCCATATATTAGACGATATATTTTTTAAGTCCCTGAAGGAGAAAACATCAACCTTGATGAAATACACCTTTTATTCAATAATAAGTTCTAGGGTAACCCATACCATCAATTTACATATTCATATCCAAAATTTCAATATGAAAAGATCATTATCTCAATATGATAAACTAATTAAGGGTTACCTTCCCTTAATCAAAATATTATATTTCCATGAAATTAACTTTACTTTTCATCTTTATTGTCCAACAAGACTTTTTCAATCCTAAATTAAAACTTATACAATAAACACATACATTTCATGATTCATATGACATAAAATTTTAATTAGAAAACATAAATACATCATTAATCCAACTTCGTTCTGAAACTATTACTCAGGGTTCACCAACTTATTTTTTAATACCTTTTTCATAGAATATGAATATGAATCATGTATTATGAATCCTCAACATCGATATAACCATGATTATTATGTTAAAATTAATAAATACTAGAAGAACATCACACACATTTATCATTTAATTTTTGTCTCATAATATTAATATGTTTAACCAATACTCATACAAACTTCCTAATTCTCTCTGTGAGGTAGTAGTTTTTGTACACATAAACACTAGGTTCATTATCCATTATATGGATTTGTGTGATTATATATGTTGAAACAATATAATTACAACATCCTAGTATATTAAGGATAATATTTTTGTTATAAATTAATTTAAAAAAAGTGTAGTGGTTTTAGAAAAGATATAAAATAAATTACTTGAGAGAAGACATTACCTCTTAATCGGGTACCTCATCTGGGTTAGTGACAAAATGCTTCCTTGTATTTATTTAATTATAAGGAGTGGATTATAGGTGGAATGTAGCAACTTTGGGAAGTGTATTGGGCTTATCAAAGATGATCCCAAGATGTTTTATATGTGAGAGGATGTGTGAGAGTGGTTAGTTTCATTGTGACGGAAAAAGACCCACTTGGATTTTTCAAAAACAAGTTTGGTGTTATAGAATTTATTATTTAAAAATGGCATACCAAACATAAATAAATCAATCAATGTTGGCTTATGGATGAAATATGTCCATCCAATTTGTTTTTGGACAAGTGGATAAGTCATTAGGTCCCCTATGATTAAGGTTTAGTCCTTAATTAATTTAATTTGATTTTAATCGTGGTTATTATCAATAATGAATTTAACTAATCATTTTAGTTAAAAATAACTCCGATGTAATAAGACTCTAAATATTATAATGATTAGATTTTTTTATCGAATTTTATAAATTCAACTCACATAAGTGGAGAATTTAAGATTAATGTCAATCCCACAGACCAGATCAAATTACATGGTTTAAATGTATAACATTGTTTAAAAAATTATTATGTTTTTATATTCACTTTCATAGTGAAATGGATTATAATGACCTAAATTGAATTAATATATGTATAGTAGATCTAGGTTTTCTTGAAAACATAAAATATATTTTAACATTAATAATTATTTAAATGAAAAATAATGTTTTTATATAAAATGTTGTATTTTTTACTGCCCATAAATAAAATGTTGTTTCTCAGATAAATACCAAACAATAACCCTTATATAATTTAAGTATTCTAAATTAAAATAGGAATTTTATTTTGTCAAATTAAATTAATTTATGTTTATAAAATTAATCTTATTGTATTTTATAGAAGCAAATGAAGTGTAGATAAATGTATTTATAAACATCTAAGAACTTTACCAATAATTGAATCTACAATTATGAATATGTTTTTTTCTATAAAACCAATATAAAATTTATTTTAAAGGTAGTTATTACTTCTCAAAATACTACTTTTAATGGTTTGTTTATAATTACCATATTTGTATAAATACATAAGTTAAATGATGTTTTGTAGAATCATTATAACTTCGTGTAGTGTACGCCAAGTCGGTGTTGTAGGTAACATAAACGAAGTCATGGATGCATGTAAAGTACACTGAGTTGGTCCCGTGTAATGCACACAATTTTGGTTTTGTTTGTAGTGAAAGCCATGTTGGTTCCATGTGAAAGGATTATTTGGTTCAGTGTTTTAATATATATTTATATATATAACTATTTCCAGTGCCATGTGAAATGAGAAATTTAAAAACTATATATTACTTTGAAAAAAATTTCAAAAACTCATAGGGTGTCACTAAGATCCGTATTTTCAATTTAACCTTGTTTATCCCTTAGAAGCCAATAATTTCCTTATATGTATATGCCCCATTAAAATATAATTACTACTTACATACCTCTACTATTAATTGTATTGATTGTAAATTTCACGATTTAGTCCGGGGGATGGGATTTTTATTTTTTCATTTGGTATAAATATAGTTTTTGGTTCTGTGAGGTGTGTTTCCTTATCCATGTTATTTAATGAATGAGAATAAGTCAATATTATTCATTTTTTATTATTTATATTATCATATTCTCCTAAAAATATGTAAAATTAAAAAATAAAATTGAGGTTATGTTAATTTTTACTATTATATTCATGACTCACTCCCTCCTAAATAAATTGACCGTATAATTTTCTTTATTTCATTATATTTTATTTTCATTTAAATCTCTATGATGAAAATGAAAAAATTTAAGAAAAAAGAAAACCAATGATAAATATTAAGTAAAAAGGGTATAATGGGATTATTATAAAGAAATCATTAAGTATATTCACATTTTGACTCATAGAGCATGTCAATGATTATGTAATGTACATTTTATAGGGGAAATTTGTGAGGTGTATTTCCTATTTTTTCACATGAATATTTATGTGATCTTATTGAACTGTTTATCCTCCTCATTCCATTCCATAGATATTAATTTTTTTATTCACATACCCTTATACATTGAATTCACGAGGAAAAACGACGTTATGATTGAATTTTTTTTATATCTCATGTTGTGGAGATATGGTATTTTTCATAATCCTATGCCGACACATTCAATTTCCTAGTATGATCATAAATCCATGTTTGAATTATCTTGAGTGAATTGTTTTGTGAATTTTAATTTTTGGTAGTAATGATTGATCCATGGATCGATTTTTGATGTTCATTGAATTTAAATGCGAGGGATGAAATTGAAAGTGAAATTTTTTATATATGAGACTCAACGAAATTCTATTCTGGAAGAGATCTTGTAAAGTTTCTTACTTTTGATTATGTTGTGGGTTTTAATTTATATATTTTTTGATTTCATATTAGTTTAATATTTATGTTTATGGGATTAATTAAGACCATATTTTCCCACATTTTATTATATAATTAAATGTTTTATCCCACAAATGTTATGTATTAAGGGTAATTTCAAAAATATTAACTTTTAATAATAATTTTATTTTAATTGTCTTAATATTATTTATTAGAATTTAAATATTTCTATATCATATTTGTATTACAATGATAAATTCTTATAATCTAATTGAAATTGTTAAAAAAATTATTTTGATTTATATAAATGGTTTTATTTATTTCATTGAACATACCCAATTCTAAATTTAATATTTTCAAGTCCAAAAATAGCTCATAATATACCCTTCGAAATATATACCAATACCATGTTTACATTTAAGATGGTATCATATCACAAAAATAGTTAAACAAAAAGGGATGAAAAATTAGCATGAATAAAGATAAATTTCTAGGTAAAATCATTATAATTTTTGTAAAAAATTTATTCTTCCTCTATAATAGCCATTCAATCATGAGATTTTGGAACTTTGGGATTCCAAAATTCTATATGATAGAAAATAGATTTAGAGTTAAACTATCATATCACTCTTTATACATATTCAATAGAGCTAAATCATTTTCGGATAACATCGAAGAAAAAGTTGAAACATTTTTAGGTTGAATACATTCCCATATGCATCGATTAATTAGGCATAAATAATGCCAAAACTCCAAGGAAATATTTTGATGGAAATGTGGAAACATTTTTTCTTACAAATTTTCACCTCTATTCTACTTCAAAGGGTTGAGAATTTGGATATCCATTTTTAGGGGAGAAGGTGAAATTTTTAGATTATATCATTCTATTAGATATTGAATATTTATTTATTTATTTTAGCTCAATTAGTATTCCTTTATTTCCTTTTCAGTTTTACATTTTTTTCTTTCCCATACTATTCTCCATTTAATCTTTATGAAAATAAAGAACTATCCATGAATGTTTTTTGGGGGAGGCTTGAGTTTTTTGTGATTAAATTATTTTTCATTAGTCTCGTATGAGAATTTATTTAGAAATAAATTTTTTTACTCTAGTGTCCACCCCAATTTCTCTAAAATTGTATTCTTATTCCCGCTTATATTTATTCCATTCCATTATCACTATATTGTTGCTTATGCGGTGGAGTAGGATTTTGGTGATGAAGTGAGGATGTACTTCCCAGCATGTTTAGTGATAGTGTGGGATAATAATAAATCAATGTGACTTTTTGGATTTAATGGATTGATCTCAATCTTCGATAAAATAGTGAGAATATTTTAATGAAGAAGGATTTCCTCACTGTGCAAACCCATGGATGATAAATGTTCTCTCAGTAACATATTTATGTTTTAAAATATCATTGTTTTATATTTTCTTCATTTTCAATTATATAATTATATTTTAAATGTTGTTATAAGACACCCCATTTTATAAGTAGTTTATTTTTAATAATTTTTGGTTTATAAAAAATTAGAATAGAAAAATGTTGTGTGTGTGAGCAGCCTCAAGAGATCGACCCTGTGTATGATCTATATTGAATTATTTCATAAAAATTAGTTTTTAGCAAGGGATTCATGAAAAATTAATCTAAAGATAATAAATTATATACATGTCAATTCATATAAAAATTAAAAAAGATCACATAAAAACTAATTTAATATAAGACTATACATTCAAACACATGTTTCATAACCACCAAATCCTCCATATGATGTGAACTAAGAAGCGTAAAGATAAACAAAAACAAATCAATGGTATCCATTAACCATTTATAATCTTTCCATTACTATCCTTGTGAAAAAATATATTATAAAATGGTTTAAACATGTTCTAATGAATTCCCCACACATTATTACTTATATTAAATAAATGAATGAAAAAATGCGGATATCATCGACCCAAATCCAAGTTGTTCTAAAGATGAGGATAAAAATACATGGGAAAAGGAAATTAAGTAGAATATTTTAGGATAGAATAATTTGATTAGTAAAAACACCAAGTCCTGCATAAATGATTTCTTATATTTTTATCCAAATACATAAATAACCACATATCACCATAGAATGTAATGAATGACTAATCTTCCCATGGTGGATAACATTGGAAATCTTTTATTTAACCATGTGTGACCCCACAATAAAAATATTAATGTTATTTTACACATTTGGTAAATTATTGAATTATATATAATTTTACATGATTTATTTGGAAGATGAAAAATTTGGTTCATGACTTGTGAAATGTGCATTGTATTTGTATGAGGTTAAGATTTAGGTATAACCTGAAGAATGGTTAAACACATAGTTATCTAAACTATAAAAATCAATTATACAATGTGCTTTTCATGGACAATAGTCAATGCATTATTAGATTTATATTTAATATAATCGTGGAATATAATAAAACAATTTGGAAAAAAGTATATGATTTAGTTTTTAAATAGATGATTTTCCTCTATTCAACATCATTAAAAACATGGTCTATGTTTTACCAAACCTATGGCCTATTATTGGAGATTTTGGTTATTCCCACAATAGATATACATGAAACCCTCTAGATTTGTATGAATGGATGCATGATTGATGTTAATAGATATTTAATATTGTTCATTCTTAAATCATTATTTTTTCCACTCTTCTCTCTCTCCATTGGTGAGCTAATAATGATACATTTTATTCTTGAGTATTATAATAATAGAATACTTTTGTTTTCTTAGACATGTTTATCACCACTATTACTAAATTGGGTGTTATATACCTAAAATATTCCTCCCCATATTCAATTATATTTGGATTAGTATCTAGGGTCTATGTATTGAGTGGTCACACTATACCCTCTTCAGTATAGGTAACCAAAAATAATAGTAGAATAATTATAATAATTTCCAATAAGAAAATAAAAATATAATAAAGGTGTACATTACAATAAACTATAGAAATACCATATTAATATCAATCTAACGATAATAAATGAGTATATAATATTTTAGGACATAACACATATATAAACAAGATCTATGATAGTGAGTTTATATAATATTAATCTAAAAAGATAGAAAAACACCACAAAAGAAAATAAAACATCTCTTAAGTACTATATTAGTCTCATATCCTATATCATAACAAGATTAATGGATCAACTTCCAACTATAAATCCCTTTCCTCTAACAATGTTCTAAATCATAAGGTTTGGTCTGGTATTAGGGCACCAGAATAGTGTGTGAGTTCAACTTAGTAGTACACTACCAATTATGTCACTAAACCAACCAGTAAATATGGTTCATTCTTGTAGAGATATTACAGACAATAATAAATAATATAAGAAATTATAAAATCAAATCCTTAGATTACTAAACTAGTCACATAAAATTTTACCATGATTGGACCCAATCCACAGCGGCCCACCTAGGCCAATGGTAAGATGAGACGGCCACCCCGATCTCTCCTCCATTAATCTAAGGGATGACTTCCAACAAAATGTAGGAATATCACATAACATGAGTTGTCTTAGGCTATATCAACATACAACATACACATATCGCCAATGAAAAAAATTAATATGAAAAAAAATATTTATATATGTAGACAAATTCATATTATACATCATATAAATGTGACATAAAATAAAAGAACTTATACATATAATAATATACGAATGTAATTAAAATCTGAAAAAAATTAGATTGTATTGGAATATTAATTGGAAAATATCTTTCTCACTACATGTAATGTAGGATTAGTAACTAGTAGAATTAGTCTTTAAAACCATTACAACAACCAATAATCCATCGAGCATCAAAATACATCACTACGAATTAGCTTAAGAACGAGAAATTAAAACATCACATCTACTAATTGTTGGAATATCATGGTCTAATATTTTGGATGATGATATGCTGACAGCTAGCGGCTCTGGCTTCACACCACATTTTTGGAATTGTAGAAACACAAAATCACTATATAGTGTTGACTGATAACACGGATAGGGATCTGTAGCAGGGCAGGATTACTGTATCCATATGAAATAAGACACTACAACAATGTGTACATCTAGAAGGGACAATTGATTCATGTTACCAGTGAAGCAAATAGGTCATTGTAACTCTAAAAAAATCCATCCACCAATTAATATAGTAAAATGGACTTATTATGCGGTTGGTGTCACAATTGGATCATCATCATTAATAACTCATTCTATATATGGTTTTATTTACTGTAATATTTATACCATTTATTTTTTGTCCCAAAATAGTGAAATATATATCCAATTCATGGATGTAGGGATAATTTCCTAAGCCACATATGAGGTTGTTCCCTAGGATTTTCTACAAATTTGTTTTTTCCCTATTTAAACATCTTCTGTGAGTGATTTGTCACATTTTAATCTCAATGTTTACACAACACTAAGACCAAAATATAATCCGAAATTATTTAAATTGGATTTTTTTCATGATGCCCATGTAGGGGTGATTCTATAAGCCTTTAAAACCATAAAGGGAACATAAAGAAACAAATTAAGCTCAGCTCCTACTATAAGATACAACTAGAAGGAAGATGAAGAGAAAAACTAGAACACCATGTTTTATCATAGATATCAGTGATAAAAAGTATTTTTGAGGAGGAAAATGAAGACTAATTATTATGTTTTATATAGTTATAATTCTTAATGATGAAATAAATTAGCTAATACTTAAATCATTAACAGTTGACAACATACCCTATGAGAAAAAGAGATATCTCTGATCAATGAAGATCCCACTAACGCAATTGTTTATATATAAATTCATTCATCATCTCAAATGAAAACCAGGCTTGAAGAGGGGTTACAAGCCTCGAATATGTATGTTTTCTTAGCTCTTAAAACCACTACAGTATCTCTGGAACCTAAAAATGGGATCCTAATCAACATTAAAGAACACGTAGGAGGAATGGAAGTACTTATCCCTTTGGTCCATCTTTGTCGTAACACTGAACAAAAATCAATTTGAACATTATATAAAACTAATGTAACCTCACTAGATCATAATTATGGGATTATTACTCATTTATGAGTACATAATCAGTCAATAGAGTACTAATCCAAGGTAGACAATTGCACCTCACCTATGCTCCATGATGGGGGGCTTCCATCTCCACAGATAAAGGATCAATACACAAGCATGTGTGGGAGTGTAATAAAACTAAAGTTTTATTTTAAATATGTGACTACACCCAATCATAAATGTAAAATTTAGGGGGTTCCTACCACAGAAATTCTCTAAATGTCATACTAAATACCCATCAACTAACCATCGATAAAATGAAAAAACCACCCACACCACATCGTGTAACATCTATTATACAAAAATAATTTACATCATAATGTTATATATAAATTACCACTTATCATGTAATACAAACATGTCAATATATATTCCCGAAATGATGTGTTTAGGTTTGAGGGTGAATCTAGAAGAACATCACAATGTGTCAGAATATATAATTGCAATATAAGACACAAAGTGGTAATCAATGTGTACCTTACATTATAATATAATGAAAAATATAGATAATATAATATTCCTTGGTTATAAAATATGGGATGATCAATATGGAAACTTATCGTATACTTCAAGAGGAATTGAATTATTTCACCCTCGAGGTTAGAGATTGTGTTGTCCCGGTCTGCATGATGTGTAAGGCCAAAAAACAACATGGTCATGTATCCCACATATATTCCATAAAATAAACATGGGGGAAATAAATGTATCCTAAATCTATATGATCAGTGATATTTCACTTGACTAAAAACCTAGATATTTTATCCACTGAAGAACACGACGTGTGTTATTCTAGAATAGAAATCATGTATTTGCGAATTTATATCAAGGATCAATGTGTAACCACAATACTTTTATAAAGAACTATATAGGACACTAATATTATCTATCCCTTATAAAAATTCATTGTAATTGATGATAGGTTTTCATAAGTCAATTTATGGGAACAACTCACCTGAAATATGAATTGACATCGAAGCTCCATCATCCAAACTATACACTTAGAGAAAAAAACCCACACCTTTCGTCATTCACGATTTACTGTCAGGTGGTGATCTTCACATACAACATGGAACCATATTTTATCACAAAACCAAAATAATTTATTTGGGTTTGATCATGATTCAAACTAGATTGATATTGCTAAAATAATCTTGTAAATCAATGACAATGATGAATACCGGATGTTAGGTTGGAGGAATCTATGAAACAATTTCATTGAATAATATCGATGGATGATAGACAACAAAAAATTGATTATAGGTGTGTAAACCAACCAATCCAGGTACAAATTTTCAATTTTATGACATTTTATCCTAAGAAAGATTTAGAAATCAAAAAATTAGACAGTTCCATGTGTATTTCAATCAATTTTATGTTAATAATAATACATACCTCAAAAATCGGTGACTAAATAATAAAATCCAAAAATTTCAATATCCAACCTCAAAATAGGATCCTTTTTATGTAATTAATGTATTTGTATTGACATTTGGTGAATTCCCAAAGAAACCTTCTACAATACCTCAAATTCACATTGATCTAATTCTAAGGCATCTCTGACAAAAAATACTAAAAAATCTATCATTCTTTTATGGAAAACCCCAAAATATATATCTATAAGGGGTTTAAATAGATTTTTTAAAAGTCAAAATATTAATGAAACAATTTTATTAATTATTTACATTATAATCCTCTAAATTTACTAATGGCCATGAACTATTTCGATAACAAATAATAAAAAATAAAACAACATTTAATGTGAGAAACATACATTCTTGAATCAATTATGGTGTTATTTTATCCGTATAATTATCTATTCAATAGATATAAACAATTTATAATAAAAAAACATGTATAGTTAAAAAAATAATATATTTTGATATACAATATATTTTGATCAATGCTCTTATATGCTCATAATTCTACATAATATTTCTTGAGGGTAATAATCATTCTGAACAATTAATAAAAGAGTTGTATATTTTTATGTGGGTAAATTTTTGGAAAATTTACAGTTTTACCCATATATAGGTCATAGACTAGAAAACGAATAATAGAAACATGTCTCAAAAAATCATGTTCTATACATCCTAACAACCTTAAAAACATTTTCATCCCTGAAAATGAAAATATGTTGAGACGAAGAATTTGGAAGCTCGTGAAATAAACTTGAGTGTAAAATGAATGAACATCATATGAACTTCCTTGTCTTTTGAAGATGTGAACTTCATAAAATGTTGGAAAATAAATCTATAGTAATGGAACATAATATTATATAAATAAATATATCTTCTTGAATAATTATTGAAGCAATAAATAATCATAATAAGACATCCACTATATGTGAATGTTTTCCATTAATCAATAGCCAAATCCATTCTTATCCAAAGGTCTACCCACCACATGAATGAATTAAAACCACATACCATCAAAAATCATCCAAAAAATGATCCGTTGGAATTGTTTCACTGGTGGGGGAACATCACTCCCCACAATTGAAGAGTGTTGTCATTTGGTTTTTTGATGAAGACCCATCTATGATACACCAATCACTAAAAAATTCAAAAAAATAATCACTATAACTAAAATGGTTTTAAAGTATCTTGCTCTATTAGACCCATGTCAACGTAAGGTATAAAAACCAATCTCCAAGATTACAACATAAAGGTGATGTTGGACTTCTTCTCTAACATTTACATTCATTGAAATCCTCTTATCACTTCCAGATACTTAGTAACATTCATAATAACTACCAACAATATCCCGTTTGAGTTGTTTATGCACATTCAATAAATATACTGATGATCACTATAGGCCCCACTCCAACCCCCCTCAATCACTTAACATCACTCCAATTACCATCAGGTGGAAAATTCACCCACAATTTGATGGGAAAATCCAGGCTATTCATATGAACTTTCTTGATAATATCTATATCCGAGGTTAACACTATTATATGTGGATAATGAAAATAACCACCTAAGGAATCATAATCCTTAGTTACATAGAATAGGTTCTTATGAAATGAGTATACGATGAAATATACACATAACATACCTCACGAAGGTTTTTTATTCCATAGGGTGGTCCCCACATAGGTCTTCCATCTTGATATTCACAATTATAATAGAATAAATATATATCCACTTGCGATTGTGGTGGATGTTCTCTACATAATTATAAAAACCATAAGGAACACTAGCCGATATCACCTGATCACACTGGGTTGATAAACCTACCCCCTACACCAAGGAAGTATTATATAAAGAAATAGTTTTGGGATGAATATTATAAATAAAAGGTGAGAGACATCTCTATATTCTTTCTATAAATAACATATTCAAAAATAACTACTCCAGAATCTACTGCATGATCCTGATAGAGATTCCTCTTTTAGATGTGTCAGCCATCATGCCTAATATTTGCTACTAAAATCTCATCAACTACAATGACTTAAATATTATGAATAAATAATTTCCCCACAAGTCCAAATTATTTACTCATAGAGTTTACTGAATAGATGGTGCTCTCATATAACTATATGGAAAAATACCATTAATTCCCTAATAGAACTTATACATCCAAATTTTTAAGCATTATTGGCCCACCTTGCACGAACACTATATGGGAGATTATTATCCAACATAGAAACATTTTTCAAATCATCCTCAAAATGCTTGTTAATTTATATACCTACACTTCTTTAAGGGTCAACCATAGGATAACCATAGAAACCAGCTACATATCTCTCCATATGCATATCAATAGAATTATCATCCATGGACATAGAAAACCACAACATTCTAAACACTGGCTATATAGTCAATCTAAATAGCCAATGAGTCGTCCTTGATCATGAAGCCGAAGGGGGTAATTCTAAGTAGTAATGTAACGAACCACCTAACCAACCCAATAAAAAATCTAGTCACAACACCTATAAAATATAACCAATTCTTATAAGGTGGGTATCAAAATACCTATAAATATGCATAGTAATTTTTAGGAAAAATAATCTTTTTCCATCAAGGATAAAATATCTTTAGTAAATGGTCTGAGGGAATGACGTCCACAATCAGAAAAAATATCTAACTAAATAGTGTCCAGTGGGGGGTATCAATAGAAACTGTAACACTAGAACATATATATTAGAGTGATTATATTGTTAAAACATTAACCATTATGAGGGTATATGAAGAAAAGATATGAGTCATACTATTATATATAGTCGTTAAATAATAAATATCCTTTCATCATACGAAGTATACCTCAGTCCATACAATCATCACCCATGACCTAACAATAACAAGGGAAAAATAGTATCCATTAAAACAAAATAATCTCTCTATAACTCCTCCTATATATTTTCCACCTAAATAACCAAACTAAAAAAATCTTGTTCAAAAAACATCTAGAAAATTTATCATGAGGATCACAATAGTTTATGAGCACATGGACATAGTCCCACCACCGTAAGAAGGGATATATATCCTTAGATAAAAAAACATCTTGGAAGAAATATAAAACTATTTCTAATATAGCTAAATACCATAAATTTTTTAAGAGAATACTATACGCCAATGAACCAAAATTACACATATGAAACTCAACACATGAAATTGACATCTAGTGAATAAAAAGCCCAAGCCATATTGAAACACGATTCTAAAACTCGAACCTAGCCTCTTCCTCTTGAGGTTTATTCTACCCTAAAGATCATGAGTAATCTACGATCATAACAAACAAAACATGTCAATTTTATGGGTAGTCTCATAAATCATAGTGGAAACTATATCATACTCTACAATAAAGATATTACAGAAAAAATATGGGGAGATAAAAAGCCCTATAATCCCAAGGAAAGAATGTCTCTCAACTATGTATTAGAAAATATCACCTCATTGATCAATAACTGGTGGAGAGATTTCCAACTATATGAAGATCACCCTCATAACCATATATCTACATGTCTGATCCATATCAGTGGGTAACACACTTCTTTTAATAAGGTGAACCCAAAAGGATTAGATTATTTCAATATGATTTTATATAGGAGAAACATGGAAAATTATAAATAACTATTTTATGAATCATGTAAAAACATTATTATACAGAAAAAGGTTTCATATCTCTAGGTTGAAAATTTTGTAATCATATTATTGATGTAACCATACATAAACTACCACAACTGAGCTAGTCTCATTAGTTTGATAACTAAATTAAAGACCCACTTAACATTGTTGAAATAATTACCAAACTAGTTATCACATGGATGCTAACTCCAAACTCCATCCTTATATACCTCACTCTAATAACACTTTAAATGAATCAACCCTTCATGGACCCAAACAATCTATTGGTAAGTGAATAGTTTCATCCCAATCCCTCTTCCAACAGTTCAAGGGATGGTGGTGAAAATAGAGTATCCATATCAAACAATATTAGAGGCCTTAGCCTAAATCGACCTATACCAAACACATATATCTAATTTATAATAATTACTACAAACACTATAAATATAGATATAAATATTCAAAAATTTATAAAACATACACAAGACCTCAAATACAAGAAAAAATATATTTTAATGAATTAAAATGGAATAGTAAATCATAGAATATTCTCATCTTTACAGGTACAAGTCTCTAAATATTTTCTTATTGTTCATGAATGAATATTGTTATCTAGACACAATAGTCACTACCACTATAACAAACCACTATGATGCACTATAAATTTGCAGGTGTCACTAGGATTTATCTTTAAATAATAAATTCATGTTCTAGGCCCAACTAGACCACCTCAAAATATGGTATCATCTTCATAGAAAAAAAATATCATGGGATAATTGTTTTGCATATATGTGTATAAACATACATAGTAGGATTCCTTGAATCCAAAAAAAGAAAATAATTAGTATGAACAAGTGATAACCACGATGAAGATAAAGAAAAAAACCAAAACACCAAGTCAACACCTAGATCTCAGTACTGAAGAGTCTCTAGGAGGAATATAAGGAAGAATTACAATGTTTTACATTATAAAAATAATTTTCATGGGTGTATGAATGTTCACCGTCTCCTATTCTCAAACCCTTGATAGTCATACCCCTTGTAGAAGATTAAAATTAATGATAAATAGAGATTCCACAGTAAATAATGATGATTAACATATTTTGAAAACATCTTAATAGAGTGCTAGGATTAATGATGGGGTCACATTACTTCATGATATCTATACCATTCAATATTTAATATTAGTTCGCCATCACCACAACCTCATAAGTTGAGGCTTCTCACAACTGATAGAAACTATATAGTAAAATAAGTAACACAACTTTGGTCTATCCATATTTTATTGACAACCACACATATTTATAACCATGGAATACATCCCATGAAACATTACCATACTATTTAGTGGTACTAAACCTCTCCAATGAGTGAAAAATGGGTCAGGAGTGTCTTGAACCTTGGAAGAGGACCATACCCCATCGAAGCTATAAGATGTGTTATTAATGACATTATAAATACATGACCATAAACATGGAGTTTTGGGGGGGGGGGGGGGGGTTATGACCCTATCTGCTGACTGACACATAAGATAAATGCACATATTAGGGATTACCAACCCTTAAAACACTCGATAATGTATTTAAAAATCCCATCATCCAACCATCATTAAAATGAATAACTCACATGAAACAAATTTCATCAAATCAATGATATGAAAATAAATTTCATCATTGTTTTCTACATAGAAAATCATTTTTAATGTTTTTCTCCCACATCCAAATCCAAGCCCGAATAAGGATATATGTCTCAAGGGTGAATATCAAAAAAGTACGTGAGATGTAAGATAATATAAATTACATGTAAAACCCAAAGAGGTACCCATTATGTACCATGGATTACAAGGTTATGAAAATTAAAGTATATGAAATTTTCCTTAGTGATGCATGGTTTATAGATCAAAATGATCACTAAGTATGTACTACTAATGTAACCCATGTCATGTTCCTTTTAGGGTACATGACGTGTGGTCTTGACCCATAAGACACGCAAGTTCAAAGTGTCTTTTTGGTCTGTACCCCTTCTATTATTAATTTCGTCAACTTTTGTGACATAAAAAATTCAATAAATATACATTACATGAGATATTTAGATAACTTGAAACCATAGACACAAAATCCTCTCATCAACATGATGTGTTTTCCTCTAAACTACACACCATGTAGTTTGGAATTTCCCACCTAATTGTTTGTGTCACAGCAAATATCACAATATCCTTTGTATATCCATCCAATATCATCAATATTTGTTAGAAACAAATTGTACAAGGATGTAAGGTTTGTAGAATTTTGTTCTCAACAGCTTATCATTGAAAAAATTAGTTTTCAAAAAATAACCATCATCTAAATGTAACACATAAGAGAAAAACTAGTGACTTCCACTATTTGTAATTAACCACCATGTGATTATCATTTAATGTTCCATGGTCTCTATCATTGATCAAAAATTGAAATAACAGAAATGAGTTTTATCATAATTCAAATCACATTGATATTAGTCATGTATATGTATAAATAATTGATAAAGATGAATATTCACATTAATGTGGGATAATTTTTTTAAAATATAAAATTTAACAATATCGATATCAATTGTGGTCCTGGTCTTTGATTGTGGGTGTCAAAATTAAATAATTAAGGTAGAATAATGAATTATCAAGATAAAAAATAACAATTATAAGTTAAAAATAATATTATTTTATGGTTACTTTTGTATATTAAAATTTTTTAGGTAGACACTCTCCCATTCCCAATAAATCAAAGAAAAAAATAGATAATCTAGAAATAATAATTACCTAAATGAAGAACACACAAATAAAAAAACATGTTTTCAAAATAGGTTTTGTTTATATTTAATGTTTATTTTTTTGGATGTGTATTTTAAATTGTTGTAGTAAATATATTTGTTTATAATTATTATTAATATCGATGTAAAAATGTATATTTTTATGATTTTTTTCATTTTTATAAATCTGAAAATGATATATAGAATCAGGATTTTTAAAATAATCACAGAGAAACCTATTTTCCCATTGGTGTTTAGAAAATATATTTGAGAGATCATTTTTCACACCATTTTTTAAAACCCCTATGTGATAAATATGTTTTAAAAAAAATATGATAATGTATAACCATAAAAATTATTGTTTTACATGAATGAACAAGAATAAATATTGTTTTTCACGATAAATAATTAGTATAAATATATAGTTTGAGAAAATTCGTATTATTAAAGGAGACGATGATAATATTTGAAAAAAATATTTTTTCAATATCATAAAAATATTAATTTGCAATAAATGAAATCATTCTTTGTACATTTCATTTATGCACTATAAATAGATAACCACAGTGTTGAAAGATATTTCTCTGTCATTTATCTCAATAATTTTGTTATCAATGTATATAAAATGGATACTAAATTATAATTTTGATTATACGAATGATTTTTTTGAGAGATGGAAACACATATATGATGTGGAAGTAATAATATTTGAGAAAAATGTGAAATAATGATTGTCTGGAGTGATAAATTTTTACAAAAAAATTAATATTTTAGTGTTTCCCTCTCCATTAAGAAAAAAGATGTATATACACTATGACATCAGATCATTAATATCTATTTTAAAGCTTAAATATTTATAACCCATTATGAATTTCCATTCTAGAGCCCCATACAACAGGAAAATAGCCTTAGTTTTCCTTATATACATAAGGATTTCCTTAATAGCTACTCAATGTTATTTACTAAAACCTCCTTAAAATATCCCTACCATTATTTAATCATATATAACTTCAAGAATCATATATAAAATTTAACACAAGAAAAATCATATCATATAAGGATATGAGATCTTACTCATTCCCTCACATTACTCTTGTGTTTGAGGACACATTTTCATGGAATGATGTAGACCATGTGAAACTAGAACCAATAAACTATTGGATTGATCCATAAGAAAAAAATTTATTTTATATTTAATTAATATAACTTGACATAGTAAAAGCATCATATTAGATATATCATTCATGATCTTGGTCACTAGAATACAGGATGCTTCACCCATTTCTTTCATCGAGAAAAACATTCTCAACTAAATCGTAAATACTTTTAAGGGTGTCCTATCAAATATAATAATTAATTTTTCATCTTGACAATCTACAACTGAAACAACTAGAATCCCACTAAACCACTTATAATAACCTGAATCACATTAATTATTAATTAAAACATATTATTTCTAGTCTTTATCCAACCATAAATTTCATGACCTGGATACTTTATTTAATCCATTAATGGGTATCTATACCATTTATAACATTTTTTCATTTCATGGAGTTATAAAACCTTCTGGTTATGTCATATAAACATCATCATAAATGATCCCATTAAGTATAGTATTATTGAAATCAATTTTAGAAATCTCATTGTAATGGTAAGATTCTAGGAAAACAATATTATGATGGATCTATATATGGAAACAAGAGAAAATGATTCAATGGAATCCATTTATTGATGTTTTCTGACCCCTTATACTCTAGAAATTAATTATATGTATTTAATTTAATATTCAGGTATAGTTTTCTCTGGAGTACCAATTGACATGAATTAAGAATTATATCAATTATAAGTCTAGTTAGAAACCATAAATGGTTTTGAAATATGGAATTAATATCATAATTCATGGATTCATTCCACCTTGGACCCTCTGATAACTTTATTGCCTCATTATAGGAGAGTGGAATATTTCTGTAAACTATTTATGAGTCTCCATTATGAGTGACTAGAAAACCAATTTTCTATGGTGAAATTACCACCATTTAATTTCAATATAAAAATTTTGTTTAAAAAACAACATCTTCAGTATTGAATACTGGAATCTGTTCTTTTACCAACTATTATATTACATGACAATTATCTTCATCGAATTCAATTTTTCTCCTACAATCCTTGTTAATGATGTTCTCCCACTCAATTAATATGACCTATATTGTGATAGTTACATTCCCATTTGATGGTTTATATAGATAATACCACCTTGTTTCTTTGATATACTTGATAAAGATACTCTTTATTCTTTGAATTGTTAGTTTTTTCTTTATATAGCCATACCCAATAGCTTGAAACCCCATTAATAAACATATATAATAACCAGTTTTCTTCCACATAATGACTTGAGTAGAAACTATTCTCCACATTATTTGGTACTCAGTTTATTAGGTATTATTTCATCCATAATTTATATACCCAAAGAAAAATTGATGGCAACTATGACTCGTCATCTACCTTACCATTATAAGTAGTGCATGAAGACTCCTTTCACTAACTCAATTACACTATTATGTATAAAGAGGTGTGAGTTGAGATCAAATCCAATACTCCCATAGAATTTTGTTAATGTCGTTTTTATGATAGTTACCACCTTGAGATAATAAATGTTTCTTTATCTTAATACAAATATTATTCTCAACTCTATCATAAAACACCTTCAAATCCTCAAATGATTCATATTTATTTATCATCTTGTAGATACACCCACACATACTCAATTTTTTTGAAAAATTTATAATGTATGAAAATAATCCTCTATCATCTACTTGAAATGTATAAACACGTCAGTGTACACCATATGTAAAAGATTTTTTATCTTTCACCTTGGCCACCAAATTGTGGGTTAGTCATTGTACATTGTAAACAAGTGTGAAGTCTTACAATTGGCCTAATCAAAAAAAAATTACTTACCAATCTTGATAGAGATTTTTCAAATTCTTATAATTCACATGAATATGATGGTGAATCCATAAATAGTTGTCAGATGTGTTTTGTATATTTCTTCCATTATCAGTAGTTAATATTTGTCTTTTTAATTCAACACATAAATAATAATATTCCAATTTTCCCTACCATGGAATATTCTATCATTATAAAATTAAGAACATTAATTCCCAAGGATGAAAATATATTTACCCATATCTAAAAAATAAATAGAAATAATATTTTTGGTAGAATTATTCAGAGAATAAAAATTCATTAAAACTAAAATTAATCTCACTAGAAATTTGACATTGTATTCAGTAATGAACATAGTAGGCAACCACTCTCCGTTGGCGAAACTTAGATCCACGTCATGTATAGTAATCTTGTGAAATCAACACAGACCCTATATTTTGATAAAATCATGATCACTATGTGTATTATCTAATACCAAATTTATAGATATATAATTATTACTCAGAATGTTGAACGCACATGACGATTTACCTCACCTATTTACCTTGGCTTAATTCCTCTTCCAAAGACCCTTCTTACCACATGAAAAAATATCAAATATCATTCCTTTCCTTAAATTTGTATATTATTCTTAGAAGTATGGTTCTTCTGGGACTTATACATGGTATGAGTTTTTTCCTTTTTTTCCTTGTTCAGTCCTTTCTTATTCACCATAAGTAAAACATTTTTCTCAGGCCATAGGTCATTATCAGTTTATGGATTAAGAGAAAATGTTCTAAATATTTTTTCTTGCTATTACAATTATTATAGTTAAAAAAACTAGAATCCTTTTTGGTTAGTGATGAAAAAATAAGAAATGGGAATATTTCATTAGGGATCTTAAACACTAAGATGTATACACACTCAGTTTTCCCAAAAATCTTTACAACATGCTCCCCAGCTAGCAATGAATATTTGTTATTTCACATGAATGATGTATGATAGATTCTATCTCTCTAATCCCTAATTATCTTGATTGAGATCCCAATGGTGAGAAATAGTTACATACACATCCATATCCTCCAATTACAATATAATCTCATTGGACATGGATGATAAAATGAAGAATTAGTCATCAATTGAATCATCAGTATTAATAAAAAAGAGAGATACTTCTTCACCACTAGCCTCATTGGCAATGAACTCAAAAAGTGTTCATTCAAACAAGAATAATTTCAATTAATGGCGTAATATAATTCAAAAGTGCATATACCATTACTAGAAATAACAATATATGAGAAGCTTATCTTTAAATATTATCGATCATACTTATATTGTAATTATAATTTGATTTAAAATTTATATAACTTAAGAGAATATAATTAGTAATTGTTTTGTTTACAAAACATTTATTATTTAATTTAAAAATTAATTAAAATTAGCTTAATACAATAAATTTTTTAAAAACATTATATCCCTCGCCATCAGTTTCATATTCTCTAATAGACATGATATTCCAGTGGAAAAGTACCAAATTCCCCATCACAAAAAATAATTATTTCTTATAAGTTATTTAATGTGTTTTATGTAGGAAATACATTCTAACAACATTAACTAACTATTCCTTGATCAGTTTAGTGGACTCCCATATTTAAAAATTGTGGTTAACGATTTCCTCAATAATTACCTCTCAATTACACCATGCCCTACTTGGGTAGTCAACCCATGGTTTAAATTAAGTTATGTCATAACAAAATAACATGCTAAATGTTCCATGAAAATTGAAATAACATAATCTTTGGTTTGTCAAGAACATTGAACTATGAGTTAAATTTAACTCAATTCGTAGAAGGCTATACAAAATTAAATTTTTAGTTTGAATGAATTTTCCCATTTTTCATAAAATCAAATTTTATCTTTTCACATTTGTTGGTAATACGATATAGATTTTACTTAAGTGATTAACCATGTCTGATGAAACATTTACAGATGATTTTTAAATTTATTATTCAATATTTAATGCATGTTAATTCGTTTATTCGGTTTTTATAAAACATCAACGTACCTAAAATTTTAACCACGCAAATGAAAAATATAAAAACTAAGTTGAATGATCATGGGATTTTATAATGAATACATTATATATTGGATAATTAAATAAACCTCAACCACAAGAGAAAAAACCTTTCACCATATATTGTTTTGTATCACTATATCCACCATTCGAACTCCACTCTTGGATAAAAAACAAACAACTTCCACCATTCATGGTTTTCTATCAGTTGGTGATTCTCCCATAAAAAAATTCAATATATTTGTTCACAAAAAAAAAATAGATATGGGTTTGATCATGATTCAAATCGGATTGATATTGGCAAAATAATCATTCAAATCATAGCTAATAATGAATATATGAATTTTGGTGGGAGAAATCTATGAAACAATTTCATTGAATAATCTCGATGGAAGATAAAAACACCAATGTTGATCACAACTATGGGAACTGATAAATCAAGGCATATCATTTCTATTTTACGATATTCAATACTTATTATAATTTAGAAATAAAATAATTATACAAGGCCATGTGTATATCAATGAATTTGATGTAAACACTAATACATACCCTTAAAATTTAATGAATAAATAATAGAATACTGAAATTACAATAAACTACCTCAAAATAGGATCCTTTATATGTAATTAATGTATTTGTGTTGACATTGTGGTAATTTCCATATAACCCATCTTCTATACCTTGAATTCACATTGATCTTGTGCTAAGGCCTCTCTAACAACAAATACACTAAAAGTTATCTTTATTTTATGGATAACCTCAATAGATTTATCAATAAGGGCTTTATATAAATGATTTATAGTTTAAAATATTAATTAAACATTTTTGATAATTATTTAATTTATAGTTTTGTAAATCGTCCCATAGACAGAAACTATTTCGAGACCAGATAAGAAAAAAACATACATTACAGGAAATGAGAAACCAACATTCTAGAATGAATTATGGTGTTATTTTTTCAATAAAATTATCTATTCAATAGAAATAATCATTTAATATTAAAAACACTTGTATAGGTAAAATGATAATATTTTTTATACGTAATATATTTTGATCGATGCACTTCTTTATTAATAATTCTACCCCAGATTTTCTCGATGGTAAACACCATACTGAAAAATCAACTGATGAATTGTATTTTTTTGAGGTCTAATTATTTCTAAATTTAATATTTTTTCCTCATAGAGGTATTATTATAAAAAACTACAAATTTAAACAAGTATCATTTCAAAAAAAGCTGGGTTTATACATCCTAACTACCTTAAAGAATTTTTCATTCCTGAAAAACAAAAATATATAGAGTTGAAATATTGGGATGCACATGAAATAAACTTGGGTGGAAAACAAATGAAAATCATATGAACTTCCTTCTCCTTTGAAAGTTCTTACTCCTTACAAGGTTGAACCATGATTTACTAGTAATGGAACATCATAAAATAAATATGTCAACCTGAACTACTATAGAAGAAATAATTACTCCTAAGAACTCATCCACTAGATGTGAATTTTTTCATTAATAAATAGCCAACTCCATTATCCTCTTATGTCCATCCCACCACGTGGATGAAAGAAAGACTCATACCATCAACATTGATGAAAAAATGGTCCACTGGAATGGTTATCACTGGTGGGGGAATCTCACTCCCCATAATGAAAGAGTGATCTCAGTCAGTTTCTTGATAAAGACCCTTCTATGATTCACAAATCACTATGAAATTCTCCAAAATAAGAACTAAAATTTAAATGGATTTAAATTATAATTCTCCATTAGTTTTATATCAACACATGGTATAAAAACCAATGTCACTAGCTTACAACCTAAAGGTAATGTTGGACTTCTTCTCAATCCTTGACATTCATTAGAATCCTCTAATAAATTTCAGATCCTCAGTAACCTTCATAGTAATAATCAAATATTTCTTTTCTTTGTTCTTTCTGCACATTCATGAATGCTACCGATGATCACAATATGCACCACACCAACCCTGCTTAATCATTTAACATCACTGCACTTCCAAATAGGTGGACCATTCTTCCAAAATTTGATGGGAAAATCTAGACCATTCATATGAACTTGCATTATAATTTCTAGATCCCATGTTAACACAATTCTATGTGGATAATTACAATAAATTCCAAAGGAAGAATAATCCTTTTCCACATATAAAGAGTTTCTATGAAATGAGGGATCCCAGAAATATCCACATATCATACCTCACTAAGGGTTATGTTTTAGTAGGGATGTCCCCACCAAAGATGTCCATCTTGATATTCACAATGAATATAGTATAAATATATATCCACTTGAGATTGTAGTATATTTGATCAACAAAATTATTAAAACCATAAGGAACATTTCCCGAGATCACCTGATCAAACTAGGTCACTAAACCTACCATCAGCACCATGGATGTCTAATATAAGGGATGAGTTTGGGGCGGTGAATTATAAATAAAAGGTTAGAAACATCTATATATTCATGATAGAAATAAAATATTCAATAATAAGAACTAATGAATATATTACATCATCGAGATATAGATTCTTATTTTAGATGTGTTAGCCACCTTGCCTCATCTTTTCTACTAAAATCACATCAACTACATTGAATTAAATATTATGAAGAATTAATTTCCCATTGAGTCCATATTATTTACTCATAATGTTTACTGAATAAATGGTGTTCTCTATAAATATACTGGAGAATAACTTGAATTCCCAATAGGCACCTACACATCCCAATTCTGACACATGATTGGTCCACTTTCCATGAACTGAATCTAGGATGTCGTTATTCCACATAGAATCATTCAGGAATCATCCTCAAAATGATGGTTATTTTATATATCATAATTTATATAACGGTTGACCATGGGTAAACCTTGGAAACCATCTATATATTTTGTTATTCTAATATCAATAGAATTATCACCCCGAGACATAAAAAACCACAAATTTATAAACACTATATATATAGTCAATATTAACTACCAATGAGTTGTCCTTGCTCATGAACCCAAAGGAGGTACTTCTTTCTACTAAACAAAGGAAATACCTAATAAAACGAATCCCTTATCAACTCAAAACACCTAATAAATATAACCAATCCTTTGGAGGTGGGTATCAAAATACATATTAAAATGCATAAAAATTATTATAAAAAATATAAATTTTTTAATTATGGATAAACTATCTTTAGTAAAAGGTCTGAGGGAATGAAGTTCACCATAAAGAATATCTAACTAAACCGGATCAAGATGTGGGTTTAAATAGAAACTATAACACTATAACATATAGATCTTAGTAATTATATCATTCAGACATTAACTAGTATGAGGGTCTATGATGAAAAGATATGAATTATACCCTGAAATAAAATTGCGAATTACTAAAAATATCAAACCATAGTACAAATTTTCCCCTAGTTCAAACTAACATCTCCCATCACCTAAAAATTACAAGAGAAAACTCGTATACCTAAAAATAAAAATTTATCTACAACTAATCCCCTATATTGTCCACATAAATTACAAATATGAAAAAATTAAAGTTTATAGAACATCTAGATAGTTCCTCATGAGGATCACAATCCTCGATGTGCACTTTGACATAGTCCCACCACCCTATGAAGGGTAACTTATCCTTAGATAAAACAATCAGCTTGGAAGAAAGATAAAAAAATTTCCATAGTAGAGAAAAAACATAAAGAGTTTGCGAAAATATTATCTACTAATGAACCGACATTCCACACATGAAACTCAATTCATGAAATTTACATCTAGTGAATAAAAATCCCAAGCCATATTGAAACATAATTCTAAAACACTAACCAAAACTCTTCCTATTAAGGTTTATTCTCACATAAATTCCTTGAGTAATATGTGATCATAATAAACAAAACATATCAATTTTATGGGTAGTCTCATAAAACATAGTAAAAACTAAAATTCAATCTAAAAGAAAGATACTACAAAAAACAATGGGGAGATAAAAACCCTCAAAAACTAAGGAAAGACAGAATCTAAAATATGTCTTAGAAAAAATCACCTCATTGACTAATAAATATTGGAGAGAGTTCCAACTGTAGGCATACCCTCCTCATGACCCTAAATCTTCAATATAGATCTATATCAGTGGGTAACACCATTCATTTAATAATGTGAACCCAAAAGTATTAGATTATTTCTAGATTAGTTTATATAGGATAAACATGGAAAATTATAAATAGCTGTTATATGAAGAATGTACCATCATTATAATACCCCAAAAAAGGAATCAAATCTCTTGGTTGATGAATATTTTATCTGAGTATTGATGTAACCATACCTAAACAACAATAACTAAGATAGTGTCATTAGTTTGATAACCAACTTAATGACCCACTAAACATTTTGGACCTCATTCCCAAACAAGTTATCATATGTTTGATAACTCTAAACTCTATCCTCAAGATACCCCACTATAATATCACTTTGACACGAATCATCCATTGAGGGCCCCACTAATACTTGTTGTAATTCAATAGTTTCATCCCAATCCTTCCTTCAGCAGTTTAAGGGATGCTAACTAGTATAAATAATCCATATCAAACAATATTGGAGTCATTAGGCTATACCAACCTATACCAAACACATATCTCCAATGTATAATAATTACTTTAAACATAGTAAATTTTAATATAGACTGCCAAAATATATAAAACATACATGAGATCTCAAAAAAATATATCTTTTAATGAATTACAATGGAATGGTAAATCAAAAAATATTATCGTCTTCACTAGATCATGACTCTAAATATTTCATTACTGTTCATACACAATGATTGTTCTCTATCCACAATAGTCACCTCCACTGTAAGAAACCACCTTGATGTACAATAAATTTTAATGTGTCACTAGGACTTATGTTTCAATAAAAAATTCATGTTCCATGTCCACCTAGACCACCTCATAATATGGTATCATATTCATCGAAAGAAAAAATTTTGGAAAAAATATTTTTTATACGTGTGTTCAAAAACATACTTTGTAGGATTCCTTTAAACCAAAATGGAAAAGAAATTAAAAAATACAACTGATAACAAAGATGAATATAAAGAAAAAAACAAAAACAACATGTTTCGTCCTAGCTCCCAGTACTAAAGACTTTCTAGGGGGAAGACAAGGAAGAATAATGATGTTTTACTTCATAAAAAATATTTTTATGGGTGCAATAATGTTCACAATCATCGATTCATCAACCCTCGATAGTCATACACCTTATGAATAAAACAATTATGATCAATTAAGAGTCCACAATATATAATGATCTTTAAAAAAATTTGAAAAAATATTAAAGGAATGTTAGGATTACTGAGGGAGCCACATTCCACAATGATATCTATACCACTGATGATTTATTACTAGTACACCATCACCACAACCTCAGAAGTGGAGGTTTGTAACAACTGATGGAAACTCACCAGCAAAAGAAGTAACACTTCTTTGGTTTATCCATATGGTATCTAAAACCACACATACTTATACCCATGGCATACATCACATGAATCATTACATTACTATTTTTTGGGTACTATGACTCTCCAATCAAAGAAAAATTTGTTAGGAGTGTCTTGAACCATGGAATAGGACCAAACCCCATCAAAGCTCTAAGATGGTGTATTAATGACTTTATAAATACATAACCATAACCTTGGTGTTTTGGGGGGTGTAATACTCTATATCCTGACTGAATCCTATGTTAAATGCACCTATTATGGATTAAATACCCCTAAAAAAGATGAAAAAGTATTCACTAATTCCATTAGGAAACCATCATTGAAATGAATAACTCACATGAAACACATTTCATCATATCGATGATTTAAAAATAAATTTCATCATTTTGTTATACATAGATTAACAATTTTAATGGTTTTCCAAAAAAATCAAAATACATTCCTGAATAAGGATGTATGTATCAATGGTGAATCCCCAAGATGTTGGTGACATGTTAGATAATATAAATTACATGTAGAACCCAAAGTGGTACCCATCATATACCATGGATTTGAAGGTTATGTAAATTAAAGTATATGAAAGTTTACTCAGTGATGTAATGTTTATAGCTCAAAATGCCCCTTCAAAATTTACTAATAAAGTATACCAAGTAAGGTTCCATTGAGGGTAAATGATGTGTGGTCTTGACCCACATGACACAAAAATATAGAGTGTCTCATTTGTGTGCATCCCATGTAGAAATAATTAGGTCAACAATGGTGACATGAAAATTTCCATAAATAAACATTCCATGAGATATTTAGATTTCTTGAAACCCTTTCCACCAAATATTCTCATGAACATGATGTGTTTTCCTCCAAAATACACATCATGTAGTTTGGAATTTCCAAACTAGTTCTATGTGTCACAACAAATATCACCACTACCTTGAAATTTTCATCAAATATCGTCGATCATTGTGAGAAATTAATTTTGCATGGAAGTAAGGTTTGTAGAACTCATTTCTCCACCCTGGATCATTGAAAAAAGTAGTTTTCCTAAAATCACCATCATCTAAACAAAACCCATAGAAAAAAACGTGGCATTTTCAATGTTTGTAGTTTTCCACCACGTGGTGATCATTTTATCCTCCTAGTTCACTATAATTGGAATGAAATTTAAATAATATAAATGGTATTGATCATAATTAAAATCATATTTATATTATTCATGTATATGGATAAAACATGGATGAAGATGAATATAACAATTAATACGGGAGAAATTTTTTATAAATTAAATGTGGATAAAATCGATGCCCATTGCTGTCATGGTAATCGATTGTGGGTGTATAATAAATTAATTAAGGTAAAATAATGCATTATCATGAGAGAAAGTTACAATTATAATTCAAAAACAAAATTACTTAAAGGATCCTTATGTATATAAAAATTGATTTTGTAAACTATAACCCATTACCAATAAATCAAAGAAGAACAGAGAAAATATAGAAACAAGAATGACATAAATTATGATAACACTAGTAAAAAAACATGTTTTCAAAATAATTTCATTATATTGTTAATGTTTACTTTTTATGAAATATATTTTAAATTGAAGTAGTAAGTATATTTTTTTGACAGTGATTTTTAATATCGATGTAAAAATGTTTAATTTTATGATATTTCCTGTCTTTTAAAGTGTAAATAATATTAAACATCAGTGTTATTTAAAATACTTACATAGAAACCTATTTTCAAATTGGTTATTAGAAAACATATTTGAGATATCATTATTTCACATCAGTTTTTAAAACCACTATGTGATAAATATTTTTAAAATATATATAAGATAATGTATAACATTACACATATTTGTTTTGCAGAATCAGTAAGAAGAAATATAGTTTTCATGAAAAATATGTAGTATAAATATATTGTTCCAAAAAATTATTATTATTCACGGATGTTATAATCATATTTTGAAAAAATGTTTTTTCAATATCATAAAAATATTAAATTGGAATACATGAAATCATTCTTTTTATTTTTCCCCTATGAATTGATATTAGATAATTAGAGTTTTGAAACATATTTATCAATCATTTCTCTCACTAATTACATTATATCCATATCTAAAATAGAAACTAAATCTATATTTTTATAATACAAATGAATTTTTGAGCTATGAAAACTCATGTATGATGTAGAGAAATGATATTTAGAAAACATAGTTGAAGAAATATTATTTGGACTGATAAATTTTGAAGAAGAATTAATATTTAAGTGTGATGTGAAAATGTCAAATTTCCATGTGTGGTGGTGTGGATTTAGAGGTTGTAGGTTAAATTTCATTTGTAAGATGTGAAAAAAGTATAACTCTATATCAATGTTCTGTTTTTTAATATCATCTTTTTCAGAAACTGATGTAATAGATATTTTATAGAATATTTTAATATCAGTTGTTAATAAAACAATATTAAAATATTTTTCTATAGAATTCTATATTTTAGTTCTCTTAATAATTGTCATAAAAAATAGCAATGTTATGGGGTTTAAATCATTTATTAAATAAACGACATAAAAGCATAAATGATATAAATAGTTTTTGTACTAGTGGAAGTTAGATCATTGGTAATAACGGAATCCTTATTAACATTAACGGAATTTATAGAGAGTCCATTATTGATCCCTCAAATCTCCTTTGATCTTATTCTAGGGCCTCCCCAATGATAGATTCTCCCCAATATGTTAGGTCTGTGGGGATATCACTAGAGATTTTCTAATGTGGGGTTTAAATATATGATTCATAGATTAAAAAATAAATTACAATTTCTAACAAATTATTTAATTAATATTCCTAAAAGTTCATCGATGTGTGTGAAATATCGTGGAACATGATGGAAAAAATCCTACAGATATCATTGTGTGAAATACATGTTCCAAACCTAACAAATGTGTTATTTTTCCCATATGAAACTCTATTTAAGGGATATACATTTTTTTATAAAAAAATAATAATAAGATCTAAATTTTTTTTTAATTAATATATTTTAAATAGGGTTTATACATTCCAAATATTACACCCTAACTCATCATGGGGTTAATCACTATACCCCAAAATAAAAAAAAGATAATTTTTATTAGGTTTACATCAAGGGTAAATTAACTATTTCATTCCGAGTGAGGTCTTGAACTCTGAAACTCAAAACAAACAATTTAACATTTTAAAAAACAGGTTCATTATAGACCCCACATGATTCCCCTAATGTAGAGTTCTCTCTTGACATATCATAATTAATTAAAAGGCCTAGGACAGAGTAAGTTCCCAAGCATGTAAGGGTTTAACTCAAAGAATCATTACTACCATTTAATAATTGAAGGATTATGGGAAATTAAAACCCACCTATATGATCTCATCTATATGAAATCTCTATCTAGACTCAAATAGGTAAAATCACCAAGACAATGTGGCCTATAGTTATAGGGATATCTACCGAAAGGTATATCAACCACAATAACCCCCAAAATGAAATAGGAAAAAGTGGTCTGTATCTATTAGGTATCAACTCATGGAATATTTACCATGTAATAATATAAGAAAATAACTAGGATATGTGGCTTCATTCAGAATGTTCACATTTCATGGGAATTTTACCCATGGCATAAAAGTATTATCCCACATAAAAAATGATCGATTATAGAATGATATCAACCACCAAGAATCTTTATCCCCATCACTCACAAATGAATGTAAAATGAGGATACTGACACATATTTATGTGTTCTTAGATCAAAACACTTAGATATATAGTTCAACAATAATATAACCATTAGATAAATGAGTCAGGTCTACATCAATCTCAATACTTAGGTTTCTCAACCTCTCATATTACCCAATTATGGATTAAAATAAAATATTTTTTTAATGAATTGAATGTTGAATATAAAATACATTCTTCTGTGGTAAAATGATTAGATAACATACCTCATTTTGTAATATAAACCATATTTCTAATCTTATCATTTAAATTAAATTGAATAGGGAGACACTCTTCAACACATGTGACACGAATCTAAATTAGTAAGCATAACTAAAAAAATCACATTGTGCCCTACCAAAGAAAAACAATAGGATATAGACATCACTTTATTGTCAATGTGATTTAAAATCACCTATAAATGTCTATAATATAAAAATAATACTCATGGTTCCTATAATTGGACTCTATGTATAAGGATCAGCCTACTGTAGACTAAATATTTGAGACCATCAACAACCAAAAGATAAAAAAATAATAATTTTTACTGTATCATAAGGATTAGTATTTCTACCATACTCATAAGGGTCAATGAATGTTAGTTAATATTAATATTTGTATAATAACTCAATGATGGTGGGCCAAACATCGTATGGCATCGGTAATGGGGTGTAAACATTTGAGAATTAGAAGATACCCCATACCTAGTAATAATATGGTCATTCCCATCGAATATACTTAAAAATTTTGAATTCAATAATAAGAAAATTATAAATCATTTCAAAATAAAAAAATTGTTTCTTAACTACTAGGATGCGATGAAATAAAATTTAAACCAAGAAATAGAAGCAAGAGGAGGGAAATTATTTCTCATAGAAATTTAAAATTATAGAATAATTGATTATGAAATCTCACACAATACATTTCTTGACCTGTAGGTGGATAAATGATGGTCAAGGAGGGAAATACCTCATGTACTACTCTTGGGTGATATGATGGAGGATAATCCAATTTAATACAAATTTTAATCAATTTAAAAAATAAATTATGAAGATACAAATATGTCACACTAATACTCTAGAGGTCACCCGCTATATTTTCGGTGAGTTATATAGTGCAACATTTCCATTGAAAGAGCAAGAATATATTTTGTGGATACCAATCAGGGTTGTGGGGAATAATCTTCTCATTATAATATTACTCCACCATATTCTTGGTTTTTTTTGAAACATGATAATATAACTCATTTAACCCCACTTATAGATAAAACCTGACAAATTACCATGGTTTAACATAAAATTGATTGAATCCTGACCTTGTAATGGTCTGGGTGTTACAAATTCCCCACCATAATTTCATGTATCTCTGACATGCATTATTGATCATCACTAATCCTTATTATTAATCAATTATTGCAACTAAGCCTAGATATTGGAATCAAAATCCAAAATCACATATTACATACAACCATGTTCTAACAACACATATAACAAGTGAAAAATCCTTCTAAGAAGAATAATCTCATGTTAATTCACTACAAAAAACCATTATATCCATGAATAATTCATTCATCTTAATCTCGACATCCTTGATATTGATCGCACTAGATAGGTTGACGTATTGTCTACTATGATAAGAAACATTAAACCAAAGTATTATTGGATTTTGAAAATTACTAATAACTAACCATTAAGATAGAATTTGGATCCTTATAACATAATAAAATAGCCTTAAGTACCTGAGCACCAAGTTCCTCTACCGCTAAATATAAATGTGTTCTAAAATTATGAAACAGAAAAGGAATAATATTCTCTTAAATTAAAATCAAAAGGATGGATTCATGATTTTCAATAAAATTTATACATTATTTTAATGATTTTTAACTACAACGTGATTATCCCAGTATTCTCCAAAGTCAATTGCATGAGGCTCGACCCGATAACTACCAAATCAATAACCTTGATCAAATATAGATGAGATCAAAATAGACATCCATATGAATCCTCAAAATGGATTCATCTAAATCAATTCCTAATAACTATTAATATAGGAAAACTATTTTGATGTGATATTAATATCCCATTTACTAAATATATATATATATATATATATATATATATCTTTTTGAATAACCAATCAGAATCATGATATGATTTAGGTATCATGGATTGAAGGAATACTGTATGAAACTCTATGACGATGGAAATTCATAGAGATGTAAAACTATCCCAAATCATCAATGAAGAATGCCACCCAAATCGGTATGAAATATGTTTTCTTAATTAACAAATCAACAATAACCCGTAATACATAACTAACTCATGGATTCCTCAATAACTCAAACTTAAAATCCATGTTAAACTGATCCCATGTAAACCTATTAGTGGTTTGTTATTGCAGAATAACACAGGGTCACCAATTTTCATCTTTTACCCACTAAGAGGTAAAACATTATGAAATACAACCTTATTATTCTTTCTACATATTATGCCACCATTATTTCATGAAATCATAATGGAACATCATGGTAATCCCATGTTGTACAACCCATCTAGAGGCATTTGAATCCCATATCATATCTTTATACATGATTGAATGAAATACCATATGATCTCCAAAATAAATGAATTCATTGACATCATGGGAATAATAAAGTGGTTTCCCCCACCATATGTACTATCACACATCATTGGAAAATTGGTTCCTTATAACCTACTCCCCTTACCTCCCTCATTGATTATGAATTCAATACTCAAAGACACTAGGGACACTCTCCCTTAATACTACATAACATAATGGAACTTCTTAATTAAGAGTCTCACCATATACCACTTTATGCTATCCACATATACCATCTTCACCTGAGACATCTTACATAGTGCATTCAGAATGGCATTACCCTTACTATTGGTATATTCTGCCTTGAAGTCAAAGGACTAAAGTTACTAAGACACCTCTTATAATGAAGGAAAAGGTCATAATTTGAGAATATATTCATGGTGTCTTATCATATATATATATATATATAATAAATATTTATACTATAATATAGGTATTTAAACATATGACATCATTAATTAGAACCAACAACTATTGATCATTTGTTAGATATTTCAACTAAAGAAAAATGACGTTCCTAGATCCATAAAAAACATGGAAGTATTTTTTCAGTACAGTTTGAAGACCGACCCCTAATGTTTCCTAATACAGGGTATACTTTATCTACCTATCAGGTAGTGTAGAAATTGGTATATAAATTATTATTCCATTCATCTCTTGGATGGGTATCTAACAAGGCTCTAACCACTAAAATTCCGCCTATTCACAGTATAAACTATCATCAGAACTAATAAGAAGGAGTATTATTTAATGAATATCCTATAATATCCTATCAATCCCTAACATTTTTTAACATAAAATTCATTTTCTTGTTGCTCTAGTAAAAACAAAATTTAATCCATATCACGGTCTATTGATATTCATTCCTCTTATATCATGTTCCTTATAAAGTGTCCCTCAGTGATTCAAAAATAAAATTTCTATTTTTTGGAATATAGGTAATTATTGTAACCATATTTATTGAAGATGAAGATTAACATTTGTGTTTTTAGCAATTAGACACATGTCATTTTATTGAATAAATGAGTATTTTTAAATAAAAAGAGATATTTATTTAATAAAAGTTCCATTTATTAATAATGCTTCAGTGGTTGAGTTGTATATAGAAAAGTGGTGGTTAAAGTAAAATTTTTTGGGAGTAAACGCTTTAAAATATTTCAGATATTTCAGAAAAAATGGGAGATCCTTAGAAGATTTTATGAGTTTTTTTGAAGATATACTAATTATTTGGTAAAATGGAATGATTTTCATATAGAATTAACACATGAATATATGAGTTATGCTATGAACTTTTCATGAAGTGAGATGTTGTAAATTTTATAACAAATAGTACATACTCAATCATTTCTAAAGGATATTCTAAATATTTTTTATTGGAGAAATATATTCTTGTTCTAATGATGTAATAAATAGAATCATTCATTATGATATATAAGTGATATTCATGTTGATAATGTAAGTAAATTTTCATCAGGTGTAGTTCTTGAAGGAGGAGTTGGGAAAAGTATTTTGAGATTGGAAGTGCACTATTCCTTGATCCATATTGTAATGTTAGTGATCCTCAAATAGATTGATCATGATACAAAATTAAACTCACAAGGAACGTGAAGCATAGTTAATTATTGTACATAGGTATAATGTTGTGAGTATTATTTTTAGATTATCCTATATCAGTGATGAAAATAAATTGTCGTGTATTGTTTTAATTTATGTAATTTATATTTTGGTGGATGTGTATTTAGATTAGAAAAGTTTAACAAGTTTCTGCTTAGTATGTAACGAGATATATAATAAATAAGTGATCTATGTAGATGGATTGTGACACAACCACTTGAGTGTTAATCAACTCTATGACTCTGATGGACATAAGGTTACATTTAGCCCAAACGAGTGCATAATAAATGGAAATGAAAATGACACTATCATTAAAGTTTGGATAAAAAATAGTAATCTTTATCAACTGCACAATGTTGAAAACAATTTCCTCCTAATATAAAATATACAGTGGATATTCAAATTGTGATTATATATTATCTAAAGGCTTGTGATGTATGTATGTGAGAAAATATTGTCAAAATTACTTATCACAAAAACATTAAAATAGAATTCAATAAGATTTATCGAGCTCAAATAATCATCTAAAAACCAACAAATAAATTTTGAAAACATTGAGAAATGTATTTATTCTTTTTTATTGATTATTATTGTAGAGTTTATTGTTTTTTTTTCATGTAGGGAATGAATGAAGTCACAAAATTCAAGAAGAGGTATATAAGAATAGTCAAAAATGTGATCAGAAGCACAATACAAATCTCAAGATCTAATAATGGAATAGAATATTAATATATAAAAGTATAAAAGAAACATGAATACACAATTCAATGAATATGGTATATTTTGTATTTAATGTTCTATAAAATTATGTTTTAGAATGATTACAAAATCTAGTGAACAATATGGCGAAGACATTACTCATTAAAAGTGTCTTCACTTTTAACTATTTAAAAGATGTAGTGAATGTTGTACTATAAAATCCAAATTTGGTTTTTCTAAATCCATAAGAAGAATATAAACCCATTAATATATGGCATGGATGAAAAACATGGCTAAAAAATTTTCAATAATTTATAAGAAGAAATTATACCCAAATAATGATGGGTGTAAATGAAATTATAATGTTCTTACTGATAAAGTAATATATTTTGGCTAATCAACAAAGAGTAAGGACCAAATATAATACAAGAAAATGATGAATAAAATTGTCAAAAATAATGATATCAAAATCACTAATGTGAAATAATAAAATACCTGTTTATGTTCAAAAAATTTGGAATTAGATGAAGAAGATGATGAAAATGATATAAATTCTAAAATTTTCTATCATTCCTCTAATGATGAATATTGTAAGGCTGAATCAATGATGGACAACATTTATAAAATAATTTGTCTACATAGATGAGGAAGAACAAGAGATTAGATGTTGATTCATACAATATTATTATAGATATACCTTCTCAAACATAATCACAAAAGATTAGGAATTTAAATGACACATCAACACAATCACATGTGGAACAAAAATCATTCATTAAAGTAGTGAAGGATGAATCAGGGGTATGATCCATGAAAGAAGAATTGGATCAAATCCAAAATAATAATAATGGGAACTCGTAAAGAATCTAGAACACAACTATGTGATAAAAAAAGTGGATATTTAAAAATAAATTCAATTTGAAAGGTAATGGGACATAAACATAGCATGTATAATGTGTGTTGTCTAGGAATTAATTAGAGATATTGATTTTAAAGAAACATTATAACACTATCATGACATAAGCCAATCCAAATTTTTTTGTGATGGCGATTTGAATAAGATTCATGACTTATTAGATGGATGTGAAAAATAAATTCTTAAATATTGTACTCATATGAGAGGTTTGTATAGAAAAAAAGTAGTCTAATTAGTTATAAATGATAGAAGTAAAGTTTATATATTTTAGATGGCCATGTGTAGTATAAAATAGGCACCGTGTGCATATTATGTCTTCCATATCTTACACTTAAAGAAGATAAAATTATAAATCAGACGTGTTGATCACAATATGTATATAAAGACATCCATGGAAGAATTTTATTTTATAAGAGTTTAATTGAATGATATAATATTTCATGGAACAAAAAATAAAAAGGGTTATGAATCTAAAGAGATCGGAATTTAAGGTGTCACTTATTGGGGAAAAATACTTATTTCATATTGATGGAAGTAGTTTAGAATGAGAAATATTTTTCTATCTCCAATGTTAATTATGTGAGAGTTCTAAAAATGATTTTTAATCAGTATGATTCTATACCAAAGACAACATTGATTATGATTATATCTATGAATGGAAAGAAGATATATGGAAAAAATATGGATCCTTCTTTATAAATTAGTACAATTAGAACCTTTATATATTTTTTTAGTACCATGTTTGATATTTTTTTTAGACGTACTAAGTTTTTCATTATCAGAGTAATATGATGCATGAGAATATTATAGCAGTGGAAAGATCAACGAGGTGCATCCATGGTTGTATCAATTTTAGATTAATCAATCATGTTGGAAAATTTCATGGAATATCTATATTTTATGATATGGAGTGGGCCAGTGTTGCAGTGGTTATAATGACCATAAGTGTAGATATATAATTCATTGGAAGTAAATGTTCTAGTCGATTGAGTTAAAAAATAAAAATCACACTGTTGATCCTACCATAAGAACAATACATCTCAGTAACCAAATTTGACACTCAACTTCCATGGAAGAAGAAAAATTGTAATATATTGAATAAGAATGTCTAAACATGTATTGTTATTATTTTCAAAAAATTTCAATTGAATTCATTAATAATTAATGACAACACTCTGGAAGGAATCAAAATTTTACGATGTTTCTATTTTTCAAAGAAACGTTTGAGTAAGGGTTGATCAATGTGGAACATGTTATAATTATTTTTAATGTAGAATACATCATGACTATGTTTCCGAACTCTAAAAATTTTAAGAAACATTTTTTTAACCAATGTATTTAACCACCACCCTAAACATGATGATGCTTGAATTATTTATTATACCCCCTATTGAATTTAATTATTTATATTGTGTTTATTGTGATTAGATAGTTCTATATCATTAAGATTATTATTATAGTTGGAGAATGAATATATTATTTGTGAAATAAAAAATTCTTATGATGTTCAATGACCATAGGGGAGACGAAGCATGTTCACCTAAGAAATTATTTCTGTGATAACATTATCAAATCATGGGGGTGTATATGTTAATATAAAAAGGGAGATATATAATCAACACAGAATGTAATTTTAATGATATTGAAGATATATAGAGTTATGGAATGATTCACGACTAATGGGTTGTGATAGCCTTTTGAACTCTTGTCTTATACATCAGGAAATTACCATGTTAACATGCAGTGATACATGATATGTTACTCTTCCATATAAAACATGTAAATTCTTTGTGATGAATAGTATTTCGCATTGAGTTTCCAATTAACTCATGGTTGGGGGACATTAGAACCAATGTGATATGATGTATTGATTGATATTTTGTTTTTTTGTAAATTTCTTACAGGATTATAATTTTGAGTTAAATGATGAGTAGTGAGGATAAAAATATATGTATTCACAATAGTTTCATTTGTGATGAATACTGAAATGGTTGTGCCTTATGCAAAAAATAGTATTGAAATGAAAATCATTTGACCATAATTTATTTTAATTGATTATGTAGTTTTAGAATAAAACGAAATATTTTGAATATTTTTGGACTTTTTTCTGAAGTTCCATGATATATATAGTGAAATGAAATATTTTATTTATGTAGTAATAACATGAATTCGTAGGAGTTATGTAATGATATGTTCATGAAAATAGTACATGGTTATGAAAAAATTACACAAAGATGATAATTTGTATGTAATTAATAAAAATGTTTGTAAACCATGTATTGATGATGTTATGTTACCATTATAGGGAGATGTATTTGTTATAAATAATGAGGATTTTATATTTTATGTAATGTATAGTCCATTATGAAGTGGTCCTATAAAAAGGAATTCGTTATAATATAATGATTATATTTTTTTTATCAGCAGACTTTTAAATAAATAATCTATCTATTATTCATTAAGGATATGTGAAAAACTGGAAAAAAACAACCAACTCCATTTATGTGTAGAGGAGGTATGTAGAAGGTAGAACTATTTATATAGAATATTTTCTAATGAATTATTATTGTTTATGAATCATATTCATTCTTGATGAAACACTATTTGTGGAAAGATTCTCACATAGAATACATCCATGAAAAAAATACCACAATGTTGTTCATATACCACAATACTACAAATAATAGTACTACAAAGTTATTCATGAAGATCAGTACCATGAAACATTTGAGTAAGGGTACATCAAGAAGTAGTTTCATAAAATTTGGTTCATGGATGATGTATTTTCATATATACCTTTATACCACATAGAACATACACATCAATTACAAATAGTTATATGAAGGGAAATGATTCCTTTTGATCAATATATTATATAATTAGTGATGTGAAGAAACCTAATCATTCTTGATTATTTTTATGTGATCATCAGTTTGACAAATTAAGAATCCATCCATCTAAAGAGGATCGTGAAGGAGTAGTCAAGAATAATGTTATGTGTCAGGATGTATTCTATTATCTAAAATATCTGTGAATAGAATTTATCCTAGAAAAAAGTGACCACAAAAAAATTTATATCCACCAAATTAGTGAAGGATAATTGATTCCATAAAATCGACATAATACTTTGTGTAATCTTTGTATTATCCCATCAATATGAGCCAATTATATATTAATCAACATTATATTAGTTTATAAATTTATGATTATAGTGGATAATAAATTATCCTTGATTATTTTAACGAGTTCATAACAATGTGTGAACAAGATCCAATATTACATTTAAAAAAGATCAAACCTTGAATCACTACAAATCATAGTGTCCCATATCGCAATAGTAACATCGTTCAAGTTCAATTAATATTATTTTGAGATACAACTAATGGTAATATTATATCTATGAGTAAACAAAAATATTATTGATTAAGATAAATATTAATGTGTTCATGTATATATGGATGAAACTATTCATTTCGGGCTAAAAACTAATTGCATGTTCATCAAACTGAACGATATTCCATGATACTCTTACAGCCTATGCATTCTCAGGAATGTAGTACATGGAATGCCAGAAATTCTCACACATAATATATAATAACATGACATCAATTTAATATTAGAAAAATACTTGGACCATCTTAAAATTAAAAAAATGATTGATAATATTAATAAGATGATATTGATGATTTTTATATCCTATATAATCATTTTATAGTCCACACATAATAGTTTTTATACTTTAGTCCCTCTTGGGAAATAAAATTTGTGAACTAAAAGGGGATGTGCTTCCGAAAATAATTACATTTTCTTCCAAATCCTTAAAATTGGATTATCTCTCTCAAATATCTATAGTATCCCACATTTAAGGAGGAATGAAATTTGTTTCTATTATTAACATAAGATCTATCATAAACGTGACCTCTCTATTTGGTGGAATCATTGATAAGACTTTAATAAATATTTTAAATAATATGATTAATGTGTAAAAAAAATATCTTCCAATATTATAGTACAAAGGGCTATTATTGATGATAGAATCCGTAGATTGTGATAATCTTGTCCCAAATGACTAATCTATAAATCCTACTCACTTGAATTTGTATACGAGTCACCCTCATCAGATGTCAAAGCTACCCAACGATGTAGATTTTGATGTGAAAAAGATTCCAAGTCAATTTGACATCGTGATATTTTGTTTAGTGTTAATATTTAAATAAAAAAATATTTAATAGATTTTATAACACACATCTATTAAAAAAATGGAATGTGAAATATTTAAATATGTATAATATGGACATTATAATATAGCCACTAAATTGTAGGGTTCAAAAATAAGTAATTTAATTATGGAATCTATATAAAATGCAGAAGAAATAGAATAGAAAATTATGGGTATTCATTATAAGGATTATTTTTCATCATGTTAAAAATATAATCTCAAGTTCTTATCGCAGACCGTGTCAATGTATAGCTTCATCAAGTAAAACTTAATTTTTTACGGCATAAGTTCATGCCCATGGAAGTTACTATGGAATCCATTCATGATGAATCACCACATACATGGGTTACCATTTCTTATATGACATTAAATGAATATTAAATATTTGTTATACGAAGAATATTCAAGGTAGAGTAAGAAACCATGATTTCGAACACAAAAGGATAATATAGAACTGTTGAAGAACATTTTATGTCTATCCGAATTAGTTTCTTTAAATAATTTCCACAAAATTTTGTTTACATAGAAGTCTTGTTCGTCAATTATAAGGACTTCAAACTCAAAATTCATCTTGTCAAAAGAATTTATGTATTCTTTAAAACTGATCTTCCCATTGTGGAAGCCCCATAAACTAAAATCCGATATTCTTTTTCAATCCATGTATATTAATCATCAGTAATGTTTATTAGAATTTGTATGTATATTTTTAGAATATTTTAACATGTAATTACTAAACTAATATATTTTATAATTATATATAATTTTTATAAAAGTTATTTTTAAAAATATTAAATGGTTTTATTCAATAAAAAAGTGTTGATTAAGTACTAGGAAATAAGTAATCAAATTTAGAAATTAGTTGTAAAATAATTGGATGTTTAAAATTCCATTTTAGAGTAACTTTACTTTCTATATGTTATGTATGATTACCAAAAGAAACTAAATTTAATAATTTTTAATATTGAATTTCTTGATATATATTAATAATATATATACAAAAGAAAATTGACCCTTAGTTAATTACTATCACTTTGAAATAAATATGAATAAATTCATTTTCTTTGTAAAAAATACATTTTTCAAAAATTGGTTTCCCACGTTATGAGTTATTATATTTAAATTATTTAACATAAAATTTATAAAATAAATTTAGTTTGATAAATTTAATATTTTAAATTATAATTTATAAGATCGATATGTGGCCAATTTTATTTATTGGTCATAAAAAATAACTATGGTAAAAATTAGAAACCATTGTAATGTCTAAAATGACATAAAAATTATACATCAAAAGGTAATGTGAAAAATATCAAAATAACTAATATATAAAATTGTGGATGATGGATTAATCGAACATATCAAATATTTTCTATCCTAATAATCAATTTGGGATCCAATTCTCTTGAATGTGACATCTTGTTCAATATTAGTTAACTAATATTCACAAAATTCCAACATTATCACCAATAAATGGACCCATTAAATTCTTGAATTCTCTTTAATCCTAAGTAATCTCATCACAAAAAAATTATTTCAATTAATCCTCCAAAAAACTATTTTATATGTTGTAGTTGTTTTTGTCTCGCCAAAATACTTGTGTAAGAATGATTAATGAGTGGACTAAAGGAGGATATCAAAGGAAGAGGTGATTGTTTTAAATGACTTCATTCATGTTTATTTATATTCTCCCTTCTATAAATCTATAACAACCCTCACAAAATAAATAAATAAGTATTCATAGTTCGTATATGTTACTATTTTGATGCAATAACCATTATCTACTACACTACCTTCAATTAGAAATTGAAATTTTCTCTTTTGTTATTGTTAGATTCAAGCCTCCATGAATGAAATATTTCAATTTTCATAACTTCCTCATATGACTAGTTATACAAGTAGAATTAATATATATATATATATAATTTTTTTAGATTTTATAATTTTTAATTAGGAACTATATTAATATTATTACTAATAAATGGTAATTGTAAAATTTTTACACCTAAAACAAGCATACTAAGATTCTTTTATTAATTTAACTATAGTGTTAAAAACCTATTTATCTATAGAAATATATTCTTATAGATATTTTAAAGAACATATATCACTAAAAATTTGGATATTTTGATTCTATTTTATTACTCCTTCTACCATAATCAATGTAACAAATCTATTTTACCAGAATTAACCAAATAACCCCATGTGTTTGATGAAAGAAAAATCTATAAAATAAATGAATGATACCTGATAAAAATACACCTAAAAATGATATATAATTGGAAATGGATTTTAATAAATTATTTAATAAGCTTAATATTTTTATTCATGCGGTTAGATGCATGCCCCATGTGAGTCTGGACATGAGGTAAGGGTTCTTGGTATCATTTTAAATTCTGTTGGATATGTTTTATAGGGTACACAAATTTACTTTTATATGATGTAAACGATACAAAAATTAATTTTTATATGTTTGAAAATTTTTTACCTTATATTTCATTTTCATATAATATATGCCTCTTCCTTTTCCATTAATTCATACATTACCTAAGTCGTATGGATTTTCAATAGATTAATTTAATTTAATTGAGATATAAGATTATTCTTGAATATTATCCTTAAATGTTTGATTTATAATACCATATAATGGAATTATATTTCATATTCTTTTCATTTTATTTATTTTACAAGTCATGTTGACATTTCAATACGATTTCATTCACAATTCAACAAAATGGTATCTATTTTGTGGACTCATCATTAACAATTCTTTCCGACCGATAATATTTTTCATCAATTTATATATTCATTATATTTTTTTGAAAAATGTTCTTTTATAAACATTATTATTTTATAGGATCACATTATTTTGTGATTTACATTCATTAATAAATTAAAAGGAATATTTTAATTGTCCTCCACAGTAATCAATTTTTACATTCATTACAAAAGTGTGGGAAAATAACTTTTTTTACCTTTTTCACCAAAATGGTCATTACTGGTTATATATATATTTTTCATTATCATGTTTCCTTTCCATGTTTCCATGGTTTTTCAAAAAAAAATATTCCAACTTTTATTTGAATTTTTCATTTTAAAAATAAAGGTTAATATTTTAGAAGAATAATTAATGGTGTTTAATTTCACTTATGTATATTTATCTTCCACTCCATGATTAATATTTTTAACTTATTTTTTGTTCAATCTATATATAATTTTAATTATTTTATCACTAAGGTTTTTGTGTACTATTTTCATAACTTTTTAATGGATTTTTGAAGTGGTATATTTATTTATTCAACAATGTTACAATAGATTTTTTAAAATTCATTCACAATAATTTTCCTCTAGAACTGTAAAAGGTAAACCCCCATTGTAGTTTGGTTTCATGTATTACACTCAAATTTCTCCTAATAAGTTATATTCCATACCTCACATTGTTTTGAAGGGTTATATTTTTATCACATGTCATCTCTCTCTTATCTTTCTTCTTCAGTTTAATCTCCATATTCCCATATTTAACGGATATATTATATATCACTCAAATAATTATATATTTTTTTTCGTGTATTTCCTTAAAATAAAACCCATTACTATATAAATATTAATTTTTAATTATTCTTTGAAATAATTTTATTCCATTTATTGTCAAGGTAAATATTCACGTAATGTATACTTATTATTTCAATATTAATGTTTTTTTCTGACTAAGAGATGTTGGTTATGTATATTATTAATTATTGATTAATTTATATGATGAATTAAATGGAATAAATTTGTAAAATTCTATGCCAAAAATTATACAACCCCTAGATGCATCAACAAGACTCATAATACAAATTAGATTAGGTATTTCGTGTAAACCTTAATTAATCATCTATGATGTTATGGTTTGAGGCCTTAAAGGCATGTTTATGGTGTCAAAGGTTATTCTTTCTATTACTAAGAAATCCATTTCTATCTTCAATATGATTGTTTAAATTGTTTTGTTATCCATGTATATATTATATTCTCTTTTTTTCATTTATATATTTTCTAATAATTATTTATTTCTACCTAATTATTCATGAATTTTATTCTATGATCACTTCTGTTGTATTCTACCTCATACATAATATTTTATCTCTCCCTTCATTGGATTTTATTTATAATTTATGAAAAATATTATTCATTATGATATTTCTATATAGGTATTTTTTGTTGAGAAATTAATGGCAATTTTTTAGGAGTTATTTTAAAATAATGAAGCCTTAGTATAATAGGAAAATGACAACATGATTGGAATTATATGTTCTTTGATAATGTTTTTCTTAATTTTTTTTAAAAATAAACTATTAATGGATTTGGTATGTATGGACTCAATATTGTAACTTGATATATTAATTATATAACATTAACTTTGGGCTTCATTAGTTTGTTTCAAATGAAGTATATAATGATATATTTTTGTACCAAATCTAGGGTAGTTTCTCTGATCTTCCACTATTGGTATCATAGTATTGTTTAGATAACATAATGGGTTAGTATGTTTAAAACAACCCTTATCTTTATTACAAATTAATATGTGATTTAGTACATAAAATTACACTTAATACTTACTGAAATATAGATAATTCAAATGAAATTTGGAATTAGGTACATATCATAACATTCTGAAAATGGTAAAAATAAAATTATTAAAAACATCTTTAACAGGCTTCTAAAATTTCATCGTTTTTTGGAACTGTATTGGATAACCTGGTGATAATTATAAGGGGTGAGCTAAAATGGCCAAAATAGAATAATCATGGAATATGGTGATATGTGATATTAAATAGGAATACTGAAGGGGAATAAAAATAGTAGAAATCAAAAACATGAACAATGAGACATGGTATAACCTGATAATGATAACATGGGAATTGAGAAAACAACTTAAAATACTAAATCATAAATTATGTTCAAAGCTAAACTCACAATGACATCATTTTGAATATAGTACGATAAAGGAATCTGGTTCGCTCCCTATACCAATGTGATGTATCATGATAATAAATATCTCCTAATGCATTACAGTTCTATTTGGGAACACCCTTAAATTAATTTCATTTTCATGCTTATGAGTGTAAAATATATCATAAAACTAGATTCACTCATAATGATAATTTATTCCATTATTAGTTAATGTGAAATAAATATGTTTCAGTCCCAAATAAAAAAAATATGTTGAATAATGTGAACACCCATGATAGGAAAAGGGTATGGTATTCACTACACAATTGTATTTGTTTTGATGGTAATGGTGAATGTTCAGCTGCATAATGACATCAAATAAATATTTTGAAAAATTGGATGATGATAGAGAATGGATGCAATCATTACATAGATAGAAAATGTGATGATATATGTTAATTGAAAATAATATATCAATATTACAAATTTTGAAATTTATGGAATAAGGTAATGAATAAACGCGAATAATTAAAAGAATAACAACTATATTTCAGTGTGGTATTGAGAAAACATACTGGGTTATTAGAGGATTAATTAGAGGGAAATGGTATCTCATAATTTATACATAAATTATAATTCAGTGTAAATTTTGAAGAATATATTCCAAAACAAGAAAATGGTATTTAAGATACATAACATAGAATAAGTTTTTACCATAGTGAAATCCTAGGTAAGGGTAAAAATGAGAAAATATAAATGATCTATAATTCATAAAAAACGAATTGGATAATAATGGAATTATTATAAATTAATTAAAATATATGAACTTGAAATTAATAATACCAATTTTAAAAAATGTGATTGATTTGAATAAAGGAGAGGAAGGTGGGGATACATTACTTGAATGTGTGACTTCAAATTATTTGAAGGTTCTTTTTTATAGATTTTGGGAACCTTGGTAGGACTCTATATATTTTAGGTATGATTATAAACATGCTCTAAGTAATTATAGTCATGTAAAATGGGGGCATTTGTGGGTTTGTATTAGAAAATAGGGGGATTCCTTTATTATTTATGTCTTTTATCTATATAATAAAATATTAAAAACCAATAATCATCCCAAGAGATATTTCCTATGGTATCAACCAAAAGGGAGTGGTTTTAATTATTCTATATGTCCATGGTATTAAATTATTTAAATAATACATTTTATATTTAGGATAGGAGTCACACATTTTAAGAAATGATTTTAATACCTTAAAAAATGTTATTGGTTTTGAAGGATCCATAATTGATATAAATAATAAATCAAATATAATTTAAATAAAATTATTCGTAATTAAGATCCCTGATTTGGTCATGGATCTAATATAAAGAATTTATTACATCACTTTTGGATTATTACATTGTCATAAAACACAATGTATTTTTAAATGATATATAATTTTAACATGAAAATTCAACTATATAAGAAAATTGTGAAATGTTAATCATTGTATAATTTAAAATATTTAATGTCAAAAATTATTAATTTTAACAAAATAATGTTATAAAAATTTATTTTTAACTTTTAATAGAAAATATACATTTATTAAGAAATATCAACCTTTTTTACGTTATCATTTTTCAGAACCCTTATAAAAATTACAATTGAATTCATAAGATCAATATTATTATTTATTAATAATAAATTCTATTTAATATAAATATTATTTACATAGAAAATACATTAGTTCATCAAAAATAATTCTGTTATTGAATATAAATATTAACAAAAAAATATATATTTTTTTTGAATAAAAATAAAAATTATTTATAATGAAACAATAATATGATAAAAATATATTCATTATTCTATAAAAAATGTACATATTAATATTACTAGGGTCCTGATACATATCCAGTTAATATACCAAAAAATTGTCTATGAGTATGGTGCACGATTTTGGGTCTGAGCCTCTGGCCACTGGCTTGGTTTATCCATTCTTGTCAGTAATCTCTCCTCTTATTACTGCCCTTAAACTCCACTCTAGATAGCTCATACAAAAGGGACATCTCATTCTAGAAACACAAATTGGTCGAGAATTCCCATGGATTCCCTAGGTGCATGTCGACTTTAACCACCTTCAAGGAGGCTAGTTCTCATCCGACATTTGTTGACATGGTCTTGGACAAGGACCATAATGACAACTTCAACCCCCTCAAGCTCTATACTAAACCGGACAGATGCGCCTTGTATCCTTCCTTGGGTCCTTCTTATCCAGAGACATCCATCACACTCTGACCATCAATGAATAGAGTAATCTGTGGAATGAGATCATCTAGTCCAAATTTACCCCACTTAAACTCAACTTTCATGCGTAGAGGCTATGATGGAAGTCTATTTACATTGATAAAGACATAATTTTATATGTAATCTCATTGTCTTTAAGGATCCCTTTCTGATTAGACCACTAGGAGGATTGTTCATGGAATATATTCATTGAAAAGGACTGGGAACGAGTAGTGTGGACATATTTTGGTGATTTTATAGGTATTTGTCAAAACAGTAGGGCTGGTAGGTCTTTTCATTATTAATTATTCTTGTTTGTGGGAGAGAGAGGTACAGAGCTGATGGGATGCACCATGGTTCTTCACACTGGTTTCTGGTATATCTAGAAGGTGGGGAATAAGGCCATACATGAAGGGATTTTTTCCTCCGATTATGGAATCATCCATTGAACTAAGTTACTACTTCATCATATAGTATGATCCATTGGTAATTGGAAGGAGGTGCCTACCCCTCAAAGGCTTCATGATAGCAATAATATCACTTCTCAGGTTAGTATGAACATTAGAGGTAACTGGGTCTATTGGTAATGCCCAACTGAGGCCTCAAACTTAATACTGATGGGTCATGAAACATTGGGCATATTCGTGGAGGATGGGTGGTGAGAAACCTCTCAGGGTTACTCATCAAGGAATTATATGATCTTCTAGGTCATGGATCCTCCCTCCATGTAGAGTCCGTGGTGATACTATATGTCCTCCTCGAATGTTTCCCAAAGGGGGTCATCTTTTTGGTGGTTGAAGCACATTCCAAAATCCACCACAATTCCATTCACAGAACTGGATATATTCTATGGTCTATTCATTATCATTAAGAAGTAAAAGATCATGATTAATAGCATAATTATCATGGACCATACTTGGTGCAAGGGAGAATAAGTCACAGAACACCTCACCTCATGTGATTTCAACAAACTGGATACCATCTTTTTCACAATGTATTCAGCATGGAGCCAGATGGAGTCAACCCGGTTAGATGGGATTCCCTTGGCCTCCACTACATTCGGCCACCTTAGGGCTCTCATCTTGGTCGACTTCGGCATGTCCTCTATTATTGATATTGTTTTCCCTAATAAAAATATTCCTGCTGTTGTTGATGGTTTGGGACATGATATCTATGATCATGAACTTCTACGGTAAACAGTTTCCATCATGCTTATGTTTTTGGATCTCATCAACGGCTTGGTCAAATAAAAATCCCATATGTTTCACCTCACTCAGAAGATCCAATATATGGGATTCATTTGAAATGACCCTAATTCTTGAGTAAATCACTTCTTTTTCTATGTCAATTAATTTTTTAGAATCATATATTTATACTAATCAAGTGAAAACATTCAAATCACTACATTATCAATTGTAAATACAATTAATAGTCTTTTAAATGTAATTGGATATAATAAAAATAAATAACTGAAGGTTTTTTTCTAACCATATAATATAATAAGACATTTAATTAAAATAAAGGGAAATTTTATTTATAATAGTTGAGGTCATCACAATATTCCCTTGTTAAAAAATTTTATCCTCAAATTTTTTCATTTCCACAATGAAATAGACGAGATTAATAATTTTTCATCACATCCACAAATTAATACATTAATTCATAGAATTTTTTGTTTCGCTTCAGCACTTTGAAAATGTTCATTCCATTATGTTATATAATTTATTCTTTTAAATTTATGTTCTTCACCAATTTCTCTTCATATAGAGGTTATTATTCAATGGTACCACAATTGGTGTGAGTACATGTGTAGTGTCTAGTATGTACTTTCTTAAGGGGATACATGGACTAAATAATTTAATTAAGATAGATTTGGTGGGATTGTGAGACGATATGACACTGATTAGATGATATCAATGATCTATAAAGGGCTAAATGTACCTTGGAATAATATTTCCCTTTTTAGAAAATCTCATCACATTATTCCATAGAGATATGTATTGAAATACCAATTCTCCATTATCAAAATCTTTGTATCATCGATGATTGTTATCATAGTTCTTCTATCAACTCCAAGAATCCTTCATGTCCTACAGAATAGTCTCAATAATTTCCACTATATCCTCATCCATTTCAGTTCCTATATTTTTTTGTTCCCCAACATTATCTTAACATAATAATATTTTACACCTCTTCCCATAAAGATCTCATAGGGAGAATTTTAGATGACCGGGTGGAAATTATTGTTGTAAGATAACATGAATAGGGGAAAATGATTGTCTCATCAGCCTTCCATGTCAATTGAGTGTTCTATCAACATATCCTCATGTGTTTGTATAGTCTACTCATTTTGGAAACCAGTTAGAGAGTGATAAGTTGTTTTGATGATCAAATCAATATTTAGATTTTATTGGAGACTCATCCAGAATATAGAGGTGAATATTGGATCTTGATTTGATAAAATAAATATTTGAAGTTCTTAAATTATCACCACTTTTATGATATATATCCATAGAATTTGATCTAGTGATAAATCCTCTCTAATTACGATACAATGTGCTATCATTAAATGATAATCTAAAAACCCAATTTATCAATGTTTTCTTGGATGTTTTTTAGATGTCCAAGGAAAAATTATACGGTTACTACCTCCCATTTCCATGTGGGTATGGGTAATGGTTCATAATACCCTTGGATTTTCTCCTTATTTATGTTCACTCACTAGAGTAAAATATATATTGGTGTATAATTTGTGATCTCATAATTCATATTATACCACCAATAGCATTCTAAAATATCTTTATATAATTATCCTTCTTGGTGGATAGAAAAGCATGACCATTGTCCGTCATCCAACTACTCCTTATCCAACATAGGATCTAATGGTACATATAGTCTTGACCCAAATATAACAACTACTTATTCATTAACATTGAATTTTGTGGATTTATCGATTATTATAGTTTCAACATTCATTTGTATTCCCACATCATCCTAATGAAAATATTTTATCCTCTATATAAGGTAATGTTGAGAAATAGATTGGGAAATTATTGATGATGTTACTCCTTTTATGATTCTATGTCCATACTTTTTTAATATAAGTGTATACAATCCCTCTTAATTATCATTATTGAAAAAATCTATTGATTATTTCAAAATAATATATCCGATACTTTATTCACCATACTTGGATGGATGTTGATTGACTTGTCATAGTCTTTGATCATCTCTAACCATCTTCTTTAGTGCATATTCATGTCTTTATATGTCAATATATACTTTGGGATTTTGTTTTTTTTATATATTTCACACTTATCCAAAAAGAGAAAATGATACCATATTTTCAAGAAAAATATCACTTCCAACTATATATCATGTGTTGCGTAGTTCTATTCATGAACGTTCAACTTCCTTGAAGCATAGCCTTGGACTATTTCATTTTGAATAACAGATACCCCAATCCCTTCAATGAATCACTAAATTTCAGAAAAGGCTATCCACATGTGGGTAGTGTTTCAATAGGTGTAGTGATAAGTATTTATTTAAAATACATGAATCTCTCTTCACATTCATCATTCCATGAATAATTGAATCCCATATGACTTATCATAGGTATAGGGTTTGGTAATCATGAGAAATGTCTCACAAATCAATGAAAATACCTGGAAAATCCAAGGAAATAATGAATATATGTCATGGATGTTGGCCTTGTACATCCAAAATTTTAATGTATCATTTAAGGATCAATATGTATACTCTTGATGATGATAATAATACCATGTAATGATACTTCCATCAACTAGAACACACATTTTCTCTACTTGGAATAAATATTCTCATTTATTATGGTCTTCAGCACAATTCACATATCACCCCCATTATCATCCTTGGTTTTAGAGAATGTTAGAAAATGTTCCCTAAAGAGTAACAATTTTTTTTGAAGTAATCCCTAATGAAATTATTCAACAATTCCATTAGATTCATATATAGTTATTGACCCGAAAAGGAATCACTATGAACTCACAGTTCCAATACCTTGTACGAAAAGTTTTCCTGGTGATGTGTCCTTCTTCACCATGAGTGGGTGAGACCATGATCACTAATACACCTATGAAAAGTATTTCTATCCATATTACTTATTGAATAACTCATAAATATGAGGTAGACAATTATTTCCATTATCATGAACTTTTTGAGCTCACGACAGTCAATATAAAGGTACATTGACCCATCCTTATTCTTAATGAAGAGGACTGTTGCACCCCATAGTGAAGCACATGGGTTTATGAACCCTTTATCTAGATTCCAATGTATTTTTTTTCTACTCATCATGTTCCATAATGGACATTTTATATAGGTTATTGGATATTGGTAACAACCAAGGTATATGATTAGTTGAAAATATAACCTATTGGCTAAGAGGGAGACCATGCAATTCTCAAGGAAATACATATGTGTATTCCCTTGTAATGGAAACGAATACAAGGATGATTTATTCCAAATACTTGATAAGTTTTTATAGATTTTTTTTATAGGGAAATAATATCCTTGATTGAGATGTTGGTTTTAAAGATGATTCATCTTCCTCATTGCACATTTAAAAAAACATAGTTCATTTCACAATACGATGAGTTATTTACTTCACATGGATGATTATGTTTGATCTATATAGGGAAATCCAATCAATGAATAGAATAACTTAAAATTACACCAAAGGAATTAATAAAATTTTCAATGGGATGTTCATCCCATAAATATTGATATTTGAGGAGTTATATACTTGGGATTCAATAATTTCCCCATTTTCTATTTTCACCAACATATATACCTCCTTGATTTGTGGTGGTGATTGATTAGTTCTACTAAACATTTATAATATTAATGAATTTGTAGAACCAGAATAAAAAGTTATTTTCAGTATTCTTGAATGAATTACTAGAAAAACTGTCACTACTTCGTTGTTAGAATCCACATAAGCAATAGTTGGGAAAATAACACACCTTTTTTTTGTTGGAGGTTTTTGTTTATATCCTAAAATTGTTGGTATTGGGAATTGTTGTTCAAGGATATATGGTTCCTTACAGTTGAAGAAATTTATATTGCAGTGAAGTTTAAATAAAGCATTCCATTCCTCCATCTCATCGGTGGGTATCTATTATTAGAAAATGTTAGCTAGGCGACCTTATTTCATGGACTTATTGAATTTCATCGCCTCCATTAGAAAATTTATTTTGTTCTTATTTCTATATCTTTAATAAGTATGAATATGAAATTTATTGCCACTATTATCTTTCTCCATTGAATAAAAAAATTAATCACCACTTTACACTTATTATCCCCATCATAGAGTTGGGATACTCTAATATAAATTAATTACTTTGTGGGAACATAGTAAATTTTATTCATATATGTCAAAGAAATTGATTTTCTTGTATTTTTAGTTTTATCTCACCATGGAAGTGATCAACCAAGAATTTTTGGGTAACAACAAAGCTACAGGAATATCATCAAGGTTTTGTGTCGTTTTCCTAGTACAGACTAATAGATTCAAGCTCCTTTTTCTTATGGGAATCGAAATCCCCTTCCATTATTAGATGGTGAGTGTGGAAAAATATTTATTAAATTTTTTTTACAAAATTCCTTCTACTACATCTCTTTGATCTCTTCCTCATAATTCGAAATACAAATCAATGTACACCACTGATCGGTTTCGTCTTCCATATAACATATATCAAAAAGATCCATATCTTTATTAGTATATTGAAGGACGGATAAGATCATATTAATGGAGTTAATCCACTATTCATTCATTAGGGGATCAGATGACCTATTAAAATATGGAGGCCTTTGTCTCATAAAGCTCTCATTTATGGATGATTATACTTTATGGGGTTTAGGTGCTTATCTTAATCCCTGCTTCTATTTATAACATGAGTTACTTGAGAGTGTAATTTTATAAATATCATGATTACTGCTCCCATCAGGTTGGGAATCATGTTATGTTAGTTGCCACATTTCCCATCTCATTGATTTTTTAAAGGATTCCAACTATTTCTATCCATTGGATAGAATGAAAAAAAATTGGGATGATTATTTTTATACTTTTAAATACATATAATGGAATCCATTAACATTTATGATATAACGCTTAAATAAAATTTATTTCCATAACTTAGGAATTTCTAGACCTCTATATATGTTTTCCATACACTATTTCCTATCGTATATTCATATGGTATTTGTTTATTCTTTTTATATTGGTTCTTAATCAGATTATAATGCTTCTAAAGAATATCCCCCAGGAGTATCAAACTAGGTGCATAGTAAGGCACATTTTCATGTACCTAATTTCCCCGAGTTAGGATAGAGAAACCTTGTCAGAGTTGTAACCCCATGGTACATCTATGCCAGAACCACATCCACTTATAGTATCCAGACATGAATTCATTTTCTTGATAAACCTATTAATATACACCTACAAAAATTTTGGATTGTTTTCTTCTGTTTATTCTTATTTCTAATGATTTTACTAGGGTTTTTATATCTAAATTAAAAAAAATTAACTTTTCCTCTGATATGAACTATAATAACCGATCTCTTTATATCAAATTAATGGTTGACTTATTGAAAAAAAATTAAACATTATAAAAACTAAAATATCTATAATTCTATTATCTTTGGTAATTAGGTACATATTGTAAAATTTTGAACATGAGATTCAACAATATAATTTCAAAACCCCATAAGATTCCCATAAAATTCAATGGAATTTTAAAACTAGATAGGATAATTGGGGAAAATCCTATGAAATTGGTGAGCTAAAAAGCATAGAAGAGGATAATTCATGGAATAAAGTGATAAATGTTGGAAAATTAACAGATTAATAGTGTATAAAGTGTATAAATATTTAAGATGAATGATGAGGCATGATAGAGCATGATAATCATAACAAGGGAAATGAGGAAACAACTTAAAAAATTAAATCATAAACACATGTCAATGCAAAATCCACCAAGACATAATGGTTGAAAAATCATCATAGTGTAATTAGGTTCACTCCCAGTACCAATGTGACGTATCATGATATTAAACAGTTCTCAATGCATTAGAGCACTACTTGGGCCCACCCATCATTTTTATTTCAATCTCATGCTTATGTATTCTTAATTGATCATAAATAATGGATTCATTGAGCATCATAATTTTTTACACGATTAAGTAGTGTGGAATAAATTAGTGTAAATATCCAATGAAAATGTATATGCACATAAATGTGAACACCATGGATTTTATATGGGTATGATATTCGCTCCACTATTGTTTTTTCATGGAAGAGCACAGTAAAATTTCAGAAGAATAATGGAGCCACTTAATGACACATAAAAGTAGGTTAATGAGAAAGAAAGAGGTATCTCATCACATAGAAATAAGTGGGTAGTAATAGGGTCATTTAAAATAGAATCCCAAAATTATAAATATATTAATATTTGGCTTATGGTAATGATGAAACTTGGAAAGCGAAAATACTCATAAATATATTTTGGCCTAGTAGTGGGTGAACATAAAAAATCATGAGAGGATTAATGAGAAGTATAGGCGATCTCGTAATTTATAAATTAAACGAACAAGAATGGAAATATGTAATAACATACTAAAAAATAATAAAGTGGAATTTATGTTACATAACATAAATTTTATTTTCAATGGAAATGAGAATAGAAAAATCCCTTAAAAAATTTTACATGGTAATATGTGTACAAAACTGATTATGGGAGGATTAATGAGACTGAAAGGCGTATATCATCATGTATAAAAAAATATTTTATTTGGGATATGGAATTAAATACACCCATATAAAAAATAAATGGAAAAGAAAATCTCGAATAAAAATGTGATTGTAAGATTCGTTATCAAATTTCAACATCATCACAACTTCGATAAGGGTAAAGAATATAGAAAAAAAATTATATAAAATTAATATAAAATAAATTGGAATGTTTTGTACTGTATTATAAATGAATTAAAATAAAAAAATGTTAGTAATAAGGAAAATGTCAATGAATGTGCATGAATTGATAGGAGGTGAAAAAATGTGGGGACCTGTTACCTGAGTGTGCGACTCCATATGATTGTAAGGGGATACTTGAGATCCCCGGATCACTTTTGGAGGTAAATAGAGAGGATAAATATGGGTTTAATTTTTTTCTACATATTTTTTGTGAAATTAAATTTATGCTTGGGTGGGTCAATATATGAATAGAGTTTGATTTCATTATTATTTATGTTTTGGAATCTACATAATAAATTATCCAAAATCACAATTCATCCCATGGGTTTTCCAAAGTTTTTTTAAATGATATTAATTATTAGTATTTTATAAGGAAATGTTCCCAAATTTTAAAAATAAATCCCATTGATTTAGTGAAGGAGAGTAACACATTTATTGAAATTATTTTCAAAAAATAAAATATATTATAGGTTTTGGAGGGTTCATAATGGCTTTGAAAAATAAATAAAATAGTATTATAATAATAATATAACAAAGGTAAAACATTAATTTGGTCATGGACCCCTTTTATTGTAAATATTACATCACATTTAAGTCATTATGATGATATAGAATACAACGTATTTTTATATGATATTTAATTTTTAACTGAATATTTGACTATATCAGAAAATTATGAAAAATGTAGAATTTGATAATTTTGACATTTTCATTCCAAAAATATTATTTATTTTATCAAAATAATTTTCTAAAATTTTGAATTTTAAATTTTAAAATTAAACATTCCTTTATTAATAATGTTTGGGTTTTTTGGCCAAATCATTTTTTGAACCGTTATAAAAATTACCTTTGAGTTCATAAAAATTATGGGATCCTTTAAATATAATAGATATTATTTGAAGAAAATATAATTTATTTAAAAAATATATTAATTAATAAACTTAAATTCAATAATTGAATATTATTATAAACAAAAAATAATATTTGTGTTTTATCGAATAAAAATAGAATAAATTTATAATGTCCCAATAACAGGATTAAAATATTTTCATTTTTCTATAAAAATATTGTAAGTATTAATATTTCTAGTTCCTTGATAAATATACATTTAATACACCATATTAATCATAAAGAGTAAGGTTAAAGATGGTGCGACTTTCAATGCGTGGTTTGTAGAACATTGGTTGGGTAGTGATCCCGATGATCTTGAACTTCTCCCAAAAATGATTTCGATAATGTTTATGTTGTTGGATATCAACATGGTAATGTCAAGGGAAAATCATAGAATTTATATATTCCACATAATATTGGATAAATGGTATTCATAGGTTATGATCATTCTAGTTGTGGCCATCACATTCTTTGTTTATGTTAATTCGTAATTTTAGAACCCTATATTTATACTAATCATGTGATCATTGTTCAATGAATATATTATGAATAGTAAAGATAAATAACATTATTTAAAAAAAATATTATAAAATATAATAGAATAAGTCTATGTTATTTAAAAAACTATATTATATTATATAAAATTTAATTAAATCAATCGGGAAATTTTAATTTTTACAGTTATGGTCATTACAATGTATTAATATAAGGATAATTGAAGACTTTTATATACCATAATGGGTTAATAATTTTACAATATATAAAAGGTCTAACGGTATATATACCCTTTTTAGAACTTATATGAATATATTTTGATTTGATCAATGATAATTATAGTATTTTTAGGTTTCTATAGAATACATGATATAAATATATGTTTCTATTATGATTTTTATGTAACTAGATGTCATTGATAATTAGGATATTTTTTTAAAATATTAAAATTATTTAGGATTTTAACATGTTTTAAATATATTGATTTATCTGTTATTTTGTATTGTTTAGTGATAAAGTTTATCGTTGAATTCTAGGAGAATTGGTATCCATGAATTTTGGGTGTAATATCTATTAAGAAATATATTAATTTTATTTCTATCGAAAATTAAGCCTGGAATAAATTATTTGAAACCTGGAAGAAATACTACTTGTTATTATAGGCTCAGTATTTGATACACATTAGTGTAATAACCCTAATGAAGTATGGTTGAATATTAATAACAATATCATTCAATTCATGATTATATTTTCTTATTATACATTTGGTTTGTTTCCCTTATGGGATTTACATTTTTTGATTCATATGTTCTTTAAAAATCATTAATAATGATTTGAATACATTGTTATATCAAAATTCATGTCTATCTTATAAAAATCTTCTTCTTTTTCCAATATTGAGGAATGTTATAATTTATTGGAAGATATTTATATAATACGGTATTGTGTAACCCTATTATATTGTAGTAAGTGTTTTTCATTAAATAAATTTCATGTATAATTTTTCTTATCAAACTCAGTTTCGAACTAAATCGAATAGTAAAATATTAAATATATATATATATATTAAATATTGTTGATATAATATAGAAATTTAATATTTGGGTATAAATTGAAGTAACTAAATTAGGAAATTTATTTATAAAGGACAATACATTGTACCAAGTAGTTGGATTATTCTATAAGAGGATCAATTTTATATGTTTTCAAAAGATAAAGCATCACATGGATTTTCCCTAGACACATCCCATGATGAGATTAAACATATCTGGTTTGAGTGAACTCATCTACTAGACATGTTCATGATCATGGAAATCATTATGATATCCATTATAGCTGAATCATAAACCATAATTTCAAAAATTTCCCATCTTACCCATATATATTATCTATAGATCTTATGGATTATTGTTAGTAAATGTTAGGTTGATATAAACATGTTATTATTAACATACAATATATTATAATTATTTAAAACTTTTTTAAAACTTAATTTTAAAATGAATTTAAAAAATTATATTTAATAAAAATGTGTTTAGTAATTCCAAAAAAATATAAATAGTTTTAAAATTTACATTAAATTCAATTATTTTTTTAAAGACCTATTTTTTGAATAATTTCAATTTTATATGTGTTATAAATTTTTATCTCATTAAAATAAATTAATATTTTTTTAAAATTTAATTAATATTAATGTATTGTTAATATATATATATATATATGTATTTGTTTATATAAAGGACATCTACCATTTTAGTACTTTCAACTACTATGAAGCAATAATAAATTCAATTTATGAATGAAAAATACATAAATCTAAATATTATTTTCATCTGTTATACATAATTATATTAAAATAAATTTTTATCACTTTAATAAATTAAATCTAAAAAAAATGGATTTAAAATTTTTAATCAACAGATCTACATTATGTAATAAAATAAATTTCATATTTTTTATAATCAAAATATGTTAACATGGAATAAATTAGTCACCATAGTAAAATTTATGAGGTTATAATGATAAATTAGGAAGAAAAGTCTCTAAATATCATAAAACCTTATTTATAAATGGGGTTATTAGTGAATTATCTACCATACCAAATATTTTCACATTTAACTATCAATTTGGGATCCAATTCCCTTGAATATGGATCAATTTTTCAAATTAAGAAATTAAAATTTATAAAAATATGACCCAGCTCCCCGATAAAAAACCCATTTCACCGTTAACCTATTTACATTACTCATACATATTATCTTGGACATAATGTATTAAAAAACCTCCCAATAATTCATTCCCACATCCTAGATATTTGGGTTTCTACTAAATTAAACTCTACGATTTCATAACTAGTGGTATGAAGGATGATATCAATGTAATAGGTATTTTTTAAAAACATGTTCTTTCATGTTTATTTCATTCTCAAAGTCCTCCATATCAATTAAAACCATAATAATGTAATGAAACAAGTACCACTAGTTTTCTGGAATTTAATTATAATGTAATAATACCCATTTTGTATCTCCCTCCCATCCATTAAGAATTTTAAATTCTGAAAAAGAACCTCATAGATCAGTGAAGAACCACATAGAGGGGGGTGAGTTAGTGATTCCTTTATTTCTTAGTTTCATTAGTAAAACAACATTTTTCATCTGTTAGACTAAATATGAATTATTTTACAACACACACAAATTAATATCAATTAATATTTATAATGTTGTTCTCTCAATGCAAGAAATATAGTCCTTCACATGATCCGTAATTAAATATTACCATACTACCCACTAGTTTAATCATGTAGGTACAATGATTAGTGTATATTTTTTTACTGATGTAACAAAAAGTGTCATTATTTTCATACCAAATCCCACATTTTTAAAATTATAATGAACATGATATCAATAAGAATTAATCCTCCTAGATATGGCGTTCATTTTTATGCAGTGCTACTCATCCTCTTTAACTAAACCTATACAACCTTAGGTATAATTAGTTCACAATATGAAAATAGTAACAACCAGTTATTCATTCCTCTTATATTATTAGTCTTCCTTTCTTCTTCTACTTCACCTGAATGACTCACTTATTAAACTTATATTACATCACACTCTATATTTTAACAAAATTAAAATACAAAGTATATGTTCTAATTTAAAAAAATTAAATTTTAATTCGTAAAAATAAAATTATTCAAAAAATAAAACTAATCCCACTTCATTTTTGAGATATTATGACTTTTTGGATTGATTAGACATCACTAAAACAAAAATAATTACAAGATAGATCTTATTAGTGATACATTATACATCCAAGAAAACATTTCATCAAAACATCTCAAAACTAAATCAATCATCTTGACATGGATTCCTCTTTGACTTGGTTATAAATACATGGCTATTTTGGTCTTAAAACACTCATAACCAAAGGAATGGTCTCCTGGGTCAAGCTATTTTTCAATGCATATATACTCATCGACCCCTAGTTCTCATTCCCTTAGCATGGTCGTTTCTTTGGCTGTGTCAAACAATAATGCTACCTTTAATCCAAACCCCACATAAAGGACCACAATATGCATAATGGCTTTAATTTTTACCATAGTTAAAATAAATGATCAATGAGGAAACCACCACATACATTTTTTCATGTTTTTTTTCACAAATTTGCATTAGAAGACCACCAAGAGGGATACCATTACCATTTTTGCCGGATCTATTTTTCACAGGCACACCACCAATTCACTATAACCATTAAAATGACATCAACTACGGGAATTTCCATTCCTGGATTTTTACACATTCTCTCAAGAGCCTTCATCACTTTATCAAATTTTTTAAGCATGATGAACCAATAATTATTATTATAACCATAAAGATAAATTTTTAGGGAAATAGTAAAAAAATTTAGATTTATTTATGTATTGAAATCAAATGATAACGAAATCAATCATATTATATTCACAAATTCTACAACCTCACATAACATAAAAATCATCTATGCACCTCTTGGGCACAATAAACATCTCCTTCAAATTTTTCCCCAAGAATGTATAAAAAAAACTATGAAAACGTTTAAATTGATTAAAATCGAATAATTAGAATACTTTGTGGGTGAAATAATTATATGAAACAAGATCATTGAATAAATTATACCATTTTATCAATAAGATACTGATCCATATTCCAATTACTTAATAAAAAGCCCCCAATTATCAAACAAAACATCATCACCACTCTATCAGTATTTAATCATGGATTATATTTCTAAAATGAATAAAAAATAGTTAAAATAGTTCCTATATGCTGAAAAAACTCACCCATATTATATACACTCTAAAAATATATTCCTCTCTAACGAGAAAAAAATTAAAGGATTACCTCTATGGGTATTCTTCCCATTATACTAATTTAAATGAGATAAACCTAAAGAAAGAATTTCGTTTCTATTTATCTCCCTTTAACAAAAATATCATAAGATAATAAATATATGGTACCAAAACACCATACCTTATCCCTATAATGGATGAGGTTGAACACCTATGTTGAACATTGTATTGTGAAATTTATCTTTTAATTCTGTATTGGTTAATACATGTACAATACACTCCTTTATAGGGAAAATGTCAATCTTTAATTCATTCTCTTCTACTATTATTGTGATGAAGTGATATTTAATATAAATGTGTTTAGAACTTAATTGATAAATTATATTATTTTAATTATTAATACCACTTTGATTATTATATCCCAATTATAGTGGAACTTCACATTAACTTTAAAATCATATTACTAGGTCTATAACTCCATATTTTATATTGAGGAGTTTGTGGAAACCACATATTCAACTTCAATATTTTTCACGATAACTAAATTTTTCCTCCTTGAATTCCAACAACTACACCTTTTCCAATAATATAATGATCTTCTAGATGCATACCTTTTATCATCAACACATCACACTGAATCTATATCGGAGTAAACAAACCAACCAACCATCCTTTTTCTGTCATATTTTAAAACAACTATTGGTGTTCCTTTGGTGTGTCTATGTATTATATTTCTTTCCATTAAATGATACACTTTTTGTGTAATTTTATATATACAAAAAATATTAATAAAATATATTATATCTGGTCTTGAAGTAATCAATTAATGTAATCTTTCGAACATCATCTTGAATTCTCACACACCAGCATCCCTTCCCTATATATCATTTTTTGATTTAGATCCCATTAAAATTGGTGTATAAATGTTATAAAAAAACTATATATGAAAATTATTAAACATTTATTTCTCAAACATATCTTATGATATTAACATATGATCATTTTCTTGAAATTTTATTTGGAAAAAAATGTATGTCATCTCACAATGAATACACATTTAAAAAAATTGATTATTTATTTATAAAATTATTAAAAAACATGATCATAATTTCCATATAAGTAATATAATCTACAAAAATTATAATAATGATAAATTCTATCTTATCATATTTAATATACATTGGGATTTCATCTTCTATTTTCCAAAATTTCAACTTCATCAAGTAGGTGTTTACCATAGAATAGTGAGTTCTTATAAACTGTTCTAGCCCACATAAATCCCTTTTTATCCTTAAATTAAAACTCTCATCTCCACCAATAAAGAAACCAACATGTTGTTTAAAATACACATACTATTTTCATTCAGTATTGAGAAAGGCTGGCTTTAAATCCATTTGAAAGTTATTTCCTTGAATCTGTTCTGCAATGGTGTGAAGTTTTATTATGATTTCAATATATCTAATTTTTGTAAAAGTCCTATTGATGTCAAATAATATATCCTATAAATATACTATACACACCAATATTTCACAATTACTTACAGCGTCATATTTTGCATTCATATTTTTCCAGAAATCCCAATTGGTTTCAATAATTCTACTATATTTGCGATTGCATACCAATTTTCAGGAATATTTCAGTCTAATTTAATCTAGATATAAATAATTTTAAGTAATAATTTATTAATGATTCATTTTTTCTTGCACATATCTTAAATCTATATGAGAGACCGTTATGATATGGGAGTAATTCCTCAATTTTATTCTTTTTTGAATATTCATTACATGATTTAAAATGACATTTTGAACCTAAAATTTCCTTATCAATGTTGTCTGTAGTGAAAATAATTTTTCATCATAACAATAATTTCATGAATCAATATCTCCATCTTGAACATGTTAAGAAATTTCATTTTTGTCTAAAACTATGGTTTTCATGAAAACATATTTATCATTATCTCTTCTAAAAAATGATTATTTCTTAGATTTCAATGTATTTTTAGTTCCATCACATTAAAATCAATAGAAAAAATGATACATATCATTTATTTTTATAACAGTGACATCCTTTTGTATATGGTGGATGTCATAGGAAAGTACTGTTAATACATATTCATTAAAATTTAACGAGATTATCACCTTTAACATTGATAATGTAATGGATTCCAAAAATTGGTTGATACTTAAAAAATAGTTATTTATTTTAATACATCACATGGAATGATATTTAATTTGATTGACTATAAAGACAATGACATTTAATATAAACCACTACTTCAATAGCATGTCTCCAGAATTAACGAGTCGTGTCATTCTCAAAAAATATTATTATATCCATAACAAAAAAGACATCGATTCATTCATTCACCCATAAAATTTTGTGGAGTTGTTTTTGATTCACTGAGTTCACAATAGATTCAAGTATATTCAATAAAGTATTCAAATATTCCATCAGTAAACTCAACACCATTATACGTTATATTATTTTTCCCAAATTAACCACATTCATTCTCTACTCTTCTATAGAAACCATAAATTATTTTTAAATCCTTGGATTTATGATTAATATGCTTAATAAATATAATTTGATTATATTAAACAATATAATTGAAATAAAATACTTAGCTTTATTTTTTGATTAATTTTTCATGGTCCCAAAAATTAATGAATTAATTACATCTAATAAGTGATTTCATTGAATTTATATTTTATTTTAAATATAATTCACAATATTTTCTTATTAAAAAAAAAATAAAAATTACGTTCTTTTAGAAAAATGGGAACACCGATAAAAAAATTTCCATATCTAATATGAGACATCTAATTTTCACCAAGATGTCTAAGTATTCTATTCCATAATTGATTTTCATCTTTAATTCTCAAATAATAATACGTTACAACATATATAGTTAAGAAAAAACACATCTTTTTCACTAACCTCTTGGATATATATCTCAATATTTCAAACAATTCATAAAAAAATATATTTCGTATATATTATTTCATTTGATTCATTACATATCTTGGATACTATGTGCTGATTGTTTCAGTCCTTCATCAAACAAAATACTATTAAGATTCAATATCCATTTTTCAATAAAAATTCATCGAACTACATTGATTGTTTGGTAGACCATAATTTCCAAAGGTTTTAGTAAATTATTTAAATTTTTCCACATCCTTGAAAATATTTAAATATATTTTTATATGTTAATAAATGTAATTTTCCATCATCCATAGACATTTCCCTTTGAGAAATTTTTAGACATATTTGCATGATAGTGAATTATCTTTTCCCTTATACATTATATTATAGGAATTATTAACAATATATATTAAGATGATATCAGTTGGTAGTATAATAAGACACCCATTTATGTGATGATCAATCTTATGACAACATTCATATACATTTTCCAATTGATGAAATAAATTTTATATTTTAAATCTAGATTTATCAGGTTATTTCTAAATTGTTTTCCATTAAATGTGATAACCCCCATTATTGTATTTTTTTCAAACAATATAAACTCCTCATTGTAATGGAGATTTAACCAACAAATCATTTGCATGTTCCCAATTTAACAACCTAAGACTATATGATCTTTTGAAAATAAGATTAATTTCTTTGATAACCTGCATTACACACAAGCGTTAGTCTTAATGAAAATTAATATAGTATACAATTACAAATTAGATGTCAAATGGTCAAATATGAATAATAGTATGTAAGTTAATTAAATTAAATGACTAAAAATCTATAAAATAAAATCATTAGTTATACATTAATTATAAATGAGAATAAATATATTTTTAATGTAAAAAAACATTTTTTGAGAAATTATTTTTTTGTATTATAGGTATTTTTTACTTAAATAAATTAAATTAATTAATACTGGTGAAAGATATTTAAGAAAATTTATTATATATATATTGAAAAAAAAAATTGTTTTAATATTTTTCTATTATTATTATAAAAATAAATCTTGTTTTATGGCTAAAAATAAATTTCCCTAAAAAGTTGTATCATCATCATTTTCACATTTATTTTAAAACTAATTGATATCAATTTTAGAAAATGTGATAAAAAAATAAATTCATTTTTTAAAGAATAATGTAATAATTATATTAGAGTGAAATTTATTGAATTTTAGGAATAGAATAATTTTTTCAATAAATAGTCCAAATAGTGATATTTATTAGATTTTTTTTTTATTTAAAATAATATAAAAAGAATCATTTTATTAAATAGTGATAAAATTAAAATTCATTAAATTATAATATTATTAAACTAGTTTATGTATTTGTAATCATTTTTATGTCGAATTCTTATATAATTTTTTAACATTGGAAAACCTTTTCTTTCAAAAACTGTGTTTTTTCCATGCTTGTGGGGTGAATTATAAATTTACTCATACCAATTCAAGAAATTGAATTTTTGAAACCTGATTATTTATTTTTAATAATAATAAATAATATTTTTAATTAGTTCAACATAATTTTTGTTACTAATTAATAATACAAATAATAAAAACTAATTTCTAAATTTAATGTTTAAACAAGTTTAATAGGGGTTAAACCAATAGACATGGCTATGTTTTTAAAATAAAAATGTTGAAATCTAATTGGATGAAATGTTTTAGACATTATATCATTCCATATTGAAAAAAATTTCTTTCTAGAATCATTTTTCTTGGAAATAACATTATAATTTTATCTTATTTTAGGAAATTACCAAGGGAGTTCCCCCGATATATAAAATAACTTCACTTATACTCTCAATTAAAAAAATTAATATCATTTATTTTTGTTAATCAAAGTTCAAAATAAATAATTATATCCCTTAACACATCATAGAAGGTTTTTAATTATTAATAAATCATTTTATGAAGGTAGTTTGCGCGAACCTAAAGAGGATGTTTGAAGAAGATGTATTGTTTTTAACAGTGCTAGTTAATTTTATTTCTTCTTCCACAACCTCAAATATTTCTTTAAATATGATGAAACAAAACAATATAATATTATATATAATTTTATTTTATTATGTTAATGAAATAACTTGTATCCAAATCATCTCTTATTAAAAGGGTAACAAATCCTTTGATCATGTCTACGACGGACTATGATATCTTGAAGAGATGAAAATCATTTTCTATCACTGAATCCCAAAAATTTATATAATGTTGAATTTAATGTATATATTTGATAATTATTGAATTTTTATACAAATATAAGTATCATAACACATCCTCCATCACAACGTACATTCCATTGAAATATGGATACGTTGCTCATACACACATGTAGACAACCACCTCCACAAATATTTGTGATATGTTTTTTATTTAATTCTGATATATATGGTAATAAGTATATAATTAATGAAAATATATTAAATATATAATTAAAAATTATTTTGGAATGGGGAATTGTTATATAGTTATCTTTCATTCCACCCTTTGAGAAAAGGGACATAACGTTCATGTATACGTACAAATTACCTTCTCCATGAACGGTGTAAAAATATTTCTATCCCTAATTGTTTAGTGTAAATATAAAAATATATAATTAAAATATATTATATTCAAACAACTATTAAAATTATATATATTATGGAACAATAATCATGGTACAAGGACATAAACTACTAAACCAACACATTCATGAAAAACTAAACTATTATTAACTGAACAATGATTTTAACAAATAATTGTCCATAAATAGTTGATAAACAATTATTATAAAATAATATATGGAATGATATAAATGATTCAAGTTATGGAATATATATATATATAATAAATTGATATATATAATATACATGAGGTTAATCCATGTACGTAGAATTTTGAGACATGTGGTAAGGGATTTTTATCTAAATTTTATTGCAATGGGACACATACCATATTCACATCATGTTTCTTCTATATGTTATATATACTAAAAATTATTATATTTTTAGATTATTCTCATAGAAATAGTGGGATATAAATATAAATATTTTTTCCTTTAATGGTACTTACAATTATAAACTTATTAATGTGGTATGGTTTTAATGTTAAAATTGTAATGTTTATTGGGCTTGTTAATGATTTAGTTCTAGAGAAAAAAATATTATAATCTATCCCTCAAGGATCTCATGAATTATATTATTGTATTTTAATTTATGTAAATGATATTTTTTTCCTTTAGTTTTCCTCCCATTATATAGTAAATAGTCTAAAAGAAATTTTTTAATGAAACCGACTTTATTTATCTCAATGTAAGAAAAATCATTGTCTCTCACATCCTGTTTTTATATAATGTTTTGAATACTATCTTGTTATTTTTTAAATTCACATTTAATCATGTATTTCTTTTTAAAAAATATATTATAAATTATAGTATTTATTACCCAATAATGTGCTTTATAAATTTTTACAAAAATTTTTGAAAGGAATATTTGTTTTAATATACCAGATATGAACATAATTTTCCACCTCATGACTTCTGAATGTATTGAAGTTTCCAATAATAATTTTCAGTGTTGTTTTTAAATATAACTTTTTTATTAATATTTGTTGAATATTTTTATTCCTAATAAATGATTTATAATTTAAAAAGTTATTATTCCAAAGAAATTTTTAATGTGATATCTTATTGTTGTTTTTCACCTTAGATGAAATTATTTTATTTTTCCTATTATTTAATAGGAATAGAATACAATGATATCAAAAATATTATTTCTATGTATTTTTTATAATTATGATGCAATATGTATAAAAACCCATTTCATTTTCTAGGTGTTATTCTATGATGAATTGATAAAGTGATTTTGAAACAAATTTATTTTCCACTGGTTATACCTTGATGAAATTTGAATGAAATTTGATTCTTTTTTATGTTTTATGATATTATGAACGTTTTTTGACATTTTTTAAAAATAACTATTAGTTTAATTATGTTAATGTTGTGAACAAAATTATATATTCCTCAAATAAATTTGGTAGTGATGGATATCTCATGAGATAAAAATAACCACAATAGGGAGAAACCCCATTTCGGTAAAGGACTCAATTAAATTTTATAATATTGATAGTAAACTACAAAAAGTTATATAGTTTGGAGAGTGAAACCGTACTTATCTTCTAGTTTAAACAGTGATCCTTTTCTACTAAGTAAATTTTTTATATGCATATATATATGCCAAAAATCTATGTCATAATCCAATGTTATGCTCTCATGGATTATGTTCTTTGATTACATCTTGATTTAAGATTTATGAATTGGTAATATTTTTTCCAGGACTCTTATATATATTATATGATTTTTAGGGTATGTTTTTTAGAAGTTAATCTCTAATTCACATACCCTTTTTCTTTTGTTCTATTGAAGTCTCACATGTTTTCCCTTATTGAAAATTTGAGTGGACTATTTTCATATATTTTCATTCTAGGTTATGAATAAAGATATTAATTATTATATATCTAATACGGGTACTATTTATGAATAACTTAGTGGGGGATAAAGTATTTCAGTTTTCAACTAGATGTCTATGTATTAAAATTTCTAAAGGAATTAGACCTATAATGTTTTGGACTGAATAAGAATTTTTTATAATGAATATCAATTTATTAAGATATGATATATATATATATATGAAATGTTTAGGTCACTATAGTTTTAATTAGAGGTAGGTTTAGTAAAAAATTTAAACTATGAAGAGAATACATTAATGAGAATTCTAGAGATAAGTCAAATATATGAAAAATTCATAGAATTTTGTGGAAGGATAGTGAAAATGGTTTCCTAGAAAGTACATCCCTTATTGGATACTAAAAGTTGATTTGCCTCTAGAATGGTATTATATAAAGGTAATAATCCTATAAAGGGTATATTGATCTCTGACACGATCATCGCCTTGGTAATGATAATGGGCCCTACTATACACTAGTTTCGACAATCATGGGGGATATATTTATGAAATTCATAAACCCTTTATGTACCATCAAAAATGATTTATAAAATTGATTATCATTAATTGAAAATGAATATCCAAATATATTATATGTTTTATAGAGTCATTATATAGATGTAGCAATTTTAAATTATTATTTATTAACCTTATATCTGATAGCATTCATGACCTGAGAGACCGAGCACATAAGATAAAATAGTAAATAGATAATTCAAAATATATTTCATATTAAAAATTTATTAGATATTTTATATATCATTAAATTAATGGAAACACTATTTTATATTTCCTTTCAAAATAGAATGACCTTGTTCGAGGGCTGGCGTTAAATGCAAGACTTTATTTTAACCGAATAAAAACATTTTATGAAAATATTATTATTTACCCTAATAGGACATAACCTAGACATTATATATGACTTTATTAATAATATTAACTATCATATAAAAATATATGGTTTAAATAAATAAATAATTAATTACTTGGTCACAAATTAATTATAAATGATTATATGAACAAAATATATATAAAAGGAATATTATTTTACAACACCTGTTTAATTCTAACAAAACAAATTCATACTAATAAATTAAATTTGTTACAATTACATAGTGATATTGATTAAATTTATATACAATATATATAATAAATTTTTTTTGACACTCATTAAATATATTAGATAGGAATATGATAAGAACGAACCAAATATTACATCTTAAATACTATATTTTTATAATGGCAGTTTTGCCACTATTTCATGGTGAACCCATTATAAATATTGTTATCACCATTTTATAAATTTAATTTGTAACAATAAACATTATAAATTAAATAGAATCTTAAAAACTAGATTATGTCATATTTTTCAAAATTTTCTATGAATAAATTCTTTTTAATAAACATTGAAAAATAAAGAACTTTCATTAAAAACTGATTTTCATATAATATATTTATAAATTTAAATACATTATTTTTTTGGTTTTAATATTTAATTAGGTCATCGTTTTATATATTAATTTATTGGTGGCCATTTGGTAAAAAATCAATTGAATTTGACTGTAAGAACTTATTAAAAATTTGGACATTTTCACTTTAACACCTTACATTGTCACCTCATCTACAATATTAAATTTAAATTAACTTCTACCACTTCTGTTATTTGAATCTAGATAAAATGGAATCCATATTGGGAATGAAAAATCTATGATTTATAGTATGGTAAATGTAGTTTTAAACCAAAAATAATAGTGAATGTAATAAAGATTAATTACAATTATTTAGGTAAAAGTACGCTTAATAAGGGACTAATCATCGATATTAAGGGCCCAAATGACACAAAAGGTTTCCAGAAGTCCTTTTTAGACATATTTATGTCCTAAAATCTATTTTAGTGAATTTGGACTGTTATTTCATCCACCATCAATAGGAAAAATGTGTATGGAATTCTTTTGTAAAAATATTACAAGAGTGTCACTCCTCCTCCATGATAAACAAGTCTCTTATCCTCCTAGATAATCACTACTCTCAAGAGCCCTTCGTTTGAAAAATATATTTCCAAATAGCTCAAAAAATCTGTCCCCTCATCCCAGAATCATTTTTTTTAGTTTGATGAAATTCAAGGAATCATTTTTTTGTAGAAGAGAAGGGGTTACCAGATTTAGAGGTATCCTCTTCCATCAAGCTCTTTAGTTTCATACTATTATCACCCCCCTAAAATAGTATTATTATATTATTATATAAAAAATAATATCATAAATATATTATGAGGATTTTATGATAATGTTTTTATCTATGGTTTCACTCACTTCTTTCTAATGGGGAATAAATATACTGTTTTATGTGTTCGATGAACCAGTACCTCCCGAAATAATGATGGTTCATTTTTCCTTTACCACCACTCATGGTGGAAATTATGAGGGAAAATATATTTATAAATTTTATATATGATTTATATAATTTATTTATTCATATTTAATTATTTTATAACAAATAACTCTATACATTCAATTTTTTGTAAATATGATAACATCGTTGGTGGAAGTGTGGACTACCGCCCCCTCAAAGCGATGTGACTCATTCATGATATACATGGAACTTATTAAGGATGATTTTGAAAAGACTATATAACATATATATATCATATATATGATACTATAATTGTAATATACATATATACCATCTAATTTTGGTTTTCTTAAATGCCCAATGAAATGAATGTAGTGTTCATGCGTATGTACGACCCACCGTATCAATGAATGATGAACATCATTTGTTATCTCTAAATATTATGGACTATATTATATACATATATAATTATTATAAAATAATATAAATTAATGTTTTAAAATTATTTAGATCATGAAATCCAGATCTATTTATTAAGAACAACAAGTCAAAACATAATTTTGAAAACCTGGCAATTAACGCCTGAAATAGTTAAAATTGTAAAATATTGTTAACAAACAGGTATTAAAATTTTGTAATAAGATAATATATTATATTATAAACATTAGTATCATTTATTTATAAGTTATTAACATATTTTAAACTACTATAAAAGAGTATAAATACCACACAATAAGAGTAAATTCAATGTAAGGGATACTTTTCTTACTTTTCATTCATTATGTAATATGACATATGCACCAATTACTTATTTTTTATAGATTATCTTCAAACCATTTTATATATTGTATAATGAATCATTTTTCTTCATGGTTAGAAAAATTATTCTTTACATTAATTATGGATAAAACTATTCAAATGGTATGGTAAACTTTGAGATATTTAAAGATTATTCTATTAAAAATGTTCTCTTTGATTATATTTAAAATCCAAATTTATTTTGTGATTGTTAACATTCTATTAAAAAAATCACCTTATTATAAGAATTTCCAATTAGAAATTTCCTTTTATTTCCATATTCTCACAAAATGAATATAATTATTACCTAAACCAAATATCATCTTACATACAGTGTTCACTTTGATAATTATTTGACTAACTGATAAATTATTGATAAATATATATATTCAATTCATTATGGATAAATTTTTTAAGTAAATTTTGTTTATTGAATATTTGAGGAATTTTTGGATATTTAATACATGGTTTGGGTACTATTTAAGGAATTTCGTATGAGTTGTGGACTAGTTATTGAAATTCCCTCAATGCATTAGTAGATGCATGAGACGAATTGGATGAATAAAAATGAATAATTAAACTAGCTCTTTATGGTAAAGTTATTATGTTAATAGGAAAAATAATTTATGATATTTCATTATTTTAATAATTTATAGTTTAGTTATTACTTATCCATGATATTTTTAATTAATATATCTATGGATTGATTTTTTTTCATTTCATTGACTTAATGGCATGCGTTTTTAGTTTCCTTCCATTCCATATAGATATTTTATTTTCTAGTTTGTTGAGTGGCATATTTTATTATATTTTTTATTTTAAATGTCAATTTATTTTAATTAATTAATTCTTTCTTCTGCATTATATATCCTTATTTAGAATTTTATCACACCCTTATTATGTTTACTTTTTTTTTCCTTTCCCATGGTTATAAAGATGAATCATTTTATTGAGATTCAACGATGCTTCTCAATTCATTTTATAATGCATCATGTTTTTATTTTCTATTCCCAATGTATAATAGGTATCATATATGAAATATGGATTTTCAAGACTGCTAAAATGAGTAGTCCATTGGAATTTTATTCCTTATAATATTTCTAATGTAGTAAATTAATTAACTATATCCATGATCTGGGAGTCGGGGTGTTACATTAGATATTTGGTAAACATATTTTTTTTGAGAATGTGTTTCCCCAAATGATTATTGTTTCTCAATTATTATTTTTAGTTTTATTCAATGGTTTTAACCCATATGAACCATGTTAATGCCTAATATGGGGTAAAATCAATTATTTTACTCTTAATAACCAAAATGATATCAGTTTTGAAATGAAAAGTCTAATTTCGATGATTACACAACTTTCTAAAGATTATAATAATGATAAACCGAGAAATGAAAAAATGCGGAACAATATTCTATTATGTTCTCAATGGGGAAAATCACACTTATTTTTAGTTTAATGAACTAGGATTAGTATACATGGAAACTAAATCATTTTAGATTAATATTATATATATTAAAAAAATAAATGCCCCAAGAATGTATTAGTATAGTTCCATTAGAAACGTTAAAAAAACTTCAATAATTGTGAAAGATCTTCAAAAAAACTCTCATAAAGATCACCAACCTAGTAAATATTCCTAAAATTATTATTAATAACCATTTTAAAGGATACATAAAAAAGGGGGAGCTCAAATTGTCAATAAGGGTCAATAAATGAAATGCGTAAGCATAACATGAACAAAAGGGTATGGATGTTGTGCATAACATTTGAAGAGCATACCATACAAATTAAAGATCATAATAAAATTTACTGTTTATAAATTTAATTAAGATCCATTAATATTTCATTAAAGATATTGGTAAAATGAATAACTGGTAAAAAATTATTTTAATGATTATAGAAGAATGGTATATTATATTATGAAACCATTTTAGAACAAATATATTTTTGTCTAAAGAGAGAGTAAAATCAGGCATTCTTGAAAAACCTTATTAACTAAATTATGAAGAAACTATTATAAATAATTTACTCAATAAATGAATATTACGTGAAAAAAATATTTTGAAAAATATTCATGAATTTTATTTGAGAGATATTATTTCATCAATGGAAGCATAAACATAACCAATCATGAAAATAGAGGAGATTGTTTCATTAATCTATTATCAGTTGGTAACATGTGATCATACTATTCATATAGGAAAATATAATTAAATGAAGCTTATAATTTCATAAAAATATGTTGATACCTAATATGTTATATAAAATTGATTTATATACACCTCAAAAATAGTTTAGGTTCATAAAAAATAGGAGTATCAATAATTGAAAATGGAGACAAAACTATTTTTTATGAATTTAGTATCTGATAAAGTATAATCCCCAAGAATGAAATATCAAAAAATTGATATGTGAGATACCATAAATTTAACTATTAGATATATAAAATAAATTCGTGTTCCGAAAACAAACCACACAAAAGGAATAAGTTGTAAATAATGTATATATCTTATGGAAATAAAAAGGGAGATGAAATCCCCTGACCTTTTTCCTTGAGTCCCATCATACTCATTCAATAATCATGTATAATATATTCAAATTCATTATACATCTTCCATAAAAAATATTTTTACTTATTATACCATATAGGGTTTCAATATTTATTTATATTACACACTTGATAATAATTCAATGATAAGGTTTCTCTTCAGGTAATATCCACTTAGTTTTTTTCGTAAATTTCCAAATTTCTTATACCATTGCACCTTATATTTATATCATTATTTATATAATTTAAACATGTATTTAAAAAGAATATATATTAATTATATTTTTATTATAAAAATCAATAAAATATACAATTATGAAATAGAATACACCATTAATTTAAAAGGTAATCCATATGTACACATGAATGCTATTTTCATTTAATTGTTGTGTTTAAAAAAAGAAAGTAAAATGAATATACGTATATATAATATATATATATATATCATTATTTTAGTAGATTTATAATATCATATATATCTTATATATTCACTAAACCCATCCATAATAAATTCTATGTAGTGCAAGATCATATCATATTGTGTTGAGGGGTCAGTAGTCCACAGTACCAAAAAAGAAATGAACATATTAACAAAAAACAGAATATAAAAAATGTATGTGTTTTCAAAAAGAAATAAATAAGATTAAATACATAATAGATATAATATTTAAAATATATAAATGTATTTTTTCATCATAATTTCATTCATGATATACTATAAAGGAAATATGAACAATCATCGTTTTTGTGAGGTGGTAGTTCATCATACACATAAATAATATGTTTGTTACCTTTTATATGAATCTATGTGTACGTATAGGTCGAACCCTTAACATAGAAAAATTCTATTATATCAATGATAATTTTTTTATTACACAATAATAGAATAAATATAGTGTATGGGGGTGGAGAAAGAATATAATAGAAAGAAGTTTGAGAGAAGGTGTTACCTCGACATCAGGTAACTCCTTTTGGTTTTTGCTAAAAGGATTCCTTGGATTTCATTCTTCCCTAGAAAATGATTTAATGACGAAGATAGGGGTGTTGTGAAATTTATTTTCAATAACTATTCCAAACCTATGAGTATTGATAGATCTTAATAATAGATGAGGTGTATGCCTTTTATAGGGAAGGGAAATGAATCACTAGGTATTTTATAAAACAAGTTTGGTGTACCCATGTTTTTACCAAAACAAAGTAAAAAACCAAGAAAAATCAATAATATATGGTTAATGTAAGATTTAATATCTATAATATGGGATTTTTACTAGTGTCAATGTTTTTTTGGGTTTAAAGAAAATGTGTATACCCTTCACAAGATAAATTTTTCTTTATTTGATTTAATTAATTTTAATTACATTACCAAATATTTTTGGTCAAAATATCAGTTTACATAATTATACATTAAAAATTATGATTATACCAAATATGGAATAATTTTTTGATAAATATAATTACATAACTGGATGAAATTAATTTAAAATTAATCACTGAGTTCGGTTGATTGTGCAAGTTCTTAGATTAAAAACATTGAAGAGATTAATATGTTTTTATATCCAATTTTAATTTAAAATTTCTATCAATGAACTAAAGTATATTAAATGATTAAAATATTATATAATTAAACTTTTAAACCAAATGAAAATTTAATTTATCCATATAAATAAGTTAATGTAAAAAAATACATTTTAATTAAAATCCCGTATTTTTAACTATTCAATATAAACTGAAACCTTACAGAAAGATTCAAAAACAATTGTACAAAACTGATATTTATGTTTCTATTTAAAATATTAGGTTTATTTTAAAATATTAAATCTATAAAATTTCTAAATATTGTATTTTTTATGGGTTCTTCATTGAATGTCTCTAAAAATTCATTAATAAAAATATTGGGTTTTAACAATAAAATTGTTATTGTTCGTTATTTTATATATATAAATTATATTCAATGTATATGAAAAGTCTTTTCTAGACTATATATCATATATATTACATTAATATAACTCAATAAAATATTTTTTCTAATTTATTAGGGTAAAATATTTTTGTAGCCATAAAAATAATAATATTTTCTTATATATTCAATCTATTTTCATATTCATTTCTAACAAATTTGTAACACAAATATTCATATAACAGTTGGATAAACAATATATTTTAATAAAGTATTTAATAAAATTCAAAAACACTATATAGTTGGATAGGTTATATATTATTATTTTATATAATAATACTTTAATTATATACTAATGTTCATTAAAAATCTGTTATGTGTGTTACCCAATCCATTGAGGAAAGTCATATTTACATGTAATTCATGCTAACCTCATTGTTTTGAAAAGAGAATGATAAAAATTATGTTGGTTTTAGTACATGTTACACATGCTGTTTTGAATAACAGAATCCAAACATAGTGATTTAAAAAAATTAATTTATTTTCAGTGTTATGTGAAATACAAAATATCAGAAAAGTTAAATTAAATTGAAAAAATCAAAAACTCTCAGGGTGATACATTTAGTGGTTTTTTTGATCCTATATATTCCTATTAAGGTATTAATTCCATTGAAAATATATCTACCATTAAAAATAAATTTAGAGCAAGATGAAGTGATTTTGGTTGTCAATCGTTTAGAATGAAATGTTGGTCAATCGTGGGATCTTATAAAGAATATGAGGAAACATGAAGGAATTTATTCCATGGAGTGGGAGGAGTTTAAGAGCTAATTTTTTTAACAAGTACATTCCTTATATTTTTCTTTAAATAATAGTTATAGAATTAATCGATATAAATAGGAAGGATGATAAATATTTTAGTACCTATAATGGAATGTTAACCAGACTTGTGAGGTACACTTCTGGTATTATCATCCAACCTGATTGTAATGTTGACCAATTATTCACTCACTTAAAACCAAGTCATTAAATGGTTTTTTTCATAAATTAATTTAGTATCTTTTATTAAATTATTATTAGTTCAATCAATTTAGAAATATATATATTATTTACCCATCAATCTCATGGGATTGATAAAGAATGAATGATAAAATTCAATGGAAACTCTAAAAACCACATATAAAATAAAGTGAAATTTACTCCTTGATTTATGTGTGGAAGGAAACATTGATGAAATTTATATAATGGGACTTTTCAATGTTTAAAGTTTTCAACGAAAAGTTATCGACTGCCTGATTGCTAATGTGTTGGTAAAATAGATAGTTATGTTTGTGAATAGATATAAGTCCTCAAAAAAAGCACCACCCACACTCCAGTGTTTCAAATACAAGTACTGAGGAAATTATGATAATTAGAGCTAAAATCTAACATTTAATGATGATGTTCAATATTATTAAACTATTAATATAATTGAAATTCATAAATATCATGTGATAAATATTTTTAATGAGGGTTGTAATAAATTTGTTCAAAAAGTTTAATATAGCATCTTCTCTTGAACATATCATTTTATATTTGAATATGGATCTACGAATTCATTATATATGATTAATTTTTTGATGGTATAAAATTTCTTCCCTAGATGTTATATGATGAATTATTGGTGGAAGACCTTAATTGTAAGATGATAACATATTATATCTATGCTTCTTATTCGATTGAGGTTTGAAGGAATGTTCTTTCTGAAATTCTAATTATTGTTCCTCTGTTTGAATTTAATGTTATATTAGGCATCAATTTGATTTATCAATATAATACCCGCATAATTTTCTAAGGAAGGGATGTCACATTTTATATTCCAAAATAACCCATGATCATCAGTCAATGTGATGATAAATATGAAATTGTTATTGAAACCATTTCTATTGTATGGATCTTAATTCATATTCAAAAGGTTTTTTTTATCTTAGATGGTTAGCGATGAAATCAAAATATAAGATATGAATATTGGTTTGGAGTCTTTTTCACTCTCGGATAGTTTTTTAGTCTTCCTATAAATCATCATGTTGTGTAATCAATAGATCAATGACCTACTGCTGAATATATTTCAAAGATTATATATAGAATTTCCTCGATTATGTTACAAGAATTGAAGAAGAATCTATAGAAGAATCACTCAAATGGATTCATTTAAACATTTTATCAGCTTTGGGTGAAAATATTTTTGGGTCATAATAATGATGGACTTATGTGACTCTTCAACGACTATACATTGTTGAACCAGAACAATCATGAACAAATTTCCCCGATCAAGTATTGATGAATTGTTTGATCAGCTACGCAGATCTCGGTACTCTTCTATGATTCATCATCATTATAGATATCATAAATTTATATCCACGAAAGAGGATATATCCTATAAAAAATCAATACAATGTATTTACACCTGAATGTATAGGGAATCAATTATGTCTTTCAAATTTCCTTCTATCTTTACAGATGTAAGAATTATTTATTTAGAGAAAACCCTGATTAGTTTTTGGTAGTATTTATAGATGATATTATTATATATTCAATGTTAATGGAATATAATTACTTCTACATAAGAATTGGTATTATAACACTGAGGGAAAATAGGTTATATTATAAATTTATCATGTTTGAATTTTTTTCTATAAACATTTTCAATTTTTGGGTCATATATTGTCAATGGAAGGTATAATTATAGATCTATCAAAGATAAATATTATTTAACATTAGAAAAAACCAACCACAATGACTGATATCAAATTCTCTCTTGGATTGGATGTATCTTATCATTTTTTATATAAATTTTCTTATGAAAACCAAATCAACTCACCGAGATAAAATATATATGAAGAATGTTCTTTCGGAAAATTTAATGTGATGAAAATTTCATGAATCTAATGAGAAATTTTTCCAGTGAATTTGGTATTAAATTAAAAAATACTGGTAGAGGTTTTATAATATTTACTAACACATAAAAGATGTGTTTTTTATGAAATATTAGGAAAATGATATAGTTATAGATTAAAACACACAATAATTGATGGTTTGTGAGAGAAAACCAGCTCATGAGTAAGTGTTATTTGTTGTAATTTTTTCTTTAATGAAATGATAGAAATATATTTTTAGAGAATGTTTTGATTTATATATTGATCATAAATGATTAATGAATATATTTACATTGATGAAGTTTAATATTACCTGGAAGAGATTTTTTGGAACCAATTAAATATTACAACTTCTACAAAGATTACCTCATCTAGAACTCAAAAAAGATGGTTGATGCTTTGATTTCAAAGGATCATGTTCACATAAATACAATTAATATCACAAAGAAATAAAATATATATTTAATTCAAAATTAACGTTGTATATATTTTGAACGGATTTTTTCTCTCTCTCGAATGCGTGTTCAACAATATATCCATGAGAAGTTTAAAGTGGCATTTAAGTAATATATAAGGATGTATGATAAGTTCAAAAAATATTATGAGTTTATCCGTGCTTTTGATAGAATGATTATGTGATATAACCACTTATGTTTTTTGTCTACACCTTATTTGAGGATTTGTTAGCGGAATCCCATAGTTCTTTAATATTTATTCAGCATAGAAGTGAAAAAAAGTAATGATATCAAAATGTTTATTTATTCTAACACCCCTAGTTTTTTGAATTTATTTATTTTTATTATATTATATTTATTTATTTTATTTCAATACATATAACACCATTTTAAAATTCAAATTTATGCAATAATGGGTTAGCTTGTATGCCACACGATACCGAGTTCTAACAAAACCATGATATATTATTAATATTACTATTTAAAAGTGGCACATATAACCTTGATATTATAGATGGAAATATGAATATTAATAAACAAATTTTAAATATTATTTATAATTATTTAATATATTTAAAACACATTTATATAATAATATGTACTTTTTTTAATAAATCATTTTTATGTTTTTGAAATGCTAATTTTTTCAAAAATATAGTTATTTTTATTAAATTTATAAACATTGATAAAATAATATTTTCACACATCAATAAATATATTTTTTTTATGATAAACTTCATTTTTTAAATCATCATGTAAAAAATATCTAACTGTATATTTTTGGGTTTACTTATGAAAAAATCCATTTTTTGATGAAAAGTTAAAAATAATATATTTAAATTGAAATTAACCATTTCGTTGATTTTATTTATAAGGAAAATTTATATTATAATATTTCTATAAATTTACATAATTCAATTATTAATACATAATAACAATTTAGGTCATTTTAAACAGTCTTATATTGAAATTGCTTAAAAAGTTTTGTAAACTCTTGATATTTTTTCAATTAAAAAACATGTATTCTCGTCATGAGCATGAGGTTATGTTTTTGTATCATGACACATATATGAATTAAATTTTGAAAAATGGATTAAATATTTGTAATAATAATAGATTATATTTTCAAAAAATGTAAAATTTATGTTTTATAATAATGATTATTGAAAACATGTAAAATTAATTATCGTTATTATGTTTAAAATAAAGTTTTCACATTACATTCCTTTATGTAATAATTTATTTTACACACACATAATATAATTAATTCATAGATTTTTATATCATTTACAGAATAATTATGTATATATTATATAATAAATTTATTTTAATCTTATTCATTATGAAAAATTACCCATGTACATAAAAATATACTAGTTTCCTTAGTTAAAACTATAAGGATAAAATTGAGTAAATTTAAAGGATGATGAGTAACAAGATATTAAATGTGATTATCATTTGTTTTGTATGGGTTTCATGATCTATACATATGTATCCTTAATTATTAATAAATTTTTTGAGCCATATAAAGAAATGTATACCTCCCAATAGTGAATGCATTTGGGTATTTTGAAAAATGAAATGCATCTTCAATTATGAAAGGTAACTCACTGCCCTCACTTATTCACACATATCACGAATTTTTCAATGAATAAACCTAAAAAAATAACATCCCACAATCTTCCTTGTCATCTTTTAAGTCTTATATTTTGGAATAAATCCATCCATAGATGGATTTTATTTAAAACCTAAGTAGGATTATTGAAGAAGTGGTTACATTCAACAATGAGTGTTTTTTATTCATTTATTATGCCACAAATATGAATTATTTTTATACAATTATTATAATATAACCATATTATATTCCATATAATAATATCTTTTTTTGTTAAATTCATGAAATACAACCATCTACCACAACATAAAATGGGATATAAAATCATCGATCATATATATGGAGGACCACCGCCTTACGAACCGATGCCATTTGTATTTTAATTACCACATCTTAAGGCTGGTCATAAAGATGGATTTGTTTTTAATATATAATACTTATTATATTTATGATTCAATTAGGAATCTATAATTAATATTTTATATATACCTTATACTATCTATTTTTTGGGAATACTATAACATCGTTCATGTGTTTGATGAACTACTGCCTCACGAATCGTTACCATTGTTTTTCTATTAACACATATCAAAGATGGTCGTAATGATGGATTTGTTTATATATTATATATATGATATTTATTATGTTATTATGATTATGGAATTATTATATCATTCATAAAATCATACTCCCCATTTTCTGGGATTATGATAACATCGTTTGTGTGCACGATGGACTACCTCCCCACGAAGTGATATGATTCAACAACGATATACACTGAATGTATTAAAAATGGTGTTAATAATTTTTTTGATACATATGTCATAATTATTATTATTTAATTATAATAAATTTTATTTTATTTTCACTATTTCATCCAAATAATAAAACAAAAAATAACATTAATGTATACGTATGACAGTCTCCATGAATAAAGCATTTCCATTCCTATAATTAAATTTCATGGAATACTATTGATTAATATTAATGGAATATAAATGATATTTATATCATCGTTATGATATTTTATATTATAGAACCATGATAAAATAAGAGGAAAAATATATATAAAATCAAAACATATATGAAAAACAAAGATGTTATTACAAGAAACGTGACATAAAAATTGAACTGTTATTAAAAATTTAAAAAATTTCATAATGATAATTTATGGCATGATATATATAAATATGGTTCTTTAATGTATATATATATATTATAACTATATTTATTATACTATCTGTCTGAATGAGTTTGACAAAAATCATGACTTAATGTGATATATTTGCAGCATAATTTTATTTTATTTGAGAAAAATTCCATATTAAGCACATATTTATTCTATGTGTTGCATATACAACCCAAGAATTTATATTATTATGACTTTATAAAAAAATATATTTTTTTAAAAAATACATTCATGATCTCACATTCATGGGGTTTTGGTTTAAACATTGGAAAATATTTAAGTAATTTTTTTTCTATTTTTTCTTCTTTCAGACTTACATTATGTTATACACCTATATAATATCAATAGCTATATTTTCAGACCCATTGACATGTAATATCAAGAATATATTCATTCTCGTGATATCATAAGTTCCATTTTACGATATTCTATCACAAGGATTATGAATCAATGTTACCAATGTGGTGATTAATGTAAGATACAATCTAGTAATATATGGTGATTGTTTATGAATAACTCCCCATTGTTGAAGCCTCATAATACACCTATCATGAATTATACTTAATTGTATTATATTCTTTTAATTCATGATATATTCTTGTAATTGTACCATTTTCTAACACTTGGTACTTAAAATCATTAAGAAACTATTTCTAATAAAATATGATTTTATTTCTCTCTTCGACCTGAAATTTAATTACATTCAAAACTCTTTGATCTAAAAATGATTTCCAATTTTTTATAACACTATTATGATTTTTAAATTAAATTTTTAACAATTTTTAATCATTTTAATATTTTCAAAATAACTTTTATGTAATTATGCAATATAATATCTTATTAGTAATTTATATAAAATGTGAAAGGAATATTAGTTTTAATCTGTATGGTATGAATAGAATTTTTCATAGACCTGACAAAAACTTTCATCAAATTTAACTATATAAAATATAAATATTATTTTTTTAAAAATGTTTTCAAAAATGTTTTATTTTTTAAAAAGAGTTTATCAAAGTAAAAATTATGTTTTCATGGAGATATTTTTTCAATATTTTTAAATATTCATGTTTATGTATTCATGGTTATTTTAAAAGAAGTGGTTTTTTATAATGTTTTTTATTTTAAAATTAGTTTTTTGTGAAAATATATTATACATAAGAAATTCCCCCTGAAATCTTTCAAAATTATTTTCTATCTGAGGTAATATTCATTGAGGTTAATTATGGTTTAATGGGTTTATGATCCAAGGATACCTTTCTTATTATTTCTCTAAATGGTTTTTTGATAATGAAATAATGTTTACTAAACTGATTTCTCTTCAATGAGTTATTCCATGATAAAATTCTTTTGATACAAACTTCTCATTCATGTTTTATGCTTTTTTGTAATAATTAAATGATTATGAATCCTTTTTATCTTCTATGTGATTGGTTTTTAAACCCATTTAATCCCATGGGTTTCAATATAATAAATGTTTTATGATCATGTGGAACACACATGTATGATTTTGAATATGTACCGGTGGATATTTTATAATAATGGAAGGTTGTAACATTATTCCTAATGATGGTTGGGACCTATATTACCCTCCAATTCCTTGAGTAATGATGTATATCATATGATATAGAAATTACTATAATGTGAAGTGATATTGATTCAAAAAGACAAGGCTAGAAGGAGATGTAAACCTAGTTCAGTAAGGCATTGATAGAACACGAAGAGAACATGATTCAGTATGCTAGGGATAGAATGGTTGTGCACCTGATTTAGTATGGAAAATTTTCTTCAATGTTAGTCTTGGTAGTAATCCTTTAAAGCTACAATCTTATGCATGGACCATGATTCGATGTCCATAATGTTTCGAGTAGACTTGGTTTCATGTCCATAAGCTTATGAGGGGGAATTATTTCATGTATGTAGTTTATGGAGTGAAGTTATTTCTCTGTACACATGTTCAAAATGTTATCAGATGATGTGTATTCCTCAAATTGATGTTTTATTACACTGTTATGCTATCATACATTGTTTCCTTTGATTTTCTTGCATCTGGTGTCATATGAACTACCAATATTTATATCACGAGTCATGTTTATTACATATGGAAGGTTGTGTATGAACATAATAAGTTAGGTTCGTTATCAAATACCCTTATTATTATCAAATTACTTAATATAATCGAATATTTATATCTCTTATTTTAACCCTTACGAAGCATATTACCTCAAAATTTATTATATTTATTTCCCTAGGTTTTGATAAAAGGTTTAATGTATTGTAGGTCTATGTATAATAATAAATGTGAAGATCTTTCTGGGAAACATTGAAGATCATTCACTATATTATAAGTTTGTGTTCCATGTTTCCAAGGGAAGTAAACTATTATGGTCCTCTAGTGTGTTTTTGTGAAACATATTGAATATTGCTAAAAAATATGTAATATATATTTATGAGAAGAATGAGTTTCTATATTAGGTATAAAATGAACGGGTTTGTAAAAATTTTGAGGCCATGATGAGAAAACCATAGAGATATCCCTATTTAAATGACTATTGATAAGTCTATAGATGAGTTGAGGTTAAAGAAAATGACCAGAAATATTGAAAATAGATAATGGGTTCCAAGAAATACATCCCTCTCTAGATACTATCAATGGGGTTGGGTCTCGCATAAATTTAACATGGGGTAACAACAACAAAAGCTCTCTATTGAGAGATAATCAATCAGGAAGTGGTGCACAACCAAGGGCCTTAGGTCACAACTAGCTTGAAAAAAATGGGGGCTATGTATTGGAAATTTAAAAACTCATTTCATATCATTATTAAGGATTTATATGGAAGATGATTACTAATATCATAGTATAAACCTACGGTGTCATAAATTAAAAAGGGGGTTTCTTAATTTAGACATCCTAAATGATTTTTTAAACTCTTGGATTTTACATTATGATTATCGCTTCTCACACTGTGAATTCTAGTCTATGTGGATGGATGTAACACATAAGAACGTTGTTAATGAAATATGAACTGAAAAATGAAATTATTTTACTACTTAGAAATCGATTTTTATGCTATTTTGAATATAAAACCTTGTTGGTATGATCACAAGAGTTTCTCTATTTTTGAATCATGGTGAACATCAAAACAAGAAAAAGTTGACACAATATTCTATTGGGTTATTCATGAGGAATCTCCCACTATATTTTAGTGGTTCCACTAATATTTCAGTTTCTATGGAATGTATCAGTACCTCTAAAAAATATATTTCATTTTCTAGTGTTCAAAAAATGAAAAATTCACTGTCTTTGTTTACCATATGAAAGGAGAGGTATTTATATTGGGTAGTCTTATTATAAATTTGTTAAAATGAAAATAAATTTACTTCATCAATTGTGACTATTTTAATATTGTATTTTTCAATAATTATTACCCTCATTTTATTCATACAAAAATTAAAATTAAAATTTTTAGTGTATAAGAAGAAGGATAATGATTCTATTGATACCTCTGAATAAAATTTCACAAAAAATGCTTGGAAATATTTGGGTTTTATAATCCAATTTGAATGTAATGATGAATGATTCTTCAATGAATTGAATCCAATACAATAAATGTTGTTGGTAATACGATACATCCGATGCAATGAATAAATAATAGATGGATTTTAAAAGTGGAAATATAGATAAGAACACTCTTGAATTTTTTAAAATGAAAATTATAATGGTGTTCCAAGGAAAACCCTATGATATGTCACATTTTTTAATAAAAAAATTTGAAACTCCTACTAAATAAAATTTAGTGAAGGATAACAGGGGTGGGATCATGAAAGAAAAAATAACGTTTATTTAGTGTGGGAATCCAATCCATCGAGAAAATTAATGTATAAGTGATGTAAAGAAGATAATAAATGAAATGTATGGAGAAATAGAGCTCAATAGTGTTGAAAAAAGTGTTGTTTTCAACAATACATATTAATGTTATTTAAAGGGGGAGATTATTTGGAATAATACTCTGTCTCTTTGTGATAATTTTGATGCTCACACATACCCGTAGTTATTTTCTAATGATTTTATTTAGTATTTTGCAAGAATTTATTAATTTATTTTACTCTTGAAATAACAAGAATTTATTACTTATTCAGAATCTTTTTTAAGAGCATTCTGGAATCACTGTTCACACCTTATGTGGATAAATGTAGTTCGAAATCTACTTTAAGCGCATTGTGGAATAACTGTTCATACCCTACATGGATAAACGTTGCGTAAGGATGAAAAGCGTGTATAATTTTTGAGATAAGAGAAAAGTATTGTTAAACAAACATATGTTTTCAGCAAAGTATGGAAGAAGAAACTTACATTAGGAAGGAACCTTACGTTTTGGTTATCAGAAAAGTATGGAAGGAGAACCGTACATAAATACTAAACGTTGCGTTGGTTTTTCAAAAGTATGGTTCATCAACCTTACTTTTGTAAACAACAATACGTTCATATAAAAGTATGGATCAAGTAAAAGTATGAATCTTTTACCTTATGTTTGGGTGTTGAAGATAAAGTATGGATGATCCACCTTATGTTTGTGTACAAACATACATTGTCAACCCTACGTTTGGAGGACACGTCATCGACCTTAAGTTTGGCGTTGGAAATTTTGACAGAGGATATTTTTATGCAGCGATCAACAAGCTGATTATTGGGTGGATTTCAAGCCAGATTAAAAGACATATTAAATATATGAATATTACTTATTCAAATCCATTTTATCAATGGATTTAAGATCGAATTAAAAAGTGCTTTTTATATCGTGTCTTAAGGGAAGTTAATACTTCCCTTAAATTCAAAATTTGGAATATCGCGAATCAGAAGGTGAATTTTATTGGTCTCAATGTGCAGGAGATTTTCTCAACATTATTATATATGTTCCCTCTAAAACACCAGGTACGTATGTGTATGGTGATCGATCTATTACTAAAAAGGTTGAAAACATATATTGTAGATATTTTTAATTAATCTGCTGAATCAAAAAGGAGTGTCAAAGCTCAGTTTGTTTAAGAAGAAGGAAGTAGATAGAATATTCACTTGTTCATCATCGAATATCTATTGTGGATCTAATAATGCTAATGTTGTGAACTATATCTCTATATATACTACAACCAAATCAACTCAGAATTTCTTTGTTTTGAAATTCAATATTTCTAGAGACGATTATCCATCTGCTGTCAATTGCATTCTGTTGCAACTATGAAGATCAACTGGAAAAGTTCATCCTAAAAGTCATTTTATTCTTGACTAACCTGCTTCTCATTCTAAACTGTGGTGGTTCGTGTTTGAACCAGAAGGATTTGTTAGCCTGAATATTGTAAAGGTGTCAACGGCCTATAGTTATTTGCGAACCAGTCAATTGAAATGAGGACCAGATAGTGAAAATCACCAAGCTCGTGGAATTGAGTGTTGGTGGAGTGGACTAGGGGCCTTCTATTCCCCGAACCAATATACCTCTTTGTGTTCTTGTTTTTAATTTTTCTGATACACGATCAAATCTGATAATGTATAAAGGACAGATCTCATTCAATCGAAGAGTTATCAAAAAATTGAAAAAGACACAATTCATCCCCCTATTGTGAATAATATTTCGATTCAGATCCAACAAATAGAATTCACCACCCACACTTTATTATTCATGTGAAATGAATTTGAGAATTATGAAAATCAATTCCACAATCCAATGGTTTATATGGATTATAATCCAAAAAAACATTTGGGGAATAAAGATAAATTGATTGATTATGAAATCACAATGGATTATTTCAATCATGATAATTATGGAACACGCATTTTCTCATCATTAGTTAAGAATTTTGTGTCTGTAATTGTATGAATAAATCCTTTGAAATTCTTATTTTTCACACAATATAGAAATTTAATGTCATTAATTACCCTATGAAAATATTATTTGATGAATAATGCATTTACAAATTGTGGGAATATGATAAAAGTATACATAAATATATTTTTGTGAATTAAAAAGGTTTTTGTGATCAATGGATTCCTTGAGTTGAAAATTATTACAACAGAATTTTTCCCTCGAGAATTCAGGTTGATCCTTATATTGACCTTTTATAGAAATTAGTTTAGAACTACAATGTACATGAATGAATATTAATTAATAATTCTACTAAGACATATAAAAAAAAGATATCGAGGAAAATTTTAATTCCATGTAGAATTATATAAGGTTAAAAAAATTTATACAAAATTTATTTTTATAATAATCAATTTATTGTATAATTTGATGTTGTGGAGGAGGTATTTCTTTGAATTATATCCACGGTAGAATGAAGGAGAAAATAATCCTTATGTATACTAGTATCATTAGAATACATTATCATTATAAGATAATAGCTTATAATTTTTCACTTTTTATGAACCTCTATTAGAGTAAATATGGGTTCCATGAATCATTCCAAAAAAATTATACACATAATTCCTCACATACAGAGATATTAGAGGTCAGACTATAGGAGTATGGCATTTTTAGGTGGAATGGATGGTAGATATTCTATATATATTAGATAATATTACATAATATAGGACCACTAACCTAGGGAATTATTAGTGGTGAAACTACAATCTTGAGGAAGCCTCATTGGAACTGAAGGATATGATGAGATAAAAGTATCATCATTTTTTTGTATTAGAGTGATGAATTATAATGAATAAATCATTTAAAGGGGGTGTAAAATGCAACACCCCATGTTTTTTTGAATTTATTTATTTTCTAAATATATTAAATTTATTTGATACGGTAAATTACACACAACCGCATTTTTTCTTGTGTTACATGCAACACTATGTTCTCATGAGTTACACACGATATCAAGTTCAAACAAAACCATGATATATTATTAATATTATTATTTAAATGTTACTATTATATCCTAGCTATTAAATATTACAATATTAATATTAATAATTAATAATTAAATATTATATATATATTTTTCATAAAAACACAAATATAGAAAAATATTTATGATTTCAATATATTCGATTTATATTTTGAAAATACTATTTTATGAATAAATGATCATTTTTTATACTTTAATAAAAATTAATACAATAATTTTTTTAGGGATTGGTTAAAATAAATATTTTTAAATAAAAATGTTAAAATTATTATAGGGTTAGTTTATGGTTTTTTTTAAATTTATATTTTTGAATAAATATTGAAATATATTGTATTTTAATTGAAAATTTCTTTTTGGTTTAATTTTTTTTCAATGTTAAATTATGTTTTAATTTTTTAATGTGAAATTATATTTTAGTTTTCGTCAAGTTAAATTAGTTCAATTATAAATCTATTAAATCATTTCAGGTTATTTGAATCAATTTCATATTGAAATTGAATATAAAAATATTGTAAAATTTAGATCATTTTTCTTCATGAAACACCCATTTTCATCGTGTTTGTGTGAATATTTTTTGTTTAATTATTCCACTTATGGGAATAAAATTTTGAAAATTGGATTCCCAATATGGAATAATTATAATTTATGTTATCTAATAATGTAAAATTAATTTGATTAAATTATTATTAGTGAAAAAAGCTAAAATAAATTTCCATGATTAATGATAAAACTGTGTTTTTATATTACATGTGATTGTCTCAAAAATGATTTTTGACACACAATGGATTTTTATTTAATAAATAATATTTAAAATTTCAACTAGTTCTGTATTAATTATAAAATAAATCTATTTTATTCTTATTCAGAAATAATAAATTACTTAGTTAAATAAAAAGATATAAGTTACCTTGGTTAAACAATGTGGATAAAAGTGAGTAAAATTATAGTCTACAGAATAACATGATAAAAGATGTGTTTATTATTTATGTTGGAGTTTTTTATTGATCAATTCTCCCTTAAAATATTATTTCATTTTTTCAATATTAGGTATGATTTAATAGCCAATATTGAATGATTTTGTGTATTTAAAAAAATGACACTCCTTAATTTTAAATGGGCACTCAATACCCAAACTTATTCACACCTATAAAAAAATTTGGCTCAAGAAAAACCAGCCATTTTAAGTTAAAATATTCACTCTCGTTATCTTAAAACCATTTTTCGGAATAATTTTATACAAGAATATAACACCCCAATCTTCAACGAAACGCTTCTCTTTGAATAATACAGTAGCGTGTGTTATTCACAACTTCGAGTTCTAACACACACCACAACCAATCAAACTTACCGTTATGAATAGTAATACCGACCTGTTGAAATTTTATAGATTTTATCTCTCAAAATGGAATTCATTTTTGGATTCGGAATATTGAAATTAGCCTTGGGTAAAATTTTGGAACTTTTCGGATAAGATTTATATTTTGATAAATAGTTAAAATTACTAAATTTTATTTAAAAACAACTCTTTTAATAAAAATAAATAATAGTGATAAATTTTGAGTTTGAGTGGTTTTAATATATATTTATAATATAGTTTTACCATTTAAAACAATTTTTTTCATTGGACATAATTTCACAATTAAACCGAATATAAACAAGTGCCAATCTTTTGATAGTTATTTTCTCTTAAAAACACGGGTTTTGTTTTAACAATGGGAATTAATTTTAAATTAATTTCTGCCACTTCTGTGTTTTGAATTTGGGAAAATGGATTCCATATTTGGAATAAGTATTTCCAAATTGTTTAAATAGGTAACTTATATTTTTATAGACATTTAGAATAATTACTTCGGTATATATTTTATTTACCATGGTTATAGGGTAAATCCGGTAAATAAGGGTAAAACAAATAATATTATAATAATAATAAATTACCCTAAAACGTGTCCTAACATTATTTTTTGATACATGTTCGACCCTATTCATCTTTTGGTCGATTTTGGGACCCCATGGAGCCACTTGTAAGTGATAATGACACTTTATATTAATTAAGTTAAAATAAATACAAAAATGACATAAGCATATATCATTTAGCAAAAAAATATTTACATAGGGTTATATATGTTGGATTTTAGAATATAAATATTCATTATAAAGATAAAAATTCTTCCTACATAATTGTATTTTATTTATAATTTTTAGACATTTTATAATTAATATTATTTATGACACAATAATGATACAATATTTTCTTTATTAATGATAGAATCAAATAATTGGTATTAAAATAATAAAATTAATATAATTTGAATGTTTTGATGACATACATGAATTATATTGATTAATATGACATTATAGTATTTCTTAAATGAATTTGGTCAGAATTAATTATGTTTTTATGACTAAAATAATCAATTATTGAATAGTGTCAAAATTGACATAAAAGAGTTTTTAAAACAATATTATATTATTAATTGTTATTAAATTACTAAAAATCTAAAGATCATACAAGAGACTTATATCATTATAGGTGTATCATTAATGGACCACATGGGGGTCTCTTGGATGTATATAGTTAGTTTATTAAATATATTATACAAAAATACAATGTGACATGGTAAATGTTAAACTAATTAACTAAGAGTTCAAATTAACAGATATGTGTAATATAGTGACCCAAACATGTCTCCAACCTATTGGTTGAGTGTTGTTCGACCCATCCCCACCATATACTCTTAATAATCGTCTTTGGAGCCATTATAAACCGAATTTGAATTTATTATAAAATAATATTTCAAGCTTTTCCAAAGGTGCCTCTCACTCATCTTATAAAAGGGAACTCCACCTTCTCACTAATTCTCATTCAAAGCCTTTTGGCTCGTCAAAACCCTGCCCAAATATCCTCTAAACTTCCCTCAATTCATCCTAGATGCCTTAATTTGATCAGAGATCCAACCTATGGAGCCCTTTTGATCAAATAAAAAGAAAGAACCCGAAGAAGAGGTAATGTTTTCACCACCGTCTTTCAAGTTCCTTTCTTCTTCAACTTCTTCTTTCATTGTTATTCCCATTCTAAAATAATAACTACAGTGTCCTCTATATACTATGAAGTTATTATAAATATGGTACAACCATATTCAGTATTCTATCCATCCTTTTAATGACATGTCATCATATGTGCGAACGTACGGCTTACCATCTCGACGTTGTGGTGTAATTGTCATTCAAAACATTATTATTTGGATGGGAATAATAATGTTGTTTAATTCATTTAAATAATAAATATGACATGATAATGGTTCTGTATATATGATATACTATCCCATTATATATTATTTTAATATCAAAATAGTGATATTGTCGCTCATGCATACGTACGAACTACCGTCTCCACAAACGTGATGAGATTCATTCCCCATCGTATCCATTCATGTATAATTCTCATTTGATGATTAAAAATAATGTTTAAGGACTTTATATCATTCTGGATATGAATAATATTAATCCTATCCATAACAAACATGGCTTATGTAACAAAACATATAAAATAAAACGAGTAAGTTAACACTCGAAACGACAATAATACTATGATATTATTAACAAATCAATGTTAAAATAACATATATGATAACATATTAATGTATATAATTTTTTATTATTTAATAAAAATTACTACACCATTATACAAGAGTTTATCCTACCCTCAACTATGGAAAAGTACAAGGTAAGGGGTTTTCATCTCACCCCATATCCCCGTGAGATTCATGCCATATTGCAACTATTACCATTTGTGTGGTGTATATACTACCCATAATTGTATTATTTATGTAATACACTTTAATTTATGTGTATTTACATATTCATTTTATGATACCACTTTCATGGGATGTATGTTTCGTAAGTTACAAAATTTGTAATGGTTTATTTCACAATCTCTTCATTATCCGAGGCTGTTTAAACGTAATTATCTACTGGGACCTCTTTATCATCCACTTCCATGTTTCTTAAAAATGTATTTAAAAACATTCTTACTATTTTACAAGATAACAGTTAAAGTCATTTATAGCCTTGTTTGTTTTTTATAAGAAGTTTATAAAGGAATCTTTCCGTCGTTATCCAAACAAGGTCCTTTTTATCCTTTTCGACAGAATTAAGGTAAGAATGTAACTTTTTAAACTTATACGACGGGTTCTACTATTTTCCACCATTATAAAATCTTTTATTCTTCCCTTATATGCTTATAAAAATATTTTCAATGTAAGTTTTTTTTATAATTATGTGACTTTTAAATGATTTAAAAAAAGAGAGATATTTCTCTCAAATTGTTTTGATTTCATCTATGTCAACATCCTTTGATAAATTTTACATTTGTATGAAGTTGATTTACTATGATACAAATCATCCATATTGTATATAAGGTTTTTTGATATGTTTGACTATTGATGGGTTATGTTTATGCGATTAATGGTTTATGATTAATTTTTTGGCATGATAGTTTTAATATGAATGTTTATGTTATATTTCATCCTCTTCTTAAAGTGAATGTGTTGGACTAGTATGTTTCGGTTTGGGGATAGGTAAAAGTAAGATTTCAGGGTTGGGGTCCGGTTACAGCAGACCCTCCCGGTTGGTGTCCGGTTATTAGAGGCACTCCGAGTAGGTGTCCGGTTATTAGAGTCACTCCGGGTTGGAGTCCGGTTACAAAGGCTCTCTAGGATGGAGTCCAGTTACAGAGGATTTCCGAGTTGGGTTCTGGTTACAGTTATCCCTTATGTCTTGGCACGATTCCTTGACATAGAAAATATTGTTCGACATTATGCATTTCCATCATTATGAAAGTGGTCAGTGATATTGCATGCGATTATTCTATTAGTAGAATATCCATGTGAATAAGTAAATGGAATTATTTCATTTTATCTTGGCCATATTATTCTGATATTCATGTTTTAATGGATTTTGTTTTAATTATACATTGCCTCAAATGTTTATGCTTATTTATGAAAGCATCCTCTATATTGTTATCCTTACTAATCATATGAGCTCACCCATTTCTATGTTTTATTTTTCCCACGATGTGAAGAAATATATTATGACTGACCTGCAGGAATAGTCTGAAGGGGATATGAGTGTGGACTATGGAGACTATATTATTGTAGTTTTTTACATTATAATGTAATTTAAACTTTATGAATGTATCTAATGATTCCAAGGCAACTAAACTAATCGGTCTTTCGAGACATGATCTTTTGTGATCATGTCAATGAGACGTAATAATGCACTGACTCTGGGTAACTAGGGTTAGGGCATTACAGTTGGTATAAGAGGAAGATTAATACAAACCTTAGAATCTATATTTAGATAAATTGTGATTAGATCACTATGAGATAAGATGGAATTTGAGGATTAGTATAGAATAAATTCCTAGAATTGTGGTTTTGTAGAGATTTTGTGAGTTTTTTGAGAAATACATCCCTATCTGGATACGAGTGGATAGTGGTGGCTCTGGAACAAATGTACCTAGGGGTAAAACCTGAAAACACTGCAATGAGATAGACACGAACGAGAACTGGCGGCACGACAATGGGCCTTGCTGCCCTCTTGGTTACGAAAATCTCATGGGATATGCTTCAGATAATTCTCATTTTATTTATGAACCATTATGAAGGGTTTATGAGTATATACTTCCTCGAAGAAAACCTTTTTATGATTATGGATTATATCTATAAACTATGCAATTTATGTTAACTGTTTTACAAGAATTGAATTATGTATTTTGAATCCTAAAATGATCTAGTTTATGCCATTATTTAGAAATTGAACCTAGTAGAAAGAATGGAAACTATATCAATGCACACACTCTAGGTTGGGAATACCCTCCTACTCAAAATAATTATTGTAGATCTAGTGATGTAACTGGTGTCGATCATCTATTCACCATACTGGGAAAAATAACTAAGGTTATGAATAATAACCTTACCCATATGGAGCACCCTAATCCTCAGTGTGGAGGATCAATGTTAAATCGCTTCATGAGGCCAAAACAACCAATGTTCAATGGGATTACAAATCCATTGGTAGCTGAGTAATGGAATAGTTCCCTAGAAAAAATATTTCAGGCTTTGGGGAGTATTGTAAAAGATAATGTTATAGTGGCACATTATCGCCTCACTGGAGATGTGGATCAATGGTGGTCATTGATACAAAACACAAAAGAAGATGATGAAGTATCAAATATGAAATGAAGAGAGTTCAATGATATTTTATTAGTAAAATAATTTCCTCGTGACCATCGAGTAGATATGGAGAGGAAATTTCTGAGTCTGGGGAAAAATAAGGATGAGAATGTGGAAAAGTATGAGTCTAACATTAAAAGGTTTGCGAGGCATGCTGTAAATTATATACGTAACCCATGAAGTACTATTAATCGTTTCTTTGATGGATTAAAACAATTTCTTCGTAGAGCTTTAGTATCACTATCTTTCTCAACGTATTAATATATTTTCGTGTGTGCAATCAAGATAGAAAAGCAATTCTCTATGTCTTATGACAACAAAGTAAAGAAAGAGAAGAAGATAATGGTGGAGCAAGAGATAGATAAATGGAAAAAGGGAAAGAAGAATTTTCTATTATGTGATAATTGTGGTAAGAAACACCCTGGTACTTGCTTAAAAGGAATGGGAGTTTGTTACGAATGTTGAGAAAAAGGTCAACATACTCGTGATTGCAAGGTAAAGAAAGAGGATGTCAATATTGAATGCTAAAATTGAAGAGAAATGGGGAATTATGCAAATGAATGCCCTAAGCATCAAGGAAACATACCTCAGAAAAGGCCAAGGGAGCAAGGCCAAGCTAATGTTGTTACTACAGATTAAGTTGAATAATAAATGTATATGTGTTTTTGGACTCAAGGATTATATTATGGTTATAAGAATAATCTGATATATATAATGATTGTGCTGTTGTATTTGTTATTTTCATTAAGGTTTTAATATGATGAAGGTAATCATATTTTTAGTATGTGACAATAAGAATCATTACTTTTCATGGGGAATCTAATGTTACAACTGATTTTGGAATTTAGAAACCATTAAGAGAGAGAATTTGGACAGAATTATTTTGGATAACTATATGTAACAAACCGAATCTGGAGCCACGCAACTGGTGCCCCGTACCCGGTTTGCCAGGTGACCTCAAGCGTGTTTACCTAAACACCATAGGCTGCCGACTAGCAGTGAGGGCCTTGGTGAGGCAGTGGGGAAACTATGCCCTCATTCGGTAAAGTATGCAGCGTGAGAATAAACATAAATAATAGAGGAAGCAGTAAATATCATGCAACAACTGATCTGAATGTGAAAGCAACGTCTGATATAATAATAATGATGCAGTACGGTACATGTATCTATGGAAAGCAGAAAACAAAACAACATGCTGAAATACAACTGTGACTAAAATACTAAATGTAAACATCAACTCCAACAGCATCGGGAATCAAAGCCCGGTCCCATGCTCTCTAGCTCCAACCTACAATCATGTACCTGAGGTAGAAGGGCCACAATACCAACCTATAATTGCAACCATATAATCTGTTTGAGCCGAAAAGAAGGACCCAAACAGGGTGTGAGACTAATCCCTGTAGGCGACCACTACAAGATTTGTGCCCTAATGTTAGTGAGTTATATAGAAAAATTAATGGTAAATATTTCAGTAAACAATTCTACCAATTATCATTCACATTCATTTCATTACACATCCTGGGAAAACCAGCAATGTTTTCTAGTCAATGATAAGAAAGTAACACAGAAGGTATCTAAAAAGACTACCTAAACACACGCAGTACAAAACCGAAGCTTGTTCTTTGGCTTGATGGACTCGTCACAACCAACCATAAAAATTTACACTGACTCTCTAAGTGGCTTAAACTAGCAGACCCCTATAGTCCAGTAAATAAACATGGCACAGACACTCAAGGAAGCTCTTACGTAAATTACCCTATGGTCTTACAATGATAGCTATAGACTCTCTGAGGAAGCACTTATATATAATTCTTCCTGTGGCCTCGATGCGTGGGTAAACTATGAACACTCTTGGGAAGAAAAAAGTAATATTCTTGTTGGTCCTGCGTACGAAATTAAAACCAACAGACCCTATAGGGAAGCACCTAATAGTTTATTCCCTCTTTGATCTCCCACACTAGGTTCTCACAGCCCTGAGCAGTCCAGTCGTGCATAATCGTTTGTTAGTAGCCCTAAGTAAGTTAAAAAAACTACTTGGCTAATAGATACCATACATCAAAAGCATTTAATCAGCAGGCAACACATACAATCAGTGATACAAGTAATCTAAAAAGTGCAATATGTTTGCCTCACAGGCAATGGTGCCGGATGGTGATAAACAACCAAACAAGGGGAGAAACACCCATGGTGTGATCCTCAAACATGAAACCAATCATAAATTAGCAGCAATTGATCATATGCTAACTCGAAATCTAGGGAAGATAATAATATGATCAAATTCCTAAACCCGGGATACCCGATACATGGGTATCCGACACTTTTGAAAACAAACATCAAAGAACATCAACGTATGGCAACAAACCACCTACATTGATCCCCAGAGATCGATATACTAGATCCTCGAACTGTGAATCCGCCTAGAACGGAGTACATCTGCAAAAATGTCGAAAATGTTCAACCTCATATAACTTACACGAGAAGAGGAATCATGAAACGAGGATAAAGAAGAACCAAGAACCCACCATTGCGATTCCTCTACAACCGATGGATTTTTATTTGGACAACCGGTGACTGATTGGTGGCATGGAGAAGAAACGGCCTCCTCAGACATTCTGGACGGAATTAGGTGGAGACGAAGATATTTTTCACCATTAGGCGCGACCCCGGGTCGATTAATGAAATAAAAAAAAGTACACGGCGTGTACTCTTAATGTACATGGCGTGTAGTTGGTTTTTCCATAATCCGCCAAAATTGGCATCCATGTCACCCCTACACACCGTGTGTATGGCCCGGTCTCGTCTAGCACACAACATCCAGTGGCCGAGGAGTACACGGAGTGTACTCATAAAGTACATGACGTGTACTCTAAAAATTTCCATATTCTTTATTTATTCATTAAAAATCCCATAAAAGAGATCTGTACCTAAAACCAAAGCTCTGGGTTCTTACAAACTTACCCCCTTAAAGAAATTCATCCTCGAATTTCCCTAGCAAGGAGTAGAAGAAGAACCCTCGAACAACTCTAGCCACTATGATCGCATATCAGCCTCCCTCTCCCAAGTCTCGTCCTGTATACGGCCATGCAGTCATAGGACCCGTACCAGAGGAAAAAACCGACCACATAGTACATTTTCACTATGATCAACAATCCCGATAGGATGCTCCTCGAAAGATGAATCCTGCTCTAACTCAACCATCTCGGGTAGAAAAATAAGAGACGGGTCTGAGAAATACCATCGAACTAAGAAACATGAAAGACGTCGTGCATAACCTGGTATCTATGTGGTAACTGAAACCTATAAGAAACCAGCCCGACTCTCTCCAAAACCTCAAATGGCCCGATGTGTCTTGGTGAAAGCTTACCCTATCTCCAAATCCTCTTGTGTCCCAACCTCGGTGTGACACGCAAGAAAACCTGATCCCCGACCTCGATCTCCAAAGGTCGTCTCCGATGATCCACATAAGATTTCTGCTGAGACTATGCTGTCGCCATCTTCTTCCGAATCAACTCTATCTATTCAGAGGTCTCCTGAACAAGATGAGGTCCCAGCAATGCTGCATCTCCTTCCTCTAGCCAGCATAATGGTGATCAGCATGGCCTACCGTTCAAATCCTTGTAAGGTTCCATCTGAATAGTCGCACGAAAACTAATGTTGTAGGTGAACTCAACCAGAGGAATATGCATCTCCCAAGCACCACCAATGTCTAGAATGAATGTTCGGAGCATAACCTCATGCACCTGGATTGTACGCTCGGACTGTCCATCAGTCTAGGGATGGCATGCTATACTCAAAAGTTCATGTGTACCCAACGCCCTCTGTAGCATCTTCCAGAAGTGAGATGTAAAATGTGCATACCTTTCTAAAACAATGGAGTGTGTAACTCCATGAAAACATACAATCTCTCAGATGTACAACCATCCCAGCTCATCAACACTGAAGGTCTTCATGATCGGAAAGAAGTTTTCAACCTTCGTGAGCCTGTCCACTACAACCAAACCACATCATTTCCTCGAGGTGATCTCGGTAAACCTATCACGAAGTCCATCACGACATCATTCCAATTCCACTCAGGAATGTGTAACTTCTGTAAGAGCCCAGCTAGTCGCTGAGGTTCTCCCTTCACCTGCTGACAGGTGGAACACCGCATAACAAAACCAGCCACATCCTTCTTCATACCTGGCCATCAATACTGATGGTGCAAGTCTCGGTAAATTTTGGTGACACGAAGATGAACTGCCCGTGCCGAAGTATGAAACTGCCACATCATCTCCTCACATATGTCCACTGAAACCCATACGCGGCCATGAAAACGTAGCTCCTCATCATCGACCATAGTCCACCCGGAGTAGGGTCTCCATATGACACACCCTCCCGTAAGACTAGGCCATCAGGGTTTGATAGATTCCTCATTAAAACTTGATAAAAAAGGGTAGAGGTAAGAACTATAGAAGAAATAACCGTCTGACCTTTTCAGTCGTGCACCGCCAAATGCATCTCAGAGAACAGAGCCATGAGCCTCGACTCACTAATGGCCTCCTGAACTACCTGCAACTGAGTCCTCCTGCTCAGTGCGTCTGCCACAGCATTGCCTTTCCCAGGCATATAAGCAAGCTCAAAGTTGAAATATTGTAGGTACTCGACCAACCTCTGCTATCTCAGATTCAATTCATGCTGCGTTAAGATATACTTGAGGCTCTTGTGGTTAGTATATACCACGAAATGATCTCCCATGAGATAGTGCCTCCAACAACACAAAACATGAACAACAACAGCCAACTCCAAGTCCTGCGTAGGATAGTCCTTCTCATGTGGCCTCAACTGCCGAGTACTGTATGCGACAACGTGATCTTCCTGCTTATGCACTGCTCCACAACCGATGCCAGATGCATCACAGAAAACTGTATAACTCTTTCCCAGCTCTGGCAGAACTAGAATCGATGCTGATGTCAATCTGCCCTTCAGCTCCTGGAAGGCTGAGTCACAGGCTTCTGACCAAACAAACTTCACCCCCATCATAGTCATGCTCGTCATCAGTGCTGCTAAATGTAAGAAGTCATGTATAAACCGCATGTAGTAACCAGCCAGTCCCAAGAAACTACGTACCTAGAAGACATTCTTCCACTGCTCCCAGGTAACAACTGATCTCACCTTCTCTGGGTCTACTGATACTCCTGTCTCTTAGATGACATGACCCAGGAAGTGAATCTAATCCATCCAAAAGTGGCACTTTGAGAGTTTAGCATAGAGCCGATGATCCCACGGTGTACTCAAAGCGATCTCACGATGGGTTGCATGGTCTTGTCGAGTGTGAGAGTACACCAAGAAATCATCCACAAAGACCACGATGAAAGAATCCAAGTAAGGATGGAACAATCAGTTCATCAGTTCCATGAAAACTGCTGGCACGTTCGTAAGTCCAAACGGCATAACCGTATACTCGTACAGACCATACCTGCTTTGAAAATCTGTGAGAGTTATGTCAGATGGTCTGACCCACAACTGGGGATAACCGGATCTCATGTCGATCTTCGAGAACACCCTAGCTCCTCGAAGATGACCAAAATGATCATCAATCCTCGGTAAGGGATATCGGTTCCTGTCCGTCAATTGGTTCAACTTCAGGTAATCCACCCAAAGTCGTAAGGTACCATCCTCCTTCTTCGCAAACAACACAGGTGAACCCCATGGGGAAGTACTGGGTCCGATGAAACCCTTAGCATGAAACTCCTCCAACTTCTTCTTGAGATCTTTCAACTCAGGCGTAGCCATACTATAAAGAGGTATGGATACCGGTGCGGCTCCTGGATGAAGCTCAATCGAGAAGTCTACCTCACGCTCCAGAAGCAAACCCGAAAAGTCTTCTGGACAGACATCTGGAAAGCGATCAACCACTGGGAGAAAATCCATTTGAGAGGTCCCCTGATCATCCAGATATAAACTAGAAATCTAGGCCGTAACTCTTCACAACCCATGATTCTCTGGACCAGCTCTACTTTCCTGGACATCCCATACGCCCTTGTAAAGAAAATACCCACCCTCCGGTGACGTGAAACTCACCCTGCGGCGATAATAGTCGATAAGGGCCTGAAAAGGAACTAGCAAGCCCATTCCGAGAACGAAATCATAACCTGTCATCTACAGGACATAAATATCCCACATGAAGTGACACCCACCTCCCTCAAGGGGGAACTCCTTGCACTGACGCATATTATAAGTTCTATTTCCAAAATGAGTGTCTATTGCCAAGGTATCCTCAGAAGTACGGAAAATGAGTCTAAGGCCCTCAACAGTGTGCACAGAAATAATGCTATGAGAAGCTCTGGTATCGAAAAGTGTAGAAGATAAAATTGAGGGTACTAGGATCATACCTCAAACTGTGGAAGGTCCAAGATCCAACTCCCGGTAAATCAGCTCTACTGCAAACGTCTAGCCAGTACTGCGGCCCTGTGTAGCAGCCTGATATCCCTAAGTTGATCCCCCTTGAGCCTGACCACCACGTCTATGACCTCTACCATGGCCTAACCGACCTGAAGAACTCCACCCCCAGTCTGCTGCGGAACTAGTAATCTTTATCTTGAACGAGGGATAGAAACGGATCCTCCTTCACTAGCCGCTGGAAGATGAACCCTCCAAAAACGTTGCAGGTGACCCATATTGTTGCATGCTCAGCACTCCAATAGATCCCTCGAAAACTATGTCTTCTTATGCTTGCTCTTTCTATACTGATAGCACACCACCTAGTTTCTATAAGAAAGATCTCATCTACCAAAAGATATACCTCGCTTCCTTGAGTCAACTCTAGTAGAATCTCGGTGGTTCTTCCTTCTGTCAGTATGAAATGACTCACCCTTGGATGCTGAACCACCCTGGTCAACAGCTCCAGTATCCCTCAGATTTCATTCAGTGATCAGCACCTGGTTGACTATCAGAGTAATAGAAGTCAACTAGAAAACGTTCACCTATGATCTGATCTCGGGTTTGAGGCCTTCCTCAAACATCCTCGCCAAAAATATCTTGTCATTTCCAAGAATGAGAGCGAAACGATGTAACTCAATGAAGTGGGAGGAATACTCCATAACCAAAAAAGTACCATGATGTAGGTTCATGAACTCCCTGGCCCTATCAGCCCTCAGCGTCGCTGGATTGAAGTAGTCATAGAACGTACGCTAGAATTCGTCCCAAGCCATATTCAGCTGGCACCCTTCCTGTGAGAGTACATCCCAACATCTCTTGGCGGAATCTCACATCATGTAGGTCGCAAGCTTTAACCTTCTGTCTGGGGGTGTCTCCAGATGCTCAAAGATGGAAAGCATGGTTTCTAGCCATGACTCTGCAACCTGAGATCCTCCGTATCCTATGAAAGTGGGAGGCTGTTGTTGCTGGAAGACTCTTGTCACCTCTTCCATAGACGGGTCCAGATGCTGAGCTCCCTGAAAGGTCTGCATGAAGCTCATGAAAACCTCTCTGAACTGAGAGTCAACACCAGTGTCTGGAATAACTGTGCGTCCCATGTCCGGAATGATTAGCGGAACTATAGGTAGTCCATGGTCTGCCGTATTAGGCATACTGTCACTGCCTGTTTCCTGGCGTGCAACGGGAGGACGTCTTGGTGCCATAAACCTGAAAGGTCAAAAGCACACTCCAGATTTAGGATCAACCAGAACAGAGATCACAAGAGTAAAAAACAAAAACAGGAGAGATAAACACTTAAATTATAAAAAATGAACTACACGACGTGTATTTAAACTACACAGCGTGTTTGTTATGTCCATTTACATGGAATGCAATTCTGCCACCAATGTTTGTGTAACACTCCAGACTACATGTCATGTTGTCCCAAAAAACTATGTGTACATGGACTCCACTCCCCTGCCCGAGTCTCTTTGCACATCTAACATACACGCTCCTCTTAATTCTAGACTATATGATGTGTGCACTAAGGACACGGCGTGTGCAAGCCAGGCTTCGGCGGCCTGTGTAGCAGGTTACACGGCCGGCCACATGGATCCTCCCTTAAACGGCGTTTTTCGAAAAAACAAGGCGTGTATCGGAGAAGATAAAACTGACCCGTGTTGTTAGTGACACGGTCGGGTACCTAAAAGAAACTACATGGTGTGTTCTTATAACACAGGGTGTGTACTACACGATTTTCCCCGACCCGTGTTGTTAGTGACATGGCCGGGTATACGGTTGACTACTACAAGACGTGTAATTATAATACACGGCGTGTCCCCAAAGATTCTATGACACCCCGTGTTATTGTTTACACAGATAGTAACATGGTTTAAAAACTACACAACGTGTATGAATAAAGTACACACCGTGTATTCTGGGTTTTTCTAGGCAGTAGCTCTAAAACTGCTCTGAATGCCAGAAACACTGAATACAACATTCAAGGTTCCAAATTCCTATCCGTGGGTTCCATACTCCTCATGAATCAATTCGTGGCATCATAACAATGCATACAACAAGTAATCATCATAACAACAAAGATCCACCAAATTCCGATCTTTAAGGGCACATAACACCTCCAAGACTAGAGCTTGGTTCCCATGCTAAAGAGGCTGTAAAAGATGTAATGCTCTATCTGTGAAACAAGTATTTATTTCACAACAACAACCACAACGGCATGCATAATCTATCACGACATCTATCACAACAACATGCAATTCTAATTCACCTTAGATGGCATGGTAAAATGCATGAAAAGTGATTTTCTACCCATTTCCTATATGATGCAGGAGATGGCACACCCTCGTCTCATTGGGTTGCAACCAAATAGAACCATAATCATATAAACTATAACAACACAAAAAAAGTGCATCACCCAATGGTGAAATATAATAAATTGTAACATTTGAAAAAACAAAAAATTGCAATCATGAGGTAGCGTAGCTTTTACCTTTACACTGGTTAATTACTCCCGGGCACAGTTAAGTACTAACTACCAATTTCTTCATATCCCTATCTATGGTCGCAAAACAGTAAGGCAATAGAAAGGAAGACTATTACTTTGATACCACTTTGTAATGACCCGAATCCGGAGCCACACAACTGCTGCCCCATAACCAGTTTTCCACATGAACTCAAGCGCATTTCCCCAAATGCCATAGGCTACCAACAAGCAAGGAGGGCCTTGGTGAGTCAGTAAGGAAACTATGCCCACATTTGGTAAATTATACAGCATGAGAATAAGCATAAATAATAGAGGAAGCAGTAAATAGCATGAAACAACTGAAATGAATGTGAAATTAATGTCTGATATAATAATAATGATGTAGTACGATACATGTATCTATGGAAAGCTGTAACCAAAAAAACGTGCTGAAATACAACTGAAACCAAAATACTAAATGTAAACAGCAACTCCAGTAGCATCACAGAACAAAGCCCTATATCATGCTCTCCAACTCCAACCCGCAATCAAGTACCTTAGGTAGAAGGGCCACAATCCCTACCTATAACATCAACCATATAATCTATTTAGGCCAAAAATCAGGACCCAAATAGGGTGTGAGACTATTCCCAGTAGGCGACCACCACAAGATTTGTGCCCTACTGTCAGTGAGTGATATAGAAAAATTAATGGTAAAAAATGTAGTAAAAAATTCTACCAATTATCATTCTCATTCATTTAAGTACACAACCAGGGAAAACCAGCAAAGTTTTCTAGTCCATAATAAGCAAGTAACACAACAGGTATCTAAAAAGACTACCTAAACACATGCAGTACAAAACCCAAGATTGTTCTTTGGCTTGGTGGACTCATCAAAACCAACCATCAAAATTCACACTGACTCTCTGGGTAACTTAGACTAGTATACCCCTATAGTGCAATAAACAAACAAGGCATAGACACTCTGGGATGCTCTTACGTCAATTCCCCTATGGTCTTGCAATGATAGCTACAGACTCTCTGAGGAAGCACTTACATCTAATTTCTCATGTGATCTCGATGCGTGGTTAAACTAAGAACACTCCTACGAAGCACAAAGCCCTAATATAAAAGGTCCTTCATACGAAATTAAAACCAACAGACCCTCTAGGGAAGCACTTAAACATCTATTCACTCTTTGATCTCCCACACCTGGTTCTCACATCCCTAAGCAGTCCAGTAGTGCGTAATTGACTGTTAGCAGCCGTAAGTAAGTTAAACAACTACTTGGATAATAGATAACATACATCAAAACCATTTAAACAGCAGGCAACACATAGAAATAGTGATAACAAGTAAACTAACAATTGAAATAGGGTTACCTCACATGCAATGGTTCCAGACGGCGATAAAATGCCAAACAAGGGGAGAAACACCCGTGGGGTGATCTTAAAACATGAAACCAAGCATAAATTAGCAGCCATTAATCATAAGCTAATAAGAAATCTAGGGAAGATAACAATAGGATCAAAATCCAATACCCGGGATACCCGATGCATGGGTATCCGACACTTTTGCAACCAAAACTCAAAGAACTTCAACGTAGGGCAACAAACCACCTACCTCGATCCTCGGAGATCAATATACCAGAACCTCGGCCCGTCAATCGGCCTAGAATGGTGTAGATATTCAAAAACATCTAAAATGTTCAACCTTAGATAACTTACATGAGAATAGGAATCCGGAAACGATGCTAAATAAGAACCAAGAACTCACCGCTGCGATTCATCTCCAACTGACGGAGTTTGATTCAGACAACCGGTGACGGATCGGTGGCTCAGAGAAGAAACGATCTCCTTGGATGTTTTGGACGGAATTAGGCAGAGAATAAGATGTTTTTCGTCATTAGGCATGTCCCCGGGTTGATTAATGAAATAAAAAAAGTACACAACATGTACTCTTAAAGTACACAACGTGTAGTTGGTTTTTCCGTACTCCGCAAAAATCGGCTTCTACGTCACTCCTACACACTGTGTGTATGGCCTGGTCTCGACCAACACATGGCATCGAGTGGACAAGGAGTACAAGACGTGTACTCATAAAGTACACGGCGTGTACTCTGAAAATTTCTAGATTCTTTATTTTCCCTTAAAAAACCTGTAAAAGAGATCAGTACCTGAAACCGAAGCTAGGGGTATTACACTATAATGGTTGGAATGGATTATTTTGAACTTTGGATAGTATGGCTTAAAATTAAGTCATTTATTATGATTATTTTTGGGATATTATAATTCTATAGTTTTAGGAACAGGGCAACCTCCAGGTTAGGGGTTAACCCGTTGCGTCGGACAAACCTGCAGGAATTGAACCCACAACCATAGTGCGACATGTCTTTATTACCTACCACTAGTTAGAGGAAGTCCTTGGTTTTTACAAAATACTATTCCCAATCTAAATGGTATGTGATAATATTTGTAACCTTGTAGGATTAGAATAAATATAATATTTTTGATTTCTATTATCTTTTTGAGTGAAAAATGAGTTTGTGAGAGAAATTAGTTGAAGGTTGAAACTATACTTATCATATATATATATATACCTCTATCTTATAAAATAATGCTTAATCTTTAGGAAAGGTATAAAAAAAATGTGTTATCCTAATAACTTATGTTTTTTTGAACATATTATATTTTAAATCACCATTGATTGAAGTCTTCAAGGCCCTCAATTTAACACTTGTTTGTGATTGATGACCTCAATCGCTCCTGAAAAATATTTACATTTTCGCTCTGATTATGTGTCTCTAATAGCCAAAAATATTCTCCTAATCGAGATCATAATTTGGTGGTGACGTTTTCATTTCTTTTTCCCTCTTATTAAGGCTAAATTTTGTGAAACTTATTTCCGATGTGGGCTTTCCACAAAGGTATTGTCTACTTTCAACCTTTTATTTTGGAAGAAAAAATTTCAAATTGCGGGGACACAATTTATTTTAGGAGGGTATAATAAAACACCCCATGCTTCCACGGTAGGCTTCTCCTTGAATAATACAGTAGCGTGTGTTGTACGCAACTTCGAGTTCCAACACACACCACAACCAATCAAACAAGCCGTTATGAATAGTAATACCCACTTTTTAAAATTTTATGAATTTTATCTCTCCAAATGGACATCATTTTTGGATTTGGAATATTGAAATTATCCTAGGATAAAATTCCTGAACTTTTCGGATAACATTTATATTTTGATGAACAATGAAAATTACTAAATTATAATTAAAAACAACTTTTTTTAATCAAAATAATTATTAATGATAAATTAAGAATTTGAGAGGTTTTAAAAAATATTTAAAATAAATTTTTACCATTTAATACAATTTTGGTCATTGGACATAATTTCACAATTAAACTGAACATAAAAAAGTTTCAATCTTTTGATAGATATTATCACCTAAAAACACTCTTTTTGTTTTAACAAAGGGATTTAATTTTAAAATAATTTCAGTCAGTTATTTATTTTGAATTTGGAAAAATATATTCCATATTTGGAATAAGGATTTCCAAATTTTGTAAATAGGAAACTTTTATTTTTAGACATTTTGAATAATTATTTCGGTAAATATGTTATTTACCATTGTTAAATTGTAAATCCGATAAATAAGGGTAAAAAAATAATATTATAATAATAATAAATTACCCTAAAACGTTCCCTAACCCTATTAGATTATACATGTCCGACCATGGGCATTTTTGGGCCAATTTTGGGACCCCATGGAGCCACTTGTAAGTGACAATGACACTTTATATTAACTAAGTTAAAATAAATACAAAAATGACATAAGCATATATCATTTAGCAAAACAATTTTCACATAGGGTTATATATGTTGGATTTTCGACTATAAATATTAATTAGAAAGATAAAAAAATTTCATTAATAATGGTATTTTATTTATAATTTTTAGACATTTAATATTTAATATTATTTATGACACAATAATGATGTAGTATTTTCCTTATTAATGAAAGAATCAAATAATTTGTATTATAAATGTTAAAATTAATATACATTGAATGTTTCGATGATATCCATGAATTTAATATCTTAATATGACATTATAATATTTCTTAAATGAACTTGGTTCGAATTAATAAAGTTTTATGACTTTAACAAAAATACATTATTGAATAGTGTCAAAATTGACATAAAAGAGTTTTTAAAACAAATATTATATTATTAATTGATATTAAATTCCTAAAAATCTATGGTTCGGCCAAGAGACATATATCATGATATTTTTATAATTAATGGACCACTTTGGGGTCTCTTTGATGTATAAAAATAAGTTTATTAATAATATAATATAAAAATACAAAGTTATATGGTAAGTGTTAAACTAATGAACTAAGAGTTAAAACTAAAAGATAAGGTTAATATAGTGACACAAACCTGTCTAAAACATATTAGTTGAGTGGTTTTCGACCCATAATCACCAAATACTCTAAATAATCTACTTTGGAGCCATTATAATCCTAATTAAAATTTATTATAAAATAATATGTTTAGCTTTTCCAAAGGTGCCCCTCACCCCTCTTATAAAATGGAACTCCCCCTTCTCACAAATTAACACATTAAAAGCCTTTTGGATCAGCCAAAACCTTCCCATATATTATCTAATATTTCATCACTTCAACCTAGAGGCCTTATTTTGATCAGAAAGCCAACCTAAGGAGCCATTTTGATCAAATCAAAAGGAAGAACCCAAAGAAGATGAAATGTTTTCACCACCCTCTTTCAAGTTCCTTTCTTCTTCAACTTCTTTATTCAATGTTATTCCCATTCTAAAATAATAACTCTAGAATCCTATATATACTTTGATGTTATTATAATTATTGTTCAACCATATTTAGTATTCTATCCATCCTATGAATGACATGTCAACATACTTGCGTACGTACAACTTACTGTCTCCATGTCGTGGTGTAATTGTTATTCAAAACATTATTATTTACATGGGTATAATAATGATGTTTAATTCATGTAAATTATAAATATAACATGATAATGATTATGTATATATGATATATTATCTAATTATATAATATTTTAATATCAAAAGCGTGATATTGTCGCTCCTGCGTACGTACAGACTACCGTCTCCAAGAAAGCGATGAGATTCATTCCCCATCGTATCCATTCATGTATAGTTTTCATTTGATGATTAAAAATATTTTTTAAGGACTTGATATCATTCTGGATATTAATAATATACAACCTATACATAACAAACATGGCTTATGTAACAAAATATATAATAGAAAACGAGTAAGCTATCACCCGAAACAACAATAATAATAAGATATTATTAACAATGCAATGTTTAAAGAGCTTATATAATTTCATATTAATGTATATGATTATTTTATAATTTAATAACAATTATTTCACCACTACACAGGAGGTTATCCTACCCACAACAAAGGAAAATTACAAGGTAAGGGGTTTCTATCTCACTCCTTATTCCCATGAGATTCATGCCATATTGACACTATTACCTTTTGTGTGGTGTATGTACTTCCCATAATTGTATTCATTATGTAATAAACTTTAATTTATGTTTATTTACATATTCATTATATGATAACTCTTTCATGGGGTGTATGTTTCGTAAGTTACCAAATTGGTAAGGGTTTATTTCACAATCTCTTCATTATCTGAAGTTGTTTATACGTAATTATCTACTGGGACCTCTTTATCATCCACATACATGTTTCCTAAAAATTTATTTCAAAACATTCTTACTATTTGACAAGATATGGGAAAAAGTAATTTATACCCTTTTTTGACTTTTTATAAGAAGTTTATGAAGGAAACTTTCAGTCGTTTTCCAAACAAGTTCCCTTTTAATCTTTTCAAAAGAATTAAGGTATGAATGTAATTTTTTAACATATATGGTGGGTGCTGCTATTTTCCGCTATTATAAAATATTTGAAGCTTCCCTTAAAAGATTATAAGAATATTTTCAAAGTAAATTTTTTTAATAATAATGTGACTTTAAACGATTTAATAAAAAAGAGATATTTCTATCAAAAAGTTTTGATTTCATCTATGTCAACATCCTTTGATAAATTTCACACTTGTATGAAGTTAATTTATTATGATAGAAATCAACCATATTGTATTTATGGTTTTGTGTTATGTTTGAATATTGATGAGTTATTTCTATACCATTAATGTTTTATGATTAATGTTTTGACATGCTAGTTTTAATACGAATTTTTATGTTATATTTCATCCTCTTCTTAAGGTGAATGTGTTGGACTAGTATGTTCTGGTTTGGGGACCGGTAAAATTAAGCCATCCAGGTTCGGGTCCAGTTACAGCAGACCCTCCGGGTTGGTGTCCGGTTATTAGAGGCACTCCGGGTAGCTGTCTGGTTATTAGAGGCACTCCGGGATGGAGTCTGGTTACGAAGGCTCTCTGGGATGAAGTCCGGGTACAGAGGCTCTTTAGGTTGGGTTCCGGTTACAGTTATCCTTTATGTCTTCTCACAAGGCCTTAACATTGAAATTAAGGTTCGGCGTTATGAATTTCCATCCTTATGAAAGTTGTCAGTGATATTTCATGAGATTATTCAACTAGTAGAATATCCATTTGAATAATTAAAGGGAATTATTTCATTTTATCTTTTACATTTTATTCTGAAGTTCAAGTTTTAGAGTCTTTTGTTTTAGTTATACATTGCATAAAATGTTTATGCTTATTTATGAAAGCATTCGCTATATTGTTATCTTTACTGAGAATCTGAGCTCACCCCTTTCTAGGTATTATTTTCCCCAGGATGTGAATAAATATTTTATGATAGACCTGCCAGGATAGTCTGAAGGGGATACGAGTGTGGACTATGGAGAGTATATTATTGTAGTTTTTCACTTTATGATATAATTTAGACCTTATGAATGTATCTAGTGATTCTAAAGTTACTAAACTAATCGGTCTTTCGAGACTTGATCTTTTATGATCATGCCAATGTTACAAAATAATGCACTGACTCTGGGTAACAGGGGTCGGGTCGTAATAGTTGGTATTAGATAAGTTTTTTACAAACCTGGGAAAGTAGATTTAGATAAACTCTGATTAGAGTAGAAAGAACTAAGATGTACTTTGAGGATTAATATATAAGAACTTCCTAGATTTTTGGTAATGTAGAGATTTTGTGAGTTTTCCGAGCTATATATCACTTTCTAGATACGAGCAGGTAGAGGTGGCTCTGGCACAGATGTACCTAGGGGTAAAACCCAAAAACACTGCTTTGGGATAGACTCGAGCGGGAACATGTGCACGACAATGGGCCTTGCTGCACTCTTGTTTACGACACTCCCGGGGGATATGCTTAGGATAATTCTCGTTTTATTTAAGAACCATTATGAAGGGTTTATGAGTATATAATTGCTCAATGAAAAAAACATTATGATTATGGATTGTATCCATAAACTGTTCAATTTATGTTAAGTGTTTTACAAGTATAGAATTATGTATTTTGAATCATAAACTAATCTAGTTTATGCCATTATTTAGAAATGGCTCCTAGTGGAAGGAAAGGAAACCGTATCAATGCATGCACTCCATGTAGGGATTTTCCTCATTCTCAAGATAATTATAGTTGAGCAGGTGATGCAATTGGTGCTGATCAACAAATCAACATACTAGGACAACTCACTCAGGTTATTAATAATTACCTTACAGGTATAGAGAACCCTGATCCACATCATGATGGATCAATGTTAGATCGCTTCATATGGAAAAACCACCAATGTTCAATGGGAGTACAAACCATTGGTAGCTGAGCAATGGATAAGTTCCCTAGAAAAAATATTTTAGGCATTGGGGAGTAGTGAAAGAGAGACTGTTATCATGGCACATTATCTCCTCACTAGAGATGTTGATCAATGGTGGGAATTGATATAAAACACAATGGAAGATGATGAAGTATCAAATATGGAATGCAGAGAGTTCAAATATATTATCATAGTAAAATACATTCCTCGTGACCATCGAACAGATATGGAAAGTAAATTTATGAGTCTGAGGCAAAAGGAGGATGAGAATGTTTCAATGTATGAGTCTAACATTACAAGGTTAAAGAGGCATGCTGCAGATTATATACGTTACCCAAGAAGTACGATTGATCTTTTCCTTGATGGGTTAAAACCATTTCTCCATCGAGATTTAGTATCACAATCCTTCTCATCGTACGAAGATATTGTATCATGTGCTATCAAGACATAAAAGGAATACTCAAAGTCTTATGACAAAAATTAAATAAAGAGAAGAAGATAACGGTAGAGCAATAGACAGATAATGGGAAAAAGGGAAAGAAGGATTTTCCATTTTGAGATAATTTTGGTAAGAAACACCTCTGTACTTGCTGAAAAGGAATGGGAGTTTGTTACAAATGTGTAGAAAAAGGTCACCATACTCGTGATTACAAGGGAAAGAAAGAGGATGTCAATATTGAATGCTAAAATTGTAGAGAAATGGGGAATTATGCGAATGAATTCCCTAAGCGTCAAGGAATCTTACCTCAGAAAAGGCCAAGGGATCAAGGCCAAGATTATGTTGTTACTATAGATGAAGTTGAATAATTAATGTATTTGTGTTTTTGGACTCCTGGATTTTATTCTGGTTATAAGAATAATGTGATATATATAAAGATTGTATTGTAGTACTTGTTGTATTCATTATGGTTTTAATATGATGAAGGTAATCATATTTTTAGTATGTGAAAATAAGAATCATTACTTTGTTTGGGGAATCCGATGTTACAATTGATTTTGGAATTTAGAAACCTTTAAGAGAATGAATTTGGAAATTAGTATTTTGTATAACTATAAAGATTGGAATGGATTATGTTGTTCTTTGGATAGTACGTCTTAATGTTAAATCATTTATTAATATAATTTTTGGGATATTATAATACTATAATTTTAGGAAAAGGACAATATGCAGGTCAGGGGATAACCCGTCACGTCGAACATAGCTGTAGGAATCGAACCCACAATCATAGTGCGACATGCCTTTATTACCTACCACTAGCTTACAAAATTTCCCTAGTTATTAAAAATAAAATTTCCCAATCTAAATGGTAAGTGATAATATTTGTAACCTTGTACGATTAGTATAAATATAATATTTTTTAGTTTTATTTACTTATTGTTTGAAAAATGAGTTTGTGGGAGAAATTAGTTGAAGGATGAAACTCTACTTGTCACATATATATATATATACCTCTCTCTTATAAATTAATTCTTAAACTTTAGGAAAGGTATATAAAAAAATTTGTTATACACATCTTCGAGTTTAACACACACCAAAACCAATCAAACTAGCCGTTATGAAAAGTAATACACACTTTTGGAAATTTTATAAATTTTATCTCTCAAAATGGACTACATTTTTGGATTTATAATAACCAAATTAGACTTGCGTAAAATATTGGAACTTTTCGGATAACATTTATATTTTGATGAATATTGAAAATTACTAATTTTTTATTAAAAGAAACATTTTTAATAAAAATAATTAATAGTGATAAATTATGAATTTGAGTGGTTTTAAATTATAAATAGAATAAATTTTTACCACTTAATACAATTTTGGTCATTGGACATAATTTCACAATAAAACCGAACATAAACAAGTGTCAATATTTTGATAGTTATTATTTCCTAAAAACATGCTTATTGTTTTAAAAACCAGATTTAATATTAAATTATTTTCTTTCACTACTGTGTTTTGAATTTGGGAAAATGGATTCCATATTTAGAATCAGTATTTCCAAACTATATAAATAGTTATCTTTTATTTTTAACCATTTTGAATAATTTCTTCGATAAATATTTTATTTACCATGGTTAAAGGGTAAATCCGATAAATAAGGGTACAAAAAATTATATTATAATAATAATAAATTACCCAGAAACGTTTCCTAACCATATTGGTTGATAAATATCCGACCATGGGCATCTTTGTGACGATTTTTGGACCACATGGAGCCAATTATAAGTTAAAATGTCACTTTATATTAATTGAGTTAAAATTAATAAAATAATGACATAAGCATATATCTTTTAGGAAAACAATTTCACATAGGGTTATATATGTTGTATTTTCGACTATAAATATTATTTAGAAAGATAAGAATACTTCCTACATAATGGTATTTTGTTTATTATTTTTAGGCATTTAATAATTAATATTATTTATGACACAATAATGATCCAGTTATTTCCTTATTAATGAAGAAATCTAATTATTGGTATTATAAATGTTAAAATTATTATAATTTGAATGTTTTGATGACATCCATTAACTTTATTTCTTAATATGACATTATAGGATTTCTTAAATGAATCTTGTTCGAATTAATAAAGTCTTTAATACTTTAACAAAAATCAATTATTGAATAGTGTAATGTTTTGTGTAAAAACTAATTAGTTTATCATACATGTTGTGACCTGTTATTATCGATCTTATTTCAGAGATCATGATTTACATAAATTTATAATATAAAACATCATTTATTTATCATATATATTTAGTATATAAATATATATAAAGGATAGATATTTGAAATATAGTTCATCGTTCATGGAGATGGTAGGCCGTATGTATGCATGAATGGTGTTTCTGTTTTCCTATCATATTGAATCAAAGAAAGTAAATTATATATATATATATATATATATATATATATTTATCTAATAAAATTATTATGTCATATATTTCATATTTATTCATTATATGATTTTTTAAATAATCCTTTAATTGTTATTTTAGAAGATGAATCTCGTCCTATTGTGCAGATGGTGGGTTGTACGCACATACGAGCGATGATATAATTTCCATATTAGAAAATGGTTTTGGAATTAGATTGTATGTTAGTTATAAATAATAAATATCATCTCATATTTATTATTTATATACATTATTTTTTTCATTATACCCATCCAAATAATGTGGCGATGAAAACATATTACACCAGAATGTAGAGACGGTAAGTCGTATATATGAATACAAGGTGATGTTGTTTTTTATATGATGAATACAAGGAGGAATATGGTTTTCCAATTATCATATTAATATATAAATACATAGATAATAATGGATTTATTACTTTAGTATGGAAACAACACAAGAATAGAAAATATAACTTAAATGAATGTCTAAAACAATTACCTCTTCTTCGATAGACTTCTCTTGGATCTCCACTTAGGGATATAAGGGTTAGTGTTTAAAACTTACTAGGTCCCTCAATATGTAAATATGAATAATTAGAATATAATTTATCATGTTTTTCTCAATAAATAATGATTAATGTGGTGTTAGATGATTTTTAGTCTGTTCCCATTTATAATTGAGTTGAGGGGCACCTTTCAAAATCCTCAAACTATTAAAATATAAGAAGATAGTTATTCATCCAAATACATAGATATTGGAAATAAATGAAAATTAAAATAAATTTCATGCCATATCCTATCTTCTTTTTGTTAGTTATCATTTTGTTGATTTTTAAGTAATTTACTTATATATTAATTTAATAATATAGCATTATTGTCAAATTTGATACAATTCATTTAATTTCACTTCAAATACCTTAAAAAAGTGGGAATTAAAATATAGTGATTAAAAATATCTATTATATCTTATATATCTAAAAAATTAACTTAAGTCCTTATATATTCCATAATATTTAAAATTTATATTACTAAAATAAAATTTGTTTTTTTTCTGTTGATTTCAAAAATATTATTTCACTATTGTGTAAGATTTTAAGGTAATTATATAATTTATAAAAAATGGAAAATAAATTTATATAACAAAACTAACTAAATTTGGATCAGAATTGTAATTTATGTTCATTAATATATTTTATTGTCCCTATTTGGACACATAAAAGATATTAAAAACAGAGAGTGATATTTTGTATATATCTATGATTTAAATAAAATATAATATATTATCCACAAAAATGTCCATTAAACAACTAGAAAATATCATATTGAGATAAGGGTCTAATTTTATTAATTGTATATTATTTTGACAATTTTTTAGTATGTTTTAATCCTTACTATTTAGTTTTAACTCTTATTTATCATCTTTTACTCTTACAGTGATATCAGGCAATTCTTATATTATGGGTTATTATTATTACAATAAATGGAAAAAATATCCCCAATAGATCATATATGACCTATCTATCCTTATTCTTGTTATTTGGAAGAATTTTACATTTTTATAAAATTTATATCATTTAATAAAATATTGTAAATTTTAAAATATCTTAAATTTCAATTTATACAGTATTCATTATTTTGTCTTTAAAAAATCAATCCAACAACATAAATTATACTCAAAAATTATAATTCCATAATAAAATGAAAAATTCATGAATAAAAATCATGGATGACATTAAATAACTGAAATTATATTCATATATCATTTATATGATACTTCAATTATTTATACAATAATTATATCGTCATTATCTCACCAATTAATTTAATTATTCTATAATTAAAATTTATAAACAATTTATCATGATGTAGATAAGAATTTTATTCTTATATATGATTTTTATAGTCAAGTATACCTTTTTTCTACCTTATTAAAAAATTCGTATACTTGTTAAAAATGAAAGTATGACATTTTTACTTATGTTTAAATAAAATATTATAAATCTCATGTTCATACACTAGTGTCTGAAAAAGGTAATAATTTATACCTAAGGCTTATTTTGGTTGAAACCTACTTATATAGTGAAATTAAGGCTAGTGATAAGGTATTTTTATAATATAATTTTTTTTTACCTTTAATTACCTGATTAAACTTAACCGTGGAAAAAAAAAAATATATTTTATTGTTCACCAACAATTTTTTTGATCCTATTAGACCAAAAAATTTCTACTGATTACAACCATGTATGTTCATTTTTCTAAATTTTATTCCAATATGTGGCTACTTTTTTTCCCTAATACCATCAATGTGTCGAGAAGGTGGGAAAAAAGGCATTCACAAGATCAATAAGTTATTAAATCTAATATCAATATGAAAATTATTACAATTACCAATATTGGATTAATATATGAATTATTTATATATTGTGAATTTAATCATCGATTTAATATATAATAACTATTTAAAAGAAAAATTGTGTTTTTAACTATAACGTAGTATTTTTCACAATTCAATAAAAATGAATCTTCGTTGAAAAATACTGAAAACTCGCTCTATATTAGTTTTGACATTTCAAATCAAAAAAATGTAGCCTATTTTGAAATATAAAATTTAAGAATTTTTTAAATTATAGTTTTAGAATATGTGTGTCATTAAAAGGTGATAAAATATGATCTTGTTTGTAAAACAAAATAACTCTATGTTGTGTGTATTGTACAATTATCTATGTGTATAAATAATTCCAACCAAAAATTATATTGTTTCTATAATGATAATATTATAATATCTTGGTTTGTTATATATTACATATTACTAATTTTATAAAAAGAGAATATATTCATGGATGATGTAAAAAATAATTAATGACATGGAAATTAATAAATAGTTTTGTAGTGATAGAATACATAATTATAGATATCAAAATCCTACCATCATTTACTCATTACATGAAATAATGCATAAAAGTGTATGGTGTACACTAAATTCCCAAAACCGTATGTTTCATGATTCTTATTGATGAACTAGTTGTCCTTTAAGAGGCCCTTCCTATCATATACTATGTTTAACACATCAATATTTTAAATAAATGAAGAATAATTCATTACCCAATCACTATACAAATTAATATCAAAAAATATGAAATGTTCTTATTTTTTCTAGTATATCAATAGAACTACATGATCATAATATATTCAAAGTAATATGGTTAATGATATTATTAGAATATATCTTCATTAAATCTTATGTTTCATCTAAATATACTTTACCCAGATTAAAATACATTTAATAGATTACTCAATCATTTATTATGGAAAATATTATTTTATAAATTTAAATAACTTATTGTAAATATAAATATTTCCAAAATTGTTTGGGGATAATTAAATTTAATGATCAGTGGAAATATAATGGAATATTCATATCCAAGAATAGTCATGGTTGTGGGAAAATACATTCATGTTATAAATGTTAAAATATGATTTTTTTCTCCTTTAGTAGAAAACATTAATTAAAAAATGACATGAATGTTAGTTTTAAACCTTTCTATAAAATGAAAAACATGGATAAAAATGAAATTAATAATTAATTTATGAATATAAAATAATTTATTGATAATATTTGAAATAACATATTGACATTAATGAAAATGAAAACTAATTGAATAGAAAAAAAATTTAGTCTTATTAAAAACTTTATTTTGACTATTGAGTACAAAGAGAGAGTAAAATGAAAGGAAAACATGTAATTTTAATAAATAATTGGAGGAGAATAAAATAAATTGGGATTATGATGAAAATATCATATAATTTTGTAAATTGAATCTTAAATATAAACTATCGATATAAGGAAGATATAGTGAACTAAATGCTTACCTCAAGTAAAAAAATCATTTTAAGTGACTTTAACATCATCTATAAATTTTTTTAATTATTTATAATTATATGCTAGAAACGTATCCATACATATTATTCCAAACATGGTTTACATATTACATCTTAGTACCCATTATTTGAAAATCATTTATTATCGTTATCCTTTCATGTTTTAGTTATTTCATTTTTAAATATGTTTCTATTCAAATTTATGGTCCTTGCATGTTGATCGTGATTCCATCATAACAAAAATTTTAGTCAACAGAAAAATATCATAAATATTCATTATTTACACATTTAAATCCATTTATAAAAGGTAGATATGAAAAAATATTCTTATCCTTAATGAATATGGTAGTTAATATGGACGCACAAACACCAGTTTCATTTACTAAAAAATAATGAAATATATATAAATAATATTTTATCATTCTAGTATCATAATTATATCATTAATATAAAATATATTTATTAATATATCATTATATCTTATAATGTGATATGGTTATGGAGAGTGATTCATATCAGTACACTGAGGCAGTAGTCCAAACACACATAAGTGTGAAGCCACTATTTCCCCTATAATGAAATGTATTTGGAAAATTGTTTTCTAACCCTCACAATTAAATTTCATTGTATTTATGATAATCGATTCATTATTATAGGATGGATATAATAGATTTATTAAAAGTAGTAGAAGAATAAATCTTTTAAATAGTCGGTTAGGATGATTACTATTTCATTTAAGGAACTTTTTTGGACTATACATTATTCATTCTTTTGGTTTCATTGGTGTAAGAAAAATGGTCAAGAATTAATGGTATGAATCTAAGAATATTCTTGTTTATGGATTTCTCAATCTAGTATAAACAAGGTTTGTGAATAAGGGAGGAGATGTGAAACCCTTTTATAAGTGTGGGGAATTACACTTTAAAGACCCCGACCCATGGAGCCCAGAGTAGGTAGATACATTATTATATTCAAAGTATATTCACGTGATCAAATCCTGAAGGATAAGTGAGTTTAATAGACTTGGTAAAGTAGAAACATTCTTGACACTTCCCTTATATATGAAAACTGAAGTTATGACATAATTATTTTACAAAAATATCAATATTATCTATATCACATCATTTCATATTTTTCATTGAACACTTTATGGATTAATGAAAAACAAAAAAAATATTGTTGGGATCAGATGATTTGTAAGAGCTACATATATAGGTAGCTATAATGAATACATAAGCATACAATAAAACTCAAGGTAATTAATGGAAAAATTATAACATTTAAATAAAATTAGTATCATAACATAATAAGGAAAAATAAATAGGTCAAAGTAAATATTTGAAAACATTATACATTTAATCAATAAATTAATTATCATGATTAGATCAAGCACAATCATTATTGAACGGTCCACAACAAAAAACTCATAAAATTTAATCAATAAACTAGTAATGAAATCCATAAAAAAATAATATTATTGGGAAAATTTCATGGATAATAATAAAATTTATTTAATTTTTTTTTAATTATTTGATATCATGATATTATGCTTGTTGGTACCTCTACAGCCAGAACGTTTCACAAGAACGATTAAAAATAATGTGTATGTATACACCAAAAACCGCTTTTATCTATGGTTAGATAGTTTATTCAACTTTTGATACTAATAATAAATTGATGAGATATTAATAACTAGGTCCCACCTATATCATCATATCTAAAGAATTATTCATATATCATATAACCGATTGAATTCATGAAAAATGGTTCATATCATCAAATATTCATATTAAGTAAGTAATATGAATCTATCATTTTTTTCCAATATAATTATATAAAATTAAATATAGAACAACATATATAGAAATGATATATATTTTAATGAATATATATATCCACGATAAATAATATGATTATTTAATGGAATGTTAATGTCCAATGATCACAAAAAAGTGTCTATTTCAAGGGTATGCTAATGACTACACAAATAAATCAACAAGGTGAATTTAAATAAATTTTTTATTCAAGGTGATCATAAATTATCCTTATAATAAATAATAATAGTTTGAATACAACATATCCTGAGAGAAGTATAAGTAAAATAAAGGGTTGTTTCCATTGTTGAATTGATATACCATAAAAATTTCATTAAATATTAATTAAAAAAATAACGGATTTTACATTAAAATTATTTTTAAATCATAAAAATTTTAAAAATATTAAAATAATATTCCTTTAAAATAAAAAATTAATCTTATGAAATAATCTTTAAAATGTAGGTTATTTATAAGGATGGGAAATTCCATAAATGATATACATTTTAAAACAATGATTAATTTTATCTTTTCAGTAGAAGTAAAATGTTACTTGTTGGGAAAATGAAATTAATATTAAAAAATTATAAAAGTTAAAGCATGGGTAAAAAAGTATTCAAAAAACCATAGTTAAATATTTTTAAAACATTTATAGAGAACATTCATTTTGAATAAATAAATTTTTATTGAAGAAAAAAATGAAGATAGATTTTATAAAAAAAATTAAATAATTTTAAGTTCCAAAGTGTAGGAAAATATTATAATTATAAAAAAGTAATGAATAAATATAGGACAAGAAAAGAAATTTGGTTTATTATCCATTTATCAAATAATTTCTTTCAATGGAAATTCAAGCATAAACAATCCCTATTAAAATGTTCTTGAAAATTAAATCCTTATGAAGATCATAATATTGAACTGATAATTAAATAATGAGATGATTATGTGTATCAAATTTGAATCAAAATCAAATATGTGTCTATAATACATATCATAATCAATATTTATTACAGATATAATCTTCTAACATCTAAGCCAATGAAAAAGTAATATAACCCAAAGAAAATAAATTTAGTTATGAAATTCATTACAAATTTGTATTTTTATGTTAAACATTCTCATATAATTTACCATTAGACAATAAAAAACTAAAATTTGAATGAAATAATTATATTACAATTCAAAGAGGTAGTATATTAACCAAATAATAGAAATTAGGTGCATAAAATCTTAGTATTCCCAAATGAAGGGAATTTGAGGTGAAGTACCTTACTTTAAGGATCCATTTGGAAGAACATGATATAACCCCATTAATAATGTTTTTATGAATTTCATTAATTTTATAGACAAAAATATTCATAATAATAATTTCATATATGATCGTACTATAACATCTCACCAATTGATTGTTAATAAAATTTCATTAATATCGTTTTATATTTTTTCGATTTTCTTTTTTTTCTCATTCCTTTATTATTATAAATTTTCTAGTCCTAGAGAATATTATATATTTTCAAAATATCTGAAATTATATTAATGTTATAAATATGTTTTTATTTCTAATTTGATACAATTATAGAATAATTATTCTTATTTCGTATTGAAGAATGGATCACATTGCTTCTTTAAGACAGTATGTTGTATGTATACTTAAGTGATTTAATCATTTTTTTACTTTGTGAAAGGGTTGGTAATGTGGTTATATATATAAATTAAATAATAAATATAATTTATTTATATAAAATATATCCATTATTATTCTCTATATTAAATTCCATGTAAAGAGGAACTGAAAAGAATCAAATCACATCATGAGGCACTAGTCCTCCATACACACGTGACAAAATATCATAATATAAAAAACATATAGTGGAATAATTTATTTGATTTCATTTATTTTGATAAGTATACTAATAAAATAAATATTATACATATACATTGAATCCATCATTATATACGATCATTAGATGAGTTGACAGGAAAACAATTACATCTTTTCGTGTGGTGGTATTCTACTGTACAGGTGTTTGATGATTTAATTTCGCATTTTATTGGGGAGGATATAGACAATGGTTATTAAATTAACATATTAAAATGTAAATATATGTAATATAATGGTTTTATTATAATTTCTATATATGAATACTTAATAAGTGTTTGAAGCAAAAATAAAATAAAATATCCTTTAAGAACATTACTATGTTGTGAGATGACTTATTTAGTTTTGAACCAAATGCATACCTTGTAATTAATTATGAAAAAAATTGGTTATAAAATGTTTTTAGTGGAGAAATGTAGTTATTTGGGCTGGTATTTTTCAAAAAAAAAATTCTTTTTATGTTTTAATAGTGGAGGAGACGGGGTACGTTTTATAAGTGGGGTAGAGGACACACATGGAATTTCGGAGAAACATTATCCGTAATCACGTTTTTATAAATGAAAAAAGAATAAAATGGGTAATTATAGATCCTTATAGGTTTTAAGGTATAAATATTTACATAAAATGGGTTCTATATAAGTTGGTAGGTCATTTTAATCCTTATTGTTTTAGTTTATTTCTCCTATAAATTTGTTTTTACCTTAACAAATATAATTTAAATTTTTTTAGTTTACTATTAATATTGGGAGATAATTTAGTTGAACTTATTAAGTAATATAAATTATGATTACTCAATATATTTAAAAAAATTTCATATTCAAATAAAACAAGTCATAGAATACAATTTAAAATTATACCTGAACCTTTGAAATAAAATAAGATTTTAAAATATAAAATTTTCATAAGTGTTGGAAGATTTAATATAAAAATTTAATATGAAATTTATTCCAAGTTCCTAATATTTATTGTTATAAAATAATAAAACTAATTTTTCCTTATAGAAAATAAAAAAAAATCAAAATATTTAAAATATTTTAAATGAAAATCCATTTTTCAATAAAAATAATTATTTATTACCATTTAAAAAAATTGAATCATTTCATAAAAAAAAATTATCCATAGTGTAATCTTTATATAATTATTTAAAGAAAATCATTTTATTAAATTATAGTTTTAAATGGTGAAAATCTTAATTTTAAATTATGTACACAAATAGTGCAAAACTGCCTTTCAGAAAAATACGGTTTTTTAGAAGAAATTCTTTTTTCATTGGAATAAATATTATTTTTTGAATGAAAAATATAATACCAAAATATTAATAATTTATTTTTTTTCCAATTCTTATCCACCAACATAATGGATATTTTATAATAGGAATTTAAAAATAATAATATTCTTTTTGCATCTTGTGATTCATTGAAACCTAGTGTTGAGTGCATCGAAAAACAATTGGAGAGATAAGATTTACATAAATAGAAATATTTCATAATGTCTCTGGGTATTAAAATATATTTTATGATTAGTTTTTTATTTTTTTTATTCCATCAAACATAAGGTTTTACTATTTAAATATCATGGTTTTACATTCTCTTTACCTTTAATAAACTGTGTCATCATTATTTGAACATGAAATCTGAAGACAAGGGATTCCTATTTGAAAATTGCTTTTTTTATAAACTGACATAGAGAAAATGGTTTAAAAAACAACTTCTTAAAATTGGAAAAATAAATATACAAGTACAATATGGAAAAGAAATAAGTAGGTTTCAATATATGATGACATATTTTTGGATTGAATATATGCTAATAGAGTAAAAGTGAAATTCTAAAATAATGATTGTGTTTGATAATGGATATTGATCACTAGAATCTGAATGGTTAAAATAAAGACCAAAACAATAAAAAATCTTCAACAAGACGAAATTCTATTGATTCATTAGTTGTGTGGGTAATATGATAACATTTTTGTTGCAAAATGATTTTACAAAAATTTATAAATTTTTATTGTCTAAGAATATAAAGAACTACTATTTATTGAAATATTTATTTTTATAAGAACAATTTTATCTTTTAGTTGTGAATAAATCAATTTCCACATTATATATTCCTATAAGAAGATAATATATAGAAAACTAATTTTTTATGACTGATTGACTAAGATTTAATTTTAACAGATCATAAGATACATAATATAGTCAAATGTATTTCAAAATATTTTAATTTATTTTCCAAACCCAATTTGGCTAGAACTAGTAATTAATCTCTAAACCTCAATAGTAAAACTAATTCTTCATCATTTATATTTATTTGTTAATACATTTATCTAAAAACAATGCAATAATAACTAGATCATCAAATAGGAATGTTGAAGGTTCTAAACCCTTATCATCGTTCAGTTGCGAGATTAATCCCCATGAACATACTAAATGTGTTGGGTTTTCACTCAGTATGCATGTTCTGATTTTTTAAACCATATTAATAAAATTCTTATAATTATATAAAAATGTATTAACCTATAATTAATAAACCATTAATGAAAAGATAAATCACAGAGTTTACCAGTATATCCCATAGGGGTGTCAAAATTGGTGAAAAATAATAAATGTTGTCATATACCATGTAATGCTCAAGTTAAGACGAACATTGATTTTGTAGATTTATTACCCCAAGTTTCATATATACTATAACCACATCCAATTTTTGTATCCATATTTGGATATATTAAAATGAAAAAAATCATAATATCTACATTAAAAATGATTACAATTTACTTCTATACGTATCTTCCAAGAATAACGTAGGGTTATGTTCGCAAATCATTGTTTTCCAATATTCAGTTCTCAAGGTTTCACATAAAATTCCACTTATACCAACGTTAAATACACATGCCATAGTAGACCATTTTAGTTTTTAGATCAATACATTAGCACATCGTATAAGTGATTTTATCTTAAGGTAGCAAATTGTTTATTGGTATTTTTAAACAAGATTAATACATGACTCTATCTTTACATTGGAATATAAAAATTACAACATATTTTTTTGTAAAGAATATGATTATTCCATATAGAATATCATTGAATATCATTCATAGCACACTTCCTGGAATCACTGTAAATAAAACAAATTAATGATTAAACTAGATTCCCAGTAAGTGTTAGATAAAGAATATGTTATCATTAATCAAAAAGTGCAATAAACAAGAAAACATAAATAACTGAACACATATTACATTAACATAATTTAATATAATGAATAGGTAAATGATAATATATATATATGGTAATTGTAAATGTCTAAACACAAATTACACTTATCCAATAACCTAAACATCTTAATGAGATAAGGAATAATAAATATGGAAGGGTAAACAACTGAAACCACATGCAATTTAATCAATAAACTGATAATGAGATGCATCTTAAGAAAATTTCATTACAAAAATATCATGGATAATGATAATGTAATTTTTAACAACGGAAATTATTAATTATTAGACTTCATGATCTTAGATGTCATGACCCGTCCCCCAGGGCCCGTGTCGTGACTACCCCAAGCTCACCTTCGATAGATCAGGGGCTGATGACTAGCACCAAAGGTGTAATTCCCAAAAATTGGGAATGCATTGCCTTTATAACCTGTAAACACACACAATAGAGCACATTCCGGAAACAAATCACAAAGTAAAACTGTATAATGAAATTATGCTGAATGTAAAAGGGTCCGGAAATACAAGCCAATTATAATGTACAAGAAAATGAAAGTTCAACTGAAGAAAATAAAACAACTGTTGGGGTATCGTCTGAGGTTCATATATGAGGGTAGGTACAAATCTCCTCCTTAGTACTCCAGATATAACTGTCTTCTCCATGTATCATCACACCGTATGGTACACCTATGGGTACCATCTGGTCTTGGTACTCTCAGCCTCAGCCATTGCTGTCCATCATCTGCATCCATGACAATGGGGCGCGGGCATAGCCTGTGCAGGGGTGAGATTAAAGATACTCAGTAGGGACCCCAAGACCCTCATGGTCTATCAAAAACCAATAAGGATAAACCACAAAGTATGAAATCAATAGATTACCCCCCATAGGAATATTCCCACACATATACTTAAGTTTTCATTTAATCCATTTCAATCATGGTGAAAACACAAAAGTTACTGACTCAGCTCAACCAGTATTTTTATTCTCATTATCAAAACCATGGCTTCTAGAGAACTCCTCCTCTACCGAGTACAGTGTGCCTACTATGACACCATGGTGCTTCCCACTAACCTTGGACTGCTGAGGTATTCTTCCAGTCGAGTACTGTGGGTCTACTTCATCACCTAGGGGCTCCCCACAATGTGTCTCCCGCCACAACTAGGCGCTCCCCCTAATAGCCTACATAGGTAATCCTCCTGTCGATTACCGTGGGTCTTCCGCCACTACCACACTCTCTTCCAACGTGGGTCTACCCCCACAACTAGGCGCTCCCCACTAGGAAAGTTAAGTCACTCTGATTCAATCGGTCAGCAGTCGTCAAGACTCAACCTGCTACTATGTCTCTGCACTATGTCTACTCGTCTCTAGAAGGATCCTCTCCACACGCAACTGGTCTATACTCCAACTATCTCAATGTCCTATGAATAAGTATATCAATGGTCTGGCACGTCATAGAGGTCTCAACTCAACAGACGAGGTGTCAATCAGACGCCTGATATGTGAGTTATTTTCCTATTAGTCCCAGGGGCCCGGTTGGATTCGTGTGTGATCCAACCTGACCGTATCTCAACTATACACCAAACTCTAGTGGAGTATACTCAAAGGAACCGTCATGCTCCAAGATTACTAGGGCCATTGATTGTTCGTCAAACGGATGCCCGACTCCACAAATAGTGGGCATGGGTCCGGTCTCACCCGGTCGGACCGACCATGCCCGACCCAGTCTGGGCCAACCCGGTTTGGGTCGTCCCTTCCAGACCTGTTGGTTCTGGCCTGCCACGTTAGGCTGGCCAACCCATTAGTTTCGTCCCAACCCTTTGTGATCATCCCAGTAGGACACGAGGGGTCATGGATGGACACGAGAGCACAGACCGGTAATGAAGGCAAAGACTAGCTCCGGGTCGGCGCTAGGGATGTTCGGCTCGAAAGGCACCACGTGTGCGGCTCAACTCGAAGGGAAATATAACATCACGGATCGGCTCGAAGGGCACCACGTGGGCGGCTCGACTAGGGCCGTGGTGGTGCAGCAGGGGCTGGGAGCCCGGCTCAGCAGTGGCGCCGTGGTGCGCGCGGACGGCGAAGCCGTAGGGCACCCAGAGCATGCAAAAGCCTGTGGGCCGGTTCGGCTAGCAGCGGCACGGGGCGTGTGCAGTGCGAGGATGGTGGAGCTACAGGACGTGCAAAGGCCAACTTATATGGGGCATGAGATGGCACCATGAGGGGCATGGGAGGTGCGGCGGTCGGGAACTGGGGCATAAGGTGGCCGGATCGCAGCTCGACCGGGGTGCGGTGCGGCTCCACCGGCTGGGGGTGCAGCCGGAAGGCAGCATGGCTGTGGCACCCCAGAAGCTGGAGGGTGGCGCAGTTCGGACCGGAGATTCAGAGTGTCGTGGGGGCGGTGCATGTTTCCTTCGTCACCTTCATCATTGTGTCACCATGCCAAAGAACATCACAAAGATGATTGACTGGGGGGTCAGACCACGTGGGTTTAGACCACCCCCTTCCACGTTTAGGTTGATAGCAATTGGTTAACAAGAATGAAGCAATGAATGATCATGGAAGATATCTTAAAAACATCAATTCACATAATCCCTCATTAATGAAACTATTCCCAACCCGCAAGGAAACACATCTGTGGATCAAATTGATAATAATATGGTACATTTTCATTGTTTTCAAAGAAATGTAACGAGGTAATAATATCATACTTAATTAAAAATTAAACACCTACAATGATCGTTGTTCATCGACGGAGTCGCAGGGAAGAAAACAGAGTTGTATTCTTTCTTCGGGTCTGCCGCACACTTTGAATCTCGAGAACATGCCTCAGTTCTTCGATGATTATGAGGAGGGACAGTCGGCCATCGAGGATGTCCTATGTTAGTTGCTTCCTCAAGGTGCTTTTGAGGAAAAATTATAAAGAAGCACCTTTCCAGATTAATTCATTGGAAGAACATATTCTTCATTCATTATTGGTGAGAAATTTTTTCTCAAAAGCTCCATCTTCCGTTTCCAACAAAAGAAAATGCATCCAAGAATAATATATCATAAAATCTATGAAGTTTTTTGGCATAAGAATTCAATTTGGGTGAATTAATTATGTTGGATCTACTTAAATAATTCATGAGGATGGAATAATGAAAAGAGATGAAGGGTTGACACCATTAAAGGAAGGGAGTGGAGAGAATGTCCCTCATTAATGAGGAGAATTGAGTGGTTTCCCTATCCCACCATTATTATGGTGGTTTAGTCCCTGTTGGTCACCACATCATAACCTCTCATGGGAGGTTAAGTTACGGTGGGCCCCACCACCATAACCTCTCATGGGATGTAATGGTCGGGTGGTCCCCAAACATCTACTCCTATAATGAGGTTTAGTTCTGGTGGACACCACCTCCAACATCTAAATGGTGGATCAAAAAGAAAATAAAGTGTAGTTCATTTTATTTTATTATTTTCCATGAAAAACCCAAAAAATATCTTTTATTCTAGACCCACTACCGTTGAGGTGAAAGTATCCTTAAGACAATAATGATGTTGCGAGTTCAATAGTGGCCTTAGATTTAAATTTCGAGAACTGGTTCAGAATTTATAAAAACCTGCTCAAACATTTACTGAATGTAACAGAAGAAAACTTCAGAAATTTATTGCAGGCACACCGGGCCTCGGAATCACATGCCATCAGTTTTTGTGGACTCGTAAAATTACCATTTATTAAAAATAACAAAAATTTCATGGAAATTATGGGTCTTTACTTTATCCCCACCTTAGGGCTCAACATCCCTATATGCCACAACTCAAACTAAGTGAAATAGTGGGGGTACTAAGAACACATCTGAGCCTTCTACTCCCATGTGCTCTCCTGGAGGTCCCCATGCTGCCAGTGAACAGGCACCCGAGGTATTGACTATCCACGAAGGACCCACTTCTGTAGATCCTCAATCTCTATTAGAACCTCCGTAAAAGTCACCCAATCATCTATATACATCTCTCCATGGTTGATGATGTTATAAGGGTCATGCACATATCATATGAGCTTGGATAAATGAACGACATCATGCACATGGTGCAAGTGAGGTGGAAGAGCTAATTGGTATGCCACCTTTTCAACTCTGGTGAGGACCTGGAAAGGTACGATGAAACATGGAGAAAACATTCCACCTCGAACAAATCATCCTAGACCTCATCAGGGTGAGACTTGTAGAAAGACTTGGTTGCCATCCTCAAACTCTAGAGATGTTTGTCTCTAGTCGGCATATGACTTCTACCTTCACTGTGTAGTCGTCATCTTCTCTTGGATGATCTGTACCTTCATTTTGGTTGCCCATACCGTCTCTAATCCCACCAGTGTTGACTCCCATTGGTTAGTCCAACACAAAGGTGATCTACAAGGTTGCCCATAAAACTCCTAAAAATATGTCATCTTTATGATGGAGTGATAGCAGTTTTTATATGAAAACTCCACCAAAGGTTAGTGGTCATCCCAAATGTGACTGAAGTTAAGGAAACAAGCACGTAGCATGTTCTTAAAGGTCTGAATTTTCAGCTTAGTATAACCATCCTTCTAAGGATTGACGGTGGTTCTCAAGTGAAGCTGCGTCCCGAAAGCTTCTTGCAACCCCTTCCATTTCTAAGAAGTAATGAGTGTGTCATGATCAGAGGAAATTGTCGAAACTACTCCATATATCCACAAAATATTTCTCACGTAGAGGCGTCCCAATATCTCTACCGATCCATGATCTCTAATTTGTAGGAAGTGGGCTGACTTAGTGAGTCGGTCAAAGATCACCCAAATCGACTAATGAACTCTAGATGTATGAGTAAGTCCTGTCACAATGTCCACGGATATCCCATCCCACATCCACTCTGAGTCCTCTAAAGGCAGCACCAAGCCTTCTGGTACCTGATTCTCCACCTTCACGTGTTAACAAGTGAGCCATGTAGAGACAATCTCTACAACTGCTTTCTTGATTCCCGACCACCAGTGCTATTATCGAAGATCCTAGTACATCTTCGGCACTCTTGTATGTACCTCTAGAGTGGATGTGTGGAACTCACTCAACACTTCCACCTGAAGTATTACTGGTACAATGGTACATACTCTAAAAAGGATGACATGCTCCCCACCTTCAGAATATCCATTAGGTGAATGTCCTTTGGATATTTGAGCATATCATGTCTTGCAGTCATCATCCCTACACTACACCTCTCTGACTCACAAAAGAAATGGGGGAGTGATTGTAAGGGACTGAAGGAAGGATTCTGCATCTATTTCCACAAAGGATATCTGTAAAGCATCCAGTTTATTTGTCGCATAACATAGCAGTTGTATACCATATCTCTAGCTAAGTGAATCAGCAACAACGTTCCCCTTTCAAGGAGTATAGACTATTTAGAATTCATAGTCTTGGAGGAACTGAAGCCAACGTCGTTGTATCAGGTTCAGGTCCTTTTGAGAAAATATATACCTAAGACTATTATGATCAGAGTACATGATAAAACGTTTAGCCATCAGATAGTGTTGCCACATCTTCAAGGCGAATACCACTACTGATAACTCCAGGACATGGGTAGTGTAGTTCTGCTCATGTTTTCATAGATACCGAGAACCATATGCATTCATTGCTCACTCCTGCATTAAGAAAAATCTGAGTCTAGTCCCTGATGTGTCGTAGTAGACAACTTACCCAACGCCTTCCTCTGGAAGCCTCGAGATTGCTGCACTAGTCAGCCTCTGCCTCATCTCCTGAAATCTCTACTAGCATATCTCTGACCACACAAAGAGTTTCTGCTTCTTCTTTAAGGCTGATAGTGATGCTGCAACTCAAGGGAAATTTAGCACAAATCTCTGGTAGTAACCATCCAATCCCAAGAAACATTGTACATCTGTCACACACTTGGGTGGTTCCCAAGCAAGTACCGCCTCAATATTCACTGGATCAATTTCAACTCTAGCCTAAAAGATTACATGTCCTAGAAAGTGACCCACATTGATCTAGAAATGGCACTTCGAGAGCAGTCCATAAAGTTGGGGGTCTCGGAGTGTGTCCAGTACTACCCGCAAATGGTAGGCATGTTCCTCCTCTATAGCCGAGTAGATCAGAATTTTTTCTACGAAGACTAAAAAATGGGATCAAGGTATAGTTGAATGATCCTATTCATGAGTCCCAAAAACATAGCTGGATCATTGGTTTTGTCTAAGGGAATAACCAAGAACTCTTAGTGGTTGTACCGATATCTGAAGTCCATCTTCTACACATTCTCGTCTCAAACTTTGAGCTTGGGATTGCCTGATATGAGGTCTATCTTTGAGAACCATCGTTCTCCCTTCAACTGATCTAAGAGGTCTTCAATCCTTGGGAGTGGGTACATGTTCTTCAAAGTCACCTACTTTAGGTGCTGATAGAAAACAAAATATCTCAAATTCCCATATTCCTTCTTGGTGAACAGAATCGGGTATGCCCAAGGATAAAAACTATGCCGGATAAATCTCTTCTCCTGCAAGTCCTCCAGTTGTACCCGTAGCTCACGAGGCTCTGCGGGAGCCATCCAATATGCTGGTGTAGATATCGGTGTCGTCTCGAGGTATATGTCAATATAAAAGTATACCTCCCTACGAGGAGGTAGTCCTGGGACATCATCTGAGAAAACATCTTTGTAATTGTCCACCACTATATGATAACATGGACTCTACACATCAACAACTCTGAGGGTACAGCTAGCCAACTAATGGGTGATTGGCTGCTCTCTCCTCCATGTTATTCCATCATGTGCTGCAAGGGCTCCCATCTTGCTGGTGAAGGTAAAACTGGTCCCATTTTTTTAGACACACCTCACTTTGCGCAAAATATAGTCAATCTGAGCTTGGTCATTAGACAACCAGTCCATACCCAAGCTGACATTGTAAGGCCTCGATGCCGCTACTATGAGATCCCAGCCTAATATATCTTCTTCTAGAGTATTCTCACACTGTCGGCACCAATTCATAATCGTCAAATCCGCTAATGTATGAGTCTTTAGCTGTAAAGATCGAGCCAATGGATCTATAAGAAACATCAAGATCCGAACGAGGGAAGTGTCAATGAATGAGTGACAAAAACATGTGTCAATATGTACTAAAGCTATGATGGAGTAGACACAGATCATACCTCGTATCATCACTGGATTGTTGTGACCATAGGACTAAGCTTCCTGGAGCTGACCTCTCCCCTATCCACATTCTCCGTCCGGTCGGGGGTGGACCTCTTGGTGGTGGTGGTGGTAACACCTCAAAACGTCATCCACCACTAGCTGCAGGTCTAGCTCGTCTACCATGTCTGCCTACTCCCTGCAGACCACCTCGATCGAATCATTATCTCTGACTGGGATGTTTTTAAACTATATTCTGATCATTTGAACAGTAGGTCGGACAGTCAGAGCAATGTGACCCTGACCGCCGCATGAGGAACACCGCCCGGTCCTGGCATGTCTGGCTCTGTCTCCGGTGCCCCGCACAATGGATCCCGAGTCATGCGGTCGTCCACCTGTAGGTCTAGTCCTCTTGGAACACTATGACATCTATCTACTTCATACTGTAGAAGACTCTACTACGTGTCGACTGGTTGTGGATCTCATAGTTGGAGACTACTAACTGAGGAAACTCTCCAGTAGGAGGGCTCTCTCATGCACCCCCGCCTGCGTCGGGATACCGTTTGAGATCATCGGAGCTCTGATATCCCGTCTGAGCCCCTGGTCGATGGTCTGGATCCAATATAATGGGTCCCATACCATATCGGTGGAGAAGTGTGACAGGTGTGTGAACCTTGCTGAGTATTGAGCTACAACCATGATGCCCTAATGCAGATGAAGCATCTGTTATATACACATTGCGCGAAGAGATTATGAGACAAACTCTGCCCGAAATAGGCTCTCAAATACTTCCCAAAGAAGATTCATCTCATCATGACCCTTGAAAATCATGCTCCACCATCTGCCCACAACTTCTTGTAGAAGGCTGGATGCAAGAATCACCATGAGGCTGGCTGGTGTCCCTAACAGTCAGAAAACTCTCACCACAGCCTCCATCCAATCCTCTGCCGCCTGTGGGTCCTTCTCTCCCCTAAACATGGGTGGCCTCTTGCAATAGAACAGTTGAAATGCGCTCAAGAGGCGTGCGTCGTCTGCTGCTGGGGCTGGTGGCTTCGTTGGCTCATCATGGAGGGGTACCGCTGGTGTCTTCACAAGAAAAGGGCATTGAACATGGCCTTGTCACTTGTTCGACTATCTATGCATACAACTCTCGGGACTCTAGCTAGTCGTCCATGAGGAAACATCCTGAAAGAAAAAGATGCAACATGGTCAAAAAATTATACCTAGTATGCTGACTAGGTGGATCTAACTTAAAGAAAACCATTGAAAACACACACGAAATCAGTGTTTTCCTGCACTGAGTAAGAAATTAGAAGTCAGGATCCTTGTGTATGGATATGTCGGTCGTCGCACCGACACTAGACACCCTGAACTGAGAACCAAACTCAATACCCTTAATAGTATTACTTCACAGAAAAGATAAGAGTCATACGTTTTGCGGTAGAACTGAATCCTATGATACCAATTTATCATGAACCTTCCCCCGGGGCCCATGCCGTGGCTACCCCATGCCCGCCTTCCATAGGCCAGGGGCTGCCGACTAGCACGAAAGGTGTAATTTCCTAAAACTGGGAAGATATTTCCTTTATGACCTATATAAACAGACAACAGTTCTCAAGCATGAAGCAAAACAGTAGGTAAACTGTATAACAATAGGGTGATGAATGTAAAGGGGGCTGAAAATACAAGCCCAACTGTAATGTACAAGAAACTGAAAGTACAACAAAACTAATGAAAAATAGCCACTGGGTCATCCTCTGAGGCTCCTACATAATGTGTAGGTACAGATCGCCTCCTCGACACTCCAAGTCTGTCAGTCTCCTCGGCTTTCTATCACATCGTATGGTCCACCTTTGGGTACCTTCTGGTCCTGGTACACTCATCCTCAACCAGCGCTGTCTGTCATCTGTATCAAACATAATGATGTGTGGGAATATCCTGTGTAGGGATGAGTATAACGATACTCACTAGGTACCATGAGACACTTATGGTCTCCCACAAACCAACAAGGATAAAACACTAATTATGAAATCAATATATAACCCCACATAGGTATATCACCATACATATACCTAATTTATCAAGTAATTCATCTCTATCATTGGAAAACACAAATCTTTCTGACTCAGCTCAACTAGGATTTTTATTCACATTTTCGAAACCAAGACTACTGGAGAACTCCTCCTCTATCGAGTACAGTGGGAATGTGGTGACACCAAGGCTCTTCCCACTAACCTTGGACTACCGAGGTACTCCTCATATCGAGTACCGTGAGTCTGCTACATCACAAACGCGCTCCCCACCGTGGGTCTACTTCCATAACTAGTTGCTCCCCCTAATATCCTGCAGAGGTACTCCTTCTACTGAGTATCGTGGGTCTGCAACTATAACCAGGCTCTCCTCAACCATGGGTCTACTGCCACAACCAAGTGGTCCCCACAGGGCTAGTCGAGTCACTCCAAGTCAATCGGTCAGTTTTCATCACGTCTCAGCCAGTTACTAGGTCTCCGCACTCTGTCTGCTCATCTATAGAGGGGTCAGATCCACGAGCTCTAAGTTGATACACAAAATGTCACATAGTCCAATTAAGATGTATCTCAATGGTCCTCCACGTCATAGAGGTCTCAACGCAACAGATGGTGCATCAATCGGACGCCCAGTCTGTGAGTTATTAGTCTTTTAGTCCCAGGGGCCCTGTTGGATTTGTGCATGATCAAACCTGACCGTATCCCTACTATACCCCAAACTCTAGTGGGGTATACTCACAGGTACCTTCATGTTCCAAGATTACCAGGTTCACTGACGGTTCATCAAAAAGACGCCCAGTACCAAAGATATTGCAAAAAGAATGTTAAGGTTCGTAGTGGTCCCGGGTCTGGTCCGACCCAGTCGGTCCGACCCGGTATGGGTCAACCCAGACTGACCCATTGGGTCTGGAATATACCGTTTGGTGGGCCTGCCTGTTAGGTTTGGCTCGGTCCACCGACCAAACCATGTAGGTCGTAATGGGTCGTGGAGGGCCACGAGAGCGCGGACCAGACATGAAGGCGCAGACCGACCTTGGGTCGTTGTGTAGGTAGTTCGGCCCAGAGGGAACCACGTGTTCGGCTTGGCCCAGAAGGCACCGTGAGGGAACGGCTCAGCCCGGAGGGCTCTGCTTGGGTGGCTCGGCCCCTAGGGCACTGTGAGGGCGCGACTCGGCCCAGAGGTCACAGCAAGGATCCTGCTCAGGGCGACTCAACCCGAGGACGGGGTGGCGCGGATGGGGCCGGGAGACCGGCTTGGCCAATGGCACAATGGGGCCTGCAGATTACGGAGCCACGGGGTTCACAATAGCTAGCTAGCTAGCTTATCCAGCGGCAGCATGGGGCGCACGGGGTACACAGATGGTAGAGCCTCAGGGTGTGCCAAGCGTGAGGATACTGACTTAGCTTGGGCGCAGGATGGTGCCACGAGGGGTGCGGGAGCCGCGGGAGGGGCGGTGGTCGGGAGCTGGGGAGCGGGGCCGCCGGAGCACAGCCCAGCCAGGGTGCGGCACAGTTCGGCCCAGGGTGCCGGAGGGGTATAGGGGTGGTGCACGTTTCCTTCATCACCTTCGTCCCCTTGTCACCATGCCAAAGAATATCATAAAAAAGATCGGCTGAAGGGTCATACCACGTTGGATTGGTTCACACCCTTCTGCGTTTAGGGTGATAGAAATTGGATAACAAGAATGAAGCAATGAACATGCATGTAAGATATCTTAAAAACATCAATTCCCAAAATCCCTCATTAACAAAAAAAATTCCCAAACCGCAAGAAAAAACATTCGTGGATCAACTTGATAATAAATTGGTCTGCATTCTTTGTTTTGGAAGAGAATAAACCATGTAATAATATCATATTAAAAAAACCCCACCCTTGACCTTTTTTCATCGACAGAGTCATAGGGAAGAAGATGGTGTTGTCGTCGTTCGTCGCGTCTGATCCACACTTCCAATCTCGAGCTTGTGCATCAGTTAGTTGATGACAATGAAGAGGGAGGTTCGGTCATCGAGGACATACTACGTAGGTTTCTACTTCACGGAGCTTTCGAGGAAGAAGTCGAAGACGCTCTTTGCTGGTGTTCTTCGTTCTTCGTTGGTGAGAGATTTTCTCTCAAAATCTCATTCCTCCTTATCCAACAAAAGAAAAGGTAACAAAGAATAATAGATTATAAAATATATTATGTCATTGGTATAAGAATACAAATTGGGTGAATTAATTAAGTTGTATCCATTTAAAAAATTAATTAGGGTGGCATAATTAAAAAGAGGAAGGGTTGGTAGCATTAAAGGAGGGGGGTGGAGAGACTCTCCTTCATTAATAAGGGGTGTTGAGAGGTTTCCCTCTCCAACCATTATTAGGGGGTTTTAGTCATGGGTGGTCCCCACATCGTATCCTCTCGTGGGAGGATAGGTTTGGGTGGGCCCCAACACTATAACCTCTCATGAGTGGTAATGGTTTGGTGGACCCCTCACTTCAACACCTACAATGAGGTTTAGTTCTAGTGGACCCCACCTCCAACTTCAACATGGTGGCTCAAAAATAAATTAAAGTGTAGTTAATTTTATTTTATTATTTTCCAAGAAAAACAAAAAAAACTATCATTTATTCTCAACCCACGACCATTGAGGTGAAAGTCGCATTAAGAGAATACTTGCGTTGTGAGTTCAATTGTGCACTCAAATTTCAATTCCGAGCACCGGTTCAAAAGTAATAAAAATCCAATCATCCGTTAACTGAACGTACCCGAACAAAAATTCAGAAATTCATTTTAATCACTCTGGGACTCACAATCACAGGCTGTTAATTTTTGTGGACTCATAAATTTCCATTCATATAAAAAAATTGAATGGAAATTCCCGGTCTTTACATCAGAAATCATTATATCTTTATTATCCAGATATTTCACAAGACAGTTCAAAAATGATGAGTATGTATACACCAGAAATCCATTTAACTAATCTATCCAACCGATTCATCTATTGATACAAGATATGGATAAAGGGTATATCAATAACTAGGAACCAAAAAAATAATTTTGTCCAAATTATTCCTAATATATTCAATAATAAATTTAATTCATGAATAATGTGACATATCATCAAATATATGTATTTACTAAAGAATACAAAATTATAAATATTTTCAAAGATATTAATATAAATAACAATTGGATACACAATATATAGAAATGGAATATGGATTAATTAGAAAATATATACATGATAAATAATGTCGATATTTAGGGGAAACATAATGTCCAATACTCACAAGAAAATTGATTATTTTATGTGTAAGATATCAACTAAAAATATAAATAAATAAATTGAATGTTACTAAGTTACTTATTCATAATTATCATAAAAGATCCATATAATGAATTAGGATAGTATCAATACAACACATCCCTAGTCGGGCATAAGTAAAATATATTAGTTTTTTCTCAATGTTGAATAAAAATACCATAAAAATGTCATTAAAGGAATTATTAATGTAAATACCCTTTTTTACATTTAAAATATTTTAAAAAGAAAAAACTCAAAAAAAATGATAATTTTTTTGTCCAGAAATATCCTTTGAAACTAATAAGTAATCCTTAATACATTTATTGTTCATTATAGAAGAAAATTATTTAAATTTTATACATCTTAAAATAAATATTTCTTCTACATTTTCGGTAAATGAAAAACCTCTCTTGTTTTAAAAAATAAAAAAATATTTATCTGAAAACATTATTTAAAAATTGAAAAATGTGTTAAAATTTCATTATATGAAAATTGTAAAATATTTTTTGAAATATTTTCAGAATACAAGGGTTTAAGAGTGAAATAATGTCATATTTAATTAAAAAAAACTTCTTAGTCATTTGATGTACCCAAAATTATAAATAAGGAAATATTAATAGAAAAAATGATGAGTTACGAGAGGAGAATAAAAATAAAGGGGAATATTCCCCATTTAATATATAATTTCCCTTAATTTAAATTCATGAATGAATAATACCTATTAAAATAAGAATGTGAAAAAATTAAAAATATCATAATATTGAAGTGTGAATTAACCAAAGAAATAACTATATGTATAAAATTTGAATCCTAATAAAATACTTCGATATAAAACATAATATATTAATAGTTAATTACTTATATAATATTAGAAAATCAATGATAATGAAGACTTAATATAACAAAATGAGAATAAATTGATTTATGAACTTCATTATAACATGGTTAATTTTAAGTCGAACCCCCATAAATAACATAAATTTAAATGTAGAATTCCGTGATTTATTAATAAATCATGATAATAAATTTAATAGTGGTATTATATACACCATATAAAATGAATTTTTTGTATAACATAACAATATTATTTAATGGATGGAAATTTGGTTGAGGTCCCTTTCATCACACTTACTTTTGGACGATCTAACTTTGACCTCATGTATAATTCATTTAATAATGATTTTAATTTTTCATAGAATACTTTTAATATTTATAATATCTTATATGACCATATAATAAAATTTAACAACATTTTTATTAATAATAATATAGTATTTTTGTGTTTCAGGTGTTAATTTCCCTGTTTTCTAATCTAATTATTGATATGAAATTTTTGGTTCTCGAGAATATTATTTAATTATTTAATATAAAAAATGGTATTAATACTATAAATATATTTTTTACATATAAATTTATAATAATTATCCAAATTTCTACATGGATAAAAGATTATATCACCTTATAGAGATAGTAGAGTATTTATGCACTAGCGGCGTTATAATGTTTCTAACAGTGGAAAGGGAAAAAAATTTGGTGATATATTAATTATAAAATATTATTATCATGAAATATATATCATATATATTCATTAAATTTATCATTATCACATTCCTTTTAATGTGTAATTTAAAAATTAATCTCATCGCTTCGTGAGGCGGTATTCCGCCATACACATGAGTGATGTTATCGTAGTTAAAACGAAAGAGAATGTACGATGGTATATATTGTATTATAATTAAATAATTATAATAATATCAAAAATAGTATATATATTTATATAAATTAAACCCATAATTACATATAATATTGAGATGCGTTGATGGAAAATGATTTACATTGTTTCATGAGGCGGTAGTCCTCCCTACACAAGATCAAAGATTTCATTTCCCACTTGATGGAGAAGAATATGGATACTGGAAAAAATATAACATAATAAACTCTCATTATATGGTAAATAGTAATTTAATTATACTATATATATAGACCAATTTTTTAAGGGGTTGAAATAAGAAATAAAATAAAATTGATTGTTTCGTAATGTCTCCTCTTCTTTGGATGACCTCTTTTGGATTTCACAAAAATAATTCACTGATAATATTTATGATAAAACCATGGGATATAAGATTATTAAAGGTGATTAAATAATTTATTTTTCATTGTATTTGATAAAAAAAATTAATTTTCAAGAGTGAATTGGTAGAACAGTGGGTGGCATTTTATAAGCGAGTAGATTACACACATGTAATTTTTGAAAAGAATCAATTACAACCTTGTTTTTATCATGCTAAAATCAAATAAAATGGATAATTACATAACCATGTAGGTACAAAAGTAAAAATATTTCAAATAAATTTTTGTATTAAAATTTTTTAGGTTATTTTATCCCATAACTCATTTAGTTTAACCCCTATAAATCAGTTTTACACTAATAATTGCATTTAATTATTACTTCTTTCACTATTAATTAGGGTAAAAAATTAAGTTAAACACATTAGGTAATATAAATTATTTTAATATATAATTAATCATTGAAAAAAATGAGAAGATTTTTTTGATAATAATCTATATTATAAACAATTCATCAAAAATTGAAACAATTTCAGCAAAATAAATAAAAAACACAAAAATATAATTTTTATATTATGTTCTGAAAAAATAATTTATTATTATAAAACAATTATTAAAAAAGTTTATCAAAATTATTTTTAAAGTATGTTCTCAAAGTGTGACAAAATAGAATTTTCGAAAATATAGTTTTTCTGAAAACATTTTTTTAAAAGATTCTTATTTTGTTTATTATAAATATATATTCGTAGTTATAATTATTTAGTTATTAATATTAATTAAAAACAAAATAAATTTTGGTTATAATGGTCATGTTTCAAATAATAATATTTTAATAGAGTATTGTGTTTCGTTTAAACTTGGTGTTGCCTCTTTCATAAGATATCGAATAGATTAAATTTTTATTTAAAAAAAATTGAGTGTTACATTAAATATTATAATTAGTTTTTAGAATCATATAAGATATCAAATATGTTATTCCACTTTTAAAATCACTAGGTGTATCATAAACACATGGAATTACTTAAAATGTTAAAAAAATATTGTAATTTTCTTTTGTGTGGGGTACAAAATGGATTGGAAATTGATGGTAATATAATATATTGTCTATTTATATTTTAAAAAATAAAATTTATACATGTTCAAGTGAAATATATACTGTTATCTATTAGTTTACCCCCTGTTAAACTGATTGTCACCTTTAGAAATGTGATTAAGTTTTACCATAGTTACTATTCATAATTAAAAAATTCAATTTTACATTGTTAACTAATATTAATTATTCTGATTATAAATATGGAATAAATATTAAAATATAAAATTTATAAAATTTTCATCAAATAAATTTAATATATTTTCATAAAACTCAATGAAAATCATTTTTATAAATATTACAATTTCAATCTAAAATATGTTTTCTCTATAAAAGATTCTCTATTTTTATTGAAATAAAAATAATAGTATTATTATTAATCAATAGAGGCTATTATTATATAAAAAACCTAAAATAAAATGAATTAACAAAATATTTGAATAATTGACATGAGAAAAATTGTTTTTATTGGAACCAAAACATTACTTTGGTTTCTAAAATCATAAGAATGTTTTTTAAAGTTAAAAAAATAATTTTTATTTTAATAATATTACTTATTAAATATATGTGGGTACTACAAAAAGGATTAATAATCTTATATAAGTGATAGTTATTTTTAAATATATATTTTTCGTTATTTAACCAAAAAATAAACTATTTCTGAAAAATCCCTGTAAATTTAACTATAGATACTTTTAAAAAGTTTAATTAATAATTTAATTTTATTTGATCAAACTAAATTTGTTAGATTTTTTAATTTACGTTATAATCAAGTTATTGAATAATTATATCTATATTGTGTTATAGTTTTTCTAGATATAAAATTTATCTTATTATAATGGAATTAACTATGTTACATTCACCCCCCTAAAAAATTTTCATCCATGAAATTTGAAAAATATAACCTCATGAATAGATTTTTATAATACTTTATCTTAAATTTTTTTAGGTTCCCACCATACCTATTCAATTATATGATATCTAGAAAGAGTCTTTAAAAATAATGTTTTTTGAATCCTCACAACTTTTTATCTACTATCAAGAATCATGATGGTATTTTTATAGTAAGGTAAATCATGTTATAATTATATTTACTCAAAGGCGTGCACATGAATTTATAATGCCATATAATTAAAAAATAATGAGATATAAAACAATATCATGAACATTATAGAGGCTTGGTTTAATTTACAAAACGTTTTCTATAGCTATAATTCATTGAATACAATCAAAAATCCTGATATACTTAGGGATTATATTCCCTTTCTGGAGGACACTTATAACTCTCTTCAATTAAGATATCTACAAGAAAATATGAACTCCCACTTAAAATTATAAATTATTTTTTTTGGTTATCCACATAAATTATATTAATGTTTGTATAATTCCATAATATTATTCTGATTAGTCTTCACATTTACTATTTCCACCTCCATTATATCTGGTCCAATATGAATCTTTTCACAAAATTCATCCCAATAAGATGGAGTTTAATGAAGGACCCTAGAAAACCCATTGATGGGATAGGTGAATTATGGTGTAAAATGTTTCTACAGACATGGAAGATATTGTTACAACTTTGGTAGAATCCAGTTATAACTGTATAACCGAATTTATATGTAAATTAAACATTCACATGTATAGATATATAGAAAAATTTGTACTTGGATCACTACTAAGGGATAGTCTAATGAGAATATGTCGGCAGTGTGTTGGCCTTAATAAAATAAACTATTCATTGCAATTTGTTGAATAAATATGTCCAGACACATTCAATATATTCCAGTCACACTATATTTACATGATTTTGGGGATTACCATCTATGTTCCTCAGAACAGATCTGTTGACTCCCCCTAAATTGTGGCTCTAGAGAAGCTTTACATAGTTTATTGAATTGAAGGTCACATCCAAAGACTTATATTGATTTCTTTATCCATATCATGAATGAGAGTCTACATTCATATAATTTTATAATTTATTCACCTGAAATCACTGATCATAGAAGACAGATATTTCATAACAGAATGAAGATCAATATAGCAATTGTGGAAAACACCAGCTCTTGTGCACATGTTTTGGTATTGTCCCGTAAAATGTATTTGACTAATCCCATATCCTTGTTGCAACATCACAATGAGATTCACTAGGTATCGATCGACTCAATTATCATTTTAACATTATATTAACTATGCATAAGACATCTATGAACAAATCTTTCTTGTGGGAGAGACATCAAATATTTATTTGGAAAAATTTCTTAGTCCAGAATTGGAATTGCCATATATTTATAGACCTGAATAACCCTGTGCATAATTTTTTTTCTTGTCAAAAACCTATGCACCTAATTCTGAATTTTGTTTCGCATTTAGAGTATAATACCCTTCTGCACAACTCATGCCTTTTCTATATATTAGAGCAATAAAGCTAAAACTACTCTTTTATGCAACTCATTTTTATCGTCGCATTAGGCATGAGATATTATTTCAAGAAAAAACTAATCTTCCACAAAATTATTTACATTCCTATATTTTGATGACAAAAAAAAGAAATAAAATATCACACCTCTTACATTACAATGAAAATGAACACAAACAAGCCTCCATTTTTAGTAATAAATTTCCTCGATCTAATATTGGACACATCATAATGAAAACAGATAAATATTGAACCATTTAAATACATTATTGGAAAATATTATTATATAATAATTCTAATAAAGGTAAAGATGAATCCCAAATAAATTTAAAGTAATTTGAACATGTCCTAAAAATATATTCTAATTTATGTAATTTTATTTCAGACCTCCCATTAGTTTAGTGATGATAGGAGGTTATCAAATATAGCACAACATTGGAAGATCAAAAATATTTTTAAATTTTGATGAAAACCATATATAATTATCAAATAATGTCAAAATAGGTGAATTAGTAATTTTATATACATTATTATTATATATATTCACAAGGAACTAATTAGTTTTATGTTCCCTAATAATGAGTAAATGTGCAGTCTTACTAAGGCAATCAATAATAACCCTTATTGTATCATTGATTCTAGGAATTTTTTAGAATTGTAGTGATATATTCAATTATAACATCATCCTAATTCCACACATGAATATAGGTTTCATTAATCCATAATGATATTTTCTTTAAACCTTTAAACACTACCAGGCCAATAATATTGATACATAGACAGTAATATTCCATTACATAATTTCCCAAAAAAATGTTTTGTCAAATAGTGAAAAAATTTAGTTCTAAAAATGTTTATAGAGAAATTTGGGATATGAGATTTATATTATAATTGAATTTTCAACGTAGTCAAGGAAGAAAAATATATACTTTTTCCATATTAAATATAAAATCTTAATAGTTGAATTTCCACTACTTTACATCATTCGAATATTAGATTTTATTTTGAATGTTGTAATCATCAATCTAGGGACATCTTATTTTCACCCAAAGGATTATTTGGTATTCATTTAGAATAAAACCAATGTTTCCCAATCATTGACGATCCCCATATCAGAATTTACTAAATCCAAGAATATGATATCTTTTATATTCATAATTTTTTTATAAACCCCATTATATTTCTTACTCAACATATCAAACATCGTGTTTTCATTCATAGGGTGGTAGTGTATTGATAAATAACAATCTTTGTGAGGTTATATCCATAAATTCTCCACAATATGATCTATTTTTCGGGAGAAGATAAATCTTAAACATTTTTTTGTCTGTTTATGCTTCAAATAATTTAGCATAAAGGTCATGCCTCTATGTCATTATTATAATGATTACAAAGACGAAATAATTATCACGAGTTGGATAATAATGTTCATGAATCGTTAAATTCATTTATGTATAAAAAAACTAGTTAATTCGATATAAGGACACATCCAATTACCTTCTATGATTCATCAATATATTTCACAAATACATTCCATCCAAATAGTAAATTTAATATCTAAAGAGGGGTATGATTTACACAGAGATGGGTGGGTGAATTAGTGTAGGACCAAATAAAATTTATAATCCCATTATCTATTTTCATTTAAATTTTTTACTTGTTATGGTGGTTGAATTATTCTCATTCTGCCTATATACATTCATTATTTCTTATACACTTCCACACACACATAGACAAGATGAAAAATGTTTTACAATATTCATCTCATGTTACAAGAAGAATAATCCTTGTTATGTTATGGTAATACTGATAGTAATGCAAAAAACTATTAAAACCATATAAGTATTATTCCATTACCTAATAAATGTGTAGATTGGGTATCCCACACACTTTATTTTGGAAAATCCCTCACACTGGTTCATCCCATACCTTTAAAATTTAATATTGGTGAAATTAAAAAAAATCATTTCAACACAATTATTAAATGATATCTTATTGTTGATATATTTCCCCTTATTCTTCAGCACTTGTACATTACAATGTCTCTAATTCATTTTGTATTTAGAACACTCCACAAAACAACTGCTTTTTTCATCATTGTATAAAAATGATATGCCACTACAACTTCTTCCACTAACCTTCCTTTTCTTATACTTATTACTTTTCTTATTCTATATAGAAAGGTGTATATGGATATATTATTCTATCATATTAATTATTTCTTTATTAGTATAATAATTATTTAACATTATACATTCTTCAACATTATTATCTCTATGAACATCATGACCAAATTAAAAAATTATTTTCATTTTCCTTATTCTTCTTATGAGAACAAATATGCTGATTAATTAATTCTCTCCTCAATCATTCCCCCATTTTTATTAATTTTATAACATACTAAAATGGTTCTTATTTTCCTCTTCAACTCTTTGGGTGGAATATTACTGATCAAATTTAGTTATATTTCATTGTGTTCAATACGATATAATATTTTCTTTAAATTATGTATCAGATCAATAACTCCACCATAATAGCTACATCACTCTTATAAAAGAAACAATATATTTGAATTTGATACTAATATAAATAATTATTATTATAGTTTTGGTTACATATTCAAATGACATCATATTATATGTAACACTATGGGATTTATTCTTCAAAACTAAAAATAATTACAATATATTTATTCTTCCATTTAATTCTTTCACAATGAAACTTGAATTAAATAATCATTATTTATTGATATTAACTTCTTTATATTATCCCAAAATTTAACTTCATTATAGTTGTAAGAATCAAAAACTAAGTATCATGATATTATTTCTTAAATTTTATATTAATTACTTCTTGATAAAAATTCGTTAATAAGTCCTCATTTAAAAAAACAAAGGACTTCGATATAGTTCCTTCTCCTTCCCCACACTATTTTCAATAATTGAAACATATCATACATTATTTATAATAAACAAAACCACTAACTTCCATGTTTTTAGGTATTCATGTATTCTACGTGTTCATCAATGTATCCTAGATAATCTCACTCATCATCTGTCTTCGTTCTTCCACACTTTCGATATTTTTCATGAACTCTACAGTAAACCTTGTATGAATGGCCAATCACATATGATACAAAATAACATGAAAAAAATGATCTATGGATGTATATAACATTAAATTTATCATTCATCTTCTATGTATGAAAGCAAAACTTCATGATTGATCCATTTTTTCTGTCACACCCAACCAAATTAGTAGTTAGATAAACATGTAAACATACCAGCAAGAGCTCTAAGAAATCGATATGAAAATATTTTAATATAGAACGGCTTTAGAGGATAATAATACACCACGTGTTCATCTCATATGATTGAAAACTAATATTATAATTAAAATATCATATAATGTCTTCATTAAATGAAATTTACAAGATATATAAAATTTTAAGGCTATTACAGCTCATACCATAGTGTGGTGTAACGTTTTACCATCGAATGATCACTCCTCTTATGCTCATGGTAGTACCTCGTACCATTTCATACTCATAGTAGTACCATAGTGGTATCACATGATGGATCAAAATCATTGATATCACAATGATTTGAGAAACTAATGGTAAAACATTTCGGTATCCCCATTCAATAGAATATAATATTGGAACCTGGGGGTAGTACCTAGATATTGAATTGAAAGAGGTGACTTATTATAGAACATGGTGGTAGCACATGATAGTGGCACCTGGATATAGAACCCAATGATAACACCTCCTTATTTTTCAAAACCACATCATCGTACATGTATATTATCTTGTCTGATGAATATATATCATTGTAAATCCATCATTCATGATATTATAAGAATATCGACTTGATATGGAAAAATTTGATGGATATTTCCTTCAAATGTATTAATCTTAACATAAGATAATCATATTATTGACAATAAACCCTTGAAAATCACAAATTATTCACATTAGACTCAGGAATATCTCTCATTATATTTACTGATCAATACACTTATAGGTTCGAAATGTCAATATGCATTTTTATTCTCCCCCATTCATATCAAACATTAATTTCATTTTAACTTCCATATATTGACTTGAAAAATAATTTAATTTTAAAATTTTCTATTCATTCTTACTTAGAGAAGTACCATAAAACATTCCATACTAAGTCGGCATTATCTATCCTAGGTGTAGTTGTCAATAAATATTTATTTAGGAAAAAATGTTATCTAAAATAAAATTGAATGATACCCAATGAATAGATAAGTCACAATAATATCGTCATGGTTGTCCAATTATATTTTAGGTTGGTAAAAATGATTGATACTACTGTAATATAATTTTATATTAAATATATTCATGAAACTTATATAATAAATTAACAAAAATAATAAATTAATTCAAGTACAAACAAAATGATTTGACCACAGCCTCCAAACTTCTTCATTATTCCTATATCATTACATTGATATAATTAATTTTATCTCTATTTAATTAATAATTGGTTTCTAGAGTGGATGAGAGATAAATAATACATACATATTCAATGAAAATTTAAATATATAACCTTCTAGAATATTTTATTAGTATGTTTTAACTGATTTCAATATCTTATTTATTATTCCTAACTTATCTACAATATAGTGAAACACTCATAAATATATTTATAGTGTTTAATATCATTAATATTGCTTATAATTATTTTTAAATATAGATAATACATCAAAATTTATCTTTGACATGTGGAATAATAAATTTGAAAACTTCCACAACTTCAACACCAATGATATTATTCAATGATTATTATTCAGTATAATAAATATAAAATGAAAACAATATTGTATCTTCATCACCTTTGCAATACCAAATTGAGAACACTCAATCCATGTCATTTTTATCCCCCATGAGTCCATTGTTCACCTTCAATTATCCGCATTATAATAAAATATAAAACACACAATGACTGAAGAATAAGGTGGATCTTCATGTTTCTTAGTGTGATTGGCTAGGTTGTGAATTGTTTATCAATCTTGTTTTTCCTAATATTTTATCCTTCATATTCATAGATCTATAGTCCAACTATTATATTTCTTGAGGAAACATAGATCTTATGACACCTTCCATTCCTTCATATGAGTTGTTTTTTTCATTATCATTAACTCATATGAATCTCTTAGTGTATTGTTCATTATCATAAATAATTATTAATATGATGGAAATATTGTTGAAAATCCTTTGGAAACATGTCCATATTTATTAAATATGTACCACTAATATTCTCTATCAAATTTTTTTTATTTCTTCGACAACCTCTCATAGAATTCATCTTCTTCAAACAGAAACTTCTATTTATCCTTAAGATTATATTTTTCCTATGTTTCCACTATCATTTTTCCATATAAAAATTTAATGTTCAAACAACTAAGATGTATTTTGGATTTTTTAAATTACATATAATGTTTCAAATATACTTCTAATCAGTATTCTTCATAAAATAATTTTTAGATATGACACCCACTTGGTCTTCTTAGAATTTATATGGAATATCAATTTCACTCAATTTAATGTCTATAGATCTTCCATTGGTATTCGTAATTTCATTAGGAGAAATATATTCTATTACACTTCAACTGTTGTCTCAAGTAGGGCTCATATTTATTCAAAAAATCTTCTACAATTATCTCCTTTTTTTCATTTAATACATAATCAGATGTGAATACGCCATTTTTTTTATCATAACCATGACAATAATCGACACAAGTATCATGGAGTGCATAAAATATATTTCACTTAGATAAATTATTGTTGTTGTGTGGATGTTTATTCCCCTTATATGGGTTCATCCCCTTGACCTAGGATTCCTTTGTGCATTTAAAATTAGAGAAATATATCAATAAAATTATGCCCATTTCCCAGATCAGTTATATCACCAACATTGATCCTAAAAAATTTATCTTATTTGATCTTCTATATATTGTCTATATTTTTTAGTATAGTCATCATAACTTTTTTTTATTATTTTTTTATAGGATGCTGGTATCTTATAGAGAAACAAACTTACATAAGTTCTATTTAATCTATCATTGACATGGTGATAAGATTTATATCACTTTTCTTGATCCATATTTTCGTAAATTTTATATTTTACATTTTATATATTTATGGAAATAGTTTTACATAAATCATTAAAAATATGTAAGGATGATAACTTTTTATTCATTAATGATTTATAGATATCATATAGTTATGTGATGATATTATTTCTATATGATAGATTTCATTTTTCTGTAGATTCTTCTATGGTCAATTATGTGGAAAAGAAAGACACATGTCTGACTAAGAAGAATCCATATAAATCAATTCTAAATTATCAAATTGTAATTCTAATTTTAGACACATCAAATTGAGGTAATTATTCTAATCATCAATAAAAACAATTATATCTTCACAATCCTTCATCGTCCTCTCACTTACATGCAATGAAACATTTTCTTATAACAATGAATCGAGGTCCTTTATCCTATTGGAATTTATATCCAATTGAGAATTCATGATATTGATTCTATTTTTTTCTCCTAATGCAATATTTTTATTCATAAAATATTTAGTGGACACATCATTTTTATTATTGTGTTGTTGTAACGTTCTTAGAATTTGAATCATCTCAATATAAGCTCATCAAACTCAACATCTTTCATAGTTACGTGTTTGGATAGCCTAATTAAACTGATATAACATTATCTTAAATACTTATATATGTTATACACACCACCTTCATGTAATGTGATCTATTTATACTATAATTCACAAATACGAAAATTCATTTCATTGAGGAAATAAAGCATTTTATCTTTTAATGATTCAATTGATAAACCATTTGACATATGATCATAGTCACTTGATTGTTCTTATTATGGTAAGTTTAATATAAAATGTACATAAAATATAAGACCAAACAAATCTCAATAGATATTTTATGTAAAAATAATTTCCATATCCTTTGGGTACATTTGACCATAAGTTCTTCTCTTTCCACGATTGAGCATACTTCTTTTCATGGTGGTCGTGAAAATTCATCCTCTTTTGAAAAGATTAAAAACATCTTCATATTACTTTAATATATTTTTGTCATATTCAACATATTATTGTTAAGATCTAAATTTCCATCAGATATAGATAATTATTCATCAAAACAAAATGTCCATATATAATATAAAATAAATTAAAATCTAAAAATGATAATAACTTAATTATAGAGAATCCAATTTATGGGGAACCTTAAATTATGATAGAAATGTTAGAGTCATTGAGAAAATATGATTTATTTTGAGAGGGGTGAATTTTCGGAGTTCCAAATAATATTTTTTTACCCTTTATATCTTTTATATTACCTCTTTCACTAGTTAAGGATAATGATTTACTCACATTCTTACTCCTCACATTCCTTCTGTTTATGATACTACAAAACACAGAGGCCAAAAATAAGTACAATGAATTAGAAGGTTCACCTGTCTGTATGAAAAGGCTAATAATTGGTATGATTTGATAAAAATATTGGTTCAAAAACCCTCTATAAAGACTATGTGATTATTACACTATTATCTATGGAAAATGTATTATGTGTATCTCATACACTTTTAAACTGCATCCCAAACTCTGATAGATACTGTACCTTTAAAACATAAGATAGGGGAAACATGTTATTCTCACAAAAATAGATAATTATATATTATTATTTATGTTTTTATTCTTATTATACGTACGTTTTATATTATAATGAATTTTCTTCTATTTTAATGCATAACATCTCACACAACCTATTTTTTCACCATAGTAAAAAATTTATTTAAAAATAAATATTTTAATGTTTCCCTTTTTTATTGTATTCCTCTTATATTATGTATATATGAGTATATATATTTTAATACTTTTTATTATTCCTTTACTATTATCAATAAAATAAACTTTAATGGATCTCTTCTACTCTTTTCCACCCTCAGTGAACTACATGACCCAATCAACTAATTCATTTAACTCTTCTTCTCAGTCATTTACAAAAATATGTGAACAATAATTTAAAATATTATCTCTTATTATATATTTATTCTTGGGTTCATAATAGAGTAAAATATATGTTATTATCTTATTCATCTCTTTGGGATGTATACGAATAACTTGAGTCATGTCTTCATATTCTGCTTCGATATGAGTAGGAACTTTCTTAAAAACATTATTTGAGGAAAAAATCCACCACAATAGATACAAAATTCTTTTATGGCATAAAACACACACATATAAATATATTATAATAAAAATTATGAATTTTTTTATAATTTGAAATTATCTCCTCTTTCATATAATCCTCCATGATTTCTTCTTCAAAAATGTGCATAACCAAAATGAAGTTATTCTTCATTTTAATTTGGAGATAATGAAACACAAATTAACTACTAATTAATTATGGATATTATTTACTATATAATATCCTAAAATTAATCTTCCTTAATGTTTCTGGAGTCATAATCCAACTATATATATATTATTCATTAAATCATGGCTTAATTGAATTGTCATGATTAGTCTTCAATAAGTTCCCATTTAAATACTCGAAGGGCTTTAATATTCTTCCTTCTCATTCTTGATGAATTTTTTAATATCTAAAATATACCTTGATTCATTAAATATCTATATAAATATTATATATCACATTGTTATGTACCCACTCTATGTACATGTTCTTTAGCAATGCCCAAATAAGCTCAAACAACCCCTATTTTCTTTCCCCCACACAATAAACATAATAAATGATATCCATAGTAATCCATCATTGATGGGGTAAGTATCGTGGATAGAGAATAGCCTGATGAAGTATGAATATGGGAGAAATTAGTTATCTCATTCATCTTTGAGGGATTAAAGAATCATTGAATGATTGATGGATCATTTTGATCACACCCAATAAGATTCGTAGCATGGGAAACAAGTGACCAACATAGTTCTATATCCAAGGAATCACACATGATAATAAAAAAAATATAAATATTATAGGTGAAAAAATTTCAACCCTTGTTATCTAATATTCATAAAAATTTATATTAATTTATAGATCTATTAAATTCATGTAAGGGGCATGGTATATCCTCCCACCATCAAGAAATAAAACCTTGTATCATTGAGAGGAAAAAATTTATATCATTGAGAAGTAACACCTTATACCATCAAGTGGTTACACCTCCTTATCTCATGATAGAACCTCCCATTATCAGATAATCATGGTATGAACTCAATGGGAGAACATCCATGGTCAATCAGTGACAATTGAACCCCATGGTATCACATGTCTATAGATCCTAATGGTTGCACATGGATGTAGAGTTTGATTGTGGAACCTGGAGGATGTACCATTTGAGAAAACCTAATTGTGTAACATAGTGATAATACCTACCGGTATAACCTGTAAGTGGAACTTGGGGTGTATTAACACATTATTTTCAAATCTACTTCTGCATCCAAGTATATTTTTTTATTGTATTTTATCATGATAAATGTATCTTTTTCAAACAAAATCCTTCAATAGTATTTTATATACTTCAACCAATGTATTGGGATATCTCCATAAATTTGAGTATTATTTATTTCATATTGAAATTCTTTTGAATATCAATCATTGAAGAAAATAATAATTATACAAACTATTATTATTAGTAAAATAAATATTGGTGCATTGAAAAATGTCCTCCTTCATAATTATAAAATTTCTTTATATTATTCTTACCATATGAACTCCCTTCATGTGAAAGCATGCCTAATGGGTTAGCTAATCATGATTTTCTGATCAGATCATTGATAATGGCCTACTAATCAATGTAAAGTATTGAAGTTGATTATATTTATTATAATTTTCCATTCCATAACATCTTTTATCCATTGATTGATTAATTGACATTATATCTTTTGAGGAAACATTCCCTAGAAATGGACCTTTTTGAACCCATATTTAAAATTTACTAAATTTTCAACATAACTCATTTCATAAAAGAGTATTATGAATAATATGTAAGTTACTCTTATTACCATCATAGATTTTAGATTATACCATGACATCATTAATAACTTACACAATGACGTTTTTATGATAATTTTTTAATACTCTATTTATCCAATGTATAAAAAGATTGGGTGTATTAGTTAATCTTAATGGAACTACTATAAACATTTAATTTCCAAACCATTTATGAAATTATATCTTGGAAATATTTTCCTTATATACCTACAGATGATGATACAAAGAAAATCCATTGTAAAATATTTATCTTCATAAAGTTAGCCAAATAAGAAATCAATACAATAAAAATGGTGCAGGTTTTTTATCGAAATAACATTGATTTACCAGTAAAAAATATATAACCTCATATAAGAATTTTTATAATTAATAATAATTAAATGGGCACCACATGGTGAAATAATTAGGTGTTTAAATTCCTAATCACATAAATCTAGTTACTATTTCTTGAGTTTCAATAATTACACTATGGAAATCTTATAGGGAGACTTAGGAATATGTTCTGCAAAAAGGATGAGATCAATGTAAAACTAAAATTCACACTCCGGTTGATGTCAATGTAGTTTATCAAAAAAAATCAACATTGTATTCATAAAAAAACTATATCCTCAATTTTAAGGATACCTTTCATACTCAGTGGTTGTGTTTACTCTTATTCTATAATAATTTCATTAAGGAGGGCTACTTGTGGCTGATCTAGGAATAATGAAGATGATACATTATCCCATTTGAAGATGTAACCTACCAAACCTCTTTAATATATTTACATGTTAAGGGTTCTACTAGCCTTAGGGGACCATCCCAAGAAACCAATGACTGATAATTAATTCCAAGGGATTCAAAGTGTAATGGGAGGAGGGTGTGAATTCCCTGTTAGATATAAAATAACAAGATATAAGAAACAATATAAATCTTATCCTCTATACGATTAATTAATAAATAGTAAAAATGATATTTCCAAAGAAACGTACAATATCAGAGTGACAATAGATATCGAAAACATCCCTAAAAGATCCAAATACAACAAGAACCCATGATTCCCATGTGGAATCATAATAATAAACACCCAACAAAATCCATCATCCAATGCGTATTCCATGACCATAGTATGAAGAGTCATCACTAGGGAAGTACAATCCATTTCCCTTTTCTATGTCATGATTGATGATATCTTCAAATAGAAAAATTTTACAATGTATGGGGGGTAAGTATACAAACATTTAGATTTTACTAAAGACTTCCCTACACATGAAAATACTAAAAGAACTAGTTAAAAAATTAATATAAAATAGCTGAATAATTATCCCAGTTTATATAATCCATAAATAAAACCCACGGGTAATCATTAAAATCATTTATCATAAGAAATTCTATTTAATAAATTAAAATAGTTCCGATCAAAACATTGTGAAATATTCTTGGAAACAAAAACTATTACATTAAAAAATTCCACATTATTCATAATACCCATCCCAATGATCCACACACATGCTCCCACACATAGAACCATCCATTCCAAGAGATTGTTCAATTTTCATGGGATATTTCTGGTCGATCCACCATGTTTTCACAATGTGCGCTATAACAAGTTCCCCAATAGCACATTCCTATTATCCAGGGTCACACCAAAGACATAAAATAATTAATAAAATGTATTCCAAATTACATTTCATGTTCCATTTCAAATAATATAACTATTTTATAAAACAATTTCATCAAACAACATTCTTTAGTAAAAATAATATAATAAATTTTAAACTATAATTATTAATTTATAATGAAATATGTTTTCCAAATTCATAAAAATATGCAAATTAGTAACACATAAAGCTCAATGGTTTTTCAAAAATAAATCTACCAAATTTCATAAAAATTAAATTAAATATATATTACAACACCAAACCATCATAGTCAAGAATCGTGGAGATGAGGGAGAATCCACCCACTTCTCAACAGATAGTGAGAAAAATAATTTTAGTAAGATCGTATAGATCCGAAATTTGATATTATTACCTTTAATAAGCCCAATATAATATCATCAAGATATAAAATAGAGAATATTTTTTTTGAATACATGTTATAATAACATGGGTGAGATAAAAGAAGAGGATCTAAGGAGAGAATGTGAAAATGTATACTTAATGATGAATTTGGATCATTAAGGAATGTTGATTTGATAAAGGTTCCCTATGGATTAAAAGGAATCACCATGGGAGCCAACAGAGGATAGAGAATCTCTGGTCTTGGGAGAATAGGGAAAAAATGAGTGATATAGTGTCTTAATCAATATTAAACCACAAAAATATAGTCATTAAGTAGACATTGTAAGGTTAGGTTGCATGGTTTATTAGACCATGTTACAATAATTCACATTATATTGGAATATACAAGTATCAACATGGTTTACACCACACATTTGGAAGAAATATGGACTTATTATGTAGTTCTACTGTCTCTATCCCACACCCAAAATGATTGGCTTACATATTTAGACAAATCATGAACCAACTATGCTTTTACCTCTATTTCATATTATAAGGCTTCACCTAGACACTTTCAAAATTTTACATAACTATACACCAACCATGTTATAGAATAAGGGCTCTAAGAAAAAGTTTCATCGTTTATTGGTTTGGGTTCATGATTTCTACTAATAGTGGACAAATCATGTACGTCTATAAACACCAAAAAAATATGAAAAAACTTCTTAATACGACCTGAAACATAACCCAATTAATATATAATCTTAAAATAAAAAATAATAGGGTATTGTACCATAAATTACCCCCACCATGGGCCATTTTTTCATTAGAAAAAATGATTTTAGCAGTGGTATGGATAGTGTTCAAATCATTAATATAACATTTCCATTTTTTCTCACATGTCTCTTCTGGATCTGATAATGAATCCTTAAAACCCATACCAAATTGATGATTTATGTAATAAATATTTTATCTCGACTATACCAAATCTATATTTCCATAGAAATCGACATATAATCCTACTCAATAACCTGATGGACCCATTGAATCATTATTTTAGGATCAGGTTGGTAATTCATAAATTAAGATACATGGAAAAAATTATGCATTAAACTAAACATTGCCCAAAATTCCAACTGGTAAAATACATAGAAATCATGTGAATATATGTAAAAAAGGTACAATGTACCATGGATAAAACAACTCATTATTACCAAAATAATGATTCCAAATCCATGGAGTAATTCTCAAGACAACATTATCACTCAACTAAAATGAAAACGGTTAACAATGGTGATCCATATACAATTTTATATGACTCTGAGATATCACCATTATTTTTAAAATCATAATAATCTTAATGTAACACCCCGAGCTTCCACGATACGCTTCTCATTCAATAATGCAATAGCTTGCATTGTACGCAAGTTCGAGTTCTAACACACCGCAACTAATCAAAATAGCCGTTATGAATAGTAAGAACCACCTTTTATATTTATAGAAATTTTATATTTCAAAATGGACTTCATTTTTGTATTCCTAATATTGAAATTAGACTATGTTGAATTTTTTGTAATTTTCCGAGAACTTCCAAATTTGTATGAATAGTGAAAAATACTTAAAACAACTTTTTTAATAAAAATAATTAATAGTGATAAATTATACAATTTAGTGGTTTTAAAGTATAATTGGAATATATTTTTATCATTTTATCCAATGGTGGTCATTAGAATTAATTTGACATTGAAATTGGACATAAACAATTGCCAATCTTTTGATATAAATTGTTTCTTAAAAACACGCTATTTGTTGTAACAACGGGAATTAATTATAAAATTAATTAATACAACTTATATGTTTGGAATTTTGTAAAATAGACATCATTTTTGAATTCGGAATATCAATTATATCTTAGGGTGAAATTTTGGCCTTATTCTGAAAAACTTCAATTTTTGATGAATAGTGAAACCACTAAGTGGTAGTTAAATAACTGATTTTTCATTTAAATGAAATATTACGACTTCTGTGATTTGATTTTCAAAAATCCGACATACATGGTTGTCATTAAGAAGTAAAATGTGGTTCAATGAGATTAAAATAATTTTTTGGTGAATAGTAACTTTTAAGTTCTTAATCGCGATTAGAGGTAATTAGTGTAGTTTAAGGTACAAATAATGTTTTTATAATATGAGATGAGCATGACACTTGTCCTACTCCTATTGGATGAGTCATGGCCGACCAAGACAACCCATGGGTCAACTTGGGGACCCCATGGAGCCACTTTAGTTGGAAAATGACATTAATATATATTTATTTAATGTTAAAATTAAATTGACACAAACATGAGTTTTTTTACTAATAAAGTTTTTAAGTGGGGATAAACAAGTCCAAATTTTGATTATAAATATTCATTAGAAAGATAAAAAGATTTCCTACATCATAGTATTTTTTTTATAATTTTTAGACATTAAATAAATTAAATTATTTATGACATCATGATGATGCAGTGATGACCTCATTATTTAACGATTTAAATAAAATGAGAAGATAATGCAAAATCCAAGGCTTACACTGGTCCAAAGCCTATTGGATGAAGATATTTCGAAACCTTATCACCTTATCCTATAATTATATAAGTGTGGGACCTTTAGAATCCGAAAAGCATTGTGAAATAATGTAACATTTCAATCTTTCCAAAAGTGCCCCTCCTCTCCACTTATAAAAGGCCCCCACCTCTCCCACCTAATTTACACTTTCAAGCCATTTGGCTCGGCCAACCTCTGCCCAAATACTCTCCCAACTTCCCCCTATTACTCCTAGAAGCCTCACTTTGGGCAGAACTCTTCCCAAGGAAGCCTTTGGCTCAAATCGAAAAGAGTTACCCGATTTTGAGGTAATGTCTTCTCTAATGTTGTTTTGTTTTATTTTTCTTCTCCAACCCCCTAAACTCTTTTTATTCATTTCTTTTGTAACAACACCAGTATCCTCAATATACTAGGATGTTTTTATAAGAAGGATTAGAGCTACACTTACACACACCTACATCTAATGGTTAAAGAACATACGGTTTCTGTGGATGGCGAATTTCTGCCTCACGAAACGATGATTGTTCAACACTCATATAACACCTTCAAAGGTGGACATTAAGATGTCACTATATTTATATATGATATATAATGTGTTTATGTTTTACTTATGCTTCTGTATTTCTCATTTATGGCTTACTTTAGGATTTCCATTATGGGTAAAACACGATAATTTCATTTTAGGCAGTGCGGACTACCGCCCCCTCAAAGAGATTTGAATCGTTAATGCCATATGTGGGATGTATAAAGGATGGAGTAAATGGTATTATACACTATATTATACTGGAATTATATTATACATTTATATAATTATGATTTAGTTCCATTAAATATGAAATTGAAATGAAAGTAACGTTCATGCGTACGTACGGCTTACCGTCTCCATGAACGGTGCATTTCATTTCTTACCTCTAAATGTTACGTAATATTATAAATGAATGTATATACTGGATATATAAGATATATATGACATCTAAATCATGAATATAATTCTGGATATAATGGATATTTCACCACATAAACAACTTGTAATTATAAGAAGCTTATTGTTGACTCAAGTACCAAAGATCGACAAAATGACCGTTATTAACTTAAATAATTACATAATGTTCATATCATTGTAATAAGTGATATAATAAAGATAATGAAATTGAAAATGGTTCTTAATAAGGTATATATTAACTCTAGTTTATTATTCAGGAGGTTAAAGAACGGTTGAGTCAAGTCAGACACGAGTTAAGGGAACTTCTTAACCCAATTTCCATTCTTTGGGTTAATCTCCTACTTTCAAATTATGTTATGATATTATTAAGTCCTATCTTGTATTTGTACTTTCTTTATGTGTACTTATAGTGAATACACATAATAGATCTATTTTATTTTAAAAATGATCTTTTTAAGGACTTCATCTCAATCTCCTTTCATTGAGGCATATTTCGTTTTATACACAACTTTCTTTTATACGGTGTATAAACCCCTTTGACTTTTACGTTTATTCAAAAGGAATCTTTTTTATACGAAGTGTTTTACTAAACGACAAAAGGGAATGTTTTTCTTTCCATACTTATGCGGCGACAACGACTTCTCCGCCGCCGTGACCATTATTTGAGTTTCGGCTTCCTCTACAGGCCATCATTTTTTTAAATGAAAAATAAATACAAAGTTTTAGCTTTCTTTTATTTTTGTATTGAAAATGGTTTTGAAAGCGTTTTTATTATATCAATGTGTTGTATTTATATCTTTTGATTGAAATGTGGAAATGTTATGTTTCCTTTATGCATGTTTTATGTGATACGATTATGTTATGGTTTATGACATGTTTAAACCTATTCATATGAGGAATGCATTGGACTTAATAAGTGACGGGTGGAGCCCGCTATAGCTCCTCGATGCATCAGCAGGTCTCATGAGACAAACTAGTGTCTTGGCACGAGGCCTTGACAAAATCTTATTTGTGGTCTTGGCACGAGGCCTTGACTACGTGGTTATGATAGTCTGGCATTATGCATTCCATCATTATGAAAGTGGTTATTGATATTGCATGTGATTATTCGACCAGTAGAATATCCATGTGAAGAAGTAAATGGAATTATCTCATTTTACTTTTGCCATATTATGTTGATGTTCAAGTTTAAAAGGCTTTTGTTTTAGTTATACATTGCCTTAAATGTTTGTGTTTATTTATGAAAGCTTCCGCAATATTGTTATCTTTACTGAGCATCTGAGCTCACCCCTTTCAATGTTTTAATATTTTCCAGGATGTGAAGAAGTATTTTATGAATGACCTGCAGGGATAGTCAGAAGAGGATATGAGTGTGGACTATGGAGACCATGTTATTGTAGTTTGTTTACTTTTTGGATGTAATGAAAGACTTATGAATGTATCTAGTGTTTCCATGGATTCTAACTAATCGGTCTTTCGAGACTTGATCTTTTGTGATCATGCCAATGTTACGAAGTAACACACCGGCTCTGGGTAGCTGGGGTCGGGGCGTTACAGTTGGTATCAGAGGCAGTTTAGTACTAACCTTGGAAGCTATATTTAGATAAACTCTGATTAGAGCACATAGCCCAAAGATAGACTTTGTGGATTAGTATAGAAGAACTTCCTAGAATTTTGGTATTATAGAGATGTTATGAGTTTTCCGAGCAATACATCCCTGTCTGGATACGAGCAGGTAGAGGCGGCTCTGGCACAGATGTTCCTAGGGGTAAAACCCGAAAACACCGCTTTGAGCTAGACTCGAACGGGAACTGGTGCACGACAACGGGCCTTGCTGCACTCTTGGTTACGACACTCCCGGGGGATATGCTTAGGATAACTCTCATTTTCTTTACAAATCATTATGAAGGGTTTATGAGTATATACTTCCTCAAAGAAAACATTTTTATGATTATGGATTATATCCATAAATAGTTCAATTTATGTTAAGTGTTTTATAAGTATGGGATTATGTATTTTGATTCATAAACTGATCTAGTTTATGCCATTGTTTAGAAATGGCACCTAGTGGAAGAACTGGAAACCATATCAATGCACGCACTCCATGTAGGGATTGCCCTCCTGCTCAAGATAATTATAGTGGGGCTGGTTATGCAACTGGTGCCGATCAGCTAATCACCATACTGGGACAACTTACTCAGGTTATGAATAATAACCTTACCCGTATGGAGCACCCTGATCCACAGCGTGGAGGATCAATGTTAGATCGATTCATGAGGCAACAACCACCAACGTTCAACGGGAGTACAAATCCCTTAGTAGCCGAGCAATGGATAAATTCCCTTGAGAAAATATTTCAGGCTTTGAGGAGCAGTGAAAGGGAAAAATTTATTATGGCAGTTTACCGCCTCACTGGAGATGCCGATCAATGGTGGTCACTAATTCAAAACACAAAGGAAGATGATGAATTAACAAACATGGAATGGAAGGAGTTCAAAGAGCTGTTCTTAGAAAAATACTTTCCTAGAGACCATCGAGCAGATATGGAAAGGCAATTTCTGAGTCTGAGGCAGAAGGAGGATGAGAATGTCGCAAAGTATGAGGCTAACTTTACAAGGTTAGCAAGGTATGCTGCAGATTACATACGTAACCCAAGGAGTAAGATTGATCGTTTCTTTGATGGGTTAAAACAATTTCTCCGTCGAGCTTTGGTATCACAATCCTTATCATCATACGAAGATATTGTCTCGTGTGCTATCAAGACAGAAAATGAATTCTCTAAGTCTTATGACAACAAAGTAAAGCAAGAGAAGAAGAGAACAGTGGAACAAGAGACAGATAAAGGGAAAAAGGGAAAGAAGGATTTTCCATTATGTGATAATTGTGGGAAGAATCACCCTGGTACTTGCCTAAAAGGAATGAGAGTTTGTTATAAATGTGGAGAAAAGGGTCACCAGGCTCGTGATTGCAAGGGAAAGAAAGAGGCTATCAAAGTTGAATGCTACAATTGTAGAGAAATGGGTCATTATGCAAATGAATGTCCTAAGCGTCAGGGAAACTTACCTCAGAAAAGGCCAAGGGATCAAGGACAATCTTATGCTGTTACTACAGTTGAAGCAGAATAACTAATGTATTGGTGCTTTTGGACTCAAGGATTATATTCTGGTTATAAGAATAATGTAATATATATATATGGATTGTACTGCAGTACTTTTGGATTTCAGTAAGGTTTTAATATGATTAAGGTAATCATATTTTTAGTATGTGACAATAAGAGAAACTTTTCTTTGTTTGGGGAATCTGATGTTACAATTGATTTTGGAATTTAGAGACCTTTTAGAGAAAGTCTGGATGAAGGTATTTTGGATAACTATAAAGGTTGGGGTGGATTAAGTTGAACTTTGGATAGTATTGTTTAAGGTTAAAACATTTATGAAGATTATTTTTGGAATAGTATAGTACTATATTTTTTAGGAAAAGGACAACCTGCAGGGTGGGGAATAACCCGTCGCGTCGGACAAAGCTGCAGGAATCGAACCCACAACCATAGTGCGACAAGCCTTTATTTCCTACCACTAGCCTACAGGAAGTCCCTGGTTATTACAAAATAGTTTTACTAATCTAAATGGTATGTGTTAACATTTTGAACCTTATACAATTAGGATAAATAGAATATTTTTGAGTTCTGTTACCATTTGGAGTAAAAGTTGGGTTTGTGGTAAAAATTTATTAACGAATGAAAGTATACATAACAAGTATGTATATTCCCTTATGTTCTTAGTAAATCTCATAAATAATTTCCTCAACATTATAAAAGGTAACTTAAAACAAAAATGTTTTCGGTTAACTTTTCCAACTGGGGATTCAATGACCGTTTAACCAATCACAAGTTTGTGATTTTCTTATGGTTAAACTTTCTCCTAATCCTGTTTTCTATAACTATCCATCAGACCTTGATGGTTTGTTTCTCCTCCATATCCATATTTTCATATAATCCTAGAATGGGCTATATCGGGTGACCTTTGTACTTATCCTGCTTTCTTTTAATGTTATATATTTATTAACCTTATTTCCGATGTGGGTCTTCCTTAAAGGTATTTCTCTTTTCAACCTTTTATTTTCAAAGAAAAATTTCAAATTGCGAGGACGCAATTTATTGAAGGAGGGTAGAATGTAACACCCCAAGCTTCCACGATACGCTTCTCATTCAATAATGCAATAGCTTGCATTGTACGCAAGTTCGAGTTCTAACACACCGCAACTAATCAAAATAGCCGTTATGAATAGTAAGAACCACCTTTTAAATTTATAGAAATTTTATATTTCAAAATGGACTTCATTTTTGTATTCATAATATTGAAATTAGACTATGTTGATTTTTTTGTAATTTTCCGAGAACTTCCAAATTTTTATGAATAGTGAAAAATACTTAAAACAAATTTTTTAATAAAAATAATTAATAGTGATAAATTATACTATTTAGTGGTTTTAAAGTATAATTGGAATATATTTTTATCATTTTATCCAATGGTGGTCATTAGAATTAATTTGACATTGAAATTGGACATAAACAATTGCCAATCTTTTGATATAAATTGTTTCTTAAAAACACGCTATTTGTTGTAACAGCGGGAATTAATTATAAAATTAATTAATACAACTTATATGTTTGGAATTTTGAAAAATAGACATCATTTTTTAATTCGGAATATCAATTATATCTTAGGGTGAAATTTTGGCCTTATTCTGAAAAACTTCAATTTTTGATGAATAGTGAAACCACTAAGTGGTAGTTAAATAATTGATTTTTCGTTTAAATGAAATATTACGACTTCTGTGATTTGATTTTCAAAACTCCGACATACATGGTTGTCATTAAGAAGTAAAATGTGGTTCAATGAGATTAAAATAATTTTTTGGTGAATAGTAACTTTTAAGTTCTTAATCGCGATTAGAGGTAATTAGTGTAGTTTTAGGTACAAATAATGTTTTTATAATATGAGATGAGCATGAAACTTGTCCTACTCCTATTGGATGAGTCATGGCCGACCAAGACAACCCATGGGTCAACTTGGGGACCCCATGGAGCCACTTTAGTTGGAAAATGACATTAATATATATTTATTTAATGTTAAAATTAAATTGACACAAACATGAGTTGTTTTACTAAAATAGTTTTTAAGTGGGGATACACAAGTCCAAATTTTGATTATAAATATTCATTAGAAATCTAAAAATATTTCCTACATCATAGTATTTTTTTTTATAATTTGTAGACATTAAATAAATTAAATTATTTATGACATCATGATGATGCAGTGATGACCTCATTATTTAACGATTTAAATAAAATGAGAAGATAATACAAAATCCAAGGCTTACACTTTTCCAAAGCCTATTGGATTAAGATATTTCGAAACCTTATCACCTTATCCTCTAATTATATAAGTGTGGGACCTTTAGAATCCGAAAAGCATTGTGAAATAATGTAACATTTCAATCTTTCCAAAAGTGCCCCTCCTCTCCACTTATAAAAGGCCCCCACCTCTCCCACCTCATTTACACTTTCAAGCCATTTGGCTCGGACAAACTCTGACCAAATACTCTCCCAACTTCCCCCTATTACTCCTAGAAGTCTCACTTTGGGCAGAACTCTTCCCAAGGAATCCTTTGGCTCAAATCAAAAAGAGTTACCCGATTTTGAGGTAATGTCTTCTCTAATGTTGTTTTGTTTTATTTTTCTTCTCCAACCACCTAAACTCTATTTATTCATTTCTTTTGTAACAAAACCAGTATCCTCAATATACTAGGATGTTGTTATAAGAAGGATTCGAGCTACACTTACACACACCTACATCTAATGGTTAAAGAACATACGGTTTCTGTGGATGGCGAATTTCTGCCTCACGAAACGATGATTGTTCAACACTCATATAACACCTTCAAAGGTGGCCATTAAGATGTCACTATATTTATATATGATATATAATGTGTTTATGTTTTACTTATGCTTCTGTATTTCTCATTTATGGCTTACTTTATGATTTCCATTATGGGTAAAACGCGATAATTTCATTTTAGTAAGTGCGGACTACCGCCCCCTCAAAGTGATTTGAATCGTTAATGCCATATGTGGGATGTATAAAGGATGGAGTAAATGGTACTATACAATATATTATACTGGAATTATATTATACATTTATATCATTATGATTTAGTTCCATTAAATATGAAATTGAAATTAAAGTAGCGTTCATGCGTACGTACGGCTTACCGTCTCCATGAACGGTGCATTTCATTTCTTACCTCTAAATGTTACGTAATAGTATAAATGAATGTATATACTGGATATATAAGATATATATGACATATAAATCATGAATATAATTCTGGATATAATGGATATTTCACCACATAAACAACTTGTAATTATAAGAAGCTTATTGTTGACTCAAGTACCAAAGATCGACAAAACGACCGTTATTAACTTAAATAATTACATAATGTTCATATCATTGTAATAAGTGATATAATAAGGATAATGAAATTGAAAATGGTTCTTAATAAGGTATATATTAACTCTAGTTTATTATTCAGGAGGTTAAAGAACGGTTGAGTCAAGTCAGACACGAGGTAAGGGAACTTCTTAACCCAATTTCCATTCATTGGGTTAATCTCCTACTTTCAAATTATGTTATGATATTATTAAGTCCTATCTTGTATTTGTAATTTCTTTATGTGTACTTATAGTGAATACACATAATAGATCTATTTTATTTTAAAAATGATCTTTTTAAGGACTTCATCTCAATCTCCTTTCATTGAGGCATATTTCGTTTTATACACAACTTTCTTTTATACGGTGTATAAACCCCTTTGACTTTTACGTTTATTCAAAAGGAATCTTTTTTATACGAAGTGTTTTACTAAACGGCAAAAGGGAATGTTTTTCTTTCCGTACTTATGTGGCGACAACGACTTCTCTGCCGCCATGACCATTATTTGAGTTTCGGCTTCCTCTACAAGCCATCATTTTTTTAAATGAAAAATAAATACAAAGTTTTAACTTTCTTTTATTTTGGTATTGAAAATGGTTTTGAAAGCGTTTTTATTATATCAATGTGTTGTATTTATATCTTTCGATTGAAATGTGGAAATGTTATGTTTCCTTTATGCATGTTTTATGTGATACGATTATGTTATGGTTTATGACATGTTTAAACCTATTCATATGAGGAATGCATTGGACTTAATAAGTGACGGGTGGAGCCCGCTATAGCTCCTCGATGCATCGGCAGGTCTCATGAGACAAACTAGTGTCTTGGCACGAGGCCTTGACAAAATCTTATTTGTGGTCTTGGCACGAGGCCTTGACTACGTGGTTATGATAGTCTGGCATTATGCATTCTATCATTATGAAAGTGGTTATTGATATTGCATGTGATTATTCGACCAGTAGAATATCCATGTGAAGAAGTAAATGGCATTATCTCATTTTACTTTTTCCATATTATGTTGATGTTCAAGTTTAAAAGGCTTTTGTTTTAGTTATACATTGCCTTAAATGTTTATGTTTATTTATGAAAGCTTCCTCAATATTGTTATCCTTACTGAGCATCTGAGCTCACCCCTTTCAATGTTTTAATATTTTCCAGGATGTGAAGAAGTATTTTATGAATGACCTGCAGGGATAGTCAGAAGAGGATATGAGTGTGGACTATGGAGACCATGTTATTGTAGTTTGTTTACTTTTTGGATGTAATGAAAGACTTATGAATGTATCTAGTGTTTCCAAGGATACTAAACTAATCGGTCTTTCGAGACTTGATCTTTTGTGATCATGCCAATGTTACGAAGTAACGCACCGTCTCTGGGTAGCTGGGGTCGGGGCGTTACACTTAAAAATTAAATCATGAACATAAATAGACCAAATAAATGTAATGTGACATTTTTATACATTAAAAAGTGGTGAATTACAAGGACAACTATTCAATTTTTGAAATGGAACAATATGTATCAAGTCCTTTAAACCATTATATTATGTGAAAAACACTAACATCATCTGATCTTATCACAATGCATTATAACACCTCAATAAATCCCTACAAATTTCTTCCAATGTTTATAATCACCTATTGGTTTTCCCATACATTCGAGGGTGACAATCTATAATCATACTCAATTGAGATCCAATAGCTTTTTGTGAATATTTTGAAATTTCTGATGTAAATATGGGATCATGGTAAGACACTATAGAAATTGGAAACCCATGAAAAATTAAAATATCTTGAATATTTTTTTTCAGAAATATTCCTCAATATTGGATTTTGAAATATATATAATGTTGTACGAGTTTTCAAAAATCCAAATTACCCATTTAGAATCGCGTTTTTGATCTTTTTTTAGTAGACCTTCTATAAAATCTATTATAATGTTTTCTTATTTCTATATGGGAATTGGGAGAGTGTGAAATATACTAGCTAGATGATGGTTATTTTCCTTATCCTACATATAGGTGAGGCATCATGAGAAAATATATATGACTTTTCACTTCATGACATCCAACCAATACAATGATATCAATTCATTAAATATCTTTTATATTCCCAACTGAACAACCCCTCTTAAATAGATTAAGGAATAATTAAACTACTATTTATATCATATAGAAACCAATATATGATCAAAAAATCCCAACATAGATCAATTATCTTGAATTCCGTCCTCATTGGCCCCCCTTCATTGAGTTTTGACCTCACATACAAACAATTGGTATCATATTTCACAACATACCTTACCTGCTCAACCAAATCAAGAAAAAATAGATTTGAAAGAAAACTATAATAGTAGGTTTCTTTTTAAAATATATATACTTTTCCCTTATAATTGAAATTATATTCCATTTATCTGAATATTCTTTAGCCAACATATTATACATATTTCTTCCCAATGCGTATTCTATGGAATTCATCCTTCTATGTGTATACATCATGTTGAATTCAAAAATATTATGATATTTCATCCATCTATATTTGTTTAATTTTTTGTCTCATTGTGATAAATTTTGTTTCAAAATCTTATGATCTGTAAACATCTTGAATTTCTCAATAATTATAATAATAAGTAAACATCTTCAAGGTGTGGACTACAATAACTACTTCAAAATCATGTGTAAGATACTTATTCACTTTCACATGTAACTGTCATGAGCCATAGTATACAATGTTATATAACTACATGATAAAACATCCTAACCCATATAATGATCCATAACTATAGTCCCTATATACCTTACATGAGTCAATAAATGTAATTATATTAACTAACATGAGGAAATTATTGAGTTCTTGGAAGGACATTAGGAAACCACTACTCCATTGAAATTAAAATTCATTACATTTCAAAGTTGTCATTGATAAGTAATGTCATGAACAATAATGGAGAAGGAATATTTAGTATCCCTCTATTCCAAGGTAAAAACATAACTAAACTATTTATTGCATGGTTTCTACGAGATTATAAATTTTATCATTCAAGGATTTAAAAAAATCATTCTTCAAAGATGATATAGACTAGGAAAATTACCTATTGCATATTGAAATCACATTCATAAAGATTTTCTTAAAGGATATATTATCAAAATATTACCAAAACTATTGAAATATGTTATTCACGATCTATATTAGTCTATGAAAACACTGAAGTATCAAAAATAAACACCATAATAAAAGTTTCAAGTAACATCTAGATAATTCGACTCATTGTTGAAATAAACACTAATGGGGCATTCACAAGTCCAAAAGGCAAGAACACATGATCATAGTGTCTATAAATACTAAAAAAATATATTTTTAGAATATCCTTCTTCCAAACTCAATGTTGATGATAACCTGATCATAATTTAGTTCTCAAAAACCATGTGGAACACTTAATTTATCAAAGATATCGTCAATTCAATGAATAATATATAGAAATCTTATCATAATTTTATTGAGCATAAAATAATTCACATATAGTTTAAGAGTTGAACCTTCTTTATTTACAAAAGGATTAGTTATTACCATTGGGATGAGATTGGAAAAATTAAAAATTTTCTACCATACTTATAAAGATGTTATTTTTTCCATTAATTATTTATATTAAAATTTATAATATTGATTTGAAATCGGACTTGTCCCTAATAGGATTCCAATATATAAATCCACATCTATTTTGGGTGGAAACTAGTACATATTTTTCGGAAAACATCGTGAATCTAGTACATTATGGTTGGAAATTCTCTGATCTAATTACATGATTCTAATGTGACCAATGTAAACTACAATGATATTGTTCTAACCACGGGTAATGAAGGTCATTCTCAAATGGTGTTTAAATCCCATTCTCCCTTAAATATATGATTAACTCTATCAAATTATGTGAAACCCATATTTTGTTCAAAAAATATATGTGGTATTTGTTTTTCATGAAGCAATGTATTCATATCATCACATAATAAACACCAATATCAAATAAATTGAAGTATGATACCAAATATTGCCCATATATAGTCATCATACATTTTGATCATTTTTAATATCGACACTCTTGATTGCTGAGTAGAGTTTTCAATTTTAAAATAAAAGGCATCACCTCAAAATAAAAACCAATGGGATTCACTATATGAGAATCGATAAATTATTGGGATGTGCCCATATCCAACAAGGACAACATAATGGTATAATTCACAATAATCATAACTCTCAATTGGAGGGGACTACATTAATCAGTCATTATCACATGGTCAGTATTTTATAGGTTCTTAATTAATATCCCTTGATCTTTATTTTTCTATTGAGATTTTATTTGATAATGATTATTATATTCCATGAATCAACTTCACTCACTAGGTTATCAGTATCAATGATATTCTAACAAGAATACCTTGTCAAGGCATGAGATGTTTGATAAACAAGTTATTAATTTCCAGTACTAGACCATAGACTACTAGGAAAACAGCATTGGAGAAGTACCATATATTTATAGTTTTTACATGATATATCTGGTTTCATAATACCCCAAAAGGTATTATCAACTAAACTACACTAAAAAACCAATTATATATTTTGGGTTGTGGAGGAAAATTTATTGATCCAATGATTTGGTTCTAAGACACCTGACCACTTTAGAATAATGACTTCATATTCCTTTTATTCCCAAAGTTTCACTTCACATGTACTCATGTGGAGATAAATAACCTCCCTCCAGATAGATTCCCATGAATATCAATTTAATCCAGCATTCCTCGATTTATCATCTACCTATAGTCTAAAACACAAAGGATAACATCTTGGAGATAGTCTCCATTCGTTCATGTAAATAAAAATGGTGTACCTTCAAGGATGCACTTAAAACTAATTTTGGTGAACATTATACTTAGTTCATAAACATTTCTACACACATTATCACTAAGATATATTTTTTGTTTCAAGCATAATAAAACCATTTTTATAAATATATGGAAGGTGTTATGAAATAATTTTTTATTAAATAACTATTTCAAATCCTCCAACTTAATGGATTTGTCAGATTAAGTTGGAACTAAATATCCCATCATTGGCATGTCATATCATAACTTATGTACATATCCAAATTTAATTTTCTATTGGATTGTTTTCCAGGGAAATGAAGGATTTTATTTATCTAATTAATTCATACAACTACTTTATCTTGTTTAAAATCCTCATGAAATATCGGTGTATACTGTTTGAAAAACTGAATTGAGTAGTCCACATGTCAAGGAAATTTATTTTAATTAAATGTTTCTACTACATTAAATGTTTAGTAGATGATATGAATTGACTATTAGTTCACATGTGACTCAGGTGTAGCCATTTTTGTATCCACCTCTTCCAATTTATTCCCACAATGTCTAGTAGGAATTATTCGTACTGATGCATGATAATGTATACTCATCCTCCAAATCCATAATGACGAGATAAAAACATGCCTATAGGTATATAAAAAACATTTTTTTTTTCGGAAACACCATTGTTACATGTAGTGAAACATAAAAAGGTTATGCATTTTATTTTATAACAAACATTTTATGTTCCAATGATCTTATCTCTTTATTACTATCCATGGAAAATATACAAACCAACCAAGACTTATACCATTTATAACACGTCTACTGAAAAAATTTGATACCATTTATCAATAAAAAATCAAACAAAGATGATACTATTGGTAACGTCCCTCCACTCCCCATTTTCATGACATGTGACGAGGATCCATAGGCCGTATGCAACATCCCCATGAAAAAAATATCGTAATATATTCCAAGAGATTCAAACAGTATTAGGGGTTTATTTTTTTCAATTAAAGATACAAAACATGTCAATATAAACATTAAACTTCCACCCATGCTATATAGATCATGTAGGAACAGAATGGAAAAAGATATACCCAAATAAAATGAAAACATTAGAGTTCTAAATGAAAATAATAAATTACAAAAAACCTCAAAATATAATTAAAATGAGAGACAAAAATGTGGGATCCAGAAAATTAATTCCAAACTAAATCCATGCTCTAACACCACAATCCATGAACATGGTATGATGATAAATTAATAGATAAGTTTGCTACCATCCTATTTCATAGTACATGATTTCTATAAACACAACGCATTTCCCAAAAATCGAGTAAGTTTAAAATTTTTAGGATTTAATAAATGAAATACCAACGGATTCCACTAGGACAATAACCCGTTAAATAACTTATTTAAATAAATTATATAAATAATAGTTTATATAATCCATAATGTAAATCCATGTGTGAATACCAAAATTTTTTATCATATGAAATGTTTTTTAAAAAATTAAAATACAACATATTTGAACCTTAATTAATTTCAATGTAAATAAAAATAAATAACTTTGATCATTTCATATAATTTAAAATACCATTTCCTATGTGGTATACATAGTCAACCCCCCTGCCATGAATTAAATGGTAGAGTCACATAATCATGATTATTTTCACCTTGATCCAAAAATTCATCAAAATGTGACCAATACTAAGTGATCCAATGGCACACGCCTCTAATAACATGTCACACCCAATCTATAAACTCATGAAATTTTGTAATCCAATTTCCTTTCATGTTATATTTTACCTTAAATGAATTTATTGATCAAAAAATTTCATTAAAAAACATAAATAAATGAAAACAATAGCATAGTTTTAAAACTATCTTAATAAAATTATAAAAATTAAGTTTTCCAAATAAAATAAAATTTATTAATTCCCAATGAAAACAGAATAATTGTTTTCCATTTGGAACTCCATCATTTTTCCACAAAAAAAATTAAATACAATGATTTTAAAATAGTAATACATTATATTAAATTCTAATGGATATGAGTGTGAACCCATGTATCCTTCAATGAATAGAAATAGAAATGAATGCTACTAAGATATTCTAGATCTCATCTTGGATATTTATTTTCATAAGTTTATTCAACAAGATTTCACAATGATTATTAACAAGGAATATATATTTATCTAAAGAATAAAAGATATAAACATTCAAGTGAGAAAAAAGTGTATCTTTGGATAGAGAGGTAAGAATATAAATTACCAATTACTCTAAATCTCCCATGAAATTTGATTCAAAAAATATTGTCCTTGGATTGAATGAACTCACCTTGTGAGCCTAGAGTGGATGCTGAATTTGAGATCATGGGAGAAGAAGGAAATAATAAGGGTTATAGGGCCTTAATATTGATTAAACAATAAATATAGGGTCATTAAATGCATATTATAAGGATAGGTCACAAAACCATTCAATACATACACCAACTATTCACCTTTTTCTAGAAAATCATAGTAGCTACATAGTTTGGAAATCTATATTCCAACCATGATGTGCTATTATCCCAATCCCATACCGTGCTTGGTCGGATTCCATGGTTAGAAAAATCATGCACTAACCATCTTTTTTATATATTTCCCATTTCATGTGTACCCTTTTAACCAACATTGATTATCCAATTATTTATCGAATCCTACACCTATCCAGTGACTCCTAGAAAAATTAAATTGATTTCAATGTCTTTGTACATGTTTTCTACTAACTGGGCACAAACATTGAACCTCTAGAAACACCTCCAAACATGACAAATCCTCATTGAAATATCAAGAACATAACAAAAGAATTATATATTTTTATTTTACATAATAAATGGGATGTGTACCTGAAACTAGGGGTTCTAATGATGATAAGGTATTCTATATCTTCATATAAATTCATGATAACCTTCCCACGATAATAAATTAACATATTCATTTTAAATCCAATCGATACTATGTATTATATCAATGTTAACAATATGTATAATAATAATGTTTTCAAATAGATAATGTTTATACTACCTAATAGGTACTAACTAAAACATCTTTATAAAAATAATATTTATACTCTGATTCCTGATTGATAAATTATTTCTTAAGGTTGTAGTGAAATATATTAAATTCCTTGTAAATATAGAAGAACTAAAATAGTATATATATCGAAAATAAAATAAAGAATCAGATATATTTTAGGTCATCAAAAAAGTTACTACCAACATATATTAAAAAACCATAACCTTATATGGATTGATTATATAATTTTATCCTGACAAAAAACGATTTTATGAGAAAAAGTTTCTTGATTCTTGGGGCATTTGGTTAAATAGTGCACCATATCCTTATAGTTAAAGCATTAAACATTGAAAGATTCATTAATTACATTATATTCATGATACTAATTCATTTATCCTCACACTTTAAAAAAAATATCATTCCCATCATTACTGTTCCATGATGTCTGTTTCCACATTTAATAGTAGTCCAAAATTACACACCCTATATCTTCCCTTTTATTAAATTTATATTTTCTATTTCCTCAGGTGCCTAATTCTTTTCTTATTTTCCTTAAGAAGCATATGAACTATAGAATTTTTTCTCTATCATTATATATCATGATACTATATTCACATATACTGAAAGTGATTTAGAGATAAATTCTCATGAAAGTATAGGATTGATCCCATAAATGAAGTGATCAATATTTATTCATAGATTACGTACATGATACCGAACATGAGTTTTTAACATTGTAAAGTTAGAATTATATTAAAATTACATTATCTACTTAATTTTGTTACTTAAAATATGTATTTTATTATTGATATTATCTCATTTATCACGAAGAAGATATTTTCAAAACAATATACTATTGAAAGTCCTCCATTCCTAAATCACAATTTCTTTATACTCCTTACTGTTCTATATCAATAAACACCATTGATTAGAATCTCCTTTATGATGATAAACCTCAATGATATATTTATTTTTTTCAAAACATCCTAATATGAGAAATATAATCTCCAAGGGTTTTACCCATTTCTCATCTATTAATGGATTGTTAGTCCTATTGAATGATAAAGGTTGACATCATATGAGTCACTGAAAAATTATTGATCCATATTATTGATAATTAGTACACTCTATATGGATATGGTTTTTGGTCACAACGTTACTCAGTATCCTAGAAATATTAATATTTTGTTCTTTTATAGCACTAGATCTATCTCTAACATCATTGTTCATCATATGATGGAAATACCTACATATATCACATGTTTTGAAATGGTTTACATTATTTGTTCATTATACCCATTTTTTTCAATGGAATATATTAATGTTCTTATATCATTTTTAATTTTATGTCATAGTATATAATTCTATATACAGTGGAACAATTAATATAAATTAAATGTTTATGCATTGTTATTCCCAGAATTATAAGCATAATATCTTTTGTAATATCTTAAAATCATATTTTTTTTAATATTATTCATAATGGTTTTTTAATTGAACATGAATCAATCAAATTGTATACCCCAAGAGTAGCTAGTTATACGTGTAGTCATGGAACCACTAATAATGTACCCGTGAAAATTGAGTTAATACCTAATCTGACTTTTAAAGTTGTTATGCATAAATACCAAAACCTCAACATATATCCAGTATCTAAATATGGATTTATTTTTAAGGTTACTATACATTATCCACTTCGAAATAAAGTCATAACATCATCTTCAACTTAGACATATCTCTAGAGTCTTTCATAGTGTTATTTTCACTAAACTGTGTTTTCATTAATCCAGTTCCCTATTTCCATACTAAATCCCATTTGATACCAAATGAATCACCCTAAATCTAGTAACCCATATTCCTTAGTTATATTACTATATTTGATAAATATATAAGTTATCTCTTACCAAAGAATAAAATAGTTATGTAAAATTGGGTGACTAGATACATACATTATTCCCAATATATACTTCAAATCATAAAAAACAAAATAAAGTTATTTTTGAAAACACTATTATTTATTCTATTATATCCAAGAAAAAATTCATAGATCCGTTATTGGTATCTCGGTGAATAGAAAACATAGTGAATGAGGATGTTAGAAGTTTGGTAAGGGAAAGAGTATAGAAAAAGGTACCACTGAAATCATGAAGCGAGAATAATAAGGTAGAGACAAAAAATCAAATATTCTATATATCATATATCATAAAAGGGAAATATATCCATGGATGAAAAAACAACATAAATAATTTTTTTGTACCAATTTTTGGTTTCATAATTATTGAAGGAGTTATAGTAGTCATCATATTCAAACTATTAAGGAATAATGCGCTGAAATCAAATTTAAATGAGTGAGGCGTATTCCAAATACCCAAACTAGTATTTCTCCTGAGACCTATCGATGAAACAAGGTGATATATCTCATCAAATTAAATATTTAATTCATTCATCATAAAATATAATTGAATATAAATTTGTTATATAATCAACATAAAAAATCGTTTTGATACACCATCGTATGAAATGCTATTATTTTATACAATAAATTAGTAGGGAAACATGATCACGAGACATCAAAATTAATATGGTGTATTTTATAATTAGATTAAATCGACATTAAATTATAATATCTATGAAAGGATGTTTAAAAATATATAATTAATTTAAAATTAATTTTGGAATAATTATTAATGATAAATATCTTTATGATTTTTAATTAAATTATTTAAAATAAAAAAATCAATACTAAACGTTGTTTTTAAAAAAAATAACCATGTATAATTTTGATGAAAACATAAATTCAATGAATATAATGATGTTAGTAAAAAGTGTTCATACGAAAAACTATAAAATAATGATTTTATTGACACCATCATTTAAAAGTACCTCATCCACAAAATGAAATAAATATTCCATCGAAAAATTTTATATAAATATAAGAATGGTTAAAAATGAATTTAATCATTGATATATTAATTTAAAATAAATACTAATACCATTTTAATGATAATATATAAATTAATAAAAAATATTTCCACCTGAATAGAAAAATTAAGTTGGATTTTTATAAAAACTATCTTTCAAACTTTTGTGTACTTAGATAGAGGAAAATGAGAGGAAAGATTTTAATTTTTAGAAATAACTATTCTAGAATAATTTTAACAGGGTCTATGATAAAATATCATACAATTCCTTCAATTAATTTATAAACATAAAAATTAACAAAGAAGTATTAAACATTTAAATAAACTGATTACTTAATTCTAACAAACATCATAATTTCTATTAACCCCATATATATTAAATTAAAATTTATTATTATATGATTATAGAATAATATTCATACTTATGATTCCATACATGTTTTAGTAAAAACATCTTATACACATTTATTAACAATATTTCCTTATCATCATCATTTATGGTGTTAAGTGGTTTATTTTTTATGTATGTTTTCATTTGGATTCTATTGTCCTTGCATATTGATCATGGTTCTATCATATATGTGATATTAATATTGGTATAAATATCATATATATATATTCAGATTCATCTAAAAAAATTTAGATTGTAGAACAAACTTTAGTGATCATGGAGACGGTAGTTTGTACGTACGAATGAACATTATTAACATTTTTTAAAGAAATTAAGGAGTGAAAGAAAAATAAAATTTTGGGATTAAAAAATAAAAATTATTTCATAAAAATAAAAATATATTTATTATAATTTTCATTTTACCTACCAATAAATGAAAATGATGTAATGTGGATCATATTTCATTATGGTGATTGTAATCCACACGTAAAGTCAAGTGAAAAATATTTTATGTTTTATGGAAAGGAGTTTAAAAATGGATCTCCGATAATCACACTGACATCTAAATGTATTTATGATATTGTATTAATTATGTTAGTATGAATGCAATAGATTTTGAGAAAGTAGAGGAAGATATAAACTGTGAATTTTTTGGGTAATATGATTACCTATTTTACAATAGAACCACATTGGATTTTAAATTAAGCCTTATTAGGATGGATTATGGGTATGACCATATGTGACACCTCAATATTTCAAAATAAAACTATTTTTTATATTGTATACAATAAGAAACAAAGAGCATAAATGAACCAAAAAATATTGTTATTTATATATGTCTTTTATAACATAATCATTGAATTGTAAGATATGGATGAGGTTAATAAAATTATGAAATATATATGTGAAATAATCATATAAATATATTGATTAATAATTATTAAATATGATCTTAATTTATTACTAAATACATTTTTTTCATTAGAATATGCTTTCTTCAAAAAAAATATTTTTTGTGTGGGAATATATTATAATTTATTTATTAAACCATCATAAAATTTACATGAAAAAATAAACATTATTTTTTAAATAATCAAATAAAAATTTACATAGAATTAAATTTTTGGATTTTTTTGAATGGAATACTTTTTCACTGAATAGTGCAAAATATCGAAGTCTTCAAAATAAAATCATTAAGACATGTAATTTAAAAATTTCATTATGTTTTATTTCTTGTTTTTAAGTGATATATGATCAATTTAATGTATAAAAAATAAAATTATTTCCATTTTAATCGGCAATATTCATGATTTTGGTATAAGTTAATTTATATTCATAAAAAATTATTATTCTAAAACGTGTTTTTGGTTACCTTTAGATATTTATATAAAATTAGGATCCTTCAACATGTTGAGATATAATCATGAGAAATAGATATCGTATTTTTAACTGGGAGGATAAAATTAGGTAAAAAAAATTATTTGTTGGTTTTTTTCATTATGAATAGTAAAAAATGGTAAATAATTATCACATCAATAATAGTAAAATGTATTAAATAGGGTTAAAACCATGGGATAAGGTCTCAAAATCAACTCAGTACTTGAAGTTATCCTATTTTATGCGTGTAAATCATCAATTAATGTCAATTTCTTGAATATATAGCCACTCAGTTCAAATATCCTTTGATTATGACTATTATATCTGTACAAGGATATAATATATACAAAATTTCATTCTTTTAAATTTAATATCAATAATATTTTATCTTAACAATTAAACGAGGATATTTTTTCAAAAAAATATTTATTTTAAATTCATATTTGTTTTTTTTCATAGTAATTTATTTATAAATTTTTACATATGAAAAATTACTATAATTTCTTAAATAATACTAATATAATATTTTCTAAATTAATAGAAAAATACAAAGAAAATAATTTTAAAGTATTAAATGTAATAAAACGTGGGTGAATTATTATGATGCATGAATCTTTAGAAAAATATAACATATTATAGATATGTGAATGAATTTTATTTAAATTCTATTTCTGTCATGTTATATTCAAAGTCAAATTATGTTAATAGTTCATTAAATGACATTAGTAGTATGTTTTGATTAAAATATTTTATTAAATTATATAAAAATAAAAAAAATTAAAATGGTATATGTATGATGGTACATGTTCATAAATATCATCCCTTGGACATTTATGATCTTATTATTAAACTATTAGGTAAATAATTACCCTATAATATTTTAAAAATAACAATTTTTAATTAAAATCTGTTAGTTATTGGTTTAAAAAAAATTGTATGGTTCAAAATTTCATAAAACACAATATAAATTTCATTGGATGATGTTATCAAAAACATAGTATCTTTTTATTTCAACATCATCCAATTTGGAAGCTATTTTCTTAATAATGTCTTATTTTTATTTTCATATATGTTTTAATTCCATGTGTATCATTTCCATTCCCTATAAAAGGGAACCCCTTATATATTTTATTAATAACAATTGGAGTTATAAATGTATAAAAAACCTTCCAATATCCCTCCTCGAAATTCATACATGATTTTTAATAGTTTTTTTGGTCCTAAAATCTAGCCTTAGTGAAATTATGAGGATACCTAAAAGATTTTTTTAAAATAAAGTAAAATCACCATGACCGATCAATTTTTTTACATCATATTTTATCTCCTCTAAATATGTTGTTTTTATAATAAAATAAAAAATATAATTAATAAAATTATATTGAAATATATTTTTTATTATTAAAATATCATTATCAAAAATCTTTTAGATCAAATAAAAAACGGCAATGTCACTCCTGCCTTAATGTGGAATGCCACCTCCACAAAGTGATTTCACTTGTTTCTTTTATATCCACTTGAAAATGATGGTAATTAGAATTTTTTTAAAAATATATATATGATATCAAAATTACATTTTAAAGGTGAAATATTATTTCCCATTCTTTCATTCTGACCATCAAAACGTGAAAACAATATTCATGCACGTGTTTGACCTACCATATTCACGTATGGTGAAACTTTTTTAAATTTTCTATCTTTTATAGATGAATATTAATATTTACATAATGAATATATATGATCATAATATCATGATTTATTTTTTGAAATAATTTTATCATAATCAAAGTAAAAGGAATTTTTTTTTGAAATTATAACATATATTAAAATGAAGCCCTTATCACCCGAAAGAGTTATTAAATAGTTTTTTTATAAACATGTGATAAAATGTTAATTGTATATAATATATGGTATTATATATTTTATTATGGTTTTATAATATATATATATAATAAATATTTAATTATTCTACATTATTATTGAATACTTTCAAAGAAATTTGGACATGATGTACGGTATTTTCATCTCACTTTTCTTTTTATGAGGTACATACCCTTTTTACTGTTTCTATAATAATGTCATATATATAATACCCCTAACTAGATTTTATGATGATTATCATGAAACTTATTGTATTTTTATTTCAATATAATAGTAATTCTCTCATGGTTCTTATGTATCAGGTTTTCCCAAATTGGTAAGGGATATATGTTTCAATCTAATTTTAATTGGGATTTTTTATGATTCAATTGACATTTAGATAATTATATAATACCTTCCTGATAAATAAAATTAATTTTATTATATTATTTTTATTTCATTATAAACAAGAATTTTTTTTATTTTATTATTATTACATAATTAATATATGGATATACTATTTTTAATGAAAACCGACATTGTTTTTCCACACAATTATGTGTCATTTTTTCCATGTCAATATTTTCCATAAAATATTATATCAAATTGTTTTATTATTTTCCAATTATAGTTTAAAAAACAAATTCCCATTTTATTTATATAAAATATGTTTTCAAATACATAATCATTTCTTTATGGAATTAGGAAAGTTTGACATTTTACATAAAATGTGAAGGATGTCCCTGTTTTAATGAAAATGACCCGCACATAATTTCCAACCATAATCACCAGCCAAAGAAATATTATTTATTTTAATTTTTTAAATATTAATTTCATTGAAAATTACATAGTTAATAGTTTTGAAATAATTTTTATTTAAGTAAGTTACTTCTAGGTGAAAAAGGTATTTTCCATAAAAAATTATCAAATGATCCTTTTGAAGAAATTTTGTATATGAATATTTTTTGAATGTTATGTTATAATAAGGATATACTCTAATAATGTCATCCAATATATGTTTATCGATTCATTATTATTAAGTGATGGATGAGACCCAAAGTTATATAACCCCTGGAATAATAATTATTTTTCATGAGAATATTTTTTTGGTATTTGTATAAGGCCTGATCCATTACTGTAGTAGTCATGGAACTATACCTCGATGGTATGTTTAAGATGATTGAAATTATAAATTACATCATTATGAAATCATCTATTAATTACCATGTGTTATTTTTTAATAGATATTATATCTAGAATAAGATTCAAGAACATGTGTTAATTTATACACTAATAGTTCATCATAATTTTTTCCTCCTATACTATTAATGCCTTTTTATTACATGTTAACTTCTGTTGTATGCATACTATTATTGAACATCTCAGCTAACCCCTATATTTTGTTTCCTTAACCTAGGATATAAGGAATTGTATTATGATCAATATTTATCATATTTTATATGGAATAATGGTGTTCTACAATATGATAAAATGATGTATTTTAATTATAAAAATTTATTATTTGATTGAGGTATGTATCTATTTTTTCAAGATTACTAAAAAATTTCCCCATTTGGGATATATTAACTAGTATCTACTACCAAAGTAATAATGTTTCGCATGGATCTAGGATACTATGATCATGTTCAAAAAATATGGATTCAAATAATGTTTTGAATAAACCATGCGAACCATATTTTGGATAACATAGATTTTGGAACATAACCTTATAAATGAATTTGTACGTAAGTATAAGTGTGGGATAAAATCCTAAAATTTGGGCAAGAAAATAATATGGTTTTTTCCTATTTATAAATCATTATATGGATACTAAATGTTGATGTAACATTGGAACAAATTCATCTACTATAAATAATACACTTATACTCAATAAAATTATACTCAATATTAAATTTTTCACAATATTAAAATTTTAAAAGAAAACATGATTTATTTCCATAATAAAACATAAAAATTTTAAAAATGAATTCATATATTCCTCAACCCTTCCAAGAACCCTTTTATTTTTTAAAAACATGTTATGAGCATAAAATTATCATCAGGGGACATAAAAGTAAGAATGAAACCATAAGTCTATGTGTTAAAACATTTGACAATGTTTTAACATTTACACATAAAAATAGAAGATCTCTAGTTTTCCATATGAAATAAAATGTTCACTATAAAACCCTATCAAACATAAATATATCATAAAAGATATCATTTGGAATAATTTTTATACCACTCTTACAAATAATGTATCTATCCAAATAAAATAGGTTGTAACTATCATGGTTATGCTTGGAGTTTCCATTGAAGTATACTATCATAATATCTTAGGAGAAACCTCCCTAGTTAACTCTTTCCCATTACCCACTTCACTGGATATATATAATGGTATAATCCAACAATGGGTTATTAGGAAATTGAACATCATAAAAAAATCCAAATAATGATAACAAGATCATAATATATATGTCATTTATTAAATAGACATTGTTGAAGAAAATAAATTTCCCATTTCGAAATCACATTTCATTTTTAAGAAGTGGGGAACTTTTAAATGAAAATATTATATATTAAAATAAACATGAAATATGTAATGGAAACATAAAATTTATAATATTTTATAAAATTGTGCGAATTATATTATTATGTACATGTAATGTTTTTTAATAAACTGACATATAACGTGATAATAGTATTTTTTTAAAATAATTTACCATACCCTATTTCTGAAAGTGTCCTGTACTTATAATTAATATCCAGGATAATGAAATTAGATTCATTAATTACCTAGTTCAGGAAATTTACAACATATATTTTATTTATTACCTTTTTAATAAATTAATTTATGGTCATTTCAATGAGTAATAAATATGATAATTGTCATTCTAGTGGTGTTCATTTAATTCCATTATGGTCGATTCCCTTTTGTATAATTTTGTGAGTTCTTCATCAAATTTATGAAATAAAAAAAAGTGGGAATAAATGGTATAAATATGTTACCAAAATGTTAAATTATCCCATATTATTTTTTTCTAATATGTGGATGATTTATTAAATAAACTATTAATGACAAATGTTTTGTTTTTTTAATGTTTTTTTCCAAAAATCACTATCATGTTTTTTATTATTTCATATTATGTATTTCAATTAGATCCAGATCAGTAAAGTTGTTATAATATACATATTTAAATATTTTTTACGATAAGAATGGTTTTATGTATAACACTTCTGTCTGTAATAGAAAATGAAAACTCATCATCCAAGAAGTCGATGAATCATAATGTCACAGATGATGTTTAAAATTTTTTTATTAAGAGGAGAAGTGTAGAGGGTTTATGATTGATATTACATTAAAACAATATAATTATAGGATATTTATGATAACATAGATATCATGTAACTTTTTATAGGGTTTGTGAGGATAAGGTATAAACAAAGAAAGAAAGATTTTAATAAAGAAACTATGGGGGATTTTACCTCTCGAATAATGTCTCCTAGAGAACATTGTTAAGGCATTTGGTTTTTTAATTTTTGTATGAAGAAAAAGTCATTGGACATGGGGAATTTAATTGGGATGAATTAATAACTTCTATAATTATTTTCATGTGTGAGTATAAGGGCTTGTAAGGGGTGGTATTTATAGAAATAGGAGAGAGGTGTTTTTTTGATATTTTATTAATTTGTTTCTTAATTTGGATCAGGACTGTCAATAGTGTGGTATAATGTGACTAAGTATAGTAAATTTTACAAATTATTTCAAAATAAATCATTTATACATCATAAATATGTCATCTATGACTCAATAATGTATTTATATAATTATATCATAAAATATTGAATTTCACTATTCTTAAAAAATTCAACTAGTTTATAAAAATTGAAAAAAATCAAACTAATGAATTTATTATGTGTAGAATTCAAAAAATGATCTTTTTTTAAAATTTATTTTCTAATGATGATAAATAAATACATATTTTTAAAATTTTCATTTATTCAGAAAATAATAATTTTAATACTATAACCGTTTTATGACACTATGGAAAATTAGTTAAGGTCTAATGAAATTATCATATAATTATAATAAAAATATATTTATTTATAATTTTATAAAAAAAATTTATTTCATTTTAATCATTATATTTATTATAAAAATTCAAATAAATATTTATATATTTTAAAAATACACCTAATTTCTCAATTCAAAAACATGTATTCCCTTCTACAATGATATAAATATATAACATTTTTAATTATAACATATATAAATTTATTTTTAAATTCTTTTGTGATGTTATTATTCTATTAGCAAGATTACTCTTCCTAAAATTTACATTTCTATTCAAATAGTCTGGTTACTATTCTATTAGTATATATTTCTAAATTTAAATAAATATTGATAATTTCATTATAAATATTTATTTAATATATCTACATATTTCGAGAATTGAAGAAAATTATTCAATAAGAATAAATGTTTTTAAATTCTCACCCATCTAGAATTGGTGTCCTTGTAATTTTTATTCACTTATTAAACAAGTCATTATATTTTTCCCCAAGATAATTTTAAGATTCCAATGATTCTTATTCAATAATGTAGTTTTTCTATAAAACCTTTACCTGTTGAATTACCTTAGTCTACAATACCTTTTGTATATGTTTAAGAATATGTACATGATTTTCCTCAAATGGCAGTTTATCATCCCAATGAACTACCTTAGGGGTAAAAACATGAGATTAATTTGGAACATACAGTCAAAATATAGAAACATGAAAATCATTGTGTACCTTGGAAAAAATTAGAGGCACTGCCACCCGGGAGGAAACGTAACCAAATTTGATGATAATTTAGTTGGGTCCAAAAAACAATAGCGTGAGTATCCCCTTCTTACCAAAATGCATCCCTATAGTGACCTGGGATTATCATTCATCTATATTACATCATTTTATATGAATAGTGAGTACCGTACAAAATACATGTATGGGGACCATAATAGTTTAGTGCCTTTAGAAACATGGAATCAAAACCATTTATCCTTGTGAATGATTTTCAAAATATCCCATAAAGATCTCTAATTTTAATACTTCTATGTTAAAACATTCATCATATCATGTGGAAGGAAACATAAAAATGGGTGATCATAGATGCTCAATAAGGTTAAAAATTCATGTAATCATAAACATGAGAATTGAGTATAATAACATGATAATTTAAATAAGTTATTATACCCTACATGTAAAATATCATAATCATGAATCATGGAAAAAATATTGATAGATTATAAGACATGAATCATATGAAAATATAGGGCATACTTCATGAATGAATAATGTATGAATAAAACAAGGAAATATGGAAAATAAAAAGGTATATAATTATTTCTATGTCATTAATGGAATCACTAACAATACATTATTAGTAGTATTGGTTCTCTCCCCATAACAACTTGGTAGTCATGGTTCACTCCCAGTTTCATATTAATTGAATGAGTTTACTCCACATAACATGTTGGTAGTCATGGTTCACTCCCATGGAAATATTATTAGGCTGAGTTCACACCCCATTATATCTTGTTAGTCATGATTTAATCCAATATCCATCTTAGTAATCACGGTTCTCCCCCAAGACCATCATAGTCTATCTCAGGAGATATAAATTTTTACCCAATGCATTGGATGGAGATATAGGTCCCACCCATCACATAGTTAAATCTTATATAAATTAACCACTAGATCATAAATAGTCATATAATAACCCATGTAATGAAATTGGAGTCACAAACGTATAACTATATCATAACCTATGATTACAATAATTCTTTCATAATCATTTCATTATAAAAATATCTTGTGAAAAGCAGTAGGTTTCTTAATGATTTTACCCATGAAATTGAAGTGAGATTCATAAATATAATGAAATTAATAATAAAGCATTCATAAAAATGATATTAATGAAATCATTATATAATTTTCTTAAAGGAAATCGTTAACATCAAGGGATGTCATATTAGATGTTAAATAATTTTGAAATTACATACAAATACATTTTTTGAGGAAAATAAATTTTCTTCATCGATTTTTTTTTAAAACATAAAACAATTTTAAAAACTTTTATAAGACATTACCTTGAATATTTATAATGATGACTTTAAATAATTGTGAAAACCATTTTCCATATGTACTTATAAAATATGTTTCAAAATATTTTTAAAACATTTTTTCTTTGAAAAAACTTTCTAAAATATGAAATAAAGCATCAAAACGTTTTGAAAACCATTTCATTGAAAATATTTTTAAAACTTATAATTAATGATTGAACATATTTTGAAATTATTTTTACTTGATAACATATTAATGAATATAAGAATTTTTTTAAAATTACATTCCTTGAAAATATTTTTATAACATGTAAATAAGGCTTGGAAACATTTTTAACAAAAATTTAGTCAAAACATATAAAATAATCCTCAAAAAATATTGAAGATAAATCTTTAAATATAAATTTTAAAATTTCATTTTCACAAATATTTAATTTTTCAAAATTCAATGAAATCATCAACTAATTGATAGTGTCTAAATCAATACATCTCATATGATGTAAAAAAGAATATTACAGTTGTGATGTAAAAAGGATATAAACATTACTTATTTGAAGAAATAAAATAATATTCCATTAAATAAATTGTTAAAAGGTTAAGAGTGTATAGATATATTTTAATAATTATAAGATAATGGTACAATATTATTGTAACCCTTTTTCTAAAACATTATTTTCAAACTACAGATATTGTAATGTCGGAATTTCTAAAATAACATTTTTTTTAACTATATTATTTAACAATGTTTATAAATATGGTACCTATACATTAATATATAATGAATGATTATATGAAAATAAAGTACATATTTTTTGAGATATGGATAATAAGATGTCACCAAAGGAGGAAAAATCATAAACAATCTATGAAAGCAATGAGATTGTTTCAATAATATTTTATGACTTGGTAACTTGGGATCATAAATTCCATAAAAAATGGGAATTATATGGAGCATAAAATATCATTAAAAGAAATATATTCATTATATAAAATTTAAAATGGATGCATATACACCTAAAAAAATTTAGTTAGATAACAAAACATGAGTCTCAATGAAAGAAAATAGAGATATAACTATTTTACTAATATTATAACTTTTGAAACTTAAAACCCTTGAAATATGTATCAGAAAATTTAAATTTTAATAACAATAAAATTTAGTATAATATACATATTAAAAAAATTCTGGCAATATATACACGACACAAAAGGAAATTGTGAAGAAATAGCATGTATCTCATAGGAATAATAAGTGAGATGAAAACCCCTTACCATGAGTCTTGACCATAACCTTACTCATTCAGACCACCCATATAATAAATATAAATCTATTATTATTATTTTACACAACAATTTTATTATATCTAACACCATATATGGTTTGATTACAAAATTATATTTCCCTCTTATTAACCATCATTTTTTTTGGTTTCACTTCATATAATATTGTCTTTCTCTTACGCAGGTGTCTTAATGTTTTTTATCATTTGTCCACATATATATATATCATGTTTCCAAAAAATAAAAAATTATATAAATATCATTTATATCTTTTATATGTGCATTATAATAATTCTTATAATATTTATGTATCAAATAGAATACCATGGTCCAAGATATGGTAATCCATAGGTATGCATGTATGTTATTTTTGTTTAATTAACATTTTGAAAGAAATTAAAAGACATATATATATATATATGTTATAGTATCATTATTATATCATATATGTCTTACATATTCACTTAACATGTCCTTAAAAAGTTCAATGTAGTGAATGAATGAATCACATCACATTGAGGGGTGGTATTCGACACTTCCTCAAATAATGTTATCGTATAAACAAAAATTGATGAGTATAAATATATATGTTTTAAAATAATTACATAATATTAATGGAATAATAAATATTATATAAAAAATAAGTAATAATGTTTACATAATAATTTGCACCATGATAAGAGGTAATGTAAAATTGAATAATCATCATTTAGTAAGGTGGTAGTCCGCCTAAACATAAACATTATGTATATTACCCATTAGATGGAATTGTTTATAAGTGTGGGTAGAATGGTTATCATAAAAATGTTTTATTTTATTTAGGAATCTTTTTCATTATAAATTAATGGAATAATAATTTAGTGAGTGTAGAATGGAAATAAACCAAAGACATTTGGGGAGGGTGTTACTTGTTAATCTGGTAAATCTTCGGGGGGGGGGGGTGATTTGAAAAGATACTAGCTTAACCTAAGTAAATTTAAAGGTCTGATGATGTGGAAGTGAATGAGGCCTTCTATAATGTAAGAGGGGTGGAATGTCTTGTATTATTTCAATGAAAAGGTATATCAACCATGTTTTTTATTGAATGTGTATAAATAATTTCTTCAGGTTAGGTAATAGAGAGGAAATAATATATATAATTCCATCCAATGGATTTAGGACCAGTTTATAGGTCTTTTTGGCCTTAATGTTATGGTTTGGTCCATTATTATGTATAATTCTTTCCTTAATCATTGTAATTAATTTAATTGTTTCACTAATATTTTTGGTCAAAAACTAATTTGAACTTATTAGATATTATAAATTACGTTAATTAAAAATATTGAATACATTTTTCCAAATTTAAAACAACTAAGTTGGATATATTAATTCAAATTTAATCCCATAGTCAGGTTGAAAATGTGGTTTATAATGTAAAATGGTTCGATATTTTTTATGTTTTTATAGTTAATTTCAATATGAAATTCATTCCAATAACCGAAATTGGATTAATTGATAACATTATTATCTAATTAAAATTTTAAATAATTTAAAAATATAATTTATTCCTATAAATAAATTATATGAAAAATATGTTTCAAATAAAATCTAGTATTCCTGACAATTCCTTAAAAATTTAATCCTTATAGAAAAAATACCAAAAATAAATCCTAAACTAATTTTAATTATTCCAATCAAAATATTACCTTTATTTTGACATATATAATCATTTAAAGGTCAAAAAACTATATTTTAGATGGATTATTTATTAAAAGGCTGTAAAACTACTTTTATAAAAATATAGGATTTTAAGCATAAAGATAGTTTTATTCTAATCTTATTCTCAAAAAAATCTATTTTATAAACATAAAAAATAAATTATTGAATAAAAAAATATATTTTAATACACTATCACATAATAATTTTCCTTGATTTTATTTAATAGGATTAAAACCAATAATTATATTTTACGATAAAAATATTACCATTATATTCAACTGATTCTTTTATTCATTTATAAATTATTTGAAACTAAATAAAAAATTTTATAATTTTTGAAAAAAATATATTTGAATAATTTAGTTAATAACATTCATATAAAATATTTTAATGTCTAGGTTTCATCTGATTATTTTAAAAAATCATATTCTAATAATATATCATCGTTCATTAAACCATGGTCATTGGTATTACTCAAGACATAAAGGATAATCAATGTTCTGTGCAACACAAGCTGACCTCAAGGTTCCATGTATAGAAACACAAAATTTATATGTCACGTTTTGCATGTATAATAAACATATTTTTTACTATAAAATGAACTATTTTACAGGTTGTGTGAAATGGAAAAAATCAAAAAGAACAAATTAATTCGAAAAACAAACGATTCACAATATCTCAGGGTGTTAAATTCTTTCCTGCTAAAAATGAATTTCTCCACCAAAATTCAATTGGTTTACCAAAGGATTAATATATGAATGTTTATTTTATTGAAACTGATATTTGTTAAAAATAATTCTAAAACATTCCTTAAAATTTGGAAGTTAAAACTACAACAGTTACCCAAAGTAACATATAGGTGAACATAGGTTGGGAGTGATGAATAATCATTGTGGAAAAGTATAAAAATTTAAAGTAAGTTATTGAGGTTTTCAATCAAAAACATGTGAAAGGTCAAATAAATTCTGAGAACCCAAAAATTATAAATCTGTGATCATTTTAATGTCCATTGGTTCAAACAAATTAAATGTATCAAGAAAACATTTTTTTTGTAATTTTCTTAACTATGAATAATTATTTTTTTGAACAATATTATAATGAAATATAATTTAATGGTATATTTAAAAAATATTTCTTTTCTTGTGATTTTATAAATTTCTAATTCATCAACTACCTCATGGAATGAATTTCCAAAAAATATGATTCATTCATAAATCACTAAAATAAAATTTTAATGGTTCTTAAGGACCAAAAAATAATTAAATGCATTACGATTTGTCTCAAAAAAATAAATATTCCATAACCTATAAACGTAAAAAGTAAAAATACTGATTCACCATTAATATTTATTAATAAAAAATAACTATACATTAAACACACATCGCATAAGACATTGGTAGGCGTGAAACCCTTATCTTCGTTTGGTCAAGGATTTAAGAATTGTGGCCATGTTAGACATTATTGGTTATCAACCGACAAACATGGTTTCCTTTTCTGAAACTGCACTATTAAAATTTCTAAAAATAAATATTATGGAAATATTTTAAATAAGGTTAGTCACTAAATTTTCTTTTAAGCAATGTTCTATATAAATAATTTCATCTATGTTTAACAAACAAATTTCTAGATTGGTTACATATATATCTCTTACCATGGATGTAAATGAAATGCTTTTGAATGTATGTCATGAAATCAGATTAACATTGATCCCCCATGTACCACATAATAGCTCCTGGTAATCACATTCCAAACATGTTAATACCCTCATCATATATTCTCTTGAAAATTGTTAATAACATGAATTACCATGAATAATTTTTTAGAACATGCACAATTCATTATGTATAATAGGATATATTTCATAAATCAGATATGTTATATACCTCATCCATTATAAGATAGGCTACTTTTTCAATAGGTCATTAATCTATTCTAAGTTAATCAATACCTTCAAATTTACGTGTTCATATCCAGCATATCATTACAAATATAACATTATATTTTCATAAGTAACATATAATGGTTTTTCTTCTCATAGTCATAATTTTAAATTGCCATTAAATCACTTTTCCATTGCATCAGAATCATTTATCATAGCCTTGTAAATTGTTGGAATCACATGTTTTGATAATCCCAAATCATGTTAAAATAGTGATCACGATATATTAAATCATTTGATAATCATTTTTAATATATCTGTATATTATTTATCCTGAAAATATTATATTTTTAGTCTCATGACTTTGTTGCATCAGCTTATAGTTTACATTTATCTATGTATATGTTCATTGTTAAAAACTACCGGTAGGACTCTTGTATTAAATGTTACCATTATAGCTCACTGTCACTCTGGGTAACTGTTGCTAAATGGTCACTATTGAAAATCTATTGTCACTGTTATAAGCTACCAGAACATGGTCACTACTGAGACAAGGCTTCTGTTAGAAGTCCACTGTCAGACTCTTTCTTAAGTACTCTATTGAGAGCTTCACAGTTCAAGTATACTGTTGGACATGTCTACCGTTAGTAGAAGGATAATGCTAGAGAACTCCTTCTGTTGATATAGTCTACTTTTGTTCTGTGTATATTGTTAGTAGAACTCTTCTAATAGATAAACTCCACTGTTGAAGAAGTTACCTGTTGAGATAGTCTACCGCTGGAAAGGTCACTGCTGATGTAGTCTGATGTTACAGGGCTACCGTTAGAAGCCTACTTTTAAATTCTACCGCTGATCAATCTTACTGATGATGTCTACAGTTTAAGAGCCTACTGATGAAGTCCACAGTTGATGAGACTACCATTGATATCTACCGTGTGACATGCATCTTCTACCAGTCTAATGATAACATGTTGTTTACATTACCAATTTTAATAATTCCGTCATAATGGTCATGTATGGAAAAATTATTGCACCTGATATTATTTAATGATATTTGTAGGCATATCAAGAGATAGTACGAGGTACGAGGAAGAGCACATGTGGTTAAAAAATTTCTCTAGTCGGCCCCTGCTGGACCAAATTAGAAAAAGAGGAACTGGAAAAGTGAATATATATATATATGTGTAGAGACAGACATAAAAAAAGATTAATTTTGAGCATATTGAATATACACACATAAGAGAGACACATACTGTACCTGAAATAAGATGTAATAAGAAGATAACTTGATCACTCATTTATTTAGTTCACAGAGCATCACAGAGATCTATTGGAAGAACTTTTTCAAGCAATGGTGGTGTCCTACAAAGAGATTCAGGCCCAAAAAGATGATCATCTCTATATCAAGAAGTCAGAACCTGAAAATTTCGACACTCTGTATTGGAGGAAACTTTCAGAAAAGAACTAAAACTTTATTTCCTTCATTTCAAGGAGTCCAAAGCTAATCTTCCAACAAATAGAGCATTCTAAACTTATTCCCACTATCTTTAGCTCAACTATGTTTAAGTATTTTACATTTTGGAGTAGTGTGTCAGTCTTACACACACTGACTCTTGGGATGGAACTGAGTGATTCTAAAAATACCCATATCAAACTAAATTTTCATTTGTTTCCCATGCATAATTGTGGAATAAGGCCGGTGTGGTTTGGTAGTATATATTCCCACATATTACTATGGTAGAGGTTGCTAAACCTGGACAGTTTGAAAATTGTTGTAAAGGCCGATACAGGCTGTGTATCATTCATAAATATAACTACATAGTGGCAGGTGATTACCAAGTGAAGAGGATTAGGTCTTGGAATAATACTGAACCTCTTGTTTGTATTTTTATGTTCATATTTCAATTACTCTAATTTATATTTATCCGTTGTTTAAAATTTCAAATAATGAAATCTGTTTTTACACTCACTCATATAGTTAGTTCTGGTTAGTGTGTATATGTGATTCCTTTATCAAACATGTATCAAAAGGTTAATTAGTACTCATACTGATTCAGCTGAGGAGTAATCAACCTTTGAGAAACATTTTGAACAATTAATCACTTTTATCTCTACAGCCTAATTAACTGGGCTGTTTTAATATGGGTGATTTTAATCCTAAAAGTTTTTAACAGAAATTTTAATTGGAACTCAATTCACCCCCCCTCTTGAGTATCCCTCCCACCAACATTTGGTATCAGAGGATTTCCTTATTCATACCATAAAATAAGAGTTTTTAAGCTTTCGAATTTTTTTCATCAGTGATTTTAGTTTTATATTAAAGACCTCAAAAATTTATGTTATAGCTAATGTTTTAGTTCTTTAAACTCTTAATTTTCCATGGATAACCGAGTTGAGGTTGCTACTACTAACAGACCACCATTCATTAATGGTAATAATTATGGTCAGTGGAAATTAAAAATGAAAATATATCTTGAAATATTAGGACCTGAAATATGTGTCACAATTGAATAACGACATGTATTACCTTCCACTACTAGGGACACATGGTATTAAGTAACAATAAATACTTATAATAATAATTGTAAAGCAATGAATTCCTTACACTGTTCTTTGGGTGATGAAGAATTCAAAAAAATATTTTTATTTAAGACTGGTTATGAAATTTGGGATACAATGTAAATTTCTCATGAAGGAACAACCAATGTTAAAGAAATGATATTAAATACCTATACAATTAAATATGATAATTTTAAGATGAAGCTTGATTAATCTATCTCTGAAAAGTATCTCAGGTTCAATGAGATAGTAAAACCCATGAATCCTATTGGGAAACCAGTGGACAATAAAGACCAAATCATAATAATGCTTAGATGTCTACCTGATAGGTGGAGAGGCACTTCTAAATCAATCTGAGAATCATGTGTCATCAGCATGCTACCTGTAAAAGAACTCATTGGAAACTGATGATTTATGAAGGAGGTATTAATGTTAATCATGAAATATAATAAGATCCAAGAAAGAAGTCAGTAGCATTCAAGACTTATGCCTCAAAAGGCAAAGACAATGAATAACTTCATGTACATCTAGACAGTTCCACTTGTGAAGAGTCAAACTCAGACAGTGATGAAGAGATGGCACAACTATCCAAAAGATTCAAGAGATTCTATAAAAAGATGAAATTCTATAGGCAGTCAAACTTCAAAGGAAAATATGATCATAAAGCACAATGGAAGAAATATATGAAGTGGAATGATATCCCAAGTGAAATAGTATGCTATGAATGTAAATGAAATGGTCATGTAAAAGCAAACTTCCCCAAGTTGAAATTTAAGAGAAATATGATGATATGGGAAAAAGTTATAAAATGATATTAATGAAACCTGGAGTGCTTCAGAAGTCAGTTTGAGTCAATATGATGCTTCACACTCAGAACAAAACAAACATTCCAATCTATGTTTTATGAAAGAGACATCTAAGTTAACAATTAATTCTCCTTTTCATAATACTTATTATAACAGTTACTATCATAATGATGAAAATATGACTAAATAATAATTATTTGAATATTGAGAAATGCTTAAGGATACTTTTAATGAACTCAAGGACAAATATAAGTCATTAAAAAGACATCATGCCTTAAATGAAAATTACAAATCAAATCTGGATATAGTGAAAGTGAAATTTTCTAAACTGCTAATGAAAAATACCGAGATTAAATTATCTAATGAAAATTTAAGAAAGGATATTGAGAATATCACTACTGGTAGGGTTACCTTGACATATTTTATAGGAAAACATATTGCTCCTAAATATACAACTGGTCTTGGATATCCACCAAGACAGAGACAAAGTGTAAAAACCATATTTGTTCCAAAATCTGGATAGTTCACTACTAGTTCCGTACCATATTTTGGGAAACAATTTTCTAAAGGACCTAACAATGTATTAATGTCTCAAACTATGTTTATTGATTTTAGAAAACATTTAATTAAATTATGGGTTCCCAAAGTTCTACAGGCTATACTTTCAGGACCTAAAAAGATCTGGGTACCAAAATTACACGATGTTTAATCTGTTTTGCAGGGAAGTTGTTTAAAGAGTTCCTGTAATAATCTATAGTAAATGGACAGTGGATGTTCAAGGAATAGGATAGGAGACTATTTTTCCTTCAAGAGTCTAATTAATGTTGATGGTTGGCATGTCACCATTGATGATAATGCAAAAGTAAAAAACATCATCTTAGGCCAGATTGGTATCCCAAATACATTATTAATTTCTAGTGAACTTCTTGTTGATGGATTAATGTACAATATACATAGCATATCTCATTTATGTGATGATAGATTTAATGTTAAATTTTAAAATGATTCATGAAATGTTTGTAATTCAAAAAATGATATAGTTTTCACTGCATGTAGAAATGAGAATGTATATGTTTTTTGTTTAAATTCCATATCCAAACAAAATTATTCTTGCTTAAATGATTTTCATAAAGAGACTAGGTTGTGGAACATAAGTTTAGGACACTGAAATTTCACTCACTTAGGAATATATCAAAGAAAAGGTTAGTTAGAGACTTACCTAAATTATAATTCCCAATTGATTAAGTGTGTAATCCCTGTAAAAAGGGAAAACAACACAAAGTTTCTTTCAAACCAATGATAGAAGTTCCAACTTCTCAGCTGATTGAGTTGGTTCACATTTATTTGTTTGGACCATCATGAGTTTCAAGTTTAAATGGGAATCACTATGTTTATGTTCTTATATATGACTTTTCTATGTATACTTGGGTATACTTTCTAGCTCACAAAAGTGAAGCCTGTCCCTATTTTTTCAAATATTCCAAGTCTGTAGAAAATCACAGTGGACTTAGAATTAAGACCCTGAGAAGTGATCATGGCCATGAGTTTGAGAATCATGAGTTTGAATCATACTACTCACACCATGGTTGTATTCATAATTTTTCTACCGCTAGGACACCACAAAAAAATGGAGTTGTAGAAAAAATAAATAGGACCCTTCATGAAATATTAAGGACTTCACATAATGAGTATGACATAGCTGTTTATTTTTGGGATAAAGCAGTAAATAAATCTAGTTATATTATGAATGGAGTATTAATTAGACTAGTTCGCAAAAGGACCCCTTATGAGTTGTGGAATAATAGGAATCCTAGGGTTAATTACTTTATAGTTTTTAGTTTCAAAGTCATTATTCTTAATACTAAATATAATCTTTACAAATTTGGTCCCAAAAGTGATGAAGGAATTTTCCCAGGTTACTCTATCTCAAGTAAATCCTATAGAGTGTTCAATAAGAAAACCAAATGTGTGGAAGAATTAGTTTATGTCAAATTCTATGAGACTGATCAACATGAGCCTAAAAACTCTCTTGAACATCATGAGGATGATTTTTCAAATCTAAACCTTAATGATAAGGATATTCAATCCCCTATAAAAGTATCCAATTCTGGGAATTTTCCAGAATCTGCACCTACCAATTTTGATCCAACAGACAACAGTAAAGAATCCAGTTCAATCCTTCTTTGATGCATTAGGACTCTTAAGGATCATCCTCTAGATGCTGTTGTAGATGATTTAAATAGAGGATCACAAACTAGAGATTCTCTAAGAAACAAGGTTGAACATCAAGATTTTCTTTCACAACATGAACCCATGAATATTAATGATGCTATAAATGATGAATTTTGGGTAATGGTTCTGCAAGAAGAAATAAATCAGTTCTAAAGAAAAAATGTCTGGGAATTAGTGGAAAGACATAAGGACACCTTGACAACAGGCACTAAATGGGTGTTTATGAACAAAGTTGACGAGTTTGGGAATATGGTTAGAAATAAGGCCAGGTTAGTTACACAAGGATATAACCAAGAGAAAAGAATAGAATATGGGGAGACCTTTCCACCTATAGCTATATTAGAATCCATTTGGATACTAATTGCACATGCTTCTCATCTAAATTTTAAATTATATCAAATGAATGTCAAATGTTATTTTCAAAAAGTGTATATAGTTGAGGATGGTTTTGTAAAACATCCCCCTGGTTTTATAAATCCCCATTTTTCAAATCATGTTTTTAAACTCTCTAATGCTTTATATGGCATAAAACAAGCTCCAAGAGCATGGTATGATAGGCTCAGCTCTATTATTATTTCAAAAGGTTTTACCAAAGGGATGTATGATCCTACTCTTTTCATTAAATTTATTCTTAATGATATTTTGATAGTAAACATTTATGTGGATGATATTATTTTTGGATGTTCTGAAAATTAGTTATGTATTGACTTTTCAAAAATGATGCAAATTGAGTTTGAAATGAGTTTAATGGGAGAAATCAAAATTTTCCTCGGATTTAAGATCATTCAAAATAAAAATGGAATTGTATTGAAACAAAGTTAATATATTAAGGATATTTTAAATCTTTTTTCTTTTGATGGTAGTAAAGGTAGTGATACACATATGAGTACCACTTGTAAGTTGGATGCTGATGAAGCTAGAGAATCAGTGGATCAAACCAACAACAGAGGTATGATTGGTAGTTTACTCTATCTTACACCTACCAGACCTGACGTCATGTTTAGTGTATATATGTGTGCTCACTTTCAATCCAATCCAAAGGAGACTCATTTAACTGCTTATAATTTTTTTTTTAAATAACTCAAACATACTTCTAACATAGGATTATTTTATCTAAAAGGACTATAATTTTATTTTTTTAGTTATACCGATGCTGATTTTTCTAGTTGAAAGTTAGATAGAAAAATCACCTCTAGGACATGTCACATTTTAGGCCAGTCACTAGTATTTGGTGTAGTAAGAAGCATAATTCTATTTCATTATCCACTGCCGAAGCTGAATACATAGCTGCTGGTAGTTGTTGTGATCAAATTTTGTGGATAAAACACACATTACTAGACTATAGATATCAATTCAAACATGTCTCTATAATGTGTGACAATTCAAGTGCTATTAACTTTTCCAAAAATCAAGTATCTCATGATAGGACAAAGCATATTAATGCGAGACATCACTTTTTGAGGGATCATTATCAAAAGGGAGATATCACTCTTGAATTCATTGGAATTTAACATCAATTTGATGATATATTCACAAATCCTTTGAATTCTGAGAGGTTAAATTACATCAAACATGAGTTAGGTATGATTAACTTTAGTATAGGAGACCTCACCATTGGACCTCACTGTTAGACCTCACCGTTGGACCTCACTGTTAGACCTCACCGTTGGACCTCACGGTTACACATCACCATTTGACCTCACTGTTAAACCTCACCATTGGACCTCACTGTTAGACCTCACTGTTGGACCTCACTACTAGACCTCACTGTTGCACCTCACCAGTGTACCTCTCTGTTGGGTACCTCACTTATGGATTATATTTTATGCAGGAATCCAAACTATTTTTATCCCTACTCGTTATTCATGTTTTTTTGTTTTAATCCCTAAATGATAAAACTGAAGTCTATGAACTAATATCAATCCACCTTCCTCTCTAAAACTCGAACACTGCTCTCGAAATCCCTAAAACCTAACTCTTCATTTGAACCCCCGAACCTCCTTTAATCTCCTTGGAAAGAACCTTGCGACCCCCGAATTTCAATGACGATGTGCCAAGGCTGAAGAGGACTCGAACCAAGTCCAGTGGCACCAGTATTACCCCAACAGGACCTTTCAAACCGCAACTGAAAAAGGGAGAAATCGTGGTAGAGGAGCTGAGTGAAGAATGGCTACTGTCGAGCAAGACCTTAGTGGTGGAAGCACTAGATTCCAAAGGATGGATTGAATGATTTTCCAATAAAAATGTACCATACTACCCAAAATCATGTGAAGGAATTCAATGAATATATGAAGTTTGGGGAGGAAGTTGATGTGCATTGGCTGGTATCTCGAGTTAACGGAAACGAAGTCAGTTTTTCGTCTGCTGAGTGGGTTACCTATTTGAGAGTTCCCTATGAAGGAGTGTATTCATGCAATTCTGGAGTATCTCATCTAGACAGTGATATTTTTTAATATGATAAATCTCTGGAAGAGCTGACAGGGAATGGAAAATCAAGGATGATCATTATAGTTGAGATGAAAGGAGAAGACATGCTATTTTTTAAGTTCATTAAGCATGTGATTAGTCGCATGACAGTGGATTTTGCATTGTTTAATTACTAGGACATATTCCTGATGTACATAATGATGCATGGAGAGAAGATCAATCTATATAAGATACTGATTGCACAATTTTAGGATATGAATAAGGCAGGCTCAAATTCCAATTCCCTTTTCCATGCCTAGATAATCTCAGTAATGCTAAAGGTAAAGTGTGTGGCTGGAAATAAAGAAGAGATGATATTAGTTAAGAACATTGTTTGTATCTCAAAGGTTATTTTCAAATTCGTGATAATTTGTTGGAATCCCTGGAAGAAGGCATGGGTGAATAATTAAGCAAAGGTTCCTGAAAAGTACGACCCTACCACTCAACCATCTAGGCCAAAAGACAAGAGAGATCCAGGACTGAAGCCTGATGAGCCAGAACCGGAATATTCAGATGAATTTGAGGAAGTTGAAGGAGCTAAGGACCCTAAAAGAGAGAACACCCCCATTGATGATGGGATTGATCCTGATTTTCCTGACAGTCCTATAAGTATAATAGCTTTTGGAGTAGCTATCCCTCCAAAAGAACTGCCTAGAAGATAGACTATTCTGAGGGATAGTGATACTGAGACCACTGAAGAAGAAGAATTATCTCAGAATATTTTGGGAGACACCAATTATGAGGCTAAGGCTACTGAGTGGGATCATTTTTCTCATGAAGCAAAGGAGGATGGTGATAAGGATGAAGGAAATGAGGATGTTGTTTCTAAAGCTGATGATGAGAACAATGAAGGAGAGGAGCTCAGTTTGAGTCCTCTGATAGGTAATACAGACAAGATAGTGTCTTTACAAGAAGCATGAGTGGAATCTTCTGCCATCTAAATAGAAGCCATTGATGACTTAGTGGAGGTTGTGACTCTCCCCACTGGTGGACCAATAGAGCAGACAGATGTTGAATATGCTGGAGTTGAAGAGGAGGTTATGGAGTAACCTAGAGCAGAACAAGTAGAGGAGAATACTCATGAGAGAGCTCCAAGTAGGTGGTGGGGTTCATTTTGGTTCTGTATCTGTTCTAAATGACCATTAAGAATGTTCAAAAGACCCTGGATACCTGGTACATGGGATGGGTTATGATGATTTAGATTGTTATATGTCAAGAAAACGACATCATGTACCTGCTATTTTAGAACCGGTCGCAGCACCCCCAGTGGTTCCCATTCCTGAGAACCTTGTCACTAAGTATGATCTGGGGAAAGTGAAAACCAATCTACACCAGATTTTTGATAACATGGCCTCTGAAATGGATAAGGCAATTAGCCTAATTCAAAAGATGACTATCTCTGAGATGGATAAATTTCAATCCTCCATTAAAGCCAGTTTATCGCAAGATATATCCCAATTCCTGAATCTACTCAAGGATGTGTCTCAGTATATGGAACTTCTTAGACAGACAGCGGTAAGTCTAGCTGCTCTTACGGCTTCTATGGGCCAAAAAAAAACAAAGAAATTCACTAAATCGAAAGTGTGGTGCAACAGATGGTTGATGTGTTTGAATGTTTTATGGAATCCATGAAAGCTCGTGTGATGGGATAGTTTGAAGATGTGAATTAACTTATTAGTGGGTTGACCAAGCCTTTTAGGGAAACTGATGACTTCTCTATAAAGCCTTTGACTGACACTGCCTCTGCTTCAACATCTAGTGCACCACCTGTGGACTTCTAATCTTTCAAGAAAATGCCTATTTAAGTGTTAGGGAAGACTTCTGGTGTTAGTGTACTAGATCCTCAATCTGTGACTTAGATTATCTCCACTACCAAAGAAGTTCAGAAGGTAGTTAGTGACTTCAAGAGAGAGGCTGCCCATGACCAGAAGAGTAAAAAGGAACAGATTAAGTTATATTATAATATGATTTACACCAAGCATTAGATGGATGCTCATTTCATACTTCTATAAGATAACCTAAAGATTCCACCAGTAACCAGAGCCTTCAAGGAACAAGTCACTCATCTGGGCCAGTTTACTCTAGTCTTAGATAATTTGATGGAGAATGGGGATGATTTCATATTGGCCTTGGAAAGAGGTGGAATTATTATTATGAAATTCAGAAACCTTCTTCTACCCTTTCTCCATGTGGAATGTACCCCTATCGTCATACCTCCTACCATACCACCATCTCAACCCAGCAGGTCTTCCATGATGTCTCTCACTGAGGCCATCAAAAACCTTACTCCACTGATACCTCAATGAGCTACCCACTATAGACCCACATGAGCTTCATTTGCTACCCCTCCAGTCATTCCTCTAGCAGTTCCTAACCCTATTGATCCACCAGCTCATCCTCCATATTCTTCATCCAAAGGGAATGACACCTTACCCTCAGATGATGTGGATTGAGTTTGATTATGTATTTTGATATGGACTACGTATTCCATTTCGGTCATTTAATGTACTTCCCTTAATTCAAGATTTCACTATTATATATGTTTGTGTTTCTTTTTGCTAATCACAAAGGGGGAGAAATGGAAAAGATACCAATGCTGTTAGTTTATTACCCTCTAATGGATCTTTTCTGTGTTTACACCCATATTAATCTCTGATACTTGAGATATTAAAACTGAACTAAGGTTAGTTTTTGATCTTTTTTTAGTAACTTTATTATATGTGCTTATCCGTGATAACTATAACAAATACATACGGGCATAATCTATGATAATCAAAAAGGGGGAGATTGTTGGAATAACCTGTTTTGATAATCTCAAATCATGTTTAAATACTGATCATGTTATATTAAGTAATTTTCTAACCCTTTTTAATCTATCTTTATATTATTTATCCTGAAAAATTTATATATTTAGTCTCATGACTTTGTTGCATCAGCTTACAGTTTACATTTATCTATGTATAAGTCCACTTTTAAAGATGACTGGTAAGAGTCATATGTTCAATGTTACCGTTATAGCTCACTGTCACTCTGGGTCACTATTGCTAAAAGTTCACTATTGATGATCTACTGTCACTGTTATATGATACTAGTGCAAGGTCACGGCTGAGACAAGACTTTTGTTTAATGTCCACTGTCAAGAAAATTCTTAAGTATTCTATTGAGAGCCTCATAGTTCAAGACTACCATTGGACATATCTACCATTAGTAGAAGGCTGCCTCTAGACAACTAATACTGTCGATCTGGTCTACTATTTTTTAGAGTCTTCTATTAGTATAAGTCTGTTGATAGACAAACTCCAGCATTGATGAAGTTACCTGTTGAGATATTCTATCACTGGATATTTCACTTTTGAAGTATTATGATGTTACAGAGCTACCGTTAGAAGTCTACTGTTGATGTCTACCACTGATCAAGCTTACCGATGAAGTCCACAATTGAAGAGCCTATCGAGGAATTCCACAGTTGATTAGACTACCGTTGAAGTCTATCGTGTGACATGCATCAACTACCAGTCTAATGATAACCTATTCTTTACTTTACCAATTTTATTAAAACCATCATAATGGTCATGTATGGACAAATTAATGCACCTGACATTATTTAATGATATTTTCAGGAAATCAAAAGATAGTACGGGGTACCTGGAAGAGAACACGTGGTTGTAACATTTATCTTGTCAACCCCTTTTGAACAAAATGAGAAAAATCTGTGTTGTAAAACTGTATAAATATATGAGTAGAGGAAAACATAAAAAATTATTAATTTTGAGTATATTGAATATTCACACATAAGAGAGACACGTAATTTACCTAAAATAAGAATAAATTAGAAGAGCAATGGATCACCCATTTCTTTAGATCATAGAGCTTCACAAAGATCTATTAGAAGAACTTTTTAATGCTATGGTGGTGTGCTACAAGGAGCTTCAGCCCTAAGAATCTGATCATCTCTACATCTAGAAGTCAGAACCTGAATGTTGTGACTCTTTGTTTTCGATGCAACTTGCAGAGAATTACTAAAACTTCATTTCCTTCATTTCAAGAAGTCCAGAGCTGAACTCCCAAAACAAAGAGCATTCTCAACTTATTCCTACTATCTATAGCTCTACTTTGTTTACGTATTTTAAATTTGTGAGAAATGTGCCTATCTTACACACATTGACTCTTCTGCTGGAACTGAGGGATATTGAAAATCCCCATATCAAACTATCTTTTCATTTATTTCCCATGCATAACTATGGAAGACACTAAGTGTGTCTTGGTATTTTATTTTCCCATGTATAACTGTGGTAGAGGATTCCAAACCTGGACAGTTTGAAAACTATAATAAAGCCCGATACAGGTTGTGTATCATTTTTAAATATAACTACTTGGTGGTATGTGATCACCAAGTTGAGAGGATTAGGTCTTGGCTTAAGACTGAACCTCTTATTTAAATTATTGTGTTCATATTTCATTAACTCCATTTTTTATTTATCCTCTACTTATATTTTCAAAGATACAAATCAGTTTTTACTCTCACTCTAATAGTTAGATCTGGTTAGTGTGTATATGTGATTCTTTTAGAAATCTTGTTTCAAATGTTGAATTTGTACACATACTGATTTATCTAAGGAGTAATCATCTTTTGTAAAACATGTTGAACTATAAATCACTTATATCTCTACTTCCTTAATTAACTGGGCTATTTTAATTTCCGGGATTTTAATCCTAAATTTTTTTAACAGAAATATTAATTGGAACTCAATTCACCCCCCTCTGGAGTATCCACTCCGGCCAACATAACTCCTTAGTAAAAATAGTTCTTTTAAATTTAACCATACATATAAATTGTTTTTATTGTATTTAAATACATAAAACAGGGATTATTCCATTTCATCCATATTCCATTAACAAGGTTACCTCGTCATATTACACAATACATATTTTTTTCATTCTTCATTAGTACTTTCTTCATCACCAACAATGTTACCATTACATGGACTGTAACATCCCAGTTAAATAGAGAATATGACATTTATATATATATTAATTTTTTTGAAAAAAATGTTAATATTAATTTAAAGATAATGCTATGTTTTATGGCATACCCAATACGCAACAACGAGTTTCTTTTAAATCTTACATTGCACACTAGTAATATAATAATATTATATTAAATGGTGGTTAATGCTTAGCCATTGTAATAGAGGGAATGAACAAAACTAACTATAAAATGATTATATATGTTTGTTAAATATTTTTACATTTATCCAATCAAAGATAGTGTCTTAAAATAAGGAAAGAATTCGATTTTAAAAATAAATATTGTAATATTCTTTAAATGGTTGATTACCCACCTTTTGACAGTGAACCCTTTTTAAAACTACTTCTCAATTTTATAAGTAATATTTGACAAAATAAAATCCTTCTTTAGAATCGGGACATCAAAATTAACTTTGTGTAAATTTTTTATATTTTTCCAGTAAAGTTTATTTTTAATGAATAGTGAAAATGCTGTATTTTAATTCAAAACCTCATTTTATATAATTTATTTAGATGGTTAGTTTATCTTTTTAATTGTTTTTATAGTTTTGTTGAAATATATTTTTTCCATTTAATCCAATGGTTGTCATTGGAATTAATTTCACTTTTAAATTGGACATAAAGAAGTTTCAATTTTTTGATAGATATTGTTTCATAAAAACAATCTATTTGTTTTGACAGCAAGAAATAATTGTAAAATTAATTAATGAAACATATATGATTTGAATTTGGTAAAATGGACATTATTTTTGAATTTGTAATATCAAATTTACTTTGGATAAATGATTGGTATTTTTCTGACAATTGTTCATTTTTAACGAATAGTGAAAAATATTGCATTTTACTTCAAAATTGCTTTTTCATCTAATTTAATTATATAGTTAGATTGTACATTTAATTGGTTGGAAAATTTAATTGAATTATTTTTTCATCACGTAATACTATTTTTTTAATTGGAAGTAATTTCACTTTTCAATTGGATGTAAAAACATGTCAATCTTTTGATAAATTTTACTTCTTAAAACACGTCTTAGGTTGTAACAACGAGAATTATTTTTAAATTAACTACTGAAATTTATATGTTAGGAATTTGGTAAAATGGATTCTATATTTTAAATCAAAAAGTACAAATTATGTAATTAATACATTTAGTTTTTAAACATTATGAATAGTAACAATGATAATTATCTTTAATTATCGAGATTAATTAGTAATCGGGTAGTTAAGGGTAATAAAATAATACCATAATAATATAAAATTACCCCAAATTTGTCCACATTTTCTTGTTTGAGTCATGTAAGACCATGTAAATCTTTTTACTGAACTTGAGGGACCATGCAGTCACATGTGTGTAATAGTGACATTTATGGCAATATTTTTTTTAAAGGAAGAGAAATATAACAAAGGATTATATATCCTATGTAAAAAAAAATTAATTTTGTTTACATAAATGATCATATAGACTACAAATAGTCATATTAAAGCTATCAATATTTCCTACGTCATGGTATTTTTTTATAATTATTAGACATCAAATAATTAAATTTATTTACGACATCGTGACGATGTAGTGATTACCTCATTAATGAACGATTTAAATAAAATGAAACGATATGGTAAAATCTAAGACTTTCACTTGTCAAAAACCTATTAGATATGTATATTTCGAACCCTTATCACCTAATACTTGAAATTTATCATTGTGGGACATTTAAAATAAAAAAACATTTTATAATAAAGTAACATTTCAAGACTTCCCAAAAGTGGCCCTCCTCCCTCATATAAAATTCCCCCACCTCTACCCCCTTACCCACACCTCTCAAGCCCTTGGCTCGTCCAAAATCTAATCATATTATCTATCCAAATCCCTATTTTTTTCCTATAATCCTAACATTGGGCAGAATCCTTTCTATGGAAGCCTTTTGCTCAAATAAAAAAGAGTTACTCTATTTAGAGGTAATGTCTTCCCTCGAGTTTCATTTTATTATTTTCCTTCTTCACTCACCACTATCATAATATAATTTGATCCCATAATAACAAAAGTATCATAAATATACTAGGATGTTTTTATAATAAGTATTCTACCAACACTTACACACACCTCCGTCTAATGTTTAACGAACATACTGTTTCTGTGGGTGGCGAATTACAGCCCCATGAAACGATGATTGTTAAATCTTCTATTTAGACATTTCATGGTGGACATTATGGTGTTACTATATTTATATATAATATATATTATATTTATGTCCTCTATATTCTTTTTAATTTTATATTTAAACCATACCTTTATGCTTTTCAGGTTGTGCAAATGTGATAATGTCATATGAGGTAGTGTGGACTACCGCCCCCTCAACTGATGTGACCTGTTCATGACAAACATGGAATTTATAAATAATGTAATTAATAAACATATTTTACCTATATAACATATTTTTCACACTGTAATTACAATACATATATGTCTCATATATTGTTAATTTTTTTATTATGACAAAGAAATGAAAGTAGCGTTCTTGCGTACGTACAACCTACCATCTCAGTGAACGATGCATTTAATTTTTTTCTCAAAATGTTATGGAATAGTATGAAACGAATATTTACTGGATATATATGATATTTAAATCATTAATACTATTCTGGAGATGATGTACTTATAACAACAGGGGCATTTCTTTTCAAACAAGTTCATTTTTGACTCATGTACCGAACATCGTCAAAACCTATGATATGAACTCACATAAATAACTAATTATTATAACATTATATGAATTGGATAATAAACTTTAATGTAATTCCTTAAAAAATTATATATTGACCAATTTTTATTATTCAGGAATATAATGAAACAAACAAGACAAGTCGGACTTGAGGTAAGGGGATTTCATATCTCACTTTTAATTCTGTTAGATTTCCATTGTTCTCCCACTATTTATTTCTTGTGGTGTATTCTATACTTCCATTTGATATATATTATCATGATTATATTTATATTCATGGTATAATGTGATTAATTTGGTTATTATTATCTTTTGCTCATACGACTTGATTTATTACAATGAGGTAAGGGGTTTTATCTCAATATTTATTTCTTTGCGATTCATGCTATATTTGTCACTTTCTTCTTTGAATGGTGTATGTACTACCCATTATTTTACTCTTTGTGTAATATACATTAGTTTATGTGTATTTACATCAACATTGTAGAGTCCTTCTTTAATGGGGTGTACATTTCAAAAATTACCCAAATTGTTAAGGGAACCTCTCACCCTCCTGTTTTTAAAAGACTTCTTTTTGTTAGGTCTTTTAATTTACATATTCTTATATTGGGATATGTTATTATATATCTTTATTGCTGTAAATTTTCTTTCAATGTGATTAGATACCAATTTTTTCTCTCATCAACTCAATTTTTTAATTTTAATTTGATGTCGTTAGGCTTTTGAATTTCTGTAAGGGAACTTCTTAACCCAATTTCAGTTCATTGGGTTAAACCTCTACTTATTGATTATGTCGTGCTATGAATATGTGTGGATGACCTATGATTTTATTAACACTTAATATCCACTTATATTGGGTGTATTTATATTTTTTACACATAATTATGTAAATGGTTTATCCTTAATCTAAGGATACCATATTTGTAAGGGACTTCATCTCAATCTCCTTTTGTTGAGGCATACTTCAAATTTTATATGACCTTTTTCTATTAGTTTAATAAAAAAACCTTTTGACTATTAATTTCATTAAAAAAGAATGTTGTTGTCTTACATATTCGGTGACAATGACTTCTCCTCCGTCGTGACCATTATTTGAGTTTCGGATTCCTCAACAAGACATTATGTTTCTAAATGAAAAATAAATACCTTGTTTTACTTTTCATTTATTTTGGTATTGAAAATGGTTTTGATAATGTTTTGATTATATCAATGTGTTGTATTAAAAAATTATGATTGAAATATGGAAATTTTATGTTTCCTTTATGCATGATTGATTTGATATGATTATGTTATTTTTCTTAGGCATTTTTTATGAAGTCGGGTTGTTCCGTGATAAACAAATAGCAGGTGTGCCCGAGATAGCTCTCTAATGAATTGGGAAATGCGAAGGATTTAAACTCTAAGGTTTATCTGAAGATATTAAAGAAATATACTTTGATGGGTATTCCAAACGTAACCATGAGGGTTACTCCCTACATAATAATTATATGAATGCCTCATGTTACCTTTATGTCTTATGATTTCTATGAATTATTCATAAATATTATGATTTCATGAGGCATGTTAAGTGCATGTGTTTTATGAGTAATGTTTGTTTTCATTGATTCGTATGTATACATGGACTAACATGGTCAAGGATGGGATGAAGGAAATGTCATGCTATCTAAAACATTGAAATAGACATGAATATTTTTTTCATGAGATTTTATTTTGTGGAAAAACTGGATACTAAGTAGATGTGTCTACTTTGTAATATTTGAGATGTTATAGTTATGTCCCAATTCTCTAAAACACTAATCCTAAAATGATCCTCAATGTGAATAATTCATTTTATTCAAGTTTATCTAATGTATTAAGGTCTTGTACTTATAGTTGGTATCATTAGACGGTTAAGATTACCTTAGAGGTTAGGGTGGTCTTTATGCTTATGTGACATTACCATAATGGTTAGGATTTCAGAAAGATTCATAGTTTTTAGATAAAGTGAATGAGTTTAAGATAACTTCAATAATTATATCTTAGTATTATATGATGATTTTAAAGATATAATCTCCATGAAATTTTTGGATTTAGTAAATGGATGGATCTAGCAGGCACCAAAGTAACAGTGTATGTGAAGAAAACTGTGACAATTTTCTAAATGATCTACTAAATTACATGGGAGATGCAATAAGAAATCTTGTTGTTATTCTCAACCAACTATCTCAAGTCATGATTGTCCACCTGAACCTTAGTGATTTTTATGTGGAATTATATATACAAGAAACAAATCCGTATGGAAGTTCATGTAATAATTATAAATGTAAGTATGTTAAAAAAACGTTCTATCAAAGATGTGGAAAGAAACACCTTGGAAAATGTTTCAATGGTACAAAAAGATTATTTATATGTGGAAATGATGGTTATAAATCAAGAACCTCCCAGGGAAAAAGGAAGCATCTTGTTCACATTAGCAATGGGAATGAAGTTCTTTATAAAGGAACAATTGATTATTTTAAATATGGTGTGCATGGTCATTATGCAAACACATGTCCTACGAAGATGTTTCAGGAATGGGATCACCAGGATCGTACAAATATTCTTTTACCAATACCTAATGCCATTCCAATTGAGGATGAAGAAAATGACAATGACCAAGGAAAGGTATGGATTATTTCTTAACATATGTTTTCCTATTATTGAAATCATAGGATATGATACATGATTTTGTTTGTAGAAAACCAGTATTTCAGAATAAGTTGGAAAATAATGGATAATGGATCATGAAGAATTTTGAATGAGTAAGAAGTCAATATAAATGGGATTCAGGAGTTATGGTAGATTTTATGATGGTGAAATTCTTAAAAGTTTTAAGGCTATTTTGATGATGGGATTACATTAGAAGACTTTTTACAATATGTGTAGCCCTGATGTTTGATATATGAAAATTTCATTCAAGGAATAATTTTCTTTTCCATAGTTAATATTGTTATAATGAGCAATTTGGGTTTATATTATCCTTGAATTTGAGAAAATTACCAGTTAATACATTTTGGGATTCAAAACGAAAGTTATTAGATAACCATTGGGGTTAAAATAATTTATGGTTATTTTTGATGAATTTATATCATTTTGGGAATATTATAAAATTATGTAGTTTTTAAAAAGGGACAAAACACAAACTGTGTGGAAACCCATCGCATCGGACAAAGCTGCAGGAATCGAACCCACAACCAAAGTGCGACTGGTATTTATCGCCTACCACTAGACTACGTAATGTCCCTGGATAGTATGACTAATTCTTTTTAGTTACATGAACTTATCAATTGGGAATAAGTTAGTTTTTGGGAAATCAATAACCTATCTTGGAGGATATGTGATTTGGTTAATTAGTTTTTAGTATGAAACATTAAGATTAACTAATGTTATTTGGAGATAAATGTTATGATTTACCTTGGAAGACTATGTGAATAAATCCTTCAGAGATTTGGCTTTCAATCTTAGTTTGGATTACATTAAATAATTTTATGGATACCTGTTTATTTAATAGACTTTCTTGAACCTTGGGTTCTTTTGTTGAATTTTGGAGATTAAGAGTATTATTTGTTTTTATAAAAGATTATCCTTTTTGGGGATTATCTAATCATGTACTTACAATTTTGGTTTTGGTTAAGGTCTAAAGACATGGGAAATATATAGTTCATATTTTTTGGATTAGTTTATTCTAAAGAAGTTGATTATAGAACTTTTAATATAAACAAGTCATCCTAAATACACAACTTTTGGAGAAAATATGAGTTTGTGTAAGAAAACTAGTAAGAGATGAAAGTCTACATGACAAGTAAGTATGATTCTTTATGAATTAGTTGATCTCATAAATAAATTCATTAATAAAAATTAATTTAGAACAAGAACTTCTTTTGATAAATTTTCCTACTGGGGAATCAAATACTGTTTAACCCATCAGAAGTTTTTGATTCTCTGGTGGTTAATATTCTCCTAAACATGTTTTCTATCACATTCCATCAGAACAGGACCCTTTGTTTTTTCTTCCATATCCATGTTTTCAGGGAATTCCTGTATCTGTTTTCTTGGGTGACATATTTACGTTTCTTTATTTCTTTTAAAGCGATAGTTTAATTTACTCCTTTTCCGATGTGGGGCTTTCAATGAAGTTGCTGAGCACAATTTTAAAATTGTGAGGATGCTATTCCCAAAAGGGGGGAAGGATGTATCCTCCCGGGTAAATAATGAATATGAAATTTTAATATTTATTAATATTTTTGAATAAAATTTTCATAATACTTTAAAAGGAATGATATGTTTTATGGCGTACCCAATACATAACAATGAGTTTCTTGGAAATCTTACGTTGTGCACTAATAATATAATAATATTATTTTAAATGGTAGTTAACTCCTAGCCATTGTAATGGTGGGAATGAAAATAACTAACTACAAAATTATTATATATGTTGATTATATTTTTTTACATTTTTCCAATAATAGTTAGAGGCTTAAAATAAGGAAATAATTCAAATTTAAGAATAAATATTGTAATATACTTTAAAAGGTCGATTAACCGCCTTTTGATGGAGAAACCTTTTTATATCTACGTTTTCAATTTTATATATAATATTTTACAAAATTAAATCCTTATTTATAATCGGGACATCAAAATTTAGTTTGTGTAACTATTTGTTATTTTTTCGACAAAGGTCATCTTTTAATGAATATTGAAAATGATGTATTTTAATTCAAAACCTCCTTTTAATATAATTTATTTATATAGATAGATTATTTTTTTTTAATTTGGATTAATTTTTAGTTGAAATTTATTTTAACCATTTAATCCAATGGTGGTCATTGGAATTAATTTCACTTTGAAATTGGACATAAACACGTGTCATTCTTTTGATTGATAATGCTTCATAAAAACACGCAATTTGTTTTGAAAGTGGCAATTAATGATAAATTTATTTTAAGAAACTTCTATGTTTTGAATTTGGTAAATTGGAAATCTTTTTTGAATTTTAAATATCAAATTTACTTTGGATAAATGATTGGTAGTTTTCTGAAAAATATTCAATTTTAATGAATTTTGAAACTACTTCATTTTACTTCAAAACTGCTTTTTCATCTAATTTAATTATATAGTTAGATTGTAATTTCAATAGGTTTTAAAGTGTAATGGAATTAATTTTTTATAACTTAATGAAATTTTTTTCATTATAAGTAATTTAAATTTTCAATTTGATGTAAAAACATGTCAATCTATTGATATTTTTTACATCTTAAAAACTCGTATTTGGTTGTGACAACGAGAATTATTTTAAAATTAATTACTTCAATTTTTATGTTCTTAATTTTGTAAAATGCATTCAATATTTGGAAATATATGGTCCAAATTATTTAATTAATGCCTTTTTTGGACATTATGAATAGTAAAGATGGTAATTATCATTAATTATCATGATTAATTAATAATCGGGTAGTTTAGGGTAATAAAATAATAAAATAATAATATAAAATGACCCCAAAAAGTGTCCAAATCCACTTTTTTATGACATGGCCGACCATATAAGGATTGTTTATGAACTTTAGGCCCATGGAGTCACTTGGGTGTAATGGTGACATTTATGACATTATTTTTTTAAAAGAAGATAAATACAACAAAGGATTGTATATCCAATTTAAAAAAAAAAGTAATTTTCTATAAATAAATGATATATTAAACTATAAATAGTCATTAGAAAGATAAAAATATTTCCTACATCATGGTATTTGTTTTATAATTTATAGACATTATATAAATAAATTTATTTATGACACAATGATGATGCTGTGATTACCTCATTAATGAAAAATTTAAATAAAATAAAATGAAAAGGTAAAATCTAATACATAAACTTGTTAAAAACATATTGTATGGATATATTTAGAATCTTTACCACCTTATCCTAGAAATATATCATTTTTGAACCTTAAAAAAACTGAAAAACATTTTATAATAAAGTAACATTTCAAGACTTTCCAAAAGTGACACTCCTCCCTCTTATAAAAGGCCCCCACCTCTACCCCCTTACCCACACCTCTCAAGCCCTTCGATCATCAAACATCTCATCATATTATCTCTCCGCATCCCTATGTTACTCCTAGATTCCTCAATTTTAGCATAAGTCATTCCAAGGGAACATTTGGCTCATATTAAAAATAGTTACCAGATTTAGAGGTAATGTATCCTCTCGAGTTTCTTTCTTTTATTTTCCTTCTTCACTCACAACTATATTCTTATTATTCGACCCCATAACAACAACATTATCCTCAATATATTAGTATGTTGTTATGATAAGGATTATACCTACACCTACACACACATCCTTCTAATGGTTAAACAACATACTATTTCTGTGGGTGGTGAATTAATGCCTCACGAAACGATGATTGTTCAATATTCTTTTAACACCTTTCATGGTGGCCATTATGATTTAACTATACTCATATATGAAATAACTTATATTTATTTCCTCTATATGATTATATATTTTATATTTAAAACATAACTTTATGCATTGCATGTTGTGTAAATGTGATAATGTCATATGAGGAAGTGTGGACTACCACCCCCATAGGTGATGCAAATAGTTCAAGCCAAAAATGGAATTTACAAAGAATGTAATTAATGAAATTATGTTACCTATATAATTTATAAATTATACTTGAATTATAATATATATATGTCTAATTTAGTTTTAATTTCATTATTATGACAATGAAATGAAAGTAGCATTCCTGCTTACATACGGCCAACCGTCTCCATGAACGAAGCATTTTTGTTTTTATCTCCAAATGTTATGGAATAATATAAAATGAATATATACACGATATATAAAATATATAAATCATTTATACCATTCTGTAGATGATTTACTTATAACTACATGGGAAATTCTTTTTAAACAAGTTCTTTTTAGACTCATGTACCAAACATCGACAAAATGTATGATTTGAACTCACATAATTAACTATTTATTATAACATGATATGAATTGAATAATAAAATTTAATGGAATTCCTTAAGAAATTATAAATTGACCTATGTTTATTATTCAGGAATATAAAGAAAAAAACAAGACATGTAGGACTTGTGGTAAGGGGATTTCTTATCTTAATTTTAATTTTGCGAGATTTCCATTGTTCACAAAGTATTTATCGCATGTGGTGTATTGTGTACATCCATTTGATATATATAATCATTATTATATTTATATTCACGGTATTATGTGATTAATTTGGTTCTTATTATCATTTGGTCGTACGGCTCAATTTATTACAATGAGGTAAGGGGTTTTATCTCACTATTAATTCCCGTGAGATTATTGATATATTTGTCACTATCACTTTTTAGTATTGTATGTACTGTCCATTATTCTACACTTTGTGTAATTTAATTTCGTTTATGTGTATTTACATTAACATTGTATAGTCCATCTTTCATGGGGTGTATGTTTCAAAAGTTACCTAAATCGGTAAGGGAACCTTTGACCCTCCTCTTTTTTAAAGACTTATTTTTGTGAGGTGTTTTAATTTACATTTTATATGCTGGGACATGTTCTAATATATCCTTATTGAGGTGAATTTTATGTCCAAGTGATGTGATAACCTTTTTATCTCTCAACAACTCATTTTCAAAATTTTAATGTGATGTTGTTAGGCTGTCGAATTTCTGTAAGGGAACTTCTTAACCCAATTTCAATTATTTGTGTTAAACATATACTTCATGATTATGACGTGCTATGAATATGTGTGGATGGACTCTGATTGTTTTACACATAATATACACTTATATTGGGTGTATTTATATTTTTCACACATAATTATGTAATTGGTTTATCCTTAATCTAAGGATACCATCTTTGTAAGGGATTTCGTCTCAATATCCTTTTATTGGGGCATACATCAATTTATATACATCCTTATATGATTAGTTGTATAATAAACCCTTTTGAATTTTAAATTAATTCAAAAGGAATAATTTCACATGAAGTGTTTCACTAAACATCAAAAGGAATGTTTTTGTCTTATGTATGTGGCGACAATGACTTCTCTGCCACCATGACCGTTATTTGAGTTTCGGCTTCCTCTACAAGACATAATGTTATTAAATTAAAAATAAATACCATGTTTTACTTTTATTTTATTTTGGTATTGAAAATGAATTTGATAATTTTTAGATTATATCAATGGATTCTATTGATATCTTGTTATTGAAATATGGAAATGTTATGTTTCCTTTATGCATGTTTTAAGTGATACAATTATGTTATGGTTCATGGGAATTGTTTATGAAGTCGAGTTGTTCCGTGATAAACTAAGGGTGAGTGAGCCAGAGATATCTCTCCAATGTATTGGATAATGAGAAGGAGTTAAATGATAATTTTTCTATAAAGATATTTTGGGAATATATAGTGAAGGGTATTCCAAACGTAACCATGAGGGTTACTCCCTACGTAAGAATTTAATGAATGCCTCAAGTTACCTTTATGTGTTATGATTTCTATGAGTTATTCAAAAATATTATGATTTCATGAAGTATGTTAAGTGCTTTTGTATTGTCAGTAAAGTATGTTTTCATCTATTCTTATTTATACATGGAATAATGTTATCTTTCTGTATTTTTATATCCCTTACTGTTCTTTTTATTTTCATCCCATATTTTTGAAATGTTTCCCACAAGAAATAAAGATGAATAGGGTCATGGATGGGTTGAAGGAAATGTCATTTTGTTTAAAACATGGAACTATACATGAATCTTTTGTTCCAGAGTTTTTATTTTGTGGCAAAAATGGAAAATGAGTAGATGTATCTACTTTCTAATCTTTGAGATGTAATAGTTATGTCCTAATTCTCAAAAAACTCTAAACATGAAAAGATCCTCAATGTGAATTATTCATTTAATTTAGTATTATGTAATGTTTTAAGGTTGGGTTCTTATAAGGACCATCATGTTGGTTCCCTTTAGGATCATTCATATTGGGACATTGAGTTTTTTAATAACCATTTATTCATTATCTAATACACTTAACATTAAATGATGAATTAGGGATGAAAATATTTTAATCTATTTCATTAACTAAACTGTTCAATTTTACCATTTTATCACCAGCATTGCGTTATTCTTTTCAACATTTAACACCTCTTCTGACTGCTAAAAGATATTCACATAGGTGACTATTTTTACATTCAGGATAAAACGGAAACCAAATCATGTTTCTTGCATGGTCACCATTACACAAACTCTTAGACAATTTTTTATTCTATTCAATAATGTGTTCGAGAGTTAGTAAAGGTACACATTGTTAATCATGTTTTGTTAAAATTGACTATGCATGATCAAAAATATTATTCCCTCCATTTCTCATCCCGCTTGAGTGATCATTATCAAATCATCCATCGCATTCAACATTAATCCAGTTCTATCTGGTTCACCCATTGACTAAAACCATAATCATCATGTGAGAATTACATCTAATTGTAAAAAACCACATATTCATGGAAATATTTACTTTTTGGATGTATAAATAATGAAAAATTCATTAATATACAACACCCCATATTAATATGAATAAATTTATAGGCAATATATATCTAACTCATTCGTGATGGTTCATGAAGAGTTTGTGAATTTTAATAGAATATCCCTTCGGAGTTTCAAACTATTTGTGGAGTGAGGAATGTTGTTGTGTACCAAATTAACTCGAGTTAGACCAGGATCATCTTCCCAATGTTCTTACTACTAGGTAAATTTGTGCCAGAGCCATATCTACTTATATTATCCTCAAAATGATGTATTTCATAGAACCACTCACTCTATCCTAATCAAAAATTCCATGACATTTTCTTAAATATTGACTCATCATTGTACTCATCCGTAGAGATATCCCTATAAATATGCTTAAGGATCCCACTAAAGTTTTCTCATCCTAATTTCCATAGGATTAAAAAAAATCTTGATAAAAAAAATAGTGAATTTTACTTATCATTCAAGGATATTAAATCAATTTTGATAAATACATAGTAACATACAAAAAATACATGCCTAAAGACTATAATAGTATTGTGTCTTTAGAAACATGGAAAACAAATATTCTATCCTAGTGAAAGAAATTAAATATCTCTCATAATGATCTCTAACTTCAGTACTTATACCTATATCGTTCTTCATAACCTATGAAAGGAAACATAAAAGAATCTGGGCTTAGATGAACAGTAAGTGTAAAAAATGGAGACATGTAAGCATAAATAAGAGTGTAGTGTATAATTACATGATCAAGAAAATAATAGATCATACACTACAGGTAAAATATCACAATCATGAATCATGGAATAATTATTGTTAGTATATAATACATTAATCAAAAATGAATAATGTGAATATTCCCTGAAAGCATAATGTCAGAATAAAACATGGAATTGTGGAAAACACAAAATTGTATAATTATTTCCATAGTAGCCATGGAATCACTGATAAGACCATATTAGTATTATGGGAACACTCCATATATTATCTTGGTAGTAATGGTTCACTCACATATCCATATATGTATCATGAGTTTTCTCCACATACCATTTTGTTTGTCATGGTTCAATCTCATGGCCATCTTAGTAGCATGAGTTCACTGCTCATTTATTCTTAGTTGTCATGGATTACTCCCATGTCCAACTTAGTAGTCAAGGTTCACTCCCAAAACCATATTAGTATATCTCATTATATATAAATAATTACCCAATGCATTTTAAAGAGATATAGGTCCCACCCATCCCATAATGATATCATACATATATGCGACACAGGATCATAAATAATAATATCATAACCAATGAAATTAAATGGGTTTCATAAACATGTAATAATATCATAACCTCTAAAAAGATATCGGTTTTATAATAATTTAATTATGAATACAACCCATGAAATAAGTGTATTTTAAAGGAATTTAACAAATTAAAGAGAAAGTTTTTTAATAAATACCATGAAGTTAAGAATAAACCACTCATAAAAAGGATATGAATGTAACATTTAGATTATATCCTAGAATGGCATGAGTAATAAGAATGTATGTCATCTTATATGAAAAATGATTTTGAAATTAAATTAAAAAATATTTCTTGATTAAAATATACTTTCTTCTTTGAAAAAAAAAGTTTTAATACTAAAATCTATTTAAAACCCATTTTCATAGAAAATTCCTTATCATTTTTTAAATAAGACTTGAAATCATTACAAAAACATTTTTCCTTGAAAACTTATAAAATAATCTTCAAAACATTTAAGAACCTATTTTTTCAATGAAATTTGAAAACAATGAATAATGGATTGAATTTATTTTGAAACTCATTTCATGGAATATACATTGATAATAGGTCAATAAATATTGGTAATGTTTTGAAAACATATTTACATGAAATACTATTAATTAATATTTAAAATTATTTGAAATATATTTTGATTGGAAATATTTAGAGAACAAGTAAATAAGGAATGAAAAATGTTTGAAAACTAATTCCCTTGAATACTTATAAAGGAATAATGAAAATATTTTGATAAAAAAATTCATTGTAAAAATTATATTTTAAAACATTTTTAAAATTATCATCCTTTTATAAATGCGATAGAAGATTCCAAGAAATAACTATAGGTAAATTTGTACATATCATACGTGGAAAAAAAACATTTTGTTTTCACAGTAAAAATAATATATTTATGAGATTGTTGAAAAGTGACGAGAAGATTTTTATTAAAGTATTGGTAAAAGTAAAAAATGGGTAGAAATTCCTTATATGGATTACAGGATAATGATACAATATTCATGGAACTCTTTTTATAAGACAAATATTTCCGACCATAGGATGGTAAATTTTTTATTTCTAAAAGACATTTTATTATTTATCTTATTATTCGATGTGTCTAAATATGGTACCAATACATAAATATAAAAACAATAACCGTAGTGGTAGAAAATTCATGAATTTTTGGAGCGATGGATCATAATAATTAATCATAGGATGAAAATGCGTAAACAATCTTGAAAACCGATGATACAATTTCAAAAAACTCATATCACATGGTATCATGGGATATTACACTCTGTGATAGAAAAGGTAATCAAATGTGAATTTAAATATCATTAAAATAAATTTATTTACGATATAACTTTTAAAATGGATGTATATACACCTCTAAAAATAAGTTAGGTTAATAACAAAACATGAGTTTCAATGAAAGAAAATTAAGACAAAACTATTTCTTTTATTTGGTATCTTTTGAAACATAAAACCCCATGAAAGGTTTATTAAATGAATATTTAAATACCCATAAATTTATTTATAATATAAATTTAACATTATTATGGGTATTACACATACAACACAAAATTAAAGAGTGGAAAACATACCACATATCTCACAGGAATAAAAAGTGAGATGAAAACCCCTTACCATGAGTCTTGACTCTCGTCGTACTCATTCAAACCACCTATTTAATAAAAATATATTTACTATATATATTTTAATGAATAATTTTTTGATATCTAGTACCGTAAATGGTTTTATTACTACTTTATATTAACCTCTTGTTAACTATACTATGTCTAGATTTCACTTAAGATAATATAACCTTTATTTTTTTTCATGCGTCTTAATTTATTATATCGTTTCCCATTCTACTTGTATTGAAATTAAAGAATAAAAAAAATTATTTAGACATAATGTATATAAATTATATTTTTATTAAATAATTCTTATAATATTGATGTATCAAATGAAATAAATTGTTCATGGAGACATTAAGGCGTACGTACTAATGAATGATTTTTCCTTTTAATTGTCTTGTTGATTGAAAGTAAAACACACAAACACACACACACAGATATATATATATATATATATATATATATAATTATTAAATAATATTTATTATATCATTTAAATTATATATTTTCACTTAACACATCTTCAATACATTCAATATAGTGTATGAAAGAATCAGATCTCTTTGAGGGGGCGGTAGTCCACACTTCCCCAAAATAAATTATCATATTTACACCCACTAAAAAGTATAAAATATTTTTGTTTTAAAATACTTAAATGAGATTATATACATAATAGTTATTACATATAAGATATTTAAACAATATTTCCATCATAATTGTCACCATAAATGGTGGTCATGGAAAATTGAACCATCATCATTTATCGAGGTGGTATTCCTCATACAGGTAAACATTATATTTGTTACCCATTAGATGGAAGTGTGAGTAATTGTGGGTAGAATCAATTTCATAAAAAATAAAAGTACATTTAGGATGTTGGTGTTATAATACAAGCACATTATAAGAATATTTTATGTAGTGGATAATGGAAATAAAAGAAATGACTTTGAGGGAGGGTGTTACCTTTTAATCGGGTAACTCTTTTTGGTTTGATAATAAAGTGTTCCTATGATATATTTATAAACAACGGGAGGCTTCATGGAAAAATTACTAGAATTTGGGTAGCTATTTGGGTAGATTTTGGCGACAAATTAGGGGCTTGAGAGGTGTTATGATGTGGAACAGACGATGTCTTTTCATAATGGAGGACGGGTGGAATCTCATTATTATTTTAATGCAAAGGAACCCCACTAAAGATTTATTTAATTTAAAGTGGTTCAATAATGATTACAAGTCTATAAATTGAGGTATACAGTCGATATAGGTCCATCAAATGGAATTAGGACATCTTTATAGGTCGTTTTAGGCATTAATGTTATGATTGATTCCATTATTATATTTAATTATAACATTAATCGATTACAATAATTTTATTTACTTCAGTAATATTTTGAGAAATACAAATATGTTGACCTTATTAAACATTAAATTTTTGTCTGATTCTAAATATGGAATCCAATTTTCCAAATTCCAAACATAGTAGTAGAAAAAATTAATTTTATTTTAATCCCATAGTCAGGACAACAATGCAGGTTTCCAATGAAAAAACATTCATAAATTTTCTATGTTTTTATAGTCAATTTGAAAATAAAATTGATCCAAAAGTAATAAATTGAATTTATGGATAAATATATTGTATAATTAATCTTTTAAACTAATAAAAAATATAATCCATCTTTATAAATGAATTATATGAAAAAAAAAGTTTTGAGTTAAAACTTAGTATTTTTTACAATTCAATAACGAAAATGAAACCTTATAGGAAAAAAACTGAAAATTAATACTAACATTTTTTATTTTATAGATTACAAATATAATTTTTATTTTGTAAAATTATGTCTAATAATATTCAAAAAATTTCATTCAAAATCATTTCTCTATTAATAAAAGGTAAAACTTGTTTTATAAAAATAGAGGTTTTTTAGCATAAAATTTGATTTAATCGTATCTAATTCCTATAAAATATATTGGATGAATATAAAAAATATTTCATTGAATATAGAACATATATTTTACAATAATATAAATTTATAATTTTATTGAATTTCATTTATTATGATTAAAACAAATAATTATATTTTTCTACAAAAATAATCACTTTATATTTATTTGATTCTTATATTCATTACTAAGTAATATGTACCTGTATAATTCAATTTTTTTTTGAAAATAATATATCTAAATAAGTTAGTAAAAAATATGAATATAATCCATTTTTACTACAGGGTTGCATCTTATTATATAAAATAATCATAAATTAATAACATATTATTGTTCGTTAATACATGGTCATGCGTGTTACGTAATACATCAATGAAAGTCATTATTGAGTATAATTCAATATCTCCTCAGTGATCCATGTAGATAAATATAAAATTTATTCTGTTTGTAGTGCATGTAATCCAAACATGGTGGTTTACTATATAATTATTATTTTCAGTGATGCGATAAAAAAATATCAAAGAGAATAAATTAACTTTAATAAATGATTTAAAAAATCATAGGGTGTTAAAATAATACTTCTCCATAGAGAAACATTGAGAGTGAAATGTTCACTTATATAGTAAGAATGATCCATCCTTTGGTTATCCACATAAATTTCGTCTTCACTCTAATAGTTCTGTAATTATTGTTGAGTCAACCGAATATTCTCTCTTGTTTCCTCTAACGATTTTGGTCCCATTAACTTTGTGTCACATAATTCACCCTAAAATACAAGACATTGACAGCACATTATATACAATACTTTAAAAGTTACATATCTATAATATAATGAATATTTTTAATATAAAGGAAACTAAACCAAAGAAATATGTCTGTCCAAAATTTCCTGGTAATCAATATAACAAGACTGAATCACATCTTCTAATATTTTAATTGTTCTATTTGACTATCCACCATATTGAGGATGTAAATTAATGCCTAAATTTAATTAATTTCTAAATGACTTCGATAGTGCTTTCTAAAATTTAGAATTTAACTTGGGATCAAGATTATATATAGTGGAGAGATTAAATATATATAACCTTACTATCATTTTGATGTATAGTTTTGAATACAAATCTAAAGTCACAATGTCTCAAATTGGAATAAAATATGCAGATTTTGTCCATAGATATATGATAAATTAAATTGAATAGTTATCTTTTGAATTTGTTTTGTGATACCATTATAAAATCCATGGATATATCATCCTATTTCCATGTTGGCATAGGAAAACAATAATGTAACCCCTTCATTAATTTTTTTATTCATTTAGCTATTGGAATGTCATAAATCTCATGGTAAAGTCAACAATCTTTCATTTCATTCTATCCCACCAGTAATGAAATTTAAGGTCTTTGTACATTTTAATGATTCTAACTAAAACTGAAAATAGAGAACAACAAGATTGATTTAGTAACTCATTATTCATCTATGAATCAATGGCACACATAATCTCTTCACAAATCTAAAAACATAATCTTTATTAATGTTAAATTAATAGAAAATTACTAATTTTTAACGAATTATAGAAATTTATATTACCCATTTTATTCCTTCTACGCATTCATAATCCTGTCTAATAGAGATGATTTCAACGACTCCTTAAATAATGGGAATTTATTACTCCAAAAATCATCCAACACAAAGTTAATCAAATCCTTTACTAAGGGGTTATGTTTCATAAGAAACATGGTTAATATAGACTGGTTTTTTTCAGTCAAGGTATTCACTACTTTCTATTTATTTCCACTATAATAATTTACCATGCAATAATAATCCATTATCTATTCCAGCCATCTTCTAAACATTATGTACAATTCATTCTGAGTGAATATATAATTAAAAAATTTATTATAAATATATATTTCATAAATTTAATCATATAAATTAGGCCTCTATTTTTTGAAATAAAAAACAAAATATTTCAATTTTGAACAACGTGGTGGATAATTTAACTGACGAGGTTTTAGTTTCCATAATTTGTATGAAATTACATGGTCATTTTGTATCAAAATGAAACCATGTCCCCTTAAATAAGCATCCTATTAAAGGGAAAACTCTCTATTTTTTGAAGGAAGAACCTAAATTGTAGCATTTACAATTATTATTTTATGTTCCTAAAAAAATCACATTATTATAACTAATATTTTTACTCATTTACATGTTATCATAGATACAGAAATTAATAATTGTGGAATGTTCTAAAGAAACGCTCAGTAATAGATTCCTAACCCAATAAAACTATGAATATCGTAAGAATATGTATGTATTGAAAATTTATCAACCACATTCATTTAAGAAGGATCAATTGTTATTACATCCTTATTTACTATGTTTCCAAGAAAATAAATTAGATAAAAATAAATCTCATTTTCAAAATTTCTTGAATAACATATTTTATTCTATGGTTTTAGAATAATACTTATATTTTTTCTTGATTTTAATACCATTTTGAATAAACTAAAACATCATTAATTAAACAAAACCAAGCATATCTGAATATTCATGAAAGAATATATTTATAAGATCCTTAAATAATTCATGGGAATTTGGAAAACCATGGGTCATAACAACAAACTGTAATGCCTATATCTTATACAAAATATAATTTTCTGAATTACATCATACTTCACCATCAACCGATGATAATTTGATCACATGTCAATATTAGAAAAATACTATGCTCCCTGGAGGGGATCAAACCAGTCATCAATATGAGGAAATATGATACTTTTTCTTAATAGTTATATTATTCAATGATCCATATTAAGAAAAAATCCACATAGAATCATATTTAATTCATAACTATAAAATAAGAGTGTCGAATTGTGAATTTCTTAGTTGAATGCAACACTTATCAAGAAACTCATGAAACTGATTTTTAATTGTAGAGGTTCTACATTATCCATTCGTCCAGAGGGTTTTGAAAATAAGACTAGCATCACAGACTAAATCTAGGATACAATCAACATTTTGATTAAGTATAATAATGGGAACATAATTAGAAAAAACATATAGATACTCATCTACAAACATTAATTAATTTATAAAAATTGATCCCCTTTATTAACAATATGTGATATATTACATTGATTTAAATCATTAAATAGTTTCTATGCTTCCAGATATTTTAGCAATGGAATGACTTTATTCATGTATAAGTACTGATACACTTTCTAAAAAACATCATATTTAGATCTATAGTCAATATTTTCATGGTAAAAAGAAATCCAATTTATACTTAGAATAACATCAAACTATACGAGGGAAAAACAACAAGAATGTCATGCTAATACTTTATGCATAAAATGAGAATAAGATTCATATTATTTATTTTACCCTTAATATCTTCCCTATTTCTCTTTACCATAACTTATGGATTCATTTCTTGTGGCCAAATATTCAAATTACTAGAAAATATCTCAGATATAAAATAATGTATAGACCTCTAATAAAGAAATATATTAGAAAAATCTATGTAAACCCAATATTTACCTGATTCCACTTTATTAGATGGACCATATTCTTCTAATTTAGTTTACAAGGAATTTTCTCCACCTTTAATCTTATAGTATGGCTAAATCCCATCATTTTGGTTCTTCTTCAGACACTGGTTTTATAATTACCCATCTCATTACATTTAAATAATTTTATTATCTATATATTATAATTTTTCTTACTAATACCATGAAATTGTTCTTTGTAATTATGATTCATATTCCCAAAATGAACACATTGGACACACGTACCATATTTCAAATGAAATTCACTAGTGTTTTTTTATTATATTTCTCTCAAATTGAAAAAGTAATTTTCGTACATCTAATTTTTTTAATTCATTATATCCTTTTTCCTACCAACATTACCACTATTTTTATGGCTTTAAAAATTCATATGACCATTAGCAAACTCCATTTTTACCTTCTCTTCAAATCAAAAACGTTTTACATAACATTTGAATTTATGATAATCAATTTCCATTCATTATTTTGGATTAACTCTAGGGTAAAATCAACTAATTTTAAAATCAAGATCATAGATTAAATTTAAATCATAACATTCCAATCGAGTGAAATTTTATTCATATGAAGCCATTGAATACTAAATCTCTCCCAATTCTGGTAATTGGTTTTCCGTCCTATGTTGAGTCTCCATAAGAGAATATTTTTCAAGGAAAATAATTTCTGAATCCATCCCATTTCAAAGAATCAATCGCCTCGCAATCCTATATATTTTTTATCATTAACCACCATTTTTTATTTTCACCATGAAAATAGTATATAGAAAGACTATACATTAGATTGTATTCACACACGATGACAATGAAAACACTCTCTATCGATTTAATCTACATATCAGTAATCACATGTTCATAATATCCAATAAATTCATGATGGTGTTGCCTCTTAAATTGATCAAACACTAATATGTTCCCCCAGGGATGATCCAACTGATATCATGCATGGATTATACAACCATTTATATCATACTTCAACTAATCTACATGAATCAGAAACATATTGTCTCCAATTACAATCATTCCAAGTTATGGATTCAGAAGAATAGATAATTTTTTTATTCCATATTACAGTAGATTATCTATTTATTTAGTATAAAAATATTCTGAATAGATTGGTCTTAGCAGAAGAAACATCTTGATATTTGAAATCTATTCATTTTCACTTAACCATAATGTAATTAACCCGTTTATTAGTATTCTATTAACATTATCCTACCCCAAATGTTTTGTAAACCATTATTTGATACTAACTACAAGGACCCAACCAAAAAAATTACATAATCTTGTTAATTTAACTCAAGTTAACATTATTAAATTATCAATGATCTTCTCTGTTTAGAGTTTAGGAGAACATGGTCATAACCTCATATATAGTATATTATAAATTATAATTGTAGACTTCTAATGAATAACCAAATTTAAAAAAGTGAGGCTTTAAAAATAAAAATATTATTTCATCCCTTAATAAAACATAAAAACTATAAACTTGAATTATTAACTTCATTTACCCATACAAAAACATGGTGAAATACATTTTAAAACATCAGATGATCACAAAAATGCTCTCTAAAAGACATAAAAGAATGAATTAAACCATTATTCTTTTAAGGAAAACATTTTAACCAAGTTATAAATTTTACACATAAAAAATAATATCTATAACATAAATTATGAAGTCAGATGTTTCCTATAAAATAAAAAAACATATGTAAAAATTAAAAGGAAACATATGGAATAATTTTCATACCACTCTTGGTAATAATTTATCTCCCCTAACTAAACAATGAATAACTGTCATTATTACCTTTGGAATTAACATCCCATTATATCCCCATAATACATTAATAAAATCTAAACACTCTAGCTTTCTTAAATTTAATAAATTCCTTGGAGAGATATAAAAGTATCAGTGACCCTCATTATAAACTAAATCCACCCATCTTTACACCAATTCGGAAAATCGATAACATATTCATAACAAATATATCTTTTATAAATTAAATATTCTTAAGGTAAATAAATTATTTATTTTGGAATTAATTTCCATTTTTAAGAAGAATCACGCATATAAATGGAACATTTTTTTGAAAATAAACTTCTCTAATTGTAATGAAAACATAAAATCATTAAAGGGTTATGAAAGTGGGAAATCCACTAATGTCGTATATATAAAAATATAAAATTCATTAATAAAAAGAGTCGTAACATTAATATAGGATTTTGAAAAAAATATTCTCCTAACTTCTGACTGAGAGAATTATAAAATACTAATTAATATACTTTACAATCAAATTATATTAATTAACTAGTTAAAAAAGAACCCTTTACTCATATATTTTAGTTATTATTATATTATTATGTTTATTTATAGAAAATTCAATGAGTTATAAATATCATAATCATCAATAAGAGCATTCGTTTCATGACATAATGGTTTCTTCCCATGAGTATAATTATTGGAGTTATTTTTCAAATGGAAGAAATACATCATATGTCAAAATAGTTGTTATTAATTTCATTCTATACTTTTAAATTAACCAATATATAATTTCTATTTCACATATTAGGATGATCCATTAGATAAACTATTATCATTAATTTTTTGGTTTTTTGGAATGTTTTCAGATCATCACAAACTAATTTAATTTAATTTAATATTATGTATATAAATTACATCCATAAAAATATATATAATATTAAATTTTAAAATTTTGTTTAACCAAAAAATGGTTTTATTAATATTCTTTATGAAGGAAATGGAAAATAAAAATAAATCATCAACGATGGATGTGAATCGACATGTCACATAAGATATTTTTATTTTTTAAAATAAGGGGAGAAGATAATAGGTTTTATTAGGAATATTACATTAAAATAATAAAATCATATTATATTTATTACAGAAGAGTTTTCATATAACATTGGATAGGTAAGGTGAGGATTATGAAGAAGATAATTTTTTTTAAATGAATATAACGGAGAAAAAATGGATGATTTTACCTCTCGGATGTGGACTTCTTGAGACTATACTTTAGGTACCTGTATTTGTATTTTCAAGAGAATAGTTTGTCTTGGATAGTAGGAATAAGATAAGGAAGTTAATTAGATAGAGTTTTTCCAATTGAAAAAAATTATTTGTGTGAGAAGAAGGGGTGGTGAGGGGTGGAATTTATAGGGATAAGAGAGAGGTGTTTTGGATTATTTTATTCATTTATTTATCATTATTTTTCAAGAATTTAAAAAGTGTTAATTATTATGAAAAATTATTTTTATCTAGTAAATGTGAGTTCGAACTAATTGGTTATTACCTCAAAAGTACATCATCTATGAATCAATAATTAATTTAATTATTTATACTATAAATTTTAATATTTAACTATTCCAAATAAATCATCTTTTTTGAAGAAAAAAAATAAATTACCCATACCATTTTTAATTTTATAATTCAAAAATTTACATCAATTTTTTAATATTTTTTTTTTAAATACAATAGACATTATTTTTATTTAAAAGCATCATTTATACAATAAATATGGATTTTAATATTATAACCGATTTTATGACATTTTGATAAATTATCTAATGTCTAATAAAATTATATTATAATTATAATTCAAAAAAAATTAATTTATGATTAATATTTTATGAAAATAAAATTCATTTTCAATCATTAAACTAATTATAAAATTATAAATAAAAATTATGTTTTAAAATAATACCACATTTTAATTTTAAATTTACAAACATATATTTACTTATACCATGAAATAAATATATCATATTTTCTTTTACAGGATACACATTTTTTTTACTTTTGTAAGTGAGATCCCAATTATTTTGGTCAAATTACTATTCCTAATGGTGAATTTACAATTCCAATGGTTATGTTACTATTCTATAAGTATATATATCATAATTTCTATAAATAAAATTTATTTCACTGTACATTTATAATTAGTTTTTCTATTTAATCACACAATGAAAGACAATTATTCAATAAGTACAAGGTTTGTTGTTATTATTGGATCTCACACAATTATTTTTATGTTTTATTCGGTGGATAGAACCTTGGAGAATCATGTTAAGATTAAATATGTTGGAAAATATAGTGGTTATTAAAAGAAATGGGATTATGATAGGAGTGAAATATATTTCAATTATTCCTAATTAGTTATCATGATATGTTATTAATAGTTTACACATTAACTAACCATTGAACATATCAAATATGTGATGAATATAGTTTTACGATGGCTATGGTGGTGGATATCATTGAAAAATGTAGTCATAATTTTGTTTATGTTTGAAATATTGAAACATAATCCATAGAGAATGTCTCAAACGAAAATTAATATTTTTTATATATTGGGAAATAAGAATATATCAATAAAATGTAGAAGAAATGTGAATAGTTCAATGGATGGATATGAAGTTCATTCCATGGTACCATGTATAGTTCAATGTATTATGTGTAGGAAATATGGTAATTATGTAAGGAAATTCCTTATACAAAGGTAAACTTCTAGACTATGGAAATACTTATTCTATGAAAATCACTATTGAGTAAGAATTGAAGTGATTATGTATTGGTATTTGACAATTATGGTGTATAAGTTTAATGTCAAGTATATTTTAGAAATAAGAATCATGATATACCTATGTGTTTTTCCTCCATAGTTTTTCTTTAATGATTTTAAATAATATGCTGGAAAGTTCAAATAGTCAAAAAAAATTATTTAGTGGAAATAAGATAATATTGAGTAGGTATAAAGAGTTGATTTACTTTGTTGAATTAAATAAGATTTTACATGTGACTTTGAAATTGGTTATTGATTTGATGGAAAAGTGATTTAGGTCATATTTGATTATTCTTATTTCATTTTTGGAATAATGGAAATGGTTTGTGGTTTTATTTATGGAATAAATATTCTATTAGTATTTGGAAGAAAATTTTTATTCATTCAGATTTAACTTATAATTTATGGATACCATAATGGGTTTATATATTTATATTTTCCATAACTTAAAAGCCATAGATACCCCTTTCTAGAATTTATTTTAGAGGATTTTAAGATTAAATGAAATATTTAATGGAATTTAGAAAAAAAAAACTATTATGGATTAAATAAACATTTGGTGAAATATATTATTAATTTTTTCTAAATTATGGTATATTGGGTAGTGGTATATTTATGTTCTTTATGGTTATTAAATATAAAATTGAAAAGGGGATATTTCCAATGATATTTTTGGTCATGATAATGATTACCACTCTAGTATGTCTCTAAATTTGAATAATTATTTTTTTGTGTGAGTTTCACTACATTATAATAGTTTGAATTGATTTATAATTGAGGTCAATGATATTTTTGGTGCTGATTAGTTTTAGTATTGTATTTTACCTTGAGGTTAACATGTGGTTTAATATGAAATATTATTTGGAAAAAATGGAATTAAATTCTTTTGGATGTAAACTAAATGCTTTGAGATCACCTTTGAGGTTAAAATTTTATTTAATATTGAGGTTATTAGGTTAAGGGGAGTGTATGATTATTTATTTATGGATTAATATAAATTCTTAAATTGGTGTTATTGTATAAATTTTGATGTAAAATTTATTATTTATTCATATCATGGTTTACACATTTTTAATATTAAATTATCTTATGGTAACTACATTAATTTTTATTAATATTTAAATAAATGTGGAATATATTGAAATATTTTTCCAGATTATGTGTTCCATTACAAGCTGATTTTAGTAATTTTGGAATGAATTGATTTGTATTGAATACTCGTTATTTGGATAAAAAGATGAGACTATGGTGGAAATTGATTTATGTAATAAAGTTAAACATTAAAATTAGGTATATTTTGTTTATTCTCTATGTGTAGACAATAAATTAATTTAACAACTCTATAAAAAGGTTCTCATTAATTTTTTTTCCAATTACATTCATTACCTAATGAATAGATGAACTTTTTTCACACTTTATTGATGTTTTATTTTGTGGTTGTTAACTTTCTCATTATCATTCACTTTCTTATTATAAGTGTTATATTTCACTGTTCATCACTATTATGATTTTTTCGTTAATGTGTATAAATTAAATTCCCACTAATGTTTACCAATTTGGAAACCTAGACATTTGTTATTATAAATGTTCTTCGTATTTCCCTTTTCTCTTTATGAATATATTTTTGGTCCATTTTATGTTGAGTGTTTTCAAAAACAGTATTTGGATCATAAAACCCATGATTACTGAGAAGAAGATAAAATATCATGATAGGTAAATTTTAATATCAGAAAATGTGACACTCAAGGTTTGTAGAAAAACATTATATCTGATTATATATAAAACATGAAACACAATGCATAAAAAAATAATGAAAATTTATTTTTCAAATATAACTGATTAAACATTAACATTGAATTACAAGGTATGAATTTGAATAACTACATTATATATATATATATATAATTTAATGAAAAAATAATTATTAATTCATTTGGATTTAAACCTCAATTTTTATTAAATACATTCCATTCTTCAAAAACCATTCTCTTCAAAAAATTGTTATAAGAGAATACATTTTTTTTTATTACATTTATATGAAAAAATAAAATTATTTTTTATTTAGAATATAAAAATTTACTTATCATAATTTTTTTTTTGTTTTTTAAACGATTGATTTTATAATGAAAAATGGAAATTACATATTTTTAAATTTACTTCCAATACATCATGTTATTGAAATTTTATATTATATTTTGGATCTTATCATTATAATATATAATAACCATTTTATTTATAATGTTACTAAATAATTCCATTTTAATCTATCATATTCATGTTTTTTATGTTAAATTTTATGCATAATATTTTTTTTCTAAAAACCTTTTTCCATTACGTTTTACACATTTATATTAATTTATATTAATGAAATATATATAGATTGAATCATAAAAAATTCATACTATATTTTGAATATTGATGTTATAAATTGGTAAATAGGCCCTATTTAGTTATATTTAAAATAAATTGAAAACATGATAACTATTTGTCTTTTTTTTAAGTGTAAAATGGGTAATATAGGGTTAAAACCCTGAGATAATTTCTATAAATAAACCAAACACTTTAATTTATCTGTTCTTCTGGTGGAGTTAATCCATTTCTATTCCATACTCTATTATACTTCCATGAGGTCAAAATTTTTTTATTGTGACCTTTATATTAATTTAAGGATTGATTAAATATATGATTTGAATCTATTGAATTTAATACACCTAAAAAAATTTACCTAGGGATATATGAAATAAAATAATTTTTTAAAATATTAATTTAAAAATAAAATAATTTTTTCCAATCATGTTAATTTCTTAATGGTTTTTTGTGACTAAATAATTTCATTAAATTATTTCCCAACACCTATTAGTATTTATTCAATTAATAGAAAATTTAAATAGTTGATTTTAAAAATATAATATGTAAAAAAATATCGGTGAATTTCTTTTGTCTATAACTGTTTTAGACAATTATTACATGATATAATTGTGTGAAATTTTTGGATTCTAATTCCATTTTAATCCCATTTTTTCAAATTTAAAATATGCTGATATTACTTAAAGAGCCATTGTTATAATTTTAAGAAAAAAATATCTGATTAATTTATTTAAAAATCCTTAAAAATATGAAAGTGGAAAATTTAGATTTCAAATTATCTAAAATTTACAAACATTTTCATTTTTGATCTAATTTTTTTTATAAGTAATATTATAATTGTTTAATATCAAAATTTATTACCATTATTAAGAATAAAATATGTCAACAATGGGTTTAAACCAAATAATGAGGCTTAAAATGTCCTGAAAAGATATCTATATTTTATTTGTGGATGAAATTTCAACCACATAATTTTTTATTTGGTTAATTATCTTTTTTACAAAAATTTTCTTTAGAATTGCAATGTTATATTTTTATCATTTTTTTAATTCGAATGGTTCCATATACCTTAATTCTAAAAGGGCCCCCATTATCTATTTTCTATACAAAAATATGATCCATAGAGATTGATAAAACCCTAAAAAATATTTCCAAAACATATTATTCATGTTATAGAGGGATTTTATTCCTATGATTCGAACCATATGTTCCTTAGTAAGGGATCTAATAAGGTTATTTCAAAGAAGAGATGATCACCTTTATTGATTACCTTCTTTTTTTACTTTTTTTAACTCCATTAAATTACTGATATTTACCCTACAATAATAAATAATGTACTGTAAATATAAATAATGTTTATTATGATTATGAAATGTCCATTATCCTTCAAATTATAAATTAAATGAAACATTTTAATTCCGCATGTGCATACGTGTTGACTACCACCTCCAAAAAAATATGTGTTTCATTTTTCATTTCCATTTTACATTGATTAAAATATATATATATTAAATAAATATATAAGTAAATATATTTTATGAAATATATATTAATAATTATTTAATGATAAATTATTCTTTACCTATGTCATTCCGTCCAACGAAAATGGAAAACAACTTTCATGCATACATATGACTTATTATCTCAATGTTCCCTATAATTTTTTAACTCTCTATATTTTATAGATGATTAAAAATATATTTTAGTAATATATATGATATATAAATAATTATAATAATAATTGTGATTATGTGACAATGATAAAATTATAAGGAACAAAACTACCAGACTAAAACATATATAAGAAATGAAGCTGTTATCACTGAGAATGTTGATATTAATAAATAAATGTTGATAAACTGAAGATAAAAGGTCCTAAGAAAATAATATAGTGTGTTATATATCTTATTATGATTCTAGAATATATTAATAATAATTTAATAGTTTTTATATATGATTTTTTATCACATACGATGGATTTCAGACCATATGTAAGGGATTTTCATCTGCCATTTATTTCTGTGAGACACATAGTATATTCCAGACATGTATCTTTGATGTGTTTTATATAATTCCCTTAAATTTATTTTAAATTGTTTCTAATTATTTTTTATATACACACAAATCCATGTATGATTCTTTATTTAAAGGGTTGTTCGATTCAAAAGCAACCAAAGTGGTAAGGGATTTAGGTTTTAATATCATTTTAACCCAGAATGGTAATGGTTGAATTTACAATGAGGAAAACTATATGGTCTATTAATAATAAATATCATTAATTTTATTATTATGTGGATATTTATATAATTACATGTTTTACTTTAAATTTACTCTCAATAAGTATAAATTATACCAAAATAATGTTTTTGTCGAAACTCGGCTATTTTTACGAGGATAAGGATTTTTTTCTCCCAAGTCCATATTTTCATTAAAATGTTTTAAAAAATATTTTTTATATTATACAGTTATTTACTAAATAAATTTTAAAAAATATTTACTTATTAATATAATGTCATAAAATCAATATTATGGTCATTTTCAGAACGAGGTGTTTAGAAATGTATCAAAATGTGAATGTTATCATTGTTTTAGCATAAACGACATGAATTTTTTTTTACCATCATGAATTACTTTTTATTTTGAGATTCCACTAAAAATATAAAATGTTAAACTAAAAATATTGTCTCATTAATATTTAGAAAATTTTAAATTTTTAATATGTGATTTTAAATTGAAATGTTTATTTTCCTCAAGTATATTTCTACTGATCACTTAAAAGTGTTCTTATTTATTTTAACATATTTTATTTAATATTATGATTTTTTGAGTATATAATATAATGATACCATCCCACATATTTATTTGGATGGATTTTGATCATTTATACTAAAAAAATATTTTAACATTTTTATTATAGTTCTTCTATTATGTACAACTATTAATTTTCAAGGAAATTTATTTTGTTGTATTATGTTTTAATATGATTAATGCATTGATATATTTAAGTGATTGGTAGTTACTGATATTACATATCCCCTCAATGAATCGCTAGGTCTAATGAGACAATTGTTTTTGGGTATTTAGATAAAGCCTTATCTAATTTTGTCAAGGTCATGGAATTAGGACTTGAGAGTACGTTTAAGATTCCCTACATTATGTATTCCATAATTATAAAATAAGTTATTGATATCAATGTTATTATTTAAAAAGATATGATATCCTGGGATAAGTTTAAATCTCATTTGATTATTTATATAGAATTATTTTATCAACAGTTATTTCATCCATATTATTCATAACTTAATTATTCCATGATTGCTTCTACAATAAACATATCATTAATGATAATTTGATCTCGTCCCACTCTTATGTATCCTTTCTCTAGGATTCAATAAATTTTATTACAATTTATATAAGTGATATAATAGAGGGAAAATGGATTTCTAAAATAAATTACTTTGTTTAATTTTATGGTTTCAAGTGCATTGTCAAATTTAATTATATGTTTATATATATATATATATAGTTTTCTAATTCCCTTAAACTATTTGAATATTTTGGATGTAATCACGTGTATCTAGTACAAAAGTAATACTGTAATCACCAGTGTTGGGATAGCAGTGTTGGAATCATTACACCAGAAGCGGAATAGAAAAGGAAAGGTTTCCTGGAAGGTTTTAAAATTGTACATGGATAATCTATTGTGGTCAAATTTTGTGATCAAGGGAGTATAATTTGATCCATTTTCTATGTCTGGGGAGGTACAGACATGAAATAACATAAAAACTGTAAATAATAAAAGTTATTTTCTTGTGATAGTGGAAACAAATGGATTTAGATTCAATTTTTAGACACTAAATAGACAAAATTTATTTAAAAATTAATATTTACATAATTTTATGTATAGTTATACCCCTATCTCTTAGTTTGACCACTAAGTAAAATATTTCAATCCATTTCCAAGATTATAATTTTTTACCATGGTACTTATACATAATTACAAAAACATATATTTATATTATTAATTATTGTTAATTTATTAATATTCTAAATATGGAAACCATTTTTTATGATTACTTTATTTGTGTTGGAATAAATTAAATTTAATAGAAGTTTATAAAATGAAACAAAAAAATTTTTTTTAGAGAAATGTTTGTTTTATGTCTAAGAATAATTTTTATGAAAAATAAAGTACTTTATGGATTCTAATGGAATTTATTTTGTTATATCAAAAAAGGAATATTTTTATTTTATAAAAAACGAATAGGAACATTGTAAATACTTGATCATGTGAGAATTAATAAATAGATTTATTATTTGATGAAAAACATTACATATGATTCCAAAAAGATAGTCAAATATTTATATGCTCAATATTATATTTCATTATGAATTATATTACATCTTTGATATATATTTTTCACTCAAATATATTTTACAAACATTAATTTTATTATTAAATCATTATAATTTCATAGAAGTGATAGTTTATATAAAATAAGTTTTTTAATTTTTTGCTGTAATATATATGATTAATAAAAAATATCAAGAATTAAATGTATTAAAATTGGACCTGATGAATTTAAAAATTATATTAATTTCAAAACATAAAATTTAAATTATTTATAATTATTTTTTATTCACATTATTGAAGAAAGAAATATTCAATATGCTATAGTTACTTAAGAAAGAAAATATTACATAATATAATTGTTTCTTATGTTTCACCCTAAAACTCCATTAATGTGGGGAGTATAGTTTAGGGGAGAAATGGTAAGATCTTCCAATATATCCATGTCTGATAATGTGTGAGTAGAAGGGGTGTTATTTATAGGGTGATGATAGAGGTATTCTTAAATATAACATTATTATATTATTGTACTTATTCAATGTTATTAATATCATGGAATATTATAACTATATATAGAAATTAGTATTTGTAAGTTTGAACTAATGGTTGATCTCATAATACCTGACTCATTAACCCATTTATTTATCTATAATTGTAAAATACTATATTTTTAAATATTATTATATTCATAAAAAATCAATAATTTTATAAAAAATAAAAAAATCAACAGTGACTATTTTTTATGTATAAATTCCAAAAATAGAATAATTTTTATTAAATTAATTTTTTTATATGAGATATTTTTGTTTTGAATATAATTATTATTTATTTAGAAATAAAAAATTTAATATTGTGATCAATTTAATATGTCTCTGAAATTAAATATTATATCTTGATATTATTTTATAATAATAATAATAATAATAAATTATTTTATAAATAACATTTTTTAAAATAAAATTTATTTCTACATTTTGGTATTTATCATAATAATGTTAAAAATATGTGTTTTTCCAAAAATAAGACACTTATCTTATTATTTTTAAAACACGTATTTATTTGTATCATGATATAAATTTATAATATTTTTTTATTAGATAAATAAATATTATTTTACAATTATAAACCTGATGTAACTATTATAACAATCCAGTTAAATTCCCAGTGGTTAGATTACTTTTATGATGGTATGATTTGTAATGGTAATATCATCTCCATAACTATTAAAATACCAATTATTTCAATCATTCATCATTCACTTATACTTTCTCTCATATATATATATATATATTTATTTATTTTCCAAATTAATATTTCATTACTAATATTAATTTTTTTTGTACACTATTGTAGGTGAGTCTTATCATTCTAGGGGATTGAGTAGATCTAAACATGTTTAATATAGTTATTAGATATTATATTTTTTCCCACTGTAAGACTTTCAATTCCACTGAATATATATATTTTATAAATGTAATTTTAAATTCAAAATGATAAAAAGTTAATTAGTTATCCAAAATGGTGCATGTCCTTTATATAATATTACAATATTAAATATGATTAAATTATATAATAAAACATTTTGTGGGAAAACATTCTAGGCCATAATATTATTCCTACTGTAAGGAATTTCAACATGAAAATATCATTTATCCAATATTGATTAAAATATTGAAGGGTTATTATATTTTATTTCTTCCTAAAATTACCAAATCACATCATTATACTTATGGATCCACTATGGTACTTTTACTATGATAGTAGCCTTGTTGCGTAGAGAATTTTCTTTATCATCTAGGATATTCATTAGGTTTCACTCATTAGGCAGATCATTCATTAACTATACCAACATCATATTTTGTACATTTGAGGAATCTATTATATACTTCCTCAAGAGAGATACGTAGAAAATGCCTTGTAATTAAGACTTTTTTGGTGGAAGTGATAGTTTCTAGGCCACAAATCTTATGTGAAAAAGAATCTCAAAGGGTTCATGTCACTAGTACATAGATTTCCCTTCATCCATTATATCTTGATTCACTACCATATATATATATAGAGTAAAAAAATATATCTATCTTCAAACATTAATTATCTTTTAGGGCTATCAATATATCTCTTTTTACATATACGAGTTATCATGATGTTCTTTTGAATGATCTTGGCCTTTTTATCATTTCATTAACCCTTTTGAGTACTAACATATTATGTTTCCAAACATGATCCCAACATGCATGTGTTATACATATATTCACATAAAGTCATCTATGTAGACTTATTTGGATGCTTGAGTGGAATCTATTATTTTATGAGGAAATAACCAGTGAATGTTGTGGGTCCCATCCTCCTTGAATCCCTATTGAAATCTCTCAACATTTTCTAATGATTCTAGATAGTCCACTTAGATTAGTCATTATATTTGGGGTGATATGTTTTTAGTGAAATTCAACATAGTATTTATATAAATTTAGAGTATTTTCTATAACATGAACAAAAACCAAGGATCTCAATAGAGTACAGTGGATAGTTGTGTTCTATGAAGCCTCACCAATAACATAATGTATATACATGAAATTTTATTGGGTGATATATCTGTTATAATTGTAATTAAGTGATTCTTATTGATTAGATGATACAATAAACCTAATATATAAATATTTCCTATTTATTTTTTTAGAAGAATTTTGACTTAGCCCACATTTACATTTTCCCAATTCAATATAGGTATAAAAATGGATGCATCATTCCCATGATAATATTCCATTTTCCCTTCAATTTCTAACATACAATCCACTTTGATTTATATTATCCAATCTCATTAATCACATGGCCCCAATAATAGTGATCTACGAAATCTCAATAAATCTTTATTCTGTCAGGGTTGATGGATAATGTCACTGTTTCGTTTTGTGGCTTTCGGCCTCCAAATGCCCAACGAGTCCGTATCCAATGATTGATGGACCTATTTTCCAAAGGCAGGCGTTCACATTAATGGTTTGACCAGTGACTCTTAAGAACTCACATTGGTCGAGAGGATGGGTTGTCGTGCTCATAATAAACTTTTTGGGGGGGAATTATTGCCTGTTCCTAGGCTCTCTTATAGATTTATGACATATTCATATGTTCGTGAATCTTTGGATTGTACCCAAACATAGTATCCATGGATTTAACTCTGGTGGGAAATGGTCATCTGGATGTAGTGGATTTAGAATCATTTAGCCCTGAGGTTTAGCTTCTCTCATTGGATTAATGACCCAGTCGAGTCTGGACTCATTGAGACGGTTATAAGAGCAGGTCGGTGAAGCGATATGATGACAGTCAGATTGACCGGTTGTTGGGATTGAACCTCTTGGAGGAATCCTATGTACCCTGACTGGGAGGCAGGGATCGAAGTCCATGTAGTTCAGAAGTATTGGGGATTACAGTCTGAGGAGGCCCAGAGTAATGGATCAGGCCTTACACGCAGAGGAGGCCTAGGGTAATGGATCGGGGCTTACACTCTGAGGAGGACCAAGATGTTGGTAAACTGATGTGAAATGGGGATTTAATGACATATTGTTGGGCTTGAACCTCAAGGAGGATTCTTACATACCATGCCTAGGAGGCAAGGATCAAAGTCCACGTAGTTTGCATGGAGAGCGTCAGAGAACCGACATGAAAGTGGACCTGGTAGTCCGTTGGTGGTTGGGCCTGAACCTCTTGGAGGCTTCCTACGTACCTTAATTAAGAGGCAGGGATCTAATTCCACATAGTTCTCATGGATAGGGGCTTATAATCTAAGGAGTCCCATAAGAGAATGTCATGGTTGATGGTTACTCTAAGCCCACGTGAATCATGCTCGGTGTGATAAACAAGAGGCAGCAGGGACCAGAGGATCACGTCGAGAAAGGTGCTTCTGTGAGAAGTGGAGTAGGGCATATTCATGAGAGTGAACCATTACGTCGAGGATTACTCTTAGATGGATGCACATGGTGATGAATTGGGGCTTACACTCTGTGGAGGCCCATAAGGTCGGGGCTTACTCCGAGATGGATGCCCGGGGTGACAAAGCCTAGAGAGAGAGGGAAAGGGGTGCTTATGTGCCCATCTCCCCTCTTGTAGTGCATGGGGGATTACTTCTGATGGCTATTTTACCATCTCTAAGGAATCCCCCACATGTGGGGGGGTAGAAAGGTGATTCCTGAACTCAGAAAAAACATTACCCTGGGAATTAGAACCCTGGAATGCTTCAGGAGTCTTCTCAAGGGTCGGATCAACCCCTTCACCTCTACATACCATGGGTATGTCAACTCAGAATGGTGCGCTGATGCACCTGAAAGCTACACCACGCGAATCTCGTGTCTATGGTGGATGCCTCGGCTCGGGGTCGATGAATAGGCCAATGAGCGAGTCACAGAGGACATGGCTGGGTAGGAAGGAATTTATCAGGCCCGGGAAATGTGAACACTGAAATATTTGGTGAGCCACTGAGAGGTATTTGTGGCAGAGACCATCGCATGGGGAAGGGGCACGTGGCTGGAGAATCTTTTCATGAACCAGGGTGGTCTGTTGACTGATTGGCATCTGGCGAACTAGGGTGGTTCACCGCTTCGTGTTCAATCCGCGAACCAGGGTGGTTTGCAGAGGGTTCTCGGTAGGCAGTGGAGGCCAAGGGCGGCGTCGGTCGGACCCTCATCGGTCAGGGCTTCCCCCGCATAGGAGAGTGCTACGTGGTGTGACGGATGGGAAAAGAGGCATAAACTCCCTGGTCTGTAGGGCAGTCATCCGTGGAGGGGGTATGGTTTATGGTTCTCCTTGTTTTTGTTATTTTAGGTACGCAGTTCACCAAGTTATTATATGTTTTCCAATTACTTCTTAATTCGTATACCTGTGTGGTTTGAGGATGGGAATGTCTTTGTTTGTGAAATCCGAATCCTTCCTTCAATCGATCTTCTTCTGAATCTCCAATCCCTATGAATCCAATTCCAATTCTCCGACCCCTTTTTCCTTCCCCCTTAGTCTCCATTTATATAGTGGGGAAAGAGATGTATTTGTGGCCACATGGCACCTTTTCTGGAGGCCCATAACCAAATACCCGGTTTATAGCCGACATGGTCAATCTGCGATTCGCGGTGAGTATTGAATGCTTACTCCCCTTCTGCGAATCGAACACATGGAGTGCTCTGCGGCTGCGAAGGGTTACACGTCTATTCCACGAATGACAGTGGGTGCGGATTGAACAGGTCGATGTGGTCCGTAGTTGGGGCAGTTCATGACGGTGAACCGGACATGCGCCCTTCCTACCTCGCAACTGTGGAGGCTTTCCGTATTTATTTCAAGAATGATAATGGTTTGCGAGGGAGGGGCTTCAGGGGGCCTTGCAACGTTACGTTTCCATGAGATCGGTTCATGGACCAGTCCTGTTTTTGTCCCTTCTTTGATCATTCTCCATTATTTTCCCCAATCCTTTGGGGGATTTGGATAGCATGACTTTTGCGGATTTGTCATGATACTACAAATGCCCCCATCGGAATGGGTACCGATCGGAATGAAGAGGAGGCCATTCGGATGCAAAGTTGTCCTAAAAATGATATGGTTTGTGGTAGAGTGGTTAACCCAGTACGAGACCACACCTATAAATATGGGGAACCCATTATTTGTCCTTTACCAAATTCCTCATGAAACTAGAGCTCCTTTGCAATCTCCTATGATAGAAATTATTTTCCTGGATTGTTGCATCTATTAACTCCCTAAATCATAGAATAAATAGAGTTTAAGATTATTGATAAAAATAAAACGAGTTCAATCTTTTTCCTAGACCATGGTGTCCATCGAGCATTGTTCGACTATTGCTAGGGTTTTGTTGGAAAACCCCCACAAACTTTTTGTCTCTTCTTTTAATACCATGATTTTTCCTGGTCTCTTTTTGTGTGAACCCAGCGGGTATGGATTGACTTTTACTTAGGTCACCCTTTTCTGGTTTTAGGCCTACCAGGCTTTGTGCCTCTTTTTGAGAGCAGTTTAATGTCCCACCGTCAAGACTATCACTACTTATGTTTTAGGTCGAAATGATTTGACCAAATATGGTGGAGAAAGAGCCCGAAAGGGGATCAACTGATTAAAATATGTCTCAATACTCTTCTGACACACGAGGGGGGAAACATGATTAAATTTGAGTGGCATGTAGGGCATGTCTCAAGGAATGGGATCTGTGTCGGCGTAAAGAGTTAGGAAGAGCGCTACAGAAGGAAAACCTGCCTTTGGCAGATAGGCCAGGGGTGATCATTATGCATGGCTGCTGAGGTCATGGTATGCATAGTCATACAAAGGTGTCCTATAGTCAAAGACTTATCCACTTATGATGGCTATGGGACTTCATGGAAGACCAGCTCATGGAAACCACGATTGGTGGATTGAAAAAAATGAAAACCACCAGGGTTGGATCAAAAAATGTATGTGATATCTGAAAGGTTTTTAGAGAATTTGTAACAATCAGGAGTGTGGAAGTAAGGATCCAGTCCTACACATTTATCTAGCGTAAAGGAAGGTTGGGGATCAGCGCAGTTTAATGTCATGCAGTTGGGACATCATCTCAAGTGGAACAACATCTCCTGGTTCTCCGTAATCTCTTCAAAGATGTTCCTCCACATTCAGATAGGATTGTGGAAGAGGTTGGTAAACTAAAGCTCAGAGGGTTTCCGAATCATGGGATAGAAATGGGGGCTAAGAGGCCAAGAGCCGTACGGAGAGAAGAATTGCCTAAAGAAATATTGTATTTGGTAGACAGGCCAGGGGCGATCAATATGCAGCGCTAAAGTGGGCATGATATTTATATTTATACAAATGTATCCTTATGTCAAAGACTATCCACTTAGGATAGCCTAGAATCTTCAGGGAAGTTGAAATCTTGGACCACCAGTGGTGTCTTATAAGAGTACATCTTTTTTACAGTACAGAGTATGGCTTCTGATGAGAGGTGCCGGAATATGGGGGAAATATGTAGACTAAACTTCCCAAGAATGGTTAAAGTAATTCTTTCTCACGCTGGTGTGAGGTGGTGGTTCATGCAGGTCTGACCCATGCACTGAAGGATGGAGAAAATCCTCTATTTGTCAATGAATCCATGACGGGTATGATCGTATAATTTATCATCATGTGGTCGGAACATATTCTGTGCAGTTTAGCGTCATGCTGCAAGGATGATAGGCATTTTTAAAGGTTATCGTGTAGTTTAACATCATGCAGCAAGGACTGAGGCATTTTTTTCATTGAGCCAGTGAAAACACTTACAGTTGGAGGCATTTACTTGGATGGTTAATGCTTGGCCTTTTCAGTTTCGTGCCAAGCGGCCAAGATATCCTGTGTAGTTTAACGTCATGCAGCGGGGACGTAGTTGAAATGAACGATCTTCATCAGAATATAACTGGGCTTTAATACCTCAACATACCCCAGACATGGGGGGCTGATAGGTATAAATCATTATTTCGGGGCCTCTTGGATCAGAAGAGGTGATATGGGGGCTATGAGGCCGGTAAGCGTACGGAGTTAGGAAGAGAATTTCCTTTGGAAATCATTCCTTTGATGGACGACCGAGGGGATATCCTTATGAAGATCCACTGAGGGAATGGTATTCATAGTCGTACAAAGGTTTCTATGGGTCGATGCCAATCCACTTTTGATGGCCATGAATGGTTATGAGGATCCACAATTATCCGGACCACGAAGTTTTTCATTTGGTAGGAGAATGTCTGGACATGACGGGGATATCTGTCCCTAGTTTCTTGTTGAGTTTCAAATATTTCCATGTGATGATCATTTCTTTTCTTTTTTTTTGTGCGGGTTTCTACCTTCATTCCATGCAGTTTAACGACATGTCGTAAAGACGAAGTACTTTTATTTTATCGGTCATAGACCTCAGACCATTGGATGACTATTGCTACATTCACTTGAAGGATAACTAAGTCAACATGTTCGGATATACTTTGAACAATGTGGGGGATGAAGGTTGTAAGCATAAACATTGAGTTTTCCTATATCAATAGGTGTGGTGTGGTTGCTCTGAGGTCGGTAGGTGTATGAATCTAGGAAGAGTACCACCTGAGGAAATCTTGCCTTCGATGGACGATCCTGGGGCTATCATTATGCAGAGCCGCTGAGGGCATGGATTCCATAGTAGTAAAAAGGTGTCCCTAGGTCGATAATTCTCCACATCTGATGGCCATGAATGATTTTGAAAATCCGAAATTGCTCACAGTGTAGAGTCCCACATGTGGGGATAATGGGGTCTGGCTATACAGGAAACATCTTCACTGCAATTGTCCGTTGAGTCAAAGTAGCATAGTCCTGGCTTTATGTTTGTTGATACAGGTTGCTATGTGAACCACTGAGAGACACATAATCTAGCCATATAGGTATACCTTGTCAACACTTAGATGTGAAAAGTTGAATGAACTTGTAAACCACTTCGCCATAAACATCTGGATCAGGTGGTATGGTATGGGGGCTCTTAGGCCAGTAAGCGTACGGAGCTAGGAAGAGTGTCTCCTGTGGAAATCTTTCCTTTGGTAAATGATCCAGGGGCTATCATTATGTAGATCCACTGAGGGCATGGTATGCATAGTCATGCAAAGGTGTCCATGGGTCTATGACTTTCCACTTCCGATGGCCATGAGTGGTTATGGAGAACCATAATTATCCAGGTCGTGGAGTCTGATTTATAGAGAGGATGTATCCAAATGTGAATGGAGTATCTCCATCTCGTATTGCAATGTGTCTTGGGTGGGTCGCGACGAAGTCCGTGCAGTTTAGTGTCATGCGGTGAGGACGAATTCCATGCATTTTATCATCATATGGTGAGGACGAAGTCCCTGTAGTTTAACATCATGTAGTGAGGATGAATTCCATACAGTTTCACGTCATATGGTAAGGATGAAGTCCATGCAGTTTAATTCCATGCGGTAAAGATGGACTCCATGCCGTTTAATGTCATGTGGTTGGGAAGGATTATACACCCCATGCAGTTCTGCTCCATACACTGGGGAAGTGGAATTTTTAACATTATTATCCTTGCATTTTAACACCGCGCGACAAGGACGGAAATTACACCCCGTTCGGTCTGGATCGCACACGGGGGGGGGGAGGGAATTTTTTTTGGTTTATTCAGGGGGTTGGTCCAGGAGTAGGGATCCTAGCGTCGCTATGTATCCTTCGAGGGTAGGAATTAAGTTGAACGTAGTTATCTGGAATAAGTACACCCCATTCAGTTCGGGTCCTTACATGGGGGAATGAAGGCATTTTTTATCTTATATTCAGGGGGCTGGGCCAGGGCTGGGGATCCTAGCGTCGTTATGTATCCTGTGAGGGTAGGAATCAAGTCGTACGTAGTTCTCTGGAATCATTGCAGCGTTAACATCATGAGGTGAGGACGAGATACCCCTAGTTTAAGGTCATAGATTTTGTACTGTTGGGTGCTTGGCAGTTTAATGTCATGCAGATCAGACAATGAATACACCCCCTACAGGTCTCTCCCGTACATAGGGGTAGGGAGCATTCTTCACTCTTAGTATCTGTGTAGTTTAGCGTCGTGTGGTAAGGACAAACTCCAAGCAGTTTAATGTCATGCAGTGAGGATGTGAACCCCGTGCAAGTCGGGTCCGTACATGGGGGAATGTGCATTTTATTGTTTTTTTCTTTTTGGCGTCACTACGTATCCTGCGAGGGCAGGGTTCAAGCCTGACGTAGTTTTCTAAAATACGATACACCCCGTTTAGGTCTAGTCCGTACACAGGGGTATATGGGATTTTTAAATCATCTTGTCTGTGTAGTTTAACGTCATTCGGTGAGGAAGAAAAAATCTTAGTTTAAGGTCATAGTGTTTGGACTGTTGGGTGCTTGGAAGTTTAACATCTTGTAGTTCGGATGATGAATACACCCTGTGTAGGTCTGGTCCATACACGGGGGGGGGGGCATTCATAACTCTTGTTATCTGTCCAGTATAACATCGTGCGGTAAGGACGAAGTCCATGTAGTTTAACATCATGCAGTGAGGACATGGATACTCTTGGTCTCTATGAGAAATAATTCATTAATAATCTTGAATTTTTAGGAGCAGTGGTAAATTTTCAGTTAATGGAGATCAGGGTATATTCTCTATTGGTGTAGACCTTCTATACATCATATGGTCCCTCCCACTTGGGATCCAGCTTTGGAGGCTTCTTTCTAGTTATCATTGGGGTCCGGAGGACCAGCACTAATTCTCCTTCCAGGAAATACCTGAGGCGGACCTTTTTGTTGACAGCCCGTACGATCTGGTTCTGGTACACTTCCAGGTTGTGTAGAGTGTGCATCCACTTCTAGTCTAGCTGTTCCAATTCACCTATCTACTTTTATGACTCCTCATCATCAGATAATTGATCATAAATGGCAACATGGAGTGAGGGAAGTTGGAGTTCAATGGGAAGGACCGCCTCTGTGTCTTACACCATTGAGTACAAGGTACACTAAGTAGTGGTGCAGATTGTGGTTCGATAAGACCACAATGGATGGAGGATTTTATCCGGCCATGAATTCTTGTCATTGTCCACCATTTTACAGAGGATTTTGGAAAGGGATTTTTTAAAAGATTCTATTTGTCTGTTGGCCACTGCAAGTAGCGGGATAAGTGGTTATCCTTGATACCATACTCGTGGTATAGCTTTTCCAACTTAGCAGAGCAAAAATTGGTGTCGTTGTTCGTCAGTATAGTATGAGGGACACCAAATATGGTGATGATATTGGTCTTCACGAAGCTAAAAATGTTTCTTGCCCCGAATGCCATGAGGTGTATGGCTTCTGCCCATTTGGAAAAGAAGTTGGTTGTCATGAAGATATTCTTTAGCTGATTGGCCGTGACGGGAGGATATGGTCCCACGATGTTCATCCCCCAGACGGAAAACAACCAGGAGTACGTAGCATGATGAAGTAACATTGGGGGCTGGTGTATGGAGTTGGCATGAATCTGGCATGAGTGGCATTTTACGGTAAAACTATCTTAGTCTCGTGCCACTCTAGGCCAGTAGTACCCATGCCTTCAAACCTGATGGGAAATCTTGGTCCCTAGTTGATGTGCTCCACACGCTCATGCTTGTACTTCCACCATGACGACAACAGTTTCTTTCCCGTCAATGCATCTGAGGAGAACTCCATCGAGGCCCCATTTGTAGAGGACCTCTTGCGGACCCGCTCCACCATATAGGACAAAATTGATTTCCCTTCTTAGTATTTGCTCTCGTTTAGCCCTGTCTGATAGAAGCTCTCCCCGTTGAAGGTAGTTTGCGATCAGGTCATCCAGCCTGTGGCCGGAGCATATGGCTTGGGGACACGATTGACTTTGTGGATTTCGTCCATCATAGCTTGAACAAATTTCAATACCATTCGACGATGAGCAATACTGATGACCGTTTCATCCTGGTCTGGGTCGGCTAGTGTTATGCCTGCGTTGTCTAATGCATCAGCCAGAGCATTCTAGGACTGGGGAATATAATTTAATGTTTGTTCTGTGGAGAACTCGACCATTAGCCCTCATACATAGTCAAACAGGGGTATTAGCTCCTCCTTTTTTATAGAATAGTCACCATTGACTGGTTTGATGACAAGCTCCGATGCACCTTTTACCTTAAGGTGATGTACTTGTGCCTGGAGTCTGATCTCTAGGCCTACAATGAGAGCTTGATATTCCGCTTCATTGTTTGTACATCTCTCAAACATGAGGAAGAAATACTGCAAAACATCCTTTTCTAGGGACATGATTATTATCCCCCAGCCCACTTTGTTGAATCTAGGTTCCACCATCCTCTTCCCGATTGGGCTTCAGGACGGGCCGCCAAAGTACATTTCCCATGCTGGGAACTCCTCTTGGACCGAGAAGATATCTTCATCAGGTAGATCAACGTCCAGTGCAGTGGTCCCTGTTGAAGGGTGCTCTGCCAGAAAGTCTGCAAATGTCAGGCCCTTGATGTATTTTTGAGGCGCGAACCGGATGTCTAACTATTGCAGGATGACCACCCAACAGATAAGCATCCAGTTAGCATCGGGAAACTAAGGATATACTTGAGCGGGTTACTCCACGAGATAAAATGGACTTCATGATGATACAAATAATGTCGCATCTTTTGAACCGTGAATACCAAGGCCAGACGGCTGCTCTCGATATTTTAGTATCGAGTCTCAGCGTCAATCATGGTTCGATTGAGTTAATAGAGATTGTTTTCACTACCGACGTCATTCTTCTGTGCGAGGAAGGCTCCTAGTGATCGCTCTAGGGCCGTCTCATATAGAATGAGAGGTCTTCTTCCCCCAGGGTAATGATCACTGGTGGGCTTAAGAGGTACTTTCCAAGTTGTCAAATGCCTCTTGGCAGTCATCCGTCCATTGGATTGTGATCCCCTTATTCATTATCTTGGTGAAGGGAAAACATTTTCCATCCAGGTTGGCAAGGAACCACCTAATATAGGCTAGGTGTCCTTGGAATCCCCTCTGCTCAGTGAGATTTCAAGGAGGTGGCTGGCTCAGGATAGCCTTTATCTTCTCAGGGTCGACTACGATGCCACAATGACGTACGATGAAGCCAATTAATTTCCCTGAGGTAACCCCAAAGGCACATTTCAAGGGGTTCAACTTCATGCTATGCTGTTGGAGATTGTTGAATATGGTCTCATGGTCCGACAAGTGATCCGCACGCTTTCTGGACTTGACCAGTAGGTCATCCATGTAACATTAATCTAATTTCCCCACGAATGGTTTAATGATCTGATGCATGGCACACATATATGGAGAGCCATCATTTTTGAGACCAAAGGGCATGACCCTGTAACAGAATACCCCTTGAGGGGCCCTGGAAGTAGTGGATTCTTCATCTTCTCGGGCCATTCTGATTTGATTAAATCCAGAATAGTAGTCCATGAAGGATAGAGCCTCATACCTGGCTGTTGCATCAATTTACATCTCAGTTATTGGAATAGGGAAGTCATCTTTCGGACAATTCAGATTACGGTCTCTGAAGTCAATGCAGACGCATATTTTTCCATTCTTTTTCTTGATGGGGAAGATATTGGCCAACCGAATGGGGTAATAGACCTCTTGAATAAAGCATGCATTAATGATATTATTGAATTCAGCCTCTATATTTGCAGCATGTGAGGGATGTGTCCTAATAGCGGCCTCTTTATAGCCCCAGTGGCCTTCTGGAAGATCCTGGTGATGCGTCGCTACCTCGGGATCGAGTCTCGGAATTTCTGTGTAATTCCAGGTGACGACATCTCGGTGTTTCCTTAGGAAGGAGGTATATACCTCGTTTTCCTCAGGATACATGGCTGCACTAATGAGAGTGGGCCTCGAGTTTTAATCGGTACCCATATTTATTTCCCTGATCTCATCGACAGTGGTGGAGATACCTTCCTCAAATGCAGGAGGTGAATCCCTGAGATCTTCCCCCTCTTTTTCTTGCAAATCCTCATCTTCTTGGTCCGACGAGGAGAGAGCTCCTAACATGAGCCCTTGGGAGTCCAAAGGTGAGGTGTCGTGGGATCCCTTGATCGAGCTTTCTCCCCCTGATTGATGGTCAACGGATGTTCCCACATTGTAACACTCAGCCGTTATGGCTGAAGTCATGAGTACATTCGAGTGCGTGTTTGGACTTGAACTCCTTCCTTCCACGTTGTTGATGGGCAGGACATTATCCCTATCAAGCCACCTGAGGGGGTCATCATGAACCATTTCTAGTCCATTTGGAGTGGGGATCTAGTCGACACCGTCGAACAAAGTTTTCTTTTTATTTTTCTCTTAAAACCTGGTGTCAATGTAATGTGACTCGGAGAGCTCGAAAGGGGCGTTGTCAGCGTGTACTATCCTGCTTTATCCATTTATGTAGTACTTGATACACTGGTGGTAGGATGATGGAACGAACATGTGCTTATGAATCCATGGCCTGCCCAAAAGGGCATTGAATGTTGTGCTCTTCCGGACCACCAAGAATTCTGTGTAGGCTACCAGGTCACCAAAATGGGTCCTTAGCATAATATGTCGCTTTGGTTTCTTCTCACTCTTGTCGTAACCCAACAACATTGTGGCTGAGGGAATTAGATTATGCCCATTGTTTCCCAACTTACGGAGTGTCCTTAGGAGAATGAGGTTAACTCTAGAGCCATTTTCTATAAAGACTTTCCGGATCTCAATACCATTCAGCGTGCCAGACACATATAGCGGTCTGATGTGTCCTTGCAAGTTGGTATCTTCGTCTTGATTGGTTAATGAAATCACTGCATTGCATTCAGCGAGGCCAGTATCCATCTAGTAAATCTAGGCGGCAGCTACCTCGACATGAAATCGCTAGGGGCTGATCAAAGCTTTGATAAGAACCTACGTTAGGTCGGCTGACAAACCCTGGGAATCCAGGATTGAAAACATGGCTGGTTCTGACGCCATATGCTTAAGGATGTCTTATTTTTTCTCTAGTTGTCAATTCTTCTCCATTGGTGGGAGATCCTTAGTGGGTTAATTGAGAGATGGAGCATTTTTCGAGGAGGGACCGGCCACGGGGACAGATGTCGATGGTGTTCCCGCATTTTGAGGACTTGGCCCAGCTGGTCTATTTGTGCGCACTAGGCGGTCAGACACTTGTTCATCCTCTGGTGGGTATCACAGAACAGCAAGTCCAGAGTGGCCTCTTGTGGAGTTGGAGTGGCATTCCTTCTCCTTCTAAGTCCGTTGAAGGGCCCAACCATGTGTTTCCGTGAAATTAACAGTTTGGGTCATGGTCCAGCCGTAGGATTGTTTTTGGTCGTGGCTGCGCCTCCCCTGGTACTGCGATTCCTCCTCCCGGCTCCTCATGTATGGAACTCGGGTTTGTAACCATACTCTTTGTCAGGGAATGATTCCATAAGATGGATGACATTAGTAGAATGAAAGATTGGATCTTCATATTCTGACAGGTCAACCTGGTCAGTTGTCCCTCATGGTGCCGTTTGGAGGGTCAGTGCATGTGGTGCCAAATTCGAGGGTTTGAAATCTGCCAGGGTCGGGACTAACATTGGCCTCGTCGTGTACTGATCCTCTTGTGATAGTTTCCTCCTTCAACTCTACCAGATGACCGGCTCGCAGAGGATTGTGAAGATGATGATGTTGGCTCTGTAGCTTCAGGGGCTATTAATGGAAACACTATTAGCTGTAGTTGAGCTCATTGTAGGCCATGGGCTCAGTTGATAGTCTTCCTAGACATCCAGTTGTCAAATTTCTGTCCCTGATTGCTGGTAACATTCTGCCACCCATACTCTTTATCGGAGTCAGCGGTAGAGATATATGCCACCTAAGCTGGGGGTTGTCACAGCTCGACCTATCCAGATTCTACCATCCTCTGCAGGGGTCTTTGAACATGAATCATTCTCGGATACAATGCCCCAACATCCGATGGTTGGGGAAGTAATCTGGCCTGTCATCGCAACCGACATCTTCAGGTCACCTTGGCTCCAGGAGGCGGAGCAAGTTGTAGTTCAAGGCAGAAATGAATTAGCCACAGAGTTGATCGTCTTGGAACGAGTATACTTTTTGTCTTCGTTCCTCAAACTGGTTCTGCTTAGGTCCTCTCTGATCATCCCGTTTAGGTGGGGGTGTCTGCTGATATGCAGGGGGCCCTTGACAATTTGGTGGAGGCTTGAGCGGTGGAGCGGGCATATGGGTCGGCTTGAGTGTGACAATGGAAGCTTTAGCTCTTGGGGATCTTTTCGCAGGAGCTTGCGAGGATATTCAGGACTTTTAATTAGTCCGCTATAGGGATTCCTCAATTCTCTAGGCAACGAACGAGAGATGACGGAAGCTAGTGGTGCACTCTACCGGTATAAGTGGTGTTCGCATCTCATCTCTAAGATTATCGATCCATATGGATAGCATCTCATCTTTAGTCATTGGTCTTTTTAGAGAATAGGTCAGACCTTTCCATCTAAAGATGAAATTTGAGACCCTCTCGTTCTCCCTCTACATGCAGTTCAAGAGATCACTGACCGTTGTTTTAGGCAACATTGAGTTGAAGTGGACCATGAACTGCAGTCGGAGGTCCTCCCTGCTCTTTATCGACTGGGCTGCCAGACTCGTGTACCAGACGAAGGCGGATCCTTGCATGGTTTTTATAAAGCATCTGAGTTTCACTACTTCTTTTTGTTCCAGAGATATTATCATAGGGTCTCAATCGGATGTGTAGTGCATAAAATGTTGCTCTGCATTGACTTATCCATTAATTATGGGGAATAGAGGGCTCCAAAAATTGGGTGAAGGTGGTGTTTTGGTAACCCAATCTAGGTATGGTTTCCGCTCAGGCTGTATTGGAGCGTGTCGTCCTTCTATCACTTCCAATCGAGATGTTAGTGCCTTGAGGGTGTTGGTGACACCCTGGTTTACATCCTGTTGGGCCTGGACCAGGGCTGGCGTAGCCCGAGGCATTGCCTAAGGATCCGGATATGCGGGCTCCAAGGGTGCATATTCCGTCCAGGGTACCCTTAGAGGGTTTTGGCGTACTTGCTCTGGTTTCTTCCTGAGTGGAGGGATGTCTTGGTTTTCATCTGAATCTACGTGTAAGTAGTTGGACGGGTCAAGCGCCTCATTGGGTGGGAGCCCTGACCGTGTTTCATTTTCCGGGGAAATACGTATCCATTGAGGTTCACTTGCTGGGAGTGCATGACATGGATCTTCTTGGGATGCACTTTCAATAAGGCGGTTCCTCTGGAGTAGCCCGACGTTAAGCCGTCTCAATTCCTTCATCTCCTCTTCCTGTCGAGCGGACCTCTCTTCGAGCGTGAGTGGATCATTTTTGTCGAGAGAATGGGATGGGTTAAGGGTAACTGTTCCTTTATTCTTATCATTTTTGGAAGCTCACTATGTAGGCAGAGGAAGGTTAACTGAAGGGGAAGGCATGTTTAGGGCGGCCCTCTAGTTCCGGGTGTGCAGAACTGGTGGTTCGTAGTGAGTCACAGCCTGTCTAGAACTATCATCTCCCGATCCCTCATGATTTGCATTATCTCTCGTGTCACCTATGGGTTAACCTCTATGATGTTGGTAGATACATATCATGGGGCTGATAATATTTCATCCTCCACACGGGAAGTGGATCTCCCGGGTCATTTGCTGGCCTTCCCTTTTATGTCCTCGGATTGCCTTCGGACTTCTTAACGAAGGGTGATGTGGAATGTTCTTTGGTACGACCTCACAGTGCACCTTCCTCTCGGAGGGGATGATGATTCAAATGATGGGATAGGACGGTAAACTCCTCTTCTGACTGTCCTCCATAGATGAGAGAATACAGATTCTCGTGGGGGAGGTTATTGTTGAGGGGGTAATAATACCCCCAGCCCTCAGGGATGGGGTAGGCTTTATTCCATAATAATAGAGTCTATTAATGTTATTATTAGTCTTATGGGGGAATTTGTTGTTAAAAATTCCCCCAGCCCTACAGGATGGGGTTGACTTTGGATTGCAGTAGTGGCTGCTGCTATCGTGACCTGACTGATCTCGTGTGCCCCCATTCAGGGTGAACCGGATTTTGTGATGAATTCACCTATGGATCAATCTATTCTGGGGAGGCAGGAGAAGATCGAAGATTAGACTCTCTTAGGTGAGAGGTCTGTTGTATGCTCTTGGTGGCCTGATTCAGGAGTTCTTTAATGGCTTGTTCCCATTAGGCCTAAGGCTTCTGGAACTTACTCAAGGCCTGACTCTGTTGGGTGTGTTTCCTTTCCTAAACAAGGGGACCACTCATCTTCCGTCTTGATGTGAAGATGTTGCAGGATACAATGATGAATGGGTTCTTCTAGGCAGGGAGCGGATGGAAATACAAAGATCCATGTTGTCCCCATCCCCTAATATGGAATCTCGCCGGAGCATCACCGATGAGGCGGTGCAGTTTGTGCTATGCACGGAGGCAGGCTACCTCCATGTTTCCTTTACGTCTCTTTGGGCGATGTCGCCGGGTCGAGGAAAGAGACTTTAGGTCGATGTGACGCAGGAGGTCCCCTATCGTCTTAACATGGTCTACACACCCATCGTAGGGAAGGAAGCATGATTTTACCTGGCAGAGTGTCGTACATATATTATGGCGGATGCCGTGCATGCATTCTTCCGAAAACTCTCTAGGTATGTCATATTGAGAGGTGGATATGGGCCAAAACATAACTGGTATATCATCCATGGCCAGACGTTTCCTCAGGTGCAACATATCTTCATACTCCTCCACCAGTGATTCCTCTACCTGGTCGGCCCAACTGAGACGCTCGCTGCCAATGTGGTTAGAGGTAGTGGGACCGGTAGGTGCTGACTCATTATGTGGGTGATTCCGAGGTGTTTCAGAGGATGAACGCGGACCTGGACCATCTCTTGATTGGAGAAGGATGTCGTTGGTGACTAACTGGGAATCTGATATTCTTGATCCCGTCCTTTTGAGTGCCTCGGTATATGAGGGCTTTTCGGTGCTTGATTTGGCAGGAGGAGGACCTTCTTGTCGATATGATATGTCATCGCGGGGAGTACCTCCGCAATGACGGTCGTATTGGAGAGGACTACCATTATTTCTTGATGCTTCACTGCATAGAGGAATTTGGAAGTGCACACCCTGGGGAGGACCTCCAAGGCATGTCGCAGCAAGTGGATAACATTCTGGCTGCGTAGCGTTGTTACAGGGAGGACCTTCACAACAACTACCATCATGGTGAAGATAACCATCATGGCTTGAAGTCCGATGTGCATCCTGGGGAGGACCTTCAAGACACACTGCGACAAGGGGAGGTCCTTCTTGTTGCTTGGGGCCAATGCGGGGAGGACCTTTGCAATGGAAGCCATGGTGGCGAGGACTACCATCACAGCTGCGGCAATGGCGAGGACTACCATTACTACTGCTCTAGGGAGAATATCTATGGGATACATCCTGGGGAGGGCCACTGTAATGTATCGCAATGTGGGGAGGGCCTTCTCATTGATTAACATCTCTACAGGGTGGACCTCCATTATCAGGGTGGAGAGGACTACCACCGTGATCTGATTCCTAGATGCATGGTGTTCCGTTCCAGCATAACCCCTGGGGAGGACCTTCAGGGCAGTCTAAAACAAAGGGAGGACATTCATTTCATGATGAGACGTCACTAAAGGGAGGGCCTCCATAGTTGCGACTATGATATCGAGGACTACCATCACAATTTGTGGTCCCACTTCATGGAGAGTGTTTGCAGCGTATACCCTAGGGAGGAACTTCAGGGCGGACCGAAGTAAGTGGAGGTCGTTCTTGCTGCTCGATCTTCTTGTCACATGGAGGGTTTTCATGACTCACATAAAGAGAGAAGTTTTCGTGACGGATAGCTATATGCCCGCGGGGGATGCTCGCACAGGTGCTCTAGGAAGGACCATCAGAGCTGCTGGTAGTGACATTGTGCGGAGGACCTTCGCAACTGCTACTACATCTCTCATAATATGGTAATGGGTGGTCTGGATTCAAATCCTTTGACGTGTGATTAGCGGTTTTTGGAACCCCAGCTTCCAGTATAGTGGAGTCATGAACTCCCTCTTTAATTCCAGAATTCCATCGGTGCATTCGAGGTTCTTTCTTGTGGGTAGTCAGGACCATCTTCTGTTGATAATGACCTTCACCTTTGGGTCCCTGTCTAATTGGGTCTCGTGATGCTGCCAGGATACTCCGACGAACATCTGGACTTTTATCAGAGATATATGCCTGCATTGGAGCATCCACCTTGATGGACGGGTGTCCCACAGTTGGATCGAGTGAAGATGCTTGATCTGGTTGCCCATTGCGTCGCGGAATATGGCTGGAGACCCTCTTGGGCTGAAGTAGGGATGCAGATTTGCTCCGAGGCGGCTATGTCGTCTCGTAGATGAGTCACCTCAATTCGGGAGATGGGCTCACGAGCCCGAATCCTTTCTGTTCCTGTTGATGTAATTACATTCGGGGAAGTCTACAAGATATGATCTAGGATTGATACATGCTCCTCCATCATTTCCAGGATATGTAGAGAGACATCTTTGGACAGAAAGGTAATGAAGGCCCATTCCGGTATCGGAGTAGGAATATCCTACTCTGGTCCTCTATTGGTCAGTGGGTACTGACAATTCCCCTGTGTCGGGGAAGGTGAATGAATCTTCCCTTGTACCAGGATACGCCTGTTTATATCTCCGTTTTCCGCCACATCAGGGTGGCGGACTTTACTTGCATCCATAAGGAGTTGTCCCTACATATATTGGTTTCCCACCATATCAAGTTGGTGTCCTTTGTTGGAAGGGAGAATTTCCCGCCTACGATTTGCTGACACATATGGCTGGCAGGCTTTGTTGATCGCCACCATATCGGGATGGCGGGCATCAGAAGCATCTACAAGGAGCTGGTCCTGCAGGTGTCTGGTCTCCACCAAGTCAGGTTTGTTGGCTTCACGAACCTGGGTTGGGAGTGGTGCTTTCCTGATAAGTGTCGTCCTGTATGAGTGACGGACATGATAGAGCTCAGCGGGGATGCACTCCGGCTCATATTATGCTGGCATGTTTGGATGGAGGGCTCGGGAGGAGCGAAGAGGTGTAGGTGCCTGTTCGTGGTACGACTCCGTGTCTAGGAAGTAGAGCTCCTCCTCAGGGACCAGTGTGATGACTGGTCCATGGTTGTATGTTTTCCACCCTCGTTGGGTGGTTCGAGGGGCCAAAGATTAGGGAGCGTGGGCCTGAATCGTCAGGGAGACATCCTCCTCGGCATGGGGATGTCGGGTCATGGCGTGACCGTGATGGCGTCTGCTGAAGGGGGCCGTAGAGAGGAACCCTCGTTCAGTGGGGATGAAGTCCTCAACGTCTACCTCACTTTCCTCCATAATATAAGGGAGGAACACATTGTCCCGTTCAGGGGATAGACTCCCGAAACGGTTGGAGATAGCGACATGGGATGTTTGGATCTACCTTTAAGGGAGCTGTTGGGCTGGCGACCGACGAGTTCTGACGGATTGGAGGGTGTGCATGGCCGCCTCCACCGTTTGGAGAGTACCATTCATGTGGTACACTCGGATTAGCAGATCCGAGACCTAGCATTAAAGATGTTTGGTAGGTGATGGGGTACTCCGTAGGTGAGGACGTCCGGTCATTGCGTTGTTGGAAGTGCACACTTGTGAGTTCCTTCGGGATGCCATTGGATCGAAGGGAGTTCTGAATATAGTACCTGCAAAACATTTTAGCAAATACAAGCAGCAATCCCATCAAAGAAACATCTCATAATCCCATGCGTAGTGAATGACCTTTCTTGGCCCTCCTTTAGAGCATGAGGGGGCACAGGGTGGGATTAGGGTAAATCTGTCATGCTTGGTTAAAGATTCACATCGGGTTCACCATTTTTTGTTTCATTTTGTGTATTTCGACCTTGAAATGCCCAAAGACACTATATCCAATGATTTATGGACCTACTTTCCAAAGGCAAGAGTTCTCCTGATGGTCTGACCAGTGGCTCTTAAGAAATCACACTAGTCGAGAGGATGGGATGTCGGGCTCATCACACCCTTTGGGGGGGGGGGAATTATTTCATGTTCTGGGACCCTCTTATAAATTTACGAACTATTCATATGTTCGCAAATCTTTGGATTATACCCAAACATCGTATCCATGGATTTAACCCTGGTGGGCAATGGTTATCTGGAAGTAGTGGATTCGGAATCATTTAGGCCTGACGTTTACCATCCCTCATTGGATTAAGGACCTCGTGGAGTCTGGACTCATTGAGACAGTTCTAGGAGCGGCTCTGTGAACCGATGTGAAGATAGTCGGATTGACCGGTTGTTGGGATTGAACCTATTGGAGGCTTCCTACATACCCTTCCTAAGAGGCAGGGTTCAAATTCCATGTAGTTCGGAAGGGTTGGGGCTTACACTATGAGGAGGCCCAGGGTAATGGATCAGGGCTTAAATTCTGAGGAGGCCCAAGATGTTGGTAATCCGGCGTGAAAGGGGGTCGGAATGACCTGTTGTAGGGCTTGATGATCAGGGAGGCTTCCTACATACCCTTCCTAGGAGGCATGGATCAATGGCCAAATAGATTGCACGGAGAGAGTCGGAGAACCAACGTTAAGGTGGACCCGGGAGTCCGTTGGTGGTCGGGCTTGAACCTCTTGGAGGCTTCCTACGTACCCTACTTAAGAGGCAGGGATCAAAGTACATGTAATTCACACGGATCATGGCTTAAACTTTTAGGAGGCCCATAAGAGGATGTCATGGTCGATTCTTACTCTAAGCCCACGTGAGTCATGCTTGGTGTGAGAAACATGAGGCAGCATGGCGCAGAGGATCACGTCCCAAAGGTGCGCCCGTGAGAAGTGGAGTGGAGATTACGCATGAGAGCAGCCCATTATGTAATGGATTACTCCTAGATGGATACCCATGGCGATGAATTGGGGCATACACTTTGAAGAGGCCCATATGGTCGGGGATTACTTCAAGATGGACGCCTGGGGTGACAATGCCTAGTGAGAGAGGGAATGGGGGTGCTCCTGTGCCCATCTCTGCTCTTGCAGTGCATGAGGGATTCTTCTGATGTCTATTTTACCATATCTGAGGAACCCTCAACAAGTGGAGGGGTAAAAAGGGGATTCCTGAGCTCAGTGTCCACATTACCGTGGGAATTTGAACCCATGAATTTTTCAGATGTCTGCTCAAGGGTCGGGGAAACTCTTTCGCCTCTACTTACTGTGAGTATGTGAACTCAAACTACCGTGCTGATGCGCCTGAAAGTTACACCACGCGAATCTGATGGCTCCGATGGAGGCCTCGGATCAGGGCCGATGAATAGGCCAATGAGGGAGTAGCGGATGACTTGGCTGGATCTGATGGATTTTATATGGCTTCAAAAATGAGAACACCGAAATTTTTGGATAGCCACCAAGAGGTATCGGTGGTGTCGCCCTTAGCTTGGGGAAGGGCCATGAGGCTGGAGAAGCCGTTCACGAACCAGGGTGGTCCACAGACTGATTGGCGTCCCGCGAACTAGGGTGATTCAAGGCTTCAGGTTCAATCCATGAACTAGGGTGGTTCGCAGAGGGTTCCAGGCAGGCAGTGGCGGCCAAGGGCGGTGCCGATCAGAGGCTCGTTGGTCGGGGCTTCACCTGCATTGGAGAGGGCAACGCGTTGCGATGGATGGGAAAAGAGGAATAAACCCCCTGGTCAGCGGGGAAGTCATCCACGAAGGGGGTATGGTTCACAATTCTCCTTGTTTTTGTTATTTTATGTTTGTGGTTCACCAATTTATTATGAGTTTTCCAATTCCTTGTTAATTCGTATACCTTTTGTGGTTTTAGGATGGGAATTTCGCTGTTTGCAAAATCCGAATCCATCCTTCAACCGATATCCTTCCGAATCTCCAATCCCCCCGAATCCAATTCCAATTCTCCGAACCCTTTTTCTTTCCCCCTTCGTCTCCTTTTAGAGAGTGGGGAAAAGGGATGTATCTATGGACACACATCACATTTTGCGGAGGCCCATAACCAAATACATGGTTTACGGCTGACTTGGTCATTCCGCGATTCGCGGTGAGCATTGAACGCTTCCCCCCCCCCCCCTATGCGAATCGAACTCAGGGAGTGCTCCATGGCATCACAGGGTTCTGCCTCTATTCTGCGAACAACAGCGGGTGCGTCTTGAACCAGTCTACGTGGTCCGCGGTTGTGGTGGTTCATGATAGTGAACCGGACTGCCGCCCATCCTACCTCGCGACCGCGGAGGCTCTCTGCCTCTATTTCGTGAAAGACAATGGTTCGTGAGGGAGGCACTTCACGGGGCCTGGCCACATTGCATTTCCGTGGGATCGGTTCGCGGACCAGTCCTGTTTATGTCCCTTCTTTGATGTTTCACAATTATTTTACTCAATCCTTTGGGGGATTTGGGTAGCGTCTCCTTTGTGGATTTTTTAGGGCCCTACAGTCACACTATGTGAATTAAAAACTAAAATAAACTATATATCAGACATTTATAGTTCACATAGTCATGACCCATAATATAAAACTCCTTCTTCATCAACTTCGAACAATGAGGAATTACTTTTTCTTATAGCTTCCACATTTATATATATTTCCCCATAATCTAATTTAGAATCATTTATAATCAATAGAATTAATAGTTTTACAATAATTTACGCATAGTAGGATGTCTCTCCTTCATTTCAGACCTCCATGTCTATCCTTTTCGGTTATAGTAATATTAAAGCCTTCTTAATTCACATAATTAATAATTTTACATGATCTTTTTTTACTTTCAGTATCTTCCACCTTATTTCCCATAACATAATGGTAATGAATTGAGTAGCAATAGAACGTTATCATGTTTAACTATCTCTAATGTAACATATTAACATTCTTCCAAGTGATTATATATCTATTACTATTATAATCTATATATACATCAAACCCCTCAATATAGAGATAATTCTGCAAAATCATCAATGAAATGATTACTATAGTCAACATCGGATCCGGTGTTGGATAGTTCATGTCATTCAAATTCAACTACCATGAAGTGTAGGCCATAAATTTATCATTTATATCAATACACTTCCCAATACCCTATTTGAAACATTGTTGTATACAATGAAAATTCCCCACTTTTGGGTGGTGTGAGTGATGATGTAGGGAAAAGCCCATTTTTAACACCATGGAGATCACTCAACATTAATTGATCTGAAAAAAAAACACTCTCTTCAATTCTACAATGATTAATGGGTTATACAATACTATTAATTTTATAAAAAATAAATGATAGTACATAGCTAGTCTAAGGAACCTGTGGATCTTTATTACAAATTTTGTGCTATTACACTCCCCAAACACCTTTTTATTAGAAGGATCCACAATTATCCTATTATTAGTGATAACATGGACAAAGAGTAAAACATCCACCATCAAAAACTATAATTTAATATACTTTGAATTTATCATCAATTTTTATAAATTCATTATCACAATACTAAAATTCCCCTAATTCTACTCCAGGAAATTATAGTATATAAAAAATATCATCAACAAAGACTATAAAAAAAATTCATGATAATATCTAATGATTATATTGATTTAATATGTAATGATTGATGGAGTATTATTGATCCTAATGGGAGTCACTATGAACACATTGTGGTTATACCCTGTTAGAAAGGCGTTTCTGGGGATATCTATGTTTTTAAACATTAATTGGGGATATCATGAATGAAGACCCACAATAGAGATGTAATAGTGCCCATGTAGCTAACCGAACAATTCCAAAATATATTGTTGAAGATACGTTTTTAATGATGATATTTTCGAGTTCATATAATCAAATAAGAGGTGAATAGACCCATCCCTTTTCATTATGAATATGATTTTTGTACCCCATGGTAATGAATTATGGTGTATAATAACATTTTGAAGATATCCTAGTAAATTCATATGAAGTTATTCAAACTCAACGATGTAAAATATTTAGGAACACTTGTATATAGGAAGTTGTGTAGGAATAAGTTCAATTAAATAATAATCCTATTAGTTTGGTGGAAGTCTAGAAAACTATTTACTGAATACATTAGTATAGTCTCTCATGATGGCCATATATTCAAGCATGATTTTCTCAATTGTCGCAATTATTTGAGGATGATGTGGTTTTACCCAAAAAATTAACTTCATTAGAATAAGAATACTGAGTATATTCACCATCCTCCTTACACATGTATATAATAAGAGGATGATTTGGGATAAAGATATTGATTACCCTCTCATAAAAGTTGATGTAGGATTTATAAAAGGATATATAATCAACTAATTGTATTGAATAGGATTACAGTAAAGAAAGTATGAAAAGAATTTATAAGAATCATTGTCTATAAACATTGACTAAGATGATGTTTTAGCCTTTGGATATAATAATTTTCCCATTTTTTTGTAAAATATATCAACCTCTATTTTTGAGGAGGAGTTTGATTAATCATACTAAACATGAATGATATGAAATAATTTGTTGGTTTTTAATCTTATATGAAATTTTGAGTTCTTTGATGGATAATGAGTGAACCTTTCACTGATTTTTTATTGTTCTAGTCTGTTTTTATATCCAAACTAAATTCAGGTATGGTAATGGTTAAAAAATAAGCTTGTAAAAGGGAAACTAAAAATTTAGAAGTAATAACTCATAAATGAAATTTATTTTCATAATAATGTATGAATATGATTCAATCTAGTTTACCAATTTTAATGAAGATAATATGTTTTTTAACCTCACAATATATTCTAGCCATTCATGGTGGTTTGTAAAGAACATGTTAATTTAACAAAGCATATCCTTTATCCATGTCAAACCATGTGTACAACATTTCGTCTTTTCCATGAACAATGTATAGGTTGGTTAATACCCAATGAGACCTCTTGGGGGGATTAACACATGATGTGTCTGTTCTAAATAACATCTACTTATATTTTCTTGAAAAATATTTCATTAATCCAATAAATGAAGCCTAATGATTTTGAGGAACAATTTCTTTGGGAGACTACATACATTAAACATAAAGATTAAAAAAAATAAAAAATCATTATTTTAATCCCCACAACATGATCCTAAATCGCATTGGGGTAATAAAACTGAATATGATAATTTTGAGAATATATGAAGGGATAATTTGGTCTAAAGATTCTAGTAAGAGAATGAGAATGAAAATGAAGTATAATATGTGTTTCAAATAATATATAATAATATCATAAAATCAATCACTCGTAAATAATTGTACTAAATAATGACATAATAAAAATGTAATTATAAAATGATATCATTTTGGGTAGTGATAACAACATAAAACATGATAAAATCATATGTCGAGGCTCAATACTAAGACAACTTATCATGGTGGAATAATTATAAAAAAGATTATGATTTCTCCGAAATCACATACTTATCATATCATGAGATATAAACATTACAAAATGATTTGAAAAAAATTATAAAGGCACCAATTATAACATTAATGTGAATATGTTATCCAAAAAATTAAATGATATTTATGTCATCAACATTTTAATATCCCATGGAATGAAATGGGTTACATAATACTGTCTTATAGCATAATAATATAGAATATCATAATGGTTTTTAGGAATGAACTAGTTCAAACATTCTTTGATGTTCATATGTGAAAAATCAAAATAATCCCTGAAAAATGGTGTTTATGTAATGTTAATATACAATAATGAGTAGAGAGGTAACATTTAAATGATACTTCTGACGCTAGGTTTTAAGGAAATGGGTAAAGTTTATTCAAAGATGGAAAAAATAATATTAATTTCTTGTAATAAACGATGTTATAAAAAGTGTTTTCCATAACAGCTAAGAAATTTTAGAAATTATGGATGACATAAATAATTTTATGGAGTTTTACTATAATTGGGGTAAGAAATAGATATTTCCTCTTTAATTGGAATTTCCTAAAGAGTAAAATTGATAGAAAAACCCTAATTATATATATCCCCAAAAAATATAGGTCATGATGACATGGGTTATATATTTGGTTCACACACACACACAAATATATAATATTACGGAAATAAATGTGAATAATAGTGTGATAAAGTGTGTTTTAGAGTGAAAATGCATGACCCAAATTTAAGGAGGGTTATTTAGAAATTACCTTACCTAAGGTATAGCGACATGTAAAAATTCCACCTATCATCTTGAATATTCGAAGTATATTTATTGAAAAAAAATTTGAACATTATTCAACCATATTTTTTTAATAGATATTTTTGTTATTTTAGATTCATTGAATTGAGATAATGAGTCTATATACATTTTTCCAATTTTGTTCTTTTCATAGTTCAATGGTTCATCAAGTGTTGATTAGTTTTTATGTATATTATGAATTAGTTCCCTAACACAAAATTTATAATTGTATGGAGTTAATGCATTTCTACAAGTTAAAAAATTTATTATTTTGTATTATAATTCACAAAAATAACAATTCATAAAAAATATTTGTTATTGTTATACATTTTTATCATTTAGGTTAGTTTTCTAACAAAAATGAGCTTATTTGGGTTCCATTATTATTTTGGATATAAATATAAATAATGGATGTATAAAATGTATAAAATAATTATTTATACAGTTTTCACTATAATAAATGTATCAAAAGAAACCATTAAAGAAGTGGTGAAATGAAATGTACATTGTTTATGGTGGTTATGAACCAACTATATTGTAAACAATTTTTTTTTGATTTAAAAAAAGAGGTTGAATATTTGATATTCCATGACATAATAAAATTATAGTATATATATGACACTTGAGTAATTATTTCATGTTTGATGTTAATTTATTAGAGGATGAAGTCGAATAAAAATTAAAAATATCGCTTGATTGTATTAACTTTTCCACTGGATATATATTCTTAGGCCTCTCATTGGAATGTTTTTTTTTGATTGAAAAAAGCTACATAAATGTGGGTAGGAGTGTTTAGGTTATCAATGTGAAGAATCTGTGTTATGTAAAATTCATTGAAGGTGTGAGGAAAAGTTCTTGGGTTTGTGATGACATGGGAAGAGTTTTTTTAAAATAATATTGATTAGTAATTTTTTTTGTTCCAGAATTCCATCTTTGTTGATTTTTATGATAATATAAATAAAATCGTTCATGTGATTTTAATATTATGGTTTCATACATCATCCATGACTCATTAACTCATGTATTTATCATATAATATTAAATACTATATTTTACCATAGTTCACCACTCACCACATATTCAACCTTTTTCGAATGAAACCTAAAATTGAACCTAACAATTTCTCAGTGTTTATATTTCAAAAGTGAAAAATAATTGTAAAAATAATTTTATGAAGATGAAAATTTTTTATTTTTAATTAAAATCCTTATTTATATGAAACATATATAATATAAAGTTATTATCAATGTTTTGACCCTTTAAAAATTACTAATTATCTCATAAAATGAAATTTTCATTATAAAATAAATTAATATTAATTCATAAATAGATTTTTCGATAATAATAATTTGTTTAAATTTTTATATTTATCCTAAAAACTGTAAAAAACATGTTTTTTACAAATTCTTATTTTAACATTTTTAAGACATTTCAATTTTTTATCATGATATATGGTTTTTATATTTTATGTTAATGAGTTAAATAAATGTTATTTTTTATTTACATTAGTGAGGATACAATTATAATTACTAAGTTACTATTACTAATGGTCAGATGACTATATAAATGACCATATTAGTATTTTAATGGTCATATTTTTTGGGAATATGAGTTCATGACCTAATATAAATCAATAAAATTTCATTCATTCATCATTCCATTACATTTTATCTCAATTTTTTATATACATTTAATTGGAAAATGAATATATCATTACTTATATTCTATTATTTATACTATGTTGTTAATGAGGTAATTCAATATAGGGGATCAATTATATCTATATTTTTATATTATTTATATATTAGTTTTTATTTTCACCACTTTAATTTTTTTCAATTATTACGGTATACTTATTTTCTAAAAATAATTTTCTATTTAATATATTAAACTTTTATTAGTCATATCATGTGGAGCACATGATATATATTATCATACCTTACATAATGTGAAACAGTTTTATAATCAGAAGGGATGTTCCATTGAAAAAAAAATTAGGGGTTATTATAAGAGTAGTTATCCCCATTTATAATCAATGAAAATCCCACAGTTTTATCACCCATTTTTAATTTTTTAAGTTTTGTAATAATAGTATTGAAGATTAAAAAGTTACAAATCATATTAATAATTGAGTATGGCATGATATTAGGTTTATAACAACTTAATAAAGTATTTCCACACATGTTATAAACTAGTTGTAAGTCATTTTATCATGTAATATATAAATATATATTTTTCATTTTTTCTAGTGTAACTAATTTAAACCCAGGTATCTTTTGTTTTTCTAAACAGATTAAATAATCCATATAACCAAATTTTTTTAATTACCTAAGAATATTATCTATTAAATATAAATCAATTTATAATTAATAGAAAAAATAAATTTCAAATTAAAACATTTTATATACAAAATACAATTTTGTAGTGAAATATTGATTTCACGACTCAATGTTTATAATTTATTATAGTATTATTTACCAATTGAATGATTGAAAATTATTTAAATATACAATTAAAAACTATATAAAATACACTTATAATAATTTATTAATTTATTTTATCATATAAAAATATATATATTTAATTGAGTTGTTCTTTGAAAATCACAATTTTACCATTATCATGGTCATTAACATTAATCACGGTAGAAATAATTATATGGAAAAAAGAAAATTAAATCAATTAAAAAATATTATATTTATGATATAATATATGAAAATTTTCATTTTTTTTAATATCTACAAATGATAAATACTAATTATTTATTATTAGTGAATAAAAACTTTTTTTAGCATAAAATATTACTTAAGTTCACTAAACAGTAACCATGGGTTTTAGAAATTCAAAATAGAATATATTAATAAATTATTTTAATGTAAATTATTTTTCATTCACAGAGAATATATTTCAAATTTATCCACTATGTTCTTATAATATAATACTATTATGGAAGTAATGACGTTATGAAAATTAGTATTTCTACTATTTACATAGGAATTTAACTTATTTTGAAAAAAAATCCTAGAACTATATCTTTAGAAAATATTTAAATGATGACTTAAAAATGATAATTATTATGTTAAATAACTATTTTAAAATTTTTTAATTTATATTTAAATACTGAAAATACAAATTAAAAAATTGTATTTAATAGGAAAATAAAATTTTGAAATTACAAACTACTTTTTTATTATTTTTTATTAATTTCTAAAACAATTGGTGTCTATATATTACCAATAAAAAAATAATTAACCTATAATATGTTCAAATTCTTAATAAATTTCATAAGCAACTAATTTCTAGAAAGGAATCATTTTAAAGCTGAAATAAATATTATTAATCTCATTCATACACTTATTAGATAATCACCAATTGAATAGCATTAAAATGTATATTATTTTAATTTTTATTAATATTTCACAATTTGGTTGAATAGATTTCTAACCAAAGTTACTACAGATACATTTGACTACTATATATTCTTCCATAATTCATTTTGGTGCATTCTTGTGTGTGAATAATTCTATTGAATACTTTAGGTTTTTTAAATAAAATATAATTTCTTATATCGTGGGGTCACATTTTGCACTATTAAAAAAATTATCAACTCCCAATTTTTTATTTATTTTTCTATAAGGAAACTACTATGTATATACAAACGATAGATAATTTCCAAGGATAAATTTCTAATGACATAACAATCATACAGTTTTAGGTACAAAAAATCATATTATTTGGTAACAATGAATTTATGATAATTTCCATTGTATTTTATTTGTGAACATTTATGGATGATCATAATTTGATTTATGATATTTAGTGAGATTCCCCAGTGTAAAAAAATTGATATGATCCAATTATAAAGATAGATAATTAAATTTGAATATGATATCGAATTTAGTGAAAAAATAGTATCTATGATGAGTAACATCCCAAAAAACTTGAACAAGATTGTATGCTAATCATACCACTTGATTTTGGATTTCTTACTCAAATACAAAAGTTGTTAAAAACAGAATATATTAATAAATCTGATGTTAAGAATCATTTTTTTCTTCAATGGTAGTTTTTTCATAATTTCTTCCTTATTCCCATAGTATAAGAGGTTCTTGGTGACCATTACCCTATTGGTCGTTGGATTAGTATATTTTTATATGTAGTGCTCAATTTCCATACAACTGATGAAATGTATTTTTTTTGATTCTCAATTTACCATGAACTATTGAGGCTAATAGTCTTTTTTAAGAGTTATATTGAATTATAATTCCTTTAAATTAATTTCTGTGGTGTTTCTTCCCACATTATCGATATTTAGAAAAATTAACATGATTTTTTTCATCATCTTTGTCACTAAAACATCCATGAAACGACACATTTATTTTTAATAGTTTATTTTTGGATTCATCAATATTGAAAATTTAAACTAGAACTCATGAGAAATTTGTATAGTTAAACATACGATTTCTGACTCATACTCTTATCTTATTATGTTTCTCATTGGAAAAATCTCAATAATTTTAATTAAATACATTATTTACTTGTTTTAAGGGTCTCCATCCCTTAATAACATAAAAAAGTGATAATAAATAGTGATGAAATCCATAATATTATTATTTTTATATAATTAAATATAAAAATTATCCATAAAATTCATTTCATTTTAAAATTAATATGTTATCTTTCAGTTTATTCTAAATAACTCTCAACTCATTATATGATAGTTTAAGATGGAATATCTCATATTCATATCCTAATTTCATAACAAATTAACTTCTACATAATAGATTGTAATGAGATTATGATCAACCAAATCATATCTCATAGTATTATGAAACTCAGAATTCATTTATCCTACTTTTCCATGAACCATGTAGTGATTGATTTAATACCCAACTTGCATTTTTTCGGGGTCATTGCACCAAGTCACATTCGTACAAGAAATTATATCCATTATTACTATGTAGTCATGGGTTTTGGTTCTAGTTAATCCACACAATCTATGCATTATTAAAATTTCTAGATCTCATTCCATACATAGATATACTCCATAGATTTATCCCTATGATTTTCATAGAGGTTATCTTAAAATGAAACATAAAACATTCAATATATCTTTAACTAATATAAATGTTTATCTAAACCTTTGAAATTGTAAGAAAAACTCACTTATCAAACCTTAATTAAATTTAAAACTCATAAAATATCCTCAAATGATGACATACTAATCTCTAAAATTATATAAAAACTCCATTTTTACCCACTATGTCACCCCCGACCCACACTCGAGGAATTTGATGCTTGTGAAAACCTTTTTTTACACACCGAATTAGAAATAAACCAAACTCACCAAATTTTTACCATCAATAGATAAAATATCACTAAAAATATTTATTCATTTACATATGAATATATGTTTTTGTATATTTTTTTAGATAGTTATGATTTGTTTTACCTAAAAATTTTCTTGTATGTATCATAAAATGAAAAAAAACATCATCTATAAATGAATCTAATTAAAATGTACTAACTCTTCAATAACTCAGATAATGTTTTATAAAAAAATTATCCTGTTATAAGAAAAAAAATTAAAATATTTCTTGATAACCATGAGAAATTGAAAAAAAATAAATCATGATATGAAATGTTATATAAGGGTAAACATAATAGATAACAATCCCAGATCATATTTGAGCATAAATAATATTAAATAATATAGGAGGAACATAAAAAAACATAACACCATAATAAAAATTAACTCATCTAATAACATATAAATTATTGAAATAGAAATAAATTTTTTCATTGATGATAATAAATATCTCCATATAGATGAAATAAATAACGTAGGATATATAATTATATTCCCTAATCCTAGACATTGTGAACATAGATATTCTGATCCTACTATCAATGGCCAATGTTTATGAAATATTTTGTTTTGGGAGTTCATACATTAAAATAACATAGCTAGTTCTTATCATGGTATATATCGATACATCAAAGGCCTATTGCAGGCCCCATCCATCACCAATTAATTCCAATGTATTCTTTATATGGGGAAATATGTAATCTTTATAATATATAAAAAATAATTCTTAATAAAAATAATCATCTGTACTTGAGTAATATGTATATATTTTCTCTATATTTCCCCAATCAATGAATATAATGTCTTAATATTTAATTATACCTCATAAAAGCACTATATATAGAAATGTCTATGCAATTAAGACAACAATTTAAATAGGTATTCTAAGTAAGGAATCTTGGTTATTTTTCTTCAAATTATTTAATTAAAAATATAACATTCAAAAAGAAAATACATTGGAAGAAAATCATGTCTATATAGAGGATGGTTTGGAAAATAAATGTTAGTGATTGATTTACTATAGATTAATTACCTATTGTAAAATAGTGTCAAATGATTTATAAAGTGATCCATGGTCTATGTAAACACTTCAAATGTGAAATAAGTGGTGAAATAAGAATCATATTGTTAATACCTTACATAAAAGAGCCTTCCTGGCTAGAGATGAATAGAGTGAGACTACCCCAAGTCCACCTATAATTGATTTGGTGCTTTCTACATGCACCAAGTAGCTATCTAACACACATGATAGGCATTATCCTAATGTACATGTATGCATTCACACATCCTTAATGCCATAAAATGAATAAATGTAAAATAACAAATCTGATAAAATATCATTGTAACATCAATCCCAAAATCATATTATAATGTATAATACATGAAATCCTAATGGTCCAAGTAAAAGCCCACCAAAAACATCAATGATGTCAAACTATATAGAAATAGGGGACTACATTCAAATATAAATCATGCTATTAACCATGGTCTATATAACCAAATATATGACCCAATTATTCATAATACACCTAGAACCCCATATAATAGATTATTATATGTTTATGTCCAGACATATAGGGGCATAACCTTTTTAGGGGTGAGTATAACAACACCTAATAAGACATTCAAAATAACTACTAATAAAGAATCAAGATAGTAGTAATTATCTCTTCATGTGGTATGTAAATAACAAATATGAGACATATAGAAATACACATCCAAAAATACTCATTGGAGACACTATGTTTCAAGGTATGTTAACAATTTCACTACCAATAAAGTAGAATGATAGAGAGTTTGTATCAATATTATCCTGAGAGAACTCGCTCCATGAGTATAAAAACATTGATGGTGTCTATATGAGATTTTTTTCTTGTCATGTCTCACCATATAGAAGTACAAGTCTGATGGATTTAGGGATCCATATGTGGATGGATATCACAAAAAGGTCCATGAAGTATACCAATAGCCCAATATGAAATAACTTGCTATGTAGGGGATCAATACCCATGTGATGTACGTCACACTGATTTTGAGAACCCCACATAGTGATCAAATTGATTGGGGATCCCTATTAGGGTCGTGGGGGGAAAACAAGTACTCTATCTGAGGAAAATCTGTTAGAGAGGAACACAATACATTATCTTAAAAATAATGGGAAACTATTACCTCATATGGATTGATTGAGGAAATTCAGCCTAAGGAAAATGTTCCATACTAATGAGAAACATGGACTCTGGAGTTTCATGGAATATTATATTATTTATACTAGTTTTAAATGGAATGTATTATGAGTCTTGGGACTAGCCTTATTTTCTAACCCATTCTCGTGTACTATAGACTATACCAATGAACACTTAGGCCTTTATGTGTACCCCAAGACAAACATGGTTACACAGCTGTGTGAAATCACACAACTCCGACCATGTGTTTGGATCAGTCTAATTACATGGATTATCAAATGCACTCTTACCATGGCCATGTTCACGGGGGTACACGATGAGTTACCAGGATGGGATACAGGATGTGTGAACCTTTATTCTCCATGAAAAAACTAGCAATGTAGCTAGCTAAGTACAAGGCGTGTGTGTCCATATTACCAACTATATATTAAAACATTTATTAGAACCCGCAGATCTTTAAACATCTTCTTATTATTCTATGACCACTTCATATGATTTTTTGCTACCAAACTCACTAGAAATTGATGATTTAATCCATCCACATCTTGATATCATTAAATATGAAATTATAATCATCTGACTCACAGAAATCTCCATCCATTTTCACGATGTTATGTCACTACATAGAGAAACAGAAACTGGGATTCCCATATTCGTAACCCAATTGGTTTCCACCAATACAAATACAAATAATATTTTTGATATTGATCCCTAAATCACAATATCGATTTGTTTTTCCAAGTATCAAATGTGAAATGATCATACACTAGTAATTGTTAAATATCCATAAAGAGGTGTGCCAATGATTAACACATGATGAAATGGGTGGGATATTCACAAATGAAAAATAATGAATGAACCTTGGATGTGCTTTGGTTTGACATGATCCATGACTGTTAGAATGAAGTACAAATAATATATCCAAAAGAAAAGAATATCGATTGTAATATACCATTGAGATGCAACCCAATTTTTTTAGGTGAATTGGTTTTCATTTGATATGGGATAATAAAATTGGGTAAGTCTGAATAAAATAAATTTCAGACATTTAGTTTGGATCAATCACAGATGGATAACGATCCTACATTTTAGTCATTGGTTAGTCCCTTGAACTCCATTAGCGTTTATGATAAAAATGATATCGTTCTGATCCACTCATTGATATCAGCTGACAATGTCTCTCTACTGTATTCTATCTATATCTCTAGGTTTATGTGGGTAACATTGAAATTTACCCATAACTGTGTATTTATTGTGGATCAATTAGAATGTTGCATCATTAAAATAAAATTATTTAATGAGTTTATTTATGTATTATTTGGTCCAGTGATAACATTTTCACAAACGCATGATGTCAAAAAATAATATGTCATAACTATGTTTTGGATAAATATCAGGCTAGATGATGGTATCATATTTTAGATATGTGACTCTAGTTAAGTGTTATCTGATTTTTTTGGAAAAAATATGGATGTGTGATATTATTTTATTTAATAACATTCATATATTAATTCTTGCTCATCGGGCCCTTGAATCTAATGATGTATTTGCTCCTGGATCTGAAAATATAAGAATTTATATATCTATTATTTACATGAAAAAAGAGACAGTATATTCTCCCCACCTTATATATTTTACACAAATTATTGGAGGACTACTAAAAATGATGTGGGCACTGAGCTTGCATCTAGGTATCTTGATCTCAGTTACTATACTAATGATTTCCATACTACCATTTAAAACACAGTAATGGAAATACTCACCCACTGAAGATATTTTCCATGTTATACTCAATCCCAACATGGTACATCAAAAATGTATCTCTATCCCTAGTGTACATCTCACTATAGTCAATAACATGTTATGGGTTGTGAACGTACCTCCTTAGTAACGACACAAGGATGAAATTTCATACCCGGTCAATCTTTATTAATAGATCCAAGTGGTATGAAACATCAACAACTATTTTTAGCATCTGAAATGGTTCAGTTAACCTTGGAGATATATTTTCACCCTATCAAAATCACTATAATCCTCATTGAGGTGAGACCATCAGGAACACATGGTATCCCCATTGAACAACATATGAATCTATCATCATTACCCATACGAATTATAATAGATATATATTTTTTCTCCACCCACTATCAGATGACCTAAAACTTATTTTCATAGCTTTCCCCATCTCTAGACCCTTGAGCATAGACTCTCCTTGAAAAATCCAATACAGTGGTGACCTCTATAGTCTCTAGTAAAAAAATTCAAAGGGTTCTATATCGATGGTGGGATGGTTGCTATTGTTTTTTAAATACTCCAAAAATGGTTGATGATTTTGTCAACTATGAACAATTTTTAACATGAACACTCACAAAAAATCTTCTATGACCTGGATTATCTACTCAGTCTTGATATTAGAACGAGGGTAAAATTTTATGCTCAAACACATTTGACAAAAAATAGATTCCTACAATACAATAAATAATCATGATGTTACGAAAACATAATGGCTGAAATGATCATTGATGGAACTCCATGAAGCCATACTTCTCCTACACATAATGATATACCTTGTTTTTCTATCAAAATCTATTCTCATATAGCTAAGAATTGGCGTGACATGGTGAGTCGATCAACAATATCCTACATTGAATCATGTAATATGAAAATACATGATAACCTCCATAACAATTCAATAGATACACCATCCAACTTCAACTATTGAACCTCATGGGGTTGAGGTAAACCTACTGGAAACAACTGATTTGTAGTTACCTACAGACATGGGAGGCATTGGGAGACAAACTGTGATACACCATTATTAATGTCTAGACACCAAAATTAATGCTTTTTGTCTTGGAACATATTGATCACACCTAGATGTAACTTTTAAGAGGATGTACAAAAATCCTTTATCATCTACTTCAACAACAATGATTTTACCATCATTTATCATCTGAAAATGATTACCTGATCCCCCCATTAGAAAATCCATCACGATCATGTCTATTGGATATTTTATTATTCACGATATCACAGTCGGTATCCCCAAGACAAGATACCTAACACACCATATTAGTAGTAGAGAAACCACTGTTGGATCTAGATTTGTGGCACCATCCATGTATAGTAAGGACAATTACAATGAGGTTGACTTCTCTGATTCTTCAACTGACAACTAAAAACAAGATCTCAGGCTAAGAGAATCATCCTATACATTCCACTTTATAGGTTTATAAACTATCATGAAGTAAAATTTTTTGGAGTATCTCTATAGATATATGATATTTCATGTTAAGATCCTTATGTTATAATATTTGAAATATATTCTTCCCAATAGTATAGATGATAAAATACCCTCCCATAAGCTTCTTCCATCACATCTTTAGCATGAAGAACACAACATCAAAATCAATATCATGTTTCACATAGTAATTCTCAAGAGGTATCCCCTAAATATGGCCATAGGAAATCACCTCCTACCTTTTCAGTAGAAATAACCAATTCCATTCCAAAAATCATCACATAACACTATGCACATGACACCAACCTATAGAGATATCATGATTGGGGAACTATCCATCCTATTCTAAACCTCCTAAAACACCATTTCAAACATTTCTATCCATATGAAAGGTTTACCATTATAGGTCAAAGTAGTCAAAGGTCCAAATATCATGGATAAATTAGGAATGAATCTCCCATAATAGTATTCCAACCCAATGAATCTCTAATCCTTCCTCAAACTAATGGTAGGATCCCTAGCTAATACTACCCCAACATCATTGGGTCTGTTTTTACTCCATTTTTTGAGATGAATGCACCCATAAATTGGTCCTAAGAAATCTAAAACTGAATCTTAGATAACATCCCATAAATATGGTTCATTCAAAGTATTTCTCATACCATCGTTATGTGTATCACACACATCCCCTCTGTATCTGAGTACTACATAATATCATCAATGAAGACTACTACATACTAGTTTAATAACAAATGAAATATACAATTCATGAGCCCCATGACCAGAGATAATGAATTTATTTAGCATAAAGGATTCACCAGATAATCATAGTGACCATGGAGACATCTTAATTCCATCTTTGGTATATCCTCATTAAGTACTCATAGATGGTGATATCTTGATCTGAGGAAAATCATTAAGAACGATTGTGACCCTATGAAAGATTAAAGAGATCATCAATCCCTAAGAGTGAAAACTTATTCATCATGGTTTCCTAGATCATGTGACAATAATCCATGCAAAATATAATGCTACATTCTTTCTTCCTGTCAAACAACATTCAAGCTACCTAGGTGGATAAACTATGCCCAATAAGTCCCACCCATGAATGTCCTCCAACAACAACCATATATATCAATGCCCCATGGGATAAATGTAATATACTGGGATAAATATCCTAATCATACTTGGGTGTAAGTCATTGAATAATTATATCACATGATGGAGATATATTATTCAATCATCCATTAGAAACAAAAAATTATCCTCAGCCACCACAATATGGATCTGATAAACCATAACATCATCTACTATAATAGGCATGCAAGCCAACTGTTAAGTAAATCGATGGACCCTTCAACATATGATTCTGTCATACTCCACCCATGTATCATTATAAACTATAAAGGAAAACATCATCCCATCAATAGGGATGCACCACATCATCCTCATATAAGATTCAATCTATGTATGAATTGTGGATATCCAGTTTATGCATAATACGACATCATAAGGCCTCATCACCCCAACAATGTGATCCCATGAGAAACTATCTTCTACATGAGGCAGATCACACTATTGATAAATTTCTGTGATCACAATGTTATCTTTAGTTCGAGTCTTCAAGATTATGATTCGAGGAAAGGGATCTACTTGAACCTCTAGTTCTCGGAATAGGGCTGGATAAAGAAAACTGTGGCTCATTCCTATGTCTATCAAAACAACAACATATTCCAAGAAGTCATGGATCGTACCTAATATCATCCCCAGGTCCACTATATTTCAGGACTATATGTATTTCATCATCCCTATCTCATTTCCACTATCACTCAAATCCCTGTGATGACCACCTAGGGTGGTGCTGATAAAAAGCAACACAAATTTCCACCTCTACCTGCTCTCCCTACTCCTCTTCCACATATTCCTTTATATGGTAATTTATTCACCTCCCTACCAACTCCTCTTCCACATATTCCAATGTATGGTTATTTCTACTCCTAAAAATACTTCTTATTAGATGGACCATTCACTATCTCTTGGTCATCTATATGGTGGTTCAAAAATCGCATGTCAGATAACCCTGACCATTATAATTGTAACATTACCTCTCACTAGTATTATTGTAACCATCATGAGATCATATATCATAGGATCACCTCCTAAAACACATCACACATATGAATACCTACTTCTTCCATCCATTACCTACCACTTTTGTTATATCCCATGTATTCCCACCACCGGAACCAACTGGCAATGATTTCTAATCCATAAATCTCTCTATCAAAAAGGTACACCCCAACACCCCATTATATGGAGAATTTGTAACAGCATCAGATTATACTGAATGTTTTTTGTTAGTCCTCTGACAAAAGTTCACACCCAAATAAATATACTACAAACTAGATCAATAGAATATCAGTAGAGGTTTGTAATCTTCAATGAATACTCATCCACTGTCATGCTTACCTATAGTTGCTATAAAATATACTAAGTGGTAACTTTTGTATCATATATAGAAAATAATTCTTTTCGAAGATGTGGTCATAAATTCATGAGGATAACATCCCCTAATAATAGGATAGAAAAACTAGTCTCCATTATGGTATTGTGGAACCAAAAATATAGGTCACATCCAGGACCACAATTTCATTAGCATGTATCCTAAAAAAATAGAAAGACTCATGTAATCACCTTAATCAAATCCACAACTCACTGAGGGTCTATATTTCTTTGGATCCTCAGGGTTCACTGATGTTGAATCTTGCGAAGCATTGTCCTACTGTATGACTCATATTTTTTCACTACAAGTACCATATGTTACTCGATAGATGGAGGTACAGATGTAAATCCACCCAAAACCTATTCCTCATAAACATGTCCCCATACTTAATCCTCGTTGATAAGGGGATTTTTCTTTTGATCCGACTACTAAATCATAGATAGAAATCATCTTGGAGGCATCCATAAATAGATTAGATGTACCACTATCAATGAGTATATCTGGGTAGATAAATAAAGAATAACATTGAATCATGGGGCATCCCTATATGATTCATGAAGCATTGTTTTCCCTGAATCCAATGCCTACATGTTATTAGATAAAAGGAAAATAATCCGATTCCAGGTGTATATATCTTTTAGTCGTCACACCATGACTATAGTACCTTGATGAATGTTTGACCTGAAAAAGCATAATATAGATTCCATAAAACCGAAATCAATATCACAGCTAGAGAAATCTCCAAAATATAGACCAAATTATGATATCACGATAATACCACAATATTAAAACTCAACCATCTTAATCTGAACTAGATGAAAATCATCTGATAAAAAAACCCAGTCATTACTCGAATTGGTTAGGGGATGAAAACCAGTGTTGAGTAGGCATATAAAAAAATATGGGTCATTAACCTAAGATTAAAGTACATAGGCACACATACCCAAGCCTGTAAAATGATAAAATTTAAAATAAAACAACAAATATTGATACATGATAATATCAATCCCACAACAAGAGATTGATATTGAAAATGATAAAGTGATAAATTAAAATCTTATTGAAAAATATAAAGAAGACAAACCTTCTAAAAAGATGGGACTATAGTTGAATGTGACTCATGGTATATTCCATGGTAATTCTAACCCAATATATGCTCCACATTCTCTTGGAACACCAAAAACCCCATCAAACATCTATTCATCTGTATTGGACACGACATGTGTTAGAAAATCCCATGAAGGGGTAAGTACAATAATCCTCAGTATGACAAAATAAATCACTAATCCTAAATAACCAATTTTATTTAGTCCCATAATTATAGGTTATTTTCAATCAAAAATATAGGAAATACATAATTAAACATCTTTATATACTCATGGTAGAAAACAATTCCCAATTTAAGGTGATAACTCCACTACCAACGAATGATTTAATTGTACAGCTCTAACCAATACTCATCATGGAAAACCCATTCTATGGGTCTGATAGAACTAATTGAATCCATCCAGGATTTCATGCATATTAAGACTCAACATAAGGATTTAAAATATGGATGTATGATGAGATTGTTATATAGATGTCGATCACACCCAGGGCCATAGGGTCTACCAGGAATCCAATATGGGTTAACTCGCTATGTAGGGGATTGATGCTAAAGTAATGTTGGTCATGATGATTCCAAGAAATATATTTGGGATGAAGGTGATAGGGAATCCCTCTGATGTCCATGGTAGGGAATGGAAAACTATATTAATGAAAAATCTCATAGAGTGTATCATAATACTTTTTAATGGTTTAAATGTGAAACTATACCTTCATATTGATGGATCGAGGGAACATACCTTAAGGAGACTGGACCATGATGAAGAGAACAAGAGAATCTGACCACTCTATTAAAATTAATTTATCTGTAATATTCATACAAATTTGGTCTTGGTGGTCTTAGGTCTTCTCATGTGCTCGAACCCATTCTCGTGTTTTCTAGGACATGCCCATTTAAACCTAGTAGTGTCTGTGTACCCCAGTTCAAGGACATGTACTTAGAAATAAATAAATATATGAAATAGCCTATGTGATATAGAAGGTTCTGAGTATACCACTTACCATATGTACTCTTACAATGATAGTGTACATGGGGGAACATGAAAATTCGTCAGGCCGGGTCACACAGTTTTGTGACCCGCAACACATGATGTGTGATCCTTTCTTCTTTTCTAATGAACTAGAGATACAGGCAGGGACCAAAATGGTGTGCGTATTCATATTACATGCCATGTAGTGAGAGTTATTCTATAACCCTACTATCCTCATGTGACTTCCACTTCTCTCTCTACCCCCAACAATTTTTATTTCCAATTTCACCATGGTTCACATATTCCATCAGGAAAAGCCACACTATCACTAGATATCTAGTTTTTTTCATTCATCTTTCTTGAAAAATAATCCCTCATCTATATGTTCTATCATCATATGTAAAAACCACAATTAAATGTCCCAAAATACACACATGATTTTCTTCCATCTCTATGCATTACAATCAAAATGTAGATCTTTATCCTGAATCCACACTATCAATCCATTATGCCACAAATTGAACAAAAAATGATCTTTTATTAGGTATTTTTCAAACCATAAAACAATTAAGGTATTGATAAAGTATTAATGAATAAAATGGATATAAATTCACAAAAAAAACATCACAGGATTGATCATCTTCTATGTTTGGGTTGACATCGATCTGTTGATGCATGAATGATGAATGAATAATCCAAAAAATAAACGATAAATATCCATGATAATCATCAATTGATACACAAAAAGAATTCACATGATAATTGGTTCATGTATGAAATTGGATAATATAATGTGATAAATCCATATAGAAAAAATATCTATCTCCATTTAGGATAAATTTCTTATGAAGAATGATAATGTTTCATTGTCCTTAAGGAGATCCTAAAACTCCTTTTTCACACAAAATATCTATGTTATCGATCCAATACCACTATATTTTTTCATCTTCCTCAATATATAGAATAGATAATCTCTAAATATCCCGGTCTATATGGCTAACCCTATAGTTTACCCATATATTATCATTTAAAGATGAGGAATTAGGACAATGCATCATTAAATTAAATAAAGAAATGAATAATTTTATTTATTTCTTGCACCCATTACATATTCTTCAAAAATGATTGAATATAACAAGGATTATATTGAAACTAGTATAGATCACATATTCTGGACTCAATGTTGGACTCAAATCTATGATCTGTGACTTATTTTAATATTTATTCCACTTTTTTCCAGAAAACTACAAACCAATGTTATTAATATATTTTATATTTTTATAAATACCTTTTTTGGTTTCACCAAAACAAGGAATCTAATACTATATCATCATCTATATCTTGAAATATTAAAAAATATTTTCAAATCCTTAAATTTCAAAAATATAGAATTTAAACATATCTCAAGGAAAAATAATAAGATAAAAACTCCTTTACTATAATAGAAATATAAGAATCAAAAAATGATAGGGATATGAGGTAATTAAAATATAATGAAATAAATTATGTGTGAATATAATAGGGAATTAAAAACTCTATATAAAATATAATATGGTGCATGATTTTAAATATGTCTCGTAGAGTTAAAAATAATGACAAAAACACTTTCCACTATATAAACATTCCAATCAAATCCATTTGAGGATATAATTTAAATAAATCATTAAATTACAGAAACTATGATAGGATCATATTAAACTTATTTAATGGAAATTAAATTTAGGATAGAAAATAAAAAATTATTTATACTATTATATAAGTCTTAATGAAGTGATAAATTAGAAATGAAACCCCATTAAATTTGCATAATCATTGAGGCAGGAATCATTTTTTAGTGAGGATATAATGAAGAAATTTGGAATCAAAAAAATTAAGGAGGAAATGAAATTCAATTTAATCATTAGTAATGAAAAATTAATCAAGAAGAAGTAGAGTCATATTTAAAACATTCTATCTCAATGAAAGAAAACATAGTTTGTAGAAATCCTTACCATAATTCACAAATTCCCTTAAAGTGATTAAATATAATTTATAAGATATATAACAATATTAATCACCAATTTAATAATCTTTTTAAAATATATATTATTTTTTAATATTTTTTATAAATATTTTATATATAAATATCATTAATTAATTATTTATTTTCAATATTGGTTGTGAATTATTTTTATCATTTTGAACTGGTTTTGTAATAGTGGTTTTGTTATTTTTTCATATAGAAAATTTTATCATTATTATATAACATAAGGAATCTGAATAGATAAATTGTAACAATTTATAAATCATTTATCTCATTCCGTTATTGTATTAGTTTTTTATTTTTAAAATGGAATAAGTGTCAGCTTATTTCAATAATTTTTGGGACCGAAGATGATATTTTGATAATAAGTTAAATAATTTATATAACCATACCAAAAAATAGTAATTATTTTATTATTAAAAATTATTATTATTATTATTATTTAACCTCACATATTCTTCCATGAATGTGTGTCATAGAACCTGTTGGTCGGAGTTTATACTCAAGAGGGGGGTGAATTGAGTTACAATTAAAATTTTTGTTAAAAGGATTTGTATAAAAATCCCCCAATTTATAAAACAAGTTGAACTATAGTGAATTTATAAAGATTGAAAATGTTCAATTAGTCTCTCAATGATTGATTACTTCTCAGTTAACTTAATCCAAAGATTAAATGAGCTTTTGAAACTGACTTATTGGTTCACAATAAGTACAAACACTTCCTAGTTCAAATATTAATGTTTCTTCAAAAACGATTTGTATTTGAAGTACTTAGTAGTGGAATAATCAAAGAAGGTTTTAACAAAGATTAAAAGAACAAAAATCTGTAAAACCAGAGGTTTGGTCTCATGTTGAGTCTTCTTCCTCTAAAAAGATTATATAAACAATGATCAACACCCTGGATCGAGGGTTTGCAATAGTACTCACATTGTTCAGGTCGTCAAACCTCTTCCAAAGTTCTACATGGAAAAAATAGAACAATAGCACACATGATATCCAGGTCACACCTGAACTCTACCAGTATCCACTGTGGGATATAAGAGTGTAATAGAAAGATTGGGTGAGGATTTATAAATCCTCCTGTTCAACCCATGTGTCAATATGTGCCAAAATAAACAGATGCACACACATTGTTCAAAATGTAAAGCATAGGGATAAAATAGAGGAAATAATAGAGTTTAGAATTCACTATGTAATTTCATATGAGATCTGGGCTCATTTTCATATTGCAGATGTAATTTAATTACTTTTTGGTGAGGTGGACACAAAATAGGGTATTGTTGTTCTTCTCAGCTGTAGCTATTCATACTTGTGCATATGATCGTTAGTATTCAACAACAACTCATCTTTTTGTCTTTTGTTCCTGGTGAAATATCTGCATGAAGCTCTCTAGTTTTTCTAGGTGTTCTTCAAGTTATTCTTATGTTCCATGGGACTTCACACACGTGCACAGTCTACTTTTCTTGTGTTTTCTTCTTTTTTGAGCTATATACTTTTTTACTGCAGATCATTTTTTTATTCCTTGATATATAGAAAAAAAGAATGAATACCTTTTTACAGGTATGAGGTATGATTTCCTGACATCCAACAACCAAAAATAATTAATAGTAGGAGCATTAAACTAAGCAAATATGACCGTTATAATTAAATTAGAGTTAATCGAAATTCAAACAGTTGGTATCGATATGTCATGTGATCATCATCGGCGTCGGTAGTTCACATGATCAACTTCAGCTTCGGTAGGTCATGTGATCATCATTGGGGTGACCATTCTCATCGGTGCGACCGTTCTCATTAGTGTGATTGTTGTCATCACTGGAACAGTTCTCATTAGTGGGACTGTTGTCATCAGTGCGACGGTTCTCATCAGCGTGACTGTTGTTATCCGTGCGACCGGTCTCATCCGTGCGACTGTTGTCATTGGTGTGTCTGGTCTCATCATTGCGACCATTTTAATCGGTGTAACCATTCTCATCGGTGCGATTGTTTTCATCTGTGAGACCATTGTCATGCCTTCAACTAACAGTGACTGAAGAAAATAACTAACAGTGAGTCAAAACATGAAATTCTCACAAAGTGTCTGTTCAATCCAGAACACTTCAATGTCAATAGTATACCATAAATAACCATAGGTAAACATCTGTAGACATGAATAATCATTGTAAACACATTTAGAACATAATGAATAAATGACTAAATTGACTTATAAACAATGATACAATGATTTGTGATTATTAAAATAACCATCTCATAGATTGTTCAACAATCTCCCCTTTTTTGATAATCACAAATCTATAGCATAAAGAAGAGGGAGGAGAGGATAAAACATTCAGTATGACCCCCCTATGAAAATAGAATATATGGCCAAGGATAAACAGTTCATCAGAGAATGCATTAGATCATAATCAATGTGACAGTATATCAACATAGCATCATATTATGAGGATCTTCCCCTTTATATAACAATTTTTATAAATGTATTTATTTATATAAGTAGTCATCATTTCTCCCCCTTCAGCATTATCAAATATAATTAAAAAAATAAAAATAAAAAATAGAGCATAAAGAGCCAAAAAAGAAAGGTCCATTAAAGTAACCACTAAAAAAGGTACAATAAAGAGAAAGACAGAAAGAACACCCTATCAAAAATGACTGGAACGACAACTTCTTGGAGTGCAATGGACCTTTTACTTTAGCAGATAGAGGGATGGATGGGAAAGAGGGTGTCTTGGTGGATGTTTGATTTGGACGGATGGAGAGAGGAGGCAGGACAACTCTGGATGGAAGTAGGGTGGGACCTAAAGTGACTTGCTAGAGACTAGAAGATCTTGTTGAAGGAGGCTGCTGAAGAACTGGCCTAATATTTGAGAGAGTCCAAGAAAATAATATGTGACCAGGAGATACACTGGATGGACTGAGAGTCTTAGAAGTAGGAAAAAAATTGCCTTAGTTTTCACATTAAGATATGGTTTGAGTAGATTGATAAAATACTGAATGACTTCACCACCATATTTCATGGTATTCTAAATGTCATCATTGTTCTACATAAAACTGTCTAGAGTTGGAGTAAAATCCCTCAACTATTAGACTTGATCCTCAAAAGCTGGAGTGATGGGAGGAAGCCTCAAATTCTCAACCAAGAATTTAAATTTATGGTTCAACTCATGCCTGCTATAGATTTTGGAGAAATAGTGAGCCACCTTTTCGTAGATATCTTTATGGGCCTGAGTAGCATCATCCGGATAAAGCTTCCCCATCTTGTGAATATAATCACTATTTTCTTTCATATTTTTCAATGAGTCCAAATCTGGAATCTATCCAAGGGCTTATGACTCTTATTTTATAACATCTTTGAAGGCATAAAACTCATGTCCAGTAAACATGGTCACTTTGGAGGAGCTAGCTTGAGCAGAAACTTGAGTTACCTCAGCCTTCATCTTTCTGAAATCTGACTTCATCAAATGATCTATCAAAATTTTCAACATGTCCATCATACCAATGATGGTTGATCCAAATTCACTTGACTGAGAAACTATGTCATTGCCTTAATCATTGAGTGATTGATTTAGAGAGGTAATGTGCCTGGAAATCATCTCACCAGTATTGCAGTGGTTTGGCTTGATAATACTTACTACTCTTTGAGTTATAAAATCAGTAGAAGCCTCAGATAAATTTATGGGAGCATGAGAGGGAGCATGAGATAATTCCTCTTTCATTTTCTCTCTAACTGCATGAAGCAACTTATCTTTAAAGCAGCCCAAATCAGATCGAGAAACTAAAGGACCAGGTCATTCTTCTTCCATTCACACAGACACAACAGCTAGTCTAGCCGTAACTTAAAGGATTTCCCTTTCATTTTGAACACCTTATTCTTCTACCTCTGAATAATCCAGACCTAGAATTGGAAGACCTAGATATTCTTCCCATTCATCCTTACAAGTGTTTTATAAAGGTGTTACAAAATAAGCATTACGATAACTTTCATTAGAGTCTTCCCCATCTACATCAATGACTGACTGTACTATTCCTTCATCTTCAGGAACAATTTCTTCTTCAAATCGTTGAGGTTGTGGATCATAAAAGGTCAGATTTTGACCATCTAATGGTCGATTATTAGAATCATCATCATCACCACCACCATTATCATTACCGTCATGATCATTGCCATCTGCATATCAATTATTATTTTCTGAAGTCTCATTTGAACTGACTTTGTAAATGGATTCATACTGATCAAAATTTGTTACTATAGTGTCAGCTTCTTCTTCATCACCTAGAAGAGGTTCTGACTCAGGTAACATTAGGGTTGGACTATCTATTCCAAAATCAAATCTCTTCTTAGGACTTACAGTATCTGAATCACCCATGCCATCAAGAGGTGACTCTGGTTCCCTCTCAGTATTCACATCATCATCAACCTCAGCATTAACTATTCCATTCTTACTAGACTCTCTAATTTCCTTAGGGGCCTCTGTTTCTTCTTCCACTTTATAATAAACAACTTCTTCAAAAGGTTTTAATCCAGGATCTATCATCCTGTTGGTCTCTTAGAGTGGTCAGTATGTTTAAAAGGTTCATACAACCTATCCTCATCAGAAACACATTATGTCTTCCTTTGATTCCAATTAATCTTCATTATTTTCTAGATATCCTTACTAATAAAAAAACTGCTACTCTATGAGATACACTCATCGCCATCTTTAACATATCCCAAAAACATTAACATACTAGAGATATGCTTAGAGTAGAACAAGGTTGTATCTTTCTGGGATGGCTTCACAATCTCAGCAATATGGATAGTAATATATCTAAACAAGTTGATCATCTCATCATTTAAAGACAAAAAAACACAAAACCATCCTGATACATTACAGCAGAAAAATCACCCATTCTAGAACTGATTAGGTATGGAATAAACTTGAAAAAAATTCTACTTTCACCATATAACTCAGAAGTTGTTATTCTTCTGGATTCATAATTTCCAGCCAGCATCTCCAGAGCATGCTCATATGAAAAATATTTAGTGGTAAGAGGAATATTACCTGAATAATCCTCGTATCTACCATTTTGAGGCACTCCAAAACTATCATCCCACTCCTCTAAAGAAAAATATATCTTTTTATCTTTGACTACCGCCGATAATCATTCATCTTTTTCTCCATCTAATAGAATGCTCAAATTCAAAAAAAACTCTTACACTAGCATTGGGTCATTTATTATCACAGAACCAGTTTTTCCATTCTTTCATATCTAAAATTTTTAAAAGAGCAGACATACTGGATAAAATCCATTGAGAACTTACTTCCATTTCAACAGTGACAACCCAAGTCTCTAACTTCTGGTTCACAGACTTTTGAGTCGTGCTGCTCGATTCTCCTTGAGCATGTTTCACCGGAGAGGCACCTTTAGATTTTGTGTCTTATTGCTTTTGATTTTCCATTTAGAGGTTTGATTAGTTTGAATGGTTTGAATGATTTAGAAAGTTTGAAGAGGTTTATGTTTCAGAAAATTATTATTTGGTGGGAGATGGATGGTAATAGTTCATGGAAAATGAAATAGTCACGGGTCATTAAATTTATCAATTAGGGTTACATTATTAAATATAATAACTATTAAGTTGAAAAAAGTTGTTTTGATAAACACTAATTGCTAAAAATATTATAATACCGAAAAGGTATAAAAAAAAATAAATCGGTTTAACTGATCAGTTTCACTGACCGGTTTCACAGATCAGTTTGACTGATCGGTTTCACTAATCGGTTTCACTGATTGGTTTCACTTATTGGTTTCAGTGATTGGTTTCATTGATCGGTTTCACTGATAAGTTTCACTGATTGGTTTCACTGATCGATCATACCTAACTCTTGTTTAATGAAATCTAACTTTTCTGAGCATAAGGGTTTGGTGAAAATATCAGCTAATTGATATTTAGAATCCATAAATTCTAGATAAATATCACCATTTTGATAATGATCTCTCAAAAAGTGTTGTGTGACATCAATGTGCATAGGCTTAGAGTGAGACATATGATTCATAGAGATGTTAATTGCACTAGTGATATCACAATTTATTGAAACATTTCTAAACTTATATCCATAGTTCAATAAAGTTTGTTTCAACCACAGAATATGGGCACAACAGCTACCAGCAACAATGTATTCTACTTCAGCATTAGACAATGCAACAAAGTTCCGTTTCTTACTACCCCAAGATATTGTAGACTTTCCCAAAAGATGACATGTTCCAGATGTTCTCTTCCTATCTAACATGCAACCAGCAATGTCATCATCTGAATAACTCATTAAGTCAAAGGACTGTCCTTTTGAAAAAAAACCTAAATTGGTAGTATGTTTAAGATATTTGAAAATCCTTTTAACAGCACGTAAATGATATTATTTAGGATTAGATTGAAATCTTGCACACATGCATACACTAAAAATGATATCTAGTCAACAAGTAGTAAGGTAAATTAAACTTCTAATCATACCTATATAATTGGTTTGATCAACTGATTTCCCAGTTTCATCATCATTCAACTTATAGGTGGTACTCATAGGTGTATCAATTCTCTTATTACAATTCAAACCAAGAAGTTTCAAAAGACCCTTTGTAAATATATACATTGATTTAAAATAATGAAATCATTGTATTGAAAATTTTGAAATCCATGAAAATACATGAGTTCTCCCATTAATCTCTTTTCAAATTAATTTTTCATAATCATAGAAAAATATGCACATAAATAATTTTTAAAAGATCCAAATATAATATCATCAACATAGATTTGTACAATCAAAATATCATTAGAGATTGTTTTAATAAAAATAGTGGGATATGAAATTATTTTAGTAAAACCTTTAGAGAAAAGAAAATTTGTATGTTTATCATAGAAAGATCTTGGAGAATACTTTAAACCATATAAATCTTTAGAAAGTTAAAAAACCTGAATTTGAATATGGGGGATTTTAAATCCAGGTGGTTGTTCAAAAAAATCATCTTCAAATATATAACCATTTAGAAATTCACTTTTGACATCCATTTGATATAACTTGAAATTAATATGATATGCATAAGAAAGTAAGATCCTAATGGATTCTAATCTAGGTACATGTGAAAAGGTTTATTCATAGTCTATTACTTCTTCTTGATTGTAACCTTGTGCAACTAATCTGGCACTAATTCTAGTGATGCTTCCAGATTCATCAAATTTATTTCCAAAAACCCATTTAGTGCATATAGTCATGGTGTCCTTATGTAATTCTAATAATTCCTAGACTTTGCTTCTTTTAAATTTATTTAGTTCTTATTACATATCCATAACCCAAAAATTCATCATTGATTGCATCATTGATATTTTTAGGTTCTAACTATGAAAGAAAGACTTGATATTCAACCTGATTTCTTAGAGAGGATCTATTGTGTGTCCCTCTATGTAGGTTTCCTAAAATAACATCTAATTGATGATTCTTTAGATTCCTATTTGATCTTGTGATGGTTGGACTAGAAATTTCTGGCTCCTCTCTTGGTTTGGATTCATCAGAAACAGCTTCTAAAGGATTTATAGAGCTAGTTGACTTGAAAATAGGGTTACTATTTTGTCATTAGTATTTGGAAATGAAAAACATTCTTCAATATTTTCAAAAGGGTAGATAGGTTCATGTGGATCATTTTCATCAAATTTGATGTGAACAGATTCTTCTATCCATTTGGTTCTCTTATTAAAAAGGCTATAGGATTTTCTAGTAACTGAATATCCAAATAAGATTCCTTCATCACTCTTGGATGAAAATTTATCAAGATTATCTTTAGTGTTGAGAATAAATACTTTTCAACCAAAAACTCTAATGTAACTAATTTTAGGCTTCCAATTATTCCATAGATCATAAGGGGTCTTTTTGAGAACAGGTCTAATAAAGACTCTTTATAATATAACAAGCTATAAAGATAGCTTCAACCCAAAAATAAATAGGTAAAACATATTCATTTAGCATAGTTATTGTAATTTCATGAAGGTTTATACTCTTTCTTTCTACTAAACCATTCTGTTGAGGTGTCCTCGGGGAAGAAAAGTTGTGACTATAGCCATTAAGTGAACATTAAGACTCAAACTCATGACTTTCAAATTCACGACCATGATCACTTCTGATGGTCTTAATCATAAGTCCTCTTAGTTTTTCTACAGACTTCATGTACATAATAAAGTAATAGAAAGCATCACTTTTGAGAGATAAAATTTATACCCATGTATATCTAGAATAGTCATCTACTAATACATTGATATAGTGCTTCCCATTTAAACTAGAAACACTAGATGGTCCCAACAAGTCCATGTGAACCAACTCGAGAGGTTGAGATGTTGAAACTTCCTTCATTGATTTAAATAAAACATTATGTTTTATTCGATTTTGACAAGGATTACAAACTTTTTCATCTGGGAATTCATGTTTAGCTAGGTCTCTCACCAAGTTATTTCTAGTCAGTTTTCTAAGTGAATGTACATTGTAGTGTCTAAATCTTTTGTGCCAAATCCACGATTCATTATGAAATTCATTTAAACAAGTAACATTTTGTTTGACTAAAGAATTTATATCTATAGCATATACATTTTCATTTCTCAAAGCAGAAAATACTAAAATATTTTTAGAATTAAAAACATTACAAGTATCATTTTCAAAATTAACAATGAATCCATCATCACACAACAAAGAAATGCATAACAGGTTGTATTTTAATCCATCAATAAGTAAAACATTAGAAATAAAAATTGAATCATTGTTACCAATATTGCATAAGCCTATGATTTTTCCATTTGAATTATCACCAAAAGTGACAAGTCCACCATTAACCTTGATTAATCTTTGGGAAAATGAGTAATCTCAAGTAATATTCCTTGAACATCCACTGTCCAAGTACCATATCTTCTTATGGGTAATCCTCAAGCAAGTCTCCTCAGATGTGTTTTTTCTTAAACACATATGATCTTTTTCAGATTTTTAATCCTAAGTGGAATCAGAATTCTTTAAAGTATCATCTGAAGCACTCCAAGTTTCTTTCATGGAATTCATGTATTTGTTTTCCTTATAGTCGTGTTTCTTCTTGAATTTTGACTTTGGATAATCTTCTTTTACATGTCATTTGCTTTTTCATTTATAGAAGAATATTTCATCACTCCTATCAGTCTGTTTTCAATACTTCTTCCAATGAACTTTATTGTCATACATTACCTTATTGTTTGATTTTCTAATAAAAATGATCTTTCTATAAACCATTATAAATCATCTGGATATCTGATCCATTTTAGCATCACTGTCAGATGCACCCTCATCACTGCTTGAGCTATCACTTTCACTTTGAATTTTCGTTTTATCCTTGTTTTTTGAAGCAACCGTCTTGAAAGTTACAGAATTCTTTCTTGGGTCATCATCTTCTTCATTGATTAACATTAGCTCTTCTTCATACATCATTAGCTTACCAATAAGTTCCTTGAAAGGCTGAGTAATAATGTTACAAGATTCTCTATTTGAAACTGATGTGTCATTCCATATGTTAGGAAGACATATTAGTATCCTCATGATTTTGTCATTTGCAGGAACATCTTTTCCAAGTGAGCTCATTGTATTTTATATTTCGTTGATCCTGATATACATGTCTGAAATAGTTTCATCAGTCCTTATTTTAGTGTTTTCATATTTAATAGTGTGAGTGTTCAATATCATTTCTTTAACATTGGTTGTTTTTTCATGAGAAATAGCCAACGTATCCCAAATTTCATAAGCAGTATTACAAGTAGATATTTGATTAAATTTGTCATATCCTAAAGCACAATACAGGTAATTCATTACTTCACAATTATTATTGTAATCTGTTTTAGTGGGTTCATCCCAAGTAGTCCATTCAGTTTCTGGAATCATATACTGAGTTTATATAGTAGTCTAAATGTCAAATCCCATTATTTATAAATGAATTTTTATTTTTATTTTTAATTGGTAATAATTGACACCATTACATAACGATGGCATGTTGGTAGCTACACATTCTAATCTATTGTCCATATTACCTATGTTTTAGAAAACTATATAAAGATATGAAAATTTAGTCGTAACAGAAATTTTGAGATCTTTAAGACACAACTAAAATCAAAGTTGAATAAAAGAGTATTTGGAATTCCTTATTAATAAAAAAATCCATCTAATACAAAATGTTGGTCCGAGTGGATACTCGAGAGGGGGGGTGAATTGAGTTCAAATTAAAATTTCAGTTAAATGTATTTGTATTAAAACCCCCAATTCATAAAACAAGATGAAATGTAGTGAATTAATAAATATTGTAAATGTTCAATTAGTATCACAAAGATTGATTACATTTCAGTTAACATAATCCAATGATTAAGTGAGCTTTTGAAACTAACTTATTGGTTCATAATATGTACAAACACTTTCTAGTTAAATAATAAGAGTTTCACTGAAACAGATTTATATTTAAAGTATATAGAAGCGTAAAATTCAAAGTAGGATTTAACAAAGATAAAAATCACATCAATTTGTAAAACAAAAGGTTCAGTCTCTTGTCGATAATCAGTCCTCTCATACAGTTTATATAAACTATGATCCACACCCTAGATCGAGGGTTTACAAAAGTACTCAGACTGTTCAGGTCCTCAGACCTCTACCACAATTCTACATGGGGAAAGCAAAACAAAACAATAGCACACAGGTAATCCTGGTCACACTTGACCTCTACCACTATCCACAGTGGGATATAATAGTGTAAGTGAAAGATTGAGTGAGGAATTATAAATCCTATAGTTCATCCTAGGAATCATTATGTGCCAAAATAAACAGATGCACACACACTATTCAAAATGTTAAGCAGACGGATACAACAGAGGAAATAATGGAGTTTATAATGCTCTGTGTAATTGAAAATGAGCTCTGGCCAAGTTTTGACGTTGCAGATGTAATTCAAGTCATTTCTGGTGAGGATGAAACAAATTAGAGTATCTTTGTTCTTCCAAGCTACAATTATTCAGACATGTGCATATGAACTTCAGTATAGCACATCAACTCATCTTTTTGTGTTTTGTTCTAGGTGAATGATCTGCTTGAAGCTCTATGGTTTTTCTGGGTGTTCCTCAAGTTCTTCTTATGTTCTGTGGGACTTCACCGATGTCAACACATTTCTTTTCTTGCATTTTCCTATTTTTTTGAGCTATATACTTTTTTACTGCAGATCTTTTTTTTTATTCCTTGAGATCTGGAAAAAGAATGATTACCTTTTTACCGGTATGAGGTATGGTTTCTTGATATCCAACAACCAACATTAATTAATAAGAGGTACATTAAACTATGAAAATATGACCATTGGAATTAAATAAGAGTTAACAGAAATTCCAACAGTTTTCATGACTATCAATATCAGTAGGTCATGTGATCAGCATCGGTGTCAGTAGTTCACATGATCAGCATCAGCATCGGTAGGACATGTGATCAGCATCGAGGTGACCGTTCTCATCGGTGTGACCGTTCTTATCGGTGTGGATGTCTTCATCGGTGTGACTGCTCTCATCAGTGCGGCTTTTTTCATTGGTACGATGGTTCTCAATGGTGTGACTATTGTCATTGGTGCAAATAGTCTCATCAGTGTGACCATTGTCATCGATGCAACTGTTCTCATCGGTGCGACCATTCTTATCAGTGTGACTATTGTCATCGGTGTGACTGTTATCAGGAATTTAACTAATAGTGACTCAAGAAAATAACTAATAGTGAGTCAAAAACCTAAAATTCTCACAATGTGTATGTTCAATCAAGAACACTTCCAGGTCAATAGTAAACCATAAATAATCATAGATAAACATCTGTAGACATGATTAATAATAGTTAACACATTTTGAACATAATTAATAATTGATTAAATTGACTTATAAAAAAATTTAACAATGATTTGTGATTATTAAAATAACCATCTCACAGAGGGTTCAACAACACTATTTAAGAAGGTGGTTAGACATACCTTAATATGGACATACCATAATTGGATGGGAAAGTATGGTAATGAAATTGTTTATGTTGACATAATATCATTATAAAAGAAACATGATGATATAATTTAGATAATTTTGTTGTGTTGAATCTTATTTTATGAGAATTTAATATGTAATGATTGACCTATATGAAAAATGAATATGTTACTAATTGGAGGTGATAGTCAACACAACGTAAAACTATCATTTTCATTTTCTAAATGAATGAGGGGGAATGAATGTGTATTATAATTATGCGTTTCTAATAATAAACTAATTATATATATTTTATTTATTCATAATTTCGATATCTATAATGAGTGAAAATATGATGTTGAAAAAAAATAAATGATTTTTTTCTTAGAGGATGTATTCCTCACAACACATGATAAAGGTCATTTTTTTCTTAGTGAATGGGAAGGATTAAATAGTTGTTTTTCAATTAATAAAATAATAAGTAATTAAAATAATGATAATTATGTCATTATGATAATATTGATAGGTTAGGTTTTAAGGCAATGATTAAGAATAAATTTTTATCGATTAAGTAATACTTACATTATGAAATTTAATTTTCTCTTGACAAACTCCATTGAATTTAAGGGTATAAGATTAATTAGAGTGACTGGGTGATTTAAAAAATCTATGAGACACAAATTTGAGGAAAATAGCATAGGGATTCGATAATAAATCATAGGTAAAGTGGAACATCCAACAAAGACCACTGTAGTAGGTAGGAAAGATGGGTACTCTAGTGGCCACATCATTCTAGCAACAAAATGCACCCTAATGTCTCATGCATCATGGGCATGATTCGGGGTGGGGGGGACGATCTGGGATCCAAGAGGATCAGTGAATCATTATTATTATGTTACTATAGGAAGTGGAGAAACCTTTTGAGCGAAAGACTAATGTATTCTCACTAGCTTACTCTTATGTAGATAAAATATTGTACATCTCGCATCTAAGGAAACAGATTCAATTATAGTGTACAATGCTCTTTGTGGAATCAATATTGTCCCATGGGATATTGTTTACACCGTTCGGCAATGCAAGTGGATTTTGGGAATTAGAATTGAGGTATTTCATACATGGCGCGAAAGGAATTTTTTGGCCGAATTTTTAGCGTCCAAGAAAACTCAAGGGTTTCGTCTATGTTGCTTTTCCGATCATGGATCCTTCCCTCAGGAGGGTCTCAACCATGTATGTGTATATTTCCTACTACTTCACAACTTCGGAACACCTTAACCCACTCTTTGTTTTTGTTTTTTTGTGTCAATGACATGTTGTGACTCTTTGGAAAATCCAGTAAATTTTTTTTTGGCCAAGTGAAACATTAAATGGGTGGAAGTGCTCTCCTTTTATATGCTAAGAAAATTATAATTTTGGGAACACATTTTATTTTCTATAATTGAATGAGAATATTAAATTTAAAAATGATCTAAAATCTCTAATTGTTAGTGTTTGGGGAGATATTATCCTACAAATCATAATAAAATTTTTTCAACACAATATGTATACATGTTATTAGTCATTTTTTATATATTTTCAATTTTACCTTTTTCAATTTTAATCATTTTTAGTATTGATAATTAGTTTAATGAGTGATAGTTTTTTAAAATTCTAGTTTAAAAAATATATTAATTATTTTGAGAATATATTGATCAGTTTGATCATATATAAGTAAAAAAATAAAATTAAAATAACACTTTGAAAATAACAGTATTACGATTATCAAGATCATTAACATTAACCTTATTAACAATACTATTATGTCCGAATATGAAATTTAACTTATTACATAATATGATCATATTGATATAAAATATCATTTACATATTTTGGATTTAAATTTCACATGTGATAAAAAAATTATTTATGAATATATGGGAATAAATGTTGTTATTTTGAGTAAAATATTACTTGGGTTTCTAAAACATTAAACATTAGTTTCAAATATATAATATATAATTATTAAATTTTTTATTTTAAATAAAATATTTAATATATTATAAAAAAGGATTAAAATTGTTTCAGTCATTTTTTTGTTATGATAATTGTATAAGTGTTAAGATATTAACCAAATTGGTATTTTTCACAATTCACTAAAGAAATCAATTATTTTGGAAGATTGATAAAAATCATCTTAATAAAAAATTGAAATGATGACAATAAAATGGAATTCAATTTTTTAAAATTCAAATTCTAAAATTTCATATATTAAATTTTAAATTACGATGTAATAATATAATGAAAACTAGTTTTAAGAAAATTAAATTTCTAAAACTATTAGCTATTCATATCCTTATTTCATATAGATTTACTAATTAAGTTATTGCTACTATGTTAGTCATATGAACAATATATTTTATCAATTATAAATCTATATTCATATGAAAACACATAAAATCTATTTTTTATAAAGGTTATATTTGAAATCATAAATCCGTATTATTAATTATTTATCAACCCTTATTGAATTTTCATCAGTGGTTTGTATTAATAATGACCATTATTTTTTATTTATACATATACAACAAAACATTGTTTCATCTATTTTTACCCTCCATTAATACAACTGCATTTCATAGGTTATATTAGGTTCCACTATTTGTTTTGGTTTGATGTTCCATTCAAATTATGTTATTGAACACATTTTGTTTTTAAAAGAAAATATAATTTATGATGTTGCGGTATTACATTAAAACTTAAATATAATAGGTTGTAAAATTTTATACATATATATATATAACTATTTGAGAAATTGATAATTGTGTAAAAATGATAGACTAGATCAATGGCTTAATTTATAATGATACAAAAAACTCTTTATTGGGTATAAAGACATATATGAAAAAAAAAATTATAAGAAGATCATATATATAATTAATAGATGTTAATTGGGGGATTTATGACATGAAATGAGATTTATCGATTTGAATGTTTTTATAACCCTTTTTAAAAAGATCTAATTGATTCCTAATACCACATCAAATTAACAAAAAAATGTGCATATATAAGATGTAAATTACTAAAAAATTGAACACAGTTTAATTAAAATTATACCACGTGGTGATTTAATGTATAAGTAAATATACAATATTTAATTGAACTTGAATTTCATACGAAATTAGATAATACTAAGATAAGAATGAATACCCTTTTCAATAATAATTGTTACATAGGCTTTTACTTGCTCCCACAATCTAGGTGGTTCATGATGAATATATTCTCAGATGGCGGTCATATTCGTGCATTGATTTATATAGTTCTAAATTTACATAAAATTGGCGATATTTATTTATATAGATTCTATATTTCTTATAAACCTATGACCTTTAAAAAATTAATTTCCACGCTTATAGTGAATACCCATTCCCTTCATGAAATCCCCAATGTCTGTCTTCCCATATTCTTGGCACGTAGGAATTCAAATATTCATTCCATCATCGTCTTCATCATGAAAACATCCATGACCCCCAATATTTATCATATTTTTTTATAAATAAGGATTCAAGTATATTGACAAAAAAATATATTATTAATAAATAATTATTTATAATCAAAATATTTCTCACTCTAACTATTACCCTATCAGGTTTCTCATTTAGTAAATCTCTACATTATACATGGAATTATGTGAATCTTTTGTTTCTTTACCTTGATACCGTCAATAAAATTGAATGGAGTTAACAATGTGTGATGGAAACCATAATTGAATAATGGTAAGATTATCTAATGAAATATTAATCCATAGAATGTATTATTTTTAAAAGCTATTACATTGGGTTTCAGTTTATCAAAAATCAGTCTTAGTAGAATCTATTTTTAATTATGATAGGTACCTACATATTTATTACCCTAATTCCTTAGATATTAAATCATTCAAAATGGTTTGAAATAATAATTTGATAAAATAAATCTTATCTATCAGGAGTGTCAAAATAGGTATGAAATTAGGCATCTTTTTCATGTTCTAGTTGATGTTTGAGTAAATAGCAAGCATAATATTTTTAGGTTTATTGTCCCTGAGTACTTTTGTAGTAGAGAATATATCCACTTGTAGTTTTCAAAAATATAGAAGTTATCGCCATTATTTCCAAATAATATATACCTTACCAAAACATAGGTGTGTTATAAGATGCTCAGACATATCCCTTAGACTTATAATTAAGGTTCTCACTAGATTTATTTTACCCGAATTCCTAAAATATTAAATATTATTTCAATTAACCTATTGGTTTATCAATATTTTTTTAATTTTTATCAATATTAATTTATTAAACCATAATAAAATTTATAAGTATTAAATTATAATTAAATAATGATATATTAATCTATAAATTTACATAAACCCTCCTTTGATTCCAATTATAGTGCTCGAGACCCTCACTTTTGGAATCTGGTCTAAATTAGTGGAATCTTGACATAAAATATTAGAAAATAATTGAATTGCCCCAATTTTATCCATCAATAATTTCTATTTAACTATTACATATTGAGCCATATAATGAATAACCCTTTAGAGATTATAATTTTAGGGTGTTTGGAAAAAATATTACGATTTATTCCCATGTATATCTCATTAAATGAAGTTTTTGTCTATTATAAGAGAAAGTAAATATAAATTAACATATCTTCAATATTTACCACTATTTTATCCCCACAAGTTACTCTATTAGACATATCACATGTAATACCATTCTTCATAACCTAGGGATAGAGAAGCATAAGAAAAGGTAAGCTCAAATACTCAGTAAGTGTAAATATGAGTAATAAAATCAAATGTTATAAGTGAGCATAAAAAGAGAGTAAATAGTATAGAAGGAACAAATAAAAAAAATAACACCATAATAAAAAGATATTGTGGGCATAATATATACATGGATGAAATATCAATAGATAAGAACCTGAATAATAATAACTAGTTATTTAGTGTTGAAATGCATAATACTAGATTAATACTTCAAAGGAAATAGCTAATAAATGATGATCCTACCATTAATGCCCAATTTAATTTAAAAACAATTGTTTGGGGAATGCATATAGTACAATAAATAAGTTAGTTTGTCTCAAGTGACCTATAAAATACATTAAAAATATTATTTAGTGGTGGTTTTTAAAATAATTACCAAAAGATGTTCTGAATAAATTTTAATATTATTTTTTAAAAAGTGCTTGGAAAAGTCTTAGCGGCAGTTTTGAAAATATGTGAGAAATTTCTTTCAGTGGTTCATTAATTTTATTTATTTTTGAAATTTTTATTATTTTAAAATTATTAATTAATTAATTGATAATTAATTTTTTTTAAAATTTTTAAATTTACATATTTAAGTAATAATTTTTTTATTTATTATTATTATTTCTTTAATTAGTAATTTACTAATATTTATTATGATTTATTTCTAATTTTTTTAATTGTTTTATTTATTCTACCATACATGCATATGTCATGCATGCCTCACATATATTATTCATATATAAATATATATATATATATATATAACTGTGTGTGTGTGTGTGTGTTTTCTATGATATTTGAACATCTTACCTCTAGTTTATTTGGTGAAGTAATTACCCCTCAAACAAGTTGTTCATGTCGTGAGTAAACATTTCAAAATATAGATATATTTATACAATGATATACATATAAATATTAATATATAAAAATAATATTAAATATTTTTACTAATAATAAATAATAATAAACATGAATAATAATAAATCCAAAAAAAATAATAATAAATAATATAAAACAAATAATACATTACAAATAAATACTATATAAATAAATAATGATATTATTAAAAATGATTAATAAATAATAAATAATAATGAAAAAATAAGAAATAGTAAGTAATATATAATAAAGAATACAGAATAATGGATAATACAAAAGAAATAAATATAAATCATAAATCATAATGAATAATAAATAATTAATAAATAATTAATAATAATCCAAAAATAACAAAAAATTATACAAATAAATTACTAACTAACTCACTAATCAATCAACAAAAATAGAATAAGAAATAAGAAATAAGATTTATGAAATTAGAAATTTGAAATTAGAAATATGAAATCAAAAAATTGAAATAACAAAAAATAAATATAGAGTAATAAATAGTAATTAGAATATAATAAAAAATAAATATTGAATAAATGAACATAAGTACATATAAATATTTTTAAATACATATAAATTTATTTTAAAATGATATATAATGATATATAAATGTATGTAAATAAAATCATAATGACAGACAAACCCCAACCAACAAAATACATATAAATATTTATATATCAACAATGTATATAAATATTTATAAATATGAAAAAATGTTAATAGATGTAATTACTATTTTCTAAATAAATGTTTATAAATATATATAAATGGTAAATATATTAACTCAAAAATTAAGAAATTCACACATATATATATATAATAGATACAAAATCACCAAAAGTGGGAAAACCATAATAGATTCACCTTCATCAAATCAATATGATATAAATCAAAGGTATAAATTCATAAACGGATAACAAGAACATTAAGAAACCCTTAAATAGAGCTAAGATCCTATATAATGAAAAAAATCTTGGTATTTGAATAAAAACTATGTTTTGGGAGATTTTTGATAAATTGTTTCCTTAAATAAATATTAATTTTAATACCCATTAATTAAAATGACATATATCACTTCACATGGTTTGATTTGATATTTATTAGAGCCTAAAAATACACCTTGATCATAAATTATAGTTGTTTTAAGATAAGGTATAATTTTCATCTTCTAATAAAAAAATAAAAACTTTTATTCTACTACTTATAACAAAAATTTTAACTTATTAAATTGTCTATAATTTTTTTGATATATTATTTAACCAGTAGTAGGGCTAAAACAGATTCCCAGATTTAAAGTTACGATCATTTGATATTGGAATCTTATTATAAAGAGAAAACTTTTTTTGGTTCCTTAAAAATTCCCCCTAAAATAATTAAAAAACTGATTATTTTTTGAAGAAGATTTACCTAAAATCTATTAAGACCACTTCTAATAATATTTTTATGAATTATATAATAGTGATTTCTTAAAAGGCACCTATAAATCCATGGTGAATTTTGATTTTCCTTGTAGTGATATATGCATCAAAGGTCTATTTTGGTCACTACCCAGAATTAATTTTTTTTAATTTTATTATATAATAGAATGAATAAACAATTCAATATATAATTGTATACATTCATAATCAAGAAAATCTATACTACTATAACATAAATAAATATTTTTTACATTTCCACATTCAATCAGTGTAATAGATTACTAGGTTGGCATCCCTAATACATAAAATGTGTATTTAAAAGGTGTATATATTCATGTAAAAACATTACCTAATGAATTTAATTATGAAATATAATTGAATTTTCTAAAAAAATTAAATTAAAAGAGGGTATTCAAAAATTAATGACATTGGATGAAAATAAATGCCTATAAGAGTTGATGATTTGGAAAGAAAAAGGTGGTGATAAATTTATGAATGTTTAATTCCACAGAGTAAAATAGTATGAAGGTATTTATAATTTAATCCACAGATTATATATATAATACAAAAAGGAAAACATTGGTGAAATATTAATCATATAATAATGAAGAAAGTGAAATGCAAGCACTCATATGGTAATGGTAACGTAATAATAAAAAGTAAATGAGAGGGACACAGTGAAATGAAAATATAATTAAATGAAATATATTATAAATTTGTGATGGAAATGGGTCACATAATAAACAATATAAAAGAAAATATGGTTCACAATATTAAAGAATTCTCTTGGAATTGGAAATAGAGATAAATAACACTTACAACATTAAACATTATCAAATTAAAACCCCTTAAATGATGAAATTTAAAATGAATCATTAGATAACAATAATAATGATATTATAAGGATATAATATATTAAATGGGTAGTAGATACAACATTTAAATTATAATATTATTTATAGTAAAAGTATGCTTTAATGGGATGAATATGGAGACAAGAAAACCCCTACTATTAATGCATTATTTGATGATAGAATCATTTGTTAATGAGTTTATAAGGTATAACATAGAAACTTAAATATAATGGAATAAATTAAAGGAAGAGTATTATATTTTAAGAAAAAAATCAATATTTTAATAATATAGTTCAATAAGAAAGTTTCTAACCCAATGGAAGACAACATAGTTAGGATAAACGCATACCAAAATTGAGGACTTCAACTAAAGCGAACGAAACAAATATATATATATATATATCAATTATTATATAAAATTATTAATATATATGAACTTTTAAAAACATTATTTATCATTTATCTCAACATGTTTATTAGTTATTAATTATTTGTTATCAAAATCCAGTGTGATTTGTCATTATCATTTTGAATGAGTTTTGTAATAGTGGTTTTGTTATTTATTATTATCCCATTGATCATTATTCCTAGATAAAATAAACTATTTTTATACATAACATGTAATAATTTAAAAATATATTATCTCATTATGTTATTTGTTTAATTATGTTGCATAAAAATTGAATCATTATCAACATATGTCTGTAATTATGACCATTGTTGAAAATAGTTTAATAATATGTTATATAATTAATATAAATTTTTTAAAACCATATAAAAATAATTATTTTATTGGTAATTTAACGAAATTAATATTTATGTTTCCCTTTTATTCCATTATATTGTTTTATAGTGATGTTCAAGTAGGTGTTTCGGCCAACCCATACATGAACATACCATAATTTAAAGAGAGAGTATGGTTAATTAATTATATTTAATTTTACATAACATAATTATATGATAATAATAATGACATTATTTAGATAATTTTATGTTTTTTAGTAATATTTAATGATATAAAAATAATTATGTAAGAAACAAGAAAAAAATTTATATAAGTTACTCTAAGTAAGTGGTTATCTTCACAACGCATGATTAATATTTTCATTTTCCCAAAAAATGTGGGGGAATGATGGTGGATTATGTTTTTTATCATTATAATCATAACTAAATTGTATATTCCTCATTTATTCATCAATTTCACCATATAACCAAAAAATATATTAATTTGTGAAAAAAATAAGATGACACTTCTTGGATGCCGTAGTCTGCAAAATTCACATTCAAAGTTGTTTAATTTTTTAAAAAATTTTATGGAATAAATAAGAATTGATCGATTAATATAACAACATTTCAGTATAATAATGATAATCATTTATTTATATTACTATTTTTATGGAGGTTTTGTATGGGAAAGAGTAATAATAAATGGTCAAAAAATAATTAATACTTAAAATTAGAACTTCAATATCCTCTAGACAATCTTTTTATAATTATAGGGATTACAATAAATTTTAGCGATGAAGTGATTTAATAAATGTAATGGAAATCTAGAAGAGGGAATTTTTGTTATGGTTGAAGGATATTTCAAATGCAATGTTGAACATTGAATGTAAGGATGTTTCCCCATTTTAAAAGAGAAGAAAATGTGATTTTATGAACACCCATTATGTTTCAAAAATGGAATGACACTATTCAATTATCAAAAGTTACAAAGTCAATAAATAATGGAGTTTTGGGTGAAATTGGGATAATAAAACCACAAAATATTATTCCCACACATGCTTTAAACGTGATTTATGTCATTTGCTCTCATATTTTCTACTTGTTATATTTTTTATAGGGTAAATAGGATATACCCATGTAACATTTGGGTTTCTAAACATATACAATACGTTATTACAAAAAATGGGTATTCTTAAAATAAATAGATTCTCCATTTAATTTAATAATGAATGTTATTATATTTTAAATTAAAATATTATATATAGAGAATAACTATTTTTCTAAATAATGTTGTTTTCCCTATTATGTGTTCATAATCATATTTAGTATTGATTACTACTTGAATGAGTGATAATTTATATATATATATATATATATATAAATTAAATTAAATTAATGGATTCTTTTAAAAGATATTGATATGTTTGATTATATATAAATCACTGAATATTTAAAAAATAATTCATTTAAAATAATAGTTTTACTTTTTGTAATGTCTATAAACATTAATATTTATAATCATAATTTTATGCACAAAAAATTTAATATTATTGATTAACGTGAAAATTTTTATATAAATTAATAAATCCATTTTATGGTTTTAACATCTTAATGTGTTGAAAATTAATATTTTAATATAAGTGATGGAAAATAGTTTTAAGGTAAATAATTTTGTAATAATAAAAAATGTTATACATGATTTTATAAATTCAACATAGTATTTATTAATTAATTATTTAAATCCAAAAATATATAATTTCATATATTTGTTTTTCCCAAAAACATATAATTAATTATTGTATTACAATAATGTCATAAAAGTGATGGTATTAGAAAAATCAGTATTTTTCACCATTCACCTAAAAATCAATTTTTTTAAAAAAATAAAAAAAACTAATCATATGGTAATTTTACAATGAAAAGTATGAAAATGTTGTATATTTGTTCAAACAAAAATTCTAAAATTGAACAATTTAATTTTTAAATAAAAAATATTAAAATATAATGAATACGGTTATCAAAGGAAATTATCTCATTATATATATTAATATACATATTATTATTTCTATCAATAACTAATATATTTGGTATTAATATATTATTATTATTATTATCATATTTTTATAATATATTTAAATTCCAAAAAAACATATTGAAAAACAATTTTTAGATTTGTTTTATTTTATTAAAAAAATCATTCTTATTAATTATTTAGCATCACTAATTGAATTTTTAAAAATGGTTCAGTAATAAGAATAAAATTTATTATTAGTTATAAAAAAAATTCATATTTTAGTTACATATATTCTCCCCATCCACTTCTGAAGAAAAACAAAAATAGATATGTAATATTATATGTTTCATTTCGGTTTGGGGTTGCGTGTGAATAAACAAATTGATTACCTTAAATTTTTCGAAGGAAAATATAATTTTTGATCTCTAGGTGTTACAATTCCCAAGTCATTGGGACCATTATTTTATTAGAGTGTGTATAGAGAAGTGTGATGCATTTAAAATTACCAATTTTTTAGTACTCTGATATTAATAATTATAATAACTGCTAATTGAGTCGTGAGTTATGAATTTTAGTGATATTACACGGCATTGGCCACCAGAATTGTATATAGATATTGCGGGAGACCATGCTCTACTTATTTTGAAACCTATTTTTTTTGATAGATGCTATTAGAGAATTTTTTAGTAGTTATACAGTTAATTTACCGTGGGAGTTGTGAAAATGTTTTGGTCTATTTATCTTATGAGGGAGTTTAACATCCTTCATCGATGCCTCTTCTAGGTTGAGTGTGGATCATAGGCTATATAGTGATATATAGTTTCACTATATATTATCATCAACCATATAGAATCCCTTACTAATTGTAGTGTGATGGTGGTAATATACATGAATAATTAACCATCAGAGCATTAGTTGGATGTACAAGACCATGTATACAAACATGATTGGCTATCCTGGAAGGATTTTTGGCCAATTTTTCATGTAGATTTTCATTGAGACACTAAAGAGGTTTATGGATCATGTTTTTATGATCATGTTTTTATGAATCTCATGCATGAGGACATATGTGATGTGTGATTTGTAGTAAACTTTGTGATGTTGTTTCATTTTCCTTATTCATTGGACGGGATGTGGGAAATAGTGTTACCGATTTTAAATATGGTTTGAGGTAATATATATGGGATTATATGAATATATTAGGCTTTACATATTTTTCATAGGCGGGGAATGAGGCTCTTAACAATGCGAGGAATTGAGTAGCAGGTGTTTTTTCTAGTATAATTATCCTCTCCTTTGGGGTTCTAAATTTGATATTCTAGTATTTGGAATATCATGTATGACATATTTTTAAATGTAAAAAATATATTAGGATTTTAGGGTTGATGTTCATCATGTCAAGCATGATGGAAGACATCTATTTCATATTACTATTGATATTTGTCAGGGAAAATGTGACTATTTATTTATATAAGATAATATTTTTTCTATTATGAAGATCATATAGATCATATAACAATTTTATATAAGCCTATAAATTTTATAACAATTCATGGTATGGGTAATATTCAGACTCAGGGATTGAGAGATGGGGAAATATTATCTCATTAGAGTGGAGGTTATGGTTATTGTAGATTTTATGGGTGTGGTGGTAAACTTAGTTTATAGGAGAAACTATAAAAGATGTGTAGTAGAACATTGGATATCGATATGTGCATATGCCCATGATAGGGATTAGGATTATATTATCCTTTTTCTATTGGGATACACCACAATCATGTTATGTGGGTCTATAAACAATCTATGGTATGACCATAATTGAATATTATATTGAATCTATATTCCTTAATTTCATTATGATTATTTATTTTATTTATATATGGTGGTTTAGTGATCTACGTATTTATTTATCTTGACAGATATGGTGATGAACCCTCAATAGTTCATTTGGAATTATCTCCATGTTTATTTAGAGCTATCGAGGATGTTTTAATATATCAGGTGGTCTTGAACAAGGAATATATTTTCTGGACTTCAATATGACTGGATTCGATGTGATCCATGCAATAGATTGGAAAAGTGTCACAAAAAAGCATTAATTTATAGCAATAGAAATTTTCTTTCACTTCTACTATATAAAAATTTTATACCAATATCATGAATATTTTAGCAGGAAGTCCGGTCAAGACAGAAACATTAGTAATTAAGTATGAACACTATCTAATTATGAAGTTTTACTTTGATGAATGGAAAGGAAGATATAAAATTATTCATTAAACTTATTTCATATGTATATTACAACATCATTTGTGAGGAATTATATATGTTTTTTCTTATGTATGGTGGTTGAGTTTATGATTGATGATGTTCCAGGTATAGAGCCCATATCTATTCCAATATACCAGATTGAACCATATGATCCAAATCACTAAAGTTATAGATATAATACATGGATGGGAAGGATTTCATTAAACCAATCCCATCAACTTTATATTCTCATGTCTTTTTCATTGCGATGTGGTATCCTCTTACTTATATTACAGACCTATTGATTAGTCAGGATGTGGTGAAAATGGGTGAAATCATATTATATAACCTATATTAATATTAGTATAAGGAATGAATTATATCAGATAACTGTGAATAAATTAGATTATAATAATATAAAATAAGTATTTATGGAATAATGGATAAGATCAAACTCTAGTATTAAGTGTCATTCATATTCTAATTTTTCAATGTCATCATTCTATACATTGAAACATGTGAGGATCATAGTGGGAAGCTAATAGTTTTATTGGGCACACTGTGTGAGCATCTTCTTTATACCAACATTTCAAAGTATAATTTCTAGATCAGGGAAGAACAGTTTTTTGGTTAAGGAATATTAATGATTTAAATATCTAAATACACATAATAGTTTTTATTATTTTTTTAAAATATTAAATGACTGATAGCATGTTCTATCATTAATTTTGTTAATTTTATTGAATGCGGTGGATGATTTCTTCGAATAACATCAAATTATTAAACTATGATAAATAAAAATAAAGGATCATAACCAAATTGGGTTAATTTTTTGAAAATATTTTTTTATGTTAAAACATTGATAATACTGGATAATTCTTCTATGGGGTGTCTATATTGATCCACAAAAAATTTTCTATTGGTATTCGGGAGGAATAAGATTGGAAATCAACATTAGAATTTATACCATAAAACAATGACGAATGAGATGATCTTTATATATGTAAGTGACTAGTATTGATTTAAGAATGAAGGGTTTTCTTCCACATGATTCATAGGATTTTGAAAAGGTAGACAGCCTATAATAACATTAGGTTATTTCATTAATGTATAAAAAATCTAGTCGAGTTTGGTGATTGATGACCCATTGGTTTTGGAAAACTATTAATAGATTACACATTGTGGATGATGAAAAAATATTGTTTAATATATTTGGATGATTTTTTTGATGGTTAAAGTGAAAAAGAGTATTTAAAAGAGAATGCCAGTTTATGAAAATACTACAACATAAGTATTAATATACTACAATATGTTTAATAATTAAATGGACATTCTTTAAAATTATCATCATAATTTCAAACATTCACTTGAAGTGTTTTGATGTGCTATAAATTACCCTATATTGAATTGAAGAGAATATAAAATTATATGAATAATTTTTTATTTTGGAGTTTAATGTTGAAATTTTTGTATAAATGGGATTCTAGGTATGGGTCATTGTTTACCTATTAGGAGATTTAGTATATATCACCACATACTTCAACATAGTTTCACAATAAAAAAACCTCATTCTTCATTCTCCATACATTATATATATAAAAACTCATTTTATGATACCTTAAATCCACCTCAAATCTGTTTCAAAACCATTACATTAAATTCCTAGATTTAGTATATTCACAATTCTATCTATACATGTTCAGTTAATCACAAATAAATTAATAATGATCTCATTTTAATCATTTTTTAGAAAACCAACTTGGATCACATTATTTTTGGAAATTTAAACTATGCATACAATTGGTCAGAGTAGGACACAGAAGAGGTGGGTGAGTTGATTTCCTATAAAAAAATTATTAAATAGTTTAAATAAAATATTCCCACAATTTAAAATAAAAAATTCTATTCAATCATGGTAAAAAATTATAATAGTTTGACTACTCAAATTTATTCTCATAATATTAACCAATTCTCAGTAAAATCAATATGTAGTATTGAAATAACTTTTGAAACATCAATATTAAGGGAAAAAGTTATAACTACTATCCAAGACTAACTATCAATGTAAAATTTGTTTTTTGAAATATAATTTAATTTACAGAAAAAATAAATTGAATGACAAATAATATAAAACAAGTGGTTCTGTCTCAGGAAGATACCTAATATACTTCCCTTGGTGATCAATATCCACCAATAAATATGTATACATATTTTTATCCACCCCCTGGATTGGGGTTAACAATTTTACACAAGACATTTTGTCTTGGAAGACCTCTTCCACAGTTCTACATGGGGAAACTGACAACCAGGTCACATATGATGTCCTTTATTGTTACACAAGGGTGAAACAAGCGTAGAATGATATTTGAGTGAGGATATTTTGTACCCTCAAATTTGAATTATGATACATTGTGTGTTTTAATACAGATAATCACACTACTCAAAAAAATAATTAATATGGTACACAATATAGAAAAGAAAATGGGAAGATATTATAGATTCTCTTAGTGTTGTTCTATGCATATTTGTAGTTTTATGATGTAGAAGATGTGATTTTGGAGTCCTCTTGTGAAAATAGAGTATCGTGAGTCTCATGTTCTAGTTTCTAGTTCGTTGATACATGCTTTTCAGCACTTGTTATTCTTAGAGTTGCAACCACAAAAATGTTTGAGATTATAAAGTATAATAGTATAGCCACTAAAAATCAAGATTTTTTCATGTGTTCTTAATTGTACGTGTTCTTCTCTCTTTTTATCCATTCAAATTCTCAAACTCTGTATATCTGTCATGCATCACCAAGATTTTCTTTTCATTTTAGGGTGCATGAGTTAGAGCCAATCAAAAGCATTGTTTCTACCCCTCTTACCTCATACTATTAGGTGACATTTCTATAAACAAACATTAATTATTTCAGTGTCAATAATGGACTAAAATATTACCATTAAAAATAAATTTTAAATTATGTTAAAAAAGAAAGAATAATTGTTATGTATGGAATGTTGTTAGAGTTGTTGTTAGACAGTCGTGGTGCCACTTGGAATGGTTTCTTCACCTATACCGTTGAGTGGTATCCCTAGATTTGTATATGATTATTGGTTAATTGTTGAACCGATATCATGATTTCGGTAGCCTATCCTTTTTGAAATTTGAAACAGATAGAACTATCACGGTGTTAGGTGAACGATGTCTTGGCCTTTTTTAAAATTTGGAATGGGTATTGTTATATTGTCTTAGAAATAGTTGCGAGGAAACAATGTCATGTCCTTTGTGAAAATATGGAACCACTAGAAATCTTATGGATTCACTAACATTGTGAAAATTAAGAACCAGTAGAAAGGTCACTATGTCTGGGTTATGGTGTCAGGGATACAGGGTTAGGTACATTGCAAATTTTTCACACCAATGATGAGATAGTGATTATAGAAGCGTTGTCTCATACTTGGGAAAACATTTGTAAATTTTTTTATCAATAAATACTCATATAATAGATTAGACATAATAAAATTAGACAGAAAAAAATAGAACAAGATTATACATAGTCTATAAGATGTATACGTGATATGTGTTGTGTTAAACATGATTAACATAATTTGTGAGCTTCAAAACATTATGTATCCAACAATCTCCCCCATATTGATGATCACAAATCAAGGAATTTATAATCCATATATTATAACAATTCAAATATATTGAGAATAAGTAATGATATTGACTATAAGAAAAGGTATTTAATAATAAAAATATATTGACTATAACCATAAATAAAGTAAATGCCATTCATTTTTTATCCCCCTTTATGTATTATCAAAAAGGTAATATGGAAAAATAAAATAAACATCTAATAAATATCAATATTGAAAATTGTGTTGATTATAATTATGGATTCCATTACAATAATAATGAAAAAATACAATACAACCCTATCAAAATCATGTTGCACTTCTATTGAGTGGAAGCAGTATTTTGTTTTCACTTGGTAGAAACATTAAGAGGATGCATATGAGAAGAAGTATAATTGGTAGTAGGGATTGATCCAATTATAAGAAAAGGAAAATTAACTCTCTTAAAGAAAAATGGTGCAAGAGTTGGTTAGGTTGAAGAGCAAGGAAAGGGTTATTCAATAATAATAGGTTTGATCAAGCTCAGAGCCTGAGTTAAAGACATTGTTGTAGGAGAAAAGGTAGTGGAGGAGGAAGGTGTTAAACCATGTCGTAATGAGGTATCTATAGGAGACACTAGGGTACTACTTTTCACATAAAGATACACATTCAGTAAATTAATGAAATCTGTTATGATCTCAATTCTATACTACATAGCATGATTAATATCATCGTGGTTTTTTAAAAATATATAAAAAGGATTGTATTCATTCTTCGTTTGAACATTAGTTTTGAAGGATTGAATGATATGATGAATTTCCAAATTCTCTACAAGACAATTGATGTGAATGGTCATATCATGATTAGAATACATTATGTTGATATACAAGTCCCCCTTCTTATAAATTTCTTCTTGGGCATCATTGGAAAACATTGAATAGTTTCTTACCAAATATAGAACTAGAAAACGATTCTTGATGATAGAATATATTCATTCTTTATCAACACTACGTGACACTGACTGGATCTATTATTTGAAAACTATTCTGATCAATTCACTATCTATAGGCTGATATGGCTGTCCAGAAGTATTTGAAGCAGTAACTGGTGAAGTGATAGACTTAAGTTGATTTAATACAATCTGTAGATATCCCATATATTCATCATTCAACCTACCAAATACTATTGCACCCATCACAATGACTATCTCGGAGTTTCTATCATCCAATTTTCCTATAAAATATCTTGGTTTGGATGAATCAGAGATATAACCTTTTGTGGGATCAGATCACCATCATCCTCAACAAGATGCTGTAATGGATATTTTCCAATTTTCAAAACTTTCTGCATATCATCAATAATAGATCTGAGAGACTTCATGTCATCTATCAACATTATGTTCTAAATCTTTAAAACTATAATTTCATGAAGAATATTTGGTATAATCAACCATATTATCTTCTCTAACTAAAATGTAGAATCAATTTCACTAATATAAGTCAGTAGGGATGGTTATGACTTTATGATGATCTCAAATCCAGAAAACAATTGTCCCTAGAAACATTTTTATCACTAGTACTCACAAAATTAGATTATTCATGAGTAAGATTAGGAATAGGAAAAAAATCGCATCATAATCCTTATAAAATGGTACTTATATATAATATATTGGTTTCAGTTGACAAATAAAAGAATGATATGTGCCTTTCATCAAACCCTCTTGGGTATTATCCACATCAATAAAACAGGGAAACCTATACTTGGTATCGATAGAGATTTGGTCAAAAGGATTGGAAACATGAACACTTTTTAAAATGGGGTGCCACTCCTCGTCAATAGTTGTATCTCTTCTAGGATAAAGAAACTCAATCTCTTAAAAAATTACAAAATTCTCAACACTATTTGTCTCAACCATATTTTTTCTATATATCTGAAATTCATGTTCTGTTCATTTTTAGTAAATAATATTATTTCATGGTCAGCTTGTTCTTTTAACTGTTCCATAGTAGTAGGAATTTCCTTCTCAATAAGTTCCACCTCAATAGTTGGTTCTTCGAAATGTTCTTCAAGAAAAAACGTTTTCTTCCACACATGTAGCTAGTTATTTTTTCAGCATTAACTTTTTCAATAACAATCTCTTCAGCAATTAATTTTTGAGGAATATGTAGGAAATTATCTTCCATGTATAAGACAGTTCCTTCCCCATGTGCAGCTTATGCATCGTCTACTTTATCACTCGAGTACTCAATAAATTTATCTTGTTCGAAAAACAAGTCATATTTGTTTATAGGTCTATAAGTAATCTCAATTTGATTTAATTTCTCATAAAATCATTCATTGAATTCCAACCAAGACATTTTCCAAGTATATCAGCACATTTTCATCCTTTTAATTGGATCCATTGATATACAGAATCATAATACTCAATAAAATCATTATTTGGACCAACTACTCATTTGGGTGACAACATAGTAGAAATTAATATTAAAAAAATTATAGAAGTGGATTTGGAAGTTGTCTTTAATAGTTCACACATGTGTAGTATAAAATAATTTCATATATTTATCATATTCCCATTATTTATAAGATAAATCTAAATACATCTTGATACATAAAGTTGAAAAAGTATGATGTCCATGTACAAAAATGAATTTGAATAAACTTAAATAACAACTTTATCTCACCATCTAACTCAGTAGTAATTGCTCTTCCTTTTATCTTATTTCCAATCAAACACCCCAGATCATCTTCCAATATAAAGAAATCTCTAGAAGGAAGGGTAACTATTTGGTAAACCTCAAAAATTCATTCATGAGTTATTCATAAGTAGGCATCACATAGTCTCCATGAAAAAGTGGTTCTTTAACTATTAACCAAGCGTTTTACTACAAATTCATCTTCAGTATTGAATGAATACTGAACATACTGATAAAATTGGGAAAATGGCTTCTAATAAATTGTCCAATCTTATTTTTAGAACCATTACAACCATCCTTGTTCTTATGTTACATTCAAAAGAATCTATTTACATATTAGCAACCACTTCCAATAGACTTCTTTCTCAGGCACTACCATTCTATAATCATGGCCTAAATTCAGTGGTCCCTCATGCATTATATTCAAAAAAAATTACATTATTTGGAGATTTTTCTTTTCAATAGTCTATAAAGAAGGATTCTTCATTCTATGTATTCATTGGGGGTTTGAGGAAGATGAAGGGATGGAAGAGTTTTAACGGTTTGACAGAGAATTGTTTTGGTTTTAAGAGAAGAGAGATTGAGTAAAGATAAGAGTGGAAAATATTGGGTTTTTATTTTTAGGGAGTTTAAACCTCTTTAATACAAATACGCGGTATAAAATAATAAAATAATATGTATAGTAATATGGGAAATAAATGCCAAAAAATAGAAATCAATGTCATTATGGTGAGACCGGAAAAAATCATCACAGTGTCAGCATTACGGTGTGACTCCAAATGGTGTGTCCATATAATTAAGTCCACAATTTTTAGAGATTAATTGCGAGACATTCACTATAATATAGTAACTATTAGACTGTGAATTGTGAAATTGTAAATTTGAGAAATTAACTTATGAAACCATGAACTGTAAAATAGTATGTTGTTAGCATAAGACTTATCATCCCTAACTCATATAGAATGTAACCTATCCTTCCATAATATAATGGTTTAGTGAATATATCAGCAAGCTGATGTTCAGTTCAATTGAATTCCAAAGTGATATCACCTTTTTATAATGATCTATCAAAAAGTGATATGTTAAATCTATATGCTTAGTCCCATAATGTGAAACAGGAATCGTTGAAATGTTAATATTACATCAATTGTCACAATTTATAGGTATATGGCTGAATTGATATCTATATTATAGTAAGGTGTGTTTCATGAATATAATTTGTGCACAACAACTAAAAGAGACTATATATTCAGCCTTAATAGTAGATAATGAAAGGAAATTTTTCCATTTTACTACACCGTGATACAAGATACTCTCATAAAACGTTAAATGATTGAATGGTTTTTTTTCTATCTTACATTAAACCTCCAAAATTAGTATCTCATTAGCTATCTAAATAAATTAATAATCCTCCATGAAAGGACTGTCTTAAGTTAGTAGTATGTTTTAGGTATAGGAAAATTCTTTTAACAACATTTAAATAAGGCACTTTTGGGTTTTATTGAAAATGTGCACAAATGAAAACTCTAAACGTAATATCAGGCCAACAAGTAGTTAAGTAGAGTAAAATTTTAATCATGCCTCTATAATTGGATTGATCAACAGATTTTCTATTTTAATCAATTTATAACATATAGGTAGTACTCATTATATTATCACTACTTTTAGTGTTATCGATGCTAAAAAAAATTATAATATCTTTTGTATATTTACATTGATTTAAAATAATACATTCTTTATATGAAAAATTTCAAATCTAAGAAAGTATTTTAGTTAACCCATAAAACTCATTTCAACTTTAGTTTTCATCATATTTGAATAATATATAGATAATGAATATTTTGAAGACCGAATAGAAATATCATCAACATAGATTTGACCAACTAAAACTTCATTAAAAACTCATTTTACAAATTGGGTAGGATCAACTATTCCTTTTGTAAAACTTTTTCAATAATAAAACCACTTAATCGTTCAATCCATGTTCATGGAGATTTTTTTGAACCATATAATGCTTATGTTAATGTAGATAAAATGATTTGGAATGTGAGGGTTTGTAAAACAATTTGGTTGTTCAAAAAAATATCCTCATCTATATAACTATTTAGGAATGCACTATTGACATCCATTTTATAAAGCATGAAATTGAGATGTGATACAACGAAAAAAAATATTATAATTTCTTAATGTATATAATAGGTGAAAATGTTTCATTATATTCAATTCCTTGTTCATGACTATAACCTTGTGAAACCATTCTAGCATTGTTTCGAACTATGTTACCTTCTCCATCTAATTTGATTTCAAACACCCATTTAATGACTATGGTCATGGTCTCATGGGTTCTATCAAAAATTTCCCTAACATAATTCCTTTAAAACTGATTTAGATCCTATAACATGTCCATAAACCGAAATTTATCATTGATAGAATCATTGATGTTTTTAATTTCAATTGTGATAAGAAATCTTGATGTTAAACCTGATTTCTATGAGATGTTTTAGTCTGTGTTTTTATATATAAATCTCTAACAAACACATTTATGGGATGGTTCTTAAGAGTTCAAAAATCTCTAGAAAAAGGGTTAGTAATTTATATTTCTTAAACTTGATTGGGTTCATTATGGATTGAATCTATAGAATTTTCAGAACTATATGTTTTAATATATTCCGTTATAAGTTGGTTATATTATTTATTACTGATGTATAGATTTTACATATGATCCTGAGGATTCCAAAGGGAGGTCTTATGTTCATGTGGATATATTTAATCAAATTTGACATGAATAAATTCTTCCAAGAATTTGGTTCTTTTGTAATAGACTCTATTGGATTTAATAGAGATTGAATAACCTAAAGAGTTTACTTCATCACTATAGGAGGAAAACATGCCCATATTATCTTTAGTTTAAGAATATAATTTTTTAAACTAAAAACATGGAAGTAATTAACTCTGGGGTCTCTATTGTTCCACAACTCATAAGGGATTTCATTTATGAATTGGTATAATAAATACTCTATTAATAATATATCATGTTGTATTGAAAGCTTCAACCCCTAAATAGACATGTAGGTATTACTCACTAAAAATTATTCTAGAAATTTATATCATGGTTTTATTTCTTATTTCTAAAAAACCATTTAAACTCACATCCATAGTCGATTCTAAGATGTTTAATTCTGTTTTCAAAATAATTTACAACATTCCTAGCATACATTGTCAAATTCATATATGAATCATTTTTTTAGCCGTCAAATTTGTCAATGAATATGTAGAATAGTCCTCTACAAGAACAGAGACATAGTGCATCCCATTAATAATTGAGGCTCTCGAAATTCCAAAAAAAATCCAAGTGATCCAACTCAAGATGTTGAGGAGTATAAATATAATTATTTTGATTGAAATTGATTTTCAGTTTGGGTAGGTCGTTTACTATAAATTTTCAAGTATTTTTTCAAATCCATTATAGATTGCAGTGTCCAAGTATTCTATTCCAAATCCAATACTCCTTGTAAAAATCATTCAAGCATGAATAATTTTTAGAAAATAAAGAATCTATGTTAATATCAACCAAATTTCATTTCTACATGATAATATTGTTAATTCATTTTTAGTGTTAAAAACATTACAACCATTTTTTTAAAAGTTAATATGAAATCCATCATCACATTGTAGTGAACTACAAAGAATATTATATTTAAATCCATCAACAAAAAGTATATTAAAAATTAAAACTATGTTAGAGTAACCAATCTAGACCTAGATAATTATTTTTTCCTTTAGCAATTTCACCAAAGGTAAAATTCTCACCATTAATATTTTTTCAATTCAAGAAGCATGAGTAATATCATATAATGTGACTTGAACATTCAATTTCAAAATATCAAATGATTTTACAGGACCTCTTCAAGTATATTTCATTCAAAATAGTCAAACAGAAACAGATTTTGGTACCATGATTTGTTTCGGTCTAGTAACCTTAGTAATCAGTGTTTTAGGAACCCACCTCTGCTTTATAGGTTTCTTATAAGAATTGCGTAACATATTTGATTAATAGACTCTCTTTGGTTCAAAAAAAAACTAGAGGTAGTAATTGATTTTCCTGAACTGTAACTAGATTCAGAATATTGATTTTTAGGTAGAAAAAATTATTTTCTAGATTTAGTTACAAAATTTTTTTTGGTGATATTTCTTTTCCCGGGTTGGTATCCTATACAATTAGGGTATATAGGTGAATTTTGATTACCAAAAATTTGTTAAGAGTATTATTGACATTGGTAAATTTCTCTAGCTTCTTTTTTTCAATTCCTCATTAAATAACATATGTTAATTTATCTCATTAATTAATTGAACATTTTTATCTTTCTCTACAAAAAGTTTAGATTTTACAGTAGAAGTCAATGCATTTCATTTATTCAATGATTTATATTTATATTTTATCTTGTTACAAATGTCTTCATTGATATTATAGTATTCAAATAATTATTCACTTGTCATATTTCCCTCATTGTAAGATTCATCTACAGAATAATAAAAATTTTGTACAGGAGACTAATGTGTTCCCTTATTAGTTTTTATCATAAAACACATATAGGAATTTTCAGCCTTTTCATCATGTGAAGAATCTGAGTAACTTGAACTATCGTTAGAAGCACTCATTTTTTCTTTCATCTCCTTTTTAACCACTTTATATTTTTCCTCACACATCTTCTTATATTTTATCTTGGTCAAATCAGTTGTTAAATGGCCATTTCTATTGCATTCTTATAAAACTATTTCATCATATTTATAACTTCCCTCCTAATCCTTCATCCAGTTTCCCTTAATGTCATATTTTATTATGATTTTGGAATTTATGATAAAATTATTTCTCCTATAAAAAATATTATATCATATAGATAATTGAGTTATTCCCTCAACACATTAAAATGATGATTTTTCACTAGGGGAATATGTTTATGGGGCTTGTAACTTCCCCTTTACCTTTTAAGTAGTTTTGAAGTAGTTGTTTTGAAGGCCACCAAATTTGTATTCAGTTCATCTTCCTGATACCTTGTTTACTTTTAATTCATCATCATACATTAAAAACAATCTTATCAGATCCCTGAACAAATAGATTTCTAATATCACAAGATTCTATAACTGAGACTGATCTCCCTCTCCATTTATCTGTTAAGGATCATAGTAATCTCTTTATCTGTTCTTTGGCTATAACATCTCTTCTCAGAAATATCATTTTAATAAAATTTATTTAATCCTGAGATAGATGTTATAAATACGCTCATCAGGCTTCATTTTAATATTATCATATTTAATAATCTATGTCTTAAGTCTCATTTACTTATCACTAGAGGTTCCTTCATGTTAAACAGACAAAGTATCCAAAATTTCATGGGTGGAATAACATGCTGAAAATCTTTTAAACTATTCAACTCCTACAGAACAGAATAAAAAATTCATGGATTTTCAATTATTACTTTGAGAAACCTTATTTGGTACATCCCATGTGTTAATATTTGTAAATGGAATCTTATATTCATCTATAATTGAAGACCTAACCTCAAAACCCATACTTCCTAAGTAAATTTTCATTTTAATTCAACATTATACATAATGTTTTCCTTTAAATAATTGTGGTGTGTCGGTAACATCATCTTCCAATATATAATCCATACTACATAAATAAAATTTCAAAGAACATGATATTTAGAACTAACAGAAATGTTCAGATCTGAAAAACACAACTACAATCATAATTGAAAAATATTTTAAATTGATTTATAATTTAAATCTTTTTAAATTAGGGACATTAAAAAATCCTATGATACTAAATTTTTGTTAGTGTGGGACATAATAGAGGGGGTGAATATAGTTCTCATAAAAAATTTTGGTAAAAATATTATTTAAAAGATTCTCCAAATTTGTAATAAAACAAGTCAGTTAATCAATATAATAAGATTATAATTATTTGATAGTTAAAATAGCTTCTTCTTAAGAATGATTAATTAACAATAATAATAATATGAGGTATTTATACATATTTTAAAGATAATATAATAGGGAAAAGTATTTACAACTACTATCCAAGAATTAATATCAAGGTAAAATTTACTTTTCTTAAATATATGTTAAAACTATGAAAAAATAAATGGAATGACATAAAAGACAAAATAATTATTCTAGTATTAAGCATGTATCTAATCCGCTTCACTTGGTGATAAACATCCACCAAGTAATGTATATAACGAAATTGATAGACAAACTAGCTTGAGGTTAACAATAGTACACAAAACTATCCAGGTCACCAAACCTCATCCAATGTTCTACTTGGGAAAACATACAACAAGGTCACACAAGACCTCTTCCATTGTTATATGTGGGTAAAAGATGTGTAGAAAGATATTTTAGTAAGGATATATTACATCCCCTTCTACAGTTATCTGAGTGTTTTTCTATACAACTATAAATATGTACGATGTAAAATATTTTATTTTTGGGTCCTCTGGTGAAAAAGAGTATCCTCAGTCTCGTGCTCTGGTTTATAGTTCGATGTGACTTGACATGTAACTCTTGTTCTTATTTGAGTTTCTACTGAAATGATGTTTGAGATTCAGAAGTGATGTAGTTCAGCAACCATGAATCTAGTCTTATTCGTGTTATATTCATTGTATGTATTATTCTACATTTTATCAATTCAACATATCGAACTATTTATATCTCTCATGAACCACCCCAATTTTTGTTTATATTTAAGGTGCATGTGTTAGAGCCAACATTAAGTGTGATTTATACTCCTCATACCTCATACTATTAAGATAAATTTATAAAAAAACATTAATTATGTTAGTGTCATTCAATGACACCACTATGACCATTAGAAATAATTTATAAATGAAATTGTAAAATACATAAAAATGTTTAATTATGGAATGATGTTATAATTGTGGTGAGACGGTCATGGTGGGATAGTCAAGATGCCACTAGGAATTGTTTCTTATCCATTTCCATTGTGTGGTTTGACAGTGGAGGTGTTTGATTCTTTGTGAATTGTGGAACCGGTAGGAAGATTGTAGTCTTATATCCTTTGTGAAATTAGAAATAGATAGAATGGTCACGGTGTCATGTAAAATGTGTCTAGTCCATTTTCAAAATTCTAACAGTTTCTTGTTACAGTGTCTTGGAAATGGTAGCAAGGAAACAGTGACAGGTCTTTGCAAAATATGAAACTATTAAAAGTCTTACGATGTAAGTCACTGAAAAAATCTAGAATAGGTAGAAAGGTCACGATGTCAAGGTTACGGTGTCAGGGTTACAGTGTCATGTACATAGACACTTGTTTAAACCAATGGTGATACAATGATCATAGTAGTAGTGTCTCATATTTAGGAAAACATATGTAACTTTATTAGAGAATAAATACCCACAAAATGGATTATCCATAAAAAACTAAAACTTAATGAAACGAGGTTAATCATAGTAAATATGATGCATACATGATATGTTGTTTGTTAAACATGAATAACATGATTTTTGATCTTTAAAACATGAAGGTTCCAACAAATATGAAATATTGTATAAAAAAATTTATATTTTATCATAATTAATCAACTATGGAAACACTATTTTTTTACTCAAAAAATTATCTCAATATCCGACTATGATTGATTTTATTTAGTACTACCTGAATGTTATGTTCTCAAAAATTCAGATCATTTATCAAATTCATTTGTTTTATTCTATGATCTTCAATAAATATTCCATGTATCATTCTAAACAACATTTGATTCATATTTTTAATTATAGAAATTATATGAATATAATTTTCAACATATTTCAAATTTTCAGTGTATTGATACTTATGCAAAACATTGATGTATATGGAGATACAATGATTCTTAACAAGATTTGTTTCATGATTATTAATATTTAAAAATGATGTTTACACAAAAAAGATGTTCATATATATATATATATATATCCGATGATCCTTATAAATTACCTCATCATTAAAAACATTAGTATTTCATTCTTAAGTAGTGAAGATCATGTTTAATTAAATCAGAATAATATTTTTGTAATGAATAATGATGGTCATACATGAACAATATTATCTATAAATATATCAACATGATGTTTATATAGAATTAATTTTCCTTAAAATTTGCCATACACATAATCCTTGAATTTCTAAATCGTTATGCTTGAACTCCAAAATCTATAATCCTTCAATTATGATCAAATTTTATGAAATCAAATTAATGTAATTTCCATCACTAAAAAATCAAAAGAATTTGGAAACAATGAGACTAATTACAATGTACATCCATTAAATTCTTAGTCCTCTTATTGTGTATTTATAATCAAGGGAAAGTGTTCTCATTATCTTTTGTTGTCTCTTAATACATCATCATAACCTCAGCCTTCAACACCATCATGAATTTGATATTAAAAAATATATTCACTATCATCCATTTATATTATCAATGGATGGTTTCTATAACACTTTGTGAATTTAATCACCAAAATTTGTGATATTTTAGCTCAATTAATAATAACTATTCATGTTGTTACACAAAAACCATCATTTCAATCTACCATTAAACTTGTAGAAGAAAATTGATCCAAATTCAATTAACATTAGTCACATACATCTATTAGTAATAGATCACTAAAAACATCTAGTTTTAGGTTCTTATTTTAAAAATTAATAAACTAATATTCCTTTACCCATTATTGAAAGGGAATCCATTACTTATTTAATATGTGGAAAATATTCCATTAGACAATATCTATGATCACTATTAATATTTATATTTACATGTCTCATTTAAAATAATACAATTAAAATACAATGAGAACATTAAATTATAATATCGATACTATGTATCTTCCTAAAAATTTGTCTAATATTAATTGATTCTATAGATAGGTTTGATAGTATAATAGATTCATTTGACAGCTATATCAATTTGATGTACTGATGATTTTCTTGACTAATAAGGGTGTAAATATCGTATAGTATGTTAAATTAGAGAGATCATATTAGGAGAGAAATTTAAAATTGATAAAAAAATATATTCTAGAAATGAAATATTCATATACATATTATACATTTAATTACGATGATTTAGATTATGTAATATTATTGGTATTGATATAAAAAACTATTGAAACCACTTATGGGTTCATACAAATTAGATTTTATAAGAATAACTACTGTACTCAACATATAGAATTACTAATAGTAGATAATTCTCTAATATTTTTGGGTTATATTCTTATGAGGTATATATTTATGGTCTAAAAATACAAATAGACACTAAAATACATATTCACTTAGAGTGACCTATTATATTAATAGAAAATGTGATTCATGTAACTTTATTAATTATAAATTGATATTTTATACATCATAGGGAAGGGGAACACTATAATGATTTGTACTGTAAGGAAAATAATGTTTATTAGGTATACGATTCCATTGGTGAGTGGTCGTTGACAATCCATTATATTGAGTTATTCCGTGATATTTAGTAATATAATGAAAGGTTATAATGATATATATTATTATAACCTCATTAATCATGTATTTGGTTATGGATAATCATAATTTGGATTCAAATTGTTGGGTGATGAGGGGTATTATATATGAAATATGGTGATAACAAGAATAGACTGAAGGTAATGATTGAGTCTTGTTTAGTTGATATAGTGTTATTACCCCAATTGTTACATTGATGGAATTGATAAAATAATGAAAACATTGAAATGGTAAGTTCATCAATGGTTTAATAAGATGAATCAATACATTCATTGATAGTTTTGGTATTTGGGGATAATGAAAGACATTATAGGCTTTACATCACAAGTTCGCACTACATAGAAAGTGATGGAAAACACCAAAGACATAGTAATATGATTTTTAAAATACCCATTATTTTTGGATATATGATGATCTCAATGTGGAACACATTGTTTGGAATATAATATCTCCCTAAGGGAATGAAAACATATTTGTTATTATTGATAAGATGACTGATGTATTGGGTTTCCTATAGATCAGGGATGCCCAATTATTTGATGAGTTAGTTATATGGAGTTTTTGGTATCAGGTATGATAATATTGTGTACAAATTTATATCATATTAAAAAAAGTATTTAGATTTAAACTCTATATTATTAATTGGAAATTGTGAAATTTTTTCACTCAAGTGAAATATAGTTAATTTTATAATCCTTAAATTGATAAGTAGTCAACGAACATGATTATGGTGTTTAAGGAAAAGATTCATGTTTGTGTCCTGGATCATGGATAATCATGAGTGAGTCATATTGTATTAAAAAAATTACAAATAATTTTTTTCATTGGTTTATTGATTTATATGGTACCATATTAATAAATCAATGTTTGAACACAAAGCTCAAATAATTGCCTATCATGTACGGAAGAGTAATCTATCATAGATCTAAGTCTCATTTAAGGGACAAAAGATTGTATTTAGGTAATTCAAATAATTTTTTAAAAGTATCATATCAGTTTACAGTGTTATATTTTATGGTCATGATGTCTACTAAAATTTAATGTGTGATATTAGATATATTATTGAATATTTCCCTTTTAGATGATTGATTGGTGTGGAGAAAATGGAAGTTTCAAATGTGTTTTTTATGTATTTTTTATCATTTTGAGAATTGGTACCATGATATATTACATGTTTATTCCTTAGGGATATAATGTAGTAAATGATTCATTTTATATATCTATGGTGCATGAAAACCATCAAAGGCCTTCTCATGTGATTTGAATCAATGATATCAAGGTTTTGGATGATGTTTTATTAAAAGAAAAATTTGTAGACAGAGTGGATTAGATTAAGAAGTTCCATACTGAGAACAATATAGCCTTAATATGACTTTATTGGAATAAAAAATGTATCTAAAAGGATACTTAGTATTTTTCGAACATGACATGTGTTTTTAGTATTCATAAATTTTTTTCCATTCATTTATAATGAATCATGAGGATACAAAGAGATATAAAAGTATTTTATCAAATATCCTTTAAAATAAATGTATAAATTTGAAAAAAAACTATTCCTGAATTTTTTATATTTATTGGTTTTTATGTTTTTTGAGTGTTTGGAATATTCCTCTTTTTAGAATTTGAGAAAAATATAGCGGTGGAAAACATATATCAAAAGAGACAGATATTATCGGCTACATAGTGAGGATGAATTGGGTTCTCAGTTACATCCAAATCTATTATATTACAAAAATATATCTTTAAATTAAATAATGGAAAAAACTCATTAAAACCCTAATACAAACCCCTTATATTAGTTAAATCCAAATTTTTCTTTATGTTCCCCTTGTTTTTCTCTCCAACCATGATTTAAACAACCTTAACCCATTCATAGATTCACATATCATATATCCCATTAGATTATTATGGGTAATTCCTAGCCTCTAGTTTACTATATTATTAATTTTCACTCTATTTTTCTACTCTTTATCCAAAATCACAATTTTTTATGTTTAGGTGTTTGTATTATTATAGGAAAGTTATAATTTTTATTTTTTATTAGTTGGTTTCTATGACCCTAAATCCGGTATTCCATATAATTTTCTTTGTTTTATATGGTTTTCAATCACCACAAGATATTTAGGTGTAAGATAATGAGGTTAAATGACCTAGAATTTGAATAAATTACATTCAATAGAGCATTATTTGGAGAATATGGTCTATTTAATCTATGAAATATCTGTATAGCCTTATGATTTCACTTGGTGGTCTCCAATTTTGATACCACCTAGGGTATGTGGGAGACATTATGGAATTGGTAATGACGAGGTGTATTATAAAATGTGAAATATCTGAGAAGGCCAAGAGTAGAATATTTGAGTGATATTCTATTGTTCATGTAATATGTGATGGAAATTATAGTGTTGGTTATATTTTTTTATATTTTTTTTATATTTAATGGTTAAAGGGACGTTAATTTTGTAGGGTTAGTGTCAGTGAGGTGCCTTAGTCCTGAAAATGGGTGGATGAAAGTATTTATTTCTCTAAAAGAATTCAATGTATAAGGTAGGATAATCCTATTATGAGATGAAGTGGCATCATGGAATATAATATAATGGAGTTATTTCATTATCATAAATTGTGATGATTTGATGAGTATGTTGGGGATAACTAAATATCATATAATTACAGGGATTACAGGAGTCTGTGGGGGATGAACTAGAATACCATTTGTATATTGAATTGATAAGTTAATGGTTGATATCCTAATATATTATTTCAATACTGATTTTATATGCTGGTTGTAGTAAATCCTCATGGTTCATTTAAATGTTTATTTCAATAATGATTTATTTCCATGATAGATTTTGTTACATATAACAATGATTTATAAAAAACAATAATATTGTATATCATTATAACAATGATGATAAATTAGATGGTATATATAGGCATACTAAATTATAGAAATCATATGTTTTTACATTTATTAAATATATTATTTTGTAATAAATTTTTTCGAAATGTAAAAATCATTTTTAATTTAATGATATATTTTCCTGAAAACTATATGTATACACACCATGTGTTTTGATCATAATAAATCAAATTATTCCATTTTGGTTAATGATTTGATAAAATAATTCTATTATATATTCGATTAAATGTTTTATTATCCATCTAATATTTTTTAGGCATCATATAATAATCAGTCCAGTTTCATGCTTAAAAACTATATTGTTCGAAAAAACGGTTCGGTCAGGTTTTGTAAACATATTTTAAATTTATTTAAGGAACATTCTAATTTTTTTTTAAAAAAAATCATTTATATTTTAAAATTATATTTAAAAATTATCATAGAGGTATTTTTTGATAATATTTTTCAAAGATTAATTTTTAGATGAATAGAGAAAAAATTCTGAATTTTTTTTCAATATTTATTTTTCATAAAATAATTGACAAAGAGGCATTTTTTTAAAAAATTAAATAATAATTAATTCAATTATTTTCTTATTAATCTAATTTATTTTATTTTAATTAATTTTAAGTTTATTTTTTATATAAACACTTATTGAACTTATTAAAACATATTCATTGAATAAAAACATATTTCATTGCGTCTGTGGGTTTAATTTAATGTTATGTCATAAAAATTATTTGAATTTAATTTACTATAATGGATTCCATATTTTTAATAATAAAAATTTTAATTTTCCAAATTGGGTAACTTAATTTCTATTTGTAATAAATAGTAAAAAATGTAATTATCATAGTTAAGGTTAAAACGAGTTTACTAGGGTGTTAAAACAAATGGAAATGGTATATATTTCCTGTTGAAATTTACCAGATTGTATTTAGGACCATAATTAGACCTTATATTACCAAAAATTTGAATATATTATTATTCGGATGATTTTTTTGGGAACGACTAACATTTTTTATTGTTTTGTGAAATTTTAATGTGGGTTACGTCTCCAACTTATTAAAGGAACTATCCTCTATTATACACATAAAATATCCATATTATTATATATAATCATTAAAATAATGATAAAATTATTTTCATAAATACCGATAAACAAATTTCCATATTTTTTCATAAAATTGTACTATTAAGAATTAATTTATAAACCTAAACAGGTTCTTCGAAGAAGAGGTATAGTTCTGAACCATTAATTTTCATTTTATTTTTTCTTAAACCACATTAAAATATTCTAAAAATAAAATAAAATGATTAAATGGTTTTATTAATAAATTTATATCTTCAAATGTTGCTTTAATGTTTTATATACATATCCTCATCAATAAAATGGAAATCGAAATCGTCGAGCGTTTGTATGACGGACTACCGCCTTGTGAACTACTATAATTCTTTTTCCATAATTGCATATCACAGAAGGATAGAATTATGGATTTAAACTATATATATGATATTTGAGTAATAATTATAATTTTATTATTATAATCTCATTTATACATAATTACCTTCAAATTTGTTGAAAAATGAAAATGTAACTCGTGCAAACATGTGGACAACTGCCACCACGAAGCAATTTGATACATTTTTCATTTTATTTTCACATGGATGGTAATTGAGATATATTTAAAAAAATACATGTTATATATTATATAAAACATATTTTTTTAAAATTTATATTACTAAATTAATTTTTTTATCATAATCCATTTAAAAAATAGAATCAATGTTCATGCAAATGTAAGTTATACAGTATATATGAATGATGTAATTCAGTTTCCTATCTCTAATTATTAATCATGTATATATTTATGGTTGTAATGATTATATATGATTTGAATACATTAATAAATATTCATGATATTATATATCTATAATAAAAGTAAAATAACTAAAAGAACCACACAAAAATATAAATGAAAAATAAATGACTTATTATCCAAAATAATTATTTTTGAGAAGAATTATAAAAGAATGGTTCAAATTAGATCATATATAAATAATATATCGTATGATATATGTGATTATTATTCTTTATTATATTTATATTAAATCTATCTTGGTTATATATTTCAATTATACATGTATTCAAGAAATCAATCCTCGGGTAATATATTTTCATCTGACTTTTATTTCTCTAAGACAGATGAAATTTTCAACACATGTTTCGTTTATGTTTTGTATATAGTACTCATTAATAAAATTAACGAAAGTTATTTTGAATGATATGGGGTTATAATTATTCATATAAGGATATTTATTTTAAGGATATTACCATTCAAATTTTACTAATGTGGCGAGGATTTTATTTTAAAACCAATTTATTTTCTAGGATTATTTAAGATAAATTTTCTGATTATTAAATAATAATATATATGTATCAATAAACTCATAAATTTCTTATACTCTATTTATTTATTTAGTATGAACGTTTCAATTTTATTTTACACACTTTATGTACTCTAGATATTGAAATAATCTTTTTATGGAATTTTGACTTTCTTTCCTTCTTACATCGAAAATTCTATCTCTTCCATGTAAATGTTTTCAAAAATTATTTTTATAATGTTATAAAGACCCACAAATGATTTGTTAAATTTATTTTTACCTTGATATAAAATATTATTAAATTACATAAAAGGAATAATACTTACTTTTTCTTAATAAGGTAATTTTTTATTTTTTCTCCAAAATAGTGAGAGAAAAACCCATTGTTTTACCAGTCATAGTCTAAATGGAATTTTCCTCCAAAATTATCAAGAAATTATTTGAAACATATTTTATATGTTTCAAAGATTATTTTTAAATAATTTTTTTCCATAATATTTGAGAAATATTTCTATTTTATGTAATATATTACCATGTGAAAATGATATTATCCTCAACAAATGTTCCATGTGGTCTTATAATGTCATTTTTCAACAATGATTCCATACAATAATGTCAACTAATATTTACTAATTATATGATAAATTAATACCATCTTAATTCTTTTTTAGAATGGACATTATTATGATGAGAAGATGAATATGAAGTGTTCTCCTATTTCACAGGATATGCTATAATGAATATATGAAGTTTTTATACAACCCATTTATTTTCCATTGGTTATACCGTGTTTAAATTTCTAGAAACCCCTCTTATTATTCACAAGTTATGGAATGATGAATGTTTAATGATATTTTGTAATAGGTATCTCTTATTTTAATTAAATGATTAGTCGACCAAAATTATGTATCCCTCTAATGCATTTGGTAAATATGGATATATCATGAGATAAATAAGACTGAATGGGGAGTGAACCCTATTCAGTATGAGAATCTATCCACTATGATAGTCTTAGGAGTGAATTTTGATTTCTTCAATGGTATGGAGAGTGAAACCAGTCTAAAATGATTGTGTGGGTAATGATCCTTGAAAATTAATGAAACTATTTTTAATGTTTTTGTGTATGCCAAAAACTCATGCATTATGCATATGTTATTCCATCATGGCTCAATTTCATTGATCATTTTATGATTCATGTCTTATGAAATTATAAGGTTGATATCATGACTCGAGATCACAATCTATGATATGTTTTTTATAGTTTTCTAATGAAATGGTCATGTTACCATACCCTTGTTATATTGTTTAAGAGATCATTGGTATATCCCATATTTACCCTTACTGATCATTTGATCTAACCATTTATTATGTTTCATTTTCCGAGGTTATGAATGAGGTATTACGTATTATATGTCTTAGAAAGGTGATAGTTATGAAGAAAATAGTTGGAGATGATGTAGTTCACTTAGGAACCAATTGTTTATGGATCCATGTTTCGGAAGACACTAAATGATTATGGTCTATAGATTTTTTTCATCAAATGAAATTAAAATTAATATATTATGATGTAATATATATTTATGAACATTATGTCTCACTATAGTTTGTATTAGGGGAATGTTTTAATTAAACATTGGATACTAGGATGAGAAATCATTAGTGATATCCTTTTTCACAATCCTTATATAAGAGATGACTAGAAATTATTGTAATGAAATGACTGTAGTTTTCAGATATAAACATCCATTAGTTGACACTAAAAGTGGAAAAGGTTCATGAATACAATCAACTAGGTGTAATAACCCTGAAAAGAGAGTTTTAATTATATCATATCCATTATTCAAGTGAATGGTGAGTGTTAACTTATTGTACACCTAGTTAGAAAATATCTAGGGATATTCTTATATTAATCCAAATTTTATGCACAATTTATCATAAAGGATTTTATCATGTAATAATCATGAATAACCTAGTAAAAAAACAATGTTCCATAAATTGAAATGTAGGTGTCATGATTTAAAATTTAGATAAATTATTCATCTCTCTGATTAAATATTAGTAAGGATCATATTGATCATTTAGGGTTTTCTAAGGGTTTGATAAATTAGGTAATGTTGGTGATATGTTTTATAAAATATTTTTCACGACTCGTACCCTGGGGGCTCGTGCCGTGACATACCCCAAGCCCTCTTCTTGATGGCGTCAACTTACAAGTAGGAGGTATTTTCCTGAGTACCTGTATGCACAATCATGACTAACCACATCCGACAAACAGGAAGGGGAAAACTAATATACTGAAACAAATGATAATTACATGTAAAACTAAAAACATGTGGGCCATGATAAAAACCCTAAGAAAGGAAACTAAAAACTGAAGAGTACAAGTAATGACTGTGAACGAGACGACTGCTGATAACCCCACCGTATTGTAAGAGTATGGTAGCTATTGGATGCAATGGGTTATGCGCCATATTCATGATCTCATTAGGCCCCACATGGTAATAGTCCACTAAGACCACCATCTATACTTATTTCATATGATCAAGATAAAAACCAGTGCGAGCGAAGCCCATGCCAGGGTGAGTAACACAATACTAATTAGGGGACCCCAATCTAGTAATGAAAAATACCAAAAAGAAACCAAAAATAAATTCCACAAAATAACCCCAAAATTTATGACCACAATGTAATACCACAATGTATGGACAACTCACACTAGGTATATATTATAGAATATGAAAAAGGTTCATCAGTTATAGTTATGAACATTCCGTACTATTGAAGGACTCATCCCTGAAGAATCGTTGCTCGTTTGTCGGGCCACTAAGGATCCACAAGGCAAAAGCTCGAATTTCAGGCCTCTAAGGATCCAAATGGATGAGGCACATTTTTGGGCCACTAAGGATCCACATAGACCTTTCTCATCAACTATTCCCCTACAGATCCACATGGATCCCACTCCTCTGTGGGGCCATTAAGGATCTACATAGTTGTTGCTCTTCGGTCGGGCAACAAAGTATCTACATGGATTCTACTCAATCCACCATTAATTCCCCAACTATAATTATACCCATAAAAAAGTACCCTAAAGGGCCCTCTCATATTAAGGGTTCCAACGCAACAGACGGCGCATCGAATGGATGACCGTTCTGTAAGATACGTGCATTTTAGAAAAAATTTCCCAATTGGGATCAAGTCTTATCCAAACCTTCTGTACGTCAACCCCCACCAAAATTATCATAGAGTATCTTAGAAGGACTGCCTTATCGCAAGGGTCCTCATGTCATAGACGACACATCAATCGGACACCTGATCTCTGAATTATTGATGTTTCAGTGAAATAGGAGCATGTTGGGTCTGGGTTCAGTCCGACCCAGCCAGATTGACCCAATCATGGGGTCCACCAAACCAACTTAGGTCTCGTCCGGAATAGACTGGCCCATCCATCCTATTGGGCCCACCGGTATGGACCATTGGGCCTACGGGTCGGGACCAATATTGCGTGTTTGGCCCGCCAGCACAATTTTGTCATAAGAGGGAAGACCACGGCCTACCCATTCCTCTAAGGGTTTTTCGGGTCATCCACCTAGGTGAGACATTGTTGGGTGCTGCATATGACCACCTATTTCCCTATAGGTCATCTTGGGAACCCTTCTCCATCATGATCAAAATAATGCAGCCTAGTTCTAACATGACTGGCCAAGATGGATGGCCAAAATTTCTACACGCGACTGAATGTCACGTACCACTGGCACACCCAAATGTTTTGAATGAGGGAAACTCCTCCACATAGCACCGGTCAAAACCGTACCACTATGCCACCATGACATTTGGAATGGTGTTCCACCTCCCTTCTCCAGTAGCCGCCACCATAAGCCACCGAAGTAGCTCATGTGGTCTGTCTCTCGATCTGCCTATGCCTATAGGCCTCTAGGGTCACCATCACCCTGATCATGGCCCATGATTCATATATTACCCAATTCGTGGACACTTCCACGAAAAACGTATAAGCGGAGGGACCTGGGTATTGTTCGTGTCGGCCTACGCCCTCTATGTCAGAGGATTAAAACAAGAGAATGTTAGGGGATTTAATACTACCAACAATAAAAATTCATCCCAAATAAAGAATCCATGAGTTTCACCCTCCTGAAAGAATTCATGATCCACAGATTATCATGATTATAGTTTAATCCATATTCATCATTTATAAAAATAATGGGGAATTCATAAAACCAAAATCAAACCCCTACCTCATGTATGTTCGTTACCGTAGAGCTTTGACATCGAGGGTCTAAGACGTCGATGACATTCACCTTTAATCAAATTGTTTCAATGTTGATGATTTAATTCCTACATTATTCATTCTTCATTGGGGAAAATTTTATCGGATGCTCGTCAGATAATCCTCACAGTTAAATCCTCAATTAACCAAAGACTCAAACAATTAAAATGAAAACTTGTCACATCATTTTTGTTATGCAGGGATGCAGCAACGTCGAATCCATTTTTTGTTTCATTTATTAAATAGTATATCTATTATTCACCACAAAATAGTTGTTACTTTGCAATTTTATGAGCCATTAATGAGTCTCAATAATGTGCACCGTTATTGCCTCATCGCTACATCGGCGTGTTCCCATCTTCCACTCAACATTGTAAAAAGAAATAATACAAAATTTTATGTTATTTTATTATTTTTCTACAAATTTTTAAAAATTAATTTTTCTGTTCGGCCCTTGTCCGCTGAATTTAAATAATTTATATGCGAATTCTGGCATTCTGAGCTCAATGGTGCCCTCATTTTTTCAATCCAAGAACTGGTTCAAAATCTAAAAAAACCCACTCACAGGTTTACCGAACGTACCTTAAAAAATGGGTAAAATACCATTTTGGGCTCAACAGGCCTCAGATTCACGTTCCATCAGAGCCTATAGTCTTGAAATAATTCCATATAATTAATCAAAATACATGGAAAATAAAAGAAATTATATTCTCTCCAAAAAAGGGATTTACATCCCTCAAATCCAAAACAAGGTCTAATCAATAAAATTAGGGTACTGAGAAAGAATTTGAGGCTCCCTCTCCCATGTTCTATCCTAGAGATTCCTATTCTACACCAAACATGAACAAGAGGAATTTACCACCCACGATGGACCTGCTCTTTTCGATCCACTATCTCCTCCTGGAACGCTAGAAATTTCATCCCATCATCAATGTCCATCTTGCCCCAATTGGTGGAATGCATTGGTTAATGAAATAGGCTCATCATCGTAGTCACATGGAAACAATCTACACATGGTGCATCTGTGGGGGAAGATATAGGTGGTACAACACCTCACAAACTCATCTCAGGATCAGTAGAAGTCTGATGAACATTAGAGATAGCTTATCACCGCCAAAAATATATTCATAATCCCCTTCTTAGTGTGACCAAAAATAACACATAATCTCCCTCCTTGAACTCCAAGGGTCTCCATCTCATGTCAGCATAAGACTTATGTCTGCTCTTTAGAGTTCTCATCCACTTCTGGATGATCTTAACCTTCTTAGTGGTAAACCGTACCAAATCAAGACCCATGAGTACCAAGTCTTCTGGGTCTATCTAGCATAGAGGTGATATATAAGTTCCGCCATACAAGGCCTCAAATAGTTCCATGCCAATGGTGGAGTGATATATATTATTGAATAAAAACTTCACCAGTGGAAGGTGGTCCTCCCAACTATGAACAAAATCTAGGATTCATGAATTAAGAATGTCCTCCAAGGTTTGTATGGTCCACATGGTCTTACCATGGATATAAGGATGAAAATATGTGATCCAGCACAACATAGTTAAAAATACATCATGTAATTCATTCGACAACCTGGTTGTAAAGTGTGCATTGCAGTCTGAGATGATCATAAAAGGCACCCCATGGAGAGACATTATCTCATGGATGTAGTGTTGTCCCAAACCCTCTACCATCCCCTTCTCTTGAATGGGTAGTATGTGAGGCGACATGGTGAGTCTTTAAATGATCACTCTGATAAAATCATGGCCTCTAGATGTACATGTTAACCCAGTCAAAAATATTATCAAGATACCATCTCATTTCCACTACGGTACATAATTTGGCTCAGCCAACACTGATAGAACCTGATTCTCAGCCTCCACTTGCTGACAAGTCGGTATCATGAGACAAACATGGCTACTTTATTCTTCATTACTTGACACTAGTATTTACGTCGAAGGTCACAGTCAATCATTGCCACTCCTGGATGTACCACATAAGGGAATGTAGGGAACCCCCTCCACACATTCTCCGGCAATGCCACTGGTACTATTGTGCACCCCCTGAAATGTATGACATCTTCCCCACACATCAAAAATAAATATAGATCATGTCCTAAGGATAACTGAGCGCGTCATGACTCAAATTAAATATCCCTCATTTGTGCCTCCCTAACTCATTTTAAGTGTGGAGGAGTAATATTCATTGATTGAAGGTAATACTCTCCATCATTATCCATGAAAGATATCAGCATCGCCACTATGTGATCTGTCACCACACTTTGTAGTTGCAAACCAGTCCTCCTTCTAGGAGCTTCTACTACAACGTTTCCATTCCCAAGATTATAAACTATCTCAATATCATATTCCTAGAAGAAAAATAGATATATTTACTATCTCATGTTCAGTTTCTTCTTTGATATGATATAGCAGAGATTCTTATTGTCAGATTAAACTTTAAACAATTCATCCAGTAATTAGTGCCAGTAAAGTTTCAAGGCAAAAACCCCAACTACTTACTCCAGGTCTTGGGTAGAATAGTTCCTCTCATACTCGCCAACATCTATGACTTCTAAGTGATCACCACTCACTCTAGCATTAAGACATAACCTAGACTAGTCTCAGATGTGTTGTAGAAAACTATGTACTCAACTCCCTCTAATGCTACTCTCATGATGGGGGAACTCTTTAGTCTCCGTCTCAGCTCTTATAAAATCTATTAGAATTTCAACATCCATAATATGGGATGTACCTTCCATGTAAAATTCAATAAGGGTGCTCCCACTGTAGAAATTTCATTCAAAAACCTCTGGTAGTAAGCAGCCAATCCCAAGAATCTCAGCAACTCAGTCCGGATTCTGGGTGACTCCCAAGAAAGCACTACCACTATCATTTCTAAGTCTACTAAAAATATAGCTTCTGAGACCATGTGTCCTAGAAATTTTCCCTCTAGAATCAAAAAATGTAACATCGAGAGCTTACAAAAGTGATGGTGCACTCTATGTTTATATAAGACTTTTAGTGGGTGTGTAGAGTGCTCTTCTTCTTACAGTGAGTACAGCAAAATTTCCTAATTGAATAATTACATGAAAAGATCAAGGTAAAGCTATAATATCATATTCATGAGTCTCATGGACACTACTATCTCATTGTTCACCCCGAAATTTATCACCAAGGATTCATATTGTCCATACAAACACCTAATGGATTTCTTCGGTACACCCTCATTCTTTACCAAAAGATTGTGATAGACTAATATCAGGTTGATCTTCAAGCACCCTCTAGCTCCCATCAGTTGATTGAAGATTTCATCATTCCTCGGTAGTGGATATATATACTATATGTTCAAATAGTTCAGGAACTGGTAGTCCATGCATAACCACATGCTCTCATCTTCCTTCTTGGAAGACAACAGTGAGTCTTCCCATGAGAAAACATTGGGCCTTACGAACTCTTTCTACGGTAAGTTCCCTCGATGCAACCCTTGCTGTAGAAGCTCTGCAAGAGCCATCATGTAAGCTGGTGTGGATATTGGTGTTATCCCAGGGTATATGTCAATGAAAAAGTATACCTCTCCAAATAGGTAGTCCTAGATAATCTTCAGGAGAAATGTCATTATACTAGACCACCACTACATGAATGCATTGACTTATCCAATCTACTGCACTGTGGGTAAGGCTAGAGAACTTAAGAAAGTTTGACTACACCCTCCTTTGAGAAAGTTGGTCCTATGCAATAATGGTTTCCTTCTTGTTGGTTAAGGTAATCCTTGTGCCATCCTTGCAGACACAACACACATTGCACATAAAACAATCTATATGAGAATTGACTGTAGATAAGAAGTTCATACCCAAGACGACACCGTAAGGCTTTGGCACCACTAATATTATATCCCTACAAAAACTCTCACCTCCTTGAGAAAGATATCACTTCTGACACAAATGAAGAATCATTGGATCCCCACCCGTATGAGTTTCTCTCTGTAAGGATAAAGCTAATATCCCCACTAAAATTTCCACGCTAAGAAAGAGAGTTGTGGAATGTAAAAATTGACTGGAACCTGTTTCTATAAGAACTGCAATGAGGGTGGATAATACATAGATCATACCTCGAATTAACTCTAGAGCATTGTGGTAATAAGCCTCCATAGCATAAAGCTGAGCTCGCCAATGTATGGTTGCTCCCTATGGTTGGGGTGGACCACTGTGAGGTGCTGGAGGTAGTACCTTAAACCATTACCCAACACATGCTGCTCAGCCTTCTCCCCTCTCATGAACGACACCCTGCTTCCCTCCTCGCTCAAACTTGTCCCTCTATCTTAGAGATCCCTCGACCGTCTGCTGATCATATATACAGTGGTTCGGGCTATCACAAGGCATGTCTCCCTACCCACCACACATGTAGCATACCCTACTCCTCTAAATGCTTGATCCCTAGAGAAACACTCACCCAATACATATGTTGAGTTAAGCGTCCTTGTAAGTCTCATTAGAGAATACCATAAAAACCTTCTCATACCAATCCTTAGAAACCTGGGGATCTATATATCCATTGAACCTTGGTGGTCTACGTCTCTAAAACTCATGCTAGTAACTATGTCTACAAACTTCCTCTTTTGGTATTGTCAGTAGTATAAGTTGTCCAATGGGTGGTGGAAGAACTGATTCACCACTCGATTGGGCCATCTCTAGAACTAGTCCCTGAACGGACGCATTGTCACTAGGTGGGTTGTATTCTCGAAAATGTGTTGGATGGCTAGCTACCTGTCTGCATGGAGGCATCCAGAAATTGATTAATATAATCCATAGTAAATATAATATTCTCATTGAGATAGATATTATACAACTTAACATAAAGTGACAATTTTTCAATTTGTTTTTTATGTACTAACCAAATAAAAAGAATTCGTGGTCTGGGTGTGTATACGTCAGTCACTGCCCCAACACAGGATTCCAAAAATTTGAAAGTCGGAATCACATCATTTAACAATGTTGCCCCAAAATAAAAACAACATAATCTGTGTCTCTTAAGCAGAACCTCCCTTTGATACCACTTTTTCATGACCTGTCCCCTGGGGACCATGTCGTGACATACTCTATGCCCACTTCCCGAAGTCCAGTGGTTGGTGACTAGAACTGCAGGTGTTATCCTAAAAGTGATAGGAATTTTCTTGAGAACGTATACGCACACCCAAACCCAACCACTTCCCAAAAAACTAATTGGGAAGACCCATTATTTTTAATCAAGTGTTGAGTACAAGTAAAACTGAAAACAAGTGGCCCTAAAAACAAACCCAACAAATGAAAACTAATAACTGATATGTAGAATAAAAAACTTTGAACAAGACAGCTATTGAGAATCCCACTTGAAGGTAAGAGTAGGGTAGCTGCTGGAATCTATGGGAGTACAACCTATCTGTGTGATCTCACTAGGCCCCACCTAGTCCAAGGCCCCCATGGCTACCATAAAAATGTTTGTCATCTGCACAAGACACAACACGTGTTGGCAATGCCCATGTAGGGGCTAGTAACACCATACTAATAAGGGTAATCCGGTCCACTGAGGAAAAATATCACAAAGATACCACAAAGAAAAGACACCAAGTAAGCACACAATATAATACCCTATAGTATGGATAGCTCACAATAGGTGCAATCTAAATAATAGGAAGATGGTTCATCACCTATAGTGATAAATGTTTCATACTATTGAGGGACTCATCCCTAATGAATAGTTTCTTGTCTTCTAGGCCACTAAGGATCCACGCAATTATTTCTCGACTATCGGGCCACTAAGGATCCACATGGATACTACTCATTTTCTGGGATATTAAAGATCCATAAGGATCATACTCATGATTCGGGCAACTATGGATCCAGACAGCTTCTGATCGTTACTCAGACCATGGGGGATGCACATGGTCGCTGCTCATCTATCAGGATAGTAAGGATCCACATGACTGATGCTCGATCCCCTGGGCATACCACCACTACCAAAAATTCTATCATGGAAATAACCCTATATATCTTGTCTTTATAATGTATCCAACATAATAGAAGATGCATCAAACAAAATCCCGATCTGTAATATATGGTCATTTTAGTGAAAAGGGCCTGTTGGATTAGAGTCTGATCCAACCCATCTATAAGCCAGACCCAACAAAAACACCTATAGAGTATCTAAGAAAGACTTTCCCTTTTCAGGGTTCATCATGCCACAAACATAATGTCAACAAAACACTAGGTGTGTGAATTATTGATGTTTTAGTGAAACTCGGGCCGGTTGGGTCGTGTTCCGGTCCGAACGAGGAAGGGAAACCCGATCTGACCCAATCCCGGGCCCCAACCCAAACAGAGTCTGATTCAGTATATTTATATCCTAGCTGGCCTGTTCTGCCCCTGAGTTTGGCCCGTTAAGAAGGTCTGTCCCACTGGGGCTAGCCTAGCCCAAGGGAGAGGCTTGCACCCTTCCTAATCTGATTGGGGCAGACAATATCATCTTTTTTGTTGTGACACGGCCGAACTCCATGTCTGGCTTCATGCTACCGCCCAAGTCGCTATGTGGCCACCTCTCCGCTATAGTCAAAAAACTGCAGCCTGGAGCTAATGCATCTGACCAAGATGGTCAGCCTAAACATCCTCACACGAACATATGCTGCATTATTCTAGCTCACCCAAGCGCCCTGGACCCGGTCCGCTTCTTAACGTAGTTCAGATTATTGTTGCATCTCCACGATGACATAACATGCCGATGGGTGCACTACCTCTATCCTTCTACAAGTGATGCCAGCACGAGCACGTCGTCAGTTCCTCCAACGGGACACCATAGTTTCTCTTGTGATTCGTTTCACAATTAGCTTGTACCTATGGGCCTCTTGGGTCAGTGCCATACCTTCCTTGTCCCTATATTATTATTTTCAGTAATTTGAGGATACGACTAAAAATAATGCATGTGAAGAGGGACCCTGACCTCATTTTTGTTGGCCCGCTCCCTCCATGATATAGGTTTAACGTAATGGATTGTCTTCAGATTTCAATTTTCCTACAATAAAAATTAATCTAGAATAGAAACCACAAGAATGTCACCCTCCCACAAAAACACATGATACATGTATTAACCTATTCAGGGGTTAATCTGCATTCATCATTAGGAAAATGAATGTGTAATTCATAAAACAAAAATGAAACACCTAATTCATTGATTTTCCTTGATGTAGAACTTCATCCTCGTGGATATAAGAGGTTGGTAGAATTCGTCGTTCATTGATGTAGGATGAAGTCGATGATGCCTTGTCAAAGTTTATCATTCTTTTTTCAGGAGGATATCTGTAAATGGTATTTAATAGAATCTTCATAGTTATATCCTCATTTAAATAACATGCCAAACAGTTAAATAGATAACACATAGTAGTCTTTCTGTTATGCTGTGACGTCGCGTTGTTACACTGTTTCATTTGTAAAATTTAATAGATGTTATACATCACTAAAATCATTGATATACTATGAGTTTATAAGTAATTAATGAGTCTCATTAATGCACCTCATCATCACCTCATCCCCAAGGCTCAACATCTCCATCTTCCACTAAAAGATGAAAAAAAAATTAAAATAACTTTTTATTTTATTTTATTAATTTTCTCAAATATTATGAAAATTTAATTTTATGTTCGGCCCATGCTAGCCAAAGTTAATTCTTTTCTAAGAGAACCCCAGTATTTTGTGTTGAACTATGCCACTGGATTTTGATCCATGCATTGGTTTTAATTTTAGAAAAACCCACTCCTATGATTACTGAACATTCAAAAAAAAGTTCAATATTCCATTTCGGGATCACCAGGCTTCAAGATCATGTTTCATCAGAGCATTTAGTCTTGAAATAATTTCATATAATTTAATAAAAATTACATAGAAATTCAAGGAAATTACAATATTGATGTATCTTATTTGAGATTAGTTATATTGATTTCTTTATATCATCAAAATTATTTCATAATGGTAATTCATCTCTTCAATAGTTAGATATTGAATTAGTACTCACATCCCACATTGATATGATTGTCAAATCTCAATACGATGATTCCCATCTGGTTAAATATTGTTAGATAGTACACATTGAATATTTAATTATTCTCCCTCTATTTTAATTTTATATCATTATAGGCATATATTATCTTTCCCAACTCAAATAACACATTTATTTCAAAGGAAGGAAAATTTATCATGGATTTTCCCAACAAATGTATTATCATTTATCTGTGTGATGATAATATAAAAATCTATTGGAATAAAATTCATTTTATAGGTCTTGATTCTAATTCAAGTGGGGTGTTTGAATAAGATGATTGAAGCTAATTAAATATTATAATAGATCAATACATTACCACACTGGGAAAACGAACACAATGGCTGATGATTTGAGTCAATAGGATCATGATAGAATAACTATGATGAAGATAATTAAGACCCAATATTTCTAGATTTGAAAAATATGGATACTTAAATCATTAAGTAAGGGGAATATATATTATTTCTAATATTATTTTTCAAATATACATCAATGTGAAAATAAAAGATGTAAATTATTATGTTTTTGAATTGAAGAAGACGATAAAAATTGTTCTTGTGTTTAACCTTGATTATGAATTAAGGGTATGGCTCAATAACTATGTATGTCTTATTTCATTAAAATATTTTATAAAGTGTTTAGAGGAGTCTCAAAATTAATCATTCACTTTTCATCCTAGGATTATAATGATATAAATAAATCTAAAACATTACTTCTAGTCAGATGATATGAAGAGAGATAATGTAGAGTCTGTATATTATTTCTTGGTTTATATGGAAGTTTTGGCTAAGATAGAGAATTCAAAGAGTATTTTATAACTATTACACAAGGTAAAATCGAAATGGGTTCCATCACTATAAATTTTTTCATCAGATCCCCCTAAACATATAAAGGGTCTTAATACTACTTGTGTTACTGTGGAACACCTTACAAATTAAGCACAATTACTTTGTTTTAGAGAATATTTATTTCTAAATTATCATTGTAATATAGATATTTATAATTTTTTAATGCTGCACAGCATACCACATTCTATTATATCTGGTCAAGATACGATGTTTACCACAATGTTTTAGAAAATTATTCAAAGGAATATGGAAATAGGGTTATGATTTATTATGAAATATCATCCTCAAACTAGAGGTAATGGTATGAAAACAATTCACACCAAAACGATTGTTATAAAATATTTTTTTATGGATTTAAATTGTCTCTAAAATCAACATATTAAACTATACTAATATTATTAAAAAAAATTCTACCGATCAAGTATTCATATGGATCCTAACGAATCACTCTATAGAATAAAGTGTAGAACTCCAATGTTATAGAATAATATTACATAAATAAATCTATCAAGTCATATGATTAATTAATAAATGGAGGAGTAGGTTAGATATATTCAACATCCCATATGGGTAGGAAAAAGTCAACCATAAAGTTATACTATAAATCATACATGAGATTTGGAGTTCAGAGTTGAGGAAAAGGTTTTATTGTGAATTTATCCATGAAAAATGTTATGAAATTTGGGGATAAATGAAAAAATATCCCCTAGTATATTATCCCATTTGAGATTATTGATCGAGTTAGGATAGTAACTTATCACTCACCTATTTCACCAAACCTCTCCCATGTATACAATGTGTTCCCTGTATCTCTTATGAGGATGTATATACCTAACTCTTCACAAGTATGTAACATAAAGTTAACATAATATTATATGGATATCTATTATTAAGAACAAAAAATAAATGTTTTTGGATCGAAGAGGTAAATATTTATGAAAAATTACCACTGACCTTGTTAATGGTTTTGTGGTGAAAACACTAATTTTAGAAAGCTTCATGGGAACATGGGAAAATGATGAGGTAAAAGTTTCATATTTTTGTTATATGAGTAATGGAATTTTATGTGTAAAATTCACTTTTAGGGGACATAATGTGACATTATATATCTTTATGAAATAATTTCTTTTTAATAAATTTAATTTTTTCGTTAGCTATCATTACATTGATGATTGAGTTTTAACAAATTGTAATACAGTATTCCATGATAACCTATATATTAAATTGTTGGGTATTAATAAGAAAAATAAATTATGAAAATTATATGGTTTACACATATATAAAAATAAATTTATTGGTTATAAATTGATTATAATTATAAATAAGAAATTTTTTTAAGTAAAATAAATAATTTTCAAAAAAATAATTTTCAGTGCAAAAAGTGTATTTATGTTAATAAATATAATTATTCACTACGGGTTAATGATTTTAATGATATTAAGACATATTATATATTCTTGAATATTTTATATTATTCCCTTAATATTTTTCTTCGAATAAGATAAAAATAAATCATTTTTTATTCTTTAAACTACATTTTTTTGAAAGTCAGTTTCGTCTCTTCTTGAACACATATTTTTAAAAGAAAAATATTTAAATTTTTTTGAAATTTATTGGAAAAACATATCTTTAATTTTAAGATAAAATGTATAACGTTTTCATATATTTAATCTTAATAGTTTCTTAAAAGATTAAATTTATGTTGAATAATGAAAATGAAAATTTTTATTGAAGTTTTCCTTTTCTTTTAAATCATTTAAGAAATAATTTTTTACATTGTTTTAAAAATTAAGATCAGTTAAATTATAATATTATTTTTAAAACTAATTTTATTATAATCAATTTAATGTTGACTTTCTATATAAAAATGTAATATTTTTTTGTAAATATTTTCATTGGAATCATGATTTTTCATCGCATATGAATTTTTTATTTTAAATTAAATTATTCATATTATATTAATTTAATTTGGTAAAATAGATTTCATATTTTGAATCAGAATAAATAATATTAGTTAATAAGTGCAAATTAATTTTTTACCAAAATGAATAGTAAAAATAGAAAATATTAATTACCGTAGTAAACGTTAAAATTAGATTATCTAGGAGAGTTAAACTGAAAGAGACGTATATGATATCCTATTAGACACCCCAAAATCCGATTTTATTTCCATATTTAGAACTTATATTTTCCCACAATAGAATATATGGATATATGGGAGTATTATTCTTGGTGACGACTTTCTATTTTTTTATTCTTTTATGAAATGTTTTAGTGGGTTCCCTCCCCTACTTATAAAAGAAAACATCCTCTCATATCATCTCTACACTTAAATGAACTTTTGTATCAGTTACAAGGTTCCAAAAAACCATTAATAAAACTATCCCAATTTCTTAAATTCTATTTGTCAGCCATAATAAAATTCTATGAAGGATTTAGGTATAAACCTATAGTTTTTCTTCATAGAATATGACTGGTTATTAACCATGCATTATTATTTTATTTACTATTCAACCACATTAAAATAATCTCTAAATATTTTGAACAAATAAAATAATATAACAAATATATTAAGATGTAATGTTTTTAATTCAGTAACGTATCTCCATATCCTCTTCCATCAAATGGTGTCCAGAACCATTATTTCTATGTACGATAGACTATCACCTTACGAGCCGATGTATTTAGTTTTATATCACCACCTATCCCTTATAGTTATAGTGATGGATTTAGTGTATATATATGATATTTATGAAATAACTCCACTTCAAGAATTATAATATTAAATCATACATCAGAATTTATAATTCTCTAAAAAAACATCACTTATGCAAATGTGTGGAATACCACTTCCATGAAGTGATGCATTATGTTTTCATTTTAAATTTACATGTATGGTTATAAGGTTATATTTAATGAAAATATATATATATATATATATGGTTTTTTAATTTGAAATTAATATATTTCATGATTTTGTTTCATCCATCCAAGAAAATGGAAACTCTGTTAATTCATGATTACATGGAGAAAGAGGATTTATGTAAGTCATATATGGTGTTAAATTAATGATTGTGGTTATCAAATATATTCATAATAAAAATATATTTTTATACAGGAGGTTTGGACATATATGGATGAAATTAAACTTGAGGTAGGATATTTTCATCTCACTTTTTTCCCATTAGATACATTCCATATTTGTCGGTTATTTATTTAATATAATAAATATACTTAAATTGAATTCATTTAATGATTATTATTATAAATGTTATAGAGATTCATATATGAATATACAGATTTTAATTTCCTAGGAATTATAATTCATAGTTTACAAATGTTGTGAGGATTTTATGTTAAATTTTTTTTTTATCAGAATTGTTAATGATCAGGTTTAATATAATAAAATCATATTATATATGTCTTAACACTCTGGTTAATTTTATTATAATCGAGTTATATATTTAGAATAAATGTTTCCATTATGTTTTCCCCTCTTTAAGTACTCAGTATATTGTAAATCATTTATAAGGAGAACATAATTTATTTCTCTATTAGATTCAAAATGCTTTATGTTATATTTATATGTTTTTTAAAAATGTTTTATGTATTGTTTTAATACTCTATAATTATTTTTAATGTAATTTTTAACCATGTATAAATTTTAAATTTTTTTAAAAGGAATAATATTTTCATTTTTGAATGATGTAGTTTTGGATTTTTTTACCTTTGCAGTAAAAGGAATTTGTTTTTTAACATACACTGTAAGAATAGAAATTTCCACCATTATCACCCCCACTGTGTTAACGAATACTTCAAAAGGATACATTGTTTTTTAAAATATTTTTTTAATTAATATTACAGAAATTTTTATATTTTTTTATAAATTATTTTATAATGAAATGGTAATTATTCACTGGAAATGTTAGTTGTGAAATTTCAAATTTATTTTCATATGTGATGGATTCCATTGATATCATTTAATATTTACTAGAAATATTGTCCACGATACAATTTTTTTGGATAATTGGATGATATATTACTGATAAAAAATATTTTTATGAAACCAATTCATTTTTTGGATGTTATTATTTGTTCAATTGATAAATTTTTATGGAACCCAATTTATTCTACTTGATTTAACATGATGAAATATTTATAAAACCCACTTATTGTTTCATTTTTAGGATATAATTATTGTTTAATGATGTGGAACTACAGATCTATACGATTTTTAACATTTTATTGTTGTCCCAAAATTATATAGCTCTATTATTAATTGTATAATGATAGATATATCATGATACAAATAATACTATAATGGAGAATGAACCCAGTTCAGTAAGAGACACTTTACATTATGATAATATTGGGATGAAATCAGATTACTAAAATGGATTTGATAGTGATACCAAATCTATTACTATTATAAAATAAATGATACTTGAATATCAAAAAAATTATTTTCATTTCCTATGTGTATTCCAATCATTCATGTATTATATATATATTAAACACTCATAGACCCAGTTCTTTGATTTCATTATGATTCATGTCATATGTAATGAAAATATTGATTCCAAGACATAAGATTATGATCTTTTATAGGTAAGGTACTATTTTCAAATGAAATAATCATGTTATTATAACATTTTTATAAAGTTAAGTCTTAGTGGTCATAGATATCTCCCTTTTTATGTTTACTAAGCATCATAGATCTTCCTTTATAATGTTTCAGTTTCCAAGATTATGAATAATGATATTATCTATAATATGTCTAATAAGGATTTTAGGTATGAAGAACATAGTCGGAGATGATTTAGTTAACTTTTGAAGTAGATGTTTATTTGTCCATGTTTCTAATGACACTAAACCATTACAGTCAGCAACAGTTTTTTTTACAAAATGAAATGAATATTAGTATGTCAAGATGTGATATCAATTTATGGAAGTATGATTCTATACAGGTTGTATTAGAGTAATGTTTTAGTTATCCATTGAAATCATGTATTAACAATGTTTAGTGAGATCCTTTATGATAATCCTATATATCAGAGATTTTCTTATGGTATGGTAAAAAATGGTTTGTGGTTTTCCATGAAAAACATCAATTTTTTTATACTACAAGGTGATGTGTGTTTTTTTATGGATGAATCTAAATGTAATAACCCCAAAAATAGATGGATGGGTATATCTCATAGATCATTCTAGTGCATGGTATGTGTCCCCTTACTATTCAAATGATTTCATATTTTGTGGGTTATTCTTATGGTTCTTCACATTTTCGTTACCAACTATCATAAATTATTTGAATAGATAACTATCACCAATTACCAAAGTAAAATAAAATGATTCATATGTAAAAAATTAGGATTCCTTTTTTAAACATCCCAGAAATGATTTATTAGTATAATAAATGATTCATGATGTTCATAACAATCAATTTCATTTAAAAAATATTGAGGAAAGCCAAAATGAGGATGTGGTGGTGAAAGGTTTTCTCAAAGATTGAAGTATATTATTTTATATTTGTTATATGAATTATTTCATATCATGATATGTATTTAAGAAGGATAATTCGTATATTTAATAGTTATTTTTTTAATTATTTGTTAATATACATATTGTTATGATGACAAAATGTCTTGTTTGTGATTCTTCTTCATATGATGTTTCTTCGAATGTGATTTTCGTAAATCTCATTTTTCAACCATTGGTTGAATTTTATGTTATATAAGGAATATATTTTCTTTCTATACATAAGTCCAACATTAATTTTAAAGGAAGGGATTCCGATGTTGATTTTCTAAACCATATTATGATCGCTAACCACTATGATGATAAAGATGAAATTCCAATGGAAATCACATCCATTGTATGGGTATTTGTTCCTATTCAACAAGGCTATTTATCATAGATGCTTAGAGATAATTAATAACATTTACATCTTAATACATTAATAATAACGGTAAAGTAATAATGGTGGCTAGTGGTTTGAGTCTGAAGGATCATGCTAGATTATCAATAATGAGGGTAAAAAAGATAAAATATTTCAAGATTTAATAAGGATGGATCATTAAATCTTAGAAGATTGGAAAATCTTATATTTCTAAAATATGTGTTAAATTATATATCCATGTGATGATTAAAAAGTTAAAAAAATAAGTTGTAGAGTTGGAAAATAATATAAGAAATTTTCATATGTTTATCCTTGATTTTTATGTAATGATAAGGCTCATGAACAATTTATGTGTTGGGTCCATACCAGATTTAACAAATATTTTTACCGAAGATAATAGTTCTTCATTATCTATTAATCATGGTAATATAAGGATTTATATAAATTTTAAATATTATTTCCAGAAGGATGATATGAAGAGAGGTATATTAGAGTTTGTATCTTTGTGCTTTGTATGTTGGAATGTTAAGGTTAAGAGTCAAAATTCTAAGGTGAAGTTACAACCATTTCCTATAATAGAATATAAACTGGATCCTTATGATACCCTATATGAAAATATGTTTTATAATCCAAAATTCTAGAATAATGATATTGGTACATAAGATGACTAAATATATCATACAATGAGTTAGAGCGATTGGGTATCACATTAGGGCATTATAATGTCGGATGAAAAGTTATACAGACAATCATCAACGAGATCAAAAGGTTAAAGTTGGTGAATATTTTTTTGTGAATTTTTCTCTGGAGGAATGTTATTGGATTTGGGAAGAAAGAAAATCAGATCCATTTTTCTATTGGCACCATTAATATTCTTGATCGGGTAGGGAGGGTTTCTTGCTACTTCTCAGTGTCATCGAACTTCTCTCTTGTCCACAATGTGTTCCATGTCTCTATTATGAGGATATATTTAATTGAGACTCATAAAGTAAAAAACATGGTATTCATACTATAGGATAAATATCTTACATTAGAGTAAGAACTAGTGGATATTCTAGATAATATATACAAAGTGCTTCAAAATAATATCCCTAACTATGGAATTTTTTTGTGGTGAAATTACTAATTAGAGGTTGTTTATTGAAAAACATATTATACAATGAGGTATAAGTATTATTATTTGTTTGAATCAGAGTAATTTATTTTTTGGTTAGAAATTATTTTAAATATGGGGTATAATCTAAAACCCCATATATTTATGTGATTTTTTTTTTAAAAAAATAAATTTTTTTGATAGCTTGTCTTAGACATAATGTTGCATTTTAATGAACCATATAACAATATACTATTATAACCTACCCATAAAATTGTTTGATATTTAGAAGAAGAACTAAGTTATAAAATTTCTATTGTTCACACATGTATAAAATAGAATCATTGGTTATAAATTGATTATAAAAAAATCATAAAATAAAAATCATAAAATAAAATAAATATTATTTATGGTAATACTATTTTTACATGAATAAAGTGAATTTTAGTTAAAAAACTAAATTTTTCACTATTGGGGAATTATTTTTAAGAAATGTATATATTATATGTTCAATCAAATGTTTTATTCTTCATATAAAATTATTTCTTAGAATGAGTTAAGAAATATTATCTATTATTAGGCTTAAAAACTATATTTTATAAAAATATATTTCATCCCAATTTGCAACATTTTTCAAAAAATAATATTCACAAATTGATGATAATTTATTGGTATAAATAATATTCACATTGATGTTTATCTTTTTAGACATAAGATAATTTTAATTTTTGATAATTGTCTGAAAATATTAATTTTTTGATGAATTGATAAAAATAATAAATTTTCATAGAAATTTCCTTTTCATTTAAAGAATGTATAAATATAAAAAATTTATAATTATTTTTAAAGAATAATTAGTAAAAAAATATTTTTAATTATATTTTATGTCATTTTAATCAGATTAATCTTAAATTTTTTATCGAATCATTTATAGTATTGAAAATTGTCTCTTTTCAAAATCATTTTTCATTATGTATGTAGTATTAGTTTTATTTTAAAATTATAAACTAATATGAATTTAATATCTTAAAAGTTATTGAATATTTTAAATTATAATAATTAAAATTATATAATAGTTGGAAATTTATTTTATTTATAATGAATCATAAAAACAATAAACATTAATTAAAGTGTTTGATGTCAAATTAGGGTTACGTGAGGGGGTGGGTGAACCCAAAAGATAAGGGTATTATTTAAAAATACTATTATGTAAATGTCACTTTATATAAATATTTATTCCTTATATTATACTTAAATTGAATTTATTTCCATTTGGTTGTATTTTTTTGGGTAATGACATTAACAATTTGGACCCTTTTAAGAATTTTACAGGTGGGTTCCCTCCACCACTTATTTAAGGATACCCACTCTCTTCATGGATCCAAACATATAGATCCTTTTATCTTCCAAAAAAGACCCATAGAAATATTTAATTCCATAACAATGACCTATATTCTGTTTTTTGATCATAAAACAATCATAGAAATGCTTTCAACGTAAACCTAAAGAGGTTCTTCGAAGAAGCGGTATAGTTCGTAACAAACCATTTTAATTTTATTTGTTATTACAAAACAAGAAAATATTTTTTACATATAATTAAATAATAATAAAAGTATATTAAATATATAATTTTTTATTATTTAAATAGAATACTTGTATCTATATGATCCTCCCACATATAGAAACAAAAAATGTCGAATGTGTGTACGAAAGGCCACAATATTACGAATAGATGTAATTTGTTTTCCACCATAGCCTCTCATTTATGGATATAATGATGTATTAAAAGTATATTTGACATAATTATTACATAAATATACTTATTGAATTATAATATCATGTATACCTTTATACATTATAATTTGTAGAAAAATAATAATATCGCTCATGTGTACTTGTGGACTATATCTTTCATGAATCAATATGAAACATTTTCCATTTTACATTAAAATGTATGATAATAATGATATTTTTAATTAATTAATATGAAAAAATTACTCTATAAATAGAAGTTATCATAAAACATTTATTTGATTAATATTTTGAAAAAATGGAAACAATGTTCATTTTATTTACAACTTATTGTCTCCCTGAACTATGTAATCTATTTTTCAATCTATAAGTATTATGGATTACACAAGATATGTACATAATTAATATATATGATATTTAAATTTATATTAATATTAATATTATATATATTATGTAACCCTAATAAATATTTAAGTACCAAAAAAAACATACATGAAAGAAATAATTTATTACTATAAATAGTGATTTTAAGAAAGAATTGTTGGTGATATAGGGATAAAATAATATAATTAAATAAAATATAGTATGAAATGTATAGTTTTTTTAATAAATTTTTTATTAACCTATACATACAATAAAGGAAGTTTTGACATGTTTGGAGGAAATTAGAGTAGAGTTAAGGGATTTTTGTCTCACTTTAATTTCCAACACGTGTTTCTTCTATGTGGTGGATATAATATACATAAATAATTTTTCTGATTATTTTTATGAATGGTATGGTTATATAAATATTAAATAATGTTTTATCACACATCAGTATTACAAATAAAATGATACCAAAGTGGTAAGGGTTTTATGATAAAATATAATTTTTTATCGAGATTGTTTAAGATTAATTTTCTAATGAATAAATCATATGATGTATCTATCATGAAACTAGTGCATTTTGTTATAATTTAGTAATTTCAAGATAAATAATTTTTTCTTATAATTTTACACTGTTTAAATATCCAATAGATCGAAACATCAATTTTAAATAAAATGAAAATATTTCTATATGCGGTTGAAAATCTGTTTTCTTCCATGACCTTGTTTTATATTATTTTTCAGTAATGTTATTATTAGTATCTAATGATTGTTTCAATTAATTTTTTTACGGAATTTAAAAAAATAGTTTAAAATTAATATGTTTTTATTTTTCTAAATGATCTACTATTTGTATTTTACCCATAAATGTGGAGGGAATATTTGTTTTAACATGAAAGACATGAACATAATTATCTATCATCATGTCTATCAAAAATTTTAAAGTATACCATAATAATTTACAAGGATAGTTTTTATAAAAATCACCATTATTATTTTTGATTTTTTCAGGTTTTTAAATAAAATATTAAATTTTTAAAAAAAAATATTTTCCCTAAGTAGTGTTCGTATTAATATATAAGTGGAATTATTCATATAAGATAAATTTATTTGATGTTAAATAGTGATTAATAGGAATGTTACCCAATTATTGGAAACATATTATTTTAAAGGATTTTATTAATATTATTATGAAAATATTTTCATGCAACCCATTCTTTCTACATGGGATAATATTTGATGAATTAATGAGATTTTTATAAAACCCATTTAATTTATATTATGTATACCATGAGAAAATGTTTATGAATAATTATTTTTCATGATGAATGAAATGAGGAAAACATTATGATCTTGTAGAACACATCAATATGATTCTGATTGTGGGATCGGTGGGCCTAGAATTATGTATCCCTCTAAATAGTTGGTTATATATGAATATATCATGATATAAATTGGAATGGAATAAGAAGTGAATCCAATTTATTAAGGGACTATATCTAGTATGAATGTATTGGGATAAAATAATTTGTACTGCAATAGATTGGGGAGTAAACCCAACCGGCTATGTTAGTATTGTAATTTACTCTTCAATACTAAGAAATGATTTTTTGGATTATGTGCCATCCACAAAATACATGTGTTATGAAAATATTATTCTCTTATCCATCGTGTTCTTTGATTAATTTGTTATCAATGTCTTATGAACTACCAATAATGATTAATTTAATCTAGATTATGTTATATGATATAAGGATTTTTTTTCAAATTTTATAATCATATTATTTTAAACTTATTCAAATGTTATATTTATGTTTCCATCGATATCTCCCTTTTTTACCATCACTATGTATCAGAGCTCAACATATCTAATGTTTCCTTTTAAAAGGTTATGAGGAATGGTATTATGTACGATATTTATAATAATTATTCCAGTTATGAGGAGTATGTTAGTAGATCATGTAGATTACATGTGAAACTATTTCTTATGTGTCATTGTTTCTAAAGAAACTAAACCTTCACGATCAAAATGTCTGTTTTTGTAACATTTAATGTATATTAATATTTTTTGATGTAATATATTTGTATGAAAGGATTCAATCACAATAGTAGTGGTTTACCTATTATCTAGTTTACATAATTATTAGATCAGTTAGTGGAGGCCAAAATGATATTCCATTTATGTGGTGACTAGATTGGTTGGTGCTGGGAAAAATACTATCTTGTTTGAAAGGTGATTACATAGGTCCATAGAGGATGAACATGTACTCTATAGTGTGTCTTATATTTTAGTTATTATAGGTATACCTAGTGTCCAGATTAGAATGAGTATGTAATTGTTATTAAAGATCAACCTATTATCCATCACAGGTTACTATATAGTGGGAATATGAGTATGTATCCCACATTCTTGAGATATATTAATAGTCCACGAAGGCATTTATAGAAATTGGTATATTAGTAGACTAGGTTGATTTTTAGTACTCAATGATAGGATGGGTGTTTTATTAATGATCTTTTTGGTTGGTATATCATAGTGATAATTTTATAATATATCCATGATTTATATAGGGGTACTGTTAGACATAGAATACCTTGAATGTTTTTTACACCTTAGATGTGAATCATGGTGGGTATGAAAACATCATGACCGAGGATTCATGTAAAGTAAAAGGTTTTATAGTGGGTGGTAGATCTCAGTTCAATAGTTTAGATTAGTAAGCATGATTGAGTGTATCCACAGACCACGATTTTGTAAATATATCTATTATTTCTTTCGTTATTGGGACAATGTTTTATATGCTCATATCATCCTAAGATCTTATTGGATTATGTATGACTACCAAAATTACAATGTGTTGACATTTTTTATATCACATGATGTTCTAATTCGACTGTGTTATTAGTATAATGTCTATAATTCAATTTTAAATCTGCGATTATGTATTATCCTTATTTCAATAATATTTTTGGATACTTGATATAGAGTATATATTTACAATTATATGAATAGAACCTCATAACTATTCAAAAACATATGAAATAAATGTTGGAAAACTTGAGGTTATGTAGTGATCCAAATTGGGTAGTATGAATGGGAACATGGATAATGATTATCATTAATGTAGGTATTAATTTTTTTTAATAATAGTACTCATTAATCAAGGCAAGTAATAATGTTAATGAATTATTTTTAATTATTGATGAACTAGGGGGAGATAACATGATAAAAAATGTGTGGGTTTTTGTTTCATGAAAGATTGAATTATGTAAAACATTTTTTAAAAATTTCTTATTAAGAATGTTTCTAAATATTTTAAATTCTTTATATGTTTTGGGATAGATCAAACAAAGGAATAGATGAGAGAAATTTAGGTATATAAAACCTATTATTTTGTTACCACCCCTACCAATAGATATATATAAAAATGATGATATCACATTTCATGATCAATGAAAAGAAAAAGTGAATTTTTTCATCAATGAGGGATCATCATAGATATTTTAGATGATAACAGAATCATTATTTAGTCATATGTCAATGGAGATTAAGACTATACATTATAGATACGTTTTAGTCAACAACATTATGTTTTTTCAATAACATTGGTTAAGATATTCTAATATTATAATTTTTATAATTATTTATTAAATATAGAGAATGAACAGGAGACCTTATGAAAGACTTGTATTGGATCAAAAAATAAGTATTTAGGCAAGGATATTAAATAATTTTATTAAATAATGATTGTTAATATATGACATATTATGTATGGTAAACATATATATTACAATTTACAAGAATATTATATAACTCTTATGTGGAATATATGTCCTATTTATAGAAAAAAGTGAGTTTTTAATATGTTGTTTATGATAATAGATTGCTGAATTTATTATATGGGTTGGTTTATTGATCCATATTTTTTAATAATATGATGTTATAAGGAAGAAATATGTTCATGAAACAAGATATAGATGAGAATGATACTAATTTAAATGTATGTGTATTAGAAATGATTTTTTTAACATGAATTTGTTTCGAAAAAAATATCATGGGACTCTTGTTTTTAAAACTGTTTCTAGAAATATTTTGTTTTATAATAATTTCATTGTAATTGAATATTTTTTATTTCTATAAAATTTGACTATGAAATAAAATAACATGTTATTAAATAATAATTAAATTTATATATAATTTAAAATCCAATTTTTTCTGTTTCATAACTCTTATGATCTATAAAAATTTAACTTACTTATGGTAATATGATTTATTTTCTTCTTCTTTAGGAATTGAAGAAAAGCCTCAAGGATGTGAGTTTGTCTTGTGGATGTATTTCTTAATATAGATGATATTCAAAAAATATTTAGTTAATTATTATAATAAATTCTTTTTCAGAGAATATGATAGGATCAAGAGTAGTTGAATGTGATTGATCAAGCCTTAGATATATCATAAAAAACTAGTCTTACATTCAGATATGATGATATAGTGCAAAATGTTAGAGATCAGTTAGAAAATATAAACTAAAACATGAATTTATAATGTCTAACTAGGATTTGATGGTAAATTTTATGATATGCATGATCTAGGGAAAATATCATAAGAAGTTGTATATGGTTGTGGAATAAAAGAAAAAACATGATCTAATATTAATTACATTCTATATAATTATTAGTTATTTTTTTCATACATGGATACTTAAATAGTAGAATGATTCTTTATTTATATAATTCAATCAATGAAACATTATTGTATTTTTGTAAATTTTACATTTTTTAGATATGTTTCATTTTACACACGAGCATCTAAAATTTGATAGTATCATGTATCGATGGTTCGAGAGGATTTTTCAACAAATGATATACCTGAAGAAAATTCCTTGAAATATAACTACCTATATTTTAGTAATGAATATAGTGTAACTGGGGGAGTAAACAAAATCACTTCATTAAACTTATTCCTTTCTTCCTCGGTCAAATGGTGTAATTATTTCTCAATTTGATGAATTGAAGTTGAATAACATCATGTAGGGCACTAGTTTGTGACAATTATGTGATGAAAGATAACAATCAGGAGTAGTAAATTCTTTTGTAACCAATATGGTTGTATAACATACTTTACGGGGCTTTTCAAAAAAGAATTAGGTTATCTAACCCTGGAATAGGGATTATAAATTTACTGACTATTTTTTTACCTCTCTTGAGAAATCATGATAGAGGTGAATCATATGTGATTGTAGGATGTAACCCTAGGTAGGCTCTATGTCAAAATAATATTGAAAAAATTAATTATAGAGTACAAAATGATAAAATTTTATGTATTTTCTATAATAATATAGGGTACCTTGCATATTTTTTCAACTAAAATTTATAGTTTCTTATTTGAGTGCCTTACATTCCTTCATATCTAAAGAAGTTATACATCTGTTATACTTTTATGTTGAGTTATTGTTGTATTATCTAAATATAGGGTCAATTATTTGAGAAAATATTGAAATTTAATTTGAGATAACATATTATTCCACTATAATAGTGGGTTCGGAAGTGTCATGTTACTTTCATTACATAAGAATAAATATTTTTAACTTATCATTGGAATGTACTAGTAGGTAAATTTTTGAGTTTTTATCATATTATATTATTGTACAGTCTCTTCTAAATTACCATATAAGAGAATCCACGTAATATGGGGAGTGTTAGTCATCTATATAGGTTATAAATGACATGTATTTTGAGAACATAAATATTTAATGTGTCATCGTGATGGATAAGTTCAAATATCATTAGAATGGTACATTTGAATCTAGTTTCTAGTAGAAGTAGATCAACACATTGATGTGTTTTTAGGGTCTTATTTTAACTAAAACTACAGAGGTATGGAAGATTACTTATCATCTTATTTACTATATAAGGTATAATATCTATAAATTTATATCATATGTTGTTATTATATCTATATGATTTTATTATTAATTTTTTTTATATAGGATGAATTAAATTAAATAAATTTACTATTTCCTCTAGAGAGACACTGGTTTTTTATTATATGATGTATTATGATATCTTGTCTTTAAATATAATATACTAATTGTTGAACCATTAGATTAATTACAATAAATATCTCTTTCATAAATTAATTTTATTTTTGACAAATAAAACATATCAATTTGGTTTTCAAATTTTGAACTAGGATTTGGATATAACGATTTATGGTTTAAGGAAGAAGATATCTTGATGTAGACTATCATGAAAATTTATAAAAAATTGGTAATTATATTTTATATATATAATGTTTTTATAGTAAAATTTCATTGATGGATCACATCATCCAAAAATATCTTTCTATATCTATTATTGTATTTATAGATGATATTGAAGTATGCATTTGTTTAATAGAATAATAATGATTTTATATGTGAATCATTACTATGAAATTGTTTGTATTTTGGTTCATTTCTATGATTTCAAAAATCAAGTTACATATCCATCTTGTGAATTTAATGGAGAATGTCTTTTGTTTGATAGGTATTTCAGTTAGCCATGATATTGTTAAATTTTAGATATCATATAGATAGATCATAAATTCTATTGAGATATCAATCCTTGGTATGTATGTTGGATACTATATATTCTTTTTTAAAATAAACTAAAACTATAATCTTCAATAGAAATATTTACATGTAAGGTGAGGATATCTTAGTGACAGAGGATGTACTAGGGGTATTTTGATTAATTAAATAGAAGGATGAATACAACTAGAGTGATGATGTTATTTGAACATGTTAATGAATATTAGATTTAATATGATGTGTGAGAAATTAGTTTAAGATATGTTATTAAGAAATGGGATAATGTGGTTGTATATGGATCAATATATTTATAAGTACATTAAAATATTTATCCCACTCAAAACTAGAGTTGTTTATTTTTCTTAAAGCTATGATATGTTGGAGTCATTAAACATTTATAGAAAGGTTTATATTATATTTAGACCATACATATCAATAATATATTTCCCCAAATGGGATAAAAGAGTAGACACTATATATTGGTATATTATCTTCAAAAATTTCACATTACATATTATTATTTAAATGGGAAGGGACGTATTGTTGCAGATTCATAGAGTACCAAAACCAAAGTAGTGAAAGAGGTGTAAAGATAGAAGAAAAAAATTAGTAGGATGTTATATTTAAATTTTGAGGCTAGGAATGATGTATTAAAAAAGTAATTTATCTCCCTTACCAGAATCTCTCTATGAGATGTAACTTTAAAAGTTCACTGCATGGTCTCATGGGAAACTTCACAAATTCTAGAGTATGTGAACTAGTATTGAGGGCATATAAAGGTGTCATATAGAGGACATAGACCTTGTATCAATTTGTACAATCGAATAAGAAATTAAGTAAATTTAATCCAAAAAAGATAAAATGAATGATGATTTAGATATAATATAAATGAAGAAATAATAATTTAAAATTGAAAATTTCAAAACAACCCTTCTATATACAAAAATGTTGACCACCATTAGCCCGGTCACATTTACATATAAGTTTTTATAAAATAATTTTTTTTGATACATGAAATCTTAATGAAACATATATCCCCGATCTCAGAATATCATCTGAGTTTTTCCTCTCGATCATCCAATGCCATTACATGACATGTTCCCACAACAGCCCTGTGAGAGTTTCCCGTGTACCAATGTGTAATATAGGACCATGTATGGTGTGGGTACATTACATAGTTGGGATACACTAATGTGGTCTTATACTAACTACTATACACCATGATAATAGAATCTAACATGGTCAACTAAAATAGGTAAATAGAATATCGAATAATAACGTGATAAATAAAAAACATCCAAAACATGATTTAAAATGATAATATAATTTCTTTTCTCATGTCACAGTAGTTAAATATCTACAGTATCACAACAACCTAGATGCATACATGAATAACCTAGTCCATGTACATATAACACTAGTGATCCTCAGGTCTGTGACCCTGATCCACCGTACTTACATTGGCCATCAATGGAGTGTCTCCTATGACGATTTCCACACAAGGGGACCTATTTACACTTATTATGGATCCCTTGATCACAATTCCATCATTTAGAGAACAGTTCCCTGCGATATCAAAAGGAGGGGATCATCCTCAATACCTTACTCCTCAACCAAATGTAGTACATGGTAATTTATGATGTCATGTTGATGATTGATTCCTAGGAGGTGGAGAACCTTGGAAATTCTATATGTATAAGCATGAAAAATTAATGGGAGACCCAGAAAATAAAAGGGAATAACCACTCTAGATCCCATGGTTAATATCCTAGGAATCCAATGTGTTGTTCGTCACAAAAAAAATCTTCTTTAGTGATTCCACTTGATATTATAAGGTTATACATTCTATGAAATGTGGGGATCAAAAATTCAAACACAAGAAGTATAAAATCTATGATCAAGGTTATATCAACACAATATAATTCATACATCCATTCGAATCATGGACATCATAGGATTTTCAAATGGTCTACATTTATTTCCATTCAAATCCTGATATTAGGGAATTTTCAATGGTTTCAATTTACTAGAAGAATAATTACAATCCTATGAATTATTTTATTACTAAATTCACTGTGTTCTGATGCTGGAACCTAGGAACATCCTATAATAATCCACTCTCGTATCATCCCTATAACTAGTTTCTATGCTTTCTAGTAATTTGAAATTAATATACTATGAGATTAGATCTAAACTATAACGAGCATCAAAATTTCTCATCCATTTCATCAATTGATTGTTAGGAATCATAAGAAATACGATATTTCTTAGATGCAAAAAATGATTCACAATAGTCTGGGGAAATAACATTTCATCATTCATTATCATAAATAATTAATTTACCAAAGTGTATATAAAAAACCCAATAATATATTCAACATTTCATCCTTATTGGTTTTACACATTCGTCCATGTTCTGGGATTCCACCTGTGACAATCCCTACACATCACCCATATAGGGTAGGTCTATCAAGGGACCCCCACATGGGTCCCTTGGGTAACAATACATTAGAGGAACCATCATGCAGGTCGTCTATCTCCACTATGTTCTTAGGAAGACAATTGATTTTATAAGTGTACTTTATCTAATGTTATCCCCACCAAGGTAGCATAACCTCACTGGCTATTATTGTTTCTTCACATCAGAAAAAAGTCATAGGGATATAACAAAATTCCTATTAGTCCTCAACATGTCACTTTGATGGTCTGCTTACCCACCCATTATTTATATCCTATGTTCTATCCACATGTGAAAATCATTCCTCTACTAAATTCTTATTCTAATCCATCTAGTAACAAGTTCCATTAAGTCTTGGAATCCATTTTCATCATAAGTGAGGCATAATATTTTTAATTATATAGTTAGATTAAACCATTATACACCCTATTTTGAATGAATACACAACATACGCATAAAAAATTCATAATTACTATAGGTAAAGTGCATTGACTTCCTTCCTAATTTATGAATGATTCTAATTTATTTATAATGGGTAAATATAGTTTTTAAGCCCCATCAAAGACCATATAGCCTTGCCCAAGATTGCACTATATTCCACATCCCTGGATCAATCCATCATATATCATGCTTTATAAATCAAATATTCATATTATTTAAATTTAATTAATTAATTCAATTTAAAAATTTCATATTTGGGATAAACTCAACTTATTATCATGTTACACATGAAAAACATTCATCCACACCACAAGGGTTTATATCCCACTATTAGTCCTATGAGATGTGATGTATCCTATAGAAAACACAAAATAAAATTTACGTTTAATTTAAAAAAGAAAGTAGTATCTTATGAAAATTAAAAATGATGAAATACCATACCATATAATTAAAAACTGAGTACAGATGGCCACTCATGACACCCAATTTCTAGAAAAATAATAATGCCAATAATTGATGTCTCATCTTATAATACATTTGTGGAATCGAAATAAAAACCTGACTATAGATGAATATACTTTAGAATCATGGAAGAGGAGATCAATGGATGCAACCAAAATTGAAGGCGCATCTTGAATCAATGATATGATCCACCAATAGAACCCTCTTGAAGGTAAAATAGGAGGAGATTCAAGGGGGGAGGGAGACCAACTCATGTTAGGGAAGCATAAGGGGGATGGGTGATTCCTATGATTAAAACATTGGAAAAATAGGTAAATTTACCATTTTTAACAAGTTCCATTGACTGTATTCACGGTTGGACAATTTGTTTACCAACCATGGAGATGGATCTACAACCCAAATATGCACATCATCTAGTTTGTTCATATGGTTGACCAAAACATGTTCAAATCATAAAAAATTATCAATACCCCTCAGAAACATCTTTATGGGTTATTTTATTGACCCAAATGGTTTTCACTTCACCATTACCTAATCGTACAAGATAAATACATTCTATATAATAACTACTCAGGAAGGCCTAGAGCAATTAGGTTCTGTGTAGATTCCATGAATTTTTTTCCCGAAACCTTGTTCCAATATGTATCCCTCTGTGATGATCAAACATATCCCAAATATCTCAAGCCACATTCCAATCCACATTTCCCATAAAATAACAACTCTTAAATAAATTATAACCCTTATAATTTCATTCTAAATCTCGGTTCAAAGATCAACACTACATGTAAATTTTAATATTAATATATCTTCAACAATTACAATCCCATAAATACCTATGATCATATAATATCTACACCACAAAACTTCTCAACCTATATAAGTTTTTTTGGTCATCCATTCGCATATATTGACCAATATTGTTCACCATTAATGAATCCACCATGTTATAGTTCATAAGCCAAAAATCCATGAACAAATAGTAATAAACATTTATGAAACACAGAGATGATTATTTTGCTATCTCATCCATGTCATTTTATTTCAAAATTTTTATACGATGGATCATCTACAATGTGGTTCCCCAAATATAGATCATACCTGAGACATTTGATTTTGATCCGTGGAGAACCCTACCATCTGAATCTGATATCCCAATTCAGAAACACAATGTTACAGCCCTATAATATTTCATGATTCCTCATGAGAAACTCAATACATTTCCTAATTCAATTTATCTGATCATATGTTGAATGAAATGTCATACCTCCTCCATCGATAAAATATAAACACTCAACTATGACTATTGAAACATTACCAACTTCATGTTCATGATGTATTTAACAAAAAATTAATTTAGTTATCATCCAAGAATGATGCACTATTCCTGTACCTTTTTACAATATTTTCTCATGGTTGGAATATCTATTCCCATTAGCTATTTCATCACATACTATGAGAACTGACACTCCACTGACCTGACCACAATTGAGTCACCTAAAACCCATCCTGATCCTTGTGTATATCCTTAAAATCAACCAAATAAAATATATGAATTTTTACCTATAATTTAATGAGTAATATAGTTGTACCACATTTTATTTATCCACTAACATCAAAATTTTAAAGTGATCATCAAATGAATGATCCCATAATCCTTCACATGTTTATTACATGGGACAAATGTTCCACTACTATAATCGTAATCCCCATCATAGGTGTGCCTTTTTTAGGATACCAAATCCTAATCAATATTAAAAATGATGTTCACTCCCTAAAATGTCCATGGATAACTACACACCATATGGACTACCTTATGACACTCATTGAGTATACATCAATAGTTTCCATTATCAATTCATGTTTCTACTCTCAAGACACACTAATCCATTCGAGGAAATACTTATTAGAGATTAATAACCAGATCAAACATTCCAATGAACTCAATCCATATATGAGGTATCATATACCCTGGATGGACATTTTCCATTTTCATTAATCAGTTATGAAACATGGCCTAAAAACATATAATTTATTACATCATTCATTGGCATGCAACCAACCACTCATCCAAATACTATTTCAACTACACCACACACAACTAAAAAATTTCATCATTACCTAATCCATAACAGTAGGTGAATAATCATTTACCACGCGACCACATCACCTAAAATCATTCTCCAATGAGGGACACCACATTAACTAAATTTCCATCTTTTACCATCCATTATATCATCATTGTCTCCAAATATGTTTACACTATTTAGAAATATCCCACAATTTGATAATTTAAAAAAAATCCCAATGAACTCAATATTTCACCAAAAACATTAAGCCCAATCATCCATATGATATTATCCTCCAAATACTTCCTCGATGCTAAATAACTAACATTTGATATAAACTTCATTACATTGATCAAATTACATAGGGAACCAACCTATGATTCCATTTCTATGGGAACAAAAAATAGGGATAACCACTCTCATGGGGTTCCCTTAATCAATGAGATAATACATTTCAGTAAACATTGTGTTATATCACAAAGCCCAATAAGTCCACCCACCTAGATTATGATCCAAAATATTTCAAATACCATAACTTATGGAAAATACCTCATACATTTATTCATAACCAAATATTACAAGGGTCACATTTACCTGAGCGACACCCGTTCATCAATATCAAAATTAAATTGACACCATATTCCAAACAACCACTCAAGGGTCTCCTAAAAATAATGCCATCGCATGAAAGCCCAACAGACTACCATGACAGTTATTCTAATCAAGAATCCATACATATGTATTTTTACCTCAATTATTCCAACATAATATAATCCACCAATGATTATTCTATCATAATATATGTCAGGGAACTATATTTACAAGGTTTCCTAGAAGGAATTATATAATCAAATTTATGGGAAAATACCATATAGTTATTTACTGAAACATTAATAGTTGAGCATAAGGAAGTCACTCTCCTCAATAATCTTTGCAGTAGACTACCCCCTATTGAATCATTACAGTACTAAATGATAATTACATACAAAATAAATTAATGTAATATGGATACTATATGGGGAAAAATATATTCACAAGATTAGTAAAGTAGAATTATATTCTAATCAATATGGTAAGACACTATATAGGTTGTTAGTGAAACATTATAAAACATAACTTATGAAAAACTAATCTTCTTGGGGTATAACAATAAAGAAGTAATAATCCTTACAAACCTATTAGGGTCTCCATTCATATACTAATAAATTTACCATAACAACACCATTCTCATAAATCATCTCATTATAGGATCTTTATGACTTCTTAGTAGAATGAAACACAAGTATAAAATTTGTCCCAACTATGTACAATTCTAATAAGTACTTATTTTAAAAAATGACATATGAAATATTATTGTAACATTAAACAACAGATCCACTATTATCAATAGAAATTATTCTACTAATATACCTATATCAAGTGGATGTTATGTGCCTGATATGATGTATTAGATGCCACTTTTCTTTATAGGCGAAGAGGTAATGGTCCTCTAATTGGATTTTTTCTAAAGGTCCATGAGACAAGAATTATACAACTCATAAACCATAAATATAAAACATCATGTTAATAATGTTAGTTTTAAAACGAAACATCCCATAATATAAAATGGAAATAACATCAATCCATACCCATGGGAACCGAAACTCCGATTGAGAAAGGTGTTTTTGAAGCACTTGTCCTGATTCCATCAAGAGCTCCAACATATACATAGGTCACTAGTCTACCAAATCTTAACATAGTAATACAGAAATAAAATTATGATATGATAAAATATTATACGGCCTCATCTCATATCACTTTATGAATAGTAATCAAACCGGTTCTCCATATGACCATATGTGCACTTCCCCAAACACCATAGGTTGCTAACAAAGAGTGACGGTCTTTGTAGATATCATGGGGAAGTTATACAACTATACGTGATTAAGAAATGAATCATAAAAAATACTAAATATAATCTATAAAGAATAAACATAAGGTGGAAGTAGAAAAAATATAAATGAGGTGATAAACAATTCAATATTTTAAAGGCCTGAAAATCCATGATATATACACAACAACTGATAGCCCATCAGGATAGTCACAAATACAAAAAAGTATAAACGAAAATAAAAGACACTATCTACATGAAATCAATGATACAAACTTCATCTAGTTCACTAGATATTATTTGATCTATATCTCTAGATGATCTAACGGCATGACATAGAATCAAATTTAAATGAATATGTGAGAGATACTAATGTACTCATGTGAAAGGGCGGCCCGAGTAAGGTGTTAGTGCATAACTCAATAAGGAGCCACCATTGCAGTCTTCTACTAACCTTTATATTTTTTTATATGAACATGTGATATGATCAATAGAGATTGATAAATACGAAATATAAAACTAAATGAATAAATAAACAACCTTGCATAAATTACTTCAACCCGATGATGGAATGACATTGAGCATGTCATCAGTGACGAAGTGCGATTAACCATGAGAAAAATCATAGGTAAACCTTTATCCACTCACTAATGATCCCATGCTCACACATTCATCATTATGAGTTGCAGAACATATGGAATAACATTCACACAACATCTTCGAGCCCCCTGGAGGAACCACACAATAGTAATTAGGTGTTCACTTTGTCAGTCCAATGAACGATTTCTAGATGGGGGATGCTATTGGAAGTCATACAAACTTGGGAAAGACTGATTCTTGGGAAACCAAGTAAATGAAACTAAATACCATCCCTGGATTATGTGGTCAATATCCTAGGAATCAAATTTATAATTTATCCCTAGGTGAACTATGTCTTGTGTATCCACCGAAACCTAGGGTCTATCCAATGAATATATTGAGGTGATTCAACAACCACTTTTAAGATGTTTAGATTATATTATTGGGGATATACCCCCACTCGATACCACACACCAACATACAAATCCTGGTAATAATGGGGATTCTAAATGTTTCACTTGTATCACCATTAGAATCATGACACCAACACATTTACAATGGTATCAATAGCTAAATACAATACAAACCGCAATGAAAATTAATTTTTGTTCATAAGAAAGATACCATAGCTTTTTTGAGAAAAATATTACATATAATTAGATTAATAGTAATTAAATTATTAAAACACATGCTTGAGTATTTTAATGGTATAAAACCTTTTGAATAATGGACACATAAAAAACTATTCCATAAGTGAGTGACATTATCTCCCACTGTGTACTTCATGACTATCACCCTTCTTATACATATCATACATAATACCTTTAATCACAATCCATTGAATGAAAACAAACGAAACTAAAAGGTTATATGCTCCGTATGGGTAAACAATGGATATAATAATAAAACATGGAAAAGTTGTTATTAGAAACATAGAATAACATTTGAAAACCATAAACTACATATCATCAATCATATATATGATTCAATGTATAAATATTACGAGTTCCAAAAAAATGATTCATAATTGAATCAAATAATCTTATCCATGATATCATAACGTTGGGATTGGAAATATATTGTTGGTATATACATTTTCATAGAAAATATTATATCAACCCTATACAACAAGACTTTCTTAACATGTTATGATTGGGAAAACCACAAATGTACCAACTTCACACATGGGATAACTTTCTGTTCACCGTATTTCCAGATTAGGATAACCTTTCATGTACCCTCTTATGGTCTTGGGACAACCTCCTATGTTACCTATTTTATGATGAGTTCAACCTCTTGGGTTCCATCATTCGGGATTGGGTTAGTACTATGTGTACCATGTTTCTGTCTTGGGATAACCTCCAATAAACCCTTTAATCCCATATAACATTAATCATTTCCCAACGTATTGGAGGGAGATATTTCTCACACTTATCACATAGTAAAAATCATACACTTTTTTGAAAAAATATCATAAAACACTTTTCACATTAGAATACATGAAAAGAAATGGGATTCATAAGAAATTCATCATAGCATGAAAAGAAGAAAAGAAATAGTTTCGTATGAATTTATTCATTTCATCAATGTATAATAAATTAAAAAATAAATAGATTTCAAATCAAATATTTTTTTATAAAACATGATAAAAAGAGTGGTTTTCCAAAGAACTCATCATTGTATATCCCATGATAAAAGAACAAGTTTTTTTAATAAATATATCATGGTATAACCCATTTAAGTGAATAAAGTTTCACAGACATCATTTAATCATTATCATTAACCATCCATATTAAGGGAACGAATTGTATAATTGGATTATATACCCAATACTTCATATGTAACCTTGAAGGATTTTATCTTATATGGAGAATTATTTTGAAAGAAAAATATAATGGAATGCTTTCTAAGGAAAATAAAATCTATTTAGAAATATATTTCTAAACAAATTATTTTAAAAAAATTATTTTTTATTGAGAATAAAAATTTAAAACATATTAAGATACCATTAAAAATCAATTAAAAAGCTTATTGTTGAAGATATCTTGTTCAGATTGAAAACACATTTTTTGAATCATAATAAAATATAAAAATCTTTTTCATTGAAAATAAAATTATCAAAATATAAACACTTATTCAAATACTATAATAGTCATGATGTGAGTAAATTATTTTCATTTCGTAAATGTTAAAACAAATATTCTTTTAAAATTTTTAGTAAAATTTAAATCTAATTCTTTTTTTTAAAAATGATATAAATATTCATTTTAATAATTTTTTATAAAATTAAAAAAATTAGTATTTTTTTTTAATAAATACACTTGTTAAATTTTAAAAAAAATTAAACATTTCTATAAATCATGGGTTTTAAAAAAATGGTTTAGACCAATGATATATGTAACAATAATTTATCATAAAAACATTATTTTTAACTATTTCATACATCAGTAGTGGAAAAAATGGATGATATTTATAATCCTTGTATAAAAATTAGATAAGAAATTTAAATAGATTTTTATTGTATGGATTTTAAAATTTCATTATTGAAATAATAAACAAAAACAACCTAGATAAAAATTATGCATATAACATAAAGCATTTACCAATTTGGAATCTTTTAAATAATAAGTCCCATTAACAATCATCAATTGAAACTTATAATATCACTAAAATAATTAGATTCATGATATAACATGTCAACGGGGTATTATATACACCTCATTGAATAATATCCATGAATGTAATAACTTATGTACCAATGAAGGCAATTTGAGGAACAAATCCCTTACGAAATTGGTTACATTTAAATTGTAAACCCCATGAAAGAAAGATCCTGATTTTATATATAAGTTATTATATTCTGTAGAAATATCATAAAATAGATTCCATGGTATTATATACACAACATTAAAGAAATAGGTGTTGAATATGACATGTGACTCATTAAAGTCTAAATTTAGAGGTAAATAACATACCTTAAGCTATAGATTACTTCGTATAGAATAAAACCACCTATATAATTAATATTTGTTTATAATAATTTAATTATATAACTATTATTATATAAATTATAAAATAAAAGAACTACAAACATATTTTAATTATCTTTTTTTGAAAATTCCATGTGAAATCCATCTTTTGGGCAGTAACTACTTTGTTTTTCATGTATTTATTAACTTGTTATTTTTTATTCTCCTACACTAAAAATGGTTACAAAATATAAATAATGATAACCATGATATAAAAATCATATTTATTCAGTATGTATTTATTTATAGTGAACCATAAATGATTGAGATATTAAATGAAATACACCGTTTAGGGATATGGTAGGTCGTACATACGCATGAAGATTGTTTCCATTTCTCAAGGGGATGCATAAAATAGAGTTAAATAATATATTTCCCTTATAGAGTCATTTTAATTTAATATATATAAAAACATTATTTAAAAACATCCATATTGAATTCTATATAAATACTTAACAAATCACATCCCTTCATGTGGTGGTAGTATATAGTACATATGAACGATGTTATCAAATTACTAAAGAATTTAAATTAATAAAAAAAATGAAAACCTTACTCTTTATTACACATTAAATGATGATTAATTTCATATTATTACACATAATAAAACATGAATGATGAATAACTCTACCATATTTGGGAATTAGGTACATCACAGAACAACATAAAATATGGAATACATCTCCATATTTAAAACATCCTTAAAACTCTCATATTATTCCATCATATATAAAACTATAGGGTATAAGTAGGGGACACACTTAAGAAATGGGTGAGAAATAAATCATAGTAAGAGAAAAAAATGAAATAACATGATGAAATAATGACATTTATACAATAATAATATCAATGTTACATAAATGGGTTAGAATCATAATAATGAATAATAAGGCATGATATAGAATGATAACATAAATACAACATGGAAAATCTAAAAAATCAAAATTTAATCATAAACATAAGTCAAGTGTAATATCCAAGAAATCATGATGGAAAAATTCTTTTAATGTATTAGTTTCACATTATAATCCATTACATGATTTCTCATGAGGCAAAAACACTATCCAATGCATTGGAGCACTATATAATTACTGGTTCAATGATCTCTATCATTTCCTTGAATTGAATAAGTGTAAAATATAGATCACACAATAATGAATTTTTATTCATAAAAATTTTATTTTATGGTAATGGAGTGTTAAATAACTATATGTGTGTCCCAAATCAAATAATTATAAGTTCATAAATGTTAACACCCTTGAAATAAAATGGGTTCCTGAATTCACTACACAATTGTTTGTCCTGAAAAAAATGTATTGAAGTTTATGAAGCTTAACAAATGTACTCCAGGATTCAAAAAAAATCTAATGAGAGAGAAAGGGATATATATTTATTTCAAATAAAATATAAATTAACAATTATTTATAAAAATATACAAATATTATTAATTAGAAATAAAAGATATTAAAAGAATAATATGGTAGAATAAATAAGTGGAGGAAATGTTCCCTTTCCAAATAGTGGCATGGTTACTGTTGTATATAATGGTCTTTGAGAGGGATTATTGAGAGTGAAGAGTGGAATTAAATAACATTTTCATAAAAATATATGTATGTGGGATGTATAAAGACATACCCAACCCTGAAAAAATGGATGTTAATGGATATAACATAAAATAGGTTCTTGAATAGAAATAATTAAGGAATAACATTTAATAAGTCACGACATGGTAACGAGTGTACATAATGGTTATAAATGATATTAATGATACTAAAAGGGGATATCATAATTTATATATAAAATGAAAATTAAGGGTGAAATGTAAGAACATATCCCAACATGGGAAAATTGAAATTAAATGGTATTGTATAAAAGTGGTGCTTGAATACAAAGGAGAGTGGCAGTTCCCTTACCAAATTACGATATGGTAATAGGTGTACATAAATGTTAATATGAGGGATTAATGAGGAAAAATGGGTTATATCATCATTTATAAATACAAATTACATTATGGTGGATATGTATGAACATATCACAATTTTAGAAATTAAAAATTAAAAGGTGTAGCATAAATGGGGTTCTTGAATAAAAATGATAGTTGGAGATACCGTACCTTGGGAGTGTGATTAAAAAATCTTGGGTAGAGATTTTTAAGATCCAGGGATAACATTTTTCGACTCTAGAGAGGGAATTTATGAGTAATGACATGATCCATGGGTTTTGAGTGATGTGGAATAGGATAATAGGTGGGATTATATAGGAAAATTGGAGGGAGTACTTTATTGTTTCTTATACATTGTTTTGGAAAATATATAATAAAATAACCAAAACCACAAAATAACACATAGGGATTCCAGGATTTAATCCAAATAGGGGATGTTTCCATTATTTTATTTATAAAAGGATCAAAATTATTAAAATATTTTCTCAATTTTTTGGATGTAATTCAAGTCCTCAACTAAATGATTGTAATCCTGTAACACCCCAAGCTTCTACGATACACTTCTCTTTGAATAATGTGATAGCATGTGTTGTACGCAACACCGAGTTCTAACACACCATAACCTATCAAACTAGCCGTTATGAATAATAATACCTACTTTTTGAAATTATATATATTTTATATTTAAAAATGGACTTCATTTTTGGATTCGTAATATCTAATTTATCCTAAGGTGAAATTTTGGTACTTTTCAGATAACTTTAATATTGTGATGAATAGTGAAAATTACTAAATTTTAATTAAAAACAACTTTTTTAATGAAAATAATTAATAGTTATAAATTATGAATTTGGATGGTTTTAAAGTATATTTAGAATATATTTTTACAATTTAATAAAATTTTGGTCATTGGACATAATTTTACAATTAAACCGGACATAAACAAGTTTCAATCTTTTGATAGTTATTATCTCTTAAAAACGTGCTTTTTGTTTTAACAACGGGAATTAATTTTAATTTAATTTCTGCCACTTCTGTGTTTTGAATTTGGGAAAATGGATTCCATATTTGGAATTCGGATGTTCAAATTGTGTAAATAGGTAACTTTTATGTTTAGACATTTTGAATAATTACTTTGGTAAATATTTTATTTACCATGGTTAAGGGTAAATCCGGTAAATAAGGGTTAAAAATAATATTATAATAATACTAAATTACCATAAAACGTGTCTGAGCATTATTAGTTGATACATGTTTGACCATAGGAAACTTTGGGTCGATTTTGGGACCCCATGGAGCCACTTGTAGGTGATAGGGACACTTTATTTTAATTATGTTAAAATAAGTTCAAAAATGACATAAGTATATATCTTTTAGAAAAACAATTTTTACATAGGGTTATCTATGTTGGAATTTCGAATATAAATATTCATTAGAAAGCTAAAATGATTTACTACATAATTATAGTTTATTTAGAATTTTTCGACAGTAAATAATTTAATTTATTTATGACACAATGATGATGCATTAACTACCATAATAGTGAAAAATTAAAATAATTGATATTATAAATACCCAAATAAATATAATATTAGAATTTTATTGAATTAAATTAATTTTATAGGTTAATATGACATATTAGGATCGATTTAATCAGATTTTTTGGAAGTGATCATTCTGTTATGAGTTTCACAAAAATCAACTATTGAATAGTGTCAAAATTGACAAAAAAGACTTTTTAAAACAAATATTATATTATTAATTGATATTAAATTCTAAAAATCTAGGGATTCACCAAGAGACTTATATCATGATAGGTGTATCATTAATGGACCACTTGGGGGTCGCTTGGATGTTGATGTTATTAATAGTTTCATGACTTATTATATTCCCCATTTACTTATTTTATATGAAATATGCATAATTTGTGTGAAATATTAATGTTTTAATATTAAGTATAATTTTTGAGCATTTTTAGAAGTAGTCCAATTGAGTCAGTTTAATGTTTTAATAATACCTGTCACTATAATGATCCAAATTGTGTGGTTCTTGTTTTGTAGGATTCTCCTTTCAATATACAACATTTTCTTAGAAGGTACCATGAGCCAATTCTGCCATTTGAAAGGTCATATGGTCCTCACAAACAAGACCAATGAATCTGTGAACAAACTGGACTATTCTTGAAGATTGATTTACTGGGCTCAATACAGAAGTCCAAAAACATTAACTCTACACCATAATTCGGGGGACACTAAATTTCATCTTCGATAAAAATTTCAAGGCCCAAATCCAAGTACTAGGGGCCCAAATAAAGCATTGAAGTCCAGCCCACCATTCTGGAAGAGAATTAAATTCAGTATAGTATGCATGACATATCTCATGATGTAATCATCCAATCGAGCTTAGATTTTTCAGTGTGAAAGAGGAGATATAGGCGGCCTACTTTTTTGAAGAACCCATTCGGATTTGAAGGCATCGTCATATTCAAAAACCTTTTCACATTATGGACTTCAAAAAGACAGGATTTAAATGGACAGTTTAACTTTGTTTAATCATCCGGCCATATATTTGGATCATTACGTCCAAATGACTCCATATTTTTAGAGTAGTCTTAAAACAGTATTGTCTACAACTTTGAATGAGGAGATATTTGATGATTCGGCTTTCTGAATAGTCCAATTGGCAATTCAAGTGGAGGGACAGATTGGCAATGCAAACAGTCCACTCCCTGGGCTATAAATACTCTCCCCTTATCTCCTTGAGAGGGGTTGGCATTTCAGAAGATAGGAGATCATATAGGCACGACCAAAGCCTTGCCTAAGTCTTGGGAGGACCTTCCATACTCATGTTTTCACTTGATAGACCTTTCCTACACTCTTTGTTTTCACTTACTTTTGTGTTCTTCATTTTTCTAATTTTGTAAGTCCTTTATTTTGTAATTCTGTTTTAATGCAACTTTCTTCTTCAATATCTCTTATTATCCACCACCTACTATATTTTAATATTATTGTTATTAAAATAGTTTAAATTCAGTTGAATCCCCTTCCCTTCTTTTGCTTCCTCATTCAATCAAAAATCTGTTTTTAATTATCTGCATTGATCGTGTGTGTGTGTTCAACGTACCACTCTTTTCTAATCCCTTTATTTTCCATCTATTATTAATTTATAATCCTTAGTATTTTAACCAGAATATTAAAAACCCAAATTTCTGAGTAAATATCTCATTGGGGTGAGTCAAAATTTAGGGATGTTAGGTGATTGAGAGTATTTGCTCGATGAGTATTCGTTAATTTAACATTCTGTTTGTTGGACATAATATGTCATGGATTAATGACATATTTTGTTTAGCATGTGGTTTCCATGGATTAATAGAACCATAAATACACTACCATAAACAAGTACTGATTGATTTTTGAATCATAGTTAAGTTAAGGCTTGGATTATAGCTTTAACACTTAGGAATTATAATCGACGTCAACTTGTGAAGTGGGTGTTAATTTAAATGCAATATAAAGCAAAGCTCAAGGATATCACAAGCTTAACTCCCTAATAATGAACTCACCCCAATATTTATCAATTTGTTAAATCAATTATATTCAATCAATCATTTCAATTAATCTACTCAACAAACCCCCCTAATCAAAATACAATCAACTAAAAACAAACGACTACTACAAAGTATCATCGCCGAGGATTCGACCCGAGTGCTGCTATACACATTAGCAGAGCACCAGAACTCTGACCGGTCGATAGGGGATAATCGAACATGCATTTAAAATGAAACTATTGTGGGGGATAGTGCTTTAAGTAGTCATTAGTTTCTGGTTATTGTCAAGAAAACACAAGAAAACAATTTTTAAAAAAAAATTGGAAAAAAACACGAAGGAAAACCCGTCTTCCTCATCCTTTCTAAATCTCTCTGAATGCCCTGTAGCCTCCCAAACAATCCCTCGGATTTGTTTGACCCAGAAATTTATAGAACACTTCATAGACTTAGGTGGACCATTAGGGATAACCAAATCACCCAAGAACCAATAATTGCCCTACCAATTGAATTCGATATGGCCAATCCTAGGGAACAAACATTGAAAGAACTTGCTGCCCCTGATATGAATTACCAACCCCTTGGTATTAAATATCCAAACATAGAGGCTGACTTCGAACTCAAATCATGTTTGATTCATCTTATTCATCATTTCCACGGCCTAGCCGGTGAGGGTCCACATCTCCACCTTAAAGAGTTCCAAGTAGTGTGCTCTATTATGAAGCCTCAGGGGTTTTTGAAGAAAAAATCAAACTTTGAGCCTTCCCTTTCTCCCTAGCTGACTCTGCCAAGTCATGGCTCTACTACCTCCCTCCTGGTTCCATAACTACATGGAATGACATGAAGGGTATCTTTCTAGAAGAATTATTTCATGCTTCTCGTACCACTTCCATCCGAAAGGAAATAAGTGGTATCCATCAATTCCCAAATGAATCACTCCATGAGTACTGGGAGAGGTTCAAAAAGTTTGTGGCAACCTGCCCACACCATCAAATCCCTGACCAACTCTTGATCCAATACTTCTATGAGGGGTTATTGGCTATGGAGAGAACCCTCATTGATGCCGCATGTGGCGGTGCTCTTGTTGATAAAACTCCTGCAGCAGCAAGAGATCTCATAAGTAACATGGCAGCAAACACACAACAATTCCATACTCGGGCACATGCTCAAGTCAAACGAGCCCAAGATAATCAATCCCTAGAGCCTAACAAGATGACTGAGTGGATGAGTGAACTTACAGTTCTTGTGTGTCAACTAGCGGTGGCTACCAAAGCCCCAACCTCATCTTCTACACAGTCACTATTCCCTAGACCTATCAAGAATTGTGGAATCTGTAGCTCCCCAGCTCATCCAACTGACACTTGTCCAAAACTTCAAGAGGATCAATCCGATTCATCTGGACCAATGGACCTCAATGTAGTATCTGCTCAGTCGAACCCCAATCCTCAACAATTAGGTCAGTTTGTTAGAAACTTCAACCAACCTCACTATGAGCCTTTCTCTTATTCCTATAACCAAGTCCATAGGTATGGTAATCCCATATCTCACCCCCTCAATTCCCTCCTCAAAACTGAAACCAATTCCAATATGGTCAAGGTGGTGGTAACTTCCATCAACCTTATCCTTTTGTTCCTCACCCTGAAAGGAACAATCCTACTCCTGGATTCCAGTATCCGAATGAGCCTTCCCAATTCCCAACCCAATACAATCGCTTTCCCAAGAACCAAGATCAAGGTAATCCAAATCCGGGACAAGCCTCTTCTTCCAAGCAACCATGGGAAAGTGCAGTGGAAGATCTTTCCTCCATCACCCGTCCTAGCCTTAAAAACATTGAAACTCAAATAAGTCAACTTGCATCCCACCTGAGCCTGCAACAACAATCAAATTCTTCCCAACTCCCAGCTCAACCATTACCCAACCCCAAGGGTAATGTATGTGCAATTGCACTTAGATCAGGAAAGCAACTTTCTATGCCTCAAGATAAATCCTCAAACCCTCCTTTGAATGTTCACCTAGAAAATTAAAAGAAAAAGAAACTTGAAAAGGAACCTGAAACCATTCCCTCACCTCCTTCCATTCCACTTAGGAATCCAATTCCTCTTCCTCAAGCCGTTTCTAAACCAAGGAAGTCCTTTGAAACTGATCCTGAAATGCTTGACATGTTTAGACGTGTTGAAGTCAACATTCCCCTCATAGATGCCATAAAACAAATTCCTAAGTATGCCAAGTTTCTTAAGGAATTGTGCACCCACAAGAGGCAACTTAGGACCTTTGAAAATTTTAACACCTAGTAGTCTATTCCCATAAAGTGCAAAGATCCAGGGACCTTTACAGTCCCATTCGAAATTGGAAGTTCCAACTTTGATGATGAACTCATAGATCTAGGAGCTTTAATTAATGTCATGCCCAAATCCATATTCTCCAACCTTTGTCCAGGTCCCTTGCACCCAACAGGTGTTGTCATTCAGTTATCCAATCGAAGCACAACCAGTCCTGACGGAATAATTGAGGATGTTCTTGTCCGAGTCAATGATCTTATCTTCCCTGCTGATTTCTATGTCCTTGACATTGAAGGTGAGACGAACTCTTCTCGATCTCCCCTAATTCGAGGAAGACCATTCTTCATGACTCTGAGAACCAATATTGATGTCCATTCAGGAATCGTATCCATAGAATTCGGTGACCAACTGGTCAAGTACAACATTTTCCAAGCCATGCGATACCCATCTGAGGATCACTCTACATTCTCAATCAATTCTTATGGGGACACTTCTAATAGTAAATTGAACCCCATTCCATCATGTTCATCCTGTTATGAAGAGATAGGATCTTGTGAAATTTGCACTAGGATTAACCAAGTCATAAATGGTGAAGTTGATGTGGACCTTTCATTCATAGAATCCATTAATTTAAGGGATCTTGAAAACTCTCTTGAATCCCATCTCAACTCTAATCAAAACTGCTCCACCTTGGACTGTATTGAGAAAAATGGTTATGAAGCAACTGATGTCCCATATTCCATTTCTGAGTTTCCTAACCCAAAAATTAATGATCAGACTGATCTGAAACCTCTTCATGCACAACTGAAATATGCATTCCTCTTCCATGATCACTCATATCCTGTCATTATCTCTACCACCCTTACTAAAACCGCGGAGTCCAAACTTGTTCAAGTGTTACAGGAAAACAAAAAAAGCCTTAGGTTGGACCCTAGATGACATACCAGGAATCAACCTTGCCCTTTGCATGCATCACATCCATCTTGAGGAATCATCCAAACCAATTAGACAACCACAAAGAAGACTCAATCCACTCATCCTTGAGGTAGTTAGGGAAGAGATCACCAAGATTCTTCAAGCTGGTATTATTTACCCAATTTCTGATAGTGAATGGGTTAGTCCAATTCATGTTGTACCTAAGAAGGGTGGGATAACTATTGTCACAAATGAACATGGAGAGGTAGTCACAACTCGAGTGAAGAACAAATGGCGTGTGTGCATTGACTATAGGAAATTGAATGTTGAAACCCCAAAAGATCATTACCCTCTTCCATTCCATGATCAAATTCTAGAAAGATTGGCCGGAAAGTCACACTATTGCTTTCTTGATGGATACACCAGCTACTTCCAAATCCCAATCGCACCTCAGGACCAAGAAAAGAATACTTTCACATGCCCCTTTGGAACATATGCATATAGAAGAATGCCTTTTGGCCTTTGTAATGATCCTGCAACATTCCAGAGGTGTATGATGAGTATCTTTTCAGAATTCATAGAACACTGCATGGAAGTCTTCATGGATGACTTTACCATTTATGGCAAGTCATTTGATTCTTGCTTGCATTTACTCTCTCAAGTCCTTCAAAAGTGTGTCAAGTGTAACCTTGTGTTAAATTATGAAAAATTACACTTCATGGTTGCTAATGGGATTGTTATAGGGCACATAGTTTCAAAATATGGTATTGAAGTTGATCCAGCCAAAATTTAAGTGATCCAATCACTTCCACAACCCACTTTTGTTCGAGACATCCGATCATTCCTCGGTCATGCTGGTTTCTATCGGCGATTCATCCATAACATTAGTAAAAGTTCCCTCCCACTCACTCGTTTGCTCCAAAATGAGGTCACTTTCCATTTTGATGAGGTTTGCAAGAGAGACTTCATTGAACTCAAAACTGCTCTCACATCTGCCCCAATAATCCAACCCCTAGATTGGTCATTACCCTTTGAATTGATGTGTGATGCTTCTGATAGAGCCGTTGGGGCTGTACTTGGTCAAAGAAGAGAAACAATTCCTCATGTAATCTATTATGCCTCAAAAAAATTGGATGAAACTCAATCTCACTACACTGTGACTAAAAATGAACTTTTAGCTGTGGTTTATGCCTTAGATAAATTTCGGCCCTATCTCTTAGGTGCCAAAATCATCATTTCACAGACCATTCTTCTATTAAGTTCTTACTCAAGAAATGTGATTCCAAACCCAGGCTAATAAGATGGATTCTAATGCTCCATGAATTTGACCTTGAAATAAATGATAGACCTAGAAAAGAAAAGCATGTGGCTGATCACTTGAGTAGAATTCCTAATTCTCCTCATTCTGAAATCATTGATCCTAAATTTCCAATTGAGCACCTTCCATCTCTCACTCCAAAACTACCATGCTATGCCCCAATTGTAAATTACTTGGTTTCTGTTTTTTTTCCTGAAATTTTTTCAAAAGAACAAAAAATGAAGTTAAAAAGTTATTCAAAATACTATTTTTGGGAATAAAATAAACTTTGGAAAACAGGGGCAGACATGGTAATTATGAGATGTGTTGATAAAGATGAATATTCTTTCATCTTAGAATTCTGTCACTAACTTCCTCGGAGGTGGCCACTTTGGACCACAAAGGACCTCCCGAAAGGTCCTAGACTCTGGATTCTTCTGGCCTTCACTCTTCAAGCACTCACATGAGTTTTGTCAATCATGTCCCACTAGCCAAAAGTTTGGCACAATTTCCAAAATAATTGAACTGCCCCTAAAGCCTTTATTCTTTTGTGAAATATTCGATGTTTGGGGCATCGATTTCATGGGACCATTTCCCCCTTCCAATGGATTCTCGTATATTCTTCTTGTGGTCGATTATGTTTCAAGGTGGGTTGAGGACAAACCCACTAGGAAGGATGATGCTCATACTGTTAGTGAGTTCCTAATGACCTACATCTTCCAAAGATTTGGCTCACCACGTTCCTTGATCAGTGACTTAGGAACCCATTTTTGTAATAGAACCACAGAAGCTCTTCTGAAAAAGAATGGGGTTGTACGTAAAACATCTACTCAATATCACCCCCAAACAAATGGAATGGCTGAACTTTCTAATAGAGAAGTGAAATGAGTTCTAGAGAGAATTGTAAAACCCACCAGAAAAGACTGGCCTGAGAGACTTGGTGAAGCCCTTTGGGCTTATCGATCTGCCTATAAAACACCCATTGGGATGTCTCCTTTTCAGATTGTTTTTGGTAAAGCATGCCACTTACTAGTTGAAATACAACATAAGTCATTTTGGGTAGTGAAAACATGTAATTTTGATCTTAAAAAATCTGGTGAAGAAATATTGTTGAAATTGGATGAACTGGAGGATCTTCAACTAGAATCCTATGAGAATTCCAATATGTACAAATAGAAGGATAAGGTACTCCATGACAAACACATCCTGAGAAAGGTATTTAATGAAGGTGAATAGGTAATGCTCTTCAATTCTCAATTCTGACTTCATCCAGGTAAGCTTAATTCTCGTTGGGAAGGTCCTTTTGTTATTACTAACGTTTACCCATTTGGTGCAGGGCAAGTCCAAAACCCTTCTTCCACAAGGACATTCACGGTTAATGGACATCGGTTAAAGCATCATCATGATAGGATGCACAATCCTAGATCAACATCGACTTACACTAGCTCCCCAACCTCTCTAGTCGACCTACCACTAGATGGAGAAGGCGAACCGCCAAATCCAAACCAGGGGGCACCTCTTTCCCTTTAACTCTCTCTCTATCTCTTCCACTCTCTCTACCTCTTTCTTCTTCTTCCTATCTCTTTCATTTTTTACCACTTTATTCATCAAACCCTTAATATTTATCTTTCTTGTGTGGGTTTGTATTTTAAAAAGACCTAAAAAACTAATAAAACCCAAAAAAACACAATTACTTAAAAATTTAAAAAAAAGAGTCATGCTTACTCACCATCAAGTTTTGATATTTTGTCCAACCATTTTGGGGAGTTAACATACATATTTTCATCTCAAAAATTTTGTATTTTCATCATGACTTTGGATAAATAATTTTGTGTCAAAACCAACACATTTGGAATGCTCAATTTTTGAGTTGTAAAATGATTTTCCCAAACCATGAGAACAAAAAATTGCTTTCATGCCAAGGCCACCTATGGCCATATTTTCAAAATGTGTGTTTTTACCCCCATTTGTGAGTCTTCAGTTTGTGGACCTTCGAGCTGAATTTCCTGCCTTAGTGTGCATTAATATGATTGAGGCATTTTCTGAACCACAAGAGAATCATAATAGCCAAATAGTCTCCCATAACCCTCACATTAATCCTCCTTCTGAAAGCCCCTTCAATCCTATGAAAACCTTTTCTTTGATAGCCACATTACAAGACCAATACCTTATCCCACCTAATATCAACAAGTATTTTCATTGCATAAGTTTTTGAAATTTAAGTGTGGGGGGGAATGGATTTTATTTTTGGTTTTAATTTCCTTACTTTTTGTACTGTTATCATATGCTTGAGGGAAAGCATCCATTTTAGTGTGGGGGGAGTTTGTCATTCAGTGAATGTATTGTACAAATGATATTGAAAAGTGTTCAAAAAAATTCAAAAAAAAAATCAAAATAAAAAAAAAGAAACAAATGGTTTGTGTCTTGGGTAGGTCAGAAATCACTCTTCCTCAACCTTTTATCTTGTTATAACTATTACAATTAGTTTCGTGAGGAGATCAAACATGGGTTGGGAAATGATTGTGAGATCTGTCTCAAGGTCAACTTTCGAAAAAACAAAGGAAAAAAGGAGAAAAATAACACTTGTGTTATATTCTTATATCATTGGGAGAAGTTTGGTTGTTTGTAAATATTTCATCCTCTCATACCCTTCATATTTTCTTCCTCTATTGTGTATTTCTTCACACAATCATTCCCTTGTAAATATGTGTTTTCATTTCCTTCCATGTTTTATTTCAAAAAAATGTGCATTGTTTTTCTATGTTGGTATTTTAACCCTCTTATTCTCTCTCTTGGACATTATATTCCTACCGTCCCATAGCCACAGAAAAACCCCATTAAAAAGACCTCTTGATTTTTGTGCACTTTGGATAGGGATTGTAAGCTGAGATCTCTTTTCAAACTCTATGATTTTCACTTTTGGTTGGTGAAAGAGTGAACATCCAAAGATAAATTTTATCATCTTGAGAGGTGTGAGTTTTGAGTGTCCACATTTTCCATTTCCAAATTTGAGCATGAAAAAAATGAGTTAGTTTTGTAACATTGTTTCTGTAACAACTTGTGGTGGATTTCAAAATGGATGAGTGAAATAGTCTAAACCTCCCCTGATTGCAGAAAACAAAATTTTAATATTTTTTGGTGAGTGAAAATGATTTTTTCATGTTTTTATATTTGTTTAACATGAGGACATGCACAAAGATAAGTGTGGGGGAGTTGATGTTATTAATATTTTCATGACTTATTATATTCCCCATTTACTTATTTTATATAAAATACGCATAATTTGTGTGAAATATTACTTATTTAATATTAAGTATAATTTTTGAGCATTTTTAGAAGTAGTCCAATTGAGTCAGTTTAATGATTTAATAATAACTGTCACTATACAGATCCAAATTTTGTGGTTCTTGTTTTTTAGGATTTTCCTTTCAATATAAAACATTTTATTAGAAGGTCCCATGAGCCAATTCTGCCATTTTAAGGGTCATATGGTCCTCACAAACAAGACCAAAGAATCTGTGAACAAACTGTACTAGCCTTGAAAATTAATTTACTGGGCTCAATACAGAAGTCCAAAAACATTACATTTCCACTATAATTCTCGGGACACTACATTTCATCTTGGATAAAAATTTCAAGGCCCAAATCCAAGTACAAGTGGCCCAAATAAAGCTTTTAAGTCCAGCCCACCATTCTGGACGAGAATTAAAATCAGTATAGTATGCATGACATATCACATGATGTAAGTATCAAATCGAGCTGATATTTTGCAGTGTGAAATAGGCGATATAGGCGGCCGACTTCGTTGAAGAAACCATTCTGATTTGAAGGAATATTCATATCCCAAAACCCATTCAAATTATGTACTTCAAAAAGACGGGATTGAAATGGATAGTTTAACTTTGTTTAATAAACTGGCCTTAACTTTTGATCCTTAAGTCCAAATTACTCCAACTTTTGAGAGTAGTCGGAAAACATTGTTGTATAAAACTTTGAAGAAGGAGATATTTGATGATACGTCTTTCTGTATAGCCAAATTGGCGATGAAAGTGGAGGGACAGATTGGGAATGCAAACAGTCCACTCCTTGGGATATAAATACTCTCCCCTTCTCTCATTGAGAGGAGTTGGCATTTCAGAAGAGAGGAGATCATATTGGCTCGACCAAAGCTTAGCCTAAGGCTTGGGAGGACCAGCCATACTCATGTTTTCACTTGAGATACCTTTCCTCCTCTCTTTGTTTTCACTTACTTTTGTGTTCTTCATTTTTTTAATTTTGTAAGTCCTTTATTTTGTAATACTGTTTTAATGAAATTTTCTTCTTCAATATCTCTTATTATCCTCCAACTTCTGTATTTTAATATTATTGTTTTTAAAATAGTTTAAATTCAGTTGAATCCTCTTCCCTTCTTTTGCTTCCTCATTCAATCGAAAATCTGTTTTTAATTATCATCATTGTTCGTGTGTGTGTATTCAACGTACCACTCTTTTCTAATCCCTTTCTTTTTCTTCTATTCTTAATTTATCATCATAAGTATTATAACCAGAATATTAAACACCCAAATGTCTGAGTAATATCTCATTGGGGTGAGTCAAAATTTAGGGATGTTAATTGAATGATAGTATTTGCTCGATGAGTATTCGTTAATATAACATTGTGTATGTTGGACTTAATATGTCATGGATTAATGACATATTTTGTTTAGCATGTGTTTTCCATGGATTATTGGAACCATAAATACAATACCATAAACAATTACTGATTGATTTTAGATTCCTAGTTAAGTTAAGGCTTGGATTAAAGCTTTAACACATAAGAATTATAATCGACGTCAACTTGTGAAGTGGGTGTTAATTTAAATGCAATATAATGCAAAGATCAAGGATATCACAAGCTTAACTCCATAATAATGAACTCACCCCAATATTTATCAACTTGTTAAATCAATTATAGTCAATCAATCATTTCAATTAAGCTCTGCAACAAACCCCTCTAATCAAAATACAATCAACTAAAAACAAATGACTACTACAAAGTATCATCGCTGAGGATTCGACTAGAGTGCTGCTATACACATTAGTTGAGCACCAGAACGTTGATTGGTCGATAGGTGACAATTGGCCATGCGTTTCAGATGTATATAGTAATATTATTTACCATTTATTATAAAAATACAACGAGACATTGTAAAAGTGAAACTAATTAACTAAGAGTTGATACTTAATGATAAGGTTAATATAAGTACCCAAACCGGTCTAAATTCTATTGGTTGAGTGGTTTTTGACCCATCCCCACCTTAAAATTTAAATTATCCACTTTGGAAAAATTAGAAACCGAATATTAATTTATTATAAATTAATATTTCTAGCTTTTCCAATGGTTCCCCTCACCCCTCTTATAAAAGGGAATTCATCCTCATTTCTTCACACCTTCAAAGCCTTTTTGTTCATCCAAAGTCTACCCAAATACTCTCCCAACATCCCTCAATACAACCTAGAGGCCTTAGTTTGATCATAAATCCATCCTATTGATCCCTTTTGATCAAATCAATAGGAAGAACCCGAAGAAGAGGTAATGATTTCACCACCCTTTTCCATGTTCCTTTCTTCTTCCACTTATTATTCCTTTGTTATTACCATTATAAAATAATAACTCCAGTATCATATATATACTGTGATGTTATTATAAATATGTTATAACCATATTCAGTATTATATCCATCCTTTGAATAACATGTCACCATACGTGCGTACGTACGGCTTACCATCTCCACGTCGTGGTGTAACTGTTATTCAATAAATTATTATTTGGATGGGTATAATAATGATGTGTAATTCATGTAAATAATAAATATAACATGATAATGATTCTGTAGATATGATATACCATCCAATTATATTTTATTTTAATATCAAAAGAATGATATTGTCGCTCGTGCGTACGTACGGACTACCGTCTCCACGAACGCGATGAGATTCATTCTCCATCGCATCCATTCAAGTATAATTGTCATTTGATGATTAATAATAGTATCTAAGGACTTGATATTATTCTGTATGTGATTATGATACAACCTATCCATTACAAACATGGCTTACGTAACAAAACAAATAAAAGAAAACGATTAAGTTAACACCCGAAACAACGATAATACTATGATATTATTAACAAAGAAATGTTAAAAGATCATATATGATATCATATTAATGTATATTATTCTTGTATAATTTAATAAGAATTATTTCACCATTATACAGGAGGTTAACCTACACCAACCAAGGAAAAGTACAAGGTAAGGGTTATTTCACAATCTCTTCATTATCTGAGGTTGTTTATACATAATAATCTATTGGGATCTCTTTATCATCCACAACCATGTTTCATAAAAATGTATTTCAAAACATTTTTATTATTTAAACTAATATGGGTTAAAGTCATTTATACCCTTGATTGACTTTTTATAAGAGTTTTATAAAGTAATCCTTTCTTCGTTTTTCAAACAAGGTGCTTTTTAACCTTTTCGACAGAATTAAAGTAAGAAGGTTTTTTTAACTTATACGGCGGGTGCAGTTATTTTACACCATTATAAAATCGTCAAAGCTTCTCTTACAAGCTTATATGAATATCTTCAATGAAATTTTTTTATTTTTAAATATCTGACTCTTAAATTAATTCAAAATAGAAAGAGATGTTTCTCTAAAAAGAGTTTTGATTTCATCTATGTCAACATCCTTTGGATGGATTTTACACTTATTTGAAGTTGATTTATTATGATACAAAACATCTATATTGTATTGAAGGTTTTGGGATATGTTTGACATTGGATGTGCTATTTTTATACCATTCATAGTTTATGGTGAAAATATTGACATTCTGTATGCTAGTTTTAATACGAATGTTTATGTTATTTTTAAACCATTTCATGTGGGAATGCATTGGACTTAATTTGTGACGGATGGAGCCTGCTATAGCTCCTCAATGAATCGGTAGGTCTCATGATACAAACTAGTGTCTTGGAACAAGACCATAACAAAATCTTATTTGAAGTTTTGGCACGAGGCCTTGGATATGTGGTTATGATAGTCTGACATTATGCATTCCATCATTATGAAAGTGGTTATTGATATTGCATGTGATTATTAGATTAGTATTATATACATGTGAAGAAGTAAATTGCATTATTTCATATTATTTTTTCCATACTATATTGAAGTTCATGTTTAAAAGGCTTCTGTTTTAGTTATACATTGCCTTAAATGTTTATTCCTGTTTATGAATGTTTTTGCTATATTGTTATCCTTTCTGGGCATTTGAGCTCACCCCTTTTCTATGTTTTATTTTTCCCAGGGTATGAAAATGTAAATTATGAATGACCTGCATGGATAGTATGTGGGGATATGAGTGTGGAATGTGAAGAAAATATGTAGTCGTAGTTTTCCTTTTTATGATGTAATGTAAGACATATGAATATATCTAGTGTTTCCAAGGCTACTAAACCAATCGGTCTTTACATATTTGATCCTTATTTTGATCAGGCCAATGTAATGTAATAATGCACCGACTCTAGGTAACGGGGGTCGGGGCATTACAGTTGGTATCATATGGTGTTTAGTACAAACCTTGGAAGCTATATTTAGAAAAACTCTGATTAGAGCACGTAGACCTAAGATAAACATTGAGGATTAGTATAGAAGAACTTCCAAAATTTTGGTATTGTAGAGATTTTGTGAGTTTTCCAAGCAATACATCCTTTTCTGGATACGAGCAGGTAGAGGCGACTCTGGCATAGATGTACCTAGGGGTAAAACACGAAAACACATCTTTGATCTAGACTCAAACGGGAACTAGTGTACGACAACGGGCCTTGCTGCACTCTTGGTTACAACACTCCTGGGGGATATGCATAGGATAACTCTCATTTTCATTAAAAATCATTATGAATGGTTTATGAGTATGTACTTCTTCAATGAAAACATTCTTATGACTATGGATTATATCCATAAATAGTTCAATTTATGTTCATTGTTTTATAAGTATGTGATTATGTATTTTTATTCATAAACTGATCTAGTTTATGCCATTGTTTAGAAATGGAGTCTAGTGGATGAAATGGAAACCGTATCAATGCACGCACTCCATGTAGGGATTTCCCTCCTGCTCAAGATAATTATAGTGGAGCTGGTGATGCAATTGGTGCTAATCAGCTAATCACCATAATGGGACAACTCACTTAGGTTATGAATAATAACATTACCCGTATGGAGCACCTTGATCCACAACGTGGAGGATCAATGTTAGATCGATTCATGAGGCAAAAAACACCAATATTCAATGGGAGTACAAATCCCTTAGTAGCTGAGCAATGGATATTTTCCCTAAAGAAAATATTTCGGGCTTTGGGGAGTAGTGAAAGGGAAAAAGTTATCATGGCCGTTTATCGCCTCAATGGAGATTCTGATCAATGGTGGTCATTGATTCAAAATACGAAGGAAGATGATGAAGTATCAAATAGGGAATAGAGGGAGTTCAAATATCTGTTTTTAGAAAAAAAACTTTCCTCGCGACCATTGAGAAGATATGGCAAGGCAATTTCTGAGTCTGAGACAGAAGGAGGATAACAATTTCACAAAGTATGAGGCAAACTTTACAAGGATAGAAAGGTATGCTGGAGATTATATACGTAACCCATGAAGTAAGATTAATCGTTTCTTTTATGGGTTAAAACCATTTCTCCTTCGAGCATTAGTCTCACAATCCTTTTCATCGTACGAAGACATTGTATCGTGTGCTATCAAGACCGAAAAAGAATTCTCTATGTCTTATGACTTTAAATCAAAGCAAGAGAAGAAGAGACATGCTGATCAATCTGGGAATAGAAATAAGGGGGAGAAGGGAATGGTTGAATATCCATACTGTGGTAAATGTGGTAAGAAACAACCCGGTATTGCTTGAAGGGAATAGGAGTCTGTTACAAGTGTGGTGAAAAAGGCCACCAAGATCGTGATTGAAAGGGGAAGAAGGAAGCTACCAAATTTCATTACTAAAATTGCAGTGAGATGGGGCATTATGAAAATGAATTTCCTAAGCTTCAGGAGAGCGTACCTCAAAAAAGGCCAAGGGATCAAGGACAATCTTATGATATCATTACTGCTGATGTAGAAGCTCTGAAAGACGTGGTGGCAGGTAATTTAATGGTTTCCTCAAGTTTAGAAAATTCATTATTTGATTCTAGATCATCGCATTGTTTCATATCTTCCCAGTTCTCTAAGAAAATTAGATATTTCCAATTTGATTTAACAAGGGAGTTTTCAGTTAAAACTACTAAGGGAAGTATCATTGAAACAATGTTTTGTGAATCAGTCCCCATTAGAGAACATAAATGTTCTTTATCTTCTAATCTCGTCATCATACCTAGTTTTGAGTTTTATATAATCCTCAGTCTGGACTGGGTTTCGGACTATGATGCGAAGATTTATTGTAAGAAGAAAGAGGTTAAGATTCTAGATGATGATGATAAGGAACACCTTATCTTTAGAGCATAATTGTCACCACCTAATTCTTATCTTGATCCACCCCCAGTAGCTCAACTAAATTCAATTATTGGGGAGGAAGATAATGAAATGACTATGGGTGAGGAAATGAATGTTCAAATAGAGGATGTACCTATTGTGAAATAATATGTAGATGTTTTTCTAAAAGATTTACCTGGAAATCCTCCAGAACGAGAAGTTGAGTTTTCCATTATTTTAATTCCTGGATCAAGGCCTATATCGAAGACCCCTTATATAATGGCCACTGTAGAATTAGTCGAACTAAAGTAACAACTAGAGGAATTGAGTAATAAAGGATTTATTTGCCCTAGTGTTTCTCCATGGGGAACCCCTGTTCTTTTTGTTAAAAAGAAAGATGGATCCATGAGGATATGTATCGACTACAGGGAGATCAATGCTATAACAATAATGAACAAGTATCACCTACCTCGCATTGATGATTTATTTGACCAACTGCATGGAGCTCAATACTTTTCAATGATTGAACTTCGATCTAGATACCATCAGTTGTGTGTGAAGAAGGATGACATTCGGATAAAAGCATTTCGAACCAGGTATGGGCATTACAAGTTTACTATAATGCCTTTTGGATTGACTAATGCACCTGTTGTATTCATGGATCTGATGAATAGAGTTTTCAAGGAGTATCTCGATGATTATGTGGTGGTATTTATTGATGATATCTTGGTATACTCCAAAATCTACGAAGATCATGAAAATCACTTGCGCATTATCCTCAAGACTCTGAGAAGACATGAATTATATGGTATGTTTAGCAAGTGTGAATTCTAGTTTCAGGAGATTTCTTTTCTTGGCCATATTATCTCTAAATATGGAATCTATGTTGATTCTTCTAAGACCAAGGAAATCCACGAATGAGCAGCACCAACGAGTATAACTGAGGTCCGTAGTTTTATTGGTTTAGCAGGTTATTATCGATGTATCGTCCAGAATTTTTCCCGATTGGCTAACCCATTAACAAAGCTCACACGTAAAGGGGTTATATTTGTTTGGACAAAATAGTGTGACAAATGTTTCGAAGAACAGAAGGGATGATTAGTCAATGCTCCTATATTTACTCTACCATCGGGGAATGATGGGTTTGTTATTTACAGTGATGCATCAAAGAAAGGACTTGGTTGTGTCCTTATGCAGAATGATAGGGTTATTGCCTATGCATCACGACAGTTGAAAATTCATGAACAAACTATCCTACTCATGATCTTGAGTTAGTAGCTATGATCATTGCATTGAAGATATTGATACACTACCTCTATAATGAAAAATGTGAGATTTATACTTATCACATGATATTGAAGTATATTTTCTCATAAAAAGAACTCAACATGAGTCAAAGGAGATGGCTTGAATTACTAAAGGATTATGATTGTACGATACACTACCACCAGGGGAAGGAAAAAAAGGTGAAAGATGCTTTGAGCAGAAAAGACCACGGAGTTTTGAACGTGATGAGAATTGAAAGGGATCCAATTTTGATGGATCTAGTGAAGATGGACATGGGAATAACCAGGGAAGGTGAAAAATCAATGCTTTTTCAAATGGTTGCCAAACCATCTTTACTAGAAAGGATTAAGCATTATCAGAACGATGATGAAAAAATTCAAAAGAAGATTAAAGCTGTGAATGATGGGATGTTGAGAGACTTTGTGTATGAAGATGGAATTTTGAAATTTGGGAAGAGACTTTGTGTTCTTGATATACCTGATCTAAAACGGGAATTGCTGGATGATGCTCATAGTTCAAATTTTTCTATACACCATGGGAGCACCAAAATGTATAGTGATTTGAAGGAACATTTTAGGTGGGACAACATGAAGAGGGAGATTGCTTATTTTGTTTCAAGATTTATTGTTTGTCTACAAGTGAAAGCTGGAAGGCAACAATCAGGAGGAGTTCTGTAACCTATTCCCATACCAGAGTAGAAATGGGAAAATATTACGATGGATTTTGTCATGGGGCTACCAAAGAATCCTAGAAGGAACGATGCAATATGGGTTATTGTTGATCGTCTTACCAAGTCAGCAGATTTTCTTGCTATAAGAGAAGATATACCACTGGAACTTCTAGAAAGACCATATATTAATGAATTTGTGAGACTTTATGGAGTACCCCTATAGATTTTTTCTAATTGTGATCCCTATTTTACTTCAAGATTCTGGAAGAGTCTTCAGAAATCCCTGGATACTGATCTTCATTTGAGCACTCCTTACCACCCACAGAAAGATGGACAATCAGAAATAACTATTCAAACCTTAGAAGACATGTTGATATCCTGCTCACATGACTTTCAGGGTATGTAGGATCAATATTGACCACTGGTAGAATTTTACTATAACAATAGCTTCCATTCGAGTATTTAGATGACACCATATGAAGCATTATATGGAAAGAGATGTCGCACACCAACCTGTTGGGATGACGTTGGTGAATGAAAACTTGTTGGTCTAGAACTAGCGGAGGAAACAATGGAAAAGGTGATGGTAATCCAAAATCACATTAAAACAGCTGAAAGTAGGCAGAAGAGCTATGCGGATAACTGAAGAAAGGATTTGGAATTTCAAGTCGGTGATCACGTTTTCCTGAAGGTATCTCCATGGAAGGGAGTCATACATTTTGGTAAGAAAGGTAAATTGGGTCCTAGGTACATCAGACCTTTCGAAATTCTAGAACGCAATGGGGCTGTAGCTTACCGATTGGTAATGTCGCCAAGTCTCTCCAAAGTTCACGATGTGTTCCACGTATCTCTATTGAGGAAATACATGCCTGACCCAATGCATGTACTCATCTATGAGGAATTAGAACTGGAACCCGATCTGTCTTATTGCGAAGAGCCCATTAGGATTCTTGATACAAGATAACAAGTACTGAGAAACAAGACGACGCGTCTGGTAAATGTTTTGTGGAGAAACCATAAGATGGAAGAGGCAACATGGGAACCCGAGGAACTTATGATGAAGAACCACCCGATTCTTTTCATGTGATAAGTATTCTAGAAATTTTGAGGACGAAATTATTTGATGGAGGGGAAAATGTAACACCCCAAGCATCTACGGTACGCTTCTCTTTGAATAATGTGATAGCGTTTGTTGTACGCAACACTGAGTTCTAACACACCATTACTTATCAAACTAGCCGTTATGAATAGTAATACCAAATTTTTGAAATTATATATATATTATATTTCAAAATGGACTTCATTTTTGGATTTGGAATATTGAATTTATCCTAAGGTGATATTTTGGTACTTTTCGGATAAATTTAATATTTTGATGAATAGTGAAAATTACAAAATTTTAATTAAAAACTACTTTTTTAATCAAAATAATTAATAGTGATAAATCATGAATTTGAGTGGTTTTTAAGGTATATTTAGAATATATTTTTACCATTTAATACAATGTTGGTCATTGGACATAATTTTACAATTAAACCGGACATAAACAAGTGTCAATCTTTTGATAGTTATTATCTCTTAAAAACACGATTTTTGTTTTAACAACGGGAATTAATTTTAATTTAATTTCTACCACTTCTGTGTTTTGAATTTGGTAAAATGGATTCCATATTTGGAATCATGATTTTCAAATTGTGTAAATAGGTAACTTTTATTTTTAGACATTTTGAATAATTATTTCGTTAAATATTTTATTTACCATGTTTAAGGGTAAATCCGTTAAATAAGGGTTAAAAAGAATATATTATAATAATAATAAATTTACATAATACGTGTCCTATCCTTCTTGGTTGAATCATGTTTGACTATAGGAATCTTTGGGTCGATTTTGGGACCCATTGATCCACGTGTAGGTGATAGGGACACTTTATTTTAATTAAGTTAAAATAATTACAAAATGACATAATCATATATCTTTTAGAAAAAGATTTTTTACATATGGTTATCTATGTTTAATATTCAACTATAAATATTAATTAGAAAGATAAAACGATTTCATACATAATGATAGTATATTTATAATTTTTAAACATTAAATAAGTTAATTTATTTATGACACAATGATGATGCAGTAATTACCCTAATAGTGAAAAATTATAATAATTGATATTATAAATACCGAAATAAATATAATTTGAGACTTTTAATTTATTACACTAATTTTATAGGTTAATATGACATATTAGGATCGATTTAATTGACTATTTTCGAAGTAATCATTCTGTTATGATTTTCACAAAAATCAACTATTGAATAGTGTCAAAATTGACATAAAAGAGTTTTTAAAACAAATACTATATTATTAATTGATATTAAATTCATAAAAATCTAAGGATCCATCATAAGACTTATATCATGATATTTGTATAATTAATGGACCACTAGGGGGTCGCTTGGATGTATATAGTAAGTTTATTAACCATATAATATAAAAATACAAAGAGACATTGTAAAAGTGAAACTAATTAACTAAGAGATAATACTTAAAGATAAGGTTAATATAAGTACACAAACCTATCTAAATTCTATTGGTTGAGTGTTTTTCGACCCATACCCACCTTAAAATTTAGATAATCTACTTTGGAGCCATTAGAATCCGAATATGAATTTATTATAAATTAATATTTCTAGCTTTTCCAAAGTTGCCCCTCACCCCACTTATAAAAGGGAACTCCTCCTTCTAATTTATTCACACCTTAAAAGCCTTTTGTATTGGCCAAACTCTGCCCAAATACTCTCCCAAATTCCCTCACTACAACCTAGATGCCATAGTTTGATCATAAAGACAACCTAAGGAGCCCTTTTGATCAAATCAAAAGGAAGAACCCGAAGAAGTGGTAATGATTTCACCAACCTTTTCCAAATTCCTTTTTCTTCCACTTCTTCATCCTTTTTTGTTACCATTATAAAATAATAACTCCAGTATCATATATATACTGTGATGTTATTATAAATATGGTACAACCATATTCAGTATTCTATCCATCCTTTGAATAACATGTCCCCATACGTGCGTACGTACGGCTTACTGTCTCCACGGTGTGGTGTAATTGTTATTCCATAAATTATTATTTGGATGGCTATAATAATGATGTGTAATTCATGTAAATAATAAATATAACATGATAATTATTCTTTAGATATGATATACCATCCAATTATATATTATTTTAATATCAAAAGAATGATATTGTTGCTCGTGCATACGTACGGACTACCGTCTCCACGAACGCGATGAGATTCATTCTCCATCGTATCCATTCAAGTATAATTATCATTTGATGATTAATAATAGTATATAAGGACTTTATATCATTCTGGATATGATTAAGAAAGAACCTATCCATTAAAACATGTCTTCTGTAACAAAACATATAAAACAAAATGAGTAAGTTAACACCCGAAACAACGCAAATACAAAGATATTATTAACAAAGAAATGTTAAAAGATCATATATGATATCATATTAATTTATATGATTCTTATATAATTTAATAACAATTATTTATCCATTATATAGGAGGTTAACCTACCCCAACAATGGAAAAGTACAAGGTAAGGGTTATTTCACAATCTCTTCATTATCCGAGGTTGTTTATACGTAATAATCTACTGGGATCTCTTTATCATCCACATCCGTGTTTCTTAATAATTTATTTCAAAACATTTTTACTATTTAAAAGAATATGGGTTAAAGTCATTTATACCCTTGTTTTAATTTTTATAAGAGTTTTATAATGAAATCTTTCCCTCGTTTTCCAAACAAGATGATTTTTAACCTTTTTGACAGAATTAAGGTACGAATGTTTTTTTAACTTATACAGCGGGTGTGGTTATTTTCCACTATTATAAAATCGTCAAAGCATCACATACAAGATTATAATAATATTTTAAAAGAAGTTTTTTTATTTTATAAATATATGACTCTTAAATTATTTCAAAATATAAAGAAAGATTTCTCTAAAAAGAGTTTTGATTTCAACTATGTCAACATCCATTGATGGATTTTACGCTTATTTGAAGTTGATTTATTATGATACAAAACTTTTATATTGTATTGAAGGTTTTGTGATATGTTTGACTGTGGATGTGCTATTTTTATACCATTCATAGTTTATGGTGAAAGTATTGACATTCTGTATGCTAGTTTTAATATTAATGTTTATGCTATGTTTAAACCTTTATATATGGGAATGCATTGGACTTAATATGTGATGGGTGGAGCCTGCTATAAGTCCGCGATGCATCGGTAGGTCTCATGAGACAAACTAGTATCTTGGCACAAGGCCTTGGAAAAATATTATTTGTAGTCTTGGCATGCCGGCTTGGCAATGTGGTTATGATAGTCTGGAATTATGCATTCCATCATTATGAAAGTGGTTATTGATATTGCATGTGATTATTCGATTAGTATTATATCCATGTGAATAAGTAAATGGCATTATTTCATATTATTTTTGTCATAAAATGTATAAGTTCAAGTTTAAAAGGCTTTTGTTTTAGTTATACATTTCCTTAAATGTTTATTCCAATTTATGATAGTTTTTTCTATATTGTTATACTTACTGGGAATTTGAGCTCACCCCTTTTCTATGTTTTATTTTTCCCATGGTATGAAGAAGTAAATTATTAATAACCAGTAAGGATAGAATGTGGGTATATGAGTGTGGAATATGATGAAAGGGTGTTGTTGTAGTCTTCATTTTTATGATACAATGTAAGACTTATGAATATATCTAGTGTTTCCAAGGATACTATACCAATCGGGTTTTCGAGATTTGATCCTTCTTGTGATCATGTCAATGTTATTTAATAATGCACCAACTCTAGGTAACTGGGGTCAGGGCATTACAAAGCCCTTAAAATATAATATATGTTTTGAAGGATTTATAATGTATTTATAAAATTATCAAAAAAATATAAAATAAAATTATTTTAACGGTGAGATATATATTTGGTCGTGGTTACACATTATATTATTTATTATATCATTTTCAGTTATTATGATGTTATATTACACAATCTATATTTATACTGTATTTAATATTTTCTAAAAAATTTGCTTTTTGTGAAAATTATTAAAAAAATTTGTTGGATATTTAAAAACTAAGATTATATATATATATATATATATATATATATTATCCAAATAATTATATAATTATATTAATTTTTTACTTTTAATAAAATAATAGACATTTATTGAGAAATATTGGGATTTTTGCCGATAATAATTTTCAAACCCATATAATAGTCACATTTGATTTCATAAAAAATGTATTATCATTTTTATTTCATAAAAAACAATTAATAATATTATTTTATGATACTTTAATCTATTTAAAATTTCAATTAATTTATAATTTATTTAATTGAATATTTATATTACCCAAAAATATATTCTAGTGATTATATCTCATTGGAATGCTCCAATTATTGGGCTTAATATGGTACAATTATACTGGTTTATGCCATCAATTACTTTGTTCTTGTCAATTGGATTTTTCCAAACACTATATTTGTCGAAAAAATGAAATCAATTTTCAATGGATGTTTTTGAAATTTCTACATTGATTAGCAGTCTCTTAAATCTTATGGGTTACAATAAAAATATATATGTGCATGAGTTTTCTAAAACGTTAATACATTAAGGGACCTTAATTAATGAAAAAAATTTGTATATAAAGGTTCATGTAACTACAAAAAACATGTGATATACTGATTAAATAATCATAATAACATCATATATATAGTACATAAACAATAAATACATCATTATATCCATCTGTTATAAGTGGTGATGGAAAAATTTAATATAAGTTCGTGAGGTGGTAGGACTTCATACACAGGGCTGGTGATTTCATGACCCATTTGATGCAAGATGAGAATGAAATAAGTTATTAAATTAGAAAAATAACTTATATTTACTTATAAGATAATATTTTTATCATATAATATAGTTTTAATAATATTTAATTGTTTAAAAAAGAAATAAAATAAAAACACTCATTGAAGAACTTTACATCTTCTTTGTGTGACCTAATCGGGTTTTAACTGAAATCCTTTCTATGATTCCTTTTATGAACAAAATAAAGCTTCTATGATGAGTGTTGATTAGTGATGATGTAATTTATTAAGGTACTGTATGATATTAATAGTTTTATAAGTGTGAAGTGGAGAGGATAAGGGTTAGTTAGTTATAAGTGAGTTGAGTTTCACATTTTAAATTGTGGAAAATAAAAACATGTACATACATTTTTCACATCAAAGAAGGAAAAAGGTTTCCCATTACTTAACAGGGAAGTGAAATGTTATTAATAATTAAAACCTACTGGTTTAAGAAATATTTTGGGTCATCTTTAATATTATTCATTTTTTTATCCCTCGGTAACCCCATTATAATCTAAAAAATAGAGAATAATTATTTTCATCTATAATTTTTGTTATTGTAAAAAAGTTAAGTTTACCATATAAAAAAATAAAAATTATTGTATTTATAAATAGTAAATCTATTTTTCCAGAACAAATTCACTTATGTACAAAAATTTATAAAATGAATTATAGAGATGCAATGAGAAAGTAGTTTTCAAAATAAATGATGTTGAATAGATTAAAATGAATTTATATAAAAAATAATAAATTGAATCAAATGACATAAATTAGATAAATATATATATAATTCAACAAATTTAATCTTTAAAAATATCATAAAACAGTTTTTAATTTCTAAAATTCATTAATACTAATAAAGATTCATAATAAATATTGGTATTTGTCACAATTCAGTGAAAAAATTATCCTCTCAGAAAATTATAAAAAATTCATCCTCATTTAAATTTTATGTAATTATTTCTAAATTAAGCTTATTTTTTAAAATAAATTTTATATAAGTGGGAAAATTAAATTATAAAATAATTTTACAAAAGGAGATTGAAAAGCTTTTATAAAATAAATAGTTTTATGTGAATATTTTGTTAATTATAATATATTGTCCAGAAAAAAAATAATATGAATGTTAAATAGTTTAATTAATATATAATATTTTAATTTCATAAACTCCAACTACAAATATTTATTTTTTATATATTATTTTATTAAATAATGTCTGTATTCATACATGTAATTTTTCAAAAAACATATTTCCTTCAATTTATAAATAGTTATTATTTTCATTCAAAATAAATTTGTTTCTAAAGAATTAATTTTACATAAATTTATAGACCATGTATTTTCATAATTTAGATTATTTTATTTATTCCCTATCTTCTAACCACAATGTGATAACTTTCATATTAAATAATAATATTTAATATTATTCCAAATTTCATTTAAACTCGATGATTCATGTACCACGTGATAAAATCAGTGCTGCCTGTAATTCAATCTAAATGTAATGTAGTGTATAACTCAAGATGAAAGCAGTAATGTGTGTGACATTAGATTTAATTAATTTAGTGTGTTGTGTGAATCTTGGAAAAAAAAATTAAATTTATATGAATGAATTCTTTGCAGAATCCCATGGTGTTACATTTTAACACCCTTAAATAGAATTCAACCCTCAAAACACAACTCTTTTGTAAAGTAAAAGATAATATATTTTTAAAATTACATCTTTATGTTCCCACGTAGCATACTCTAGATGGTGGTTTTTCAACAAAACATTGATTACGATAGTGTTTTTTACATAGAACCTTCTTTGTGTGGTCAATAATATAAATTAATTGTTTTTTATGTGAATGATCATTGTTCAGGGGTATTACCAATAAGTATAATAGATGCAAATGAGAAGGAATGTACTACTTTATGATAGGTACAATGAACACATTGTGGACTTAATAGAGTTACGGTAGAAGAACCAAATGATAAGATTCTATCATAGAACGTTTCAGTATTTTAACTGGATAAATATACCCAGGGATTAGTTTTACATTCATTATTTCATTAATTAAATTAATAGAAAAACCATTTCACTATATTCGAAGCATAGATTACATTAATGATTATCATCATAACATTTCTCTCAACATTGGGCTTCAGATACTTGTTTCTGAACGGTTCTAACATTCTCTTCCATCTCATCATTTTTCTTATGTTCTAATAGATATATTATTTCAACATCATTCTAGTACATTTGTGTAATGTCCAGGCCCATGTGACCTATAATGTTGCCTCAAGCTGGTCAGTCACATGACCTCTAGAACACCTCCCCATATGCCAGAGCCTATTGACTACATGAGGGGGTCTGGTAAGTCTATCATGGGGATTATATACCCTCTTTTATAAGAGTAAAATACCATCATAAGTATATAAACTATAGTATAAGAATGTATAATCATAATCCTTAACAATTTCATAGGCTAAAAATAACCGTAAATATATTACTCAACTTAAAAGGAAACATGTTATGAAAAAGTAAGTGCCAATGTTTCTAAAATTCAACACAATGTAAAGACAACAACAAATCCAAAGTTGGTTCCGAACAATGTAGTGTTCCCTTATCCATGCTATATCCCCAATCACCAATTTAATATAGGGCCTGTTCCCTTAACTTGTCATGATACAATAAGATTTTTTGGGAAACCATCAGGTAGATTGAGAAGGGTGTGAGTAGAACTCAATAGGACACCACCGATGGTGTCTAAAACAAATCTAACTGACAAAAGTGTATAAATATTTTAAAGAATATTTATAATGCACACACATATAGTTTATCAAACTCTTAACTATTATCTATTCAAGCATAAAAAACCCTGGGATCCTATAGATACCCTTACCTCAACACATGATTCATATCGTACAAGAATCTGATCATTATCCATGTTTTACCATGTGTTTGAATACACTTTTTTTTATATTTCATAGATGAATTACCATGTTACCACTAATTTAATCACACAATTTGAATGACTAGATTACCATTTTTATTTCACAAATTAATGACTATGTTTCCATTCATTTTAATATCTCACTTTGAATGACCATATTACAATTCTTATTTCACAAATGGATGAACATGATATCATTCATTTAATCAAAAACATTTTATAACCATGTTACCATACATAGCTGGAAAATGAATGACCATGTTACAATTCATTTAATAACACAATTTGAACAACCTTGTTAACATTCATAATAGTTTTCCAAATGAGGATGTTACTAATCACCATTTCACACATATCTCATGAATTTAATATATCAATGATAATAAAAATTTACCACATTAACAATTATAGAACATCATCACATTTATCATGATTTATCAACATTAAAATTATTACCCCAATATCAAATTAATTAATCAACTGATCCACATTTCTAATTAAAAAATTAATCTTAAAAAAATCATTATGTAATTCCCCTATTAATTAATAACATAAATATATTTAGTTTACTCAACTGTTAATTAATCAATTTCACATAATTAATACATCGATTAATTATATCATTTTTTCAACTCAACATCCCATAATTAATTCCTCAATTAATTATTCAAACATACTATTCATTAGTGTTATAATTAATTCACCAATTAATTAACCACTTCATAGAATCAATATTTCATAATTATTTCCTTATTTAATTATCTCAAACTAGTCTCTCATTTTCCTATAACTAATTTTCAACTTATTTTCCCTATTTTCAACACCCACTACCCACAATTAGTTCCAAATCAATTACCTAATTCAGCCATATAAATTCCATCATATTTAATTTAAATAATTAATTTATAAAATAAGAATTATCAAAATCCGATAATTAATTATCCAATTAATTATATATTTCAATGATCCCTAAATCTCCCAATATAAAAATATTACCAATTAATAAATTTACCACATTAATTAATTCAATTATGAATTCAATTTTTTAAAAAAATTAGAAATTATACAACTAGAATAAATGTAATAAAATTATGATGATGGGATTTAACTTTTTACTACCTAACTCAATTCACTGACTTACGTTCGTTGAATGATAATCCCAAAAATCTGAGCAGCACACCAACGTAGATCTATGATACAAATCTAATCCCTAAACAAGGACCAATGATATCAAGATCTAGTCAAAATAGATTTAGATCTATAATAATAAATCATGATCTCACAAATTAGTTTTTACTCAAAAACAGTTGTTAATAAACTCCACCAAATGATTAATAGATGAAGGATGATTAGTTGTAATAAAGATCGGCATGAGATCTATTTTCAGGGAGAATAACAGTTATTCAATTTGAAATTTGTATCTAAATAATATAGGTTTTAAGACCTTGGAACCCCTATAGAATTATCTATAATCATCCAAAACGTTCACTCTAAATCCAATGTCGAAATATGGTTGTTTTTGGTGTTAAGGATATTTTAAAATAAATTATTATTTGAAAAAATAGCAGAAATATGTTTAATGGGGAGTTGTGCATTTTTTAAAAAACCGTATTCCAACCATGATACCCTCAATATATGGGGTCGTAGGGTTAGATAGGTTCGGCACATGTCTTACCCTCATCATGCACAAACTGCTCACAGTCCCCCTTTCTGAAAATATTCTTAAAACCCCACAAAAATTAACCCAAAGTAATAACCCAACCAATGGTACATAAAAAAATTTACCTAAATTTACACTTGAGATAACTATAAAAATATTCCTAACCTTAAAAATTCCCCACCATGAAATAGATAATTTTGGAGCAGTAATTCCCAACATTAATAAGATTCTGAGCCAAAGGTATTAGTCTATTGAGTCCTCATATCTTCTTCCCCTTACCATGTTTCATCTTGTAATCATCCTTGTTTCCATAACACATGAACTGACTTTACAATATTTTCTTCAATCACTTTCTCACTGTGATCCAACAAATGAACAAAAACACTTCTAAAAGGACGCATCTATCTAATGATCAACTTCGTCCACATTGATCACAAGAGAAGGGTCTATGTGATATACCTATTTTTGTGACTCATGGAATACATCATGAATTTCACTATATTACTGTGAAGGAGACAATTAGTACCCCATTTTTTTATTCTATCCACAATCTCAAAAATACAACAAATTATGGGGCCAACGATCCATGTCCCCATATCCCAGAATGACCCAACCTAGATGACACCTGAAGAAACACACGATCACCCTAAATAAACTATATGGGTTATCTTTGTCTATTAACCTATGACTTATCACTACATTGTTCCATGTCCATATGATTCTAAAGAAGATGTACCTTCTATGATGTATCTTGCATGAGACTTGGTTCGAACAACTCTAACTCACCAGCATCCATCCTGTATAGAAGTGATCTAGATGTCTTACCATAATGTGCCTTATATTGTTGCATCTATATCATTTCTTAATATATGTTTTTTTATTAAAACTCCACGAATTGAACATTCTTCACCCAAGAACAACCAAATTCAAGAACATATGACTACATTATGCCATCCTACACCTATATAATATGCTCTGAATGAGCATTATTCAATGTGTGAAAATACATACTCAATAAAACTATTGTGCCAAATGCCTTTAAAAAGTCCAAATAGAATCGTGTAGTAAAGAGAAAATAATGATCAAAAAATATTTTCTGTGGAACACCATGCATATGGGATTTCTCCTAAACATATAATTCTCTAGACAACTCTACTGTGATGTTTTATCGTATTGGAATGAAATTTGATACATTGTTCTAATGACCCACAACAACAAAGATAACTTCATTATTTCATAAACATCATCAAATGACCTACCTAAACTTCCATTTTCATATCACCTCACTTCCACTCTAGAATGGGTAACAACTACATAAAATATCTTGGTCTTTGACACTCTTCCTTCACCTACTATCAAGTGTTGCATCATGTCAAGAACTGAGAAATCTCGTATTTCATGTTCTGCCACCAAAAAATTCTTAATAGGTAAAGGTAAATTATGGTCATTCCAAGTTGTACCACCCACTTCCAGGCATGAAATTATCAAATTATCTCCTCTCGCATGCTCTTAGGCACAAATACTTGATTCTTCACTTAGATGGTCTCATCCTCAACTATCAACCATTCTGAAGGTGTTTCTCTACCTTCAAATATTTACCTCAAGGAAAATAACTATGTATCCCCATACTCCCTTTCTCAGATCCACCTCAAATGTATAGACACAATTGAAAAGAATATGAGAGTAATCTGATCCTGACTATCATGAACCACAGTATTAATCTCACTAGAAACTTTATTCTCTTCCACTCAGCACTATATTCATGATATGTTCAGGTCCGAGTTTTCCATCATTGAAAATCATCGACGCAGTTTCCCTTTATTGATGTATATGCGAGTTCAAAATCAATATACATCATACACTCAATCCATATCTACTATCGAAGATTAAAATCCCATTGCAAGAATGTATACATTTGTTTTTTTTATCGGTTAACACAATAATATTATCACACAATAGATAGTGCCTTCAAGTATTCAAAGCATAAAAAACATCCAAATACAAGTAGTTCATAGGGTAATTCCATTCATGGTGACTTATCTACCAAGACCCACATTCCATGAATCAATCTCCCTACATCATCACATATTTATGTATGATCCATGAAGTATCACAATACACCATTTACACCTCACCAGTAATATGCAGCATCGAAAATGGTTCCAATGTCAAATGATTCTTCTAATCATGGAAATAATTATTGCATACTTTTGTCCACTAAAACATTATCCCCTTATTTGTCAATCTTTAATGTAGTGCCTCCATATAGGGAAAGTATTTAATAAACCACTTATAAGATCCAGTTATTCCCTAAAGGCCTCAGATATTGAAATCATTCATGGGACTCTCCCAATAAACCACTTCTTAAACCTTATGCTAGTCCACTAACACACCTTCCTACATGATGATGTTCCCCAATAACTTTACCCGATGAATCAAAAATGAAAACATATATATCATGGAATATATGTGATTCTCTCTCAATGTAATTGTGATGAAGTAAAGATGTTGGAAATGATTTCCATGAGTCCTGGAGCACACCAAAATTTCATCCTTAAGCACCACAATAAACTATTCCATGTAAAAATGGAAGAATCGATTCTTCCAATCCATAGTCATTATTGGGGTGATCATTATCCCAAATAGAATTATGATGAACAATATAGGCCTTACATGATTCTGAATGTAGTCTATTGTATATCATAAATCCTAACTCCTGGATGATGATACCCTGAACTAAATTAAATCTTTGAGACCAAAAAATCCACCTATAATTGTTCTATAATATTGTCGATACATGGAAGAGGATATCGGCTCTTCACATTCACCTTATTCAATATATAGTAATCGAAACACAAACATAAACTCCCATCAACCTTCTCAACAAAAAATATAGTTGGACACCCTATAATGTCTTCTAGAAAGAAATCCTAAAATGGTTCCACTACTAGTGGAAGGAAATATTTCCAAACCCAATGCCATCCAATATGAAACAAGAAACATGGGATTTGGGCTCTCTTAGTATCTAGGTAATCAGCAATGCTCGGCCCTCCTAGAAGTTTCACTCACCTTAGTGAATGTAATGAACAACCTTAGGTGATGTAACTCTAACTCTCCTATGGTAATAGTTTATGTGGACACAGTATGTGAATAGCCATTCCATGCCCAAATTTTAGTTCAAAGACAATAAAATTAGGAATATAGGTATCCCATTGAAAATGGGACTCCTCGATCTCAAGAAAACATCCCTTTCACACACAGATGTCTCTAGACCATACATGTAATGTTGTATCATTTATTGAAACACTACTAAAAAACTCCACAACTCAGATCAAAAAATTTACAAGATTAGAACATATAAGGTAATGAAAAGAACTAGTATCAAATATGGCACGAAATAATGTTGAATCTACAAGAATAATATCTCTCACAGTTCATGGTCCAAACATGATATTCACATGGGTAGGATCCATCGCATGAAACTATCCCGCCCCTCTTATCTGGGATGAAACCTGTCTCTCCTATGTAGGACCACTCTACTGATATAGGAAATGTTTTCTGGAAGCACTATGTCTGCTACCTTTACTAAATCTGAATTTAGAACTCCAACTCTGGTACTGAGAAGGTGTAGAAGATCATGATCTCATGCAGTCACTATGTCTAGTTGATATGCCACTACCTCACAACGCCAGGTTCATGAAGAGCCTATATAGATGTTAAATCTTATTGCAATATAGACACTACACTAGTGGTTGGGAAAATTCCAACAATAATGCCATAGCCCACCACAATGATGATTGATACCTCCAGAATGATCCTGGGTAAACAACCCTCTTGTCTGTGTACTCTTCTTCAAACTACCTTGACTAAATATTTCATATTGACTCCTCATATTCTTAAAAGTGGCACATCATCATGGTCTAGTAGAAACTATATATCCAATAAAAGATTCTTCACTTAGGTTTCCGTCATCTATGATAGCCTGGTCCACCACCACAAAAAACATATTTAATTGAAAGAGAATAACTTGAGTCTTAATTTCAAACATCATTGTATCCTAAAAGTGTTTATCAATAGATTCCTCATCAGATTTTATTACTTGAGACAATCAATTTAGATATATGTAGTATAAAATATAATCCAAATTATACATGCTCCCCTTCTTGAACTTCATGAACTCAGCTACTTTTTCCTACCTCAATGACTCTTGAGATACGTGCACAAATAAATTATCTGAAATGTCCATCAATAGCATGCCATAAGCATTTCTAGTTCCCACATGACTATCCCACCTACTCTTCGCTAATTCATGTAGCATATAAATATCCATCTTGATGGTCATCTTAGTAGGAGTCTCAATTTTTTCATGTTTAATCTCTATATAATAAACCCAAGACTCAGCTCCCCCATGGCCTCCCTCTCTAATAAAAATCATAGGATGATACAACTAAAACTCCCTTATCATATCAGACAGGATTTTCAAAGTATTCTCTTGGTCTCTTTCTATAAATTACTTGAAAAAAGTTATTTTTTCTAAAAAATTATGTCTTTCTCCCTCCCATGGCATAATCAGTGCCTCCGATTCCACCACTGGAGGATCATCCACAACCATTTCCTCTAATAATATTCATAATAAGTGCCTTCATTTAGCAATATATCTACAATTCCAAACTCACATATAAGGACTCATAAAACTAATTTATCAAATTTATGTAAGAGGAAAAACAAAAACTTCAAAACAAGCCCTTTACGAAACCTTGGAAACATAGTTAGAATGAAGGTGCTATAACTACCCTCAACCATCCAACACCTATGCATTCTTAACAGGGCTAACGAAATTATTAGGGTTAATTTATCTCAGTTAAACACCAATTTAATCAGATTATTTCATCATTTTTTCACTTTAAAATTCTATTTATGAAGATTTTATATTCAATATAATAAGCCAAAAAAATTTATGTTAACAACTTACCCACACCTTGTTGTCTCATGCTTACATATGATGATAAATGTTAAAAAATAGTATTTGGTGCCTAGAATAATGCATCTAGACATAAATATTGTGCCTTCTTAGGCCTCGTTTCAGTTCCCCAAACATTAAACAACATATATCAAACCACAAAATACGTGTGTCATGCATGGTGAAATAATATTAAACTATAATTGAAAACAACAATAACAATAATCCCTCCTAGAGTACTTTGGTTTTCCCTTGTACATGGGTCTGAAACATCCATGAACTATATCATTTACAATCCTTGAAACTTTCTAGTCTCTAATTAACAATTACCAAATAATAATACTAAAGAAGAATAAAGAAAATTGGACCTATAATACCACATTGTAACGTTCCATCCCGGGTTCCACACAAAGGTTCCCCAAGCCGGTCAGTCACAAGACATCAGGCGTGCCTTCGTATACACCAGAGGCTTCCAGCTACCAGCGAGGGTAAGATATGTCAGTCATGGGGAGTCTATACCATATTTTATCAGTGTAAAACACTAGAATAATTAAATAATAAATAACTTAAGCATATATTGTCCGAAAAAGTAACAATGCCACAAGATTACCAAAATTGGAAATATAGTACTCAACTAAAAGGGAAGAATTCCATACCAAAAGTATGTTACAATGTGTCTAAAAAGAAACTAAAAGAAAATTTTCTAATTACTCATTTGTGGGTGTCGAACCATGGTCAGTTCCACCATCTATGATCCATCCATCCCCAATAAAAAATTAAATCTATAGCCCATTCAATTAACCTGTCTTACATAAAAATTGTCTATATGGGTATAGAATAAGAATTCCAAATTGGGTGTGAGTAAAATAAGGAGGCCAGCCCCAACGATGACTAAATAAATACATCCAAAAATAGTGTATATAATATAAATAATAATAAGTATAGTGAACACATTAAAACATTCCTCTCATTATTATATATTATCTATTTAATAAAACAAAAACTATAAGTTCCCTTAGATAATCATACCTCAATACCAACTTCGGCCCATGTCGGAATCAGATATTTTCTGAGGGTTTACTATGTGTTTCAATTACCATGTTTCATTTCAAATTTTAGAAATTAATGGCAATGTTTCCATTCATTTAATCATAGAATTTTATTTACCATGTTACCATTGTTATTTCAAAAATGAATGACCATATTACTATTACATTAAATTACACAAATTTTATTACCATGGTATCATTTTTATTTCATAAATGAATGACATTGTTACCATTCAATTAATCACAAAATTTGAATGACCATGTTACAATTATTATTTCACAAATGAATTACCATGTTACTATTCATTTAATCACACAATTTGAATTACCTTGATACCATTCATAATAGGATGGAAAATGAGCTTTTTTACCATTCATGATTTTACACATATCTCATAGATATCATTAAACATGTTTATTAAAAATCAACCCCATTATCGCATATAAAACCTCATAAAATTATATAAGATTAATTGATATTAAAGGTTAATCCCCTTTACAATATTAATTAATTTATTAGTTAAATAATAAAATCATCCTCCTTGAAAATTCTACAATTATTCTTCACATAAAAAAACCTTAATTAATTGACTAAATAATTCAAAAAATAAATCTCTTTAATTAACTCATCCATAAATTAATCACTTACTCATTATTAATGCATCAATTTATTATCTCGATTTACAAACTCAAAATCTCATAATTAATTCATCAATTAATTATCCAAATAGAATATTAAAGAGTATTATAGTTAATTCACCAATTAATTATCCCTTTCATGAGATCAGCATATAATAATTAATTCCGTAATTAAATGTCTCAAAAAATCATCTCAGTTTACCATAATTAATTTCCTAAATAATTATCCATATTCACAACACCAAGAACCCACAATTACTTAAAAAATTAATTACCCAATTAAACTATCTCCAATTGATCATAATTAATTCACACTATTAACTGTTAAAATCAGTAATATCAAAATCCCATAATTAATTATCCATATAATTATCTCATTAAACGATCCCTAAATCTCATAATTTCAAAATCATTTTAATTAATTAATTTAGCACATTAATTAATTCAATTTGAGATTATAATTGACAGAAAACAATTCAAAATTTACAAATATGATAAATATAATCAAATAATGACTCTTTGGTTTAGATTTTTGACCACCTACCTCGATTCATTGATGAATGTTTCTCAACAGAAATCACCAATATTCGAGCATCATGATAATGTAGATATGATAGTTGGATTTAAACCCTAAACTAGGATCAATGATATAATGATAAAATAAATATGTTTTATGATCTATAATCCTGGATCTATATCTCACCAATTAGGTTTAGATATAAAGAAATAGGGAATAAACTCCACTAATAGTTCAAGAGATAAATAAAGAATATATCGAATAAATATATGGATGAGATCAACTTACTAAGAGGATAGATAATCTTTCATTAGGGCTTTAAATCATGGATAACAGAGGTAAGATATCCTTGGAACCACACCATAAATCTCTAGAATCATCTAAAACTGTTATGTCTCAAATGAAGAATGAAATGAGGGTGTTTTTTGTGTTTGTGATATTTTAAATTATGTTTTTGGGGGAAATAAAATAGTGTGCATGGTTTTTCCTGACATGAGAACATGGTTTAACAAACTATGTGCCAAATGTGTTTCCAACACTATATGGTTCACACGGTTAGGTGGGATGGGTCCATGATTTACCAAACTATGCACTAACCAATCATAGTCCCTTTTTCCCAAATGTTTATTTAATCTCATCCCAAAATCACCCCATGCCATAAGATTAACCAATGGTACTCAAATAAAACAATATGTACCTATATTTTCACATGGGATGACTTCAGACAATTTTCAGATCTTACAATTTTATTTATACACTTCTTCCCAATATAGGCTTCATAATGAACCATCTGAATGTTGGAGGGAAAACAATTATTGTATGGAAACTCAAATTTTGAAAGCTGTTGATCCCAATAACCATTGAAATAAATAATATGGTTTTATATCATGTCTAATAGAGATTAAATTTTTTTTCTATACTTATCAACTCTCTCATGATGATACGCAGTAATGAAACCCAACTTTTTGTTAACATATTTTTTTAAGACTTCTTCAAAACATTCATGTAATCTTTAGATCCAAATCTAAAAAAATGAATTTGGTACACCATGAACAATACTACTTCTATAATTTATAATATTATAAGTCAATATAGGAGGAAATATTCTTATAGTCATGATGTGTGATGACTTCGCAAGGTGATAAATTTCAAAAGATAATTACCTCAATATGAAAAATATGATAAATTTTAATGGTTATCCGTAACATTAATCATATTTCATGAAATTATAAAGTCATTCATCAACAAATAACATTTCAACTAAAAAATATACAAAACAAATGTGTTTTAGTGATATAAATGTGTCTAAAGATATTCTAAATCATGATAAAATCCCATCACATAAATCCTAAAATGGATTCAATGACTTTGAACATATAATCAACATTAAATTCATACACCCATTATTGTACCCATTACCTTGAAGTTAATCTTACATGGATAGATATATGCTTAAAAAAGATAATTAAACATTTATTCCACAAATAAAATCATATCTTATACAAAAGGATTCCATTGTATGCTTTGGTTAAACCTTCTACCGATATAATATAAAATGTTATTTCATTATTTGATAATCCATATAGTGGGAGATAATCAATGTTAAAAAAAAATTAAAATTTCACTAAAAGATGAACAGTTGTATATTCATAGGGATCATTCATACACAATATATTATTAAATTCTATACTAGGGAGAATGTATTATTATTCCAAAATTATCATCATTCAATTCACCCCTCGTGATTACATAAGATTTTCCTTTTTATTTTGTATTCAGTGGTGTTTGTACCCTATCATCATCATTATCCCTTGTATTGGTGCATTGATTCACATAATTACTATATTTAAATTGGATCACTAGAGTGTGGGTGTCATGTTATTTTAATTTATCCATATATTTTCTTCAATATCTGACTTCGACCTATTACTTAATTATTCGATTACCCGATGAAATTTTCTTACACACTTAATACATATACTGGTAACCCCAAATCAATTTCCAACATGTTTCTTCCCACACATTGAGGATAAAATAATTATCATATTCTTCCCTATATGGTTTTTAGATTTTCCTTGGAAATCCATTATTCACTTCTTATCAAAACCAGGAGATTGATTAGTGACTCCAACCTCCATTTTTATCATGATAAAACACCAAAAAATGTCCTTATATATATTGATGTCTCTTATTGATAACTCCCTTTAGGGACTTGGTTTTAAGACACTGATGAATAGATCAACCTTAATTTATAGTTAGATGTTAATAATAGAAGAATGGATTAATTGTATACTAAAATTTTCCTCACATGTTATAATAGATTCATTAGAAATTTTCATTTTTTGAATGAACCCTTTCTCAATATTTCAATGAAGAATTGGAGGTTAGTATTTATTGGAAAATAAGTTCTTGATATTATCCAAATCCATAGAGTCAATTCTATCATATTTCCTACAAGTCTCAACCAGATTCCACCAATAATTTTCTTCAACATCAAAATGGTAGAATCCAAAATTGAAATTTTCATGATATGAACACGAGAGGATGAAAAATATCATTTCATTGATACTAATCCACTGCCCAAAAATTAGTTGAATAGAAGACCCACTATGATATGGTAGATGTTTCCTCAGAAATGAATTAATAGAATGTTTTTCAATCCTTATATTGTTTATAAGTATGACATGATAAATATCATGAGATAAAATGTATGATCATAAAAATGTAATTTTTCTATCCCTATCCCATAACATTCAGTTACTCATGAAGAAAATTGTAGAATTTTTTAAATTATTTGACATTATCATTATTTTTTCATGTTCCAACAATCCACTAAAAAAATCATATTATGAGAAACACTAATCATGGTGGGGAACGATATAATCATGAAAAATAGTTATTGTATGTCTAAATCCTTAGAGATTAGGTTTATCCAAGGTATTCAAAGTTATAATGGATTTAAAACCTTTATGATGGATCATAAATAATTTTTTAAAATACAAATCATTTCCATTCGGAGGTCCAAACCATATGTTTTGAAATGCCTATTTTCAAACCTTAGGTGATGATCGAAACTTTCTCAATACTGTTTTTTTGATTTATTACCCCTACATACCACTTTTCCAGAGAAAAATCTAATTATAGCTTCCAAATGGGGATATAATTTTGTAGAAACTACTCGCTCTATCCTTCATCTAAATTCCATGAAATTTTCCAATACATTGTCTCAACCTTAGACTTATACATATAAATATCCCAAGACATATCATTAGTAATATCCCAATGGATCTCACAAATGATTTTTCATCCTATTTTCAAAATGTAAAGTGAACTAATTCTTTGATTCCAACTATATAGACCATGGATTATCATATATATATATATATATTGTATCTTTTTATATCAATATTCATTAAATTGAAAACACACACAGGTACGTATTGTGAAGGAATATTTCATTTAGAAACATAAACAACATGTCAATAAAAAAGCTACGTCATCTCCCACTATGTTCTTCAAAACTATCACCCTTCTTAGAAATATCATACACAATACATTATTCATATCCTGCGGAAATGAAACAAATAAAAATGTGATCTTATATTATCATTAAGGGTAAATATGGTAGATTTCAATATACAATGATCATTTTGTTACAAAATCATGAGAACTACATATAAAAACCATAAACTACAAATCATATATCATAAATATTAGTCCTCACCTAAAACTTGTAAGTTTATATAACATGAATAATAATGGAATTAGTGGAAATCATCCATGGGATAATAAAATTTTCATAAGATTGTGATTTGTAAAATATACATAATCATAGAAAATATTATGTTAAGGATACCCACCATGAATGTCATAACATGTTAGGATTATGTTAAATATCCATGTACCTACTTCAAATCCTAGAATTATCTACCATGTACACTACTTTTTAGATTGCGATAACCTCCTTGGTACCCACGTTTTGGCTTGAAATAACCTCATATATACCCTATTTCGATCTTGGTATAACCTCATGTATTCCATATTTTTTGTTGAGGAAACAACATGTGTTCACCTTGATCTCAAATAAAATTAATTATTACCCAATTAATTAGACTGAGATATAGGTCCCACCAATCACATAATGAAAATCATACACTTGGGTTCCAAAATATCATAAATCATTCATCATATAATAACCAATGAAAATGAACGAGTTTCGTAAAAATTTCATTATAGCATAACCTGTAGAAAAGAAACAGGTTTATAATCAAATCATCATTTCATCATAGAACAAGACATAGATAAATAATTGGGTTTAATAATATTTCTATCATTGTATAACCTTTAAAAAATATGTGGGGTTTAGAAAAATTATATCATGGTATAACCCGTGGAAAAAGAAATATGATCCATAAGAAATATATCATGGTTCAATTTGAGGGAAAAATGTGGGATTCCTCCGAGTCCAATCATGGTATAACATGTGGAATGGAAATGGGATTCATAAACATAATATGATTATAAACATAAGTAAATTTGAGAAAGATAAGAATTTTATCCTTATATCATACCCTCGGTAATGAATATGTAACATAAAAGGATACCATCATAGATGGTTATTGATTTTGAAAGAACAATCACAGTGAAATGTTTTTGAGGAAAATAAATTTTCAACTATTGTATACCGACCATTATAAAATATTTTTGAAATCACATTCTTCATAAATAGAAATTAAATTCTTATAATTGAATCAATAAGATTCCTCACAAAATGTCTTAAGTAATATATCATTCTTTATTCGAAAAATGTTTTAAAACATAAAAAAATTTGAAAATTATTTTATTTAAAAATAAAAATTATAGATTATAAATTAAGCATAAAATAAAATAATTTTCAAAATTGTCCAAAATTAGGTACATTCAATACATTTTAAATCAAATATTCATTTCCCATTTTTGGTAAAAGAAAAGTGGTTCTTTTGGAAAATGAAATAAAGATTCAATTAAATTAATTTTGTTATAATTAAATCATGCATAAACATTAATTTAATATATCAATTTTATAATTTATAAGTTTTTGAAAACATTTTTATAAAAAACATTTTTGAAGAAAAAGTGTTTTTAATCAAATATAGAAATAAACAATATTTTTATTAAAACATTCTTTTGAACACTTCCAAATAGAAATGGAGTAAAATGGAGGAAAACTTGTATTTTAATTAAATTACCATATATGGGTAAAATTATACACTATATTGAGATATGGACAATAATATTTCATCATTGAAAGAATAATAAAATATCCTAATAAACAATGTGATTGTAACATCAAACATTTACCACATTGTTATCTTTAAAATAATAGGGCCTATTAAATAAAAAAATCATATGAAACAATTAAAATAATTTAAAAAAAGATATTAATTGAATAAAATGTTAATGGGGTAGTATATAACCATGCTATAATGGGATAATTTTATAGCATTACTTATGTCCCAAAAAGGGCAATTTGAGGCAAAAACCCACTTACAACAGTGGAATCATTTTATGTAGAAACCCAAAGAAACTGTAATAATAAAATGTATATGTAGATTATTAAAATTTCTAGGATTATAAAAATAAAATAAATTTTTGGGTAGTACATAAACCAGATAAAATAAATAATTCGTTAATATGGCATAAGTCCCACAGAGGTAAAAAAAATTAAATGAGAATCTCTTACCATAAGTCTTGACTTCCTTAGTATAGATTCAGAAATAATATATAAAAAATATAAGGTAATTATATGTATAATAAATTACTATATATATATATATTTAAATTGTACCATATATGATTTACTTTTGTCATTTTATTTTCTATTTATAAAAAATTCCATCACAAAGCCACGTTTCTGGCAATTACTATGTTGTTTGTTGTGTATGTTTTGATTTTTTATTTATGGTCCACATAATATTACCATGATAAAATAATTTCAATAATGTTAATAATGATATGAATATATTATATATTCTATATATATTTATTTATATTGATCTCAAAATATTATAGAGAGAAAATTAAATACACTATTAGTAGATAAGGTAGGATATATGCACATATGAACATTGTTTCCATATTGACGAATTATAATATATATATATATATAACATATTAATTTTTTTTAATTATTATTATTTAATATTTATCACATATTTTTCGTAAATATATCTTTTTTCTTTGTGATGTCTGAATGAATTTCATCACTTTGCATTGAAGGAGTCAGTCATACACATGAATGGTGTAATTGTATTCCCACAGAAAACAATTAAGTTGAAATATTTAAAATCATGATTAAAGAATCATAATTATATAATAAATACATATACATAAAAAATCCATCATTTTTTCTATTTATTAGAGGTCGTGTTGGAAGATGAATAATATTAATTGACATGGTGGTATTATGTCGTAGACATGAATGATGACCTTGTGACCCATTTGGTGTGAGTGATGAATGATTTAAGATATTAGGTTAACATAATAAAATAATATCATATATTTGATATTGATGTTACTATATCATCATGTTTTAAAAATTTTATGTACAAGGTGGTGGTAAAAAAATTCTTGTTGAAGTACATTACATCTTCTTCTTGTAACCTCTTTTGTCGTGCACCAAAAGTCATTATATGGTGGTTTTATGGATAAAATAAGGATTATAATATAATAGGATATAATTATGGTAATTATATTTTTTGGACTCTTATGAACCATTTGGATTTGAATTTTTTAATCAGATTATATAGGGGGGTTCCTTTTATAAGTGAGGTGCATGACATAATTTTTAATTTTTTGAAGGAAAAGGTTGTACCTCTTGTTTTTCACATGAAAAAGGAAAAAATGGGACATTATGTAAACATTAATTGACAATATAGACATATTTCATGAAACTAGTTGTTCTAATAGTTTTGGGTCATTTTTATCGCATATATATTTTAGTTTAACCCTTTGTTGTCAATTTTTTTATCTTAAACGCGGTGACCTTTTTTTATTATTTTTCCTATTAATTATGTTCTAAAATTAATTTTCCATTATTAGATAATATAAATAATTATTATACAAATTATGGAACACATTTTCTATATTCCACTCAGAAAATTTGAAAAATAAAATTTAATATTTATCATACAGACATGATGAGAGAGTAGTTTTCTGAAGCAAAATTTCACAAAAGTTTAAAAAATATTTATATAAATATTTATTATAACTTTTTTATAATTAAATAAATTAGGTTAATAGAAATATAATTAATACAATTTTAATAATTTAACAAGTATTAACCATTTTCTCTAGTTCATAATTTTTTAAATGAATTGATAATTATTTAAAAAAACCAGTATATCTCAGTATTCATAAAAAAATATATCTTCCAAAAAAAATAAAATAATATTAATAAGAAAATTCTCAAATTTCATTTTCAAAATTGAAGTTTTTTATTCTCAAATTGGTTAAAAATTAATTTTAAAATAACATTGCAACAGGTGAAAAACTACCTTATAGAAAAATCAAGTTATTAAGTGAAAATTTTGATTAATACATATATGTTATCCATAAAACAAATAATATAAATTTTAATCATTATATAGAATATATAATATAAATTTAATTACAATAATTCATAAAAATAATTTTTTAGATTGTTGAGGTAAAAAAATTTCATCATATAATTTTTTTTTATGATGATGATTTCATTTATTTATAAATAGGTCATAATTTGGATCCAAATTAATTGTTCACCAAATAATTAATTTTATATCTATATGTAGATCATATAATTTCACAATTACTTGATCTTATTCATTAAAATTATTCCATCAGGAAGATTATAATCATCGTATCATATAATAAAATATTAATAGTATGTTAGGTTTCATTTCAAGTCAGTTTTTCATGTAATTAGTCCCAGAATAAAAGTTCTGTGTAACACAAGATAAAAAAAGTGTTGTTTATAATGACTGATAAACTTGATATGTAATATTATAAAATTTAAATAAATTATTCCATGTAACATATAATTTAAAAGGATTAAATTAATTATTATTTTTTAAAAAAACATATCAAGGCATTACAAATAATCACTAAGCCAAAATGATGCATATTGGGTACCTCCTACATCCATCCAATCATTCATCACCAAAATTACTAGATGGAAGTATTTATATATATCCACCCCAATATAAAATTAAACCATATCCCAACTATTCCAGAAATCCAATGGTATCATCCATATCATCAAGTGATTATCAGAAATTCTAGGAAAAAACATTTATACTATAACCAATCGATTATTCCCAAGACTCCTAGAAAATCACATGTTGTGAGGGATAAAAATAAAACATATAAATATACCACAACATATGATTGAATCTACACATCCATCTACTGCATGTCTCTCCCATTGGTCATACACCTCGATCTGGGATCTCGATTCACAACCACAGCTATCACTACTCAAAATTAGCTCAAGGATAGTCTGTTAATGTGATACCTACTTAGGTATAATAGGTAAAAGTTTATCAAGGGCACACTCACATGAGTCATCTATCATAAAAATTTTCACATGTCAACAAAAGACCCTTTAAAGAGGTCTCCTCCCACATCATCCCCAATGGAGAAGAACAGACTCATCATTTATCTGGGGTTTATTGCATAAAAACGGTCGAGGATATTCAAAACAAATCATACCATTACCTAAAATATCACTATGTTGGTACGCTCTCCCACCCATCTTTCATAGAAAATGGTATATCCATTAATTAAAATCCCTTCTCAGGTCAAGGTCTCACCCATCAGTGGATAAATAAATCTAACTAGTACCAAGGTCTATTAGGGCTTTGTACCCGTATATATCCTAATTGGTCAATCACATTTTAAATTTAATAATTAAATTAAACATGTTGATTATAAAATAGTAGTGGGCACACAACCTATGAATAAAAAAAATAATTACCTTTAGAAATGTACATGGACTACCTACCTGAATTTTGAATCCGTACTATTTATTTATAAGGGAATGAAATAAGTGCCAAGGCCCATTCAGGATCTTCCAATATCTTAGAAGCCCACACCTTTTTGAATAACCCTAAATCTCAAAATTTAATTGAAAATATAACCAATTAAAGATTATATTTACAAATATTTACTTAATTAAATTAAACATTTCTTATTTTGTGTAAAAATACAATGTTTTAACACAGAAAGAGAATCAAAACCATTGTCACCACAATGTCATATCTCATATCCAAAGGCCTTCACCGAGAGAAAGATGTTACAAATAGTACCAAATAAAATTAAAATCGTATTTTAAAAATATATTCAAAACATTTGAAAATTCAAAACTATTGTAAAATTTTTGGATTCTCTAGGAAACCATGTTTAGATAGAATTTCTGGATTCCCTCATTCTAAGTAGAGTAGAATCCCCATCATCAGAGATTTATTCTACCACGATCTAGTAAAATATGAATCAAAAAACAAAAAAATATAATAATTAATTTTATTTTAATGGATGACAAGGTTAGTTGAATAAACCATAGTTGAATAGGAACATACAATTTTTGGAATTATCCACTATACACATCATCTTGATGTTATTGAAAGATAAAAATAAATGGGTAAGGGAGGATATATCACACATGGGAAGAGGAGGGGAAAGGGGGGATATGCCTCAAAAAATTGGGGAATTGAAAAATGAAAATTTTCAGCATTTTAATAGGTTGTATGTTTTATCTACATGGAAGGAAAAACTGTGCACCAACCTAGTGGATTGATCAATCTCCAAGCCATCAACCTCACATGGATCGGTCCTAGAATTTATCAAAACATGAAATAACTATATAGAATAATTTATTACACCTCTAATAAATCCGCATAGTTTCATATAAATCCTCAAATGGTTCTACCTTAATTGTTCCCTATGAATGTTGGGAAACCTTAATCTACATAAACAAAACTAAAAATTTCCTAAGATTCATGGTTCCACACTGTTTCATATAAAATGATTACATAAATCTATTCACCCTGGGAAAAGATATCAAAACAACGGAAATTTATACCAAACCACCAAAACCAACTTCCATGACTCATTTTATATTTAAAAACATCACTTTAATAATTTATTTAGATATGAAATCGGTTTTGATTCCCCATTAAAAACTTGACACATCCTATAAATTCATGAATTGAAATCCTCGATGATATTTTTAACATGTATATACACATGATAATATAGTGATAATTTATATTAATGTCAGTTATTTTTTATGGTTATTTATTAAGAATAAAACATATAATTTTTTATTTAAAAATATTTGTGTTGTATTAATTAGTCAAGATATCATTGATGATAAAATGTTAGATACAAATATGACACAACTTTTCCATAATATATTTGTAGTTAACTCATGTTTGAAAGAAATAGTTTTGGATGATTTTCAGAACCATTTTTGCGAATTATATTATTGGGTGATAAATATTTTATATGATATTAAACAAAAATATAATTACACTATAATAAAGAAGGATATAATTGAATATGTCTTATTTTTTTTGTATCATTAGGAAAATGTTAAAGAAATATGACCTATTTTAATAATGAAACATGTACCTATAAAAAAATAAATTGAATAATAAAATTTTGATATTTATGGTTGGTACAAGAATTACACCATATAAGTACAATGATATATCATTTATTTTATGTCAAAATGAAAATTTATCTCACTTATAATCAATTTTTAAGATGATTAGCATAAATGAATATTTTAATTTTTAAGTCAAATAAGGGATTAACTGACATGGAGCTTCTTTATCAATATTTTAGATATATACACCTAATATAAATTAGTGTTCTATTGATTAACTAAATATAAAATTATGATTTATATAAAAATGTTGACATCATATAATCCTTAAATAGGTGATAAATTTGAAATAAAACTATACAAAATTTTGAAAATATTGTTTATGATTGTGGACTAGACATCAAGATATTATTTTAGGTTCATATATCTTTATTAAAGATTTTTCGTAAAATAATAATCATGTGTTCATTCATATTAAACCATTAAAATATATTTATGCAAGGCTATGCTGATTAAAATTGTGTTGGTATAAAATTGGATACAAGTCTCCCACTAGGACCTTGTTTGGGGAATGAAATGATGGATCAAGATTATTTTACTACAGATATAATATCCACTCAATGTCACCAAAAGTTTTATGTAGATATTTAAAAATGAAACTCAACATTTTTTGTTCAATGACATGTTTTTTTGGTGTCAGCTAATTTTAGATATATACTAATCACAAAAAAATAAATTATTACTCATTCTTATATGGGTCCATTTTATTTTTTAAATAGATCACATATGTTATTATCATTTATAATTACATATATATGTGTGTGTGTGTGTGTGTGTGTTAGAACATAGTTTTCTCCATTTATCTCAATAATTTAAGACCCATGTAGTTCCTTCTCATATTCTTCAGTGTGATATGTGGGAGTATGGGATGAATATAATCTTTTTATGGATAATATGTACTATTGGAAAATATTATTACATCCCCAGACAATAAAATTTTCTACTAGTTAGATTTTTATAAAAACAAACAAATATCAAAATAGAGACTTGAGAGATATATAGAACCATATATTATATAATTACATAGATATGTCCATGGAAAATAGATCATAATTACATTATATGTATATAAAGTCATGTAGTGGGGAAAATTATTACACCCTACATTTGGTATTCTTGTTCTGTTTTACATATTAGTGAGATTTAAAACTAAATTCAATGTTCTTAATGTTTCTCCATGATAAAGGTCAAATGGTTACATATTTTAAATACAAAACATGATAACTTAGAATGGTGATTTCTTATGTAAAACCAAAATCATTATTTCGAACAATGATAGCCTGAGTTTTTCATCTAATTTATGAGGTTTTTTATAGGGAATTTTATGCATGGTTGGCTTAACCCTGAAAGAATAATATGAAGTCTAATAAAAATTATGATATTTAGTTTTTAGGACCATTATTTCACTACTTGGACCATGGTTAACACCCGAATCCATAGATTACCAAACCATAGTCCTCTATTTGTTGATTTTTGTGTTTCTTCACCATAGATAAATACTAATCTCAAGTGATATGGGTATTAATATTATATTTGAAGTAATAGATATTTGATCATCTCGGTTCCTAAATAACAATGCATCCGTCTATTAAATTCACTTCAGTTGAATAATAATTATTGATGTATATATTTAGTAACATGATAGTGGTTGATTATATCATGAATAAAATAACACTCATGAAGGTTTCTTGTTGTTTTGTTTTCATTAATCCAAAAATTATCAACTTTATTCCAACTACTCCAACGATAAATGTCTAATATTTTTATAAGGAAGGTTCATTATTTTCCTTACATGTTTTGTTTATGAATTTTTTATTTGTGAATTCTTTCTGTTATAATTTCAATATTTTTATTTATTATTATAAATTTTTTATATATATTTTAATGATATTCAAAAAAAATTCAAATGAAAAATGGGGTGTGATCTTAAAGGGGGTCTTATGCTTGGAATTATAGAGAATAGTGGGATATGATTTAAAAATTTATATTTTTGGAAATTTATGTTTAATATTAAATTATTTAAACATATAACATATTTTATTTTAGTGGATGTTGAATAGAAAAATCTTTCATCCCTAAAATAGTTTTTTGACAAATTAATGAAATATGGATATAATAAACATTTAGATGTATTAATAATTAAGTAATAAGATGGGAAATGAAAAAAATTGTTTCAATTAACTTAGATTACCACATCCAACGTACGTGGTAATGATATAGATGGTCTATTAAGGTAGAAACACAAATATATGATGATTAATGGAAGGTGATGTTATGATCATAGTATTGTATATTGGTTGATGTTTTTAGTGATATTAATAAAAAATTTCAGCAAAATGAATTTGTTATTTTTTAAATGGTGAACATTTTAGTGTAACTAATTCATGAAAAGTTATTTTGTGAGTAGCTTTGAATTGATAACATTAATTATTTAAAATTATTAAATAAATTTTGTATTCTAAATGGTTGTAATAAATTTCAAAAGACATGTAAGATAATTTTTATATTAGATCATATTTTGGAAATAATTTTTGTGATACAAGAAAATACTATTTAGTATTGTGTTGTTTACCCCTAAAAAAGTCATTTTAGTCTGTATATAGATGTTACAATTTATTATCAATAACAATGGGAAGGGTAAAAACCGTTATCATATATATATATATATATATTCATCTTTAAAATATATCTGAAAAAATTAAATAAATTTAATGAATTCTATTTTAAATTATATAAATAAAAAATTTTATTAAAAAAATTTAGCGCTTAAGTATTTTTCTTCCATTATTGAAAACATATCTTAAAAAATTATGTGAAATTAAGTATAATGGTACAAATAAATAAATCATATGAAACACATAATGAAATGATAATTATTTTATTTATTCATAATAAAATGTTATAAATGAATTAAAAATACATCCAATAAGATTAACACAAGTACAATGACAAAATTATGAATATTAAATAACATGATTGTAGTTGAAAATCGGATAATGTTGTGTCTCCTGAAAAAAAAACTACTTAAAACATCACTATAATATAATTGTAAATTAATAGAATCACAAAAATAATATTTTAACAATCATTGAACCATGAAAGAAATTCATTTCATGGAAAAAATTGATTTTATGGATTATATATAAGATTTAAATGGATAATATAGCCACTGTAATGGATAGGGTATCTATTAAAACATGACTATTAAGATTATTACATGATTATAATAATGGTAATGTCATTGTAACTGAAATTTTTAAAATAAAAATAAAATAAATCAATATAATTGAAATATATGTGTTTATAAATACCATATTAAATATTAATTAATACTCTCATTACTCTCATGCCCTCGTTTAGGGTTTAGATTGTATTGAAATAAAATAACATACATTTAGGATAAATTGAATAATAATATTAATGTCGTGCTCTCGCCAACAAAGGTATTCAGCAGAGCATGACTTGGCTTGACAATCTTCCAGCTGACTTATTGCCTCTCTTTGAGAGAGACTGTAACAAAATCCCATCTTTCTGAACTTTGTAATCCTTTTGCTTTCTTATATATCTTGTGCTTTGGTCTTTTAACCGAAGCATTACCTTTTAAAAGAAATAAAAAATTAATGTCGAGAAAATAAATATTTTATAATTTTTGTTTCAAAAAATGAATTGAATGTTTTTTCAAAACGAATTTATATGTAATGTGAAAATAAGCAAAATGATCACATCAATATATACTACAAATTGACATAAAAATGACCTCAAAGTTCACATAAAATTATAAATCATGGTCACTTACATTTTTAATTTTATTTTATCAAACTAATTTTTATAAAACGGATACACATTAATAAAATATAAAATATATAAATTATAATATTATATATATATTAATTTAATATAATTATAAATATATAAAATCTAATAAAAGTTTACATATTTTATGGCTATAGTTTGGGAATGGGAATTTGACCATTATTTTTAAGACATATTTTTTAATTAATATAAATTGAATTGAGTTGGAAATTAAATAATTGAATTAATTTAGAAAATAAATATGTAAATTAATATAAAAGAATATATAAAATTTGAATCATTAAAAGAAAATATTGAAACAAAAAAACCAAAATTGAAATCCAATCACATTTCTAAAGTGAAAAGAATTGTTACCAAACATACATTAATTTTTTTTTAATTTTTATAATCACTGTTATTTTAAATACAATTCATGATTATTAAAGTATAAAAAAATAAAATTAATGTTAATTTTTTTTGAATCTCGGATTATATTGGAAATATTTTATTTAATCCATCACATGATTTATAAATTTTTAAAATTGGAATACTATTTGAATATTCTATATTGTTTGAATTTTAGTTATTAAATAAATTCATGCTTCACTTTTAAACATATAGAATAAGAGAAAAGTTATTTTTGATACCAATAAGGATGTATTTTATTCATAAAATATGGACAAGAAGTGTATAATTCAATTAGACTTATTTCTATAGTGCTAATGATTTGGTATAAGACTGATAATTTTCCTATTCCTCCACACGTTACTATCTTTTTCCATTATAATCCAAGAATAAATCCAAAATTTTTTATGGGTATATAGTTGTATTTATGAAATAAAAAATTATAATAATTTTAATGAATAATTTTTTAAATATAAAACAAACAATTGGATATACAATACCAAGAGGTATGCCATTCAATAATTTTATTTTCATGAACCATAAATGCTTCCTGAAGAGCATCAAATTTTATTCAATTAAGAATTTTATATTGATTGAGTATGGTACCATATATATTAGATATAATAAAAATTTAGAATATTGAGTCTCCCATGTCAGAAAATTAAAATTGGGAATTATTATATCAAAAATGTAAATTACAATAGAAAAAATGTTACTCACAAACTAAAAACAGAAATGAATATAAAGTAGAAAGAAGATTTGATGACCCATCATTCCAATACTCTATGATAATACTAAACTAGTTTGATTTAAAATGAATTAAGAAAATTGTATACGAAGATTATTGTAGTAAATTTATATGTTATTGAACAATTTCTGGAAGAAATTAAATTAAATTTTTTGTAAAAAATAAATGTTAAATCATATATCTAAAAAGGAAAGCTAAATTTTAATGGAATATTTATCATATTATGATCAATTAAATTGGTAAATTCTGTTCCAAATAAAAACTATGTCCATAATATCATCTGATAGCGCCCATAAAAAAATTACATACCTTTTACTTTTGGGGAAATGGTATTATAAGAACAATCATCTGAATAAAATAAAAATATATCAAGAAATATGAATTGATAATAGTAAATAAGAGGTTATTATGGATAAATTTTTTAATGAACTAAAACATCAATAGAATGATGTTATGAATTTAAAAATTAAAATATAAAAAACATATAATTATTCAACGTTGAATATATATATGTAATAAAAAATCTACTAATTATATTAATCATTTTTCCCAATATTCATATTTTGAAGTAAATAATGAATGCTAAAAATCCTTAAATGGCATATTATTGAGATTTGACCAAGCTAAAAAAATTGAATCAGAAAATAAAAAATCACATTATAATATTCTAATTTGTTATGAGAATCATGAATCAAATTAAAAAAATGATTCTTGATAAAATAGTGGTAATTTAAAATTTTAGATTTATTAGTTGTGAAACATATAACAAATTCATAGGGAAATATAAAAAATGATTAATTTTAAAAGATATCATTTAATAATATATAGATTTTAATATATAGATAACATATGAAGTGTAACATAACAATTTAACTATTTTTTTTATAATTTTTATAAAGGATTTTTATTATCAATAAATTAAGAAATATATTATATATTTATGGTTATAGATATTATGAAACCATTAAAAATATATTGGATCTAAAAATAATGTAATTAAAACATATAAAGTTTTTCGATCAAAAAATGTTCTATGAGTTATATTTTACCATTAAAATTGAATTTTTGTGTCTAATTAAATAGTATTTTTATGATAAAATTAATTCTGTTAAGAAACAAGGAAATTAGATAACAATACATATCATGTTATGTATCTATTAGATTATAAATAAAACAAAATTCATAATAAAATATTATTTCATTAAAAAATATACAATTTTAAATAATAAGTTTCATAAAACACATTATAATATAAGCCAATGAGAAAATTTAATTAATAAGGCATCGTGAGAATTTCTAATTTTTGTTTTAATTATTTTTCTCTTGGCCATTCAAACGTTTAAAATACTAATGATTTGCATAATTAAAATTAATAAAATTAATTTAAAACTATACACACCGGTTGATAATAGAGAAATCATGAATACCTATCATTAAATTACTACAGATAGTAAAATGCCAATAATTAACCACAAATAAGTAAAGGAATGATCCACCTGAAATGAAATATTATAAAATTTCCTAATAATTCATAATGAATATGTAAAACATTAAAATTGAAAATTTAAAAATAAATAATTATAAAAAATAAATTAAAATTTGAACCTTCTTTTCATGAACATACATTGTAATAATATGTCATAAACTATATAATTTTATAATTAGTAAAATAGTACTATTTATAATATTCATAAATAATAAACATAAGTGAAATTTCGATCTTGATGGTACACGGTAATAAAAATGTTGTACAATTGAAAAACCACAATAATTCCTACAAAGAGAATATAGGTCAAAAGGAATTAATATATATATGGTGAATTTTATTTTTTATGCCATGAGGTGTTGATATGGTATAATATGATGTTATTGAATGTGTTTTTAGTGGATATGATTTATTGTGTCAGATTTTGGTTTCAATGCATATGTCATTGAAAAAATTTCAATTCTCATAAGGTGAATTTGTTTAGAAAAAAATACCTATGATTCTTAATATATTTTAATGTGTTTATATATCATGGGAAAAGATAGTGATTTATATAGATTTAATGGAGAAGTAAAAGAGTTCTATATCACAATGCATGGTATTCCATCATAAATATTAATTATAATATATGTTCTACACTTTAATTGATGTCCAAATTTTAGCCATCTGACATGAATTTAGACTACCCCACACATGATTTATCTTAAAAAAGTTACTATATTTTCATAAATATATTGTTCTAGGTTATTTTAATAACCCAATTCCATGGATTTCTGGATTCATTTTAGTTTGAATATAGTGTATTTCAATGAAGAATATGATAAGACACTTGTGAGATACTATTGGTTGAAGTTTTGAGTATATATAAAATCGAGGACCACCATCATATAATTAATGCCATAGAAAAAACATGGAAATATAGAATTCTGTGACTCTCCTGAATCTGGGATCTCCATGTAGTAACTAATTTTCTATGTTGTATCTTGGAAAATTCTGAAAGACGACAGCATAGCGCATGGATCATGATTCATGGGATTTTTTTGGAGTGTTTAGTTCCATTTGAATTTTTATTAATTATATAATGTCAAATAATATAATGTAATAGAGGGTCTATAATGATAAAAAAACAAATAGTTTTAACACCCACCTCACATCTTAAGGGATGTGGCTGCACCGTGAAAATTTATCTCTAGGATAATATTTGTAGTTTTAACAACCATATTTACTTGGATTCATATTTGAAATATTTTTGTTATTTATGAATATTATCACTACAAATTATAATTTAATGTTCAATATTAAGACAGTAGATGATCAAATTTTTTTGATTAACGGAGAAAAATATTTGAAAATAAAACTAAAATATGATTTTTTTAATAAAGTGGTATGTCGTGATGATTAAAATGTGTGGAAAGTAGCATAAAGAGAAAATAATTGTTGGTTAAATATTGATTAATGAAGAGGGAGATATATATATTTTCAATATTTTTATGTATTTTTATTTTTCTATATAAGAATAAATGAAGAAGAAAAATATTCAAGTGGTATTATGCATGTGTTATTTATACAATGTGTATAAGAAACTAAATCATGAGAATGTTTAAATGAAAATGAATACATATATAATATAGAGAAGTTAGAGTGGAAGTGGGAGATTTTTTCACACTCAACAACTAAGAGAATGTCTATGTGGCTGAATTATATTCATTAATTCTTCAAATTATTGTCACAGAAATGTGCATGATACCCTTTCATGTGAGATGCAATTGAGCTTATTCGAGTCATATAAAAAAATCAGTTTCATGGTTATACAATGTTATTGATATTCACATGAATATTCTAGTGGGTAGTGTGATCCTTAAGGAATCAAAATATCAAAAATAACTAGCCTTCTCACATTGAGACATGAACATTATAAATCTATTATGTTCCCTTATGCTGGTGTGTGTTTGAATGTTATATTGAAATCATCACTACATCCTAATAAGGGTAACAATTATTTCTAATGAAATGTAAAATCAATATAGATATATGATTATACCACTCTATTATTGATATTTCATTGATCCTGATGTGGTGTTAGACATTGTATATATGTTCCAGGTTTTTATTATTTCTGTATGGATATTTTAACATATTTTCATTTAAAGTTTCCATCTCATGATTTTTATGAATAAAGAACTCATTTGTTTTATAGAATAATATTATATAAATTTATTAAATGGAAATGTTATTATTACATATTATGATAAAATATTTAACATATGGAAGTAAATGATGATGTCATACATATTATTTATCAAATATTATTTTTCAAAAGTAAAAACATATGGTATTGTTTCCATATATGAAGGAATTTATATGATGACAATAGATAAGAGGAATTCAGGAAATGATAGTTTTATATATAATTCTATTTTATCATTACTATTGAATGTATGTTTTTTAAATACAAGGTACTGAAAACATCAAATTATATCAAAGATAAACATTATAATGTATATAGAGGAGATAAAAAAGTGAAGCGAGCTAAATTACAGTTTTGGAGACATATGTGTCATGATCATTAGATGCGTGATGGTAAAACTATTGATAGATTTCTCATATGTATAAATTAAATTATAAGGAAAATCTAAGGATATGGTGAAAAGATGAATGATATTTATATTGGGTAAAATATTTTCTATATCATTCAAGTTTATTTTGATTCTATAGTCTCTAATTTAGAAGAAAAATATCCAAGTGGTATTCTTATTGAATATTTTCATATTACATTAGTATATTATTAAATAAATAAGGATACTTTTATTTATAAGATGTTTATGGCTGAAATAGAAAGAAATTTTAAATACTAAAAAAACTGATATTGTAGAATAAGTTCAATGTCGAATATGAAACTTGTTTTTTAGATTTAGATGAATATTTGTTGGAGAAGTTTGAATAGTTTATGTCTTCAATATCACGTGACAAGAGATGTGATAATGGATTATATTATTTAAATAATCCCACAAAATGTTTTAGGTGATGATATATCCGGAACAATGATGAATGTTATCCAAAATCCTAAAATAATAAATATAGTTAATATGAAGTTGTTATCGCTAGAAAATTATAAAAAAATTCATCCAATAAGCCCATCGGTTTTTAAAATGATAAGGGTAATTTATTTTTGTAAATTTTTAATGATAGAATAATTTTCTTAATAGTGGGAAGAAAATAAGGATAAATATGAAAAAGTTTTTAATATAGAGGTGAAGATGATTTTGGCTCTGAATATCACATGGGGCCATAAATACGCATTCTTGAGAAACATCAATCGACAATTTGACTTAGTGAAAAATTAAAAGAACCTAAAGGGATCCGCACGTAACTTTGGATGCTGGCACATATGATGAAAATATAGTAAAAAGATTTTTTTGTTCTAAATGAGTCATTAAAGGTGTTCTTTCACCCTAGACTCCACAAATGCTACTGAGGATGTTACATAGAAGTGTAGAATACCTTGTACAAGATATGATTATCTATATAAGATTCTTACGAACCCATTGCAATGTCAAGAAATTCATTCATGTCAAAATTCATTTGTGATCACTCAATAATATTCACATATAAATAGAATGGAACCCCACCCTATTCAGGGTAGCACAATGGAAGTTGAACTATCCCCATTTTTCATACAAGACGACTCCTTTTGTGACCACACATGAGGCCCAAATTCAAGATACATGATATTGCACAACATGTAACCCATGGGTCCACCTTCGGGTGGAACCATACGTGGATGATTCTTGCCCATTTTTTCCTAATGGAATTGCATGAAAAATAACCATTTTTCCAGTAAGAAATGAGTTTTCATGCACCCCTTTTAAAAGGCTTCATAAGTTTTCTTTATCCAATATAACATTGTAAAATCCCATATTGCACTCAACATCCATATATTGCAAGTACCTCATCCATGTGGCTCTCCAAGGTTTCTCATAGTGATTTTTTGGTCCCTAGGATAGTTTCTCATGGTGTGTTTCTTCATGTAATGCTTTTCGTTATAGGTACTCTAACAACTATTACATTATAACATTGCTACACTTATGTGGATCCATCAACTAACCACTCCTCCATGCAGTATTTTCATAGTGTTGTTGATTCCTTATCTTCCCCATGTGTAGATGGGAAACTTTCAAGAATGTCCAAGGGGTGGGGAGTGAGTCCCCATCATCCATGTAATATAAAGTTAAACTACCAAGAACCATCATCCTAATCAATGAAATGAAATTGTAGCCTCACCGAGTGAAACACACATGGTGTGCCATGCCTCGGTTATTTTCAAAGTCCACTCATCTCAACGGGATTCAGATCATCCACATTGGGAATAAGATCCTCCTTGCATGGAACATGGATCAACTAATAGGGAATAAAAACCATCCTTGTGTAAGTCCCCATCCTTTCATGTAGGAGGTATCACCTTTTATTCTCCTTGACTATTCCATACGCAATGTCTAGAGAGGCAATGGGAATATGGGACAGTTGATACCCGATCTCTCACCCATTAGGTTTTTCCATCATGGGCCGCTATATATATGTAATCACCATTCTATATTTCCCTGGTCTACTAACCAAGCATATAACCCACACAATCCCTTGTCGATACAGCTTTTATGAAGCCATTGTCTGGTCTACTACATCCTCTTTTTTCTCACACTAAGAAAGACTCGTGTGGGTTTAGATGTTAGTAAAGACTGTGACACCCTTCTCCCAAGATGTTATCCACACATATTCCCCGAACAATCCAAAATATGGGAGTATGATCTATTTATTCTAGAAATTTTATTTAGTAAGACTCGCTAAGGTTCAATAATAACCATTGGTATACCCTAGTTCCCTTCTTGGAGGAGGTTCACCTCCCGAATATCAGTATCCACTACAGGCCATTCCCTTCCAGATATTTCCCTTGAGCCTCTATATCGTAGGAGGATCATGCTCCACAAGGAGGTCACATATCCTTCTAGTCCACATAGGTGTATAACCTTACATAATCCCCAACCTCATGTCCCATAGTTCTTTTGTATCTAACCATGTGAAATCCCAAATTCCCCATCAGAACTATGTGGGCTTTTTTTTCAACCAGAAGGGATACAAACGTAATTACGATAAGGCTCAAGCCCAACATTATCATCTTCAAATCAGTTCCATCACTTCCATTCCATTCCATTCCATTAAAACCTCCATTATCAACCATTATTAGTACCCGGTCTTCCACAAATCTGTGATATCACACCATTCATTTGGGTATCTCCATTGTGTGATCGCCAACCATCTACATTATCACCTCTCCATTTTCATGGTGGGTCACATCATCCAGACATGCCACCTTAGCATGTAATCACCTTTCATCCTATTTCATTTCCTTGCAATCATGAAAAACTAACCATGCATAATCCCCTAAAAATCCTCAAGCGTTCTACAAAGACATCCTCTTTTCCAATGGGATACATTCTATTTTTATCCCCAAATCTTTTCTTCAAACTACATGTGTCTTGATAATTTCATTCTAAAAACAGTATATAGGATGCCTCCCTAGGGTTCAATCCATGCCGACGGTAAATTGTGTTGTACCCGCTCCTTGGGTTCACCCCCCAAATCCACCCTCAACAGTTTCTGGATCAGCCTTTATGATGTTAAATCATCCATTTTTGGGACTCACCATCTCAGGACTATTCTCGTTAGATTTTTTGATCTACCCATTTGGAAATCCCATGAGGTGCTCCCTCATAGGGATGTTCCCATCTGCTCCAACTTCAAAACCGTTCTAATCAGTCTGATCCATCTATTCTAGACATTAAACTCATGGAATTCCTTTTTTGAAACATGGTATTACATAGAGAACCTAGAAGACATGCCTCTAGCATAAGATACATCATGATCGACATTGGAATCCTCTGGTTTCCATGCCCTGGTGAAGCCCTCTGACGTGGAAGAATACATGTGTTCCAGTGTTTTATCCTCCATACATTCCATCAATGCCGACCTTGAAAACTCCCCTGAAAAAGAGATGCTTCCCGGACATGACCATTTGGAAGGTCCAGACAGAAAGAATGTAATTAATCGTTGTCTGTAATGTGATGGAACTAAAAATGAGATTCATAAAAAAAATGTTTTAATATATAAGGGACACTTAGACAAAGTAATGAATTCTGGGGAGGAATGCATGAATGTATGGATCGACATCCTATCATCTGATTTCTATCAGTGAGAAAACATTGCAGAACAAGTGATGAATGTCTATCACCCATGGAAAGTGAGAATGTAGGAAAATAATCACCATGTCTTCAAATGGTGGTTCTTTCCATGGATAAAATCATTATAAATAGAAATGGTGAACCCAAAGTGAACTACATCTACTTCATCCAGGGGGATTGGAAGCACTCGAGAATTGAGAGATTTGATTTCTTGTTGATATACCTATCCAGAACCATGTCCCGCTACGAAAATAGAGGGCCTTTCATGAAACTCACTAGAATTTAGGAAATTTAGTAATTGAGAAATCTGATCTGTGACATTTTTATTTTGAATCTCCCACTCCAACCAGGGATGACTAAACAATTTTAGGGCATTGGGAATTTTAATAATAATATCCTTTCTGATTGTCGAATCTTCTTGCTTTGCAAGACCCAACATAGAGGAAACCAAACACCCCCACCGACAGACCTATTGGAAACATGAATTATAGTGTGGAAATCTGGAATTCTTCCTTATCCACCATGACGTAATCCATGACGATATTGACTATGTTCCCACACCTCATCTCACCTTCTTTAATTGATCATATGAGGGTGATTGACATTATTTTCTGAAAATTAAAGTTGGATGGGTAATTATATCAAATTATATGGACCACAAGGACCTATAGGCATTTTTCCCACATTTCCATCGCCACCCCAATGGCTACCTAGGGATCCACTACTCCCCTCTAAAAAATTTAACCGTTTTAGGAGCATCTCAATTGAATGTTCCTATGACACACATTCTGATGCCAACGAGGTGAGGGACTTTTGAGTCATCCTGGTGATGAATACCATTCGAGAGCTGATGATGGGATCCCAACAAGACATTCTAATGCCACCAATTGATTCCCCTTAGGATGAATATTATATTATTTATGCCCCAAATCCACTATCCCCTATCTGGATAACCCAATGTCAACGTCGGGTGCAAGCATAAGAAAGAACCCATTATAGGGCATCATCATTTATAGATTTAGTGGAGCATGACACCACCGGTGTATTCTATCAGGTCCCTATAACTGATGTCTACAAACCCACTTATGGTTGATTGGAATCAAGACCTCAACCACCCCATAGGTATGTTTGGGTGACACTTTCATTCGACGACAAGATCAGAAGCCATCGTGAGCCAACCCAAGATGATGAGATCCAGTACGGAGGCCCTCCTCATTCCATCTCCATCTTGAGTGGAGGTCCTACCCACTTTCTTATTCATTAGGGAAGTCCTCTTTATGATTTCAACTGATTTGGTGGAGGCCCACCGCCACTACAACAATCAACCGAGAAGAGGTCCTCCCCGTATCATCATCAGTCAGCATGGAGGTCCCCCATGTGACACAGTTGGTCAGTAAGAAATCCATCCTGCAGATACCACTAACATGAAGTGCATAGGTCCTCCCCATGCCACTGATAGTTGACATGGTGGTCCTCCACATGTCGTCACCATATCCAACTATGTTCCTTCCCGATCTTGAACTCCTTACTGTGGAGGTCCTCCCCATGTGTTCAGAGACTAGTATGATGGAACTCCCCATACTCAATCTCACAAACACAGAGGTCCACCAAGTGTTCAATTTGAGATAAGAACAGGTTCTCCTCACACCTCAGTTCAGAAATTTGGATTTCCTCCCCACAAAAATAAAAATTGATATGATGGTCCACCTAATGTCATAACCAACCCAAATCGAGGTCCCCCATTCCAATGATTTACCCTACCATAAAAAATATCTTGGGGTGGAGGTGAGAGTCGGTTCAGCTAATTTTAATATTATGGGAAGTTCCCAATCATTTTCAATCCATTCCACTTTTCAAATTATGAAGAAAAATGCGACTCGCTGATGGATCTGTCACCTCGTTCCACAAAATCTGTTTCTATGGAAGGTAACAAATGAGTGAATTTCATCCTCCCAAAATGTGAGACGTCCTATATCCCTGAAACCAACCACAATTACTTGTAGGAGGTTCCATATTTGGCTCCCTAACAGTTTCTTTCCATGCATTCGTCTATACAATCTCAAGACTCATTATCTACTTCAAAATTAGATCACATAGATCTATTCTAGGGATTGGTAAAAGATGAGCAACATTCAGATTCTCCGTCAATGATCTCCTCCTCAGTGCATGAATTGGGGGTCAACAACCTGTCCTATTGGGACATGATGACATAGTTATTACATCCCCCAAGAGATGACCCAGTCAGCAGTGACGTTTTATCTCTCATGATGTTCTCTGCACTGGATAGTGCATCACTATAGAAATATACATCAATATTTGTCCCAGTTCATTAGCATGTCCCATTAGAAGAATAGGTAAACCAAGATCCTAATACTGCTTCTAAATGTATATGTTTGCGGGAAACCCATTTATAAGATTAATTATATGAGACGATCTAGCTGACTATTACTCCTTATTTTGATATTTCAGGGTTACTCACCAAGGGTGTAGTCGTGTTCTTTCACCAAAACCATAGGGTGATTCATTTCCACCTTTGGCGTCAATAGTTTTCATATCCATAAAATCATGAGCACTATAATGATACTCGATTATAGAGTATCATTGTTGACCAAGAAGTGGTTCATTTGGATCTGCATCAAGCATCGCCTAGCTATTATAGGTCTTATTAGTCGATATGAATTAAAAGATTTTATGTTCTCTAATAAAATTATCAAAGATGCATCTCCACATGTATAGATCTAGAGCTATGGGTTGTATGCTTCTCCTCATTTCAATCTGATACAGTGAAAGCCATATCTACTCGGTGATATCGAGGATAAATCTCTAGAGCTGTCATGATAAATATGGTCATTACTAAGATATACCAAGGAGGAGGTGTTGGTGTAGGGTCCAAAGAAGATAACCCACCCCACTGGGAAACACATAACCTCGTGGACCCCCAGGTATTTTAACACACAAACACAAGCATATATATTTCCTTGTAGAGCCCTTCCGGTCACTGCCCTTAGGCCGAGACCCCAATAAGGGTAATGGACCGAGAAGGACTTCTAGCATTATTTCCCATATGGTTTACTGAAAAAGGTAGAGGTTTACCCAGCTACGGCCGCCTTCTTTCATAACCAGCAAAACAGAAAAAGATTATCGATGAGATTATTTTCAAGAACATTGCAGTATAGAGACCAGAATATGGTGATCCTCAATACAATCTCCTCCCTTCTCCACTCAGGAAGCATTGGTATCCATAGGCCATCCTTGGCCGTATTCCTTCTATTAGTATCTACAATTCCATTCAACCCGATAGGGTACATATTAAATATCATGTAATGAAATTGTTGTATGAATTGTTGAATCCTCTTCAGTTGTGTGAGAATCACCCATGGGACCCAACTCTTTTAATTACTTTATTATCACATTTGGTTGTTCCACCAAACGTTCTACCATCTACTCTATGAGATATTGAGACTACCTGCCATTATGAAGAACCCACTAACACACAATCTATCTAAAATAGTTGCCAACAAATGAATCCCCATCAATATGATTTGATATCCACTCTCATCTCCCACATTGAAAATATTATGTCACAAAATGTAGTGATCCAACTGGATGGAAAGTCATATCCAGAATGGGTGGTAGTTATTTCATCGACATGAGATTTTGGAAATCTTACCTTGTCCCCCTTCAATGGGATGGGTAACCTGTTGCATCATCTAGCCCACATTATGTCATTGTGCTGACCAATGGTGGGAACTCCAGTATAGTAAGAATCATCTATGCACTGATTCATTGTTCATACATTGGAAGGACATACATTCATCTCATAAAATAAGTTACCCATAAGGTCAATCTATGGATGGGAAGATCTATGTATGAAGTTTTTTTATATGTTAAACTCCCCCACATGAAATACCAATATTTATATCCTCTTTAAGTAGAAACAATAAGCATTAGAGAGAGTCACAGAAATGTTCACCAATTGTAAAGGACTAACATATTAACTCGACAAGCCACTAACACAATAAAAAATGTTGAATATGTGTCTATGTAATGTTAACACTAAATTGGTTCCATCCCTCATAACTCAGAATGTATAATGTGGATTCAATAATTTCCTATACATATCTCAGCAAATATAAGAAGATTTCAATAGGATAAACATGCATGCTTGTTACCTCCTACAACTCCTGTAAGATGAGCTGTAAAGGATGAGACTACTATTGTTACTCAACTAGATCCCCCCCCCCAAACCCAAAAAATCATAGTGGTAGAGCCTCATCCATATCCTCTCCATGGAAAAAAGGCTCATTCCCACCCTCAGGACCAACATCTCACACCACAGAATCAGTCAGTACCACCCCATCAAGAATAACCACCAAGGTGCGACAATCAGGATCTAGCACCCATTATCATCAATCCCCTCATCAAGGACTAGATCACAGATATCCTTCACATAGATTATAAACAATAACTACTCATTCAATGATGCTCAGGTTCCCCATTTATTTTTATAATGCATTGGATCAAAGAATCATGATGGATCTAGAATGCAGGAGGCCCCAAGGGGTTGATCTAGCTGATCGAACCAACTACTACACCTATCATTGGTTCCTTCGATACACCATAAAAAAGTTTTATATATTCAAGGACTATCTTCAGGATCATATTGATAACAGTATCATCAGTTTGGGTCCTACCCCGATATAGGTTTCAAGTGTTACTAAAAATCATGATAATAATGATGAAGATGAATGGCAGCATATCTTCAGCCCCGGGTGTAAAAATTATGATGATTGGTTATCTAAAAAAGTGTATTTTCATAGTTTCATGTTTTTATTCATTACATTTTATATTGGACTGATCTTCCTGAAGTTGTCACATATTTTTTGGATGATGATTTTGTATCATCATCCTAGCCTCCTGCCTCCCAAAAGAAAAGGCACTGACGATTCATGGAAATACAGTGCCCCATGTTGGTACTAAAGCCGTATCACACTCATCGCAACATCATTCTCTAATATATGTGAATGAACCTCAAAATTCACGCAGTATAGTAGAATTAATCATATCATGGATATGATCATTACTTGTAAAAATTATCTTGCTGGTGGAACATTATATGGTTCACAGTGATGAGGAACGTCAGACTAGTCCGTCCAATATTCCTAGTGGCTGCTATCATTAAAAAGGGTATGGATTTGTGAATTTTTAGAATTGTCAAACCAAATCTTCTAGCCAAGCAATGAAAACTACCAAGACCATACAATAGGATAAGCATAGGGCACAACATGTACATTCCTCTCAACCCATATTGTCAAATTCACAGTCAGTTCCATTCTGGTTACTTAACTACGAAGATCCACCACAAATCGTTCATGATTAGCTGCATACAGTTGTAACCATACCTCAGTCATCTGATAGTAGGATGATATTAATTTTTCTTGGATTAATTAGTGTGAAGTGGGATATTCCCAACACCATCCAAAATCCTCTAGTCTAACCAGTGACACCCATTATCCCATTAATTTCTAGAAAATTCCTCTTAGCACAGAAGAATTATGTGCTTAAGAACATTTACATAATTACTAAAATTCTCTCAATCATATAGGTTATCCACCAATCATAAGAAAATAATGAATACTACATAGAGGATCCACCCACCCCCCCCCTCCAATTGGAGACATTGCTAACAATTATAGACAATTTTCATTTTGTGGAAGTTGAGAAAGAATAATTCTGGACCATTATTCCATTATGATTAGAAGATGAATTCTCTCTTATTAAGGGAAACATCTATCTATTGTAGATGACATGTTGTATCACTGGTATGGATGTCTGTAGTAGTCTTTTTGACACATGATTTGGGATGGATCTCATCCCGACCCGGATGGTCATTATGATTTGACTGATGGAATCATATCAGAGTCTCACTAACCTAAAAATTACAGGTTATTACAGTACTATGAAAACACCCTTTAGAACAATTCACCTAATGACCCATTTTGGTGGCCAGATTTGTAGCACTAAATTCAAGTTCATATCTCGGAAAAAAATCCTACAATATGCTAATTGCTAGACCCTGGATCTATCTACATGTTGCAGTTCCTTCCTCATAACAACAATTCCGGAAGTACCCCCCAATGGCTAAGTGGAATCGATCCATGGTGATTCATCTCCCATGGCCTCTTGTAAAGACCACTATTTAGAAAGAAACTATTATAAGATAAAGGAATAGACGGTTCATACCAATGATATTGAGCACACAACATCTGTGACTGACCCAAGGAAGGATTTAGATGAGGCTTTAATCAACATGATTCATCGGTTGGAGGATACTACTCCTAACATGTGACATCTCTTTTCCATCTCTAATACTAGAAGAAGAAATGTTACCAGGTATAAGGAACACCAGCAGATTACATCGTATTTTTATACAGAGAACGAATGGGTCTTACCACAACACCTTACCCCTATTAGGTAACATGTTGTTCTCTAAATTTCTATCACACTATTCCATACCTTTTTGTTTCACTAGGATAAGCTTATCCAACAAAAAAAACCCGATACCACATATTTGAAATCATAATGCAGGGGGACCTTGGTTGGGGCCTGATGGAATAAGTTTAAAATCCTTTATTTCTATGGTTTCAGTGATACAGGATCTAGTTAATAAAGGTTTCACAACTCCTAAATATGGAACTATAATTATACAGTGTTAGTTAACACATCAGAACATCCTCTTCCCGATAGTCCTCTCACCATGGATGATGAAGAGTATTTGGAAGATTCTCCTCCAACATTACAACATGGAATCTACACCACTGTCAATGAGTAGTTATAAGTGAATTCTGAAACTGAGGAAGGTCTAAGGCCATCACAGATATGTGCAACATTCATACAGAAGAATAAAAAAAATGTTAGGATTTCATTATGTTGCATCAGAATTCATTTTCCTAGATTTATAATGAGATTCTTGGACGAGATCGTTAGGTCAATGTCCACCACCATGGAGTCCCAATAAGTCATTGTGGGTTTAAGTTTCCTCTAAAGAATAATAAATCATGTCAGGGTGTCGTGGTTGATAATGAATTTTACAATCTCATAATGTGTTATTTCTTCAATGAAGTTAGTATCCTATGTGATATCCAACATCATTCTAATCATGAAGAAGAACATACATATCATAGTGTGCATCGTCTTCCAGGATATCAATTGCCACTATCTGAAAGATGATTTTCCCATTTCTATAACAGAGACGTGGATGGATTCAATTATTTTATTCTGGGCCCTCCCCATTATTGATGGGTATTCTGTATACAATATGACCTGGATAGACCAAAATGATGAAAAATCCACCGCATTCATGGTATTGTATGCATCTTTTTTCTATCTGTTAATGAATTTCAGTTTGTATAATTCTTGGTCCATATATCAATGTGTTATGACCTGCATTTTCAACCCAATCCTCATGTTTCTATTAGTATTATAAGTGAAGGATTTTGTGATGAAATCTTACCATCATTAGGACCATCTAAAAGATATCAAGGAAGTGTTTGGAATCTTCTACTCCCATTATCTCTAAAAGAAACCCATGAATTTTTCCATTAGGGTTACTTATAAAAACATTCCTGCCATTATCATCATGTACATGGTCATAGAGATCAACCCTTAAAAAAGGCCATTAGTTAGCTTTTGCCTCCAAGAAATAATCAATAACTCTAAGGATTTCAAGGCCACATAGCCTATATACATTGATTCATCATGAATATAGCACAAAAGTGTAATCCATTTTTTAGAGTCATGAATAATGTATTCATCTACCAATTGTAGGATGAGTGCAAGTTTTCCTTTGATAAAATAAATTAGAATCTACTGAAACCTCTAATTCTGATGCCCATATTCACCAAAATGAATCTGGTCCTTTATGTGACCACCCTAGACAAATCCATTTGGCATCCTTCTCAACCATAAGTATAAATATGTAACATAAAACATTTTTTACAATCTCAATTGTATGATCCATGATAAAGAGACTATATATTCTTTTATCGAGAAGATCTTCCTCATGATGGTATTTTCAGTGAAGAAGTTACAGTATTATATCCAGTATCATGAGATACAGCTAGTGTCCCACATGGGCTCACTAATTTATATTTTAATCAACCATATGTTTACTAGTTTTCTATCATGATGGGAAGTGATCCATCATATATTTTACATTAGGTTTGTTATGTAGAATGTAGTTAAGGGGCAAACACTGAAAGAAGTTCTCTCCACTCATCCGACCCCTAAAGAGAATACCCTAGATCATGATTTTTTAGATGAGGCCATTCTATTTGTAGATCAGGATATTCCATGTTGGAATATTTACATTGATTGTGCATCCCAATGTCCCATTGGAAAAAGGCGCAATGATCCTCAATTCAACAAAGTAGGCTGGGGGATTGTCTTCATCATGCCTACATGAGCTATCATTCCTTATTAATTATTTTGTTCAAAGGATTCACAAACAAGGATGTGGAGTATCATGATGTCATAAATGGTCTGGATTTAGATAATATTTTTGATATCCCCCCACATACATTTGAAGGGGGGATATGTGCTAGTTCTCATGCAAATCAACATGGACTACGTCATCAAGAAGCCATTTCTTATAAACTTTCTCATCCATGCATGAAAGCTGATGGACAAGTAACCTTCTCAACTAGAGTTAACTTGTATTACACCATCAAAGAATGGTCGAATAGATGCCCTAGATGGTCTACCTGCTTCCCTCACAAATCCTAACCAGAACGATTATTGAATTCATCTAGCCCATCTAATGGTCATTTCTCTTATCAGTTCAGATGAAAAAGAAAACCATAGGGTAAAACCCCTTACTACTGATGATTCAATAGATTTTTTCTAGATCTCCCAACCACAGTAGAAGAATATTTTATTTGGACAACTCCGTTCATTACGTATCTCCATCATGATAATTTCCCCAAAACCAGTGACAAGAACGACTGAATCCATTGAGGTGAGGTGCATTTCACAATCCAAAGTTCTCATAGACTTTAAAATGTCATCTACAAATGTGGGGTTGATGGATATCACCTTCTTTGTATTTTGGGAAATGTCATTCCACGTGTTATGTGGGTTGTTCATAATGATTCTTGTTGTACTCATTAGGTAGGGTTGAAACTCTCTCACCATTTTAGTTGATTTGTATAATATATTCCCACCATGGTCTATGATTGCATCATGTTCACAAAGAGATTCCACGCATGTTAGATGCATGCCAACTTTGTTAATATACTATAAAATCCCCTCCATACCACCAAGTATTCTTAGCCATCCTTGGTCAGGGGACTTCATATCAAGTGATGTTATCTACCAGCAAAGGTTCACCAGTGTACGTTCATTCTGACATCAACAGATTTCATTTCCAATTGGGTAGAGGCGATTCCACTAAAGGTGGTCAAGACTCATTCTATTATTCAATTCATGATATCAAAAATAATCCATCAATTCAGATTCCCTGATAATGTTCTTACCAATAATAGCACCAACATCTAGTTATATGAGATAAATAATTTGTATTCTAAAAATTACATATAGTCCAAACACACTTCCCATTACAACTCAAAAGATAATTAAAAAAAATTGAGGAATTAAACAAGACCATACATAATATATTTCAGAAGATGGAGTGAGAAAACATGATGACTTGGATGGAAAATATCTCCAATGCTCGTTGGGCTTATCAGACGACAACATGAAATTCTATCATGTTTACCCTGTATTCTGTGGTATAAAAATAGATGTCATACTTTTAATCGAGGATCAACATCCATCACTACGTCGAACCATCAATGATAAAAATATATTAGATAGAGTTGAATATGTATGTCTTGTAGAACTGGAAGCCACTGATGAGAATGAGCTATGGGCCATACATAATCTTGACATGATGTAGAAAAATATAGTTAGAGCATTAAAAAATAAAATTTTCCTCAACTCCTTTCCTAAAAGTGATAAAATATTTGCCTTGAGATTTCCAATGATTAGTAGAATGAATCCACCAATGTTGGAGACTGATTGGGAAGGACCATACAAAATACACAAGTTTTAATCTAATGATAGATACTCTATAGTCATCACGGACGATAAGAAATAACTACTCTGTCCAAGGATAAGTTCCTCAAGAATTACATCACATGAGTGGGGTTCTTGCATCCAGTATGATCCAAAATAGATGTTATGTCCCACATGAAAATAAAATTCACAGTTAATCTTTTTCGTCTATCATGATGTTAAAGAGAATGACACCGTCCTTCAAGGTAATAACAAGAAAAATCATCTCATGGTCCTAGATATATGAATTAAACTATGATTCCTTACGTCCTTACATATTAAGATTCAAAAACATAGAATGTAATGAACTATATAATTATTGATTCTAATCCTTATGGGTCACAAGAATTCCTAGAAATTTGATCTATGGTCCACCGACCAAATTAAATTTTATCCCCATGGAATGAGTTTTTCTCAGGATTGTCATGTAGTGTTGATAATTTCATGGTTCTCATTTACATCAGATTGCTTTATGACACCACACAACACACCCCTATGTAAGATGTTACATTTTACGGTCTACTCTCTATGACCTTAAACTATGATGTCATTCATCCAAGATATATGACATTAAACTATGTCGCTTCATCCCTCATGATGTTAAACTATTGCATCCAACCTATAAGATGTTAAAATGCAAGAAATTTATGGTCCTTTATATACGATCTTAAAAAGAATGTACTCGTTTTTCCTATATGAAATTAATCTTCTCCATCCATAATGATATAATAATTTTCCCATTATTCCTAATTATATAATGTTAAACTGCATGTTATTTATGAACTATGTATGGTATGATTCTATTCTTAAAGGGAGAGGTAGGAACACTGGAACATTTTTTATTTGTGTCTTTCCCATGTTCATCACACATTTTTTTGGAATATGTGGTATGGTGATAGGCCAACCCTATCCTCATTCATGTAATGATTATCAACTATACATGGTATAAATATCCATTAAAAACACATCACCTTGAAGTTTGTGCTATATGAAGTTAATCTAAGATTCATTTTCATCCGATTTATATAACATAAAACATTGGTGCATAGGTTTCTTAATAACATGATGATAAAATAAATGAATCCTTATTCATTATCAGATGAAGTTAAACTTTATTATATACAAGAACTACATTTCGTTTGATTCAATTCTTTTTAGGACACATAGGAACACCCAGCTGTTTTTTCTTCGAGTTTAACCCCCAGTTTATCAACCCTCTTCTATTAATAATACTATACATTTGACATTGGTTTGTTACCAAGATGTATCAAGTATCCCTCATCAAGATTTTCCCCTTAATAAATTAAATTGATTACATTTTTCTTATATAAATCATTATCGTTCTTAGATGCTTTGTGGCGTAACACTTATGGCATTGGATTCTGTGTGGAAATTTTCACATTCCATTTCAATGCTTTACATGATCCTATATTTGGGTCTCCATCACAATTCATGTTTTAAGGGACCCCATAAATGCATTGTTCATGGCCATATGGATCACCTACAATCTCTGGCCAATGCCTGCAAAGACATTGAAAAAAAATTGGTAGGTTCTGTGTTACAAATATTCTGTGCAGTCGACCATCATTTGTATGTTCTGATTGCAAGTCACATAATTTTGATGCTCTATCTCAAGTATTGATAGGATATATCTTCCACTGTTACGCTACTGCAATTTGTTTTCCACATATCATATGATATGATTTGAATCTCTTTTAACATCCTTATGACTTGGGGGAACTTCAACACCCTTGGTGTTACCCCTTTGTGCACTTTTTCATGTTGCGTAAGATGGGTAGTTTCGTTAGGAATCCCTTAATCAAATTTGTAAGATTCACTATTGTGTGATTCCATGTGTCGTAAAGGTCATATATAACACTTGTTTCCCACATCGAGAATATAGTACATGGGATTAGGGGTATTTGTAGGGTTTTTACCCACATGGAAGAATCACACCACCCATATTGGTCCTATCTCTATAAACATAAAATTGGATTTTACTTTTCAATCAGAAGATATTAAATTGATCATGAAGTTTCATTCCAAATGACTTTAAACTACGTGTAGGTTATCATCAGGATGCACCATAAGGCGGATGGCCTCATTGGCCCTCATTCACATTAGGTATTTGCTACATCTACACCCTGCGTTCAGTCCCTTGAACCAATTCCCTTCTTTATTAGTCCAGTTTCTATGAACATAAACTAGAAATTTACATGCAGGGGTAATGATGTAAAAATAAATATCCAACTCTATCCCTTATGACTTCAAATTGTGTTTTTTTCATAGGGAATGTGTGATGTAGTGTGGGTATCATTTGTCTTCATCTATGTCTGGTTACTCTATGGAGAAGAAATACATATACCTTTTTAAAAACTCATTTTAGGGTTCAAGTTCTATGATCATAAACTAAGATCCCCAATGTCATTATTGCTTGATGATAAGCTGCATAATAGCCATCATTCTTATTGTATGAAGTTAAGAAATATACCCTACATCCTAGGTGTATGACAATAAACTATATAGTGTTGGAACAAGTTTACATGGGAATTAATTTCCCCTAGCGTCCACACCATTCAATAAATCCTCAAGACCTATTTGTTTCTTGATTACTACCCTCGTAGGATACGTAATGACACATGTACATCTTGTTCCCAAGCCTAACAGAAGGGTTATAAGGTAACCCCTTTGGCCCATAGGCCTAGATATCATCTAAGAATGTGTGGCATTGTGTGGAGCACTTTTTTCCTTGTTCAGGTGAGGTTTCCCCAAGGCGTTTAACTTCACATTTCATCTTTAATTGGTCCAAAATCAACAACATTAAATTTTGATTTTCGGTGTCCTCGGGAACTTATAGTAAACTATTTAACAACCACAATTTTATCATTTGAGAGGATATCATATCTTTTCAAATTTTCCATTTTCAATGCTATCCTTAAGAACTGTATGCGGATTGATTCCTATCATTCTATAATATGTAGAGACGCTTGGATACATTATCCCCAAGAATAGTTGTAGAATCCTAAACTCACCTTTTCACCTTTTGTCTTGGGTTCCTCTTAGTGAATATTTGGTGTGTTCTAGGTCTATTTGATATATGTACACATTGGGTTATTTTCTGTGCCACATATTTTACATTTGGGGTTGAAAATGTCCAAGTGGAAAGACAATAAACTTAGTGACATTTTCATACTTACAACATGAAATTAAACTACTTGGGAAAGTCCCACACACACAATGCTAATATAGGCATATTTGTCTAAGAAATATGACATTAAAATAAATTTAATAAAGGGATTTTTTATCATTGGTTTATTTTGATCTTACGAGTGACATGCTCTAATACGTTGTGGAATGAGAGTGACGGTGTCGAGCTACCTGCAGATATACCCTTGACCATTCTCTACACATTGTGTCATTCTGTGTCTAGATATCTACCTTCTTTTACGTCGACATAGACCCCCTAATTGAGATGGTATCATGATTCTTTGGCTCATCTCTTATCCTATGCAAATTCCTATATGGGTATTGAGCCTCAAATGGTGGATCCTATGTTTTGAATACGGTCCACAGTTGATTCCTCATTATTATGCCCTATCCTTGTTATTTGTAATGGTCGACATTGTGCTTCGAACACTCTCTACAGTGGTAATTCCAACCAATCAGAATTTTAACAATCTAAACCATGGATGTTAAATTTATATCTATTATACTTCATTCAGTTTCTAAGAACCTCAAACATCTATAGTGTTATCCCTTTGAACATCTACGTTTATTGAGTGGTAATGCTGGCATGGTTGGGATTTTCTCACCTGCATTTGCTTTCCATTATGTTATCCCATATGGTGGGGAATCCAAATTTCACAGGAAAGTTTCCACACTGAGTTTGAATTATATGAGATTATTAGTCTTGGAAGGGTTATACCCAAAAATATAATATGATCAACCGTATTGTTTGAGAACTATAAATTCAAAATAATATCTCTTTTCCCAAATAACATGACATTAAACTATGTTTCTCTGTCCTAGATGATCTTAAACCATTAAATCCATAAAACATGACGTTAAAATGATCGATCTGATCACATCATCTGACCATAATTTGTGGCATCACTGTTATGGTTTCAAAGAGAAAAACTACACAACATTGTTGTGTTCTCACTTTATAGGTCATTACCCTTGGCACTGGTCATACAACATGCCAACTATCAGTAACTACGCGTGTCATGATTCTTATATTTGTGAAATATGTTTTGATGCCCATATCATAGATCATGAGTCCAACTCGAACATTGTTAGCAATTGTTATGATTTACCATTTTCATCCTCAATGTGTTACATCAAACTAAAAACATGCAATGAGAAGGATCGGGATTCCCATTGATAATTATGGGATATTTTACGTTTCTCTCTAGAGACGATTGTTCCTAATAGTGTCAGTATCCCATGAATCTATGTCCCATAAATATTATGGCTTCATTCCCTTATGAGATATGTAGTTACACTAAGACACTTTCTCTCAGGACCAACCAGAGGTTCATTAAAAATTTTATCCCTTTTGGACCTAATTAATGTAAAAAATATAGGACAAAAAACTAGGGGAATCATAGGGATAATTGGTTTGGTAATAGGTCTCCATGACCTTCATTCATGTTAGGTTTTCCCCCTCACCATATCACATATGCATCCCTTCTGTCTGTTCTTCAATACTGATATGATTTGAAAGCCACCTGTGGAACATTAACATCAGGGTCATTTCCTCCATTCCATATAAATAATATAGTAATTGAAATAATAATCTATAAAACATTACAATAAACTATTTTTCATGGTCCTGACTATATGACTATAAACTATGTGTGGTGTCCTTGTCATAAGACATTAAATTATGTCATGTTTTACCCCCACTGCATGATGTTAAACTATATTTTATTTATCATCACTTGTATGAAATGAAAATAAAAAAGCACCATTAAACCTCATATAAGATGTCCTTTCTCACAATGTTGGTCATCTACCAAATTGTTTTCATCATCAGCTATAACTCGGCGGCCTCTGAGATGAAACTCCCTTGGTATATAGGATTGATCTTTGATCAGACTAGTGATCCAACTCCAATGTTATCCAATGGTGGTGTAATTTAGAGTGTGATAGAATCACTTATAACATTCAACCTCTCCACTTCCACACATTGTGTGCCCATTATTTGGATTTTATTCCTCTATTGTGTCTGAAGGGATCGCCCCCCATAATGGTCTAGTCACATTCCATTCCAGCTCACCTACCGTTCAGGTCCTATTACATGTAAAACTTTTGACAACATTTTGTGTTTTCCCACATGTATGGAATATGGTCTGTTATTGGACCTCTTTTATTTTTTCCCCAATTGAGACTACTGATATAGATAATGTTTCATTAATAAGGTTAGTAGTTATCTTGTATAGGAATGTCATCTGCATCTGGTTCTTAATTTTTAGCATAATGATTCACATGTCTCATTTCCCCTTTATTCAGATTTATTCTAATTCCCCTAGTGTTATCCTTCTTGTGAACTGGAAAATGGTGGGAGAGGTGAGTTGACTATTCTGGGAGAACTAATTTCTAGTCATAGTATTTCTCATCCTAAACAATATGGATGGCCAGTCAACAATATTAGACCCCATGTATATAATGATTAGATAACAATCTCATACAATGTGAATGATTTTATTGGATTCCTTTGATTATTACACCGGGAATAACCCACTTGAGCTTAGGGACTAATCAATATTTTACCACCACTAACCCTAGTTACCCAAGATCAATGAATTATTATATAAAATTTGCATGATCAAAAAATACCATATCATGAATGACCGATTAGTTTAGTATCCTTGGAAATACTGGATACATTCAAAAGTATTATATTACATTATAAAATGAAAAAAATAAAACAACATAGTCTCTATAGTCCACACACATATCCCTTAGAAAATCCCTACTGGTCTGTCATAATATAATTCTTCGCATCCTAGGATCAATAAAACATAGAAATAGGTGAGTTCAGATGCTCGGTTAGTATAACAATATAGCTGAAAATTTCACAAATAAGAATAACATTTAAGGAAATGTATAAGAATAAAACAAAATCCTTTTAAACATGAACTTCATCCTAATATAAAAATATAAAATTAAATAATTCCATTTTCTTACTCATATCGATATTCTACTAGTTGAATAATCAAATGCAAATTTAATAGCCACTTTCATAATGATGGAATTCATAATGCCAAATTTCATAACCATATAGTCAAGGCCTTGTGCCGAGAAAATAAATAATATTTTTTTCAATGCCTTGTTCCAAGACACTAGTTTGTCTCATAAGATCAACTGATGCATCAGGGAGCTATAGTGGGATCCACCCCTCACATACTATGTTTAATACATTCCTCGTATGAAATGGTTTAAACAAAACAAAAACATTCCTATTAAAACTAGCATATGAAATATAAATACTTTATCCATTAAACATGAATGGTATAAAAATAACACATACATAGTCAAACATATCACAAAAACATCAATACAATATAGAAGTTTTGTATCATAATAAATCAACTTCAAATACGCTCACAATCCATCAAAGGATGTTGACATAGATGAAATCAAAAACATTTTTTGAGAAATATCTTGTATTTTATTTTGAAATAATTTAAAAGTCATATAATTATAAATTAAACATTTATTTATAAAATATTCTTTTAAGTTTGTAAGGGAAACATTGAGGATGTTATAATGGAAAAAAATAGATACACCCGCCGTATAAGGTAAAAAAACATTTTTACCGTAATTTTGTCGAAAAGGTCAGAAGGTACCTTATTTGGAAAAATATGGAAATATTCCTCTCAAAACATTTTATAAAACATAAAAAAGGTACAAATGACTTTATATTATAGTCTAGTGAATATTAAAAATTATTTGGAATACATTTTTAAGAAACATGGATTTCGATGAAAAAGTTGTCCCATTAGATACTTACGTAAAAATAACCTCTAATAATAATGGGATTGTGAAATTTACACATACCTTATACCATTCCTTGGTCAAGTGTATGCTATCCTCTATTATAATAGTTATAAAATTTTTATTAAATTATACATGAACTAAATACATAAATATGATATCATATATGATATTATAATATTTCTTTATTAATAATATTTTAGTAATACCATTGTTTCGGGTGTTAACTGATTCATTTTCCTTTACATGCTTGGTTACGTAAGCCATATTTGTAATGTATTTGATGTATTTGAATCATATACATAATTATACTATGGTCATGAACTTTATTTTTAATCATAAATTGGGAATTATTTTTGAATGATTGTGATGGGGAATGAATCTCATCACGTTCGTGGAGATGGTAATCTGTACGTACGCACGAGCAAGAATAGCATATTTTCTATATTAAAATCCTATATAATTGGATGGTATATCATATATAGAGAATTATTATCATGATATATTTTTTATTTACATCATTTATACTCATTATTATACATTTTCAAATGATGAAGTGTTTTAATAATAAAATACACCATGATGTGGAGACGGTAATCCGTACGTACACAGGCTTGGTGAATTTGTCCTATATAGGATGTATTGAATAATGAATATGGTTGACCCATTTTTATAAAAACATCGATGTATATATAAGATACTGTAGTTATTATTTAAATATCGAAACAATAAAAAAGTGGAAGTGGTAACAGAAAAGAACTTGAAAGTGGTGATGAAATATTTACCACCTCATCAGGTTCATTCTTTTTATTTAATCAAAAAGGATCCATAGGTTAGCTTTATGACAATAGGAATGCCTATAGGATAAATGGAGGAATTTTGGGAGGATATTATTTCCAGGTTTGGCCGAGCCAAATGTCACGAACCCCTCCCACTCAAGATGCCCCTCCTGAGATGGAAATGGTGAAAGGGAGATAATGACCCCTGAATCCCGCCTCTAATAGGCCCCGGGGTGGTGACTTGCACCAAGGGTATGAGTTTTCACAAATATGGGAGGCATTACCCTTTTTATTATTTAACATCGGGAAATAGGACAAGTCAACTACCCAAAAATAAAAAGAACAAGGGTATATAAATAAACCCAAACCAATCCCACATGCATGTTAAAACAATTTTATAACAAGGTGCAAGTACAAGAAAGCTCAAAGTACAATACCAAAGGAAAACAAGAGTACAACAACGGCAACAACTACAACTGTCCGAATAGTAGGGTATCACACGGACCTAGTAGTCCACCTGGAAAACTGAAAGTAAACGTAGGGTGAGCACACATGTATACTAAGTAGGGAAACCTAATGCTCTCGTGCACAAGTGGGTAGACATCCTAATGTCCTGTGAGAACAGCAGAAGAAACCTAGAAAGGAGTTCTATCCACCCATCCTTATCAGCCACACTTTCCAAAACACAATCACAAAAGGTAGTAGTATATACGAATAAGAGTATTGTGTACCCCACATCATTTTCCCCACTAGCTAGCTGATCTACCTAATGGCGAACATCCGGAAGCTACCACACTCTTCCCGCCCGAACACACCTGGGCCTCACAACCACGTATCCCACCCGCACACACATGGGCCTCACAACCACGTATCCCTCCCGCACACACCTGGGCCTCACTACCACGTATCCCGCCCGCACACACCTGGGCCTCACAACCACGTATCCCCCCCTTGCACACACCTGGGCCTCATCCCAATGGTTCTTGGGAAATAGTAAAACCTGTCCGAAGAGACATGGGCTAAACCACCCCAACCAAAACCTACCCAAATAGTATTGGGTGTAAGGTTACCTCATGCCATCACAGCCTAGGGAAGAAGGACCAGGAAGGGGCAAGTAACTAAGGGGAAAACACCCTCTCCCATGAAATGGGAGTGTTCGGCACTAAGTTCTCAACATGGGTGGGGTGCAAAAAAACACAAAGATACAGATATATATATATATATATATCAAACACTTACCCAAACTATGGATTCTAATCAGAGAACTGAGCACGTGCCTCGGCATTGATACTACGAAGCATGCATACAACATACAAACCCGAAACACCATTTATGTTTTCATGTTTCAAAAGAATCAGTTTTTTGGTTCCTTAACTCCTGGGAAATTATCCACAACTAACCACATCGATCGTTTGTAAAGCATATCCCTACCATCTACAAATCCAGTTAGGAAAACACAAGCAGCACAACAAGTCCCTTCTTAATAACCAACCATCACTGCTATTAACATTCCTATTCCATAATCAGGCCCCAACATTTATTATCTTTTCCACTTTTAATTATCAATCACAACCCATAGTTTTCTCACATTCGAACCCATCCCTGCAGCCCCGCTGCCAACCACCATAACCACAACCACACCATACATCATCACCCCTTTAATACCATTTATCACAGCCCTGCTTTCCATCACCATCATAGAATACACACCAACCCACAACCAAGCCAACAGCATCCCCACTGCTCACCTGATCCACAACAACCCACAAAAACACCCCCATCACATAAATTAACCCCAACAACACCCACATGTTTATTTATTTCATTTTAGTTCAACCAGGGTGATCACACAAGGGTTCCAGATTTTTATTTAATCAGCCAACTTTATGTGATTAACCAATTTCCACATTCCATGAGGTTTCCATCCATAACGGTCTTGAAAGATAGGGCATCATTTATTTTCGCATGCAAAGGCCCCCAATGACCGTGATTTTCAGTGGGCATAAGCATATTCAATTCACAACATAAAAATCACAGGATATAAAGATAAACACAACCACTTCCCCATCCTCATTCTTTAACAAGTTTTTATTTGCGTTTAATGGTTCAGCCATTTTTCGTGAAAACAAGAGGATACCCACCCCTTATGATGCACAATTTAGAGAGATGAAGGTAAGATCCCTACTTCAACAGGTTCCGATCACAAAACTCCCCCGAATCAACTTTAGAAGACGTTCGTCGACATCCACCACTTTTTACAAAACCCAAAAAACATCCTCAGGTGGAAGTTAGAAAGGAATGACCAAAGGAAAGACAATGGATCCAAGCTTAGAAGTTCTGCCTCGTCGTTATTATCCCGTTGCTGCTAACAGATCATAAATCAGATCTCGGACGAAGAAGTTATGGAAGAAAAAGGAGAATTCGAGTCTCTTGGGAGAGCTATTCTAAGAGGAGAGGGGAGGAGAGGGTTGTGTTGAAATGGAGGTGGGAGCCCTCCTTTTATAGGTGTGAAAAACAAAAGTACACTTTGTGTGCTTTATGGTACATGGCGTGTACTTGTCCATTTCAAGCGGCCGCAACGCGGCTTCCATCACAGCCTTCAATGCTGCACGCGGCCGTTGACTGGTCAACACACTATTTGAGGGTAACTCGTATGCATGGGAGGGACTACACGGCGCATAGTTTTTGGGTACATGGTGTATACCCAATTATTTGACACGGTAAGGACACGACTCCCACACGGAACACGGCCGTTGACAGGTCAACACACGGTTTGAGGGTAACGCGTACGCAGGGAGGAACAACACGACATTTAGTATTGGGTACACAGCGTGTACCCATTTATTTCACACAGCAAGTACACTGCCGTCAACACGGGGTATACCCGGCGAGGGGGGCACACGGCGTTTTCTCACACTACACAGAGTGTACTTACAAAATTCTGGAAAGTGTGGGAAAAGTCCATTTTTCACTCCAAAACACTTCAAGACCCTCATTTTGACAAAGGAATGAGCCGGAGAGGTCCAGTCCATTACATTAGATACCTCTTAAAACATTCTCATCCCTGATAATTCAACACCATCTCAGAGGAACCCAACAAGATACCTCTTAGGGCTCTTGTTATAACAGGAACCCAACCATCAACCCTAATTATAGGTGTTAGGAATTCCTTCTCCTATGTCGAGATATTATCCACTTTAGGCGGCACTGACTCGCCTGCACGGGTTTAATCACATTCCCATTAATGCGTCGTGATTAAGAATCGGGTCTTCCCAATTCCATACATTAGGAGTTTTCAACTCACACTGTCGCCAACACCGCACAACCCACAAACATCCTGAACACGTGGTTTGGGGCAAATTCATTTTCCTATGTCGAGATATTATCCACTTCAGGGGGCACTGACTCTCTTGCACAGGTTCAATCGCATCCGCATTATTGCATCTCGATTAAGGATTATGTTTTTCCCTTCCCCACACGCCGGAAATGTTACACACTCCCATAGAACAAGGAAACAAAAGGTCTCATAACCGAGAATCCAAGAATTCCATGTATCAAAGGTAAAATGTATAACATCAAAAAAAGATCAGATGAACTATGAAACACAAGTCAAAACAACTCCGGGTACTGAGCGTGCATCAGGGTCTCCCGCTCCCAAGTGCTCTCCTCGAGTCCTCCATGCCTCCACAAAACGTGAACCAAGGGAATGGTTTGTCCACGAAGCACCTTCTCTTTACGATCTTTGATTCTGACTAGTCATTCCTCGAAGGTCGCATTGTCTCCCAAATCTAACTCTCCCCAGTCGATAACATGAGAGTCATCGTGTAAGTACCAACGAAGCTAGGAGATTTTGAAGACTTCATGAACCTTCTCCAACTGAGGTGGTAGGGCTAGCTGATGTGCCACCTCGCCGACTCGCCTCAGCACCTCAAAAGGTCCGATGAACCTAAGGGAGAGCTTACTCCCCTTCCTGAACCTCTGGTTCCACCGTCGACGGTAAAACTTCAAGAACACATGATCTCCCACCTCAAACTCCAAGGGCCTCCTACGTTGATCAGCATAAGACTTCTATCGGTCCTGAGCGACTTTCATCCTCCCACATACAAGCTGGACTTTATCTGTGGTTCTCTATACTACCTCTATCCCAAGAGCACCTCTCTCACCATCCTCTTCCCAGCAAATGGGTGAACGACATGGTCTTCCATACAAAGCTCAAACGGTTCCATTCCAATAGTAGAGTGGAAGCTGTTGTTGTAGGCAAAATCTACTAAAGGAATGTGTCGTACCCATGACCCTCCGAAATCCAGAATGCATGCTCGCTGCATGTCCTCCAATGTCAAGATAGTCCGCTATGTCTACCCATCGGTCTGGGGTTGGAAAGAATTACTAAGGCATAGCTAGGTTCCAAAATCAGGTTGTAACCCCCTACAAACTCGTTAGGTAAACCGAGTATCCCGGTCCGTGATGATAGTCATCGGAACATCATGAAAACACACCACCTCGTCTACGTACTTCTATGTTAAGGTAATCACCGGGCCCGACTCCTTAATTTCTAAGAAGGGTGCTGATTTCGTCAGACGATCCACCACTACCCATATATTATCATTACCACCCTGAGCTCTGGGTAGTCCCGTGATGAAGTCCATTGAGATGTCATCCCACATCCACTCAGGGATATCTGAAGGATTAAAAAAACCACTGGGAACACGGTGTTCAGCCTTCACTTGCTCACACACTAGGCATTTAGCAACAAACACCACCACTGCCTGTTTCACCCCGGGCCACCAAAACTGTTCCCTCAGGCCTTGGTAAATTTTTTAAACTCCTGGATGTACCACCAAGGCTGATCTATGGAACTCACAGATAACTCCCTCATGCATCGCCTCCGGAACAGAAAACCTTACCTATAAATGAATCCGATGTCAGCTATCCTCTGACCATCCCTCTGGAGCATTTCCCTGATCGACACGATCCTGCATTACTTCCACCTCGGAGTCCCCCCACTGATACTCTTCCACCTGCGACAAAAAGGAGGACTGCCCCGTCATCTAAAACAAACTACCTCTAACACCTTCTACTCTTGAATCCAAGTGCGAGGCGGGCAACACTCCCATCGCTTTCCAAGCATCAGTGGATTCTCGAACCACTTCCTTATGCGACTTCTACATAGGGAATCAGCCACAACATTTCCCTTACCTTTAGTTTAAGAGATCTCTAATTCATAGTCTTGGAGAAACTCGACCCATCTACGCTACCGCAAGTTCAGGTCACGCTGGGAGAAGATACAATATATGCTCTTGTAATCTGAGAAGACCACAAAGCGCTCTTCAAAGAGGTAATGTTGCCACAACTTCAGTGCGAACACTACTGCTGCAAGCTCTAGGTCATGGGTGGCATAGTTACGCTCATGAGGGTGAAAATTCCTAGACGCATAACAGATCACACCCTTCTTCTGCATCAGCACGCACCCCAGACCAAGGCCAGAAGCATCAGAAAACACCTCATACAATTACCCTTCCTCTGGAAACCTGAGTACGAGATCACTAACCAACTTCTCTTTCAGGTAGTCAAAATCCTTCTGGCACTACTCGCTCCATAGGAAGACCTAGTTCTTCCTAGTAAATGATGTTAATGGAGCAGCAACTCTAGAGATGTCTACAAAGAACCTCCATTAGTAACCTCCTAACCCTAGGAAACTATGAACTTCTGCCATGCTCTTGGGTTCTGCCCAAGAAACAACTGCCTCCACCTTGGACGGGTCCACTTACACACCATGCTGAGACACCAAGTTCTCAAGGAAGTGCACTTCTTGTGTCAAGAACATACACTTCAACAATTTCCCATAAAGCTGGTGGTGTCGAAAGAATTCCAAGACTTCCCTGAGATGCTCAACGTGCTCATCCTCTGATCTGGAGTAGATCAGGATGTCATCGGTAAACACAATGACAAACCGGTCCAGAAACTCTCAGAAAACAATGTTAATAAGTCCCATGAACACAGCTGGTGAATTCGTAACTCCAAATGGCATCACTAAAAACTTGATGTGCCCATACCTACAACTTAAAGTCGTCTTCAGGAAGTCACTGTCCTTCACCCTTAGTTGATGATATCCTGATCATAGACCAATCTTAGAATACAAACCTGCTCCCCTCAGCTGGTCGAAGAGATCATCTATCCATAGAAGGGGCTAACGGTTCTTGACCATTACTTGGTTCAACATTTGGTAGTCTATGCATAACCTGAGACCACCATCTTCCTTATTCACGAACAGAACTGAAGCATCCCATGGCGACACGCTGGGTCGAACATAACCATTCTCCATCAGATCGTCAATCTGAATCCGCAACTCCTGTAGCTCTAAAGGTGCCATCTGATAAGGGATCATTGAAATCGGACGGGCACCAGGTTGTAAGTCTATCCCGAACTCAACATCACATCGGGGGGGGGGGGTAGAGTCACAACCTCCTCTTTAAAAACATCGAGGAACTCCCTACAAACCTCTAGGACATCCACCATCTCTGTATCAGTAGGAACTTCTGATAACCTTCCTAACAAGGAAATGGAAGGCTCCACACGCCGACTTCTCTCTTAATAGCTCCTCTCTCCAACAAAAGCTACACGTTGCACATCCACGTCGGAGAACACAACCCTCATTCAGAAGAATTCAATAACATAACTAATGGAAAACAACCAATTGATGCCTAGGATGACATTGTATGGATACATCTGTAACAGAAGAAGATCCCCACTGGATCGATGTGGTCCTAACATCAGCCCACATCTCCGGCAAACACAAGATACGTTGGCCTGGCCTCCAACTGATGTACTCAAAACCAGTGGTATGGAAAGTATCTCTACATCTAGTCCATAAGCATGGGCATGACCAGGTGAAAAAAAGGAGTGAGAAGCTCCCGAATTGAACAATGTAGAAATGAAAGTGCTGAACAAAAAAATCGTACCTCATACCACCTCTGGTTCTGCTTGAGCTTCCAAATCTGCTGCGTGCAACTGTCACACCTAGCTCTACTTCCTCTCTAATGTCGTCCACCTAACCAACCATGCCCTGGTCAGGGTCCCTGAGGAGTCACCTGAGTTCACCCTCCTCCCAAAATGTCTTCCCTCGGAAGAGCATGGTCCTGCTGCTGTTGGAAGGGCCTCGCCGACAAGTGGTGCTGCTGAGGTGGGTGCTGAACCAGCCCACCTCCACCGTACTGAGCTCAGGTCGGGCACCGACTGTGAATGTGGTTGAAACCTCCACAAGAAAAACAATTTGGTCCTGGGCTCGTGGAAAAGGGACGAGGACCTAAAGGTATAAACTGAAACTGCTGGGGCCTACTCCCCACTGGCCTGAACCAGGAAGGTCCCGTCATAGGAGACCTGCTGCTGACTGCCATCCCCTTCGACGAGCCTAGCTGGACCCCCTCTCGTGGTGCACCTCCCAGTGAGTGTATCCTCTCTACAACCGCTACCTTCTTCTATACTGCCATGTACATCGGAAGGGTGAAGGGGGTGACAGAAAACTGGAGTGAAGGATGAAGCCCCTCCTCCAAACGTCTCTCCCGAGACTCCTCATCTGGAAAGAGATCCCGATCAAAGCGTCAGAGATCCTTGAACATGATCCCCAAATCTCTTAAGGACATACTCCCCTACTGAAGGGAGAGTAACTCCGGCTGCTTCTCCACCTTGATCACGGAAGAAAGGGATTCTTCTCGGAATTCCATCTCAATGTCAGCCCACGGAACCACTGCCTCTATCCTGTCTCTGAGGTAGAGCGTCCACCACTGTCATGCCACACCTCTTAGATGACTGACTTCTAGGGTAACCCAATAATCCCTCGGAGAAAAAATCAAGGTAAAAGTGATCCCTAGATCCTCATGCCAACCCTCCATCTCCGTATCAGAAGTTCTACCCTCGTACTTCTTGAAGATCTGCCACTAGAATGAATGGATAGACTTCTGCCACTGGCTATCTTCCTCTTCCTGGTCAATCCTCAACTAATCAACCTCTTGGATCTACTGGGCCTCAGCTGTCTGAGCCACCTGGGGACGACGTCCATGTTCCATAGTTGTATGGTAAAAAAGGATCTCCTAAGCCCAAGTAGTAAGTAAATGTCTCAAGGTTTTATTTTATCACATTATTTTAATTTCTTTCCCAGAACTCCAAAATCAAGTGAAACACAATCATGAAGATTCATGTACTTTCCCTAGGGTCTCTACCCTGCAATAAAGGTGGTCTCACTTGGACATTCAGTAGGCTCAGAGTCCTTGCATCCCATCACGGGGGGGCCTAAAATCTCGTCTCCTAGACGGTCTTCCCAGGCCTATGTCACACACCAAGATTAACCAACATTGTTGTCCTACCATCCCATGAAATACTCATTGTGACCAAATCTAGACTTCATCCAATCTCTCAACCATCTACTCTGATACTGTTATATCACGACCCCCTCCCACGCAAGTTGCCCCACTTGAGATGACAATGGTGAAAGGGAGATAATGACACCCAGAGTCCCTCCTCCAGTAGGCCCCGGGGTGGCGACTAGCACTAAGGGTATGAGTTTTAACAAATATGGGAGGCATGACCCTTTTTTATTTAAGATTTGGACATAAGACTAGTGAACCACCCAAAAAGGTAAAGAAAAAGTGTATATAAAGAAACCCAAACAAATCCCACAAGCATGTTTAAACAATTTTATAACACAGTGCAAGTACAAGAAAGCTCAAACTACAATACCAAAAGAAAACAAGAGTACAACAACTGCAACAACTCCAACTGTCCGACTAGTAGGGTCCCGCATGTCCCTGGTAGTTCTCCTGGAAACCTGAAAGTAAACGTATGGTGAGCATACAAGTATACTAAGTAGGGAAACCTAAAGCTCTCATGCACAACTGGGGAGACATCCTAATGTCCCTTGAGAACAACAGAACAAACCTAGCTAGGAGTTCTATCCACCCAACCTTACCAGCCACACTCTTCATAACACAATCACAATAGGTAATAGTATATAAGGACAAGATTATTGGGTTCCCCGCACCTTTTCCCCCACTAGCTAGTTACTCTTCCTAACAGCGAACGTCCTGACGCTACCACACTCTTCCCGCCGACACACACCTGGGCCTCACAACCACCTATCCCACCAGCACACACCAGGGCCTCAAAACCACATATCCCGCCCGCACACACCTGGGCATAACAACCACGTATCCCGCCCGCACAAACCTGGGCCTCACAACCAGGTATCCCGCCCGCACACACCTGGGCCTCATAACCACATATCCCGCCCGCACACACCTGGGCCTCATCCGGATGGTTCTTGGGAGGTAGTAAAACCTACCCGAAGAGTCTTGGGATAATCCACCCCAATTGAAACCTACCTAAAGATTCTTGGGTGTAAGGTTGCCTCAAGCCATCATATACTAGGGAAGAAGGAGCAGTAATGAGCTAGTAACTAAGGGGAAAACACCCTCTCCCATGAAATGGGAGAGTTCGACACTAAGTTATCAACCTGGGTGGGGTGCAATAAAACACAAAGATACATATATATATATATATACCAAAAACTCATCCCAACCTATGGCTTTTAATCATATAACTGAGCACGTGCCTCGGCCCTGCTACTACAAATCATGCATACAACAAAAAAACCTGAAACCCCATTTATGTTTTCATGTTTCAAAAGAATTTGTTTATTAGTTCCTTAACTACTGGGAAATTATCCACAACTAACCACATCGATCATTCTTAAAGCATATCCCTGCCATCCACAAATCATGTTAGGAAAACACAAGCAACACAACAAGTCCCTTCTTAATAACCAACCAACCCATTGATTAACATTCTCGTTCCTTAATCAGGCCCCAACATTCATTAATGTTTCCAATTTTAAATATCAATCACAACCCATAGTTTTCTCACATTCAAACCCATCCCTGCAGCACCGCTTCCAACCACCATAACCACAACCACACCATACATCATCACCCATTTAATACCATTTTTTGTAGCCCCACTGCCCATCACCAACATAAAATACACACCAACTCACGACCAAGCCAACCACAGCCTCGCTGCTCACCCGATCCACAACAACCCACAAAAACACCCCCATCACATAAATTAACCCCAACAGCACCCACATGTTTATTATTTCATTTATGTTCAACCGGGGGGATCACACAAGGGTTCCAGATTTTCATTTAATCAGCCAACATTACGTGATTAACCAGTTTCTACATTCCATGAAGTTTCAATCCATAATGGTCTAGAATGATAGGGTAGTATTTAATTGCGCATTCAAAGGCCCCCAAAGACCATGATTTTCAGTAGGCACAAGTCTATTTAATTCACAACATAAAAATCACAGGATATAAAAATAAACATAACAACTTCCCCATCCCCATTCTTTAACCAGTTATTATCTTCATTTAAAGGTTCAACCGTTTCTCGTGAAAACTAGAGGATACCCACCCTACATGATGCTCAATTTAGAGAGACGAAGGTAAGATCCCTACTTCAACAGGTTCTGATCACAACGCTCCACATGATCAACTTTATAAGACGTTCATTGGCGTCCTTCACTTCTGTCGAAACCCAGAAAAACCTCCTTAGGTGGAATATGGAATGGAAAGGACGAAGTAAATACAACAGATCCAAGCTCATATGTTTCGCCTTGTCATTACGATCCGGTGTCCACTAACGGATTGTAAATCAGAGCTCGGGCGAAGAAGTTATGGATGAAAAAGGAGTCTTCAAGTCACTTGGGAGAGCTCTTCTCAGAGGATAGGGTAGGGGAGAGGTGTGTTGAAAGGGAGGAGGTGACCCCTCCTTCTATAAGCATGAAAAACAAATGTACACAGCATGTACATTATAGTACATGGCGTGTAATTGGCCATTTCACGCAACCACCACGCGGCTTCCAACACGGCCTTCAATACGGCACGCGGCCGTTGACTGGTCAACACACGGTTTGAGGGTAATGCGTATGTGGGGATGGACTACATGGCATGTAGTTTTGGGGTACATGACATGTACCCAATTATTTCGCATGGTAAAGACATGACTCCCACACGACACACGACCATTGACTGGTCAACAAAAGGATTGAGGGTAACGCGTACGCGGGGAGGGACTACACGACATGTAGAATTGGGTACATGGCTATTACCCATTTATTTCACACAGCAAGGACACGACCATCAACACGGGGTATACCCGGTGTGTGGGAGGTGGGGTACACGGCGTGTACTCACACTACTCGGCGTGTACTTACAAAATTCTGGAAAGTGTGGGAAAAGTCAATTTTACCCTCTAGAACACTTCAAGACCCTCTTTTTGACATTGTAATGGGCCGGAGAGGTTCGAGACATTACACCAAATGTCTTTGGAGGTCGTAAATTAAGAGAATTGGATGTACCCTTTTATAAGAGATATGAGGGTCACTTTAGAAAAATCTTGAAATATTATTCTATAATAAAATCATTTTCGGTTTCAAATGGCACACAAATAAATTATTTAAATGTTAAGGTGTTCATGTATCGATAACATGTCAACCAATTGGTTTTAGACAAGTTTGGGTCATCATATTATCCATATCTTTTAGATTTAACTCTTAGTTAAATATTTTGTCATTTACGATGAACCTTTGTATATTTATATTATTTGGTTAATAAAAATACTATAAACTTCAAAATGAACTCCAATAGGATAATTAATGATTAAAATATCATTAAATAAGACTTTTCATCGAATCTTAGATTTTTAGGATTATAATATCATAAAATAATATTGTATTTTAAAAAAATACACATTTATGTCAATTTTGACATTTTTTAATAATTGGTTTTTGTTAAAAGACTAAAAACATTATTACTTAAAAATAAATTTTTATAATCAACCATAACATGTAATAATCCCCTATAAATTTTTTTGTATGGCAGAGAAACTTTAAAATTATATTTATTTTAGTCTTTATAATTCATATATTTGATTGTTTTATTAATAAGGAAAATACTACATCATTATTGTGTTATATATAAATATATTTATTTTATGTCTAAAAATTATAAATAAACTATCCTGATGTATGAAATCATTTTATAAATCTAATGAGTATTTATAGTCGAATATATCAATTACACAACTTCATATTAATGTTTTTTACTAAAATATATTTGCTTTTGTTATTTTTGTCATTACTTTAGATTATTTAATATAAAATGTCATTATCCCTCCCATGTGGCACCAAGTGGTCCCAAAATCTACCCAAAGATACCCTTGGATGGAAATTTATAATCCAATAGGGTTAGGACATGTGTTAGGGTAATTTAGTATTATTTTGTATCCTTATTTACTAGATTTACCCATTTAACCAGGATAAATAAAATATTTACTAAAATAAATATTCATAATGGCTAAAAATAAAAGTTACCTATTTACCCAATTTAGTCCTCCTAAATCTATATATGGAACCCATTTTTCCAAATTCAAATCACAGAAGTGGGAGAAAATAATTTAAAATTAATTCTCATTGTCAAAATAAAAAGCATATTTTTATTAATAATAACTATCAAAAGATTGACATTTGTTTATATCCAGTTTAATCGTGAGATTACATATAATGACCACAATTATATTAAATGATAAAAATATAATATAATGATACTTAAAACACATTAAAATGTATAATTTAATCATATAAATTATTTCAATTAATAAAGTTATATTAATTATAATTTAATATTTTTCAGTATTCATCAAAAATTGAATGTTTTCAGAAAAATAACAAAAATTATCTCTAAGCTAATTTCGATATTAAGAATCCAAAAATGAAGTCCATTTTGAAAGAGTAATTTTATAAAATTTTAAAAAGTTGGTATTATGTTGAGACCAAAAGCGTGATGTACATGGACATTACATTACTTTTGCAGAATACTTAATACTTAAAAAAATACCAATGAACCGTAATAATTTAGTGTCTTTGGAAACTCGGAACTTAATCTTCTAATCGTGGTGAAAGATATTCAACATCTCCCATAAATATCTTCCACTTTTTTTTCATACCTAGAACCATTATTTATATCCTAGGGAAAAGAAAACATAAATAGGGTGAGCTCAAATGCTTAGTAAGGGTAAACATAATTAACTTAAAACAATCTATAAACATTTAAATGCAAAAACATGAACATAAAATCTAAACATCAAAATCATGAGCAAAGACAAAAATCATGGAAGTACGAGAGGCATATATCATAAAGGAACATAAATCGTGATAAAATAGCATGGGAAAAAACATGTAATTGTGGAAATCAATTTTGCACATGATATGATTTCCATAGTATCCAAGGCATCGCTGCCAAGACCATCTTAGTGGACAAAGTCCCTTTCTGAATCGAGTTCACTCCTCGTTCAAGTCCTGTAACGCTGAACCAGATTAACATACAATTCTAGCCATGTCTATCTCATGAGATATAAATCATTATCCAATGCATTGGAGGGAGATATAGGTCCCACCCATCTCATAATTAAATCATTCTTACATGTGCCACAACATAAACATAAATCATTCATCATAACCCAAAGAATAAAATGAGTTTCATAAACATTGTCCCATCATAACATAATCCATATACAACAAATGGATATATTTTCAACATAAAAAAATTGAGACCATGTAAATCATAGAGACATTATACTTAAATCATAAATTAATGAAATAATTTCATCTTAGATGAAAAATGGGTTTGATAAAACAGTTGAAATGAATTCTTGAGGAAAATATCCTTTCTTCTTCAAAATAATTTTCTTTTCACGAAATGCCATGAAATTTTAAAGGAAACGAATTTTTTTGAAAATAGTCATGAAATATTTTAGAGTAATCTTCATGAAAATAAGGCGTTATGAAAATGTAAAAATTTGATCGGGCCATGTAAGTTAAAAAAAAATATTCTCGTAATTTTACCGGAAAAGTCAAAAAGTACCTCGTATGGTAAAAAAAAGATTCCATACGTACCATGTTTTAAAATTCAAAAATAGATAATGAGGAATCTAAAAATACATGAATTTTTTTTTATAAAACTTGGACATGGATGATAAATATAACCCCAGTAAATACATACGTAGAAGCAATCTAGGATAAAAAACAATTGAGATTGCAACATTATCCCTTACCTTAGGTTTGATATGATTCGTAGGTATATGAACCTCCTATATAATGATTTAAATAATTTTATTGACTTATTACAGAATCATATTCATTATTATGATATCATATATGGTTCACTTATGGTTTTATATTACCCGTTCTTTTGTAAATCCATGTTAAAGCCGCATTTTTGGAAAAATAGTTTCATTTATAGTACGTGTTTCGACTTGTTGTTCTTGATATTATTACTTATATCATGATTTACTTATTTTAATAATGTAAAACATGATTTATCTATAATAAATATTCATAAAATTCATATATATGATAGATTGATATAGGGAATGAAATCCACCATTCATGGAGACCGTAGGCCATACGTACACATGAACACTGTTTTCGTTTCCTTATTGAATTTATTGGAATTAAGTAGATGAGATAGATATATATACCTAAATCTTGTAGAATTATTAGGTCATATATTTCATGATTAATTATTATATATACTTTATAATCATTCTTGAATTGTTAACATGGAAAATGAATCTCATCGCGTCGTGGAGATGGTAATCCGTACGTACGCATGAGTTATGATATCAATCCCAAATTTATTGAATAGAATTGGAGTGGATGATATAATATATTAGAATCAGTATGAAGTTATTATAATCATATATAGCTATTCTTTACACCATTATACCGATCCATGCAAGGCGGTGGTTGAAAAACTGATTACACCACGGCGTAGAGATGATATTCCGTACGTACACACGCGTAGTGATTTTGTTTTCTGTAGGATGTATTGAAGGTGGAAAAGGGTTGTTTCATATGTATAATAAAATATTGTTATATGATTGATACTGATGTTATTACATCATAATGAAACAACTAAAGAAAAGGAAGTAGAACAAGAAATAAATTTGAAAGAATCGGTAACAGATATTACCTCTTCTTCGACACGCCTCATTAAAACCTCCTCTTAGGGAACTAAAATTCGTCTTTGAAGTAGACCCGAACCTCTAGAATATTTCTATGGAAGTTTATAAGGGAAATTTTCAGGGGTTTTCCGATCTTTAAAGCTCAATGTTTTGTAAATATGAGAGGGAGGAGGTGCCCTTTTATAAGGTAGGAGAGGGGGCCCTTTGGAATCCTCAAAATGATTAGTTTAATATAAATTCAAAACCCACATAAAAACCACAAAAAATTCCTCAATTAAAATTTCAGATGATATAGGGTTGTAATCTCATCAACCAATATAATTTAGACATGTTTTGACCTTATTTTAATCCTTATCATTTTGATTTATCCTTATTTAATCTATTTAATTTTATTTGTGGTGATAAAATTCTACATTTTAAATGGTTATAAATAATCACTTTTGCGTTGTTAATTTTCCATAATTTTATAATATATGACATTTTAAACAATGTAAATTTATAATTTTTAAATATGTTTTTGATTTTTAATCATTTTATGAATATATTAATTTTATAAAATAACAATAGTGTCAATTTTGACACTATTCATTGATTTGAGTTTAAATAATAACCACAAAGATGATATATTCTAAATAAAATATTTAATAGGTTCAATACATGTCATGGTCTTCTAGAAAATTGGTGGATCATATTAAATAGTTTATATAATATTTTTTTTTTACTATTTGTAATACCATCTCTTTGATAGTTCTCTTAATAAAATAATTTTTCAACATTTTTGTATAATTATAAAATATACTAATTTGTTGCATAAAAATAAAAAATAAAATATTAGGATTAATATAAATATTATAGATTTCATAATAAAAATTTTAGTTGGATTTATAATCTAAAACACCCATCTTTTAAAATGTTATATTTATTAAATTATGAAGGAGACAACTTTAACATCATTTAAAATAAAATAATATAAGTGTCATAATCAATTTTATAAGACTACAAATGGTCATATATTAGGTCATTGGATGATTATGGTTAATATATACACTACCAATAAGTTTTTTTCAGATTTGTGGGCCGTTTAATGGGTATTAGTATTTCAATAAAATCTATATTACTTATTTTTCACAAAAAAAATAATTTCTCCATCATTATTGTATAAGCTAATAAAGTAATAAAATATCTATTAAAAATTATAAATAATTTACCATGATTAATAGAAACATTAAATCTTTCAAATGAGTATTTATAACCGAATTTATATTTTGTATAAACTTGTATTAAAAATACTTTAATTATTCAAGTTGAGTGAGACATATTTCACTTTCTTTTAAATAAAATAAACTAAACGTCTTAATCACCTCGAAGTGGGTTCCAATTAATTCCATTTCGACCCAAATATTCCTTAGGAAGAAATATAAGCATCCAATTATATTATGAATAGTGGTAGGATAATTTTATAATATTATATTTACACTTAATTACATGATTTACCTTTTACTATGGTAAATAAAATTTACCGTAGTAACTATTCATCATGGCCAAAAATAAAAAGTAGCCTATTAACAAAATTTGGACCCACTAATTAAATATATGGAATTCATTTTTCAAAATTCAAAACACAAAAGTTTTAATAAATTAATTTAAAATTAATCTCGTTGTTAAGAAAACAAGTTTTTAAAGTTAAAACATTGCAAAAGATTGAAATGATTTTACCTTTGAATACAATGCTAAATCAATGATAACGATATAAATTATATTAAATGGTAAAAATGTGTTCTATTTATACTTTAAATCCCTTAAATATTATAATTTAACCATATAAATTATTACGATGATAAAATATGATTTTAATTAAAATATAGCGTGTTTTTACGAATCATTAAAATATGAAAGTTATAAGAAAAATATCAAAACTTTATCCAATGTAAATTTAAATATCCTGATTCAAAAGAAGAAGTTTATTTTGTAAAATTTAAGTTATAAACTTGTCAAAAATTATATTTAAAATGGGTGCGGCATCAAAATGCAGTAAAACTGCATTTTTTTAAAAAATTCTTATTTTACACAAAAATTTTATTTTGTTCTCATACCATGTTCCATAATATGTGTAAGATGAATTATAATATCATAAAATTCAAAATGTATTTACTACTATTCATAATGGCTAGTTTATTAAAATATTATTACCATATATCATTGTTTAGTGAAACCCAGTATTGCGTACAACACACGCTATCGAGGAAGGTTGTGATTGCGTGTAATGCAAGCCTGGTAAGGGTTGCGTGTAGTGAAAGACTCCTTTGTTGATGCGTATAAAAAAAATCCAACCATATTACATTTAGACATTAAATATATATATATAAACTCAATTTTTCTTATAATAACTACTATCAAACAAACTTGAAATTGTGTGTAACACGATCCAAGATTAGGGTTGCGTATACTACAATGCTAATACGGTGTTGTGTATAGAGCAAGATAATATTGGTGTAGTGTAGAATATAATATATTAAAGAAATTAAAATGAATATATCTTATAAAATCTCGGGTTTTCATGTTCTACCCACCTTAAAATGAATTTCTCCCTCGAAATTCGTCGGGGTTACAAATCACTTACTATTCATAGAAACCCACATCATAAAAAAGAATACTAAAACTTAATTTTAAATTCTAATGTATGAAACGTAATGATTAACCAAAGTAACTCATCACTGTCTTTCCATATAGAAGAACATAGGTGAAAATATGGATATGGAAGAAAAATCTAACCATCATGTTCTGATGCAGAGTGGTAGAGAACATGGCTATGAAAAATCCAACAATCACAATGCCATAAATTAGTGATGATTTAAGGTACCATTTGATTAATCAGATATAAGGACACTAGGGAAACATTTTTTGTTTTAAAGATTATTTCTTTAATGTTTAAGAATTTGAATTAGAAGAAATACATACATTATTTCTGTATAATCTCACATTTTTTCATGCCTTGAACAACTTCCACTTCATCTCTTAATGAAATGAAGTCAAATTTGACTTCCATGAAGTTTTAGCAGATCATGCGATAAAATGATGGGTCATTCCATATGTCTCAAACAAAAGGTTAGATAAAGTTATAAAATATACATAAGTCCATCTATAGTGAGGTTAATCATATATAATTCCTAAAATGGACTTATAATTCATCTATCATACTGCTTAATAAAATAAAACTAGTTTATACTAACTAGGGACTTCCTGTAGGCCAGTGGTAGGCGATAAAGGCCTGTCGCACTTTGATTGTGGGTTTTATTCCTACAACCTCATCCAACATGATGGGTTGTCACCAATCTTATAGGTTGTCCTTTTTCTAAAACTAAATTTTTATAACATCCCATCAATAATATTGAAAGCAATTTGTAGCCTTAGACAATACTAATTTATTTACAACCAAATCCATTCCAATCTTTAGCCTTGTCCAAAATACTTATGTCCAAGATCATGGTATAACGAAAAGAATTACTTGAAATGTCATCTAACGATCATGTGAATACCATCATTTATCCAACATATACCATACGATATATATTGTTAGTCCCATTACAAACATGTGAATACCTTAATCATGTATTCTATTGAAACAATTAATACCCATTAAACCTTAGTAAAAATGTGAATGCTGTCAAAATTAAACTATTTACACATACAAAAATCCCAAAATTTCAATACACTCAATACATGATATCACATTGTCCTTATATTAGTCATGATCTCATGAATACTATCATACATATTATTTTATCTTTATCCCTTCATTATGTGCATATCATCTGCTTTCCAAAAATATTTGAATAACCATTCATGGTTACTGGTACCATTAAATATATACTATCAAATACTTTAGAAAAACAATAGTGTTACAATCCTTAGATGTGTCTTTATTCCATAGTTCCATTACATATACAACATAACTCTTGATAAACATATATCATTACAATACCTTGTTAAACAATTGATCGAGCTTCATCATTGTTTTCCTCAACACTTCTTTCATCTCATATACCATTTTTAGTCTCTTCATCATAATCAACATAAATACTACCCATACGACCATTCCGGTTCTCTTCATGAGATTTTAACATATGTAATTGGTTTGCATAATTCTCGTACATTCCACATTTAAAACATTTAACCATTATTGATGTCTTAGCAATACCATTATCCTTATGTGTGGTGTTAACTAAACCTTTTCCTTTAAAATTACAAGATTTGTGTCCTTTTTTTCCACACCCAAAGAATATTCCAGTTCCTTTGAAACATTCCACTTGATGCCTCTTCCCACATGATTTACATTAGAGAAATTGGACAATTGTTCCTCTATGATCATCATGAAACTCCATCATTCTTTTATTTGCTGAGTCAGGAAACATTACAAAGATGAGATTATTGATCATATTATGAGATTTATGATTATGAATAATAACGATATGTAGAATTCTAGATCCAATTTCATTTGGTTTTTCATGAATAATATGATTCCATTGTACATCATATCCTCCATTATTGTTAATCATCCAGTTTCCACCCATTTCCTAAAACCAAAAAAGAATAGTTTGAGAGGAAAAAATCATAATCAAGGGGGAGTACCATCAATATATAACATCTTAGGTTATATTCTAAGATCATTACCATAATTCTAGGACTACAACCTATATGTATAATTATCCTTAGGAACATCCCTAGACATAACTTATAAATATCTCTAGGGATCTCACTAAAGTTTTCGCATCCTAGTTTCCAAAGGGTGACTAAACCATTCCTCTGATACCAACTGTAGAGACATAAATCTTTATGTACATGGATATTACATTACTTTTTCAGAATACTTAATACATAAAAAACAAACACCGAAAGACCGTAATAGTTTATTGTCTTTGGAATCTCAGAACATAATCTTCTAATCGTGGTGAAAGATTTTCAAAAACTCCCATAAAGATCTTCCAATTTTGTTTTCTTACCTAAAACCCTTATTTATATCCTGGGTTAAAGATAACATAAAAAGGGTGATCTCAAATGCTCAGTAATTGTAATCATAGGGAACTTAAAACAATCAATAAAAATTTGACTGCAAAAACATGAACATAAAATCTAAACATCAAAATCTTGAGCAAAGACATAAATCTTCGAAGTACGTGAGGCATATATCATAAAGGAACAGAAATAATGATAAAGTAGCATGGGAACAAAACAATTAATTGTGGAAACTCATTATGCACATGATATGATTTCCATAGTAGCCAAGGAATTGCTGCCAAGACAATATTAGTGGACAAAGTTCCTTTCTGAATCGAGTTCACTCCTCGTTCCAATCCTATAACACTAAACCAAATTAACTAACTATTCCATCCATGTATATATCATGAGATATAAATCATTATCCAATGCATTCAAGGGATATATAGGTCCCAACCATCTCATAATGAAATCATTCTTACGTATGCCACAATATAAACATAAATCATTCATCATAACCCAAAGAATAAAATGGGTTTCATAAACATCATCCCATTATTACATAATCCATATAAAACAAATGGATATAATTTCATCATAAGAAAAGTGAAAAAAGTAAATCATAGAGACATTATACTTGAAACATACACATATGAAATAATGTCATCTTTGATGAAAAAGGGTTTTGATAAAACACTTGAAATGAATTGGAGGAAAATATCATTTCTTCTTCAAAATCATTTTCTTTTCACAAAATGCCATGAAATTTTCAAATAAAATGATTATTTGGAAAATATTCATGAAATATTGTAGAGTGATATTCATGAAAATAAGGCATTATGCAACTATAAAAATCCGTTCATGCCGTATATGTTAAAAAAACATTCTTCTCGTACTTTTCCCTTAAAAGTCATAAAGTACCTCATATGGTATACAAAAAAGGATTCCTTACATACCATGTAGTAAACATAAAAATGGGTTAAAAGTACCTTTAACATACATGAAAACATTTTAATAATACTTGGACATGGATGATAAATATAACCCTAGTAAATACTTACGTATAGGCAATCTCAGATAGAAAACAATTGAGATTGAAACATTATCCCTTACCTTAGGTCTGATATGCTTCGTACGTATCCAAAACCCATGTATAATGATTTAAATAATGTCATTGACTTATTAAAGAATCATATTCATTGTTATAATATCATATATGGTTCACTTATGACATCATATTACCCGTTCTATTGTAAATCAATGTTAAAGCAGCATTTTGGGTAAAATCGTTTCATTTATCGTACGTTTTTCAACTTGTTGTTCTTGTTATTATTACTTATATCATTATTTCCATAATTTCAGAATGTAAAACAAGATTTATATATAATAAATATTAATCATATACATATATATGATATATTGATAAATGGAATGAAATACACCATTAATGGAGACGGTAGGCCATACGTACGAATGAACGCTATTTTCCTTTCCTTATTGAATTGAATGGAATTAAGTATATGAAAAACATATATATATATATATATACATAAAAATAGTAGAATTATTATTTAATATATCCCTGATTACTTATTATATATACTTTATAATTATTCTTGAATTGTTAATATAGAAAATGAATTTCATCGCGTCGTGGAGACGGTAATCCGTACGTACGCACAAGCGATGATATCATTCCTATATTTATTTAATGGAATGGGAGTGGATGATATAATATATTAGAATTGGTATGATGTTATAATAATCATATATAGTTATTCTTTACACCATTATACCCCACCAATTAAGGTGGTGGTGGAAAAACTTACTACACCACGGCGTGGAGACAGTATTTCGTACGTACACTAGCGTGGTGATTTCATTTTACGTAGGATGGATTCAAGGAGGAATAGGGTTGTTTCATATTTATAATAACATATTAGTATATAATTGATACTGATGTTATTACTTTATAATGAAACAACTAAATAAGTTGAAGTATAAGAAGAAATAAATTTGATAGAATCGGCAACAGATATTACATCTTCTTCAACATGCGTCTTTGAAACCTCCACTTAGGGCACGAATATTAGGCTTTAAAGAATAGAAGGACCTCTAGATTATTTATAAGGATTTTTATAAGGGGAATGGGCAGTGTTTGGATAAACATGAAGGCTCAATGTTGTGTAAAGATGAGAGGGAGGATGTGCCCTTTTATAAGCGAGGAAAGGGGTACCTTTGGAATCCTCAAAAATATTAGTTTAATATAAATTCAAAAACCACATAAAAAATCCAAAAATTACACATTTCGAATATAATATCAGATAGTATTTTAATACCATAAACCAATCAAATTTAGACAAGTTTTTAGCTTATTTTAAAACTTATCATTTTGAATTATCCTTATTTAATCTATTTAATTTTAGTTGTGGTGATAAAATTATAAATTATAAATGTTTATAAATAATCACTTATGTGTTGTTAATTTTCCATAATTGGATAATATATGAAATTTTCAACAATATAATTTTCTATTTATAATTTTTAGATATTTTTTGGATTTTTAAACAATTTAATAATATAATATTTTTATGAAATAACTATTGTGTCAATTTTGACACCATTCATTGATTTGAGTTGAAATAAAAACCAAACAGAGGATATATTCTAAATAAAATATTTAATAGGTTCATAACATGTCATATTCATCTAGAAAATTAGTGGATCACATTAAATAGTTCTTATAATATTTCTTTTACTATTTGTAAAACCATTTATTTGATACTTCTCTTAATAAATTAATTTCAAAAACGTTTTTGTATAATTATTAAATATACATATTTTTTGCATAAAAATTAAAAATAAAATACTATGATGAATATAAATTATATATATTTTATTAAAATATTTTTAGTATGATTTATATTCTAAAATAGTCAACTTTTAAAATGTTATATTTATTGAATTATGAAGGTGACAACATTGACATCATTTAGAATAAAATAATATAAGTCACATAATCACTTTTATAATACTCTGAACAGTCATCTATTTGGACATTGGATGATTATGGTGTATATATACACTACCAATATGTTTTGGTGAGGTGTTTGAGCCTTTTAATGGGTATTATTATTTCAATAAATACTATATTACTTATTTTCCACTAAATAAATAATTTCTGCATCATTAATGTATAAGCTATTAAGGTAATTAAATATCTCTTAAAAATTATAAATAAATTAACATAATAAATAAAAATATATTAACTTTCAAATGAGTAATTATAATAGAATTTTTATTCCGTATAAACTTATATTAAAAAAACCTTAATTATTAAAGTTGAGTGAGACATATTTCACTTTCCATTAAATTAAATAAACTAAAGGTCTTAATCACCTCCATTAGGGTTCCAATGGATTCCATTTCGACCCAAATATTCCTTAGGACGAAATATAAGAATCCAATTATATTATGAAAAGTTTTAGGGTAATTTTATAATATTATATTGACCCTTAATTACTCGATTTACCTTTTACTATGGTAAACAAAATTTACTACAGTTACTATTCATAATTTCCAAAAATTAAAAGTAGCCTATTAACATAATTTTGACCCACTGATTCCAAATATGGAATTATTTTTTCTAATTTCAATACCAAAAAGTTGAAAAAATTAATTTAAAATTAATCTCGTTGTTAAGAAACAAGTTTTAAAAGTTAATACACTACAAACGATTGAAATGATTTTACCTATGAATTCAATGTAAAATAAATGCAAATGACATACATTATATTAAATTGTAAAAATATATTCTATTCAAACATAAAAACCATTCAATATTATAATTTTACCATATAAGTTTTTACAATGACAAAAGTTGTTCGTAATTAAAATATAGCGTGTTTTTACTATTCATTAAAATATGAATGTTATCAGAAAAATATCCAAACATTATCCAATGTAAATTTTAATATCTTGATTCAAAATAAGAAGTTTATTTTGTAAAATTTAACTTTTAAACTTGTCGAAAAATTATATTTAAAATGGGTGCGCCATCAAAAGGCGGCAAAACTGTATTTTTTTAAAAATTCTTATTTTACCCGAAAAATTTATTTTGTTCTCAAACCATGTTCTATAATATGTGTAAGATGAATTATAATTTCATAAAATTAAAAATTTATTTACTACTATTCATAACGGCTAGTTTATTAAAATATTATAACCATATATCGTTGTTTAGTGAAACCCGGTATTGCATACAACACATGCTATCGAGTAAGGTTGTGATTGCGTGTAATGCAAGCCAGGTCAGGGTTGCGTGTAGTCGAAGACTCCTTTGTTGATGCTTATAAAAACATCCAACCATATTACATTTAGGCATTGAATATATATATATATATATATAAACTCAATTTTTTTGTTGAATAACTACTATCAAAAAAACATTAAATTGTGTGTAACATGATCCAAGATTAGTGTTGCATATACTACAATACTAATATGGTGTTGCGTATAGTGCAAGATAATCTTGGTGTACTATAGAACAGAATATATTAATGGAATTAAAAATAATATATCTTATAAAATCTCGGGTTGTTACAATTACTATTCCTAAGGGCTAGTTTGATTGGTCGCGGTGTGTTAGAATCTCGAAGTTGCGTACAATGAAAGCTATTGGATTATTCAAAGGGAAATATACCGTGGAAGATAGGGGTGTTACATTATTCCCTCATTAGAATAATTTTGTCGTTGAAATCTCAATAATACTACCACATAGAATTATTCTGTTGGTTCTCTATCATAGGTTCCTCTGGTTCCCAGGTTGCCTCTTTCATCTTATGATTTTTCAATAAAACCATTATTAGATGAGTCATCCGGTATTTCAACACTTGTTCTCTAATATAAATAATATTGACAGAATCATCACAATAAGACAAATCATGTTCCAGTTCAATTTCATAATAGTTTAGTACATGCGTTGTGTCAGGCATGTATTTTTTTAATTGTGATACATGGAACACTTCATGAACTTTGGAGAGACATGGAGACATTTCAAAACGATATGCTACAACTCTAATTCATTCTTGAATTTTGAATGTTACAATATACATGGTACTCAATTTACGCTTATCACCAAAATGTATAACACCCTCCATGGAAATACCTTCAAGAAAACATGGTCTCCTACTTGAAATTGCAAATTTTTCCTTCAGTTATCTGCATAGCTCTTCTGCTTAATTTGGGCTGCTTTGATGCAGGTGTGGATAAATATCACCTTTTCCATAGTTTCCTCAACATGTTTTCATCCTATGAGTTATCTTTCACCTACATCATCCCAACAAGTTGGTGTGCGACATATCTTTCAATATAATGCTCCATATGGTGCCATCTGAATACTTCATTAGAAGCAATTGTTATAAGAAAATTCTACCGGAGGTAAATAATTTTCCCACATACCATGAAAGTCAAGTGTGAAAGATCTCATCATGTCTTCTATGGTTTGAATAGTCTGTTCTGATTGTCTATTAGTTTGAGGGTGGTAGGCAGTGCTCAAACAAAGTTCAGTATCTAGGGCTTTCTAATGAATTTCCTAGAATCATGATGTAAAACAGTGATCACGGTCAGAAACAATCAATAAGGCTACTCAATGAAGTCATAATACTTCATTTATATATAGTCATGCAAGACGATCAAGTGGTAAATCTTATCTTATAGAAAAAAATGCATTGACTTGGTTTGATGATCAACAATGACCCATATTGCATCATTCCTTATACGAGTCTTTGGTAGCCCCATAACAATGTTCATCGTGATATTATCCCAATTCGAATTTGGTATGGGAAGAGGTTGCATGACTCCTCCAGGCTGTTTCCTTACATCTTTTACTTATTTACTAACCATACATCTTGACACAAAATCAGAATTCTCCCTCTTTATTTAGTCCCACCAAAAATGTTCCTTCAAATCTCTCTACATCTTAGTGCTACTAGGGGGTATAGAGAAATTTGAGCTATGTGAATCACTTAACAATTCCCTTTTTAGATCTATTGTATCGAGAACACCAAGTCTCTTACCATATTTCAAAATATTATCTTCACATATGAAGTCACTCAATATCCCATCATTCAAAGCTTTAATCTTCTTTTTAAACTCCTCATCATTAGCATGAGAATGTTTTATCCTTTCAAGTAAAGATGTATGGGAAACCATTTGAAAAATTATTGATGTTTCACCTTCAATTATTATTCCCATATGCATTTTCACTAGATATATGTAAATAGGATCCCTTTTAACTCTCATATTGTTCATAACTCCATCATCCATTCTACTCCATTTATATGCCATCTTATTTTCCTTCCCCGGGTGGTAGTGTATTGTGTAATAATAATACTTGCATAGTTTAAGCCATCACCTTTGCCTCATGTTGAGTTCTTTTTGTGAGAAAATATACTTCAAAATCATGTGCTCAGTATAAATATCACATTTTTCTCCATAGATATAGTGTCTCTATATTTTCAAAGCAATGATTATAGAATCTAACTAAATATCATGAGTAGGATATTTTTTCTCATGAATTTTTAGCTGTCATGATGCATAGGCTATAACTCTATCATTCTGCATAAGGACACAACCATGTCATTTCTTTGAAGCAACACTATAAATAAAAAACCTATTATTCCATGATGTTAGAGTCAAGATCATAGAATTGACTAATATTCCCTTAAATTATTCAATAGATTATTTACACTCTTTTGTCGAAATAATATTTTCTCCTTTACACGTGAGCTTGGTTAATGGGTTAGCCAATCGGGAAATATTTTGTACAAAACTCCAATAATAACCTGCTAAAGCAATAAAATTGAGAACCTCAGTTATTCTCATATGTGCTGGCCATTTCTGGTTTTCCTTGGTATTTGAATGATCAACAGATATTCCATCCATAGAGACAATATGGACAAGAAATGAAATCTCTTGAAGCCAGAATTCAAACTTTCAAAATGTACCATATAATTCATTTCGTCTGAAGGTTTTGATAATGGTGCATAAGTGATTATCATGATCATAAAATCAATTGTATTATACCAGGATATCATCAATAAATACCACTACAATGTCATCATGATATTCCTTGAAAATATGTACATTAGATCAATGAAAACAAAGGGTGCATTAGTAATCCCAAAAGGCATTACTGTAAACACGTAATGCTCGTACCTGGATCAAAATGCTATTTTTTGAATTTGTTCCTTCTTCACACACAACTGATGATATCCAGTTCGATGTTCAATCATTGAAAAATATTGAGCACCATGATGTTGGTCAAATAAATCATCAATTCAATGTAGGGGATACTTTTTCTTCATATTTATAGCATTGATCTCCCGGTAGTCAATGCACAACCTCATATATACATCGTTCATTATACCAAAAAAGTATATTGGCTTCCCATGGAGAAAAAATAGGGTGAATAAATCCTCTATTACTCAATCCCTCTAGTTGTTTCTTTAGTTCCACTAACTCCACTATGGCCAATCTATAAGGGGACTTCTATATAGGCCTTGAACCAAGAATTAAAATAATAGATAACTAAATTTCTCACTCTGGAGGATGTCCATGTAAATCCATTAGAAACACATCAACATATTATTTCACAATAGGTAATAATTCTATTCAAACATTATTTTCCTCACCCATAATTATTTTTTTCTCATCCTCCCTAATAAATGAATTTAGTGGAGCTAATGGGGGTGGATCTAGATAAGAATCAGGTGGTGTTGTTACTTCTCTAATGATAAGGTACTCTTTATTATCATCTAAAATTGTAACCTCCTTATTCTTAGAATAATGTTTTGCATCATGATCCAAATGAAAATCCATAATAAGGATTTTATCAAATTTAATCGTGGGTATGACGATAAGATTATTAGGTAAAGAACCTTTATATACTCTAATGGGATGTGACTCACCAAACATTGTGGTGATGATACTTCCCTTAGGTGTTTTGACTCACAAATCTGTAGTTAAGTCAAATTGAAAATATATAATTTTATATAGTCAACTATGAAGATATGAAACATTTCAATGATCCAGAAAAAAATAAAGCATTAGATAAACATGACAAAACCATTAAATTACCTACAATCATGTATTTTGGAGCATCAACCTCTGCAGTAGTTATCAAATAATCATGGCCTTAACCGCTTGTATTTTTCTGAGGTAATTTCTTTTGGAGCATATGATATTTATTTGTATAATGCCCCCTTTCTCTACAATTGTATCATTCAACATTGACAGCCTCTTTCTTCCCCTTGAAATAATGATAATGGTGGCCTTTTTCACCACACATGTAACAGACTCTCATTCCCTTCATGAAAGTACCTGGATGTTTCATCCCACATTTATTATAGGATGGATATTACACTTTTACCTTTTTAACCTTATTTACATTTCCAGAGTGTTCATCATATCTATTATTCTCCTAATTTTACTTAAAGTCATAAGACTTATAGAATTCTTTTCCTATATTGATAGAATATGAGACACAATCTACATATGATGAGAAAGATTGTGAGACTAATACTCAAGGGAAAAGTGGTTTTAACCAATCAATGAAGTGATCAATAATACTTCTTGGGTAACATATATAATCTGCAGCATGCCTGCTAACCTTGTAATGTTATACTCATATTTCACGACATTATCATCCTCTTTTTGCCTCAGTCTCAGAAATTGTCATTCAATATCCACTCGATGGTCACGAGGAATGTATTTTTCTAATTAAATATCCTCAAACTCCCTTCATTCCAAATTTGATACTTAATCACCTTTTTTGTGTTTTGAGTCAATAACCACCATTGATTTGCATCTCCCGTGAGGCGATAAATTGTCCTTCCTATTTTTTCCCTTTCTCTACTCCCCAAAGCATGAAATATTTTCTAAAAGGAATTTATCCATTTCTCAGCGACTAATTTATTTGTTCTCCCATTTAATGTTAGTGGTTGATTACTCATGAAGCGGTAAAACATTTATCCTTGACGTTTTGGATTAGGGTGCTCCATACATGAAAGTTTATTATTCATAACTTGAGTTATATTTCCCAGTTTAGTGATAAGATGATCAGCCCCAGTTACATCACTAGCTCCACTTTATTTATCTTGAGTATGAGAGAAATAACTACATGGATTACATGCGATGATACATTTTCCATTCCTTCCACTAGGATCCATTTATAAACAATGGTATACAGTAGATTAGTTTATGAATCACAATACATAAATCCAAAATTGTAAAACATTTCACAAAATTAGAACAGTTTATGGATATAATCCATAATAATAAAAACATTTTCTTTGAGGATGTATATACTCATAAATCATACATAATGGTTGGTAAAAAAAATAATTATTATTCAAAGCATATCCTCTGAGAGTGTTGTAACCAAGAGTGCAACAATTCACGTTGTCGTGCACCAGTTCCCATTCGAGTCTAGCTCAATGTGATGTTTTCGGGTTTTTCCCCTAGGTTTATTTGTGCTAGATCCGCCTCTACCTACTTGTATCCAGATATGGATGAATTGCTTTCAAAACTCACCAAATATCTACAGTACATGAAATCTATGATGTTCTCCTATATTAATCCTCAAATTCTATCTTAAGGTAATGTTCTCTAATAAGATTTTTTCTAAATCTAATGTCCAAGGTTTTACGAAACATCTTCTGATACAAACTGTAATTCCTTGAACCTATTTACCCAGAGTCGGTGCATTATTAAATAACATTGGCATGATCACACATGATTAAGTCTCAAAAGATGGGATTGTTTAGTATCCCTGTAAATACTAGATACATTCAAAAGTTTTACATTACATTATAAAATGAAAAACTACGACAACATAGTCTCCAAAGTCCACAATCATATCCCTTAGACTATCCCTATAGGTCAATCATAATATACTTATTCAAATCCTAGGAAAATTAAAAGATAGAAATGGGTGATCTCATATGCTCAGTAAGGATAACAATATAGAAGAAACATTCATAAATGAGAATAGACATTTAAGGCAATTTGTATGACTAAAAAAAGCCTTTTAAACATAAACTTCAGCATAATATTACATTGAAGAAATCAAATAATTTCATTTACATGCTCATAAGGATATTCTACTAGGAAAATAATCACATGCAATATCAATAGCCACTTTAATATTGATGTAATGCAAAATACCAGACTTCCTGACCTCATAGTCAATGACTTTTTCCAAGACTACAAATAATATTTTTTGATGGCCTTGTGACAAGATACTAGTTTGTCTTATTAGACCTATTAATGCATTGATGAGCTATATCGGGCTTAACCCGTCACTTGCTATGTCCAATGCATTCCTCATATGAAAAGGTATAAACATAACATAAACATTCAAATGAGAAATTTCATATGAAATGTCAATAAATTATCCATAAACAATGAATGGTAAAAAATAACATGTCAACTGTCAACAATATCACAAACCCTTCAATACAATATGGATTTTTTGTTTCATAATAAATCAACTTCAAATAATCTCATAATCCATCAAAGGATGTTGACATAGTTGAAATCAAACTTTTTTAGAGAAATATCTCATTCTATTTTGAAATCATTTAAAATCCATATAATTATAAAATAAAACATTAATTTTGAAAATATTCATATAATCTTGTAAGGTAAACATTGACGATGTAATGATGGTAGAAAATAACAGCACCTTCTTTATAAGATAAAAAATATTATTACCTTAATTTTTAAAAAAATGACATAACGTACCATGTTTAGAAAAAAACAGATAGATCACTTTCAAACAATTTTATAATAAGTAAAACAAGTTTATAAATGAAATTATCTTATATTTATGTTAATGGTAAAAATGTTTTGGAATAATTTTTTAAGAAACATGGATGTGGATGATAAAGAGGTCCCAGTAGATACTTACATATAAACAAACTCGGATAATAAAGAGATTGTGAAATTAACCCTTACCATGTATTTTTCATTGGTCGAGGGTATGATGAATTCCTGTATAATATTTAAAATTGTGTTACTAAATTATACAAAAACTATATTCGTAATCATAATATCATTGTTTCGCACGGAATTCGGGGATGACCTCCTGGACGGGAGATTCAAACGTTCTGATCGGTTTCTAGCTGGTTTGTTTGTAGAACCAGAAACATACAATGATTCCACATCCATTTGGACCTACTTTCCAAAGGTATGCACTCATTATCTTGTGGACTGTTGAGGCTTAGGAATTTTCATTGGTCGAGAGGATGGGAGGTCGGACTCATCACACCTTTTTGAGGGGAATTATTGTCTACTCCGGGACTCTCTTTATAGATTTATGTTATGTTCGTGAATCCTTATTACATTACCAAGTATAAAATGATCTTTCCTTTAGTTTTAACAATCAATGATTAAATATGTAAGAAATTTAGAGAATATTTTATATGTATTCGAGGTTCTTCATCAATAGAGAATCATCTGTATCTATTTAGATATTCTTGGTCAATGGTATCCTTCGAAACATTTATAAAAGTCTCTTGGTCATTATGATGACCAGGCTGGTTTTAAAGCCACTCAGTGGGGCACTTGAAGTTTATCGTCATTTAGAAGGACATGGATTATTTCAATGTTGGGATCGAACCCATAAATGGGCTACCTACGTATCCTTTGTTTTGGAAAAGGAATCAGAACCCACGTAGTTTGAGTAAGGGTATGATGTTTATGATTGATGGCTCAAAGAAGGATGTCACAATTACTTTTATACTCTAAGCTCACGTGAGTCATGCTCGGTGTGAGAAACAAGAGGTATTAGTAAAATTTAGACAATTGTGCCATGAAAAGATGCAATCATAAGAAATGGTTTGGGGCTTATGTATGTATGACTGCCCAGATTGATGACGGTTTAGGATTCACTTTTAGGGAGAAAATCCATGAACATGGTCCATAAAGGTATATGTGCTTCATGGAGATTTGAATACTCTAATCTTGTGGCTTACTCCTAAGGATGATGCCCAAGTTAGGAGGGGACTTATGATTGGGTTTTACTCATGAAAAGGAAACCTAATCAAGGGTAAATTAGGACTGGTTAAGAGAAATTAAGGGACTTGGGGCTTACTCCTGAAAAGGATGCCCATAATTATGACTGGGACTTACTCCTAAAAAGGAGGCCCAGGTTAGGGGACTTGGGGCTTACTCCTAAAAAGGAAGCCCAAGATTATAACTGAGTCTTATTCCTGAAAAGAGACCCAGGTTAGGGATTAAGGTTTGGGGCTTACTCCTGAGAAGGATGCCCATAATTAGATATTGGGGCTTACTCCTAAGAAGGATGCCCAAAATTAGAGGACTTGGGGCTTACTCCTAAGAATGATTCCCGAGTTAAGGAATTAAGGTTTGGGGCTTATTCCTGAGGAGGATGCCCAAGTTTGGGAACTTTAAGAATTTGGGGCTTACTCCTGAGGAAAATTCCCAGATTAAAGGATTTATAACAGGGGATTATTCCTGAAAAGGAGACCCTTGTTAAGGATTCTCTAATCTTAAAGGATGAGGTTGAATGAATGAACTCTCCATATTTAGTGACATAAGGATATTTAAATCATTAGGTTTTGAGAGATATTCCACAGAATTCCTTTCAGATAAGGAAGTCAAATCAAGAAATCATGCCATAAATGGCTTTGAAGATTGTTTTGAAGACTGAATCTTGAAAAGGAAAGGTGTGATGGCTTAAGAGGGGTAAAATAGGAAGGATTGGCACCCAAAAAGGTAGGGGTGCACAAGTCTTAAAAGGCGCGCAAGTATTGCGGCAGCGCACAAGTATTGGTCGCGCAAGTATACTTGCGCGACATGAGGGGTACTTGTGCGATTCTCAAACATCATTAGAATATTTGAGCAACTCTTTATAAATCCCTTTATAATCCTCTTGAGGTTCTTCCAGAAAATGGACACGCACGTTCTATTGAAGGAATAAGGCAGCGCGCAAGTGTTGATGAGTTTGAACACTTAGGCCTTCCTTCTTCTCTTTAAATCTTCCGTTCTAGGTAAGAAATTAACTTTAGAAGTGTTCCGGAAGCTTTGAGAAGAGACTTGGGCGTCAGGAGCTTCAATCCGAGTTTCTGAAAAAAAATATTCTTCGAATGGGGGGCCCACAGGGACTATTTATAGGCAGGAGAAGACCCCGGGAGGTTACCAGGCTGTTACCACTTAGGTCGCGCAAGTCACTTGCGCGACAGTGAGATAACTTGCGCGGTGCAGTTGCTTTAGATCCTGTGTTCATGACATTGTCTATTTTTGATGTTTTCTTCAAAGGATGAATCACTTTGAGCTCAGATATTCCCCTTTTCTGATTTTAAGATTCTGTGACGAAAGGAAAGTCAACAAAAGTCCCCCCTCAGAGTTCGATCCGGAAAGAAATGAGGATTTGACTCTGAGGAAATTGAATACATTCAAAGGAAAAGGGTGCGCGCAAGACTTTAGGGCACAGAGGGCAGCGTGAAAGTGTGCTGGAACTTGACTTTTATTCAGAGTTCCTTTGTCTTTTGTGGGCAGTTTAAAGTCATGCATGCCGGACATAAAGGGGCTAATGTTTAAGGTCGAAATAGCTTTGACCAAAAATGGGTTAAAATTGATTCAATTCCTTGACAATTTATCTGAAAACATATTACCATACTCAAGTATGAGGGAAAATATGTAAACTATGACTTAAGAATATTTGAATCTGAGGAATGATATGAAAAAGAGATAAAATGAATTAGAAGTAGTAGTTTCCAAGAATGATGTTACTATTATTTAACAAAACCCGTTAGGGGGTTGAAATATGCAGGGCCACCTAAGGGAATTGGCTGCATGGTTAAATAAATAGCATCTTTCGGCTGACAAGTCTATTATGTGGACTGTTTATGCAAGGCCACCTATGGGCACGTGCTGCATAGTCAGGCGAAAGAACTCTTAGAAATTTACTTTCCTAGTGCTATAATCCAGTGAAAGTTTATGGAGATTCAAATTTTCTAAAGTATAGAGTTTGTTTTATGGAAAGAGGGACTTGAATATGGATAAGACCTTTCCAGACAAGATTATCGAAGAACTGGGTGAATATCACTCCCACGAAGGTCTGACCCCAACATAGGGAAGAAGAATAAACCATATACTTGAATACGTTCAGATCATGAAAAAGTATATGGGAAAAATATGTTAAGGATGTCTATTTTTTGCGGATCCCTACATACTGTCGTTTAATACAAATAAGGAAAAAAGAGGCATTCTTCCCAAGAATGAAGTTACCATCATTTAAGAAACCCATTAGGGGGTTGAATTAAGCAGGGCCACCTAAGGGCATTGGCAGCATAGTTAAATAAAATAGTATCTTTCGGCTGACAAGTCTGTTATGTGGACTGTTTATGCAAGGCCACCTATGGGCATGTGCTGCATAGTCAGGAAAAAGAATTCGCCAAAGTTTGACATTATTGTGACTAGAAGTCATGAAAAGGGTAATGAAGATCTGAAAATATTTAAGGTTAGGATTATAACACATAAAGATGGGTATTGTCTAATGTATATAGAGATACATAGGTCAATGATAACCATAATCATGTTGTGGCTGGGTCCTGAATTGAAATTTTGGACTTCACTACGTATATCATAAGAATGAGAATCAAGCCATACGTAGTTCTTGAAATGCAGTTTAATGTCATACAGGACAAAAGTATGAGAAATCTTAGTTTAGGGTCATAGAATTCGGACCATAATAATGAATACACAGTGTGTGTTTTCATGAGGATTTTTCAGCCAAGGGACTGAAAGTGAAATTTGGGGTTAGGCCCAAAATAATTGGGGCTGGATTCGAGGGATACTCGAACGTTCCTACATATCCCATAAGGATGGGAATCAAGCCCACGATGTTCTAGAAAATCCCTTTGTACAAATTTGGTTCGTACATGTGACGGGTGAAAGGGGACTTTAGTGCAATGATGGTTTAACCTGAGATAAAAAATTTAGGCATTACCATGTATGCACATAGTCTTTTTGAAATGAAACATGATTGAAAAATCAATGTCAATAATAGTTCTCTCTCAAGTTAGGAGATCAAAGAATATTGTAGTTTATTGTCGTATTGGACAAAAGTGTTGTATAGTTTAACGTCGTATAATAAGGACGAAAGTGAATCAATGTAAAAATATTGATTCTAGGGGCGGTTTCACAAATCAACATCATATGAGATGGTGGTGAACCGATGTGAAGAGATTGTTTTTGGGCTTGAACCCTGGGAGGTTTCCTACATAACCAGCCTGGAGGGCAAGGATCAAAGTACGTGTAGTTCAATTAAAGAATGAATTAATGATCAAGTTGTTTTTGGGGACAACGATCTAATAAAAAATGTTGTTGGGACTTACACATGGTTAATGGCCCAAAGGGAGTGTTATGGTTGATGTTCGCTCTAAGCTCACATGAGTCATACTCAGTGTGTGAAACAAGAGGTAACAACAACCTTAACGATGCACAGTTTAATGGAATGTAGGACATATAAAGGGACTATGCAGTTTAAAGTCATGCGGTTAAGACTATTGGTGCTGCGCAGTTTAGTGTCATGTAGCAGGGACAAAATACAGTTTAATGTCATATATGACATATCAAGGACTTTCTGTATAGTTTAGTGTCATGTAGTTAGGACGATGGGGACAATACAGTTTAACGTCATATTAGACGAAAGGGGGACTATGCAGTTTAATGTCATGCATTGAGGATAAAAGAGTGCACCATTTTAACGTCATGTCAGATGCATTGAGGATTTTTTTCCCACAGTTTAATGTCATGTTGGATGAAAGTACGAATAGTTTAAGGTCATATGAATGGACCGTGATGATTATATAGATTAACGTCTTTCCAGACGTAAGGGACTTTTATACAGTTTAATGTCATGTAGTTAGGACGTCACAGTTTAACGTCTTACTGGACATAAGGGATTTGCAAATAGTTTATGGTCATATACATGGACCAGGGATGGTGAAGTTTAAGGTCATGCTGGACGGTTTAGGGAACTTTTTAACAGTTTAATGTCGTGTGGGACGAAGTTGCAGTTTAAGGTCATACTGGACCATTGCTGTATAGTTTAACGTCATATAGCAAGGAGGAACTGGTGCTGCACAGTTTAATGTCATGTTGCGTGGACAAGTTCTTTTCTACAGTTTAACGTCATGTTGGATGAAAGTGCAAATTGTTTAAGGTCATATGCATAGACCGTGGATGATGATGCAGTTTAAAGTCATACTGGACTTTTATGTGCTTATGTAGTTTAACGTCTTTCCGGACGCAAGGGTCTTTCCTATAGTTTAACGTCATGTTGGACGATGTTGCAGTTTAAGGTCATACTGTACCATTTCTGTATGAACCAATTGTAAGAGTCTTGGTTCTGGGGACCATATTTTGTGTTTATAAAAAATATTTCTTCAGAAATCTGGCATTGGTTGGAGTCATGATGAGTTTTCCATCCATTGATATTAATGAATAAGCTCCATTGGAGTAGACCTTATGTCTTGAATAAGGTCCTTCCCATTTTGTTTCAAGCTTGGGAGGCTTCTTTCCTGGTATCATTGGTGTTCTGAGAACCAATACCAATTCCCCCTAAATGAATGAACGAAGACGAACTTTTTTGTTAAAATCTCGTGCTATTCGATTCTGATAAATTTCCATGTGGTGCAAAGGGCACAATCTTTTCTCATCTAACTGTTCCAATTCATTCAATCGCTTTTGGGATTGCTCATCTATTGATAACTGATCACAAATGGCTATTCTGAGTGAGGGAAATTGAACTTCAATCGGCAAGACTGCTTCTGTTCCATATACCAATGAATATGGAGTTGACCGCGTTGCATTGCGAGTGGTAGTCCGATAAGCCCATAAATAATGAAAGTGTTTATCAGGCCATGACCTCTTATCTTTATCCACCATCTTTTGCAGTATATTTGAAAGTGTCTTGTTAAAAGATTCTATTTGCCCATTGGCTGCCGCATGATACTGAGATGAATGGTTGGATTTAATGTTGTATTTTTGATACAATTTCTTCACCTCAGAAGAACATAAGTTGGTGTCGTTGTCCGTCAATATGGTATGAGGGACACCAAATATAGTAATGATGTTCGACTTGATGAAGCTAACAATGCATTTAGAACTGAATTCTTTGAGAGGTACTACCTCTGCACATTTGGAAAAGAAATCAGTAGCAGTAAGAATGTACATAAACTTCTTGGCCGTAGCTGAAGGGTAAGGTCCCACCACATCCATTCCCCATGTGGAAAATGGCCACGAGTATTTAGCTGTATGAAGCAAATCTGGAGGTTGATGAATGAAGTTGGCATATACTTGGCATGAATGACACTTCTTTGTGAAATTAACACAATCTTGTATCATTGAAGGCCAAAAGTATCCAAGCCTTCGAATTTGATCAGACAGTCTATGTCCAGACTGGTGGGCACCACAGACTCCTGCATCCACTTCTTTTATGACAGCCTTTGTCTCTTCCCCATCAATACATCTGAAGAGAACTCCATCAAAACCACGTTTGTGTAGAATTTTCTCTAGGTGTTTTGGGCTATCATAAAGAGTAAAATTGACCACACGTCGCCGGATTTGTTCTTTCTCGGCTCTATCAGGTGGAAGTGTTCCATTTTGAAGGTATTCCCTGATAGGTGACATCCATCCTGTAGTCTGACCATACGATTCAGGAATGGGACTAATTTCATTAATTTCCTCTGTTCAGACTTGAACATAATGTGAAATTGCACGACGGTGGGCAATACTGATGGTTGTCTCGTCCCGATTTGGATCTGCTAAAGCTGTGGCTATATTAGCCAGTGCATCAGCTTGAGCATTTTGTGATCTTGGGAAATAAGAAAATGTCGGTTCTGAAGGGAATTCCAACATTAACTCTCTGATGTAATCATACAAAGGGATTAATTCTTCTTTTCTGATGGAATAATCCACATTGACTTGTTTGATTACCAGGTCTGAATCACCTTTCACCTTTAAGTGATTCACTTGTGCTTGAAGCGCTAACTCCATGCCTGTAATGAGAGCTTAGTATTCAGCTTCATTATTGGTACCACCTTCTCACAATAAAAATGAATAAGGTAACACTGCCTTATCTGGAGAAATGAGCACAATTCCTAAACCAACTTTGTTGAATTTAGGATTTTCCATTTTCTTCCCTGTTGGACTTCTGGAAGCACCATCAAAATAAATTTCCCATGTTTGATGACTCTCTTGAATAGAGAAAACTTCCTCATCAGGGAGTTCAATATCTGAAGACATGTCTTCCACTGAAGGATGTTCAGCCAGGAAATCATCCAGTGCTTGGACCTTAATTGCCTTTTGAGACACATACTGAATGTCGAATTGCTGCAAAATAACTGCCCACCTTGCTAGACGTCCAGTAAGCATTGGACGACTAAGGATGAATATGAGCGGATTATTGCGAGATACCAATTGGACCTCGTGATGTTGCAGGTAGTGTCTCAGTTTCTGAACTGCAAATATTAATGCTAGGCAGCACTTCTCAATACTTGAATACCGGGTTTCTGCTTCATGCATAGTTCTACTGGGATAGTAGAGGCTATTTTCATTCCCAGCATCATTCTTTTGAGCGAGAAAGGCACCCAATGATCGCTCTAGAGCTATCACATAGATGATAAGCGGTCTACCCTCAACATGTGTCATGCGTACTGGTGGACTCAAGAGGTATTTCTTGATAACATCAAATGCTTCTTGACATTCTTCAGTCCACTGGTAAGTGACTCCTTTCTTCAATAATTTGGTATAGGGTAAGCATTTGCCTGCCAAATTGGTGATTAAACGCCGAATATAGGCTAAGTGTCTTTGAAGTCCTCTTAAATTTTCAAATTATGAGGAGGTGACATGCCAAGGATTGATTTGGTCTTCTCAGGATCGACTTCAATACCACGATGGATTACAACAAAGACGAGGAATTTTCCTGAGGTTACCCCAAAAGCACATTTTAAGGGGTTCATCTTCAAATTATGTTGTCGAAGCTTGTGGAATATGACTTCAAAATCATCCAAGTGATGAGAACGTTGTTTGGATTTAACCACCAAATCATCTACAAATCATTCAACAAACTTCCCTAAAAGTGGTTTGAAGATACGATGCATGGCGCGTTGATATGTTGCACCTGTATTCTTTAAACCAAAGGGCATCACCCGGTAACAAAACACACCTTGAGGAGCTCTGAAGGCTGTGTATTCCTCATCTTCTGGGGCCATTCGGATCTGATTATATCCATAATATCCATCCATGAAGGAAAGTACTTCATAGCCAGCCGTCACATCAATTATGATTTCTGTAATCGGAACTGGGAAATCATCTTTAGGACAATACCGATTAAGATCTCTAAAATCAATGCAAACCCTAATTTGTCCGTTCTTCTTCTTTACAGGAACAATATTAGCCAAACACTTGGGATATTGAACATCCTTGACGAAGTTGGCTTTGATCAGCTTATCCACTTCAGCTTCAATTTTGGAAGCATAGGTTGGGTGTGTTCTTCTCGCGGGTTACTTAAAACCTCGATGTTCTTTTGGTAAACCCAAATGATGAGTAGCAACATCAGGATCAAGCCCAGGCATTTCTGTATAATTCCAAGCAAAAATATCTTTATTTTTCTTTATAAAAGAAATATACATCTTTTGCTCTTCAAGGTTCATGGCCACACTAATTAAAGTGGGGCGTGGATCTTTCTCTGTACCCAGATTTACTTCTCTGAGTTCGTCCACAGTGGTAGAGATACCCTCTTCAAATGCTGGAGGAGCATCTCTAAGATCTTCCTCTTCCTCTTCATCATGTGCTATTTCTTCCGTTTCTACTTGCAAAGTAGATGACAAAACGAAATTCTCATGATCATAAGAGATGTCAAAATTTTCACATTTTGAAGAAGAAGCTTCCATTTCCGACCCTATTGATGATAAAGGGTCTTCATTGGGAAATAAAGAGGAGATGATGGATTGAGAATCGACATCATTATTCACCTCTGGTGTTGCTATAACTTCTTCTGGCCTGATTAGCGAAGTATAGAATTGTTGGACTTCAGCAGATGAAATGAAAACGTCACCACTTATGCTTTCATCACTGCTTGGTAGGTTACCAATTTCTCCCATGTTGTCCGGCTCGATTGCCGTAATTGACATTATGGATCTTTCCATAAGAGAATTTTTATTTGGGCCTATTTTGTCAATTTGACTGATAGGTAACACATAATCCGTACTCACATGTGTAAATGGATTTATTGGAATTTTCTCCAAACCATATGGAGCATTAACTTTGGTAATTTCCTTCATTGTAGATTTTTCTCTTCCCTTCATGTGATAAAATTCTGCCTCAATGTATTGAGACTCACATGTCTTGAACGGGGCCTTATCACCATACAATGTTCCAACTTGACCATTGAAACAGTATTTGAGACATTGATGGTGTGGTGAAGGAATAGACGCATGCTGAGGTAGCCAGGGTCTTCCAAGAAAGATATTGAAAGCTGAGTCTTGATCAACAACCATGAAATCCGAATTGGATACAAGATCTCCAAACTGAGTTCTGAGTGTATCTTCTCCCAGTGGTTCTGGTTCATTTTTATCATATCCTTGTAACATCTTGGTAGAAGGAGATAAATCAGATTCCGTGAGGCCCAATCGAAGAATTGTACGAATGGGCATGAGGTTGACTCCTAAACCATTGTCAATGAAAGCTATTCGAATATCTACACCATTGACTTTGCCAGATAAGTACAAAGGTTTTATGTGCCCATGCACAACATCATCTTCATCTTTATTAGTAAAAGATATCACTACATGGCATTCAAAGGATTATTCTCTATGTGATAGACTTCAGCTGCAGCAATTTCAGCTTCAAACTCCTGAGGACTTGACAAAGCTTCGATTAGTGCATTCCGAAGATCTTTAGAGAGATTCAAAGCACCCAAAATTGATAACGTGGCTGGTACTTGGGCCAAGTGTTTCAATATATCATACTTTTGATCTAGAGGTCTGCGTTTCCCAATAGGAATATGCGGTTTAGCAGGTACCTTGGAAGTAGACGCTTTGGAAGCTGATGCATCTTGTATTAAAGTTGGCAACATCCTTGGTTTTGGAAGATTAGACTGATTAGATCCATTTACTTGATGAGATAAAGAAGATGGAACCTTTAATCGGTCTTCCAAAATAACTGTGCCAAAACTGAGTTTTCCATTGGCAGAAGAACTTTCTTGTTCTTTTTGATCTCGCTGAAGGACTCTACCATGAGTTTCTGCTGCATATACAGTGCTAGCAGGGGTAGAATTAGAGTAGTGGCTTCGGAAATATCCACGTCTTCCCCTGTATCCTAAACCTCTAGAACTTCCTCGGATTCCCTGATTTGATACAGGGAATTCAGGCTCATCAAGAATGGAATATGGATCTGTTAATTGAATCATATTAACAGAACCAAATATTAACTCTTCGTCAGATAAAGACTCTGCCTGGTTAGCCTGTTTAGGCTGTGCCGTTTGGTGGGACGGTGCCCGTTGCTTTGAAGTAGATGGCATGAAATCTTCCAGAGTCAAAGACAACTTAGGCCTTGATACATACTCATCTTCTTCTGATTCCTCTTTCTTATTTGAATTGCGCTACCCTTTTGAGGATTTGTCTTTTGATTGAGGCTTCACTGCAGCTTTGGTAGGAGACACAATTGGCTTCTTCAATTGTGTTCGCAAAATGGCATGGGTCTGATTGATTGTCTTTCTGACCATCCAATCATCATATTTTTGCGCAGTTTTGCTTTTGACTTCCTGCCACTCACCTCCTTCCTTTGGATCCGTAGTGGTAATACACGATACATGAGCTGAAGAACCCTTCAATTTGACTTTTCCCAAGTCGACCATCTTTTGCAGGAGGTCTTTAAAGACAAAACACTCCTGGATGGGATGCCCCGACATTTGATGAAAGGGAAAATAATTGGGACGGTCTTCATCTCCTTCTTTGTTTGGCCTCTTGGGCACTGGTAATTGAACCAAATTATTTTCCAGAGCTGAAATGAAGTTACCAGGAACTTGCTCACTTCGGAAAGAGTATGTTTTACTCTTCAAATCCTCAAATTTTATTCGTCGTTGATCTCTTTGATCATTTGGACGAAACGGCCTTTGTTGTTGGCGTTCAGGAGGTGGAGCCCTTCGAGAAGATGGAGGTTTTGAAGTAGAAATAGGTATAGGTGCTTGTTTAAGCATAACTGTAGCAGTTTCCACTTTACCCATTCTCCTTCCTGGAACTTATTGATTTACACGAGATTTAACCTTAGCCTGTATAAGGGAATCTTCAATCTATTGAGCGATTGAAGTAAGGTCTTGAAACCCTTCTGTGTATTCCATAGGGATCAATGGCGTGCGTAATTCATCACGCAAATTTTCCACACAGATTGGAAACAGTTCCTCCTGAGGGAGTGCTAAACTCAGGGAATATGTTAATCCCTTCCAACGAGCAACGAAACCAGATACTCTTTCATTCTACCTTTGCTTGCAGTTTGTAAGATCGAAAACTGTCGTTTTTGGAAAAGTTGAGCTGAACTGAAGAAGGAATTTTTGACGAAGATCCTCCCATCCGATGATTGACAGGGATTTCAAGCTTGTATACCAGACAAAAGCTGGTCCTTGCAAGGTTCGCACGAAACATCTGAGTTTCACTACTTCTTGCTGCTCTGGAGTTCCCATCATAGGATCACAACAAGACACATAATGCGTCAAATGTTGTTCAGGGTCGCCTGATCCACTAAATGTATGGAAAAAAGGGTTTCCAAAACTGGATGGAGGAGAAATTGAATCTACCCATTCAGGGAAAACTTTCTTTTCTGGTTGAACTTGCTCCCATTTCCCTTCCATAGTTTCTAACCGAGCTGCTAATGACTCAATAGTAGTTATTAACTTTTGAGAAACATCAGGTTGAACGTGGTTTCAGGTAGGTGCAATGAATGGATCTTGGACAGACATGGTGGTTGGTGCAGCAACTGATGGTATTGCTGCCAACCGTTGTAGCGTTTGACCTGTAGGATTAGACCTCTGAGGGTGTACTGATAAAAGAGGATATTCCTGATCCATCTCAGTAGTTACAACAAATTCCTTCGGCTGTCGGACTTCAGCATTCTTAAGAAGAAGACTACTCTGAAGTAGTTCTGCATTCAACCTTCTTAATTCTATCATTTCTTCCTCCTTTTGTGCAAACCTTTGCTCTAATGAGAGCGATTGACCTTTTTCAGAGGAAGGATATGTAACCTGATTCTTTCCCTTCCCTTTGTTGGATACCTTTTGGAGGGAGGGAAGTTGATTACTTAGGTTCTGAGTAATCCTTTGACTTCGTGTACGTACACCTTCTTCATTTGTATCAGTGCGTACATTTTCATGGGCACGACGCTCTTCATCTGAGTCCCCTGAGTGAAGCTCCTTTGGTGGATTAGCTACAACGGCATTGATGAAATTGATTAATGCATAATGCATCACATCTCTTCTATCAATATTTCTATGATATTGTCTTCTTTCATGTCTTTGATGAGACATTGCCTTTTTTTGATTCAATCTTTTAGGAACTTCTTGATGAGCTATAACTTGGAGGGAATCTCCTGATAATTTGGCTCTTCGTTACTCTTGTGGCTTCTTCCCCAATCGATAAATGATTGACATTCTCTGAGGAGGGGATTGATGATTTGGAAGAGTCCCCAGTCTTGAGAGCTGGGGATCTTCCTGCTGATTCCACTCAACTCCTCGAATCCAATTTGTTGACTCTGAGGGTTGGGTTAAAGAAGTCCCCAATCTGACAAGTTGGGGTGGCTCTTGACATGCTACATTTGATATCTTCTTAAAATATATCTTGATCTTGTGAATCTTAGTTCGGAAATTAGCTGTATGCATTAGCCTATATCCATTTTTATCACCTGGTTCAACAGACCGTTGGGTGATTTCCGAAACTTCTTTCATTTGATGACGTGTTTGCTCCACACAAGAGGCTTGTGAAATATTCTCGCCTGCTTGATGTAGGAGCCATTGAAAAACTTGTTCTCTATATGCTTGATTTTGAGAGGAACTAGTTGAAGCCTGTTCTTGAGAAAGCCTTTGATTATGAACAAAGCCCATTTACTGTGGCCGGCAATGGGCAATAACATTACATGAGACCATTTTCGGCGGGCTTTGCTGACTGGAAAACACTGTGAAATGTAGTGCTTCGTGAACACCCCATCCTCCGATATGAACATCAGATGGAGCATTGGAAATTAACTGACACAATTTTCTTAGTGCTCCAAGGCATGAACGTTGAAGGGTTCTCTATTGTTTTTCAGCCTTCGGATACCGATAGACTGATAGAGATGCCAAATCAATCTGACGTTGTTGCCCTTCTATTATCTTAAGATGATTTTCAAATTCATCATAAGATAATACCTTCTTCTTCAATTGACAAATAGTTTTCTATATGTTGAGATGAATATCATGGATTCCATCATCCGTCAACATCTTTGGAATGTCGTACTGGGAGTCCACCAAAGGCCAAAACATGAATGGTACCTCACCTTTTGCCAGTTTTTTCCTCATGTTCAGCATTTCCTTTTTTTCATTAAATGAAGATTCTTCTACCTGTTTTGACCAGAGATAGCGTTTCCTTGTTGCTTCATCGGATTCAACAAGATTGGTAGAGAGATCATTGATCAAACTAGAAGATGCATGACTTAGGGGTGGTTCGGAGAATGACCTACACCCTGGGCTATCTTCTGATTGAGAAAGTATTTCACTTGTTAGAGATAAAGCACCATACATGAATAGTTTCGCATTTGCATGTGCCTCAAGATAAGAGGGATTTCTCGGCACTACATTATCCACTGGAGTATTTTCCAGCCAATGTGAATCACTACTGTGATGAGGAATTTCGCAGCGAAGTTCATCATCATGGGGAGGACCACCATAATGGGTTACAGCAAAATATGAGATCTCTTGCTCCTTGGTCTTCTGACCACACAGAGGGTTCCTGTGGCTCTAATCTGAAGAAGAAACTTCAAGATAGACCGAATTTTTATGAAGCAAGCCTTCATGAGGATGTGTCTGTTAAAGACTTTCAGAATTAATGTTCCCGTTATTGGGAACTGAGGGAGTAGAATCTTGAATTCGAACAGATAAATGTCTGAGGGCTTCAAGAACTCCAGCATCGAGCAAGGCCATGTTGCAGATTGGCCTTTGATCTCCTTACTGTGCTGTGTGGATCTTTTTCTTAGATGCCTTCTTACTCGCTTTGGAAACCACTTGTTGACGAAAGTGGTTTTTCTGAGCAGGTGTATGTGCCTGATCCGGAAAGATGGTCAGGTTAGACTGATGATCTCCACTCAAATCAGGTGTATGTGCCTGACTAAGTTGTCCGTATGATATGGGGGAGTATGCCCCATAACCCTCTTGGACTGGAACAGATGTGTGTTTCTGTTCCGGAGTAAATCGTCGATGTGTCACTCCACTGCTAGGGATAGATTTATTTGTTTGTCCCTGAGATGATGCTGAAGATGTTATGATATCCTGGCAAGCATCCAGAATATGAGCAGGAATTTGCTTCTTCTCTTTCACCATTGACAAAATATGCTTGGTGGCTTCAGCAGCCGGAACAGGGATATACGTCCATTCCGGGCTTGGAGTAGGTGTATGTGCCTGCTCCTGTCCTCCTTTTCCTGTCAGTGAATCCTGACAATACTCAAGTGTGGAGGCGGAGAGTTGAGTCTGCCTCCTGTTTGTCGTCGGGGATTTTCGACTGACTTCTCCGTGCGCTACCAAGCAATACTGTTGGTAGGCTTGATTAGTATTAGCAGGTGTATGTGCCTGCTGATTACACTTCGCCAAACGCGGTTGACGAGATCCATCATATGTAGTCAGACGAGCTTGCTGACTAACTGGTGATGTATAAGCATGTGCATGTTCCTGCCTGTAGTAATCCACCTGAATTGCCTGGCGGTATTGGCTTGATGCTGCCAGATGAGTCTGCTGGACAGTGGAATTAAAACAGACAGGTGATTGTGCTTGCTCGTTATTTGCCACCAAGTTAGGTTTGTGGACTTCTTCAGAGATGGAAGTGATGACAACCTGCCTATTGTTAACCGGATTCCGTCTCTAGCGGTTCATCTTGCCTGCTCGGGTTCAAGGAACCTGAGCTGAATGCCTGGAGTCGGTACCCTCATCATGTTGAGGGCGCACTACCACACGAGTCTGGCGGCGATTGTTGATCGGAGCCCTCTGGAAGAAATCCTGTCTTTTTGAATTAAGGCCCTGAGGGACCTGCTCATTCACTTCCTCAGAGTAAGGGAGTGAATGGAAATTGCGTTCTGGGGATAACGACCTGAAACGGTTGGAAACGGTAGTCAGCACTGCCTGCTTCTTGATCACTGGCCGCCGTTGTCCAGACGACCAGGTAGAGTTGTTAACTTGGAGGGCTTGACGAGCGGGCTCCAGATTTGGGATAGTACCGTTGCGATGGTACTCCTTAACCAGTGCATTAGAAACCCAGCGTTGAAGATGCTGAGTTGGTGATGTCATCCCCAGAGCGGATGACGTTCCAGCATGAGTAGAAGCATTGGTTTTCACAGCAGCAGACCTCATAGTAGAGGTGATCACAGCAGCAGTATTCACAGGGGTGAATTTAAGGAAAGCCAATTTGCAGAAGATCATGAGAAAAGAGTGCCTGTTCCATATAACAGTCATAATCAAGATGAATCCGGCCACTGCATCTTTTGGATGAGCACATGTCAATGATTGCCTTGTTGGCCCAAGGGGCCTAACAAATAAGAAGAACATCAATTTAACTTGGTTAAGGTTTCACGTCGGGTTCAGCATTTTTGTTTCGCACGGAATTCGGGGATGACCTCCTGGAAAGGAGATTCAAACGTTCCGATCGGTTTCTAGCGGGTTTGTTCGTAGAACCGGAAACATCCAATGATTCCACATCCGTTTGGACCTACTTTCCAAAGGTAGGCGCTCATTAGCTTGTGGACTGATGAGGCTTAGGAATTTTCATTGGTCGAGAGGATGGGATGTCAGACTCATCACACCTTTTTGAGGGGAATTATTGTCTACTCCGGGACTCTCTTTATAGATTTAAGTTATGTTCGTGAATCCTTATTACATTACCAAGTATAAAATGAGGTTTCCTTTAGTTTTAACAATCAATGATTAAATATGTAAGAAATTTAGAGAATCTTTTATATGTATTCGAGGTTCATCATCATTAGAGAATCATCTGTATCTATTTAGAGATTCTTGGTCAATGGTATCCTTCGAAACATTTATAAAAGTCTCTTGGTCATTATGATGACCAGACTGGTTTTAAAGCCACTCGGTGGGGCACTTGAAGTTTATCGTCATTCAAAAGGACATGGATTATTTCAAAGTTGGGATCGAACCCATAAATGGGCTACCTACGTATCCTTTGTTTTGGAAAAGGAATCAGAACCCACATAGTTCGAGTAAGGGTATGATGTTTATGATTGATGTCTCAAAGCAAGATGTCACAATTACTTTTACACTCTATGCTCACGTGATTCATGCACGGTGTGAGAAACAAGAGGTATTAGTAAAATTTAGACAATTGTGCCATGAAAAGATGCAATCATAAGAAATGGTTTGGGGCTTATGTATGTATGACTGCCCAGATAGATGAAGGTTTAGGATTCACTTTTAGGGAGAAAATCCATGAACAGTGTCCATAAAGGTATATGTGCTTCATGGAGAATTGAATACTCTAATCTTGGGGCTTACTCCTAAGGAGGATGCCCATGTTAGGAGGGGACTTATGATTGGGTTTTACTCCTGAAAAGGAAACCCAAATCAAGGGTAAATTAGGACTGGTTAAGAGAAATTAAGGGACTTGGGGCTTACTCCTGAAAAGGATGCCCATAATTATGACTGGGACTTACTCTTAAAAAGGAGGCCCAGGTTAAGGGACATGAGGGCTTACTCCTAAAAAGGAAGCCCAAGATTATAACTGAGTCTTATTCCTGAAAAGGAGACCCAGGTTAGGGATTAAGTTTTGGGGCTTACTCCTGAGAAGGATGCCCATAATTAGAGATTGGGGCTTACTCCTAAGAAGGATGCCCAAAATTAGAGGACTTCGGGCTTACTCCTAAGAAGGATGCCCGTGTTAAGGAATTAAGGTTTGGGGCTTACTCCTGAGGAGGATGCCCATGTATGGGAACTTTAAGAATTTGGGGCTTACTCCTGAGGAAAATGCCCAGATTAAAGGATTTATAACTGGGGATTATTCCTGAAAAGGAGACCCAAGTTAAGGATTCTCTCATCTTAAAGGATGAGGTTGAATGAATGAACTCTCCATATTTAGTGACATAAGGATATTTAAATCACTAGGTTTTGAGAGATATTCCACAGAATTCCTTTCAGATAAGGAAGTCAAATCAAGAAATCATGCCATAAATGGCTTTGAAGAGTGTCTTGAAGACTGAATCTTGAAAAAGAAAAGGTGTGATGGCTTAAGAGGGGTAAAATGGGAAAGATGGGCACCCAAAAAGGTAGGGGCACGCAAGTCTTAAAAGGCACGCAAGTATTGCGGCGGCGCGCATGTATTGGTCACGCATGTATAATTGCGCGACATGAGGGGTACTTGCGCGATTCTCAAACATCATTAGAATATTTGAGCAACTCTTTATAAATCCCTTTAGAATCCTCTTGAGGTTCCTCCAGAAAAGGGACGCGCGAGTTTTATTGAAGAAATAAGTTGGCACAAAAGTGTTGATGAGTTTCAACACTTAGGCCTTCCTTCTTCTCTTTAAATATTCCGTTCTAGGTAATAAATTACCTTTATAAGTGTTCCGGATGCTTTGAGAAGAGACTTGGGCGTCGGGAGCTTCAATCCGAGTTTCTGGAGAAAAATCCTCTTCGAATGGGGGGCCCACAGGGACTATTTATAGGCAGGAGAAGACCCCGGGCGGTTACCGGGCAGTTACCACTTAGGTATCGCAAGTCACTTGCGTGACCAAGGTCGTCGCGCAAGTGTACTTGCGCGACAGTGAGATAACTTGCGCGGTGCAGTTTCTTTTGATCCTGTGTTCATGCCTTTGTCGATTTTGGATGTTTTATTCAAAGGATGATTCAATTTTAGCTCAGATATTTCCTTTTCTGATCTTTAGATTCTATTATGAAAGGAGCGTCAACAATCATATATGATCTTATAATATTGCATTGTAAATAATATTTTATTAGTATCGTCGTTTCAGGTGTTAACTGATTTTTTTCCATTATATTCTAGGTTACGTAAGCCATGTTTATTTTGGATATGATTTAATTTATTCATATAAATAATTATATTATGTTTATAAACATTATTTTTAATCATGAAATGAAAATTATTCTGGAATGGTTATGAGGGGGAATTAATCTCATCGTGTTTGTGGAGATAGTAATTCATACGTACGCACGAGCGACAATATAATTCTTTTGATTTAATAGTCATATATAAATGGATGTTATATCATATATAAATAATCATTATCAGATTATATATTTTATAGACATCATTTATACTAATTACTATACCCATCCAAATGATGAAGGGTTTGAGTAACAAACTACACCCCGACGTGGAGACGGTAATCCGTACGTACGCATGTTTGGAAACATTATTATCTATAGGATGGATATAATAATTAATATGTTTGTACCATTATTATAATTACATTAAAGTATGTATAAGATACTGGAGTTATTATTTTATAATGGAACAACAATGAAATAGGATGTGGAAGAAGAAAATAACTTTAAAGAGGTGATGAAATATTTACCTCTTCTTCGGGTTCTTCATTTTTATTTGACCAAAATGGATCATTAGGATAGATATATAACTAAATAAAGCCTTCTAGGATGAATTTATAAATTTTGGGAGGATATTTGGGTCTGTATTGGCCGAGACTAATGGCTTTGGAGGTGTAAAATAGAAGTTGAGGTTTCCTTTTATAAGAGAGGTGAGGGTCACATTAGAAAAAGATTGAAATATTATTTTATAATAAAATAATATTCACATTAAATTGGATAAAAAATGAATTATTTATAGGATAATGTGGGAATGGGTCAAAAACTTATCAACAAATAGGTCTTAGAATGTTTTAGGTTGTCATATTAACCTTATATTTTAGATTTAACTCTCAGTTAAATAGTTTGTCATTTTCCATGTCTCTTTGTATTTTTATAATATATAGTTAATAATCATACTATAAATATCAATTAGAACCCAAAGAAGTTCATTAATGATACAAATATCATTATATTAGTATTTTGTGAGAACCTTAAATTTTTAGGATTATTATATCGACCAATAATATTGTATATGTTTTAGAAACTCATTTATGTCAATTTTGATATTATTAAATAATTAATTTTTTGTTAAAGTCCTAACATCTTTATTATTTCAATATAAATACATTTAATCAACCCTAACATTTCATATTATCTTTTAGTTTTTTTTATGGAATCAAACCATACAAATTATATTTATTTTAGTATTTGTAATATCATTTATTTGATTGTTTTATTAATAAAGAAAAATATTAAATCATTATTGTGTTATATATAAATATATTTATTTATGTATAAAAATTATAAATAAAATATCAGGATATATTAAATATTTTTTATTTCTAATTACTATTTATAGTCGAATAGATCAATTATATAACCTTATATATAAATTGTTTCACTAAAAAATATTTGATTTTGTTATTTTTGTCTTTACATTAGCTTATTTAATATAAAATGTCATTATCCTTCCCATGTGGCTCCATGGGGTCCCCAAATGGACCCAAGTATTCTCATGGTACGACATGTATCATCCAATAGGGTTTGTACATGTTTTAGGGTAATTTAATATTATTATAATATTTTTTAACATTACTTACTGGATTTACCCCTTTAACCACGGTAAATAAAATATTTACTAATGTAAATATTCACAATGTATAAAAATAAAAGTTAACTATTTAAACAATTTGTAAATCATGATTCCAAATATGGAAAACATTTCTCTAAATTAAAAACATTGATGTGGTAGAAATTAATTAAAATTAATTCCCGTTTTCAAAATAAAAAGGGTGTTTTTATGAAATAATAGATATCAAATGATTGACACAAGTTTATGTCCAGTTTAATCATGAGATTAGATCCAATGACCTAAAATATATTAAAAGATAAAAATATAATCTAATGATACTTAAAACCCATTAATATTTATAATTTAGCTATATAAATTATTTCTATTAAAAATGTTGTTTTTAATTAAAAATTTTTATTTTTCACAATTCATCAAAACCTAACCGTTTTCAGAAAAGTACAAAAAATTCACCAATAGCTAATTTTGATATTTTGAATCCTAAAATTATGTCCATTTTGAATGATAAATTTTATAAAATTTTAAAAAGTGGGCATTACTATTCATAACCGCTAGTTTGATTGTTCGTGGTGTGTTAGAATCTCCAAGTTGCGTACAATGCTAGCTATTGCATTATTCAAAGGGAAACATATTGTGAAATCTTGGGGTGTTACAAATAATTTCATCATAGATATGATAAATATTAATCATTTAATGAAAATAATAAACAAATCAATTCACATACATAATGATAGATTAGAAATAGTAAATAATATGTTTCATAAGATTGCCTAAAACACATCCCTTATAGATATACCCCCCTTAGGGAGTTCATCAACATCACCACTTTATGGCATGGGGCTTCCAGAGTATTTTACCACTTATTGAGCTCCCTCTCTTTATCAATGACCATATAGAGAAGCTTCATAGCCCTCATTTTCTTCTAGTCAAACTTTTCCTGGGGGAAGTATACATTGCGGCTCGCCTGCTACCACTTCTCTTGGTCATCAACCAACTGGGATTAAAATTGTGCACCCAATTTTGATTTATTGATAATGAAGGTAGAAAAATCTCTCTCTTCTGATGTTAGGAACTAGAGTTCATTCTCGAATACCTAGAGCTTCTAAATAATATAATATTTTATAAGGTATTGGAAAGCATGTATGTGTTGACTATTATCTAATATATTCCTTGAAATATTGTTGTAGATCATCACATGATAGTGGTGGGTATCCACCCGACCCACATAGAGACAATGACTCCAAGTGAAGAGTGGCTCTACTAAACTCGTTCGTTCTACCTTAATGATACCAACAAAATGATTAATACTCCTCCACTCCCTGTGCCATGTCATACGGCTCTCCTATGAAGTGTTGTGAATATAGTCATCCATCTCCTCTGTGACTATAGGTTTGTCTAATATAAATATATCCAAAATATCAGTGGCTAGATATTCTTCTAGAATATTCTCCAAGGGACGGGGATCTATGAAATAAGGTTGAATATCATCACTCATTTCTTCCTCACCAGCCATTCCCTCCTGAGCTTCAGGCACTTACTTGGATGTGGCATCAACTTTAGAAACATATACTTTCTCATTGAGTTCAAATGACAGATCAACTTGATTGACCATCTCAACATCGATAGGTACCGTCTTCATGAAAGATCCAATAGATTTCTAAAATTCTTTTGTTTTTCGGGCTTAGATTCTTAAAAGAAATATTTTGAATGAACATTTTGGTCATCAAGGTCCATAGATAATAGATGTGGGTCTAGTAAGGGTATAGATTTAAAAGAGTTAATTGCCGCTAGGTCTAGTGCCTGGGTCACTGTAGGAACTTCTACCACAAGATACCTTTTTTCACTTGTTTTATCGATGATTGTAATGATATCCTTATGAGAAATTGTCATGGCCCAAGATTATGTGGTCCTTACTTCAACCCCTTCAGTTGGCTCACCTTTGGACACTTCAGCCACAACTGTTTCTTCTCCTTGCTCAACTGTAGATACCGAATCAGGGAAATGTCTCCCATGTCCATCGACACATTCTCAAACCCTATATTGGTAACTCCATGATAATCACCAATGTGTTCCTGAATATTACAACGTTTGGTTAGGTAATCAGAGTTACAGAAAAATAAAGGACAAAGAGAGTTATGATTCAATTCCCACAATGAAAATTTTGACAAGTTCCACATCATAGATTACAATTTCATCACTCTCAGATGGGCTCTGTTGATGAGTCATTGTCCCCTAAGGTTCCACACATATAGGATCTTCATCATTATCCTACTCCTCTTCATCTTACACTTCAAATTTCTACTCCAATTCTTCTTCTTCATCATCTCCATCATCCTCAGGGGACAGTTCCTCTAGGTTGTGCTTATGGTTAATCATCCCATTTAAAAAAAATATTGTCTCTTAAAATTTACCACGATGGTATCCATAAATGTTTGTGGATTTCATATATTCATATAACCAATGAAATTCACCCTATATGAATCCCGGGAATTACCAAGTTCTGGAAACTAGATCAAATCATTCATCATTTATTTTCAGAGGCTTTCTGGACTTATCAAAATCTTTAGTGTTGTCCAGGATAACCACAATGTGGAGAAGATTTCTTATATGGTGGGTTAAATCAGGTATATCAATTTCTTCTCAGGTTCATCTTGGTATGGTCCATTGGCAGCCTTTATGACCCCACATAAAATGAAGAATTTGTGGATTTACCTTGTGAAATTCTTATTGTTGATGTTATATCTCATCCCTCATCCTCTTGTATTTCTTATAGTCAAGATTCTCCAGGGGTAGTACACCTGCTCTCTTGCTTCCTAGAATATACACTCACCACCTTGATTTACTGAATGTGGCCTTTCGTAATTGCTTCTGGATACACCACCACCCAGGTGTCATAATATTCGGTTGAAAGGTCAGCATCCACATAAGTAGGGGCAGTGTAATTGTTTCACCAAATCTAAAAGTAGTAAACATGATCCATAACTAGAGAAGGATAAAATGAGGCTTTTCCTCTGATATAATTGTATATACTTCTTTTTGGAATATCTTGTGGGCACCCAAATAATCTGGTGAAGTGTGATGGAACTTATTGAATGAAAAATATATTTTCATAAGTGTGGGTTACTAGCATGATGCACCTAATTTTATGTGGGTATTTTCTCTACCCCAGTGGACCATGCAGGTCATCTACCATTTGATAAACTGAGTTGAGGAATGGGTGGAAGTTGATGTTTTCATGATTACAGATATAGAGGTTGACCCCCTCCGCATTGAGCATTATTAGCTAAACCATATAAATATTTTGAAGGGATGGACCAAGGATGTCATCTAGACAACATATCACATTTCAAATGTCATATCCACAAATGTGATCTACATTCTAGCCATGGATAATCAGGAATGGTCTGAAAAATCTCTTGGGTATGACTCCAAATGAAATGCGCACTAGGATGTTGTACAACCTTCCCAAGATTGGAGCTCCAATGTTTACATTTTTTTGGATGAATTGATCCCGTTCAATAAAAAGAACCCTGGATAGACCCCCATCCTTGTATCCCTCACTACGTGAAGCCACCATCATTAAAAGGTAGTAAGGAAAGAAACATTTCTTCCCTCTAGATATCAAAACACATTTAAACATAATCCCTACAATTGATTTTCACAAACTTCCAGGTCACAAAATATGATCTGGCCATCAGCCTTTTCGATGAGGTTAGGCACTGACTCTACCAAACGAGAATCCTCACACTTTCCTCCCTCTTAATTAATTGAATAAAACATGATAGATAGAGGATTTCCATCAATATGTATTTGATCCCCACCGCTCCTTTTCCTATTCCACTAGATGCAATGTGAAAATGGGGTTCATTCTCTATCACCTCATAAATTCTTCATCAGTTAGAAGTCAGCATATTAGAGTCCCTATCGGGGAATTCCCCCAATTAAATTTGTATACCTCATTCTTATACAAACCTCCCCATTATAGTGGTGGAATGTATTTGTATTGGGAGACCACCGACTTAATACCTTTTTCACCAAGACTTACTGATGGTAGAAATGAAATTACAACATCTATAAAACTACAAATAGCCATATGTTTCAATATTCATTACTAAACTCATTGCATATTTTATGAAAACCAATGGACCATGATCATTCCCTCGAGAAATTCCCCAAATACCTCAATTTCCAATACTAAAACTAACCATTTATCCCATCTGTGATGTTTCTCTAGATGTCGTTCGAATAGTGGGTTATGATTTCATCAACCACTTGTTTTCTCCCCATAAAAATCTTAATTTTTGGGTTCATGAAAAAGATGACCAACTACCGAGTCTCCCAAGATGTGTTTCCATTGTTTTTGATGTTGTATAACTGAATATTATCACCACTCATGTCACATAACCATGGAGAGTCAATGTCGAATCCTATAATGTCAATTACATTTAAACTAAAATGATTAGTTTCCCATGTGGGAGGCTATCAATCATGAATTAATACTTCTTGAGCCTTTATAAACATTCCTAAGATCATTTTATTTTCTGATTGAACACTTCTTTCCTGAAATTTTGGTGGATTTGAGATCATCTCAACCCTACATGAAGCAAATAAATTCACTCTATAAACAGTAGTATTTTCACCATCCATTATAGTAATGTTGTGATAGCACAAAGGGCATGAGGTGAACGAAATATTTTCATCATGAAAAAAAACAGTATTCCACAAATTATGACGACACCCATGAAAGATTCATTTATGTCCAAAGAACATATGAATACGAAGAAACACGTTTGGAAATGACCAAATTAGGGGTCTTTCACATAGGAATCAAAAAAATATGCATATGTGGGTGAATTACAAATAATAAACAAATTCATGGTACTGTGCCTTAGGCCCCTCCGTGTATATATAGGCATGGACTAGGTCTTCCACATGTGTGCGTGGTACCATACACATCAGTCTTTAGGTTTTTCTTGTATCACTCCCAACACCTTGTTCTCCTTGGGGTTTCCCACAAAACCTGACCTTTGTATCCCATTTCATGTCAAATTTCATGGGTGGAATTTATTGGGGTCGAATTCCTCATGAAGAAACAAATAGGAATCCATGATCAACATAAACCCATAACACAACTCATTGTTCAATTCAGAGATCCCCAAGGTTGTTGTGCGTAAGTTTGGATGCCTGCATGGAAGATGAAAATCTATACAAGAGGTTCTAACACACCCAATGTGACATAAAAGGGGTTATTTTACTCCAGAATTTAAAAATGTGGCTGTAGATGGTGCATGAATATTTATAATACTACACACAATATACCACTATCCACGTATGACTATTACATTAACAATGTGATGTCAACCACCAAATGATAGCCTTCTCTCATTCGCCTAAAAATATTTTCTCCTATTAATATAATGGCACCCCACCTTTTTGTCATAGCACTCTGAAAGTCAAACCATCACTCCCATGTTTTCAATAACACTTATACTATGACGACACACAGTTTATTAATTAATGGTACATGATATGGTATGATAGGTCCCCTATGTGTCCTCCTTCAGGTGGGACCACAGGGGATTGGCCATTTCCCTTTTCCTTTTTTCTTCAAGAAAGTGCTCACAAAAGATCTATCTTATGAACAAGAATTGATCTTGGGATATAACCCTTCCTCTGAACACTATTCATTTTTCACGAAAGTCACCAATCTTGTGTGCACACCTTCAATAGTTTCCATGGGGTTTTTTTATTCCAAAGCACCATGTTGACGCACTTTTTGTGTGAAACATTCATATCATGCATGTGCCTCCCCCATTCAACTCTCAAGTCTTGCACATAGTGATTTTCTAGTCCCACATGTGATGTATTATGTTGAATTTATAAACATAATGTTCATCATATAGGTATGCTAACCATTATTCATTATTCACATAACTACGCTAACGTGGACCCCTTGACTAACCATTCCACACTATTTTATAATGGGATTGCAGATGCCTTCCTTTCCCAATGTGTGGGTGGGTATCAGTCCTGTATGTAATAGGGGTGAGGAGTGATTCCTCAACATCCGAGTTGCAGGACATTAAACTACCAAGCACCATCATCATTAACAAATGATGTTAAATTGTAGCCTCACCCCATTAAATATAGTTGAGTTTCCGGACGTTGTGAATTTTCCTAACCAACTTGTTTCCATGAGAGTAAGATATTCTTTACATGGAATGAGATCCTTTTTTTGGAATTAGACTCACCCCATGATGAAGGGTAACCATCCAAGTGTAAGCCCCCACCCTATCTTGTTGGATGAATCACCCTTGGTCCTCCTAACCTTCCCTAGACAGAATGAATAGAGAAGAGATGGAAACATGGGACTCTCGATACCCCATCCCTTTCCCTTTGGGCTTCGTCACTATGTCTCTCTAACCATGTGTAATCCCCGATATCTATTTGGCTGGGCCGTTATTCATGCGTGTGACAAAAAATATTCCACAATAATACATCTTTCATGATTTGATTGCCTGGTTTGCAACTCCCTCTTATTTCTAGAATGATTATCACTCAAATGGGATTAGATGTTAGTTTTAATCCTGAAACACTTCTCCCAAGCCGCTGCCCATTCATAATCTCTGATCCATCTGATTTACAGGGGTTTTGATTGCTATATTCTAAATAGGGTACATTTTCAGTCTCCATGAGGATAAATCCCAAACATTAGTAAACCATAGTTCCCTCCACTTAGGGGTGAAACTCCCAGATCATAGTATCAACTAACGTCCATTCCCGTCATAATATTTACCTTGATCCACTATACCTCAAGAGGAACATGTCCCATTAGGAGTTCAAATCTCATTCAGGTGCACATGGGAAACAATACATGACTAATCCCCAACCACATACCCATCATGAATTTGGATCTAACGATGTGCACATCCTGATGCCCCCATCAGAGCTATATGGAATTTGATTTCCATCCAGATGGGATATGTAAGAATCCTCCCTGAGGTTCAAGCCCAACATTATAATCTTCACATCCGTTCCATCCCATGTATTTCATTTCACATTATACAACCCTCCATAATCCACCTTGATTCTTACCCAATCTGCCACATCCCGATGAAATAAAACCATTAATTTGAGAATCTCTATCATGTGCTCCCCACCCATCTACTCCATCACCTCACCCTTGTCATGGTGGGGTCACATAATACACATGAGACATCATAGCACATAATCTATATTCATCACATTTATTATCCTTATAGCGCCCTGGTATCTAATCATTTATAATACCCACACAATCCACACACATTAAATCAATAGTACTCTTCCTCCAATAGGTAGGTCCCCATGTGTGATCCTCAAATCACACCATCAATCTATGTGCATTTTGATCTCTATCCCATAAATAATGTATGTAGGAATCCTCCCTGAAAGTTCAATCCCACCCAATGGTAATCCTTGGTTCCAACCTCATGGAGTTCACCTCCTTGATCCACCCTCAGTGGTATTTGGATCAGCCTTCACAGAGAAAAATAATTCCTTTTCTACGAAGCACTATCTTGGGTCCATCTTTTTAGATGTTCTAATCCACCCATTTGGTAAAAATTTCAAGTACTCCCTTCTAAGGATGTTCCCATCTGATCCACCTTCACAATTGTTCCAATCAGTATGATCTCTCATCCGTGTACATTAAACTATGAACATACCCCATATTAAATATGAGATTCTAAGGAAAAACTTGAGGACATGCCTATGGAATATGGAACTCCCGGAACGATGTGGGAATCCTTGGGCTTGTTCACCATTGAGAACCCCTCTGATGACAAATTACATAGGTGTTACAGTGCTTCAGTGCCTGCCCATGCCATCGATGAACATCGTTTATACTCAACTGACTGAAGGTTGATACCCTAACATAACCCTTTGGAATGTCCATATAGATGAATCATAATTAACGGGCTTCTAGAAATATGTGGAACAATAAATGATTTCCATAAATAAGGACTTATTCTATCACTGACACCTGTATTAAGAAAAAATTTACAAGGTGGAATCTATAGAAGGAGGTATTGAAATACTATCAACTTTTTTTTGATCATGGAGGATTCATCGCTAAATAATTGATTAATCCGATCTTCCATTTGAATGTTGTTAATCAGGGAAACAATTATCACATCACTAGATGGTGGTCCACACCTGGTTGAAAGAATTTGTAACTAATGGTAATAAACACTCATTACTAAATTAAATTAATAATGTATTTTTGAATGTGAAGAAGAATAATATACTAATTTGTCATAAATGAATATATTTAATTAAAATAAGGTCTGTTAATTATTTCAAAACAGTAGAACGAGAATAAAAATTGAATGTAAATGATAAGTCTATTAAAAATGATGATTATGATTTTTTAAAAAAATTTAATGTTGGTTAAAAAATTTAAAAAGGTTTATGATGTTTCTTTTTGATTATAAGGATATTAATTTTTTTATAATAAATATTTAAGGTGAAATAAAATCTATATGATCATTTTGATCAAAATTTGATCTGAGAAAAAAGTATTTGTAGATGTACATATCCAATTTTCTTAATAATTTCTAAATTTATATTGAATTTCAAAAAAACAATTGAATATCCAGATGATAAACATAAATAATTCAATAATATTTGAAAAATTATGAAAAAATATGTGGAAATCATTTAATATTTATAAATTCATAATGTATAATTTTTTTTTTCAAAATCATGTGACGTTCTAAAATATATAAATTCTAGGAAAACCAACTTATGTGAAAAGTATTCAGAAATTTGAGCTCCTTAACGAAGTTATAAATATGATTGATGATAATATAAATTAGTTTAGAGTTCAATAAGATTTTCATGGATAATAGTGTATTATTATTAGTGATACTATGAATAGTAAAAATAATCAAAAAAATGGGCATCATGTTATTTTCAAAGGATAATATTATTTATACTATTATTGTGTAAATTATGTGGATTTTAGGAATATAAAAAATATGTCATGGTTTACTGACCATAAATATAGTTATATTAGAATTTGTTATAGGCAATGATTGAAGAAGAGTCAATCCACAAGAGCTTGAACTTGCAGCTGTAATGCACGCACTTAAGTGTTGGAGAAATTACCATTATGGAGAAAGGATTACCATGTATTCAGACCACAAGATCTTGAGTTATATCTTCTCTCAAAAAGATATTAACCTCCGCTAAAGTCGTTGGGTGGAGTACCTACAATATTTCGACATTGACATTGCTTATACCCTGAGAAAAGGGAATGTTGTTGTAGATGTGTTAAGCAGGAAACTTCCATCACAGGCTGTGAAAGAATCTTCAGAAGAGTGGAGTTTGATGGATCTTTTTTCTCTGTTTCATACTGGTGCTTAGTGGAATGTGAATAAAGTTCCTTTAGCGAGTGTTCGGTTAACCTCTGCTCTCCTTGAGTTAATTCCTCAGGAACAACAACTGGATGATGAATTCCATTGCATAAGGGACTCTCTTTATAATGGAAAGACAGACACTCAATGGACTTTCTCTAAAGAGGAGTTCTATGTAATCGAAACAGTTACATTGTTCCATTAGCGGAAAAGTAGAATGTGATGGGGGGGTTTCCATAACTCTCAATGGGATGTACACCCAAGAACAACGAAGATGTTCTATGATATGCAGCGGCAGTTATGGTGGCCATGTGTGAGACTAGAAATTTCTGAGTTTGTATCTTATTTCTATACATGCTCGCAGGTGAAAGCCGAGCACCAGAAACCTTCGGGTTTTCTTCATCCACTTCCAATCCCTATATGGAAGTGTGATGAAGTATTTATGGACTTTGTGGTAGGGTTACCTCAAACCCAGTGGAATAAGAAATTGATATGTTTTGTGATTGACAGACTGACCAAATCGGCTCACATTATAGCTATTCGAGATACAACCAAAGTTGAGGAGTTGGGGAATGTCTATTTGAAATAAATCTCTCATTTTCATGGAGTTCCCTCTACTATAGTTTCTTATAGGGATCCTCAGTTTACTTATCTCTTTTGGAGTGGCCGTCAGAAGGCACTGGGTTCTCAGGTTCGTTTATGCACAACCTACCATACACAATCAGATGGCCAGATAGAGTGAGTTATTCAGATTCATGAGGATATGCTCCACACATGTGTTCTTGACATTGGTGGGCCTTGGGATGATCTAATAGGGCTAGTTGAGTTTATGTATAACAACATATATCAATATTGCGATAAAAATGGCTCCTTTTGAGGCATTGTATGGCTATCCTTGTAAATATCTTTTATGTTGGTCAGAGATAGGTGAATGCTCCTTGGTATGACCATGTTTGGTCCAAGAGATGATAGGTATGATCCAGTTGATTCTTCAAAGAATGGTGACAACTCAGATTTAGTACAAGTCTTATGATGATCATCGACGTAAACAATAATAGTTTACAGTTGGTGACCAGGTGTTCATGAAAGTTTCACCCCGATTAGGTCATTGATTGCTTGGCAAGGAATGGAAGCATGCTCCTTGTTTTGTGGGACCTTTTGAGGTTGTTGGTCTTGTGGTAAAGTTTCTTACCATCTAGCTCTACCACCACAACTGTTGTTGATAAATAATGTAATCCATGTATCGCAGTTGTGGAAGTATCTCTCTGATCCATCTCAAGTTTTGAGATGGAGTGGTCTTGAGATTAAACCATATTTATCTGTGACTGAATGACCAGTCAAGGTTTTTTATTCTAAGAACAATGAGCTTCATAGGAGAATGACACGTCTTGTCCGTGTGTTATGGCAGCATGGGACTGATTCTCACGGGACATGGGATAGGGAGGAACTAATGTGGGACTAGTGGCCTCATATTTTTTACATGGATGTTTCTTCATAGGAATTCTAGGGGTAGAAAGATCTTATGGTGGGGAGGTTGTAACATCACATTATATTTTCAGGTTTTTTATGTTTTTAAGTACATTTGTTTTGGAGTAAAGACTTGGGGTTCATTTGAGTGAACTTTTATAGATAGTCCAAAGGACACTATGTTGTGCATGGTTTGCGAACAGTTTGATAAACCGTACGACCAAACCGTGCCATCATTGAAACCTGGATAGTAGCTTCTGCATGGGTGGCACAAAATGTTTCTAATCATGGGGCCAAGCCCAGTGATAAGGGTGGTCGAGGAAGTGTCTCACACACGGTTAGCACACAGTTTTTCAAACCGTGCGGCCAAACTGTGCGGTCACTTAAATGAGATCCTTAATGTGTGGATCTCACTCAGTTTTCCACTTATGTGGTTCATTTTTCCTCCTAAGTGGCCCTAACTCTTGATTTGTCTTATACTAATGTCTCAGAGGGTTCTCACATCATTCTGGAAATGAACCAAAGGCTTCTTTTGTTGAATCTTTGTCGGATTCTTGAGGTATGTGATTATTCTTTTTCATTCTGGGTTGGTTTCGTAGATCTAATTAGATCTAGTTCTCTTCTTCTCTGGGTTTCTTGTATCCACACTTGTTGTGGGTCGATCTATGTGTGTGGTACCATATTGAATGAGATTTGTTCTTGAGCATTCTAGAATAAGGGATCTAAGGTGGGTTCTTTAAGAAGCAACACATTTTTCTTGAGCATTCTCAACTGTAGTGCTCTTTGTAAAAACCTTCAAGGTAGGTGGTTCTGTCTCGATTTACCAAATTGATTGTCATTTTATTTGATTGATTTATTTCAATTGTTGATTTAAATTCAATTGTTCAAATTTTCTTTTAATTAAATTGATAAAAACACTATTCCAGGGAATGGAGATATTTGAAATGGTTTTGGTATGGAAATTTTGGAAAAACCCAATTTCTTTGAATTGGGTGTGTTTATGGAAATTGGCCAATTAAAACTGTTTAATTTATATTTCTGGATTTCATGGAAATGATTTCAATTAAATTGTTGAATTTAATTGTGGATATAAATTATGTGATGATGTAATTGGTTTTTATTTGATTTCAAACTGGTGAAAATGACTTAAAATTATTTGATAGAAACCCATTGGTTTTATCTTGTGAAAAATGAATTTTTTTGAATAAAACCTAATTTGGTTTTAAATGGAACGAAATTGGAACATTTGAAATGGATGAATGGGATTGATCATATTTTTAAGCATTCATGAAATATTTCGCCCATCATGTAAGAGCGCATGTAAGCCTTAGATAGTTTGTGAGTTATTCGGATTCACTCTATGCTACGAAAATGTTCTAAAACATAAATGAGGTGGGTGTCATCACTGATGGGTTGGTGACGAGTCTCCTTTGGTTAGTGTCATAGGGATGTGTGTATAAAAATTTTGTTGAGTTCACATAGAGAGTACATCATCCTATAAATGGTTAATACTATCGTACCTTATGCAAGATGACCATGTTGCTCGCTTGTTTATTTATATTTGAGATATAAATGTACCACAATTATTGTGAACTGTTTTACAAGCCTTCTGAATTTATATAATCTATTTTATATAAATTTTTTCTTAAGCCGTTTTTTTAGAAATATTCCATCATTTGTAAAATCATTTCTTAAAATATTTATTTCCATCATTTGAAAATGTATAGCATATATTTGTTAAAATTTACTTTTTAATTTCCAAACCAATTTATTTGAAAATGGAAATCTTTTCATTGGATAATCTATATTTTTCATCTGTTACAGAATCATTGGTGGTATCCTACTGGGCTTAGACTCACACCCTACATTTGCCTTCGAATATTTGTAGACATTCTCCTTCCAGGTTCGAGCAAAGGTATGGGATATTTTTGATGTGGATCCAATTATTGATCTCTGGACTTGGTGAGTTGTGTCCTTTGGGACATTGGGACAGTTTTCCATTTTTGTACTTGCGTTGTAGTACATTTTCATTTTGTGCCTCTTTTTATTCTAGTACATTAGTCCCAGTGTAGATTCTATTGTTATGGATACTGTTTGTTTACTCTTGTTTCTTCATTCTTTTAGAAAAATCATTCCCACTTGTGTATTTTATGATTCTAGGTGCTAGTCTCTGACTCATGGGGATCGAAATCGACCTTCGGGCTATGTTAGGGCCAGCTCTGTTAATGGGCTACCAGGGTACCCGGGCTGGTTCGTGAAAAAATGACTAAAAAGAGGAAATTACAAGGATATTTTATATTAAATTATTATACAACATGAAATAAGATATAATAATATTGATTCTTTTTTAAGAGATTATGAAATGGCCAAAGACCATGAAAAATATTGGTCGCTCCTAGTTAAACGAGTTAGTTACACATTCATTGGAAAATAAACTATGAAATCTACAAGTAATTTATAGGATTAATGAGTAAAATATAATTTATTAAGTGTTCAATGTATTTTTGATGATGGAGATGAATTTTGTTTTCAGAAATATGGGTTCATTATCAAGAATATAATATATGTAAATTTGGTGATAAGACCACAATATATGAGGAGAAATTTTCATCATGTGGGTGATTTTTGAAGAACTTATTATCCATGTATGATTTGGGAAGATTAATTTTTTGACTAAAACATGTAAATATATTCCAAAAATGATAAATTTGATAACTCTAAGATACAATGTTTGTGATGTTCCTTTTTTATGAAGATAATAATATTGGATGTTCTTACCATTCCAAATGGGTAATATTATTAATTCTTAAAATAATAAGTTAGATATTAAACTAAATCAACTCTTGGATCTCATTCATTCTGATGTATTTGGGTCCATGTGTATGAAATCAGAAAATTGATATATTTACTTCATTAATTTATACCTGACCTCAATGATTTAACTTGTTTCATGTTTGTGGAAACAAAAGTACAGACATAAAATATTTTAAAAGATTTGACGAATATATTGAAAATGAATTCTTTTTTCTTCCAATATGATTTATATTAACAAAGGATCTAAATTTACAGATATGAAATTTGAAACATATATATATATATAATCATGAAAACATTCATAAATTTAGTACACCATAATCATCTCAATATAATAATGTGGCTAAACGAATGAATATATATTTGATGGTGTTGGAAAGGATTATATTGGATAATATAGATATTATTTATTACATATCAATACAATATATTAGTAAAAAATTTTATATCCCAAACCAGTGTTTACATAAAAAAATATTTATATATCACCTTATGAGATATATTATAAAAAGTAATAATGTTTAATGAATCTTCAATTGTATGGAATCCCATTTTTTATCATTTTAAATGGTAAGAATCATTTAATTTTTAAAAATTTAGGCATTGGTGGGGATATCTTCCAAATGGTAGTGGTTTTTTCTGTTTTAACCCAGCAGTGTGAAGTTAACTATTTCTGCTAATTGAATGTGCTATAGAAATCATATAAAGAAGTGATACATGATGAAACATGTTCCAATAAATATGGTGATAAAAATTTTTTAAATTAGCTATAGATTCTAAATACATTTATTAAAGTGTTCAAGATGTACAGGTTGGACTAGAAGATACATTTAGTTTAAGTGATATAGAGAAATCCCACTCATATCATAAAAGTTTTATAATGAAATTTATGGATCTAAATATAATTGTCTATTATGGAAAAGAAGTAAAAACTAGGACAACTATGAGGACTACACCTCACACATCATTGTATTCTCATGTCGAACAATGATATTTTGAAGAAGAAATAAATAATATAAAATAGTTTTATAAAATAAATATTGAGATGAATGAATCATGGGTATAGATTTTAATGCTTAATTTATAAAAATTAATGAGGATAAAGTCAGCGTTCTGACAAAATTTTCAAAAAAGGGAGAAGTGATGAGAAGTAAATAATGATTTGTTTGAAAAGGTAATTTATTTTTTGAAGGGTGGATTTGAGTTAGACATGTTCACATATTTCAATGATTAAAACTCATGGAACGTTTATTTCTTTTATTACAAAAAGTCTACATAGGATATTAAAAATGTATATTAATTATTCATTCCATAATTATGAGATTGAAGAAGCGGTATATATTTATAAACCACGTTATCAAATTCTTTGAAAAGATATGAATTAATTATGTTGGTTAAAGAAGGCTTTATATTGGATGAAACAATCCCCCATTTATTTGGTAATATAAACTGTATATATGTAGTTTTATGATAAATATTAGAAATGTAATAGTGGAATAAAATATGTACATCAATGTGGTCAGAATAAGTATTATTACTATTATTATTTATCTAGATGGAATAATTTTTCAAGATATTATAAATATGTGTGTGAGAAGTATCTAATGTAAATTAAGAAGTCATTTGACATTTAGGTTCATGGAGAGATAAAATACATTATAATATTTCAAATATATAATTAATAGGCACATTTTCCTTTCTAATGATAAGTATGATACGTAACTATTGAAAAATATTCCTCATGGATGATTAAAATCTAGATTCCAAAACAATTTCATTAGTACCTTTTTAAAGGATAATAAAATAAAATATATTGATCCTAGAGAATTTAGTAATTCAATTAGAATCCTATTATATCTCATAGCATCAAGGACATATTTAGTGTTTTCTGTTACAACATTCACTAGGTTATAAATTGATCTAAAAGAGCCCCATTTGAAGGATAAAAAAGGATTATTAAATATAGTAAATGAAAAAACCGATTTCGGGATTAATTATTATAGCGCCACAATGATTGATCTATATGGTAACACAAATTTAGATTAGGAAGGCTATATTGACTATATAAGTCCAATAATATGTCGAGTATTCTCTCATGGAGGTAAATGTTTTCTGGAAATTAAAAAAATATATGTGGTGTTAATCGTGGATGAATTTTAAGAGGTGGATAAAACCCATGGAATAACATAGTAATTGTGGATGAATAGAGATTTGGAATATTTTTTGGTTGAATTCAAGTTTCTATTTCTCATGTGATGTGAGAATCAAATTAAAATACATTTTTCAAAGAGACTGAAAAATTACACAACATATAACATTGATAACTATTATATTTATAACGAACTTTTTGAATGAAATTAGATAAATGTGGAATTTTTCCAAATAAGGAAAAAAAATGATGTATTCACCAAGCCATTTTCAAAGGAATTGTTTTATATTCTATGGTCTATATTGGGAATTTTACATCATTCATATCAATAATATAGCGTGGATACCTTTCTCCCCTCACTCATCATTGGAAGTTTCAAACAATGTGGTATAAAATTTAAATATAAATCATTCTTTATATCTATCTCATTAAAGTTTATAAAAATAGAGAAAATATTTATAGGGGAGAATCCATTACATTATGTTTCCCTTAGTGTACAGGGAATATATTTTTAGATTATTCATAAAATTTGGAAGCTTTTATTTTTTAAATTATGTGTGTGTGTGTGTTTGAAATTTTATAATTATTTATTGAATTATATATTATGATTTGGTTAAAATATTTGATCATCATGAAATAGGAATATTTCGTGGTTTGATGGTATTAGATCATTGTAATTCTATGGAGAACATGTAATTATATATTTAATAGTATTTTTTATTAAATAATGATTACTCGTGTAATAATAAAATTATGTAATGTTATTAAATTAATATTTTAAAAAATGTTTTTCATGATTTATGTACCATTCACGATGATAAAATTTATGGTATTTTTAGACCAAGTGGTGTTGATTTTTTTTGTAAAGTAACTAAAAGAGGTTAGAGTGGATTTGATTACATAGGGTGAATTATTTTTTTCATTGTCTACGTCATGATTAAAATCACATATCTTGTTTGGTGAAGTCTTGTGGTGAAATATCAAAATTACTGTTATGATGGTTGACATTGTTTATATTTTGTTATAAGTGTTACTGATGATAGCCAATTGAACGGATTAGTTGAAGGAGCTCCATACCACAATGCATGGTGTTTCATCATAGAATTATTTGTATAAGATGGTTTGAGCCACAACTAATATCCACACAAGAACTAGTTGAAATTAAATTGGACTATGCAATAATAGATATTTCATTTTTAGATTTCTCAATTTTTATAAATTTAGTGGGCCCAAAAATTTTGAGACCTCCACATTGTGGATTATTGGTTCCACTATAAGAAAAAGAGGAAGGTGGATTTTTCACAATATAAAAGGATATAATGCCTTAAAAAATTTAATGATGATGTTTTTAGTACAACGAAAATTCCAGTCCTCTATGGTGTAGTTGAGGAAGATTCCATAATTCATAAAAAGATCAAATTTATTGGATCATAAGAATTTTTGATATACATGCGACATCTCATTTTCTACAATGTATTTAGATGATAATGGAGATGACTTCACTGATGTGCATGGATCATGAAACAAGGTATTTTGATGATGTTGTTAGTTTTAATGAGAATTTTATGACATACATGTTACAATAGAATCTCACATGATAGAGTGTGAATGTAATTAAAAAACAATTAGTTATAACTTCAACCTCCCACAGAAATGGATGAGGCTTCATTGTGAATGATTAGTTTTGGGAAAATATAGGCATCTTGGATGGACATGATTAATTGGATTCATATAAAAAATTTTATGGTTATTATATCATATTTTAAATATGAAGACTAAATTAATGTTATGATTAAGATGGTAGATGATCCAATGTTTGTGGATGAAGAAGTTTATTTTGTTTTAAAACATAAATTAAAATATGATTTATTTATTAAAGAAGGATCCTGGTCTATAGATTTTAATTTGCAAAAAATAGTGTGAATAGGGGAAAATAATGGAGAAATAGAGAGAGAAAAAGAGGATGTTTTGGATATGAGCTGTATAGTGAAAATATTGTGATTACTTAAAGAATAAAATTATTAAAATAAATTAATTAAAAAAACATTGATGTGGCTTTTTGCATGTTCTAGTGATGAATAAACTACTTCATATTCAATTTTTAATGTTAAATTTCTCATGTTACATATATTTCAATTATAGTGGAAGTGATAGATTTTATCATACACTATGTTGTGGTGTAAGTCTATTTGTTTGAGGAATATTTTTTTCAAAAATTTGTTATAATTATTAAGAGTGGGATGAACCAAATCCTAGACGAGAGTTAAGAAAACATGAGTTTCAAGGTTATAGCATGATCCATGTACTCAAAAGATGATTCCATTTGGAATTGAGATATATGATGAATCTTTATGACACTAAATACAAGACTACTCCGATTATATGGTGAACACTATAAGTATATTGTGCTCCATTGTGTTTTTGTGTATTTCTATGCATTATATAAATCATCATTACATCCTTAATAGTTGAGAAGGATATTTAAAAATAAAAATAAGACCATAATATATCCCAACATCACCCCCACTCAATGATCATAAATTAATCCTGAGTAGGTTCTATAGGTAGAATAAGAGCACCAGGTTCCCTTCGTTTGTTCTTGGCTATTTTAGGTTTCAATCATATAACACTCTCCCTATCTTTATTTTCGAAGATAAATTTTCTGATTTGAGTTATCTACAACGGATAATTTAACTTAATAAAATAAAAATTTTATTCCCACCTTTTATGAAAAATACATCGTATAAGGAATTATATGATGATATTGTACAAATTATCTATCAGTTTGGAATTTATGGAAGTTAGAACTTATGGGTTGGTTCCCTAATAAAAAATAATTACAACGAATATAATATATTAAAGTAATTTATAAAAACATGGTCGCAAATGAATTCCATAATGTCATCACTTTTGGAAATTGTGTTTTTGAATGTCAAACCACTCCAAACCAGAATATATATATAAATATGTGTTTGTGTGTGTGTGAGTGTGTGTGTGTGTCAAAATTCATAATATCTACAATGTAAATAAATATGTGAAACAAAAAATTGATGTCTTTGAGGATTATGAATGAATATATACAAATTATTTATATTACATAAAGATTTTATAAACTGAGATAATATAGTGCTATCAAGAAGAATGTGATGGGTAAAAAATAAATATCATTTAAAACATCAATGAAATAAAAGTGAAAGAAGTTGATTTCTATTGAAGAACAATTTTATTTTTAAAATTCAGATTATTGTTTGGAGGTGACTTTTTATGATTCTAATTATTTTATTTCATAAAAATAGATTAGGGGTTTGAATATAAAATTGTAGGATTATCTTAAAAAATTTCAATAATAGAGCTACACGACATTATGTTATAAATTTCCTAAAATCCAAAAGAAATGAATATAGTGATGTTGAAATTTTTTTTCCTAGTTGATTCTAAAATAATATTAAAATAATCTTAAGGAATCTCACAATGAAATGGGTAATATGGTATCTTAATTATATAGGTGTAACATCATGTTTAAAATTTTATAGTCAACAATAATGGAAGTTAAAAATGAGTTTTCACATAGTTGTTATAATGCAGAAAATATTCTTATCACAAAAGTTAATAGTGAAAGTAGTTATGAAAATGAAGAATATGAATTTATTATGATTTAATTTATACTGGTTATATATTTAAAATAATATCTCTCAATTATTTTGAACTAGTAGAATATATCCAAATGTTGAATATTGGTGATAAATAATTTAATAATGATAAAAATCTAATTGAAAAATTGAATTCAATGTATCTTGAAGATGTTAATGGGATAAATGAGATTACCTTTTTTGATATGTAACCTAAAATAATACTGGAAAAAATAATATAGGTGAATAAAAAAGGGTTTTATTTGAAAATAAATTGTCAAGAAATAAGAGAATTAAAATAAGTATAGATCCAATATTCAAAATTCAATTTTAGATGTTAAATAATTGAAGGGGAAGTGTGAATATGAAGAATCAGAACATACATAAATTCATAAGTGTGAGAAAAATGATCAATGTTTTGGTGAAAATCACAAAAAATATGAAATTCATTTAGAACAATATTTTTTCTAACTCTAATAATGTCCCAAAATATGGAAATAATGGGTACACCAACATGAGTGAAAAATATAATTAAACAAGGGTGTTCAAAATAGTTTAAATTAAAATTAATGTGAATAAAAAATAGTTTGGATAAACCAAAAACTTTTTTTAAAAAAAGTATTAACCTTGGTGATTTTAAGAATGTTGAGAGACTATCAAATAAATCTAGAAAACATGTTAGATTTATGAAATAATGTAATTTCTATGTAAATTATTAGATGTTTGGGGGATTCAGATGTATTAAACATGTGTATTGTTTTAATTACTATTATTATAATTAGAATATAAATTGTGATTGGAAATAGTTGAGGGGGCATCAGACCTCTCAAGAGAATGAAGTTCAAAAATCAATCATGAACTCTAGAAATAAACACAATAATAATTTATAAAAAAAAGTAGAGTTCTATGGAATGTGTGATAATCTTGGTTATCATCTTAATGTCAACATTATCATTTTTTTGGCCCAAAAATTACGAGTTTCTATATTCCAAAGTCATTGTAGAAGAATAATGACATGAAAGAGAAAACCCTAATTATGGATTTATCACTGAATGTATCTAAAGGATAACATCTATGGATCATAGATATCATATGATATTCACATAGGAAAAGAAATTACAAAATCAAGAATGTTTTTGTAAGGTGAATGGAAGGGTCAAAATATTTTGAAAATAAGGGGACACTCAAGATCGAAATATTCTGTTCACCAATAATTGGAAAAAATATAAAATCTAAAAATAAATTATGTTTTGATGGAATGAAACATAACTTCATAGATTCCTAATAAAATATTGATAAAAAATTGTATATATCTTTAGGTGGAAAAAATTTTGTATTCAACAAGATGAAATTAATTTCTAGTCACTCAAGAAAAAACTCACAGTATCTAATTATTGTAAAATATAATGAACTATTAATTCAAAGACATATGTATCTTGGAAAAAATAAGGTGAATTTAACCACCCGATGTTACAATATTTGTGATGTTCCTTCACATAGAAGTGAAATTTATCAGATGTTCTGAACATTCTAAAAGAGAAATATTATTAACTCTTTTCCCATGAATATAGAGATTTAATATTCTCAACCATTGAAGCTCTTTAATTATGAATTTTATGGTAAAATAGGGAAGAAATAAAATATTGGGGATAAGTAATTTATTACTTTGATATATGAATTTAATAAGGATAATTTTTTGATGTTTATAGATCATAAGTATGAGTACACAAAACAATTTAATGTCATCTATTAAGTACAAAAAAATATTGGGGGATTTTTTATAGATAATATTTGAATAGATAGTGGAACTAATTTTACTAATGGGGATTTTAATTATTATTTGAAGAAGTATGGAATATGATTGATCTTATTGAACTATACACAACTCATGAAAATGGTGTAGCTGAACATAATAATAGATATTTGGTAGTGGTTTCTCTAACAACAATAAACAAGAAAGATATGTTTCTTTATTTTTGGAGACAAGATATTTGTACTTAAATTCATACCTAAAAAACACAGGTTTTCATACGATGATTTTTTATACGTCACCTAATGAGATGTATTATTAAAAATTAACATGTTTGAAATGTCATTATTTTTATATATAACCTTATATTATCAAGGTGAAAGATGAGAATCATGGATGGTTGTAAAATTGATTAGTTGATGTGATATTTATAAGATATATTTTCAATGAATGAGGTTATCATTGTTTTTATATGTAAGGTGAAAATGTTTTGGATTATACTGATGTAAATGTGATAGAAAAATCAAAGAAAGAAGAAACACATGATAAATGGAGTTCTAGAAAACAGTATGATTCTTTTTTTTCAAAATCTACCTTAACAAATTCAAACTAAGATGAATGTTTTGAATATATATAGGTGGGTGATGAAAAATAATCCATTTTATGAGTTGGGAAGAAATCTTACTCATCTCATACAAGTATGAGAAGGAATTTTTATTTTCAAGAAATAATTATGCATCATGTAAAACAAGATGAAAGTAGAAGATCTATGGTGAATAATAATTATACCTAATTATATTCTCAATTTGATCATAGAGATGCTGAAGAATCAAAGAAGCATCAAGAATGGGTTAATTATATAATTGTTGAACTATATTTGATAGATAATAATAAAACACATCTGTTGGCACATAATATTATGTGGAAGAGTGTCAGTAGTACAATGATGGGGTTTTGAAACCAATTGAATGAAATGGGATTGGTAGTGAGAAAAAAGTGAAGAATTGTTTTTTAAGGTTATTATCGAGTTGAATGAGTGAATTTTGGAAAGACCATTTTATATAAATTAAGGATTTAACATATTATAATATTTCATTCTATTATAGAATAATTGAAATTAAAGATATTTTAAATGGCCTTCAAGACTTCATGACTCAATGGAGAGTTCGGATAAAAGTTATTAATTGAGAAATCATGTGGTTTCTGTTATGGAAAAATGATAATGTTTTATGTATGTTAATGAATACATTATATTAGACGAAATATGACCAAGAGAATTATATTTTATGTTAAATATATATTTTAAGATGCATACATTTCAAATATGAAGAGTGGATAAAAATATCTATATAAAATAAAATAAAAATTATATTTTATTCTTTTTAATATATGTGGTTGAAATAATATTTTCCTATCAAGAGGACTATTATGTCTCATAGTTTCAAAGTACTATTTACACTATACTATTAAAATTTTTCCTAGATATATAAGTAATCAAAAAAATTCATATTTGGAAGATGGAAAAATTATTCTAAAAAATATTTATGGAACAATTCATTTGAATATAAATTATGAAAGCATATTAGAGATTGAACTATCTGGTCGCAAACTAAAAAATTAGGCATATAATATTGATGACTATATCTCATATGATGATGTATTCTATATTGGATGAAAGTGTTTTTTGTTGCTGTCTAAATAAATTAATGTGAATTTTAGCATGACTGATGTTCAGTATGGTGATGCCACTCATACCACAACATAGTTAATATGGACAAAGGCATTTTTGTAAGAATATAAAGATGACATGAAGTTGTAACATATTGAGGGACCTGATTTTAAATGTTCAATAAATTTATCAAAGAATCTACATCAGTATTTAGTATTAAATAACATTGATGTCTCATACTATTTTATAAATTGACTTTAGGAGCTAATTGAAGTAATTTTTAATTTGTTCCTATAACGGATCAAATTAAAGATATTTTCAATAGTTAATTACCAAAGGAATCATTTTAGAATCTGAGATTGATATTGGGAATTGAACATCATATTTATCAATGATATTGGGGGCGGGATAATTTATCCCCTATCCCTTATTGTATTTGAATATAACTATCCAATGGAAAAAATGACAACATAAATGTTTCTTCTTTTGTATCTGCTTGATGTTTTTAAAATGGTAGAAATATTAATAGGAGAGAACTCATTTATATATGTTTCAAATAAGAAGTTATCTAATTTGAAATATTTATTAAATGGTTAAACATAAAATTTAAATACATATGTATTTATACGAACTGTTCTGCTAATTACTGGATGTAAATACAAGTTTTTTGTATAAATATTTGATCATCAATAAAGGTAATTATGTTCAGGCTTTGGGGTTTTATATTACAATTTTTATATGTAAAATTGGGTAGTAGTTATTTATTTATTTATTTTCATTCATAGAGTCCACTCAAATAGGAATATAACTATTGAATTCTGAATGAGTTCAATGTATATTGAGCTTGATAGTGATTTATGTATCTTGGATGAAAGAAAAATCCAAATTATTATATTATTGAAACTAAGAGGAATTATGATGGTTTTATGGTATTTTTGTGAATGTGGTTGTAGTGGATATGATTACTTACGTTAGATTTTGATTTTAATGGAACAATCATGTTAAAAATAACATTTCTTGTGATGTATTTATTTTTGGTAAAATTTTTCAGGATTCATATATTAGTTCAAGGTCTTTATATAAAGAGAGAAAAGGATATGATGATAGAATATTAAAAGAATAAGAAACAATAGTTGAATTCCAAAATGTAGGGTATTTCAACATAGAAGTTAATTTTTGATGTTATTATATGCTACAACAGATATCCACATTGTAGCCTGATGACATCAAGATTAACAGTGGGATAATTTGAATAGAGAATAAAAGAGCTAATGAAGAGGCCAATCAATACACCTTTATTCCCTTTACCGTCATGTAAAATGAGTACTATGATATATAATGATGCTTTAAATCAAGTATTATGTCAGGTGGTCATATATGATGATAATGTTATAAACATTGCCTATTGGAAGATGAATATCCAAGAGAAGAATTATCCAACATCTGATATGGAGATCTTAGAAATTATATTTCCCTTCAAAATATGGTTTTACAATATCTATTGTGATAAATAATTCATATAAAACAATAAAAATTTGTTAAAGTATATATTCACAATATAGGATCTAATCATGCATCAATGAATATAGTTAGATCTAATCAATGACTACAATGTTTCTATCCAATATCATATTGGAAAAGGAAAAAAGGTAGCTGATGATCGTTAACGAATAAAACCTACTACTCTAAACATGATATAGATAGATAAAGACCCTATCTTCATGGATATATAATGAAAAAATTTGGAAATCATAACAACAATGAAAATATCCTACCATTCCCAAATTATTCTCTAACCATAAATCTAAGTGAATATTAAGAAGGAAAAAAGTGATGATCTTGACATTGGAATGAAAGATAATTTAGTAATGTAAGGGCTGTTATATAAGATCATTAACGATGGTGATGGTGTGATAAGATTATTGAATGATGTTGCTTATACCTTCAAAACCAAAGAAAAATAACGACCTTTTGTATAATGCACATATCTCATCTTTCTCCATCCATTGGAGAAGTAAAATCATATAACATGATCTACACGAACACTTCTAGTGGGATAACATATAAATGGATATTGAAGAATATATCTCATGATTTTTGGTATGTTATGAAAATTAACAAGATTGACAGAAGACCAAAGGGACTATTCAACCATTACATATGCCCATATGGAAATGACAGATTGCCACCATGAGAATTATCATTTGTATCCCAAATACATAAAAAATATTCAATGTGATATGGATTAGGGTTGATTGACTAATCAATAAATACAAAATTATCTATATTTGGGATGATTTATCCCACAAAAAACATTCCAATATACTTGTGAAGGAAGTTGTGAGGTTGCATGGAGTTTCACTATTGATTTTTTTTATCATTTTCCAAGAATCACAACAAAATTTTAGAGAAGCCATCGAAATGAATTGAGTAGTGAATTGAATTTAAACATGACCTATAACGGAATTAAATGGAATGTCTATAAAGAATTTTTCTAATACATGAATACATGATAAAATTTAACTGAGTTAAATTCGAAGGAGGATGTGATTTCCATTATCCATTAGTTGTGTTCTAATACAACAACAAAATCAACTCATGTATTCAGATGTATCAATATGAATCCATGTATGGTAAGCGATGTACAACTCCCCCATATTGGGATGATTTTTTTTAAAAAAAGTACATATTATTAACTGATCTTGTGTAGGAGATGGTAGGGAATTTTCAATCCTTCCATCAACAAATAATAGCTGGTCAAAGTGGGAAAGATTTATATGGTGAAAATAGAAAATGAAACATGGAGTGTGACATGAAAGATAAATGATTTCATTGAATATCACTAAGGATGATAGAAAAGCAGTTTGAAATGAAATGGAAAAAATCCCAAGGTACACTGGCCCCTTTTAGATTATGTATATAATAGGATCAGTGACCTATTATAAAGATATTCAACTGTATATGGATAAAATTAATTAATTTTTTTATATACCAATCATGAGGAAGTATATATAAAATCTCTCCCCATTAACGAACCTGTAGGTAGTAAAACTGCAAGATGATCTCTCTTATAAGGAGCATTAGAAAATGATTCTACACTAGTAGGATAAGGTTCTATATAAATGAGACAAAACACCTAGAAAAAGTTATATGGATGAACCATATGTATGGTAAAGATTCTTGGGATCCATAAAATACAATGAAGGATAAAAACCCTCACCTATTTATGTAAAACAAAATTTTGTGGGTTTAAATTTAATAGTGGGGAAGAATGTGACAACTGAAACATTTATCAATGGAACTATTCCTTTGGTATATTTATTTTATATTGTATAAACACATATATATTTTATATATTAAAATATAACATTATTCATAGAAATGAAGAATTATATAAGTGATATTCATTGAAATTAAGGAACACGTACTAATGGAATAATAACATGACCATTTGAATAGTAACAACACCATTTGGAATAGTAATCAGGAAAATGGAATAGTTCCATCCCATATAAAAGTATAAATAAAATTTAGGAATCTTATAAATGATAATAAAACATATTTATACCTTCTTATTAGTATTTTTTAATTAAAAATGATAAAATATGTGTTGATATTTTTTTAAAACATAAATTCGTATTTACAATTTTATAATTAATTACATGATTTTATAAAAATTAATTTTCCAAAAATCTATTAAAAATTTTATATTTTTTTCATATTATTATAAGAAAATTTTATAATACCTTAACAAAATTTTCAATGTTCCATAAAATTTGTTGTAATTTTCAAAAAGGTATTTTTCTAAAAAATGAATATTTTAATTATAGAAAATAAATATATAATATTTAAAAAAATAATTTTTTGAAATGGGTTCCTATTTTTAAATTTATAGATCATAAAAATATTTGGGTGAATTTTTTGAATTTTCAAAAGTAGTGGATATTTGATGAAAAGTGACATAAGGTAATTTATGGTATACAACATTATAAGTTAAATTATTTATTTCTATATTTAAGTAAGATGTATTACTGATATAAGCACCATAAAATAAAATTATCCTTCTTCATTCTTAATATTTATTCACAATAATAAAAAATATTAATAGTCTTGTTTAAAAAATAAACTAATTACTATTAAAAGGAAACACCCATGTCCCCTTCACTACAGATACCACCTATCACTACCTTTTCTCCTTGCACATTTAAATCCCTGAAACATTTCCTAATTCATCCCAATCCTCATACCTAGTCTCTCACCATAATCTAGGTTTTTTTTATCTCAATAATAAACCATACCCAAATTCAATAAAGATGTTCTCATGGATAATAATTGAAGAGGTAAAATCCACTTTCATTGGTATTAATTTATTTTCAATTTTATTTTCTTTTATTACTCTCTACTCACCTCCCCTTTTTGAAATGTCATGATAACTCCATTATCATGTATCTACATTAGGATTATTATGTTAATGGGATTTTCCATCATGAAACCTCTTCTCTTATCCCTTGATATCTAAAAATAAAAACATTGTTCATGAGGTATTGATTTCTCATCTTTGAGGATGACATATTTTCATTTTCCTTACCACCATAATGGATAGTCAAAAAAATCATTATAATGGTTTAAAAATATTTTAAAATTTATCTTACAATTTCTATTATGTTTTTTAAATAATGTATATACTTAATATTAGATAATAAAATAAAATTATTTTGTGATGATCGAAAAACCACTAAATTAATCTAAATGATTATTGTAAACATTTAATATAATAGATCATACTAATATCAAGAAAATAAAAATATATATGACCATTTAAACTTATTGATGTTCATTCGTTATATATAATTACAATTCTGGATAATTATTTTCTTTTTACAGGATCATCCATAAATATTGCAAAATGAATATAAAATGAAAACCAAGAAAATGATCATTTATTTACAATAGAATATAACACTATAAATCATAAAAATTTCCATAAATGACCTTAATAAAATTTTAAGGAATCAAATTCATTTATATGTTGTTCTATATTTAGTAATTAATAAATAATTTTATATTATCCTTGTTATTAAAATGAAGAAAATATGAAGACATAAGTTTAGGGTATTCTCAAAACCATTTTCCATTCATTGGGTTATTCCTCTATCATGTCAAATTTTTGTGTCGGGAAAATTTTAATATTCCTAAAAAATAATTTATTTTTTAAAACCATTTAATTTTTGGAATATACATGTTTGTAATCTTCTATTATGAAATATGAAAATATTTTCCAAAAGAACTCATGTTTCAATAACACATCAAAACTCCTCTTGATATTGTTTCCTCTTCACTCAATTCTGATGATTATTATACCAAATTTTTATTTCACATTAATGAATAATATATTAATCAATTTTCCAAATAAATATTAAAAACGTGTATTTCACTAAATCACCCGAACTCTTAGTGATCATTCATTGATCTGGAAGTGGTTGCACAGTGGTATGTCTCAATAAATTTTTAAACGAATAATTTTATATGTAAATTAAATATACGAGGAATGAAAATATATATATGATGAGATATCAAAAATATGAAACATAATTATTGTATGAATGGGATTAAATAATAAGAAGTTAATTGGGATTAAAAAAACTGATGCTTGATATGTATAATAATGATAAGGAGATGAAAATTATGATATTTATAATTAAAAATATTTTTATTTTAGAGAATGTAGTAGATTAAAATATAGGAATAATAATTTAGGTAATATATAGAGACTAAAAAATGTAATATGATGAGGTTATATGACTAATCAAGGGAAATATGATGAGTTATTAGGGTGGTAAGAAATTAAACCAGTCTAAAAGATTAAGGAAAATATAATAATAAATAATTTCTTCTGATAGAATGTGTGATATTATTGAAAAAATATTTAATTACATTGATGATTTATAATTAGTAGAAACCTATATTATTTGAGAAGATTATATTATAATATCCACTCTAATAATATATTCTATTCGAATAGACGACTACAAATGGTATGGAAAATAGTTGTTATATGGTGGATATACCGACATATTTAGAGAAATGTTGGTATATGCACCCAAAGGGAACATATTTCATTATTTTTAAAAAACCATCTGTATAAGTTCCATTAATTCCTAGGTCATATTCCAATGTTTTTGGAATGTAGTCTTTATTGGTACCTAAATGAGACCTATACAATCTTTTTTCCAAAATAGCTCATAAAGGTCCATATTTTTCAATGACATATGCTAATGGTTTTGGAAGACCATTGGTATAGGCCTCATTTAGTAACATATTACAATGGTTTTCCAACACCGCTAGTATGTGTCTTCAAATTATGGGATCCTTTCCCAACGGTTTTCCAGACCCATTAGTATAAGTTAAATAATTTTTTGTATATTTATTTTAAATAAAATTAAATACAGAAAAGTAATAATATTTTAATTTATACTTATATACATATACATATATAAATATTTCCATATAAAATTTCATTTATAGGCTACTAGATAATTTTTTTAGTTATAAAAGGGAGAACATGGGTTCAATACTTGATATTTTTTTTCACAGTACTTATAATTATTTTGTACAATCATTCGTATATACCTATACAATTTATTTATAAAAACATTGGTGTAGTTATCTCTAATGAAATTACCTATACTAACATATTATGAATTATTGGTAAAAATATCCATATAATAAGTAATTGGGATAAACATTGGTAATGGAAAATCCAAATGTAAAATCACATATGATATAACAAACTATTTTTTTGGCTACTCCAATAGTTCCAAACCATTGGAATTACATTTTTTCTAATATTTATATAATGTGAAATTATGGAGTGTGATGATATTAGGAAACAAAAATTATATGGGGAGGTTGGGGAAAAAATATCCTACAAACCATAGTTGATGTGGTGTAATTGGAGGTCAATACGAGAAAATAAAAATCCATGATGATGTAAAAGAGACTACTACCTATTGACGGTGTAGTTGGGTAATGGATGGGATAAGAAAATTAAATGAACCCTATATTAAGTAAAAAATTAAAGGCTTAATATAATATAATTTATTGGAAAAAATCGATATGGAGATCATATCCAAATGTGGAGATCTATATATTGTGGATAAATGGAGGATATGAAAAATTAAAATAAAATTATCTATTACATCTAACTCAAATAATTTAAAATTACATAATTATTTTTTGTAATTTTTTTGGCTTTTTTCATGTAATCATATAATTGTTATTTTAAATTTAATTGGTATATTTCCCCTAATTGATTATTAATTTTCATTATATTTATTACAAATTTATAATCAACATGTATTAATTATTAAGGGTAATTTTTTTTAAGTTGACTTTTTATGTGAATAGTAAAATATATTTGTGTATAAAATAAGTTTAATCAAATCATTTTTATATAAAAATTACATTATAATTTATAGAATGAATTTAGTGACTCAAAACATTTTTAGATAGTTTAATTTTTTATTTCAAAATTATTACATAAATTGCTATATTTATAATAAAACACTGATGGTCTAAAACATATTTTACTATATTTAACATTACATTTTTATATCGAAATTGGTTTTTTATATCCATGATGAAATAGAATAAATTATTTAATCTATTCGGTATTAGAAACCCATATGTATTTTTTAAAATTTAATAAATTAACAATGAAATCATTTATAATTAGTTTTAAGCTACCATTCCAAAAGCTACATTTCCAAAGGATATATTTTAGAATATTGGTAAAATAATACACAAAAAATATATATTGATGTCATCATTTTAAGTATTAAATGTATATAATTATATATGAAAATAATTTTTTAGTATTTATAAATATTATTTATTAATATTTCCATAACTTTTGATAAATTGTATCATAATTAAATACATCATTCACTCAAAAAACGAAATATAAACATAAATTAAATAATTAAATAATAAAATAAAATATATCATACATGGATATAAATTTTTAATCAATAGACATAATATTTAGATTTAGGATATTAAAATTATATAACGGTGAATGTTTTAGAGTTATTCATAAAAATCATTCATGAATATAAAAATATAGTAAATATGGTGTGCAATATAAATATAGAATATAATAGTTAAAAACACTAACCATGGTCTCAATGATATTTAGTTTTTTATTGATTATGCGTATAATTATCTATAGTAAGAAATTTGACCATATTTTCAATTATTGGGGATAAATATTTAATATATTTGTTTTTTATCATCAGAATTATCCTCATAACCACCAATAAATAATGCCACAAACCCCTATTTGTAAAAAACATAAAAAAAATTACATAATATTTATACAATTCGTGTATTACACTTTATTCAAATCCCTATATTATGTACATTATGTTCTCATCACACTATAGCTATAAAATTAGTTTGAAACTAAATAATAGAAAAGTATACAATTAATATGAAACATATCTTATCCCATTTATATGTTACTCATATTATTTTCATCATATTGAAATGAATTTATATTCATATAATTAAAATTACATAAAATTAATTTAAATTATAATCTTATATTATTAAAAGTGAATATAATGTTTGAATATTTTATATGCTGTATTTCTCACCTTTTTTAGAATATTGATTATATGTTATGATTTAGCACCTATAAGAATAATGTATTCTATTTACCAATAACCACCTTTATAACTTGTTATAACATATATAATTATACAATAAATAATTTTATGTATCTTTATTTTTATTGGATGAAAAAAATAATATATATATATATATACATTTTTAATGATTTATTTTGTCCTGGTCAAAAACCATTGACCCATTGAATTGTAAATCAACAAATTATAACCCTGATTTAATACTCACAAATGATTAATCATGAATATTTTAACGCATGAAATTATTATTGATTTATCTTGAACCATTAAAATAACATTCTATAAACAATGTATCTTGTGGTCAAAGACAAATAATTGATTCCACAATATCTATGCTAAAGTGAAACTTCAAAGAGAAAATTATTCTTGAATTTGACTTAGAATTTTTTTTAATAACAAATTAATACAAGAACTAAATTATATAAAATAATTTTAATTAATTCAAAAATTATTATTTGGTGATAATATAATAATAAATCATCATTATATAAGATATTAAAGAACTTCGAAACAATACAATGGTTAATATAATGGGATTACTGTATCAATGTCTTCCCTTTGAATGGTGTTTACTCGTAATTATAAATACTATTCTATGGTTTTTTTACAATTTCAAATTAAATCCTATATAAAAATTTCCCTATATTTGTTAGGATTTAAATATTTTATCCTTTTTGTTTAAATCATTATTTATTTCTTCATCTTATTCTATATCTTGAATTATATACCAGGGAAATATCAAACACATTTTACTTTTCATTTTTGGAAATATATTAATTTTTATTAATCAATTATATGAAAACCTCTTCAACATCATTTTGAAATTAACTGCCTTAATATTTCATTTTTAGTATCATTTAATGTAATTTCTATTTCAAATCGTATATTATTTTTGGTATTATTTTTTAGAAGAATAAATATCATTTTATTTTTATTACATGGGCTTATTCTTAATATTATTATTAAAATATTTATTGAGAGGGGTTTCCTTGGAATTCTATCAACATCATTTCAATTAATAATTCAAGGAACTATTATTATATAATATTCAATAAATTTTTTATTTTTCACCATTGGATGAATACTATGTCTCAACAATTTTTAGGGGAATTTATCCCTTTATTTCTTCTTTTACTTTTTCAGTAATTTCATGATAAAAATTTTGATATAAATCTAAAACTCTTTTCCATTTCATCATTGTAAATACATTAAAAGTTGAATAATTTATATGTGGTTTATTAGAAAATTTTATTTCTCTATCACCACATAAATGAAACATTAAATGACGTAATAGGTTGGACCAAACTTTTACCAACCACTAATGTAATATGTCAACCTTATATTCCAATTGACTTTATGTACATGTTATAGGTAGTAAGTCATGCACTTCCATTTTACTTTTTCATGGCAGTGAGCCTTTATTTGTGAATTTTATGTGTCATTTTCATGTTAATGTCAAATTCTAATGAATACTATATTTATATCCTTTTGCAATTATTATATATTATGTTTTTTATAATCCTATGATGCACTGGTTGATATCATATTATTTTAAATTCATATTTCTTGTAATTCTATTATAATATATTTATATTCCATGTTATGATATCACACTATTTCTAATAACTTAATGAAATATAGCATTTATTGTTGTTCTCATGTTTTTATTTCATTTCACTTATTATGACTTTTATCTCACATATTTTTTTGTATATATCCCCATGAAGTTCTAATTATGAAGAGGGGTTTACTAAAAATTTATGATGTATATGATGAAATATTTGATAAATTATTAAGCTATTATATTGCTTGATGTTATATTTGGTTTGTTATTATGAAAGAAACAAACTTCTCATTATGATAATTGGAGAATGTAATAAATTTTAATTATAGAAATGAAAATTATGATATTACTACACTAGATCTATCATTAATGGTTTTTGGTTTCTCATAATCATTCATTTTTATTAAAAAATTAATTTCATACATTGTGTACTAGTATGGAATTATTAGTGTTTGACCATACAACGGATGAAGATTCAGACTACCCATGATGGATAAATTTTATTAACAATTATTTGTTTTAGTCATCATAAATTATTGTTTTGATTCAATTACAACATATTTGAATAGAAATTATTTATATTTTTTATTCAATTTTGTAAAATATAAAATAAATTTTTTTATAAATATTTTAATTATAAAATCAGTCCATTACCCTATTATTTTTTTTATCCCTCAACACAAGTTATAATTGATAGTGATCTAGGAATGCATGTAATTCTTTATGAATAACATGGATTGAGTATCATGGATTAATTTTTGGTCATGTAATAAAAAAATTTGGTTATAAAACCCTATTTTCAAATCCTTTATCCTCCAATAATTTACCTAACATATTATGAATTCCAAATTACTACTCTTCATAGTCATTTTATATACTACAAACTGCTAAAACCCATGAATATAACACATCATATCCGTTTTTACATGATATGAAAAAAATTTTGTTAAATTTCTCATTTTATGCTTGATTTAAAATATAAAAACATGATTTAATTAAAATATAAAAACACTAGTAGCTTTATTATAACCTCTATAACAACTATTTATCCAAATAACTCCTTCCCATGTCATTCATTGAATCCCCACATCTAATTTATAATCATTCAATTACCAATATAAAAACGAAGTAATTTTATATTGATTAAAATTTTGATATGACACTAAAATGGACTATATTATCACTCCATCCATCCCATACTATCACACCTTATGGATATACCCACTTTGAGTCCCTAACAATTGAAATCATCCTACTAAACAGAACGAGTGAAAGCAATGAAATGAATTCAAGCCCCACTCATTAAGCCTCCAATACAATATAACATTCAGAATTTAAATGGAAATCTATGAAATATATCACAATCTAATGTGAAATGATTTCAAACTTCCATTAATGAAATGTCAAATAATTTTCAAAAACATTCACACAACACCAAACCAACAACTATGGAAATTCTCGAAAATCAATTTGGTATCCTAAGGGATTTATTTTAAAATTTTCACTCCCCATAAGAATTTACCAAACTATAACATACTCTTAAAAATATATCCATTTGAAAGTGAAAACCTTATATTTGACATTTTGTCTTCAAAAACATAAATTTATTAATCCTTACATCTAAATAAATTACCGAACCACTAGGCCATACTAGTCATTTCAAGAAAGTACCACATATAAAATTCATTGAGAAGTAATTTTTTTGAATGTTTAATATTTTTAAAATCATAAAACTAAACCTTATAAAAAATTTAATCATAATCATTCACTAAGAAAAAAAATCATTATTTATTACACTACAATTATGTATAATAAGTTTCAAAAAACAGTCCTCGCGGAGCATTATAATGTGACACCCTTGTTGTGTCTACTATATATTAGAATATTTCGTACCAATATATAAATAATTATATATTTATTAATCACACTTACACGAATCCTTTAGTAACATGGTTTTCAATAAAGATTATCCTGACAATAATGAAATGAAAAATACTATATGGGATTAAAATATATATTAGCATCTATTTAAATCAATACAAATAATTAAAATATCATTCTAATACTATTTTTTAAGGAATCAGCTAATGATATACAAGATACCAAGAAAAATAATTATATATTATATTTGTTTCTATATGAACACTACAGGATTTAATAATAGTGAGTTGAATAAGTCATAATTTGGGTAAATTATGCCCCGGGTTTATAAATCAATAAAATATCATGGAAATACATAACAAAAAATAGAAATCATCTATATATATGTTGTAAATCTCCCAAAGATTCAATAAAAAATATAATTTATTCTAAAGATTATTATTTAGTAGATCATATACATATTACCAAATTTATTCCAAGGTTTATTTAAATAACATGATTTCATTATTTTTTGGGGGAACATGTGCTACATCATGAAAATATTTAAATAATGTCTATAATAAATGTTATAATCCTACAAATATATTTATAAAATAAATTATAAATACTCCCCAAATATTTAATACATAAAATAGACCACATGGAGGATAAATAAACTAGCAAGATATCAAAATTTCTTCTAATGTTAATCAAGGAATGTAACATCATCACATCATCCACATTAAGATTACACACCATGAGATATAAACCACATCTTATTATCACAACATGTATCTAAAATCAGTACAACAAAATTAGTACACAACAATACCATTAAAACGAGAACATTTATAATGTAAAGGGTGATCCCATTGAGTTAATAAAATTTACACGAAATCCTTTACTCCCCTAAGTGATATTATTTAATGTTTATTCATATATAATGGATATGTTATGTGAAATTAATCCCACCAAAATTTTTATTATGTGAAAAAATAAAAAAATAAAAAATAAATATCATAATGGAAAATTAAATATCAAAATATGAATATTAATATATCCAAAGAAAAATGTACATTGAATCCCATTAATCCACTTACATCATTACAAAATATGTTATCTTGTATCTAAAATACATTATATAGGTTACCATATAAATAATATTGACTAAATAATAATCAAAAATCTAAAAATTAAAACATATAATTATTCAATATTCATTCTAATATGCTAGGGGCCACCCACTCATCTAAACCATCCATAAAACACTATAGGAACTACCTGAACTAAATGTATATTTTCAGTCATTTAAATTTCAAAAATTCTATAATATATAATAATTCACTAATATAAAACATGTAAATTCCACAATGTCCATTCCAAAAAATAGGGGTAAAACTAATAACCATATCATGAACCTAAAGACGTAAAAAATGAGTACCAATTTCATGAAACCATTTAATATTAAAATCATGTAATTCTAAATGACTTCAACCATTATAATAGAAATATTTATAAAGACTATATGAATACTTTATTCTTTTACAAGGGTAAAACTATAAGAGTTTATCCTCTACTACCTTTCTTCCACATTGTACATAGTGATTCACAACCATAATGATAATATATTCCCAGTCAACAATCATGATCATCCATCCACCTTATTACGATATGGTCCAAATCCAATATACATAATATGTATTTTTGATTAATTTAGAGATTATATTATTTTTATGACATAAATTAATACTTACATAAGCCCATGGAATATTTCACTATTAGTTTTGGAATATCACAATGGTTGATATTCAGAAATTTCTTCCCTTCCAAAAAGCGATATCATATTATAGGACATAGTGAAATAGATAGTGACGAAACATATGTAATTTTGATAATATGACTAATAAGTTGGTTTAATATTAATTGTAAATATTTAATATCTTCCTTATTTCCTATCATTTTAATTAATATATTATCTGAAGAATCATATAAGAGAATAAAAAATTGAGTTATTATGATAAATTCTTGCATGGTCATTCGACTGAGCAATTACAAGAATTGGAATCAAATTAATTTACTCAATCATTTACAAAAATTTGAGTAAATTCAATTAATAAATGAGGAATATCCCTAAGGAATATAATTATATTTCTCTTCCTTTATAATCAAGTTCTATATATGCATACATGTTATCCTAGAGAAATATCATTAAACTCGTTTGACTTTCTTCCAACACTTCAAACGGTAAAAGAATACCATTAAACAAGAAGGATCCCACCTATGTGTTTAGTGATTTACGTCATATATTGGATACGTAAAGGCAGTGATTTTATATTCCTACTTCTCTAGGATATTTATAAAAAATTTGTGTAAAATTTTTTTGATTTGACCATGATTGACGTATAGTGAACATTTTTCTTCCTTTTTATTTACCTGTGTTTTTTATTTTATAACCTATAGTTATTTGGGTTTTTGTTTCATTATTTTCTCGTGTAACTAAAATAAGTGTAATATTATTATTATAAATCCTTTAGTGGCATCAAATATTTCTTTGTTTCAAATGAATCATTAAATTATTTTTAAAATTAAGAATAATGTAATATCATAGTCAGAAACATAAAATATAAAATAGAATTTGAAATATAGATTCTATTATTATATGTGACATTGTAAGATATGCTTGGAAAACATCAAATGATAAGTGATATCAAAACATGTGACTCAGTGATAATTATTTATTATACATACCATAACATTTGACATAATTAGTCATCATATATGTTACCATTGATTTTTACAATTCTCAATCTAAAAAATTGAGCATCACGTTATAATAAAAAAAAATTATACTCTAAGATATAATTTTAAGTATCCAATGTTTATATAATTATGATATCATATAAAAGATTTTATATTTATACCCATGTTATAACTTATGATTACATGATCTCCTCCCTCAAAAGATACCCTAATGAGGCGATAGAGATAATAACCCTTTAGTCCCACCTCAAGTAGGCCCTCAGTTGGAGACTAGCACCATGGGAATAAAAATATCATGTATTAGATCCATTACCCATAATAATAAAATTGGGATTGGTAAATAAGATGAATTGAACATAATAATCTCCATGAAATATATTTAAGAAATCCAAAAAACATCCCACAATGCATGTGTAAATAAAATAGATACACAGAACGGTCTCCAATGTAAATACCAAAAAAACAAAATTAGAGAAAAAACTATTATATGATGGACCAAGATATAAACATAATTCATGGTCTAATAAGTTGTCATGGATTCCTAGAAATCAGTTTATATACATTGGTTAATCATACATGTATACTCACTAGTAACAACAAATTATCATTGTAACATGTGAATATTGCATTTTAATGAAGACATGAGAAAAAAGATGAACCAAATAGAACATCCAAAGGTATTATAACCAAACCCATAATCACCGTGGATCACTCACAAAAAAACATCTATATATTATATAATAATATAAAACATATTGATGAAGGGTACCCCAAACCGCTTTCCCACCAATATTCATCTCTCACACCACAACTTCGTATGTTTTTGAAGTCCCGACTATTTTGAATAAAATCACATTGTATAAAATCATAGCTGCCGACACCTAGGTAATCACATCACATCACATCATAATACTTGATTATTAGGATATTTTAATCACGATGGATTTCAACCTCATTCCATCCTCTTACCATGAATGAAAGCCACCATAAGCCATCTCATCACACCTTTCCTGAAGAAACCTATTCCATCACATCACATTTCATCACAAGTAGACTAAAACCCAATACTATTTTTCCTATCATAGGCAATGCATATCCTTAACTCTTATAAGGGAGAGAGATTAAGAGTGGGTAGCCATCCATCCATTCTCTAATCGAGATAACGAAAAAAAACCCCCATATATTTATGGGTGTTAGAACTTGGTGCTCGACATGGATGTTTTGCATAAAAAATCGAAATAAATTAAAATTTATTAATAATTTTAATTCAAAAGACCATACTAGGAAATCAAAATAATTTTACCAACTAACTCCTGACATTACAACACTTGTTGATTCCACTAATTGAATAAAACCCCAAAAAAACCCATAGGCCAAAAACTATATTCAGTTACATATTATCTATTATGACCACATTTCTATTAATATATCGTGTTCATTAAAAACTTTTCAACCAATTAAAATTTAATTAACATCCCAAAATTTAAACCAGTCAACATCTAAAAATTTATTCTTCTATTATTAATTATTTTTTAATGCCAATACTAATCAGGAAACTATTGATAAATTTCACAGAACATGTATCAAAACATAACATATGGACAACCACATTAAATTTATACCTTACATCACATAAATATTACTTTTTCAACCCCATTGACCATCCACCCTACTACGAATATTTCACCCCAACTATACAACCACATCACAACCACCACACTCCCCACACGCATCCCAACAAATCCACTACCCAAGAATCGAATCAATAAAAAAAAGACACAACACAAACCCTCATCCACAATTATTTATCAGAACAAATATACAATTTTCTATATTTTTTAAAGTATATTTAATTCAATTATACTTATTTATTTATGTTCATCATTAGAAAAGTCACATATCCAGGTGTAACAAATTCATTAGTCTAGCAGAATATGTTAACCAATTTTTTACAGAGGTATTACAATAGTCACACAAAATGAGAATCCCATCACATGTACAAAATTAAAAAAAATAGGGGCTTTCAACAGACCATGATTTTTAGTAAAAAAAAATCATATATATATATATATATATATATATATCACATAATGAAATATCAAAAAGCTTTAGAATCATGGGAAACAATTCCATTCCCTTTATCTAATTCACTAAACATATTCATTTATCATTTTAAATATGAATAGTAAAATCTTCCCATAGATAAATATAATAAACCCTCCTCACATTATACACAAAACAAAATAAACGATGATATTCTTACCAATAAGAACAATGCTTTACACAAAGGTATTAAACCAAAAATAGAGGGTGTACATATAAGAGTAAAATTCTTATAAAGAGAACTCAAAACAACACTGGAAATGAGGATCTACAACTCCATGTGGAATGTATTCATAGACTCTCATATCAAGGTAAATAAAGTCTACAAGAATGTAGAAAAGATATTATCTTATGAATTAAAAGATATGGATCCAGTGGGATTAGTTATGGTTTTAAATAGTCTATTAAGTTTAGATATAATTAAATCCACATGGTTAAAGAATTTAAAATGAATCAAAAAAATTTAGAAGACTAATTGTTATAAATAACATTTGAAATAGATTTTAAAATTTATAATTAAGTAATTAAAAACAATTTTCATTAAAAATGATGTCATTAGTGAAAACTATAAATTTCAAAAAATAGGATTCACTATTAAAAATGTGCAACTGTTGGTGATCCATCATTAGTTAAAAATGAGGCATCATTTGAAATGAACCATTTGTTTAAAATGATCCACCATTGGTGATCCACTATTAGACCATAATGATAAACCATTGGTGATACACAAATAGTTTAAATTGATCCATTGTTGGTGATCCACCATTAGTTCAAAATGTCCCGCAAAAGGCGATGCACAGTTATTTGAAAATTATACAACATAGGTGATTTATAATTAGTTCAAAATGATCCACCATTGTGGATCAACCATTATTATGAAATGAACCACCATTAGTGATCAGCCATTTGTTGAAAATGATATACCATTGGTGGTACACATTCATTCACCAAAGCCCCCATTTTCTCTCCAAAACTCCTTAATCCTCCTCTATTCCTCAACTAAAAAACCCTAAAATTTTTCTGGAAACCTCAAAGACTGAATTTCCCACAATGTAATTGTACATAAGGTTCACTTCATTACATAATATACCACTCAAACTATTCATTCCATCAAGAATTCAAAACTAAAATTAAAGGAAATAGATTAATGGTATGAACAACCATCCCTTGAAATACCAATAAAGGATATTATTACATCTGAAACACTGCCAGTTAGTATACATGTTTACCAAAAATCCCACAAAAAAAAGAAAAATTTTCTTCCTATATTTTAGTAATTTGGGAATTCCATCATCCATATAAATATTCTATATTTTTTATGCATCCCAAACACTGCTGGATGGTTTTAATGAAATAATTATACATTGCATCTTGATTATGGATAAATTCCCCCACTTTTTATGTGTTCAAACATTATCAAAAAAAATAAACATCAATAAAAATTTTCTCATCAAGAAAAACAAAAAGGTTTTCTATAATCACATCATTTCGGGAAAACAAAACAATGAAAATGGACCCAAACAACTCTGGGTATTGGAAAAATATCTATAAATCTCAATCTCAGGTACTCTACCACATGCCACCATGCCTCCAAAACACATGAACCAAGTGAATATTTTATCCTCATAGTACATTTTCATGAATATCTTGGATTGCCACTAGATACTCTATGAATGTTGTTTCATCCTTGATATCCAAAACACCCCAATAAATGAAAAGGGGGTCATTGTGATGATATCAAAAAATCGATGATTTGTGTAAGACATCATTCATCATATCTAGTCATGGGGGATTTTACAACTAGTATGATACCCCAACAATGTTCACTGAAACCTTAAAGGGTCTATCACGCCTGGGTATGATCTTACTCCACTAGGCAAACCTCTACTACCCAAATCGAGGCTAAAAAATTAAGAACACATGGTACCAAACCCCATGTCCCTATTACTATGATTAACATCACACTTCATATGGTTCTACAGTGCTTTCTTACTAGTGTGAACCAATTGAATAGTCTCTGTTATGCTAATCACTACATCTGTACCAAGAACTCCTAACTCCCCGGTCATTATCTTGAACAATGACGGACAACATGACTTCACTTACAATGAATCAAATGTATCCCTGCCAATGAATGAGTGTATCTATTATTATATGAATGCATAACCAACGTATGGTGTAATGTCCATGATATGCTAAAGTCCATGAAACATTCTCACATCATATCTATTGGTTTCTATATAGTATAATCAATCTAATACTATTATGAGAGTGGACGTTTGTGGTGATGCATAATTGGGGGGAAAAATAATTATTGAATCCCACTTAAAATAAACAGTTTAAACATAACATTCAATATTATAAAAAGGACCTCAAGAATTTTTTCAGTTGTAGCACATCATCCACACACGTCTTTACCAAAATATCCAATACACTTGGATACATGATCACTAAGAAGGGAGATGATTTAATCACCCAATCCAAAATTACCCAGATAGAATCACCACCTCTTTAAACTATGGATAACCCAATGATGCAATCCATTGGGACTTTATGCCATTTCCACATGGGAACATCCAAGGGCTGCAGATATCCTCTAGGAGCAAGTTACTAGACCTTTACCTTTTGGAAAAATGAACACATAGCTGCAAATTTGTCCACTACCCATTTAATTCGTGTCCACCAAAAAGTGTCCCTCATATCATGGTACATATTTGAAACTCCTTGGTGTATTACTTAACCTGAGTTATGAAACTATTGATTGAATCCATCATGCTTCATAACCTAAACAAATTTTTTTAGAACACCATCTTCTTTCGTCAATCCTCTTACCATCCATCCAGAGCGTCACTTTGGGAAAACATATGACACATTACCTATGCCTATGAGTATCCCCACTGAGACCCATATACCTACTAAATATAGGAATATTGAATTGTCATCTGGTATAAGAAACCTTCTCCATCATCCTCCCATTCATTTGTGTTAAAAAATTCATTTCATCCATTTCTCTGCATGAATCCTCGTACTCATGAAAAACATCATTACATGAATTTATGATAAATTAATCAGAAAAAATTTCAATTTCATAGAGGTGTTAAAGATATAAGAATCATAATACTAATTAAAATTCATCCACCTAAACTATCAATGATTCAGATCACACTAAGAAAAAATATACCTCTTTCCTGTATGATCTGTGAATACGAATAATCACCCATAACCAGGTAATGTCACCCCAAATTCAAGAAAAATGAATTATTTTTATTTCTAGATAATGGGAGAGAGAGTTATTCTCATGATTTAGTAATTACCTAGAACCATAAGATATAATTACCTTCTACTATAACAAGATACATACCAATATCAGATGATACGCATTACAAAAAACCTTGAACATCAAAATGACCTTCGACAACTAATGAAAAAGATCACTAACCCACATCCCCTCTAGATAGTTAAATTTTGTATTTAACTAGTCAGTCCTAACAAATCCTGGGTTCTTTATAATCAATGATGTCAATAGAGCTAAAAATAACGATATATTTGGAAAATTCTCCAAAAATATCACGTGATAATGACAAATCTATGGACATCATCCCAATTCATGGGTTTCCCCAAAGAGAGAAATGACTCGTCCATCAATAGGTCCACTATCACACCCCACTGAGACAACACATGCCCAATTAAATTTAAATATCTTGTCAAAAGCATACATTTGGAGAAAATTATATAGATTTGGGGATGATGAAGAACCAATAAGACAACTCTATGGTGCTCGACACACCCCTCTTTTGAATTTTCGAATATCAGTATATCGTGGATAAGTAATATTATAAACTGATCCATGAATTCAAGGAGAAAAGATTTAATGTGCCCCATGAACAAATCTGGTTAGTTAGCGACATCTAAAAGATTGACTAGGAACTCATAGATTGCATATGTTTATGATAATGCATTCTTATGGATGTCACCATAATTCCCCCTCAACTAGTGAATTCCTTACTATAGATCGATCTTGGGGTACCAGCAACCTTCCTTAAATTGGATGAAATTATCATAGATCATTAGATGAGGATAGTGATTCTTGATCATCACATGATTCAACCTTCATTATTCTATGCACAAACATAGACTACCACCACCTTCTTAGAAAATAATACTAGAGCACCGCATGGAGAAACACTAGGTCCTATAAAACAAATCTATATCGGATCATCTGTAATGTCCCCAAACTAGAATCCACTAAACCGGTGATCCAAGATGGGTGGTTACATGATCTTATGCATGCCTCCTCATAGGAAAAAAGGTTTCTGACATGCAGTGGGGGTAAGAAATTCAATTGGGATACTATAAATTTTTTTATTATAGTAATTCACCACAAATGAATGAAAAAATAGCAGAATCACAACCAATAATACCATAGTATTTATAAACAACCATTCCCCAACTTGTGTACAACCATATCTAAAAGAAAATATATTACCCAATTTTATGAGTGAAAATGTGAACATAACAAAAAATGATGACAAACTGCAAAATCCCCAAAATGGTCCAGACACAATGTTCGGTTCCTCCTCCACATACTTCGATGCCAACCCAATGTAAGAAAGTGGTTATTATTCATGAGTATTGGGTTTCTTATTTTCCCATTCCATTAATGTTTTTGAGAAAATATGGATGATGCGGAAAAATCCAAAATTTATGGGTATACGCCATGTAATTTTCTACACACCATGTACTTTGGTCGTGTGGGATGAGAATATAGATCTTGTAGCTTTCTTGATGATTTAGGGTGTAAAAAATAACTCCACGCCGTGTACTTAGTAATACATGTCGTGTAATTAGTCGCCAAGTGAATAATAAGGTGGTGAGGTGTAGCTACCAGTTGAACATCAAAACGGATATTACACGCCATGTACATAGTATTACACACTGTCTAATCAGTTAGCAGATGAACTGTAAAGCGGTGGAGAGTTTCCACTAGTGAATAGTTAAAGAGAAAGTACATGCCATCTGGTTGAGAGTACATGTCGTGTAGTTATGTTTTTTCGTTAAAAACAGGAAGTATTTTTTTCATTCGATAGAGGAGGCATAGAACATGACAATTGCTATGGAAGAGAAGTATAGAACATGGAAGTGCTCCTGATCGGACATCGGGACTCGGATTCCTTCGCTGTCGATCTCGTTTGAACCGCGCGAGTGAGTTCTTATCTCTTCTTGAACCTCTCCTTCTAATTCATTCCCTAAGGGAAGTTATCTGTAATTGAGGTCGTAAATTTTTATCCTAGATCTACATCATTTTCAGCTATTTAGGGAGGCATAGTTCACGTATATCGATCAGAGGAGATTGAGGTAGGTGGTCTGGTTTTTCATTCCAACTATCGAGTTGTTTTTGTGTACTGTTGTGCTACGAGCCCATGTTTGGGGTGTTCTATGGCAGAGGTCTTGTCTGTTTAGATACCAATAAATTCATAGGTAATCTTGAATATGTATAAAATGTTATTTGGGATTGTTTCTTTGATCCAGAGCCACCCCGAGGGCGTGATTATGTTGTTTAGCTGCTTGGACAGGATACCCATGGGTATGTCATGATTATAGCATGTTTTGTGTTTTCTTGAAATGAAACATATATAAATTTATTGCTTTTGCCTGAGGTAAATGTTTTTTTAGCATGAGGGAAAAGTTTGATAAGCCTGAGGGCATGGTTCTTATTAGCCTGAGGGAAGTAGCTTCTGTGCCTGGGGGAAAAATCTCATTATGCCTGAGCGAAATATTCATTATGCCTAAGGGAAATCACTTATGGGTTTCATTTCTATTTACCTTAGAGTAAGGATTTCAATGTATATGGACAATATTTAGATTAAATACTCAATATATTGATTTCATATGTTATACATTGCAAGATAAATCACATGCTTGGTATGGTTATTACCTTATACTTCTTAGATAGCCTATTGTTGTTTTTGCTGCGGCACTGTATATGAGATTGTCGGCTGAGGATGAGTCTCGAGAAGCATATCATTCAATGATATTTGAATTGTAAAATGATAATTAAAATTGAAATATAACTAGAAATAATTTTTACTTTTGAGTACTTCTTAGTTACTGTATTTCATTATTTCTCACTGTTGTTGCACTTTTTCACTGACTGTTGTGCAAGGGCCTTTGGTGGTTGCCTACTAAGATTTATTTATCCCACCCTGTTTGGGTCGTTTCTTGGGCCAAAATAGATTATATTTATGTAGGTTCTGATAAGGTAAAGAGTCCCTATATAGGTATATGATTGTTGTAGATTATTATGAGGGCATGGGACCGATCTTAGGCTTGCGATGCAGCTGAGTTCTGATTACTCCACCATGGTTTGGTTTTTCAAAACAGTGTACCTTGTGTTGTACTATATTAGATTGCAGTGTATACTATTTTGGATTTTTTCAAAGATTAGATACATGTTGCATCATCATATGTATATGACTATTGGTTATATTTTACTTCCGTTCTATTTTCCATTTTAGGTTTATATTGTTTACTGATTTTGCTTTTGTGTTGTTTATATTCTCCCATTGCGATACACTTTGAAAAATGAGGGCATTTTTTCTCCACTATAACAACTAGGCCCTCACTGCTAGTCGGAATCCTCTGGAGTTTGGGTAAATGCGCTTGGGGTCATCTTACCAACCAGGTTCGGGGCTCCTGTTGAGTGGAACCCGAATCTGAGACGTTACAATGTGGTATCAGAGAAAGGTTTCTTTTCTTCTTGACTTACTATTTGGAGTCTATAGTCAAGGATAGGTCGGAATTGGTTTTTGATAATAAGTTGTACCCTAGAGTAGCTAACTCGTGTACAGGGAAAAGCCAATTTACCTCGTGTTGAAATTTTTATGGTTTTTCAATGTTACATTTGATTTCATTTTCACCATTGGGTGAAACACTTGTGGTGTGCTATTATATTTTTATACTTGGGTCCTATTTAGTTGAAACCTGATGAGATAAGGGTATTCCATCATATGCATCATTTAGGAACTTGTTAGAATCATTTGTCATGCATAGCTTCCCAACCATGTAGGTTCATTAGAAATTCCATGTTGTTGTGATAGATTTTGTGAACAAAAAAGCATGTTGTTTTGATAGGTACCATCATAGATATGCGTACTATTTATAGGGTATTGGTATATGTTACGGTTGGGTTTATGGTTGCTAAACATTTGTTCCTGAGAAGTATGGGCTCTCTTGGACCATAATTTAGCGGATCATGATCCAACCTTCAATTATGTTTTGTACTATAATGTGAATGGTCTGGTGCTAAACTTTGGTTCGCAGGGAGTATGGGCCCCACGGATCAGAATTTGGCATACCGATGCTTGGAAATATAGAAAAAGGGTCTCCATAGTAGTTTCTGAGGTGTACTCTCTAGAAACCCAGGAAACACGTCGTGTGGTTTTATGAACATATGCCAATTACTCTTCTATTCGGGATGAAATGAAAATTTTTAAGTATATTCCATGTACACTATGTACACGTCGTGCATTTTCTAACCATGTCATAGGCCGTGTAGGCTGAAACACAAAATGGGAAATCTCTAGAGGGAACATGCCGTGTACCGGTTATACAGGCTGTGTTCTGTTGACCATGTGTCGACCAGTGTGACTAACAACACGGATGGAAAAAACTTCACATAAACATGTCGTTTGACTCCTGAATATGCCATGTAGTGTAATCTTGGAATCCGTCTATGTTACTAACACACGGGTCGGTGTTCTACTTCTAGTACATGCTGTGTCCATCGGGAACACACCATGTAGTGTGAGCCATGTATCCGGTCGTGTCTCGAACAACACATGTCAAAGAAGCTCATATAGTACATGTCGTGTACCTGTGGGGGAAAGCAGTGTAGTATTGAACCGTATGAGAGCCGTGTGGCTAAGACGTGTTGAAGGACTCGGGTAGGGGAAGGAAATTCAAATACATGTCATGTTTGAGGACAACATGATCTGTGGTTGGGGTGTCACACGACCAGTTCTGGTAGAATTACATGCCCATGTGAAATACGTAAGGGAACACGCCATGAAGTTATTATACACGTTGTGTAGTCTTGTTTTTTAAATATTTAGTGTTTTCTTTCTCTTGTTCCCATCTAACGGTTCAATTTCTTAATTCTGGATGATCTTAATCTAAGGAATGTGTTTGACCATGTAGAGTCATGACTCCTAGATGACCTCGAGTTTCATTCCAAGAGAGTGTTACTAATTATACTCATGATATGGTAGGCCATGGCATACCAATGGATCATCCAGTAGTTCCAGATGCGGTGCTAGCCATAATAGTGGACGTAGGCATGGATGAATAGTTTCGTGAAGGCTTCATGCGGTTTATACATACCTTTCAGGGAGCACCGTCATTTTCCACATCTATAGAAGAGCTGACATACATATTCCAGTAGTATAATCTTCTTACATTTATATGGGATGGCAGAACATAGGCAGAAAAGTCGTGGCTGGGATCTATGCAGAAAATTTTCGAGCATCTAGAGACACCTCCTGGGAGTAGGGTCAAGCTCGCTACGTACTTGCTGCGTGATTTCGCCCAGAGATGGTTGGATGTTACCACCTAGACTGAGCATCACAGAGACATTGCGTGGGAATAATTTCAAGCAGTCTTTTACCATTTTTTTCCTGGAGATGCTGAGAGAAGATCGTGCTTGAGAGTTCATGAATCAACAGCAGGGCACCATGTCAGTAATGGACTATTCTGCCCCCTTCACTGAGCTATATCTTTTTGCAACTATTCTGGTGGTTGATGAGACGTTGAGGTCTAGAAGAATTGAGGATGATCTTCGATATGACATCTGATCACTGGTTTATGTTTTCAGGTTTCCTACAGTGCATGCTATTATCTACCAGATTTTGATTTCCGAGCAGAATCGATGGGAAGCTAGTGGTGTTGACTAGGGAGGTTCAACACTGATCTCTTGTAGAATTGTTACCAAAAAGATGTAGAGGAAGATGGATTTATTTCATGGTGGTAGTTCTAGCCAAAAACTATTCAGGTGTCACGGTGATGTGCTACTAGTGTGGTAAAGAGGGGCACAAGAGACCTCAGTGAATGTGTGACCTAGTGAAGTGCCAAGCTTGCGGAAAGATAGGTTATCTCTAGAGTTTTTCAGGGATTTTCCACCAGTTACTAGTGAGAGGGGTTCTGTGCAGACTCCGCGTGCAGTATAAGGGCCATCAGCTTCTTACCAGTCGAGGAATTGGAATACGTCCGGACGTTCAGGCCAAGGTGGTAGTCATGGTTATGCTAGCCCGTCATCGGGATCTCAGAGACAGTAGGGCGGGTCAGTTCGGGGTATTCATGCTGTGTCACAGGGCCACGACACTGGGTAGTCATATGTAGTTCAACAGACCCAACAAGAGTAGGATCTCGGGCCTTCCACTGTCAGAGGTATAATTCTAGTTTCTTCTATTTTATCTTCATCACTTTTTGATACTGTTGATACACATATCTTTATATCTATGCCTGTTGTAGATATCATTGGAATCTGTATTTATTCTTCTTCTGATATCATTTTGCTAGACACTCTGTTGGGAATGGTAAAGGCATGTGTGCATCAGTGAAAATAGTTTCCCCTAGAGGTTGGTAGGTGTCAATTTCAATGGAACCTCTATGTCTTAGAGGGGACAGTCCATGATGTCATTCTCATGATGGACTAGTTGGTACCCTTCCGAGCCTTTCTGGATTTCTATCGTCACATGGTGAGTTTTACATCACTATAGGGTGGAGATTTTATATACAAAGGGGAATGGGATGTCCAGGCAAGCTGAGATAGACCTGAGCATTATGGGTGAGGTGGAGTGATGACAAAGATTGCGAGTTTATATCTGGATGACTGTGGAACTTGTCAAAACGATTTCCCTCCAGCGATAAATCATTTCATGGATGTCTTCCCATACTACTTTTAAGGTTTACATCCTGATAGAGTGGTGGATTTCTCTATTGATCATGTGCCTGGAATGGCACCGGTGTCCATTCCTCCTTACAAGATGGCTACACCAGAATTGATGGGGATTAAGAGGTAGTTAGAGGAGTTGCAAAAAAATGGTTTTATATGACCCCATAATTCTCCTTGGGGTTCGCCTGGCCTATTTGCGAGGAAGGCATATGGCACCCTCACACACTGTGTGTATTATCAGAAGCTGAACCAGTTGATGGTTATGAACCGATATCCATTTACCAACAATTTATGATCCTTTTTATATACTTCGAGGAATGCGAGTGTTCTTGAAGGTTGACTTTAGATCTAGATACCATCATATGTGCATTAGACCATTAAACATTTCGCTTACTTCCTTTCAGAGAAGATATGGTATATATGAGTACATTGTCATGTTGTTCGGACTCATGAACGAGCCAGTAGTTTTCATGTCCATGATGAAATGTGTGTTCCATCCGTATATGGATTCTTTTGTGGTAGTCTTTGTAGAAGATATCTTAGTTTACTCTCACACTCAACACGACCATGCTACCCATCATGAGATCATACTTAGTACACTGAGAGAGCATCAGTTATATTATAATCTCACGACGTTCCACTTTTGGATGGACCATATTCACTTCCTAGGTCATATTATCTTATAGGCAGGAGTTGTAGTGGACCCATAGAAATGGAGATCAGTAGTTTCTTGGGATCATCCTAAGAATGTGTTTCAAATATAGAGTTTCTTGGGGATGACTGGCTACTACAGACGCTTTGTACCGGACATCTATAGCTTAGCATCACCGTTGATGGGTTTGACTAAGAAGGGTATGATGTTAGTTTGGTCAGAAGCTTGTGAGACATCCTTTCAAGAGTTTAAGGGAAGGTTGAAATCAGCACCACTCTTGATACTCCAACAGTAAGGGAATATCTATACAGTTTACTATGATGCATCAGGTATCGGGCTGGGAGTAGTGTTGATGGAAAACGATCGTGTAGTTACGTACGGGTATTAGCAGTTGAGGCCACATAAGAGGAATTACCCAACCTATGATCTCAAGTGGGCTGAAGTTGTTCATGAGTTACGTTGTTCGAGACATTATCTCTCGGGAGAACATTTGGTGGTGTTCACAGTCCACAAAAGTCGTAAACAAATCTTTACCCAGTATGAACTAAATTTGAGACAGCAAAGGTGGGTTGAATAACTTCAGTCCTTCAACTTTGAGCTTGTCTATACACCTGGTAAGGGTAACGCAGTCGCCGATGAACTATGTAGGAGGACTAAGATATATGTAGTGCAGGAGGCTAGTGGGGAGTGGCAGCTTATGACTTTGTTTTCTAAGATGCATTTGGAGGTGCAAGATAGTCAGGGGAAAACCTATCTTTCATCCTCAGCTGTGACATCTTCCCTCCAGAATAGATTGAGGATGAGATATATATCAGATTCTAGAGGCCTAGTTCTATGGGAGTCAGTGGAAAATGAAGACCATCCTCCTGGTTGAATGATAGGTAGTGATGAGGTGATGTGTATCCCATGATGAGTGTGGGTTTCAAAGGCTATGCACGGGGGGTTGATGAGGTAATTTCATTCGGCAGCTTGGGTAGTGCATCATGGAATTACAAAAAATATAATTTGACATGTGAAGTCATTATTGGTGGATGTGTATGAAAAGAGAGGTAGAAGGTATTGTTATGAAATGTTCCACCTGTCAGCAGGAGAAGGCGGAGCATTAGAGGTTAACCAGACTGTTACAACAGTTAACAATTTTGGATTGGAAATGGGATGACATCGTGATGGATTTCGTGAACGGTTTGCTAAGGTCACCTTGGGGTAATGATGTCATATGTGTTTTTGTAGACATACATACAAAGGTTCTCACTTTTTTTTATCAAAGATACCTTCAGTGTTGACGAACTAGGGAGGTTTTATATCCGAAAGATTGTACATCCCCATGGGGTCCCTTGTTCTATCAATTCAGAAAGGGACACCCATTTTACGTCTTGATTCTGGCAGTGTTTATAGAGGGCACTATGTACATAGGTGCTTCTGAGCACAGCTTACCACCCCTAGACCGTGGGCCAATCCGAACTTATTATACATGTGCTTGAGGACATGCTTCGTGCATGCATACTTAACTTTGGGGGATCTTGGGAGAAACACATACCCCTGTTTGAGTTTACCGACAATAATAGTTTTTAGAAAACTATTGAGATGGAACCTTATTAGGATTTATATGGTAGGTTATTCCGATCACCACTGTGCTGGTTAGAGGCAAGTGAGGCAGCTATACTTGGACCACGTCTCATGCAGGAGATGTCAGAGCATGTCTAGTTGATTCAGAAGCACATGGCTACTGCATAATATCATTATAAATCTTATGCTAATCGCTACAGACGACCCTTGGAGTTCATGGTTGGGGATCATGTTTTCTTTCATGTTTCTCCAAGGTTGGAAAACAAGAAAATTAAGAGATAGGGTAATCTTTCACCATGGTATGTGGGGTCATTTGAGATTCGGAGAGAGTCGGGTAAGATTCCTATCAGTTGTAGTTACCACAGAGGTACCACTAGTGCAGAAAACGTTATTTACATAACCATTTTATACGTCGTTTATATATAACCGATGTGATAATCTATGAAACGTGTTTTTTTACATCGGTTATTTTATAACTGACGCAACAAATGTGGTGAGTAGCTTCTTAACATTGGTTATTTTAATAACTAACGTTACAAATCATGCTTGTTCGGTTTTTACATCGGTTATAAATTAACCAACGTAAAAAACAAAAGCGAGGGGTTTTTTTACGTCGGTTATCAAATAACCGACGTAAAAAACCAAAGAAGGGGGGGGGGGGTTTACGTCAGTTATAAAATAACTGACATAAAAAACTCGGCTTTTGAGGCCATTTTGATGTCGGTTATTTTCTAACCGATGTAAAAAACAACCCACAGAACATTTTTTACGTCAGTTATATAATTACTGACATAAAAAACTGTGATTTTTGATGTCTTTTTTAAGTCGGTTATAGAATAACCGACGTAAAAAACCCACACGCTGATTTTTTTACGTCAGTTAAAAAATAACCGATGTAATAGAAAATGTATCTGATGCATTTATAATATCAGTTATTATAATAACCGAAATTATAAATGTAAAAAAACAGTTTATTAAATCGGTTATTAAATAACCGACTTTATAAAACATTTAAAAAATTAACAAGCCCCGTGGATTTTCATTTACGTTTTTTCGATCGACATTCCGGTGGCTCGTCTCTCTCGCGCGGTAAATCCTAATCAACTCGTCGATCTCTCTACGTCAAACTCGTTTTTCCTTCATCATTTATCATATTTACTCTCCTCAGATCTATCATCTCAACTTGCATCACTCAAGTAAGCTTTCCATGAATTTATTTCGTTCATTTTGTTTCCCGGATAGTCTATATTTATGTTTTGCGATTTTTGTGTTTAAACTAGGTAATATTATTTGATTTCGAACCCTCTTACCTCTTTTTTCAATCATCATCATATTTATCATCCCTAGATCTATTAGATCGACTCGCAATATTAATGTAAGCCTCAAATACTTTTATTTAGTTTTTTTTTGTTTCGAGAATGCCCGACATTGATGGTATTTTTTGTTTTCATTAACAACTAATGATCTCATTCACCTATATTACTGCATAGAATGGTTATTGATTAAATGTACTAATTCGGAAATGATATTTCATGTGTTGTTGCTTCTTATGTTTATACTCTTTTATATGAGAATCTATTAGACATATAATGTAATGACTGTTGACCTCTATCGACCTTCGATGCATCACTATGTCTCATGATTCCAAATAAAAATGGGTTCTGCTGAGGGCTTACCCTAGTATTTTTGGAGGCCTTGGACAAGGCCTTGACAATATGTTTAATATTTCTAGTATTATCCATTACCTCATTATGATATTAGTTATCGAGAAAACTTGTGATCATTTGACTAGGTGAATATCAATGGTTATTTTTAATTATCACACGATCATTTAAGTAGCCATATTTAATAATATTTAATTCCATCTATTTCATGCTGATGTATATATTAAGTTCATGTGTTTTTAGTTGTTCACCATGCATAGTTTTTATTTGTAAACCATTGTTTGGGGGGTTGTCCGTGGGGTGGGGGCTATCCAGAGGGTTGGGGGTGTCTAGGGGGGTGTCCAAGGGGGTGTGTGGGTGTCGGGGGCTGTCTAAGGGGGTGAAGGCCTGTCCAGATGGTATTGGGGGTTGTCCGGGGGGTGGGGAGCTGTCCAGAGGTTGGGGGTGACCAGGGGGGTGTCCATGGGGGTCAGGGGTGGGGTGGTGTCCAGGAGGGGTGGGGGTGATGTCTGGAGGGGTGGGGTGCTATCCAGGGGGTGGGGGGCTGTCCAAAGGGTTGGGGGTGTCCAGCGGGGTGTCCAAGTGGGTAGGGGGTGTGGTGGTGTCTAGGAGGGGTAAAGGTGTTATCTAGAGGGGTGGGGGCTGTCCAGGGGGTTGGGGGGATTTCTAGAGGGTTGGGGGTGTCAAGGGGGTGTCCAAGGGGGTGGGTGGGCGTGGGGGCTGTCCAAGGGGGTGGGGGCCTGTCCAGAGGGTTTTGGGGGTTGGCCGGAGGGTGGGGGCTGTCTAGAGGGTTAAGGGGTGTCCAGGGGGTGTCCAAGGGGGTGGGTGTGGGGGGGGGGGGGGCTATCCAAGGGGGTGGGGGCCTGTCCAGAAGGTTTTGGAGGTTTCCGGGGGTGGGGGCTGTCCAGAGGGTTGGGGGGTGTCTAGGGGGTGTCCAAGGGGGTAGGGGGTGGGGGCTGTCCAAAGGGTTGTGGGGTGTCCAGGGGTGTCCAAGGGGTTGGGGGTGGGGGTGGTGTCTAGGAGGGGTGATTTTCTCTATCTGAATTTTTATATTAAATATGAATTGATTCTTAGGTTTACTCCATTCTCTCCAATTTTCTATCAACCATGTAGGCGCCATGGTTTTCTTTTATTCAATTGAATTTAAAACTATTATATCTAACTATAGTTTCCTTTAATAATAATATTCCAGAATATTTATTTAAATACGCATAGATTTGTTTTATATTTCAAAATTGTTTTACATTAAAATTATGATTTTTTTCATATAAACTTATATTTGTCTTATCATTAAAATATATATATTTTTGACATTTTTTATAGGTAATAATGAGTTGATGTAGGATTACAGCACATTGAATGAGAAATAAATATGAGGAAGGTGTTGATGCCTTTTTGGAATTTGCTAAACGAAATGTTCTAAGTAGTGACATTTTTTTCTATCTATGACTGAAATGTTTGAATATGAAGAAGTTGAAAAGTACAGAGATAAAAGATCATCTGATATGTCATGGTTTTAATCCAAGGTAGAGCCCTTGTATTTGGCATGGTGAAACTGGACGAAATGACACTGATGATGATGATTCACAAGATGGTAACTCTGATGGAATTGAAGAAATGATTCACGATATTGTAGCAGAACAAATTGAGATAGAACCGACAGTTGCGCGTCTATATGGTGATGCTGAAAACCCCATTATATCATGGATGTACAGATTTTACGGTTTTGTCGGCGGTGTTAAGATTGATTAACCTGAAGTAGAAACATGGATGGAGTGATAGAAGTTTTACCGAGCTACTACAATTGATGAAAGACATTCTTCCAAAAGATAACGATCTTCCAGATTCACCTTATAAGGCCAAGAAAATATTATGCCCGATGGGATTGGGATACAAGAAAATACAAGCCTCTCTGAATGAATGCATTATATATAGGAAGAAATATGAATTTCTTTCAGAGTGTCCTAAATGTGGGACATCACGGTATAAGTTGAAAGAGAAATCACATGCTAATGTAGAGATTACAAAGCTCCATTCAAAGGTATTTTTTTTATCTTCCTATAATCCATCGTTTCAAATGTTTATTTTCTAATTCACATGATGAAAAAAGGTTATGATGGAATGATGATGAGTGGGGATGTGATGGAAAAATACGTCATCCAATTGATTGTCCACAATGGAAGAAAATTGATGCGCAGTATTCAACATTTGGAAATGAAATAAGAAATCTCAGATTAGGGTTGTGCACATATGGAATGAATCCATACCGAACCCTCAGCAGCACACATAGTTCATAACCTATTTTATTGGTAATTTACAACGTCTCTCCTAAATTTTGTATGAAGCGCAAATATGCCATGTTGAGTATAATGATCTCTTGTCCAAAGCAACCCGGAAATGATATTGATGTTTACTTTTCACCGTTGATTGATGATTTGAAACTGTTATGGGATAACGGTATTAGGGTGTATGATTCTAATAAAATGGAATATTTTCAACTGTATGCAATGCTTCTATTCACAATAAATGACTTCCCAGCATATGGAAATTTGTCTAGATACAGTGTTAAAGTGCATAAAGCATGTCCAATTTGCGAACAACAGACGTCATATTGTCAATTCCATCATGGGTGGAAAATAGTGTACATGGGTCATCGAATGTTTTTGCCTATGGATCACCCTTATAGAAGACTAAAAAAGGAATTCAATGGCTCACAAGAATTTTATAGTGCTCCAAAACCTTTATCCCTAGATCTGTATTTTGAGAGGGTGAAAAACCTTGATGTGACATTGGGAATGGCACAGAAATCTGGTAATGATAGACATATTTGGACGAAAAGGTCTATATTTTTTGAGCTACCATATTAGAGGTATCGTGATGTTAAACATAATATTGATGTCATGCATGAGAACAAGAATATATGTGATTGTTTGATTGGAACATTGTTAGATATTAAAGGAAAGACTATAGATGGGTTGAATGCAAGATTAGACTTACTATCAATGGGAATATGTTAGGAGTTAGCTCCCACTCCTAAAAGAAGACGAACATTTCTTCCCCCGGCTTGTCATACATTATCGAAGAGGGATAAAATTAACTTTTTTCAGTGTCTTCATGATATCAAAGTGCCTCAAGGATATTCTTAAAATGTAAAAAATTTTGTCTCATTGAAGGACTTGAAGTTGATAGGTATGAAATAACATGATTGTCACGTCATGATGCAACAAATTCTACCAGTTGCATTGCGAGGAATATTTCCCATTCGTGTTAGAAAGACTATGATGAAGTTGTGTTATTTTTTCAATTCAATTTGTAAAAAGGCGATTGATGTGAATGCTTTGAACACTTTTGAAAAAGGATGCAATTTTTATACTTTGTCAATTGGAAATGTATTTTCCTCCAACTTTTTTTGATATAATGGTGCATTTAATGATTCGTCTAGTTCGAGAAATAAATCTTTGTGGTCCTGTATATCTTCGTTGGATATATCCTTTTGAATGGTATATGAACATATTAAAGGGGTATGGTAAAAATCCATATCGACTTGAAGCCTCCATTATTGAAAAGTTTATTTTTGAGGAGGTAGCAGAGTTTTGTAAGAGCCACTTGGCTGTGGCGCAACACATAGGTTTGCCTCCATCTCACCATGAACGAGTTAATAATGAGGGAAAGGGGATTTATGGATTGAAAGTCAAATCATTGTCACCTGAATAGATGACGAAGTTAGAATCATACATCTTGAATAACATAGCTGATGCTAAAGCATATATCACATTCCATATTAATGAGTTGAAACAATGTCATCCCAAGAAGAAATAAATGTGGATTTTGAATGAGCACAACAATTTTTTTATCATGGATTAAAAAGACTTTTCATTGTAGATCAGATGTATTAGAGATATTAAAATGGATAGTTGGTGGTCCATGTTTAAATGTGATAACATGGTCCGGTTATGACATTAATGCCTATACATTTCATACGAAAGCTCAGGTCAACAGAAGTGCAGTTCAGAATAGTGGTGTATTGGTGTTTGCCGAAGCAATGCATTTTTCAAGTGCTAAGGACAAAAACCCAATTTCTGCATCTAGTGCATATTATGGAATGATTTAAGACATATGGTAGGATGAATACATTAAAATTAAAGTTCATGTTTTTAACTGTAAATGGTTTATCAGTAACAATAGTGTCAGACACGATGAATTTGGAATGACACTTGTTAATCTGAATAGATTGGAATACACAGCTGATTCCTCTATAATGGCAACGCATGCAAAACTAATTTTATATGTAGTAGATCAATCAGATATGCAGTGGTCTGTTGTTTTACAAGGGAAAAAACAATATGTTGGGGAGGATGAAGTTGATGAAGATGATTATTTATGTGAGATCTCTACTTCCATGGAAATATTAACAGAACATAATGAGTAGCATGTTGAAGACAAGGTTTGTGCCATAAGGAACGATCATGACGAAGGAATTTGGGAAAAAAATCCATTTGTACATTCCTAAAATTACAGGTAACATATGTTTATTTCTTGTTTACATTTATTTTTCATAAATGTTAACTGCTGTATGTTTTAAATTTATTAAAACATGTTTTAAAACAATATACATATAATTTTTTGTTTTTTTATGTTTGTTTAGTTTACTTTTTCATGTTTACCATTACATGAATTTTATATCTATTGTTTTTGTTCAGTGACAATTACTTTACCAAGTTTACTAGGTTTACCATGTTTTCCATGTTTACCATATGTCCATATTTACCATATTTACCATCTTAACCATTGTTTAACATGCTTACCATATTACCAATGTTTACTATTATGTAACATAGTACACTTTTCTATTTTCTGATTACAGTAGTATTAAAATATTTGAATTTGTATATTTTTGAACTAACAATTGTTTTTTTCATTTGAAGTATAAAGACAGATAATTCAGTTGATCAACCACATCATTCTGGGGATGAGCCTATTGGTCATAACTCTGGGGAGGAACATTCACATGCTCCTATTACAACAAAGAGTTCAAAGGTTGGTAAACATGGGTGCACACGTTTACTAAAATTATCAGTTGCCTGTACATAGGATCAGAGGAGAGTCGTTGAGTTTGATGATGATGATATTCCTAGAGGTCTAAATGCAAAGGATTTTAAGAATTTTGTACCAACTCTGGCAAAGAGCGAAGTAACCATTCTGTATGATGACTGGAGAAGTGTTGATAAAGTGATAATCTCTCAATTATGGGAGAGGATTTTGGTAAGATCTTTTTCTATTGTTTGAATATTCTTTAAATGTTTCTAGTATATATAATATATTTAACCTCTTCTTTATCAGATGAAATTTGATATTCCTGACACTGGAGGAGTCAGGAAGAAATACTTATCGTTGGCTTCCAGGAGATGGAGGGATTTCAAATCAACCCTCTCATCTGATTTCATTTATGGTCATAGGAGTCATGAAAATCCATGTCGTATATATCCTTTTATTGATGAAGACACGTGGAGACGGTTTTTTGAAAGTAGAAGAAAATAGTCATTTTTGGTAAGGGCAGTGTAATATTTTATAAGATTTCTTATATAAATGATCTTAATAACATTTTTAATGATTTCTTATTCTTAATTTACAGAAAACAAGGACTTCTTATCAGGAGATCCAATATAAAAATTTATACGCTCAAAGATTATCTCGGGGATGGTAATGCATTATTGGAAGAACAAATGATGGTGAATAAATTTCAACAACTAAGAGAAGAGTCTTCATGCTCTAGAGTGGTGGCCCCCTCCATCCCCTACATCTAGACATGAAAAATGGAAGAGAGTTCAGAAGGGAAAAAAGCTCAATATCTTTCGGATGAATCGAGAATTGTAGCTGAGAGGATTGTAAGATATATATTTTATTTATTTAAGTTAACCATTTTCTTCATATAATTTCAATCATTATTGAAATGTTCAATTAATTAATATAGTACTCTCTTGAGGAGCAGAGTTCACAGGGGACATTTACAGCTACTGGGAGGTAAGATATTTTATCTATAGCATTGGGAAGGCCCGAACATCCTGGTCGTGTAAGAGGATATCTGGCAGTTGTATCGGTAAGAAAAGTGTTGTCACGTTCTTCAACATCAAACGTTAAGGGGGTTGATAGACAAAAATTGAATCCTTGGAGGATGAAGTCCATAATATTAATGTGACGATGGAGGACAAGATTAGAGCGTCAATGCAGTCTATGTTTGCAGACATGCAATGAAAATTTCAGACTGTAGCTCCCACTCCTCCACCTCCACCTGCATGCCCAATTATTTATCCTCCACCTCCGCCAGTAGCTCCCACTCCCCCACCTTAGCATGATAACCCCATTTTTTATCCTACTCTTTCGCCGCAGCTTCCTACTTATTGCGAGTTCTATGTTGATGATTCTCAATAGAATATAGTAGCATATGGGAGTGTATATTGTATAGGAGATACAGTTCATCATCAACAATTAGAGGAAGATAATTAGAGGGTCACTGTACATGATATTATAGATAGATCAGCTCGGGTACCATTACCTACAAGATGTGGTGGTGACAGTTGGACATAATATCGACCATTTTTTAATTTGGACATCCAGACTTCTTCGACTCATTACCATAGATATATGAATGTTATATGTTTTTTTATTAATGTTGTTTTATCATTTTATAACTAATATATTTTTCAATTTATTTTACAGGAATACTTCAAAGGTAAATAAATACTTTATAGACAACAAAAAATCAAATAGCCATAACATCAGATACAGATTCTAGTAGTCTTAACAGATTGTCAAGATATTCAAATTTGTTGGTGGGTCATTATGAGTTTTGAATGGAAGCTCATGTTTGTGGATGTGATATAAATTTGGGGATTTTGAAAACTGATATCATGGAGCTTGTTACTGGAGATAAGTTGGGCATCAACGTGGTGAAATTGTTTTCCATGTATGTTTTAACAACTTTTCCCTGCATTATATTTATTAAAAATTTATAGTTATGTCTATTTTTGATTAGGTATTTTTATAAAATTTGTGAGAGGAATGAGCTGACAGATGTATATGGATTCATGGACCCAAAATTGATTTCCCCTCAAGCATGTGCATTGGATGAGGAACAAAGAATGATTTATATTGGTGAATGAATTGAAAAGAATATAGTCGCACAGTGATGGATGAGGCTTTTTGTGAGAGGTATTAAAAACATCTCTCTCAAAGAGTTAATTATCTTTTAACATAAAAAACCACTAACGTTAAATTTCTTTTATCAGTGATCATTGGATTTTAGGGGTTTTTTTCCCAAGGGAGAAAGCACTTTATTGGATATGCTCTGTCCATGATGAAGTGTGGGAAAGTTTTAAGAATATATTGGAAAAGTAAGTTTGAATTTCTCAATAGTGTTATATATTATAATGAATTTTAAATTTACCCCATTAGTATTATTTTCTACCATGGCATGGGCCTACTTTCAAAAAAACATAATGAAAAGGAATGAAAAGATCAAATATGTAAATTTGAAGGTAAATATCCATTTATAATTTTTAATTTTTGATTTATTACATTAAAATAATATATTGAATTTACACTCATTCAAACAGAATTTTCATGAACAACAAGGCGTCATCGAATGCAGATATTATATTTTAAGATTTATGTATGAAATAATAACAACTGAGACAGTTGTGAATTTTGACATGGTAAGATTCCCTCTTAAACATTACCATAATATTTCAATTTGATTTTATCATTATGCACGTTAACTACTATCCTTTTCATATGTACCATTTTGATGACCATAAACCCTATAATGCTGAATACATCAAACACTTACAAGTGGAGTGGTCGATTTATTTTACAGGTTTGATTAAATTTTAGTTGTTTGTATAGTAAAATGTAATTTTGAATATTGTCATTGTAATTGTGTATTTGGTATTCGTTTAGGTTTAATTTAGTTTATTTAACTTGAAAGTGTAAGTTTTGAATGTTATATATGTGAATGTTTAATTTTTCTCTACTTCTTGTTTTGGTCTACTTATGATGGTTTTTATGGTATGGATTCTGGTCTGGGGGGAGGGGTTTCAAGGGTGTGGGGGTGTTCAGTGGGGTTGGGGCTGTCCAGGGGTCTGGGAGGGATATCTGGTGGGGTGGGGGTGTACATGAGGGGGGGGGGGGGGGTTGTCGAGGGGTGTTTGGGGCTGTCCAGGCGGTTGGGGGTAGTCCAAGGGTGTGTTGGGGGCTCCAATGGGGTGGGGGAGGTCTTTCCAGGGTGTAGGGGGATTTACATGAGGGTCGGGGGTTGTCCCGGGGTGTTTGGAGCTATTCAGGGGGTTGGGGGGAAGTCCAGGGGTGTGGTGGGGGCTGTCAAGTGGGGTGATGGGGTGCTGTTCAGGAGGGTGGGGGTTTTAGAGGGGTGTTTGGGGCTGTCCAGGGGGTCGGGGACAGTTGAGGGGTGTGGTGGGGGCTGTCAAGTGGGGTGAGGGGGTGAGGGGGTGCTGTTCAGGAGGGTGGGGGGTTGTCGAGGGACGTTTGGGGCTGTCCAGGGGGTGAGGGGCAGTCTAGGGGTGTGGTGGGAGCTCCAATGGGGTGGGGGAGTGATGTACAGTGGGTATACATGAGGGTGGGGGCTATCAAGTGGGGTAAGTTTTATCTGTTATCAATGTACATTCTTATATTTGCTTTAGTTCATGTTTTGATATCCTTCTGTTTTTGCGTTACGAATTATTGATTTGGTTTCTAGTTCATTTTGGGGGAGAGCATAGGACTGCAGTTGATTTTTTTTTTTAAAAAATTTGTGTTTCACACCGGTTATTTTATAACCGACGTGATAAAGAAATTGAGAAACATTTATCACATCGGTTTTTTTCATAACTGACGTGATAAACACCTGTGGCATGGTTTATCACATCGGTTATGTAATAGACGATGTGATAAAGGGCCAGGGAAATGCTTTATCACATCGGTTAATCAATAACCAATGTGATAAGTGGCCTGGGGAATGGTTTATCACGTCAATTATTCAATAGCCTATGTGATATACCATTTTCTAGGCCTTTTATCACGTCAATTATTGATTAACCGATGTGATAAACCCCTCCCAGGATGGTTTTGAACGTCGGTTATTTAATAACTGATGTTATAAACCATAGCGCAGGGGTTTATCATGTCAGTTATTAAATAACTGACTTGATAAACTCCCCCGCACGTGTTTATGATGTCAGTTATTCTATAAATGACGTGATAAAGCCCTCCCCGGTTCATCGCGACGGTTATATAATAAGCGACGTTATAAACCCCACCCCCCAGGTTTTTTCACATCGGTTATTAATTAACCGACATGAAAAACACTGCGATGTAATGTTTGTGATGTCGGTTTTTAAATAACCGACATAAAATTCATTATTTATAACGTCATCCATAATAATGTCGGTAAAAACCCGATGTAAAGAATGAAAAATAACCGACGTAATTAACATTTTCGGCACTACTGGTATCGGGCTGTTCACGACGTCTTCCACGTATCTCAGCTACGATGTTATCACTCAGAGTCATCTCATGTTTTTTCAGCTCGAGGAGGATGAACATCAGGTTGATGCATGATTTGAGTAATATCTAATTCATATTGTTGATATGAGAACAACTCTTCTCTGAGACCGGTCAGTTTCTCTCATACGGGTGTTATGGCAGCATAGGCGAGTGCAAGATGAAACCTGGGAGTGGGAGATTGACATATGTGCTCAGTGTCTAGGGTTGTTCTCAACATTATCTTCACCCCCCATGGAAGGGAAATTCGGGGACAAATTTCATTAAGGGGGGATGTTTATAAGAACCTAGTTCTTATTCATGAGGTACGAGTTTCATATTTTCCATTTCCTATAATGTTTTTGAGAAAAAAAAGAAAATGCGTAAAATCCCAAATTTATCGGTACACATCGCGTACTTTTCAACATGCATTATACTTTGGTTGTGTGGGATGAAAATATAGTGCGTATAGGCTGGTCGACGATTCAAGGGGTAAAAACAAACTACATGTCGTGTACATAGTAATACACGCCATGTAATAAGTCGGCAAGTGAACAATAAGGTGGTGGGGAGTAGCCACTATTTGAATAGTAAAACGGACAGTACAAACTTTGTACATATTATTACACACCATGTAATCACTCGGAAAAAGAATAATAAGGCGTTGAAGTGTTTTTTCCAGTGATCAGTTAAAAAAAGAACGCGTCGTGTACTTCAGAGTACACACTGTGTAGTTATGTTTTGCATTAAAAACAGGCAGTAGCCTCCTCATTTAGTAGAGTAGGCATAGAATTCAATGAGAGCCATGGGAGCAAAATTTGAAATATGGAAGAGCTCCCAATCGCACACCGGGACTTTGATTTCTTCACTGTTGATCTCGTTTGAACCGCGCAGGTGAGTTCTTCTCTCTTCTTGTACTGATCTTTCCTACTCTTTCCCTAAGGGATATTATTTGAGTTTAAATGCGTAATTTTTTATCCCAGATCTAATTCATTTTTTGTTTGATTCGAGAGGCGTCGTTCACGTATATCTATTAGAGGATATCGGGGTAGGTTTTTTTGTGTTTATTTCAAACTGTGGAGTTGTTTTTGTGTATTGTTGTGTTAGGCACCCATGTTTGGGGTGTTGTATGGTTCAGGACAAGACTATTTAGATACCTAGAATTGCATAGGTAATAGTGAATATATATAAACTACTGTTTGTGATCGTTTCTTTGATCTAGGGCCCCCAGATGGTGTTGTTCCATTGTTTAGCGGTTTGCCCAGGATTCCCATGGGTATGCTGTGATTATAGCATTTTTAGCATTTTATTGAGATGAAACATATATAAATTGATTTCTTATGTCTGAGGATCGTGATTGATTATCCCGAGTCAAGGTTATATTATCCTAAGGGAAAGGTTCTGATTAGCCTGAGGGTAGTAGCTTCTGTGCCTTAGGGAAATATCTCGTTATACCTGAGGTCAATATTCATTATTCCTAAGGCCAATCACCTGAGGGTTTCATTTCTGTTTACCTGTGGGTAAGGACTTTCATGTATGAGGACACTGTTTTCATTGAATATTCACTATGTTGATTTCTTATGTTATACCTACCATGCTAAATCACAGGTTTGGTATGGTTAGTTCTCTCTACTTGTTAGATAGCCTGTTGTGGTTTTTTCTGCGGCACTGTATATGAGATTTTCGGCTAAGGATGAATCTCCAGAAGCTTATAATTAAATGATATTTGAAGTTTTGAATAGTTATTAAAATGTAAATATTACTAGAATGTATGTTTACTTTTGAGTACTTATTAGTTACTTCATTTCATTATTTCTCACTACTGTTGCAATTTTTCACTGATAGTTGGGCACGGGCCTTTGGTGGTTGCCTACTGGGATTTATTTCTCACACCATGTTTCGGTCATGTCTTGGGTCCAAAAAAATTATATTTCTGTAAGTGTCAATAAGGGAAAGGGTCCCTATACATTTACATGATTGTTGCAGAGCATTAGGAGATCCTGGGACCGAGCTTAGTCTTGTGATGTTGCTGAGTTCTGATTACACTTCCTTGGTTTTGTTTTGCTGTAATTTTTACCTTATGTAGTACTATATTATATTGTAGTGTATCATGTTTTGGCTATATTCTTATATTAGAGATATGTTTCATCACCATATGTATATGATTGTTTGTTATCTTTTAATTTAGTTATGTTGTCCATTTCAGGTTTATATTGTTTATTACTTCCGATTATGTGTTGTTTATATTTTTGCATTGCACTACACTTTGAAAAATGAGGGCATAGTTTCCCCACTATCAGTCCTTGGTCATCACTGCAAGTCGGCTGCCTCTGGAGTTTGGGGAAATGTGCTTGAGGTCATGTGACCAACTGGGTTTGGGGCACATGTTGAGTGGCACCTGGATCTGGGATGTTACACCAACTTCCTAACTAGGGCCTTTCCCCTTCTTCTGACCTGCAAACAAGAAGTCTTCTCGAGTACCCAATGGTGGCCCGAGCATGGTGTGAGTAAAACATAGTAGGCCCCCGCAAATGTTTTTTACACAATATCCGATATGATGAATTGTGCATGAAAAAGGGAAATGAATAATAAATTACAAGAAAATATTAAGTTCCACTAACTAGTTTTGGTCTATTACCATCATTTATTACCATTTATTTTTCAAACCCTTTCATCCCATTTCCCATTACCTACCATTTTCAACACATTTAGGATGGGTTCATCAACTAAAAAAAGTTACACATGATTGATGTACACAATCACTTGCACGAGGAAAACACCCAATTATCTTATCTCACTAGGACTAACTCCCTCATAACAACCATATACATACCTTGAAATGTCATTCTAGGTGGATACAAACATTAGGGGAATATAGTCGTATTCCCCTTCCATAACCCATGCATTAGGGTTGATTTTAGAGCCTCAGTCCAATTCGACCCATGGGCATAGAACCTTAAGTCAATACCCCACTCTATGAAGCATTGTTCGCCTACTATAAATATATGTTTCAAATAACCATTCACACAAAATCACAATCATTTCTCAAGGAAAACATAAGTCATAACAATAACAAGTTAGTTAATACCATGCCTTAACCCATTAGCACATTTACCACATTTCACATCATTTAGCCATTTAGTCTAATTCCATTTTATTACGCTTATCTCATGAAGCATTAACTCATTGTTACTATCTCACTATGCTCCATTCATTATTCCTAACTCACTAGGCTTTGTTATAATACTCATAACCCCTTCCATTAGGGTCTTTAATCATTTACACAAATCAACCCATTTGTTCCTTCATCATTTTCATGTATAACCCATATGAACCACTTCCATGTAAACATAATATCCCTTAGGTTATTATTATTAATACTAGTTGAACCACCTAACATCTAATGTATCACCATAAATGACATAATGTTTTTTTATCAAAGTCACTACATAAACACAGAAGAATCTCACATGTTCATTACAAATCCCTAGGTCCGGTTAAGTGGGCACACCACATGGGTGGCCCTACATCAGTATCATCAACCTCAACACATCCCATGGGGATCGTGAGGGTTTACATTTACCTTAGTAACATCCATTTTAGATAAATATGCCAGGGGTGATCAAGAAATACCATGAAACACCCATGAAAAAAAACCACACATACACAAATCCAAAAATAAATGACGGGATATAACTTTTACAGAACCTACCTCGATTCCACTATTGAACAAACTCTTAGTTGACCCATTATATTACATTTACACAATCCTTTGAAGAGTAATCCTAAATATCAATAAAGATTAGGGCTTTAGAGCTTTGGAAATGGAGGAGAAGAAGATGAAATCCATAAACTCAACAGAGAAGCAATGATGACAATAACCATACCCGGAGCATTGATCTCCACCCAACGACACGAAAAATGATTTATAAATGTAATAGAACGCCCTCTTGGAGCCCTTTGGATTTTGGTTCGTTCCTAGGGTGAAGAGGGGTGAATGAGGAGGAAATCTTGGGTTTGGGTTAAAAATCCTGGTGTGGAAAAAATTTTATATTTTAAAAGATTCTCGGTCACACAGATTCCCGCATGGTTTTCCGAACCGTTCACAAACCATGATGAGGCCACTATCCAAAATCCCACATACTGAATGGTCTTCTAGGATGTCTACAATGTTAGCTCTAACCATGCATAGACTCTACGCCCTAACCCCAAACCCCCCTTTTCCCCATTTTCTAGGTCCCAAACCCTCGGAACACCATTGAACCTCCCTAAGGACATGGTTAAGCACATAAATAACCAAAAAATGGGATTAAAACCAAAATATAAATGAAAAAATTCCATTCCAAGATCCAAGATCTTACAATCTCCCCACCTTATAGTGGCTCATCCTCAAGCTGAGCTCCCAACCATTATTGCAGTTCCAAGGAAAAGAGATTAGGCCACTGTGCTTGCATATTTGATTCCTGTTCCCAATTTTTTTCTTTAACATTCCCATGATTCCATAGTACAGTCACTACTGGAACAACCTTAGCACGCAATACATTATCCCAGCAATCCACCAAAAAAACTTTATTCTCCTCAAAGGACACGTCAACCTAAAGCTCAACATCAACAACTTCTAAAACATGACATGGGTCAGGGGGATACCGCCAAAGCTATGACACATGAAAAACATCATTCATCCTTATATACCATTGTGGAAGAGACAATCGGAACACCACTGGATCGATCCTTTCCACAATCATAAATAGAGCCACATACCCGAGTTTCATCTTTCCATACTTCTGAATCCGTTGGTGACCCATCATTGGAAACACCCGAAGAAACACAATATCACCCACCTCTAACTCAAGAGGTCTATTCAAATGATCTGCATACAATGTTTTTCTACCCTGAGCCATTGAAGCCATCTTCCAAATCAACTCAACTTTTTTTGATGTCCACTATACGACACTTGGTCAAAAACATTTCTAGTTCTCCGGCCTCCAACCAACACAGTGGAGACTTACATGGCCTCCAATAGAGATCCTCAAATAGTTCCATTTGAACCATATATTGGAAACAGTTGTTATAGGAAAATAAAACAAGTCATAGGTGCTTCACCCTAGAACCACCAAAATCCGACACGAAAGCCATCAAATTTTCTTCCAATGATTGCATTGTACGCTCCGACTGTCCATCCGTCTGTGGGTAGAATGTTGTACTCAAAAGCTCTTGTGTACCTAGTTCCTTATGCAAACCTTTCCAGACGCCTGATGTGAAATGAGGATAACAATCCTAAATTATTGTCAGCATTACACCATGAAACCATACAATTTCCTGAACATACAACTCACCCAACTGGTCAACTGTGTATGTCTCATGAATCGTTAAGACGTGAGACACTTTCTTTTGCGAATCCACTACCACCAAGATTTAATAATTCATCTGAGGTCCCCTCAGAAGAGCCACCAAAAAATCCATCATCACATCATCCCACTTCAATACTAAAATGAGAAATAGATTTAACCAACAAACAGAACATTGATGTTGGGCCTTCAACTACTTGCAGGTAAGGCCCCATACCACAATGCCCACATCTTCCTTTTTCAATAATATCTACAAAAAAATCATACATAGATCATGATACATCATTGTCAAAATAGGTTTCTAGTCGCATTTAGATCCATGGAAGTCACACATCAACCCTTCAGGCATTCATACCGGCACAACCACATGACCATGAACACAAACAACCCTGTCTACACTGATGGCCCAGCTAGAACTTCTCTTCCCAACTTTAGGTTTTTTATTTCATGGATAAACATTCAGGATAATAGAGATGACATTACCTAACATGAATCAATTTCATCTACTAAACCACCACTAAGGTATGTGTTTTCTAAACATTTTCATCTCGTGCCTCTCGGTGCATCTCTGCAAAAAAAATCCATCCCCTTCATCTCACTGTTGTATTCCTGAACAACCTAATTTTGAGCATTCCTGCTCAAAGCATCAGCAACAATGTTCTCTTTCACTGGTGTATATATCATCTCTAATTCGAAATCCTAGAGATTATCAAAAACTTTTTTCCACAAAAGATTCAAATACCCCTTAGAAAAGATATACTTTAGGCTGTTATGATCAGTATACTCTGTGAATAGTTACCAAAAAAATAGATCCTCAAAAACTTTAAGGCATACACTACTACATTCAACTCAATATCATGAGTTTTAGAATTCCACTAATGGGGTCTCAGTTTCCTCAACCCATTTGCAACAACCAACTCATCTTGCATCAACACAGCCCGAAGCCCGATACTAGACCCTTGACAATATATGACATACTTCCTACCTAGATGAGGTAAGATAAAGATTGGTGTGGTTGTAAATTTCTTCACCAACTCTTGAATGGAATCATCACATACCTTAGACAACTCCAACCTGATTCCCTTATTGGTAAAGCCTAATTGTGGTACCACCAAGCGATGGAAATCCAAGATGAACCTCCAGAAATGCCCAGAAAAACCCTGAAATCTTCAAAACATATGAAATAGTTCTGGGTAGCTCCAAATTAACAACAACCTACATAATGAATGGAATCATGGACACACCTTCTTTAATGTTGATGTGACCTAGACAATGAACATTTCTAATCGAGAACTAAAACTTGGATAGCTTGGTGTATTGCCAATGTTCTCTTAGTGTAATCAGAATGATGTCATGACGTTGGGCATGATCGTCATGTGTTTTTGAGTACACCATGAGGTCTTCAAAAAAACAAAAAACTGATCCAGATAAGGGTGAATGATTCATTTCATCAAACCCATGAACACTATTTCTTCATTGGTCAAGCCGAATGGCATCACCAGAAACTCAAACTACCCGTACAGACTCTTGAATGTTGTTAGTGGTACGTCAGAAGGTCCCACACTCAACTGGTGATAACCTGATCTCATATCAATCATAGAAACATTGATGCACCATAGAACTAGTCAATAATGTCATCTTTTATAGATTTTGGGTACCAATGTTTCACTATCATCTGATTTAACATCCAAAAATCAATAGAAAGCATTAATGACCCATTATCCTTCTTTGAAAGAAGCACAAGAAACCCCCATGGAGATATACTAGAATGTAGGAACCCCTTATGCTCAAAATACTCAAGATGAACCTTTAAATCCTGGAGTTATTCTAGTTCCATTCGGTAAAGCAGGATTGAAACTGGATTCGTCCCTGACAACAAGTTAATCGTGAACTGAACATCCCTTTCGGGTGCAAACTCCGAAAAATCCTCAGGAAACACATCCTGAAACAGATCCACTACTAGAGGGAAGATATTCATTTATCGTTCTTCATCATCAAGAACAATACATGCTACTTCAGTAGTGAGCCTACAAAAATGCTAGAAAAACGACCCCACATGACATGATAGAACATACGACTCTACACGATGGAGATAACTGTCACCCTCAAGTGACTTGAATGATACCCTATGATAGTAATAGTCTACGTGCGCCTGATACAACACCAACCAATACATACCCAAAATTATGTCAAATCCCAACATCTCGAGAATAATCATATCCCATAAGAAATGATACCCACCGACATACAGAGCTTATCTCTTAGGCTACTTGATATCTTCATTTCCCAATCACAACAGGGTGTCAATCGAAATAACCCCATAGGCACTCTCTACAAACAAACCCAACACTTCCACAAGCTGATCAACAATAAAAGTGTGTGTGGAAACAGTGTAAAAAATCACTAGGTAGAGTTGAAGCTACAAAGATTGTACCTCGAATAGTCGATGTCCCACCTTCTCCATTACTAGGTGCCGACATAACTGCATGAAGCTGACCTACTCCTCTACCATGGGCTTCAACCTATGGCCCATGCACTCCACTATCTTTCTGATGTGGTAAATCTTACCTCAAAGATCCACGTCCACAGCCCCAACCAGTACGGCCCGTGGAGCTCCAACTTCCTGCCTAATGTGGAGCAATAGATAACTTGACTCCAGTAGACATTTTCCTATCACCAACATGTATTCTTACCTACTGAGGGTTCCTGTAGAACCTCTGCATGTGCCTCAATATCTTGCATGACCAGCCCTCAACTAGAGGTCGAGGACACTAGCCACACATGTGATATGACCTACCACACTGATAACAAAACACCTAATCAGCACCATGAGAGGCTGACCTTCTCTTCTGACCACCTTTCACACTTCTGAACTTCTGAAAACATCCAAAATTACGCCTACATCCCTGGGATACTACACCTCTTATCTGCCCAGCTGGCACAACAAACGTTCTACCATAAGCACTGTTATGTTTTCCTTCTAAGATCATCACATGATTCAATAATGCTGTAAACCTATTCTAGAGAATGATATTCCTCAGAGACCTGATCTTGTATCTCATCCAATCTATGAAACACAAACATATCTACTAGCCCATCACTTGAATATGCTCGAATAATGCATCACCGGTCAATGAAGAGTCCAATATAAACCATTAACTACAATGATCCTTGAGTTTGGTTAATGACCACTACATCCTGCTCTTGCCTCAAAGACTCTGGGAAAAAATTCTCCAGAAACAATTCTTAGAAATGTTTCCAAAACATCCCCTTAGCCTACTCAGTTTGATCCAGCATGTCCCACCAATGATTTTCCTGGCCCCAAATCATATAACTTGCTGACTTGACTCACTTCCCAAAAAATGTATCTGGATGATCGCATATTGCATGGAGAGACTCTATCTAGAACTCTGCTGCCTATGTCCAACCACTATTGTAAAGGTCGAAGTGGGACACAACTAAAACTCTCTGGTTAGATCAATCATAATTTGGGAAACCCGCACTGGGTCTCAATCCATAATCTGCATTAAAAGAGCCATGTTATCTCAAAACTACCCTTCTCGACATTCTTGTGTCACCACATTCTCTTGGTCCTCTTCTGGATGAGTGTTCTCAGTAACATCCTATTGTTGTCCTACCAGTGCTAAACATCATGGTGACATTTTCAAAATTTCCAAACATGATGTTTAGAACAAATATCATAAAACTATCACAACTTCATAAAAAAATGATATCCACCTTCCCTGATAACATTCCACAAACACACCATCCCAACAAACCTTATCATTTCAAAAACACAATCTCAACCATCCCCACTATGGGTCATGGTCTACAGGGGGAAAATAACCATACACCCCCAGAACTCTCACACAAAATATTACAAAAAACATTTTAAATTAATTACAACCCTTAATTAAAAATATATCATTAATAATCACAAATCATTCTTTTATCAATACCACATTAATTGTTCATTTACAACATTTTCCCTTTTTAATTTACAAGATGAGAGGTGCATTCTATCTTTCATGCCTCACACACCCCACATATGTGTTCCTACCATGATTCATGTCACCGATCGCTCTAGGATATGAAAATCATGCATTAATGCACAAACTCGTTCCATTTTAGCTAAAAGACCAATTTCATAAAACCATCAAATCACACAACATCTGCATCACCCAATGGTGAAATATCATCAACTGTAACATCACACAACACAGAACAACAATTCCTTTCGGGGGTGACTTGGGAATTCCACCATACATGGGTTAACTACTCCTAAGAACAAGCTCATTACCAATGCCTGACACATCCTAACTCCCATCTTCCATCCCAAATAACTAGATTCCATGGAAGGATAAGAAATACACCCTATGATACCACTTAGTAACATCCCAAACCAAGAATCCACTAAAAGAGTTCTCTCAATAGGGTGGTTACACGGCATTAAGCACACCTCCCCAAACGCCAAAGGTTTACCACTAGAAGCATGGTCCAAATAGTCCATTCGGGAGACTATACCCCCATTATATAAGAGTAATCTACAACAGAAGAAGAAAAAAATTGAAGAATAAAAACCAATACAAATAGAGTATGCATAAAAAACCATTCAACAATTGGGGTACAATCATGTCCAATTGTAAATATGCCATGCCATTCTACGAGTAGAAATGTTAACAAAACCCAAAATGATGACAAACCAAAAAATAAAAAAAATGGTCCCAATAACAATTCCATGTACTCCTCCAAGTACACCAATTCGAACCCGAATTCCTAGAAGGGGCCTTTTTCCTTCTCCTGACCTTCCAACATGTGGTTTTCTCGGGTACCCAGCAACAGCCTGAGCAGGGTGTGAGTACAATCCTAAAGGCCACCACCAATGATGTCTTTGACATATCTAGTACAATGAACTGTGCATGGAAAAGGTAAATGAATAATAAATTACAAGAATAGATTAAGGTATCTTAACTAGATTAGGTCCATTACCAGCATTTATTACCAATTATTTATCTTACATTTCCATCTTGTTTCCCATTACTTATCATTTCAAAACATTTATCATAGGTTCATCAACCACAACAAGTTACAATAGCTTAAGGAGCACAGTCACATGCCTGAGAAAAAATACACTTTTATCCTATCTCACAATGACTAACATCTTCATGAAAACCATATCCTCACCTAAAAGCCTCAGTCATGGTGGATTTAACCATTAAGGGAATATAACTTGTTTCCCATTCCCTAACCCATGTAATAGAGGTGGAGTTTAGAGCCTCGATCCAACTCGACTTGTGGGCGTAGACCATCAAGTCAATACCCCACTCTATGAATCCATGTGCACATGGTATACATATATGTATCCATTAACCAGTTACACAACATCACAACCATGGCCCATGGAAATCATAAATCATGAAAAGAACATAAGATTTAATACCATGCCATATCCCATTAACACATTTACCATATTTCACATCATTTATACATTTAGCCAAACTCTCTTTTATTACACTTATCTCACTGATAATTCATTCATTGTGTTTATCTCACTAGGATCCATTCATTATGCTTAACTCAATAGGCTTCATTTCCATACAAATAAGATATTCCATTATGGTCTTTAATTATTTCCACATATCAACCCATTTATCCAGTCATCATTTTCATGTGTTAGCCCATTGAACCACTTTATTATTAATCCTATATCTCATAGGTTGTTATTATTAATCCTAGGTTCATCACCTAGCTTATACTCTGACACCATAAATCACAACAATATTTTTATCAAAATCTCTACATAAACAAACAACAATATCACTTGTTCTTCAAAAATCCTTAGGTCTGGTAATGTTGGAACAATACATGGGGGGCCCTAGATTAGTCTCATAAACCTTGTCACATCCTATGAGGATTGTGAGGGTTTTCATTTACCTTCTTAACAAACATTTTACATAAACATTCAAAGGGTTTCCAAAAATTACAAAGAGACACACAAGAACAAAACCACACATGCAGAAATACTCAAATAAACCATTTGATTTAACTTCTAGACCACCTACCTATATTCCTTTTTTGAATTCACTCTTAATTGAACATTTAGATTCCGATTTATCCAAATATTGATGCTTTAACCTAAATGTCACCCAATGAGTAGTTTTTTAGAGCTTCAGAAATGGAGGAGAATAAGATAGACACCCAAAACTCAAAACGAAAGTAATGATGAGATTAACCTTACTCGAAGCTTCGATCCACAACCAACGGCACCAGAAACACCGTAGAAACTAAGGAGATTGATCCAGTGAGATATTTGGTTCATTACAAAGGTGAAGAGGGATGAATGAGGAGTAAATGCAAAGTTGGGGTTTAAAATTCCTGAGTGGGAAAATTGTAATTTTATAAAATTTATGGGCTGCACAGTTTACCAGTGCGGTTGGCCAAACCGTGTGGAGGCCACTGTCCAAAATACCGCATCCTGCATGGTTTTCTTAGGATATCAACATGGTTAGTACTAACAGTGTGTAGACGATGTGGCCTACCCAAAAAAAACTCTCCTTTCTTTATTTTTTGTGTCTTGATCCCTCAACACACCCTCGACCTTCCTTAGAGACTTGGGAAAGCACGTAATCAACCAAAATAATAGATTCATACCAAAACATAAATGAGAACATACCATTACATGATCTAAGAATCTACATCATCTATACAAATCCTTACCTTGCAGAACTCAAGCGATTACATATGATATAGATCCATCATAATAGAAGAAGCACCATGAAGAATGTATATCCTGAACTCAACACCACCTGAAGGGGGTAGTGCCCCATAATCATAATGGATAAAATTTAAGAAATCCACGAAAACATAGGGAACATACTCTATACATGTTCAAAATTATTACACAAAAAACTCATCCAATAATGAAATAAGTGACTCCAAATGTCGACTGCCCACCATGAAACCCCACTTGCCGATGAAAACCATAAGATGACCATCTAAATCTAAGAACACGACTCTCCTCTCAAAGAATTCAATAATAAAACATGTAAAATTTAACTTGTAAATGACTTGTATTACATCATATACAAACATCTAATGTATGAAAATATCAAAAAATTACTGATGCTACACCATAATCATTGTACAACCCCAGCATGCATCAAACAAGTTAGTTTGTATTAGGACTAGCATAGTCAAAACCAATAGCACAGGATTCCTATTGATGTCTATTCCCATATCATGGAATATAGGGGGAGGAAAAGTGAGTGAAATTATATCGAATTATATATGTAACAAATAATTTTAAATGACAAAATGAGTTTACCTCAAATGAACATTGACCCCTCTGGTGCTTCTGCCACAACTTCATGTAACTGACCATGCCAATTTCCACGATATCTCTCATGATTTTGAACTATATTACCATTAGTGGATAAATTTCTTTGAGTGAAGGTATACCATTAGGTCAAAATCTTCCAAAAAAATATTTTCTCAATGGATTATAATCCTTCTACCCCTGCTGCTAGAATGACCTCACTGGTAACTGCTATTGAGGCTAGAGCTAAACATGTCTACCAATACCAAACCCATAACGATAAGCCATTGAGAACTGATCAGTCCAATGGACATAAACCCCAAATAAAATAAAAACATGTTTTAATACCTCGATATGATGATGAAAGAAACTACCTTTTTATGTCTAAAAGAGAATTAGGCAAGGTTAAATCCCTACTGTTCGAAACCTCGATGGGCCTAGCGCTTGAGACCTACAACTGATAACACTTCTCCTCAAAATTACCTACTTTTTCGCCTATTATATAGAACCTAATATTGATTTCATCATCATAATCACCTAATAACTCATCTAAATCTTCAGATACATTGGACTTATAAATGGAGAGTCTACGTACCAGATCAAAGGATGGAGTGCATTCTCATGAAGCCTCACTCAAGACTCCACACCTAATAAATGATCTGTATAAAAGTGGTTAAAGTCTATGAAAATGATTTGAATCTCTAGAAAAGTTAAAATCCCCTACATAAGGGTGATTACCTCCTAATTATTCACAAATTTCTGGATTAGTGAAATGAACACTATGTATAACTCATTTTTGATGTTGACCCAGGAAACATCTTCCTCCATCTGCTCATCAAGGTTCAGCTTCGACCAATGATGTGAAAATCTCCACATATGGCTAATTTAGAAAAGAACATATACTAAATTTGATGATAAATAAACCTAAATGTGATCTCCATATTCACTATCTGGATCCCAAACACAACATCTAAAATGCCTCCCTCATACATTCCAAAACCCTACAAATGAAAATATAACTATGTCTTTGACCACTAATAATTATCCTTAATTGGATCAACACTCATGTGATCTACTGCGTCATCCTGCTGATCCTCAAGTTCATAATTCACACTTGATGGATGTCTAAGAGCCATACATGAAAAGGTAAATAAATATTTATTGATACCAATAGTGTATAATTTTATTATTTTTTATTTAATTGATTTAATATCACATCAACATTACCAGATCCAATACCACCCATTTCAAATTTAAAGACATTAAATGATTATTCATGTTACACTCCTATGTCTATTCTATACAAGAGGGGCCACATCACATTTCCTTTAATCTACAATAGATCATAAGGGGCCCTAAAATCCAAGTTCATAGTCAGTCTCTCAAGGTTATGTTATGCACCAATGTCAACGGGATATGTTTCTATACTAGACCATGAAATTCTCATTTTGAATAACTCAAACTCTATCCTATCTCTCAACCACCATATCTGATACCACTATGTCATGAACCCTTCTTCTATGGAAACTACAATGAGGGGACTGAGATATGGACCCTCAACTCCAATCTTCAGTAGGCAACAGATCTGCAACTATCACATAGGGTATAAGAACTCATTTATTGGAGAAATTAACAACAATAATAGAAATAGGATCAGGATATAATATTGATTCAACCATAATGAATTCCATGAAATATATATAATAAATCCAAAAAAATATCCCATAATACATGTATAAATAAAGAAGATACATTTAGTGGTATCAAATGTAAATAACCAAAATAAAAACTAATGTACTGATAAAAAAATATCTAAAGGTCCAATATAGTATTGTCCATGATGATACAAAATGACCTCCAAGAAATATGAAATTCAGTCTACATGTATATGGTGAGCATGCATTTATACTCAATAGGGAATGAAAGTATCTCATGCACATGTGAAAAGATCCTACTAATTAACCCATGAGAAAATAGTATATACAAAAAACCTATAAATTTATACTATCCAAACCCATCCTCCCCATGGCTAAGTCACCAAATAAAACATCCCATTTTAATAATGTAATATTATTCAAATCATTGAAGGGTACCTCACAACATTTCCCACTAATTTTACACTCTCACACGCAAGCTTCATATGTCATGGAACCCCCAACCTTTTTCGATTAACAACTCATCATATCAAATCCCACCCAGAAACACCTAGTACATCACATCACATCACATCACATATCAAACCCAGTTTTGCTGGGAATCCTTAATATTAAGGAAATCAGTGTCCTTACCTCCTCCAAACAAGAATGCCCCCAGCATAAGTTATCTCATCACACCACAAATGAAGACACCTTGATAACACATCTCATAACATTACATGTTGATAGTGAATATTTTTACATATGACCATTTCGAATAGTGAATATCACTAACTCCTAGAGGATGGAGCTAGGGTGATTGAGTAGTAATCTATCAACCCTTTAATCAGAATTTTGAAAAAAAACACACCAAATATATATATATATATATATATACATACATATGTGTGTGTGTGGGTGTCTGTGGGTGTAAACACATGGTGCTTGACTTGGGTGGGGCATGTAAATAAATCACCAATAAATACATTATATATATATAATATCTAAACACTAGCCCATATAATGGGCTCACAACAAAGTAAGAAAATTAATCACATTTTCCCTCACTTTAGGTTACCTCAATATGCGTAAAACACCACAAAAAGCCATGAGAAATGAAATATTCAATTAAAGAAAACTTCTATACTTTCTGTCATCAACTCTTTTCAATGAATATATATCATTAATTAAAAAATTTCCATCCCATTAATTTAAATTTAAAACCTATAATTTAAAACACACAACATTTTACCATTTATTCTTCTTTTTGGAAATCCATGTTTTTTCCAATACTACTCATGAAAATATCACATCAAAACTCACTAGATGTATGAAAATTCAATATCTTAACAACAAAATCCAATCTTCATCTTCTATCAGAACCCAAACAATTTTCCATCATAACTACACAACAACACCGCAACCACCGACACTACCCCAATTCATAACCACATCACAACCTCTACTTCCCCCAAACACATCAAAATAATTTCACCACCCATGAATCACATACATAATTACCCAACAAATAAATTCATAAAAAATATGTTATAACAAACACAATAACTTAAAATTTGTGCATACAATTTTACTTATTTATTTAACAGAATTATCATTGAATATATATATTGGCGGGAAACAAATTTGATAGCAGAGTATAAGTGGTTAACCATTTATTTACTAAGGTGTCACAAAAATTACTCCACATGGGCATCACATAATATGTAAAAATCCCATTAATAGGGGTTACGAATCCACCATGTTTTCCAGCGATACAACAATATTTATGGATCTAATAACAAAACATAAAAAAACATGAAAAAGAATGTTAAAATTTTTCCTTCCCCATTGAAAATAAATTTAACCAATTCATTTATATTTTTTAATTTGGATAAAAAATTTTCATATATATAGAAATATGAACCCCTCCACAAATGATACACAAAAATAATAAATGATGGAATTTATATTTCTAATAACAAATCTTTAAACTAACTTGCTAAACCAAAAATATATGGAGAATGTATGGGAGGAAACTACCCATAGGGCTTACTCAAACTTATATCCTCAAAAAGTCTCCATGAATACAAGGAAATAGATTTCAAAATTTCATATCTCATGAAAAATAAATAGAAAAATAAGAAGGAAAAGAATTTATATTTTTAAGGATTGGATTCAATACTTATGGGATTAGATATGCTTTAAAATTGGTTATTAATATGAAATATCATTAAATCCACACATTTTAGCATTTAAATGTTATTTGGAATTTTTAAAAGTTGAATAAATGATTGGAATCATATTATAATGATATAAAATTAATTAATTGAGATATTAAAACAATTTATCTAAATTTTATCAATAGGGAAAACGTGAAATTTCAAAAAACTACATTCACTATTCAAAATGAGCCACAATTGGTGATCAACTATTTTTTCAAAATGAGTCACCATTGATAATTTACCAATATTTCAAAATTGTACACATTTGTTGATCCCTAGTTTGTATTGATTGATATGATGTTGGTGATCCATCATTAGATCAAAAAAATTGTTGGCGATCCACCATTTGTTCAAAATGATCCTCCATTAGTGATTGACCATTTGATTAAAATGATCCCCGCTTGGTGATCAAAAATGTGTTCTAAACGAGACACCATTTTCAATACACTATTATTTCTAAATGATCTACATTTTGTGTTTAATATAAGTCATCTTAAATACCCACTTTCCATATAAAACACCAAAACATATTTCCCCACCTTTACCTAACACCCATGTAATTTCCCCGGAAACCTCAAAGACTAGATTTCTACTAATCATATGGTATGGATGTTATAAAATTTCATATAAAATATTCACATATCATTATTTTCAATAAATGATGCATGTATTATCTATATTAGTTTGTGACACATATGATGTAAATCAATTTATCAATTTTAAACTGAGCCATAACTTACGACATAATGATATCATGAAATATGATTAGAAGAAAGTTTTTTTAAAATATTCAACATTTTATTGAATTATATAATATAAAATTATAAATTATTGAAATTTAAATTTGGGTTATTTATTTTATTTTTAAACTATTCATTAATTAACCAATTATCAAATGATTGTAATTATTTATTATTTGTTTATGAAACTATTAATAATTCAGTATTTGTAATAATAATTATTAATAATAAAATACACTATGAATTTATATGGCATGATTTATAATTTTCATATAATATGTTTATATTTAAATTATAAGGTTAATGTATAAATATTTTATTCATTACAAATAGGGAAAAATCAAATGATGATTATAAAAAGTTATTAATTGTTCATTATTGTAAATTTGAAATTTTTAAATTACATAAGATTTTTGAATAAATTATTTAATAAAAAATGAAAAAGTTTTTTTAAATCGATATTCTTATTGACGAAAAAAAATTATATTTTTATTGTGTAAATTTTTTACATAATTGATTTGGAATGTAAATTGTTTATAATTATATAACAATATTTTTATATAGAAAATATCTATAATGTATTATGTGATGTTTAATATTAGAAATAAATATAATGTTTTTATATTTATTTTATTATTTAATTCATTTATTTCATGGCTAAATTATAATTTTTTAGAATTACTTGATATTTAGTTATTCATAAATGTTTATCTCATGTCGGAATTTATTGATAGGTAAATATTTTAGTGTTATTATCTAATATATTAAAAATTTTAAATTGTTTATATTTTTAATGGATGTATGTTTATGTGTATGACTCTATATAGTATTTTACATTCATTTATAAAGTCACATACATGATTACATAGTTGATTTAGTATGATTCTACTTTGAAACTAGCAGGTACTATGTTATGAGATGAAATTAAGAAGTTCACATTAGTTTATAAAAATTAAATGTTAGAAATATAATTGTATTAAGGCCTGTTCTGATAAAATATATATTAAAATCAATAATTTTACTTTGAATATTCACTACCCATGGGACATTAAAACTATTAAAAAATTTAAGGGATTGATACATGTCGCTCAATGATTACTATTTTGGTAATTATTGTTTTATATGATTCTAATCCTTTACATGAAAGGGTTTCATAAAATTTATTCTTTTGATATATTTTGAAATGATTAATTATAATTAGATTTTAATTTTAGTTCATAATAGAATCTATGATCACTGAAAAGTGTTGCATATCATTGTAGATTTAACATATTGATTTTCTGGGAGAAATATGAATCGAAATTAAATAATTAATTACAATAATATTTGTTAATTAAATTCATGAAATAATATTGATAGGTAATAAATACCCATTAAAAATCTTAAATGTAATATTAAATCCAAATTTAAAATATTTTAATACTAGGATAATCCAACCAAGGAGGTTCATGCTAATGATGGGCGACCATGGATTATATTATATAAGGTTTTATAGAAATAGATTACATAAAATTTTATGTAAAAAAACCCCACTATTATGTATGGGTGACACATTTTTTGAAACCCTATGTGATAAAAAATAATTTGAATGTGGATGAGTTCATCCATTTGATGGACCAGGAATTGATTTTTTTGGTCAAGTATATATGATTCTAATTTTATTTTATTTTCACAATGGAATACCAAAATGACTATCAGGTGAGGGGATAACTAATGTGGATTCATTTATTAGTTAAATATGGATCATGTCACATTAATGGATTTTATTTTTATAAAAGGTTGTTGTAATATTATAGTAAAGTTAATTAATAAAATTAATTATTATATTGATTTAAAACAATATAATTTTACAATAAAAAGATTATGTTGTAAATAAAATTCAATCATGATCAATAATCATAAATTAGACATAAGTCATTTTGATGGAAAATAAAAATGGATGAAATTTCATAGACTTATATAGTAACATAATATTCCATATTAATAAAGAAATAAAATTCTAGCCATTTTAGTTATACAGTAATTATTAACAAAATATTGATGTATCCAAATAACTGATATTGATTCTTATGGGAAGAATATAAAAAATTACATTAATATTTCCATTATGTATATGTTTTGTTTTATAATTCATATTATAAAAATCCTTTGAAATGTTCATGTAGGGTGAATGAAATTAAAAACGGTTACCTTATTTACTAATAGTGTTGAGGACAACTAATATGGTAATTAAATATCCATGGTTTAGTACCATATTAATAATAAAAATATATTTATCTTCAAACAAAATGATAAATTATTTGTTGGATGTTTCAATAGTTAAACATTCAATAGCTAAAAAATGCCTTGGAAACCAATTGGAAGATTTGGGAAGGAGGGTAAAAGTTTCTATAGTATGAAATTTTCAAAGATAGTTTAAGGGGTTTTATTTAACTAAATTGAGTGTACATTCCAGATATCAGTTCTATAGAATCAATTATATTATATTGAATGGTATATTGTAATGCCTCATATCCAAATGAGTGTTTAGAACCCCTATTTTTTATGTATTTTTTATTACCAAAGGGGTTATTTTTGTTCTAAGATTGAAATCGAATATCTACGAATTGTATCATCATAATGTGATATATTTCGAAGATGAATTTGGTTCTTATTGATCCCAAAGTTCTCTTGTAGGACATGGGAGATTCAGGATAAGTTTTCAATTTATGGATGGTTTATTCCTTGGGAATATGGTTTGGGGAGCACTATTGTGGATTAAAAATGTGGATCCTTGAATATCAAGTAATTTTAATTTTTGTTTATATGGATTAATGTTTCCAAAAGTTATTAGTGAATGGTTAATGGAAATATTTTTGGGCATTTAAAGGGAACCATTTTGGAGTATTAGAGATGTATTGGTATGTTCCACACAATTTAGTTCATATCTTGGAAACTATATGACTAACCCGTGCGAGGTTGATGGAAGGAGATAGACCCATGTTTATGGTTTTCACACAATTTGGCCAACCATATTTTTAAGACATGTAAATTATGAAAAGGGTGGAAGTAAGGATATTTAACCCTATTATATTTTTATAGGGGTATCAACTTCTACCATTCTTTTATTACACATGGATATAGGTATTCTCCCTACATATAACCTCTTCATTCTTCTCCAATTATTGATATTACAGTTGGGTTTTCATACTGATTTGAGGCATATCATTTTTAGTGATCTATTTCGACCATCTCTTCTAATTTTTTTTTTAATTTCTCCTACCTTAGTGTTTGGTGTCAATTCCATTAGATTATAGTAAAATCATCCGAATTCTATGGGGATTTACTTTCACCTATAATGAGGTTATAATGAGATTACACTTATATCCATATTATCATATTTTTGAAAAAGTATTTAATTATTGCTGTTTTATATAGTTTTTTGGATAACATTAAAATAAATGTTCTATTGTAATAGAATAATAAGTTAGTTATTTTTCTTAGTTTGATGTCGATGGTTTGTGAGGGGACGCTAATGGGTGTTTGAAAATAAAATTAGTTATCAATAAAATGTATAATGAAAAAATTGTTACAGATAATTTACCAATATTAGTAGTCAATAATCATCAATAATGATAATATGTATCCCCATTTTATCAAAAGGGAAAACATTATCATAACCTATATAGAGGAAGAAGGTGGATGGTAAATCATTGTATTTTCAAAACAACAATAATAATCCATACTAGAATAAAATTATATAGAAATAAAATGCATTTACACATGTCCTTAAATGTGATAACATAATAATAACTCATCCGTATGAATAAGGTGTATCATTATAAAATATAATTTTAACTTTGTCACAATCATATGTATTATAAGATCAATATTAAAAACACCAAGAGTATTCCCAGTGTCAATAAAAATGATCATAAACCAGATAGAGAAATAATTTAGATGGCTAAAAAGTAATTCAATGAGATGAAAAAAATGAATCATATAAGAGTAAATATATAGATGAAGAAAATCCATAAAAATTATTCTTTAACGATTTCACCAATGTAGTGAACAATAATTGGATTGTTCTGTAATGATATTTCATTCCCCCAAATAATAATTATATATTAGAGTATTAATTTTGATTAAAATACAATTAAGATATATCCTTTTTAAAATGAAAATTTTATTTTATGTAAAATCAAAAAAAAAACTTTTAGAAATTGTATTTACTATCAAAATATTACATGATGTATTGGGTCACATCCAAAAGACATTTTCAAACGGTAAAGGGAATATTTTTTTAAAAGTGTTTGCTCTAAAAGAATAATTAAAATTGATCCCTTAAATGTATGTAAACTTTATCATTTATAACTGCACTGAGGAAGAAAAAACAAATGAATGTGCAGGGAAGACTATGTTTTAATTTCATCAAAAATAACATTGTTAAAAAATGACTTTAAAAAAGTGTAACGACACATTACATTATATCAATATATATTTATCAAAACATAGGTTGAATAATTATCATTAAAAATATCATTTTGAAGTTAAAAAATTATGAATGAAATATTTTTATCAGATAATATTACAATACATGGTAACGAGACTTTAGTTATCAGTATTCTTTGTGAGCAACATACTCATTGTAGTAATAAATATGTTTAAAATGTGTAATAGTGGTTGTTATATAAATTTTTATAAAACTAGTTTAGTATAACATAATAAAATATATGGTTCTAATTAAATTAACATTTATTTCAAATATGACAATCATAACACAATGAATGAAAAATGGGTGAATAAAAGATTTACAACTTGGCTAAAAATCAAGTAAAATATATTTTGATGAAAATAAATTTTATTGTCTTAGTATTTCCCCTTTATAATAATTGTTTCTGATGAAATTCAATTAATGGGATTTGAATACACCATTAAATGGAATAAATGGTTATTAATATAATCATGTCTCAAGAATTAATGTTTGAGAAAAAGAACCCATACATCATGAGAAATGTTTTAACGAGAAACCATTCAAAGAGTGGGTATTCCATGGAAAAAATACAATGTTTATTATATAATTCATGACATGATATCTCAAATATAAATTATAAACACCATTTAAATTTAATTATGTTTATAATAATGAACATGTCTCAAAGAGAGAGATTTGAGAAAAAACGCGTACCTAGTTATAGATTCATTTTTCACATGTGCCTAGTATCCAGAATAATAATATTATATATATATTAAAAATATATTATGATAAACAATTTTCAATTTTTTAATAAATTTTGATAATTTATTATTATAATCTATTTATTTTCTATATGTTTAATGTTCCGATTTTTTCTACATGAGGTTATTTTAGTTATTGTTTTCGTAACACCTCACGATTGTTGACCACTGTAGAAAAAATAATAAAATAGATTCAATGCATCAAAAATATTAAAAATATTCTATGACTAATTTTTATATAATATATATTTTATTAAATCCCCAATTTTGGGGTGGTGATGATAAATTATACTCATTTTTCATGGAGTTGGTGGTTCACACATACACACGATTAAGGATTCTATTTCTCAAAAAATAACAGGGGAAAAGGTATATAATAATTTTTAAGCTTAAAATCATAGATATATTTTATATAAAATTTGTATTAATCAAGATAATAACGTAATACAACCATTATAGGTTGTTATGGAAAACATATCATGTCAATTTCAGGGTGAAGTAGTCTGCAAAACACAACAATGATGTTTTTATTCTTAGTTGATTGAAATGAATAAATTAGGGTTAATCAATTAATAAATAAAATATCAATATAATAATTATAAAAATTTCATTATATTGTTAAGGGTATAATATATTTGTAAGATCATGATTAATGAGAAAATATTACGTTGAATATAATACTTATGTTAGAGAATTGGTATTCTCTCAAAGACCATTTTTTAAATAAGGCCTAACGCTATCTTTTAGAGAACATGGAATTTTGGATGAATAAATCAAATCAGGAAAATTTAGTTTGGTTTTGGTTATATGTAAAATATAATGGTAAGTGTAACCCTGGTGGGTTTTAATTAAACCACTATTAAAAGTGATCAAAATTGTACATTTAGAATACCATTTACACTTCCATGATATCATTGCACTATTCCATGGTCAATGAGTAAAACATTTCTTCATAATGGAGTGTGGGTTGGTAATTTTTATATAAATCCGAAATCAATGATTCCCAAACAAGTTTTTAATATGTTTCATGTGTTCTAAAAAATTCTTTTACAATTGGACACTGTGATTTTTAATTTGGAAACCTATTTTTAATAATTTAATTTATATTTTATTTAATAATATAATGTAAATAATTTTAAAAAAATTTTCATTTGAGACTAAATATAATCTCCATTTATTCTAATAATGTTTCTAAAATTGAGAAAAAATCTTTTGAATTAATATATATAATAAATAATAAAATAGTTTTTGTTTAAAAATAAAATATAACGATAATGGACTTTTATATTATTTATTATCAACAACCAATTGATTGAGGGTTAATAAAATTATATATAAATTTAATGATAATATTAGGATAAATATTTACATTTAATAAATTTTATTTATTAATTTACAATTACAGGAAAATAGAAATTAAATATTTTAAAAAACTCCTTGACAATTATCGTGGTAACTAAAAATAATCATTAAAATTTTATATTTATGGATACAAGTTAAGTTTAAATTTTAAACTAATATTTAAATATTTATACTAAATAGTAAATTAATTTTTTATATTTAATTTCAAATAGTGATAGAGGATAATTTTTAATATAACCATGTGAAAATACTTTTTCATGTGAAATATAACTTGAGTTTCGAAAATATAAAACCTCTACTTTATAAATTATTTATTATATTTATAAATTCATTATATAACATATAAAATATATTTTTCAATGAAAATGGATAATTATAACTTTAGACCACTATTGTTTTATACAAGTTATATTTTTTTAATAAAATTCATATTTTTTCTATTGAAATAATACGATATTATTTCAGAAAAATATGCAAAATATATCATGTTTAATATTTTTATTATTTTGGAAAAAAGTCAATATTTTATCAAATTAATTTTTTTAATTTATAATTGTTTTTATAAATTCAGATTATATAATAATGAACCATTTTTTCTGAAAAATACTTTTTCAAATACAAGTCATTATTATTATAAATTTACATCATTTACCAAGTAAATTTGAATTAAAAAATTATCGAAATAAAATTTAATTTATAATCATTAATCATAATTTTCATAAAATATAAATTCATATCCCCTAACATGATTTTTCCGTAGAACAATACATTTCTAAATAAGTTAACTAATTAGTAATTTCAGTTAGAATATTTGATTTTCATTCATATTAAAATTATAATTTATTTTCACTATAAATATTTTATAAATTTGGAACACCTGTTAATTATTACAAATTCAATGACTAGATTTTAATGGTATAAACATGTCACAGATTCATTTTTGTTAGGTGTTTCGTGTGGAGAAATATTTAAAACATGTTTACTTATTTCAAGGTAGTAATATTTTAAAATTTCTAGGTGCACATTGTCCCTACATAATAAAAAAGAGTCTTTAGAACATGAATCATTTGATTAGAGTAATTTATATACATGAATCACAATTAATCGTACTATACCAGAAGATGTTGGGTTTATTTAGGATGTGAAATGTGATTTATTAATAATATAAATATTATAAGATCATTATAAAGATAACTATAAACTTAATAATTTTTCATATCATTCTAATAAGGGAAGAAGATATATAACCAAAATGAATAATGTACCTAAATCATTGAAAATGAGGATAATAATACAACTATTGTATTTGATTTATAACTAAATATATTGTTGTTGGTGAATACATACAAGACATAATACACTATAAAAAATAGAGTTAAAAGTAACTATCCAATAAATTTTTAGTTATTGGACATGCTTATCCTTTTTCCTAGGGTCGTTGGAGACTGTTTCCCCTATTGGCCTGTTGATTGGTACATTGAGTCATATAATACCATAATCCCTTGAAATTAATGTAATAAATATTTTTAGATTCACTCTTTCACAAACAATTATGAGATTAATGATGTTTATATCCATAATTATTTAATATTCTAATCAAATTATGACATTTTTTCCCATGCTTATTCACATGTTTTTTACATTCTCAGAATTTAATATTATTTAATTCTTCATCATTATCATGAAAATTTAAGTGGAATTAGATCATCCTATTCTTTTATGTGTTTTATATTATAAAAATATTAATTATACATATCAGAATTATTGATAGATGGGTTGGTATAACCACATTCCTTCTCACTATATTCATTATATTATTTGGTTTTTCATTGTGGAGGATTCCAAATTTTCCATGGAATCCATTATTTAAATGGTTATTTTATGCATTGTCCACTACTAATACAAAATGTGTTTATATGGGTGAGTAAAATTATAAGATAAAATTCTAAATATCCATATTAAATTATAACCTTCATATTTCCCACATTATAAAATTTTTATGTTTTCTTATAGTTCACACAAACATAACTCGTATCAAAATCGACTAAACCTATATAACCTCTATTATGACCTATATCATTATTAGTTCATCAAATGATACATTTAGTTGTTTTTTTCCATACATATTAACCTAATCATCAAATTAGACTTCCCAAATTACCATGAACTGTATTAAAATTATATAATCCCAAAAAATCTTATAAATATATAATATGAAAATGTATCTAATACCTTACATATGAAATCACATATTAATTTTTATATACCTAAAAATATTAATGTTACCATTTCAATAATTATTATCGATGTTGATATTAAAATAATTGTATCTTAAATAAAAATATTTAAATCCATCATAATTATTTATAATTAGAATGTTAATTAACCAACTAATGTCCACTGGAAATTTCATACCAAGTGTACATCTACCACAGTTTTTCATAGAACTAGTGAAAATAGAGCTAGTACAAAATCCATTCTTTTTGGGGGTTATTAACCCTACCTAAATCCATGAATGAGCTTGTATCCCATTACACTGTCTAGATGAGGTTTCAATTTCAAGGGGGCCACATAATATCTATATTATGAAAACATTAGAATTCTATCTTATGATTTGAATTACCACTAAGTTCAGTCCAAAGGGGTTTCACTAAAGATCTCCTATCTTAATCCTTAAATAAAAATGATTTATTACCTTAATGTTAAATCGCATACTATTACAATGAGTTATCAATACCTTTTAAATTATGAACACCCCTAACTTATCAACACTTAAATTATCCCCAGAAAACATCCTAATATCCATAGTTATCAAAGTTCACCTATGATTTGAACTGTCAAGTATGAGATCCGAACATAGAGAGATGATTCTATTTAATTGATCTTTATAAAGTATAATCAACACCATGTGTGATATTATACATGTAAGAATCATTAATTTCAATATAAATGTCACTAACCCCACCCCACAAAGTGTACCCCACATTGGTCGACAATGTGAGAAGGGAGATAGTGACCCCCAAGTCCCGCCTCCAGTAGGACCTGGATTGGAGACTAGCACTAAAGGTATAATAAACACAAAAATGGAGGGATTAACCCTCTAAGAGAACACATGCATAATAGAGAGACAAGTAAGAACCAACCAACTACATCTCATAACTGAAATATAAAAAAAACAAAGTTCACATAATTAATTTCATGAAAAAGTACTACAATAGGAAGGTGAAATCTGCAAGTACCCAAAAGAAAGTAAAAACTACAGCAACCACAAGCTCAAACAGTTCCTACAACCACAATCTAGGAGAAATCATATTGATATCCAAACTATTCCAAGTTACATTCAAATTTTTTATATATACATAGAGTTATTATATTAGTATACTCAATATGATCCCCCCTGAAGCCTCTCATGAAATAGTAATGAATGCATGTTAAAGAACAATGAACAACAAGTGAAACTAACTAATCACCTAACCAGGTATACAATTTCCCAGTCTCACCATGGATACTCTCACTAAATAATTCATATAAGAATATATGAAATAATAAGTAATATTAAGGGTACCCCGCTACTACCTCCCCACTAGTTTGCCGCTTTTCCCCAACATCACACGTCCTAAGAATCTTTCTTCAAAAAGGATTGCCCACAGAAACCTGGTCGAAGCAACACAACAGGCACCACGTGCAACAAAACCACCACATCCATGTATGTAAAGGAACTAGTAGTACTTGGGATCTACCATATCCCGCATAACATGTATCATAGATTAGGTATTATACTTCAAGCCATTACAGCCCATACAATGAGTAAGAATCCACAAGACATCACAACCTATACATGTTACACCTATAGTAGTCTATAGGAAGCTATATCCAGAATATATTTTTGTGAATAACCACAAGCCATTATATCCCTCTACACACATATATGGGGAAAACTAATTTTTTTCCTACCAGCACAAGTAACTACCAAGACAAGAGAGCAGGGACAAAGGGTGTAGTCATCCATTCATCCTCCCACCAGAATTTTGGAGAAAACACCCCAATGGCTCAGAATCCTCGGGGTGTCAGATTCCCTTACTAATAGGGTGGCGTAGCATATACAATAACAGAAATTAATGAATATATTGTAACTTGAACCCACACTATGGGAATAACCTAGTCGTAGACTCACTTGCAGCTATCATCTCTCGGACTCCAGGATGCCACTTCTTATACTAGGTAACGTATAAGCACACAACTATTGAATGAGCTTTAATTAATTATTTCATTACCTTTTTATCAGTTTCACATCACGTTAATTAATTATTTAAACATTAATTAACCATTATCAATTCCACATTAAATTTATTTTGCATCACACCTAAAGTACGTTAATCCATCAAATCAAAACCTCAATATTGCACCCCAGCAAGATTCAAACCCCATGGGTTAACATCATTTATTCATTTATTTATTTACAGCATTACATTCCCATATTCCCATTCATTATATAAATACATTCTATGCTACTAAACATAAGGGGTATAAACACGGGGAGTAGATGATCTAACCGTTGAGTCATTACTGCCTCTAGAAAGAGTGAAGACCCATTCTTCATTGAGAAGATAAACATGAAAATCATGACATACCCCACCCATCTTCGACCCTTTCAGAAGAAGGGTAAGTAAGACTAGATTCCTTGAGAAGTGGGGAAACATAAAAAATATTAACAACCAATAAGAATCAGCAAGCATCCAAGCATTCACACACAATCTGTCCCATCACCCCTTGTGTCCTCCCTAACACACACATGCATAAACTCATGCATCTCACCACTCTAGGAATTAACTGAATCCACAATCAATAGGACTACCTACACCCAAATATAACAACAACCATCCAGGCTCACACCACAACAAAAGCACTAAGAAAATCAAACAGCATATCAAATGGGCTCTTGGAACTTAATGAACAAAGAAGGTAAATAAGAACCCTACAAGGGATTATCTTTTATCAAACCACCAATTTTTTAATCCATATTAAATTAACCGATTTGTTATTCATAGGTTCCAACATTGGGAAACCTAAAAATTAAGCGATCACATAAAATTAATCATGGTTACTGCACCATTTTGATTAACATAAAATTACTACAAAAAGAACCAGATTAATTTACATGCCTCTTTATCATTAGCCAAATAATTATCTTTTAACTCCAGTTCATGTCCATTAAAAATTTCCATCTTGAATGAACTTCTATACGAAGAAATCATAGAAATCACACTATCTAGCGAAACAAGAGGCAATAACATACAATGGATATCAATTTATTTATTCGGTATAAATATTAATTATGTCAATTCCATTGTGATACAGTGGGATAAAACATGATAAATATACTTTTTCAAATAAAATAAAAGAGAATCAATGAATCCCTTACCTCCAATGGTTCTTTTCGTTCTTTATACAAGAACGATCCAGACAAAGAATCACGATCGCCTCCTCCCATGACAACTGTATCCACCCGAGGATGCTGCAGTATGACGACACCAAGAAAAACCCCAGAAAGATCCATTAGAGTTATAGAGATCACATACCATAATAGGGTAATGGTAAAGAGAAGGTTACGAACACAAAATAATGGTTATAGATCATTCCTTATACCAAAGACTGATCGATACTACTTGGTTGCATCGAAACAAAGCAGAACCAGTCCTAGGAGGAAATATTGACTACACAACCCCTACTAAATAGAATGAAAGGTTCTAGGATCTCATAGCTGAGAACAATAAAGAAGAACTAGGGAGGAAGATATCCCATCCATTTAGAAGATTTAATTGACCAATGGTTTAAGATACGCTAGGTTTTCCATTTAAAGTGGATCACATTAAACCACACAGTTTGACCGTGTAAAAACGTTATGAGACTTAGGATAAATTAATATAAGAGTTATTGCATCTGAATCAGCCTTAGAGTCTTTAAAATAAGGCTTTGAATACATATTACGTCGAAGGAAACATTTAAGTGGTGAAAATGTAGGAAGCTAGAAGCACTGTTCAGAAACTCAATATTTGGAAAAGGAAAACGAGGTTACAGATAGACCTCTCCATACTGGGAACACTGTTCATGTACTAAAAATTTGGAAATGGAAATAGAGGTTACCAATAGATGTTACCGATAGAGGTGACCGATAGACCTCTCCATTCTTGAAAAACTGTTCACAAACTCAAAATTTGGAAAAGGAAATAGAGGTTACTGATAGACTTGACTATTCTCGAAACACAATTCATGAACTCAAAATTTGGTAAAGAAAAATAAAGGTTATTGATAGAACTATTCACCGATGGAACTGTTCATAGAATTGGAAATTTGGAATAGGAAATAAATGATACCTTTAGAACTCAACGATAGAAGTATTACCATGTGTTACTGTTTATAATAGGTTACTGATTACAATTCTCACCAAGGGTCACCAATGACACTATTCATAGAAGGTTACCGTTGAATTGTTCACAACTATCTACCGTTGGAAGTGTTCACCAAATTGGAAAATCATAAAGGTGTTGGGGATAAGTCACCTTGACCTTCCAAATCACCTCAGACACCAGATTTTCGCAATGGAATAAACTAGATACATTTGGGATATTACATCAGATACCTCTCAAAACAATATCGTCCTTGAGAATTCAAACCCCACATAAAGGGAAAACGAAACAGGGTCCGAAAAACAACCCATCGAGATACCTCTCATAATAGAGTAAGCCACAATAAGAAACAAAAGAAATTCCTACTATAAACGCGAAATGTATATAAACACAAAGGGGAAATTATTACATGAAAAGAGTTAAAAGTCAAACAACTCTGGGTACTGAGCATGTATCTGTGACTTGCGTTCCATGGAACTCTCCTCCATGCCACTGTGTCACCACAAGACATGAACCAAGGGGATAGAATGCCCGAGAAACACCTTCTCATTGCAGTCCTGGATCTCTACTGGTCGCTCCTCGAAGGTCGAATCATCATCACCATTGATATCTTCCCAATCTATGATGTGAGAGTCATCATGAAGATAATGATGGAGCTATGATACATTGAAAAAATCATGTATCTGACTCATCTATGGGGGAAGTGTTACTTGATGTGCCATAGCTCCAACCCTAGAGAACTACTCAAAAGGCCCATCAAACTTGGGATAAATCTTACTTCCACGACCAAACCTTCACTGCCCATGACATGGATTCACCTTCAAAAACACATAGTCCCCAAAATCAAACACCATGGGCCTCCTAAATTGTTCAATATATGATTTTTGTCGATCATGTGCTGCCTCCATCCTTCCGCACATCACCTAAACCATGTCTGTGGTATTCTGCACTAGTTCTGGTACAAAAATTATTGAATCACCAGTCCCAGACAAGCATAGTGTAGAACGGCATGGTCATCCATAAGAGGTTTCAAAAAGATCCACTATTACGGTGGATTGAAAACTATTGTTGAAAGTGAACTCCACCAACGGTAAGTGCCTCATCCACATACCCCATAATCCAAGACACAACATTGTAACATGTCTTCAAAATTATGGATGCTCCGCTCTGTCTAATTATTCATATGAGGATGAAAAGCAGGGCTAAGGCATAGCATAGTACCAAAATAATGTTGGATACCTCTCTACACCCTAGGGGTAAGTCGAGGATCTCGATAAAAAATTATCATCCTCGGGACTCCATGAAGTCTCAAAACCTCCTCTGGATACTGCCTCAACAAAACATCCACAAAGATCGGATCCTTGAATTTTATAAAGTTGGCTGATTTCGTTAAACGATCCACTACCACCTAAAAAACATCATGTCCTCCCTAAGCTCAAGGTAAAATTGTAACATAGTCCATTGAGATGTGCTCCCACTTCCACTGAGGAATATCTAATGGATGGAGCAGACCAGTAAGATCACAATGTTTGTCATTCACCTTCTGGGTGACCAAACATGGAGACACAAACTCCAAAATTGCCCACTTAAGCCCAGGACACCAAAACTGGCTCCTGAAGGTTCGGTACATCTTTGTCACACTAGGATGCTCCACTAAAGGTGAACTATGTAACTCTATTAGAACCATCTCGTGCATTTTCAAAGGAAAAATTATCCTTCCATGATACAACACTCAGTGTTGTTCATCCTCATACCACCCATCAGGGGCCTCGCCGCAAACAACTTTGTCTCTCCAGACCTCCAACTCCATATCCCCCTACTCGGACTCTTCCACCTTTTACACTAGATATGACAGTAACGTCATCTGAAAAAGACTAGATATTCCCCCATATTCTCCCATATCAAGATGTAATGTATAAAGTTCTTCTATTACTCTCTAGGAATCAACATATTCATGCACATCAACACTATGTGTCTTTCGACATAGCACATTAGCTAAAACAATCTCCTTTCCAGGTGTATATGATATCTCAAAGTCATATTACTTTAAGAACTCCATCCTCCGATGTTGTCATAAGTTTATGTCATGCTGGGAGAAAACATACCTCAAACACTTATGGTTGGTTAAAACCACAAAGTTCATTCCAATTAGGTTATGTCTCCAAAACATTAAAGAAAACACCACGACATCTAATTCAAGATCATGGGTGGCATGATTACGTTCAAGAGACTTAACTAACAAGTCCTATAAGAAACAACTGATCTTTGTTGCATGAGAACACAACCTAACCCTATATGTGAAGCATCGTAGAAAACATCAAACTGGCCACCTTCTGCTGGAAGAAGAATAACTAGAGAACACTATAACTTCTCCTTTAGATACTCGAAAGATTCCAGACACTAATCAGTCCATATAAATGCCTAATGCTTCCTAGTCAATGTTGTCAAGAAAGTCGCAACCCGAGAAAAATATACTAAGAACCACCTGTAGTAGTCTGCGAGACCAAGGAATATTCACACCTATGACACTATCTTGGGGGCTGCCCATGACACAACTCCTTCCATCTGTGATGGATAAATAGCTACTCCCTGTTGGGACACATCAAGTCCCCGGAAATGGACTTCTCAAGCCCAAAACTCACACTTTGACTACTTTCTAAATAGTTGATGGTGAGGATGAACTCGCAAAACCGCACGTAGATGTTCTGCATGCTCTTCCTCAGACGTAATGTACACAAGTATGTCATCGATGAAAACCACCATGAACCGGTCCAAAAACTCACAGAACTCAGCGTTCATCAATCCCATGAACACAGCTGGAGCATTTTCCTTGCTAAACAACATTACAAAGAATTCATAATGCCCATGATGATTACAGAAAGTAGTCTTCAGGATATCCTCATCCTTCACACGCATATGATGATATCCATAGCACAAGTATATCTTTGAGAACAAAATTTCACACTTATGTTGATGAAATAAATCAATAATACGTGTAAGAGGATAGAAATTATTTATTTTCACTTTGTTTAAGCGAAGATAATCGATAAAAAACTGCAAACTGCTGTCAGCCTTTTTTACGAACAAAACTGGTGCACCCCACCATAACACACTCGGCCGAACAAAACAGCATTTTATGAGACCATCAAGTAGTATATGTATCTCTTGTAACTCATAAGTGTCCATCCTAAATGGATACATAATGATAGGACATGCTCCATGTTGTAGCTCGATCGCAAACTTGGTCTCTCGTTAAGGGGGTAGTGCAACAACCTCTTCTTGAAAAACATAATGGTACACTTCTATGGCCCTAGAAAATGCCAAATTTTGAACCTATGAAGAACTCATCATTAGTTCAGCCATCATGGATGATAAGGACATAACACACCTCTGTCCCATCTGAGGGTCTCTCTTCACAACAAAAATCACTGTCTCTCTATCCGAATCGATGAAAATGACATGCATTTTGAAGAAATCCATGATAGCCTGCAATTAATATAACCAATTCATGTTGATGATGACATCATATGGTTTTTTTCATAAACATAATAAATCTCCCCAAAAGTGGGGCTTCCCCAACACTAGATCACAGACTTTACATACTTCAAACAAGTCCGATCGACCTCCAACTAGCATAGTCAACGCCAAGGGAAATGGAAGCCTCTCTATCTAAAGTCCCAGAGCAACGAAAAGGGTAAATGATTTGAAGGTGTGTGTCACTCCTGAATCAAACAAGGCACACACCCAGGTAAAAAACAATAAAAGGGTACCTCGAATGACGTATAGCTCGCTTGGTGCTGGCAACGCTAAAGCATGAAGCTGACCATGACCACCTCCATGGCCTCTATGACTTAGATAACGACCACCACCACAGCTGCACTCTACTCTTTGAGGACAATGAGAGTCACGAGCCTATCCTATGCATACCCCATCTACCCTCTACAGATCTATAATTGGTGAAACCTATTTTTTCTACCTCAGCAAGAATTTCTTCATCGGAGGAACCTGAACCAGAAAATATGGTGCACGATGACAGCTCTAAAAGTTTGGGCACTCTCACTTTTGATGACCACAAAAACCACAATAATAACAATACAATGATACCTTATTGTTGGCCTTAGATCTACATCCCCTGAAGAAACGAGATGCTGAGGGATGGGACCTCCCCGAAGCCAAACAGAAACTCTTCTGCCTTGAAAACTGGGAACCCAATACCACAGCACTGTATCATGAGGAATCATGATGACTCCCCTCTCAGGATGATCTTGTTCTAACCAGAAACATCTCAATGACCTCTTACCTTTCCAACACCTCATGATATGTCTTCTGCATAAATGGGGTGACCTAGAGATGGATCTCTGGACATAAAGCCACCTTCAAATGCCTCACCCTGGCCTCCTCATTGGGAAACAGGTCCAAAGCATATCGTAAAAGGTTCCAGAAACATATTCCAAAAACTCACACTCTAGATCTCCCCTATAGAAGGGTAAGTAGCTCCTTGTACCCAGAAGCCTTCATATTTGATGAAAGAAACTTGACTCTAAACTTGTCTTGGAACTTCTCCCATGAGATCGCTGACTCCTCGCAATCCCCTAGGAAAAAGAACCACCACTACCTCACTGCTTCACTCTGCATTGTCAGAACCAAGGACACCCAGTGCTCCATCCAAGAATACATATAACTGAAACCTATCTCGACCTCATCCAACCGGTTTTCTGTGAATGCATCTGAAAGGGATCCCTCGTAGTTCTTCAAACTACATCGTTAAAACTCTCAGAGTGTCCTCCTTTAAGCATCATCATCGTCAACCTCTACCAGGTTGAGATCTACTGGAACAACTTGCTATACATCTTTTATGTGATCCTGACGAGGACGTCGACCTAGATCCATACCTAGAAAATAAAAAATAGTTAGATATCCTAAACCTGGAATATGGTAGACTCAAAATTAATTAATTAATTGTTTTCTTTCATTGATTTATGTTAACCTATCCAATGTTATACCAATTCATCCAAAGGCATAGAGAAGAGTGATGCACAACCCTTTCCTAGGTCCCTACCCTGAAACTAGTATCATCTTGTTTTGTAACCACTATACACTTAAAGGTCCGTACATCATATCATAGGTGGCCCTAAACTCCTTTTTCTATTTCGGTCTCTAGTTTTTTCACCACATTCTATATATCACTGACATTGTTCCCCTACCATCCCATGAAACCTCACATGTTACTAACTACATACTTCATCTTATCTCTCAACCAGACCTCTATTACCAATCTTTCATGACCCACTCCCCACAATTTGTAACCCTCTTGGGCCGACAATTTTAGAAGGGTGATAATGACCCCCATGTCCTGCCTATAGTAGGCCCCAGGTTTGAGACTAGCACTAAGGGTATTGTAAAAAAAAATTGGAGGCATTACCCCTTAAGAGAACACATGTGGAAGAGATAGATATGATAGACACCAACCAACTCCCACTCAGAAAAAATATAAAATAAAACTTAAGTGAACGTATTTAATGTAATAAAAACGTACTACAAATGGATGTGGAAAACTGAAAGTACCAAAAAAAAAGTAAAAACAACAGCAACCACAATCCCGAATAGCTCCTGTAACCCCAATCTTATAGAACCAACTTGATCTCCAATCTACTCCAGGTGTCTTGAAAAAATAGTTTATATATACATAGAGTGATTATAATAGTATACTTATTAGTATCCTCCCCAATGCCTCTTGTGGATAAGTAAAGAAAGCATGATAAAGCACGGAGAACAACAAGTGAAACTCACTCATCACATAACTAGGTATACTATGTTCCAAGCCCCACCATGGCTACTCTCACAAAGTAACTCATACAAGAATATATTATGTAACAAACAATATCAAGGGTACCCCACTATTACATCCCCTCTGGTTTGTAGCTTTTCCATAATGTCGCACTTCCTGAGAATCTCTCTCCAAAAGGCTTTCCCAAAAACAAGATTGTTTCTAGGAGACACCACAGCCCGCATAATGTGTATCATAAAATGGGTATTATAACTCAAGCCATTACAACCCACACACCGAGTAAGGATCCTCAAGCCATCAAAGCCAATAATCATTACACCTATAGTAGTACATAGGAATGTATATGTAGAATATATGTATGTGAATAACCACAAGCCATTACTTCCCTCTACACACATATATGGGAAAAACTAACCACTTCCCATACCGCCATAAGTAACTACCAAGATAAGAGAGCGGGGCCAAAGGGGGTCTTCATCCTTTCATCCTCCCACCAAAATGTTGACAAATTCACTCCCTAGGTCTCAGAATCCATAGGGTGTTAGTTTCCCTTACTCACATGGTGGATTAGCATATAGAAACAATAAAAATTAAAGGATATACTATAGCTCACAACCACACTATGGGCATAACCTATTCTTAGACTAAACTGCAGCTAACGTCTCTCAGACTCTGGGCTACAACTGCTAATACTATATATCCTATAATCTCACAACCATTGAATGTGAATTAAAACACTATTTCATTCCCTTTTTATTAGTTTCAATTTACGTTAATTAATTCTTTAAACATTAATTGACCAATAACATTTCCACATTAAATTTCATTATCATCACACCCAATGCACACTGTTCCTTCAAATCACAACCTCAACATTGCACTCCAACATGATCCAAACACCATGGGTTAATATCATAAATTCAATTATTTATTTACAAATTTACTTTCCCATATTCTCTGTCATTCTATAAAAACATTCTATGCTACTAAACACAAGGGGGCTTAACACAGTGAGTAGATGAACTACCTGTCGAGTCTTTATCGCTTAGAGCAAGAGCGTAGACCCATTATCTCTAAAAAAGCTAAGCATGGAAAGAACATTTCATACCCCACACGTCTTCACCCCTTTCAAATGATGGTTATGTAAGAACAGTTACCTTCGGGAGTGGGAATAAGTAAAGCACATAAACCACAAATAGGAACCAGAAAGCATCCAAACATTCACATCCAACTCATTACATCATCCCTTGTGTCCTCCCCGACACCCACATGCATAAAACTATGCATCTCACCACTCTACGCATCAGCTGCTACCAAAATCAATAGGCCTCGCTACCAATACATTTCACAATAACAATCTGGGCTCACACAACAACATAAGAAACAGAAAAAACATACATCATATGAAATTGGCTCTTGGCCCTTAAATAACCAAGAGGGTAACTCAAAAACCTAAAATGGATTATCTTTTATCAAAACACTAGTTCTTTAATCCATCTTGGATTAACATATTTATATTTGATAGGATACAACATTGGGAAACCTAAAGAGTAATATATTATCAGCAATTAAACATGTTTACTGCACCATTTTTATTAACATTAAATTTCAATAAGAAGAATCAGATTCATTTAAATGCCTCTTTATCTTTAGCCAAACAATTATAAATTATCTATGTTTTACATTCTTTACCAAATTCTATCAAGAAAAAACAATTATACAATGCAAGCACAGATATCACATTATATAGAAAAACAAGACGCAATAACAAACGATCGATATCAATTTATTTTACAAGTTCAAATATTTATTATGTAAATTCCACTGTGATCTAACAAGATATAACATGATAACTATATAGTTTCAAATAAAATAAAAGCAAAGCAACGAATCCCCTACCTCAAACGGTTGTTGTCATTCTTTATAAAAGAAAAATCCACCCAAAGAATCTCGATTGACTCCTCCAGTGACAATTGTATCCACTTAAGGATTCTACGGTACGACCACACCAAAAGAAACTCTAGAGAAATCCATTAACATTACAGAAATCACATACCATAATAGAGAAAGGACAAACAGAAGGAGACACTCCCAGAATAATGGAGATAGATCATACCTTATACCGAAGATTGATCGATACTACTTGGTTGCATCAAAATAGAGTGGAACCAATCCTAGGAGGAAAAATTGATAGCACAACCCCTACAGAATAGAATGATTGGACCTTGAATCTCATAGCCAAGAACAAGGAGGAAGAACTAGAGAGGAAGATATCTCGTCCCTTTAGATGATTTAATGGAGGAGTTGTTTAAGATACAGTAGGTTTTTCATTAAAAGATGATCACATTAAACCATGTGGTTTGACCCAGTAAAAACGTCCCAAGACTAAGGATAAAATAATATAGGAGCTATGGCCTTTGAATTGGCCTTAGAGTCCTTAAAATATGTTTTTAAATGCATTTTACATCAAATGAAATGTTAAATGGGTGAAACTGTAGGAAGCTGGAAGCACTGTTCATGAACTCACAATTTGGCCAAGGAAATTGAGGTTACTGATAAAGGATACAAATATACCTCACCATTCTTGAAACATTGTTCACGAACACAAAATTTCAAAAAGGAAATAGAGGATAATGATAGAGTGTACCGATAGTACTCACCGTTCTGGAAACACTGTTAATGAACTCAAAATTTTGCAAAGTAAAGAGAGTCTACTAATACAGGTTACCGATAGAGGATACCGATAAACCTCACTATTCTAGAAACACTATTCACGGACTCAAAATTTTGGAAATTAAAATATATTTTACTGATATAGGTTACTGATAGAGGTTAATGATAGAGGTTACCAATATAACTACTCACCGATAGAACAGATCATAGAATTGGAAATTTGGAAATGGAATGAAAGGTTACCATTAGACCTCACCGACATAATTATTCACTGATTGAACTATTCATATAAGGTTACCGATATTTGTGTTCACCATGGTTCGCTGATGACACTATTCAAAGAAGGTTTATATCGTTGGAACTGTTCACCGAACTAGAAAATTTGCAATATGTTGGGGATAAGTAACCTTTACCTCCCAAATCACCTCATACACCGGATTTTCACAATGGAATGGACCAGAGAGGTCTGGGCCATTACATCAAATAACACTCAAAACATTTATTTCCATGAGAATTAAAAACCCACCTAAAGGGATAACGAAACGGGGTCCGAACAACCACCCATCGAGATACCTCTCAAAAGAGAGAAATCCAATATAAGCAACAAAATAAATCCATACTATAAACAACAAAGGTTTATAACCATAAAGGGGAAATTGTTACATGGAAAGAGTTAAACATCAAAAAACTCTGGGTACTAAGCATGTATCTATGAATCATGTTCATAGGTACCCTCTTCCATGCCACCATATCGCCACAACAAATGAACCATGGGGATAGAATGTGCACACAACACCTTCTCTTTGCGGTCTTGGATCTCTCAAGGTTGATCCTCAAAGGTCGTATCATCATCATCATCGATCTCTCCCCAATCGATTATGTGAGAGTCATCAAGAAGATAACGACAAATATGATATATATGGAAAACATCATGTATCCGACTCATATTTGGGGGAAGTGATACTCGATATGCCATAGCTCTATCATGAGCTAACACCCTGAAATGCCCAAAAACTGGTGATAAAGCTTACTTCTACGACCAAAACTTCACTGCCCCTAATGGGGAGTCACATTCCGAAACACGTGGTCGCCAACATCAAACTATAATGGTATCCTCCTTTGATATACATATGATTTATATCGATCTAATGTTGTCTTCATCCTCCCACGAGTCACCTGAACCATCTCTGTTATATTTGGAACTAGTTCCGGTATGAGAATTGTTGACTCTCTGATCCCAGTCTAGCATAGCGGAGAATGGAATGGTCGGACATACAAGGCTTCAAAAGTTGACAGTCTTATGGTGGATTGAAAACTATTATTGTATGTGAACTCCTCCATGGGTAAGTGTATCATCCACGAACCTCCAAAATCCTGAACACAAGATCATACTTGTCTTCATGATTCTCGATGGTTTGCTTGGTCTGAACATCTGTCTTAGAATGGAAAGAAGTGCTAACAAATAGTTGAGAATGAAATGCATGATGGAGAACTCTCCACACCCTAGGGGTAAAGTGAGGATCTAGGTCAGAAATAATCGTCCTTGGGACTCCATGAAGTCTCACCACTTCCTCTAATTACTGCCTCGACAAAACTTCCACTAAGCTCGACTCCATGATTGCTACAATGTGGGATGATTTCGTTAAATGATCCATTACCACCCAAATAACATCAGGTCCACCCTAAGATTGAGGTAAACCAGTAATAAAGTCTATTGAGATGTCCTCCCATATCCACTGAGGAATATCAAATGGCAGGAGAAGACCACTAGGAACATGGTGTTCAGCCTTCACCTTCTGGAAGACCAAACATTGAGACAAAAACTCTACAACCACATGCTTCAGCCCAGGCCACCAAACCTGGCTCTTCCAGGCCCGGTACATCTTTATCACACCAGGATGAACCACTAATGATGAACTATGGATCTATCATAGACCTATATAGCCCATTTTCAATGGAACAAATATCCTTCCATGATACAACACACGATGTTGTTCATTCTCAGACCACCCATCACAGGCCTCACCCCAAAAAACTCGGTCTCCCCAGACCTCCACCTCTAGATCCCCAACTGGGAATCATCCACCTTCTGCACTAGATAAGACTATACCATCATATTAGAATTACAAGATCATCCCCCAACATTTCTCATAACAATATCCAAGGTTGACTGTTCTTCCACTACTCTCAAGGAATCACCGGATTCACGCACAACATCACTACGTGACTTTTGAATCAGGGCATCAGCTTCATCATTCAACTATCATGGTGTATATGATATATCTAAGTCATCTTATTGTAAGAACTCCATCCACTGACACTGTCGTTAGTTCAAGTCACGCTGGGAGAAAACAATCCTCAAACTCTTATGATCGGGGAAAACCACAAAGTGCTCACCAATATTGTAATGTCTCTACAGATTTAGAGAAAACACCATAGATGCCAATTCAAGATCGTGGGAGGAATAGTTACGTTCATGGATACATAATAGATGAGACCCATAAGAAACAACTGATCATTTCTGCATGAGAACACAACCTAACCCCAGTTGCGAAGCATTATAGAAAACATCAAACTGAACTCCCTATGCTGGAAGATAAATAACATGAGAACTTACTAGAATTTCCTTTATAAACTTTAAATCTTCCTAACACTGATTAGTCTATAATAATGACTTATCCTTCATGGTCAATGTTATCAGAGGAGTTGCAACTCGAGAGAAATCAGCTACGAACCTCCTATAGTATCCTGTGAGACCAAGGAAACACAGTACCACCGTCACTGTCATGGGGGATGACCAAGACACAACTTCATATATCATTGATGTATACACAACTAATCCCTACTAAGACCCAACATGTCACAAGAAACAGACATCTCGATCCCAAAACATACAGTTCTACAACTTCCCAAACAGCTGATGTTGACGAAGAACTCCCAAAACGACGCGTCGATTTTCTGCATGCACTTCCTCAAACGTGGAGTACACAAGTATGCCGTTGATGAAAACCACCACGAACTTGTCCATGAACTCATAGAACACAACGTTCATCAATCTCATAAACATATCTAGAGCATTTTTCATGCTGAACGACATTACAACGAACTCATAATTCCCATGACGACAAAGGAAAGAAGACGTTGGGATATCCTCATCCTTCACACGCATCTGATGATATACAGACCACAAGTCGATCATTGAGAACCAGATTTCACCATTCAGTTGATTGAATAAATAGTCAATCCACATAAATGGATAGATATTCTTTACTATCACTTTTTTAAGTGGCGATAATCGACACACAACCGCAAACCCCCATCAGCCTTCATTACGAACAAAACATTTGCACCCAATGGTGACACACTTTGTCAAACAAAACTACACTGTAACGTACCATCAATCTGTATAAATAGCTCTTGTAACTCAAAAGAGATATCCTATATGGATTAATAGAGATAAGAGATTCACCTAGATGTAGTTCGATCTGAAACTCGATCTCTAATCGAGGGGGTAATTCTAAAACCTCTTCTGAAAAAACATCATGGTATTCTTCTACAACCCTAGGAAACAACAACTTTTTAACCTTTAATGAACTCAACATCACCTCATCCATAATGGATAATAAGGATGTAACATGCCTTTAACCCATCCTAAGGTCTCGTTCGCCAACAAACACCACCAACTCTCCATCTGCATCGAAATAAACGACCAGCTTCCTGATGCAATCCAAGATATCTTACAATAAATACAACCAATCCGTGCTCCAGATGACATCATATAGTTGTATACGTAATCATAAGAAATCTCCCCAAGATTGGTGTTTCCCCAACACTAGCTCATAGCCTCTACATACATTAAACAAGTCAGCTCGTCCTCTAACTGGCGTAGTCAACGCCAAGGGTACTATAAGCCTCTCTACCTCATGTTCCGAAGAATGGACACATGTAGGTGATATGAATGGGTGTGTCACTATTGACTCAATAAACGCATACACCAAGGTAGAAAACAAGAAAGGGGTACCTCGAATGATGTCTGGATTACCTGGAACTGGCAACCCTAAAGCATGAAGCTGACCACGACCACCTCCATGGCCTCTTTGACCCTAATGATGACCACCACCATGGTCGTGCTATGCTCTCTGAGGACGGGGAGTGTCACGTGGTTTTCCTATGCCTGCCCCATCTACCCTTTGGTGATCTCTAGATAGTGCAACCTATTGTTGCTACCTCGACTAGAACTGCTTCAACAGAGAAACATGGAGTGAAAAATCACATGAACGATGACTTCTCTGAAAGGGTTTTCACTCTCATTGCTGATCACCTCAACCACCAAAGAAAAAAAATTTCATAATCCCTTGGTATATGATTGAGAGATTATAACATGAAGAAATGAGATGCAGAGGACAAGGAACAACCCCCAGCAGAACGAAAAATCATCTGCCTTGAAAACTGGGAACCCAGACCACATATATACTTCTTGAGGAATCACGATGACTCCCATCACGGGTTGATATAGTTCTGTCCAGAGTCCTATTGACAATATATTCCCTTGAAAAAACCACAAGATATGTCTTCAGCATAACTGGGGTGACCATGTTCTGTATCTCTGGATGCAAAGCCTCTTCAAAATACTTGCCTTGGCCTCCACATCTGGCAAAAGGTCCTAAGAATAATGTTAAAGTTTCTTGAAAAAAATTCCCAACTCGCACTCACTAGAGATCCCTTATTGACGAGTAAGAAGCTCTTGAAGACTGGACTCCTTCACAGTTGAAGAAAGAAACATGACTCTAAACATATCTCAGAACTCCTCCCATGAGATCGCTGACCCATCATGATCCCCGAGAAACAAGAAACTCCACTGCCTTTCTCCTCCATGTAGCATCATCACATCCAAGAAAACCCAGTGCTCTTTCGGAGTATGGGTCGAATAGAAGTCTATTTTGACCTCCTCCAACTAGTCTTCTGTGACTGCATCTAAAAAGGATCCCTCATACTTCTCTATAAATTGGTGCAAAAACCCTTTGAGTGTCCTCCTTTAGGTGTCATCATCGTCAACCTCTACCTAGCAGTGATCTGATGGCACAACCTGCTAAACATCTTCCATGAGATCTTGATCAGGACGTCCACCAGGATCCATTCCAGAAAAAAAAACAAATAGATAGAGATCATCAACCTGGAATATCGAATAATCAACATTATTTAATTAATTTTTATCTTTCCTTGATTTTAGGTTAACATGTCTGAAGGTCTGCCATTTCAAACCCAGCCACAAAGAAGAGTGATGCCTGACCATTTCCTAGGTCTTTATCCTGCAATGAGTATCCCATTTTTTAGTAGCCATTGTAAAGATAAAGGTCCATAAATCAGATCAGAGAGGGCCCTAAACACCTATGTCTCAGCCATTCACCAGTATTTACATCACATGATAAACCTGAATGACACTGTTTCCCTACCCACCCAAGCATCCTCACATGTGCCTATCTCCAAACTCCATCTTATCTCTCAACCAGACCTCTCATACCACTCTGTCATGAACCGCTCCCAAAAAATTGTACCCATACTAGGCCATCAATGTTCGAAGGAATATAATTACCCCATGTCCCACCTCCAATATGCCCTAGGTTGGTGACTAGCAATGAGCGTATAGTAAACACACAAATGGGAGGAATTACCCTCTAAGAGAACACATTCGTATGAGAGAAGTAAGATAGACACCAACCAACTCAAAACTCAAAAATGACATATAAATGAAAACCCAACTTCCAATATGTAATTTCATAAAAATTACTACAACAGGAAAAGAAAAACTGTAATTACCCAAAATAATGAAAAAAAGCAGCAACCACAAGCCCAAACAGCTCCGACAACCCAAAGCTAGTAGAAACCAGCTTGATCTCCAACCTGATCTACATGGCCTGAAAAACAGTTTATATATACATAGGGTGAGTATAATAGTATACTCAGTAGGATACTCCTTGAATCCTCTCGTTCAAAAGTAATGAAATAATGCTAAAGCATAGTGAATAACAAGTGAAAATCACTCGTCACCAAACCTGGTATACTATATTTTCACCTCACCTTGGAAACTCTCACCTAGTAACACATACAAGAATATATCATATAATAAAAAATATCAAGGGTACCCTGCTACTACTTCCCCACTAGATTTTTTCTTGGCCACAACATCACACGTCCTGAGCATCTCTCTCCAAAAAGGCTTTCCTGCAGACACCTAAGAGAAGCACAACAACATGCACCTCATGCAAAAAAACCACCACGTCCACATAAGAAAAGTAACCAGGTATTTTATGGGGGCCACCACATCCTTTGAAACGTGTATCATATGCTAGGTATTATACCTCAATCCATTACAACCCATACACTGAGTAGGGATCCTCAAGCCATCACAGCCTATACACATTACACCTATATTAGTCTATAGGAAACTATATCCAGAATATATATATGTGAATAACCACAATCCATTACAGCCCTCTACACACATATATGGGGATAAATATCCATTGTTCCTACCAACATAAGTATCAACCAAGAGAAGAGAGCAGGACCAAAGGGGGTAGTCAGTCATTCATCCTCCCACCGACGTTTTGCAGAAAACACCCCCAGGGCTCAGAATTCTTGGGGTGGTAGTTCCCCTTACTAACAGGGTGGTGTAGCATATAGAATCACAAAATGTACAGAATATACTATAGATCAAAACCCCACTATGGGAATAACCTTGTCTTAGAATCTACTAAAGATAACGTCTCTCGGACACCACGTTGCAACTTCTAAGGCTCAATATCCTATAAGCACACAACCATTGGAAAAGATTTAATTCATTATTTCATTCCTTTTTTTATCTATTGAAAAATATATTAACTAATTTATTAAAAATTAATTATCCATTAACAATTCCACATTAAATTTTATTTGCATCACACCAAAAGTACACTCTTCCTTCAAGTCACTACCTCAACATTTCTCCACAACAAGCTCCAAACCCCATGGGTTAATATCATTTATTCAATTATTTATTTATAGAAATACATAACCATATTCCCAGGCATTATAGTAAAACATTCTATGCTACTAAACCCATGGGAGATCAACATGGTGAGTAGATTAACTACCTGTCGAGTCTTTTCCACCTATAGCAAGAGTGTGGACCCATTCTCCCTTGAGAAGCTAAACACAGAAGTCTTGTGGCATACCCTGCAAGTAATAATCCCTTTCAGATGAAGGGTAAGTAAGAACAACTTCTTTGATTAATGGGAAGAATTAATGAGCATAAATAACCAATAAGAATCCATAAGCATCCAAAAATTTAAATCCAACCCATTACATCTTCCCTTTTGTCCCCCCCCCCCCGACACCTAAATGCATAAAACTATGCATCTATCCACTCTTGGAATCAACTTATACCAAAATAAATAGGCCTATATGCCCCCATATATCAAAATAGCCATCTAGGCTCACACCACAACACAAGCAGCAGGAAAAACAAACATCGTATCAAATGGGCTCTTGGACCTTAAACAACCAAGAGGGTAACTCAGAACCCTACAAGTGATTATCTTTTATCAACCCACTAGTTCTTTAATCCATCATGAATTAACTGGTTTATTATTCATTGGTTCCAACATTTCAAAACCTAAACAATAATCTATAATAAATAATTAAACACGCTTACTGCACCATTTTGATTAACAAAAAATTACAACAAGAAGAACCAAATTAATTTACATGCCTCTTCAACTTTATCCAAACAATTATCAATTTATTCTTATTTTCACTCTTTACCAATTTTCGTCAATAACAAACAATTATACGAAGCAAGCATAGATATTACACTATCTATCAAAACAAGATTAAATAAGATATGATCAATATCCATTTATTGATATGGTTCAAATATATATTATGTCTATTCCATTGTTTTCCATAGGGATAAAACATGCTAACTATATTGCTTCACATAAAATAAAATAGAAACAAAGAATCCCCTACCTCAAATTTTTTTTGTCGTTCTTTATACAAGAACAATACACATAATGAATCACGATCTCCAACTCTCAGGACAATAGTATCCACCCAAGAATGATGCAGTATAACCGCACCAATGGAAACCCAAGAAAATTCCATTAGAATTATAGGGATCACATACCATAATAGGTCAAGGAGAAATAGAAGGAGACAAACCCAAATGAATGGCGACATATCATACCTTATATCGAAGACTGATCGATACTACTTGGTTGCATAAAAATAGAGCAGGACCAATCCTAGGAGGAAAGTTTGATTGCACAACCCTACAGAATATAATAAAAGGTTATAGCATCTCATAGCCGAGAACAAGAAAGAAGCACTAGGGAGAAAGATAACCCATCCATTTATAAGAATTGTACTAAGAAATATTTGTGGGGGATATTCAAATATTGAACAAAGTCATTCTAAATAAATATATGTTTCTATTTTTTCATTATAAATATAATTAAGACTCGTGTTTATATCTACTATACCAACATAACTAAACTAATGAATAATTCATGATGAGTTTCCTTGTATATTATACCAATGTAATGGTGGTATGCACTGACTATATGATTCTGGGATATGTGTCACTACATTAATAGTGTTCCATGACTTTATCTCTATTCAAAACAAAATAGTTTCCTCTTAATCCTTTAATAATTAACCCTTAACCATTATATAGTGATACATTCAAATAAAAAGTTAATTATAAACAGATAAAAAGTCGATGAGTTTAATAGGTTATATGGTTTTCTCTAAAACGTGCACCCCAAATTGTGTACAGTGAAAATCCTCACCCAAATGTTCCAAATTATTCTCGAATCTTCAGATTTAAAATTAAGGAAATTGGATACCATCCAATACATAGTACATTTAAAATGACATTAATTTAATATGTTCAAGAATGTGGAATTCTATTATGAATCACAAACATAATCATCTAGATCAATAAATGAATGTTAAAAATACTATAAATTTATAATTGAAATACTGGCATGGGACATAATATACATGGACACTAATTGGGAAATTTTTTATTGTTAAACCTTTCTTGAACATGAACCCATGGTGAATATTGTTTGATTATTAAAAATAGGGAATGAATATCATCCATGTGGACATTCAGGCTTTGGGTATGGTTATATTACCCCTCGATGATGGTGGTTAGCCATGATGGAAATTACAACCCTAGTAGGATATGGTATTGTTGTGTAATTATAAAAATCTCAAGGACAACATTGAGAATACCATCATAGGTATTTATTGTTCATAGGATAAATCTATCACCTTTTTTATGTGTTTTTATACTTTTCAATTTAAATGTAGGAATGGTTGTATTTGAAACATTTATCTTGAGCACTATAACTTTCTCCTTATATAGAATAGTCATATTCATTGATTAATTTGGTGGTTTCCTAATAATTTTTGTAATCACACTAAACTCGGGAAGCCATTACACCAAGGTAGTAAGGATGATATTCTGTTGATGTAGGCATAGGTAAGCCCGGGGCTTTAGGTTTTCATGATTGACATAGAGAATCTCGAAAGGGAATTGGAGATCAGGGCATATGTCTTAGTCTTTTCTAGGGGATAATATATGTATATTCCATTATCAGGGATAGTATATATGTTAAAACCAATCAGATATCTATCTGGATGTACATATTCAAGGTTTTTTATTCCTTTTGTTATTTGTTTTTTATACATTCTCTTCCTCATACTATTAAGAATGTTTATATATTTTTATGATTCATGGATATTTATGCGTGATTTCACACTATAATATATAAGATATAACCTCTACATAGTACATCATTAGACCCCTACCACATGTCGATATCCTAGAGCACTCATGAAGGTGCGTTTGAGGTCCCGTGGGGGTCTAGTCTAGATTTGATTCAAATAGTGATCTGGCCCACGACGTTACATATATTATTTAAAATATATACTTAATCAATGTAATAAATATAAAAGTGTTGATAATCATGGTAAGAATTGATGAAACATGTTGTTTGAATTTAAATATAATCTCAACAGATGATTATATTGATATTTTGAATATATGGGATCATTTTAATATTATATGGACCTAAATAAAATATTATTATGGATATATTATTTCATTTACATAGATAAGAGAATTTTTTTATGAAAACGTTATTATAAATAAAATGAGACGAAATAAAATGTCTTTGAATTTTTGAACTATATAATATGTTTTGAAGAGGATACATAGATAAATATTTTCCTCAGATAAAGTTTTTATCTAAAATAAATACAAAAATATAAATAATCTTGATTCTAGGACCCATGATTGTAATTTTTGTAATAATAATGAAATATTTTCTGAAAAATTGTATGAAAAAATGAATATCCTACAGACATTTCATTATTTCACACACATTGTTATTTATCGTTCACTTAGTATATTATAGTTGATTAAAAGGGATGTCTCTTAAGTATTATTTTATTATGTATTTTAAATTTATATATTCAGAAATAAAGGGAAAAATATTTGGTTTGTAAGAAATTTCAATTGAACATAATAAAAAATGTAAAATATGAAATGCAGATATAATGAATAAGGATATAGGAAAAGAAGCAATCCTAGGGGACTTACCCAAAGTAAAATATTCATTTCCTATTTCTTTATGTCAAACCTATATACATAACAGACACCTTATTATGTCTAATCATCATCTTTACCAAAAAAAATTTAAAAAAAATGTACATGAAAATCACCAAGTACAATAAATATATATCACCTCTATGGATGGAACATGAAGGGATGTTGGATCAAGAGAACCCCTTACCTATAAATTCTATTATAAAATCTCACCCATCCAATAATAAATCATGAAAAATTCATTTTAGTCTATGATAATCATGGAATTAAGGGATAATAATTTAGAATATTAAGATAAACCTATACAATATTTTGTGAGGATTTACAGTCAACTTTCCCAATTAATAATTATCCTATATATAACACAATGTTGATATGAATCAATTAAAAATATGAATGATCTTGTACTTTGGTTTGTATCACTTCATCTCTAGTAACTCAAAGTCCACAATTAATTTATAATATTAGCAAAAATTAAAAGTATATCATCACAAAAGACTAAAAATTTAGTTTACATGTGAGACCGGACACATATATATTTTCAATATTATATTTGAAAATTAAAATATAGCATAAAAATGTCCTCAAGAATTTTTATTCATGTTATTATATCCCTAAAAAAATTCTTAGAGCACATTTTGGTGCCCAATGGAAATTTAAACATAAAAAGGATGTGATAAATCTCACATTAAAGGAACATGTAAAAATAAATCCATCAAAATAGGCATACACATAAGTCTAATTAAGATGTCAATAAATATTCCCTATAATAAACATCTTCAGTATGAAAAATATATATAGATATCATAACAATTAAAATAATCACATTGATAAAAATATCATAATTTATAAAGATGGAATATATAATTATAGTTTTTTTGTTTTTACTATATAGGACTAATCTATGACATTATTCTTTAAATCAAGGTTTTAGACATCAGTCATTCCAATAATGATGAATCCAATGAATCAAAATTTCATGGGGTAGGGATACACTAAATAACCAAACATATTTTCTCAGGAGAGCAACCACTTAATATAGGTCCTATATAACATTGATCCTTAACCATCATTTCATATGTTGTATCTAATAACTATATAAAATATATGAATATAAATATAATAATAAATCAAACATACATAGGAATAAATAAAAATTTGTATTGTGAAAAATCATATGTAATTTCAATCCATTCCTAGTGAATAACTGGTATAACACAGACATAATCTATCCAAATAAATATGGTGGATGGTTATGAAATTCACAATAAAAATAATAACAAAGGGATTTTATCTATATAATAAAATGTGGTTGTATCAAATAATACATATATTTAGAATTGGATAAATATACATTAAATTTTATGGGATATCAATATAAGATAGCAATTGTGTTCAATAGTTTTTACCAATTTGAGAACACAACATGGGTAGGAAAATCCTTCATTTATGGTATGAAAATATCATGATAATTATCCAAATAATATCCACTGGGAGTATCTACTCAAATGATTAGTCATATTCCACATAATATTATAAAGATGTGAATATTTATTTATAACTCAATCATACTTTTTCATGCTTATTAACCCTACGCGAAGGTGTACAAAAGTCACATCCACTATATAGATTTCCAATGTTATTGTAATTTCTTTGAAAGAACCATTTTTAATATTTTGAAATTTATAAAATTTTGGAAATATTATGGTAAAAAAATTTAATTAATAGTAGTATAAATTATTATCAATATATCAAATGGGATACAATTATATATAATTATAAGCATGTTGACATGCCAATAATGTTTAAAAAAAATTAAAGTGGTGGAATTAGGACACATATGGGAGCAACATAATAGCATATGAAAAACAATATAATGACAGAAGATATATAATATATCATTAAAAAATATCAAATAAAAGATAATAAAATTATATAAAAATAATGGAAAAGAGAATAAATCATATTAAAAAAAATAATTTCTTTTAAAATACTGAACGAGAAGGATTAGAAAAACCTTACCTTTGTTAGTAGTTCCTTAGTGATTTATTGGAATACTTATAACATTATTAAACATGTTATATGTACCTTGAGAGGTAATGGGATTGTACATTTGATGATAAATTGATTTTTTTGTGTATATAGATGAGATAATGTGTGGGAGTTGGCACCTTTTTATTATTAAGAAGTGGGGATTTTCCATGGAAACTAGTGTTAGGTTAGTAGAAAGAATGATATCACATGAAGGTTACCTGGGATAGGTATGTTATGTGAGTTAATTGTGGAAATTATTATAAGACATGTATGAATATATCTATAACTAACTAAGGTATTAGAAATTGTATAAGTGTAAAATATAATTTCTAAAATTCTAGCTACATTAAATCACCCATTCCAACAGTAATTAATAATTGTTAAATATTAATATTTGTTATTATATTATAACAAAAAATATGTTAGTCCTTATTACCATGTTTAGACATCTTGAATGAAAAAATTTCATCCATTTAACCAAATTAAATATAGAAATATTGGTTTGAAATCTTTAAAATAGAAACATATAATCTGTAGAAAAACATTTTAAAGATATATTACATATTAATAATTAGTGTTCTTCATATAATTTAACATTAACTATCACTTAAAAATTTTGTAATCGAATTTTATATATTTTTAAAGTCTATATAATAGTTTATTTTTAAAATACAACCATTTAAAAATATACAATATTTGGAAATGTATTATTATCTTTATAATAATTGATTTTATGTAGTAACTAATATTAACCTTAGTAACAAAATTTTATTAAAACAAATTATATTACCCTTGATACCTAATTTGAAAAATATTCTTATCATAATTAAATAATTTTTTTTATTCAATTTAATAAGGTTGCAAAATATATCTTTTTAATATTAGTATATGTAACGCCTAAAAAAAGAAAATTCCTTTTGAGAAAATATATTCTTAAAAAAAATATGTGTAGGATAAAATTAAAAATTATTCTTATTTCAATGAAATAAATTAGTTTATCTAAAGAATTATTATTTTTCATTTAATATAATCTGAAACAGAATTTTACCAAAATATTATTAGATTAATAAAAATGAACAAAAATCTCTTTTACCTAGAAATTATGACTTATATTTTAAAAGTGATAATCAATGGTTTTATAAATTAATTGTAAAATATTTTAAATATGTATTTCTAGTTTTACAATCATTAATCAATGGTTTTATATTATAAAATTTTAGGTATTTTTTCTATAAATTTATAGTTTTTGTAAAATATTATTTTCACTTTTCTCTTTAAAATAAAATATTTTAGAAAAATAAGAAAATATTGACCATATGATAATTTTGGATTAATTAAGCCATGTTTATTTTATTCAAATATAATTTCTATAAATTTTGAATTTATAATTTCAATAAATGATAAATAATGTCTTGTTATATTTGAAATTAAGATATTGTATTAAGTTGTAGTGGGTTTCACTGAGAGTAATGTCATTATTATCATATTAGCCCACAATTAAATAATTTCATCAATGGAATTGAGATATATTTCATCCACTAAAAAAATATGGGTATTCATTCTTCATAACTTCTTTAGGATCCTATGTTTCCCCATTTAGTTAGTCATTTATTCAATTGTCTTTCAGCATGTTATTTTTATGATTCCAGAACACATGCTATATAGTGTTTAGGAACTACATAGGCTCTTCATTTTTAAAACATTTAGCTTCCAAATATAATCACATGTATATGAGTAAATCATTGCACCATATAGTTACATCCTCGATTATAAAATATGGAATATATTGTTTACTTTTCAAGGTTAGTAAGAATAATTAATTGGTAAACATCAACTCCAAGTTTCTATAAGATTTCAAAATAACCAATGTACCTACGTATTGACATCCTAACTTTTAGAAACTATTACAACTACATTCCATTGGATTAATTTAATGAATACATGATATCTTACATAATATCCATTTATTTACTTTAATCATCAACTTATATCATTTTTCTTCACTGATAAACATTTATATGTTTTTAAATAATATATTGATTCCTCTTTGTTCCCACTATAAGTTCTAGGTTTACAATCATATTTTCTCTGAATTTCTCTAAACATGATGGAATAAGAAATATTTTCCCATACAATGCATCAAATAGTGATATATGGATTCTAGAATCGAAGAAATTAATTATGTCTATATTGATATAGGATGAAAACAATCACATGCACGAAGTATGTTAAGATAATAAGATATCAACATTTTTTACAGTGTAGAAATATTCATTTTAGACTACCCATCATTTAGGAGATGAGTGGATGTTATTAAGAGTTTATATATATTGAGATCCTCTTAATGTATCCTCTAAAATTTTGATGTGATCCAAGTTAACAATTCGATACTTTTGATAGGGTTTCATAATGAATTCACAGTACTTAATTAATATTGAGTTGTGAAAGATGTTCAAGAAGAAATTATTCCTATATTACAATGAAATGTTCACATTCAGTAATGTGATCCACTATAATCCATATAAAAATATTTCTTTTAGAATTATTTGTAATTATACTGAAAATTTTCAGTTTATTATTATCCCATTTCAAAATTTGTATAGAGAGAGGTTGTATGGTACATTTATGATGGTTTTCTTCAACATCTACCTATAGAATACCAAATATATATATACGTAGATTGTAATTTACCTATTCATACATTCCCACAAAAATTTTTGTACTAAACATGTATACACCATTTGGTACGAAGGTGTATAGGGATGTTTTAGTTTTGTCTTTCATATAGAAATTCCCTCTTTTAGCTCATGTTTTGATAGTACACGTATTCCCTTTCCAAACATTAACAAAAAAAATTTATATGAGATTATTAACCCCTAATAATTAATGATTTTAATTTTTATTTTTAACCCTCTTAGATTAATTTTTTAAAATTCAAATTCTTCTCAAATAATAGTTTTTGAGATTTATTTGTAGAAGATGTGATGTTTCCCCTTCCATAATGATTCACAAATCAATATTTAAAATATACATTAATATAATAACTTATCATATAGTAATTACAGTGGAAAACCTTGATAATTTTTACTTATGGAATCCACCTCATTGATTGTTTTTGTAGTATGTTAGTGTATCAAGGAAAACAAATCCATGAGTAGTTATAGACATCTTTGTCTCTCCCACTTTGTCAAAAAAAATTAACAAGCATTAATTCAATATTTGTTACGAAACAACACATATAAAAACCTGAAAGATAGTGAATCCTTAGGTATTTAGGATATTATGTTCATAGAATAATAACATGATTAAGAGATAAACCATAAATATTATGAAATTATTCATAATATGCGGTTATATTATATGGATCATATAAAAATGAATAAGATAACCAAAGGATATACATTAGAAAAGTGTAAGATATAAATCCAATTATGGGAAAAAATAATAGAATATGTTAAAGGATAAAATTTGATAAAAGTAGTATATCAAGGTACCTTAAATTTGTTGAGAATCAAAATCATAAACAATGAGTCATGATATAAAATTATATCACAAAAGGAAAGATGTAAATGTTGCGACAACATTAAACATTGAATCACAATTAGATGTTAAGTGTAATAACCAATTCATCATAAAATTTTGGAATATATACCATAATTATTCATTTATACTCCTTAATACTATATATAATGTATCATGAGACTAAACCATTACCCAACACATTGGTGCACTATCTAAGCATACCTTTCATAATATATATATTTTCATGTGTTCCACATAGATCATTCAAGAAAATAGAATATTTAATCACATTTAATAACAAAACAATAGAGTTTTGTAAATTATATAAATTCCATAGCCAATAAATTATAGGTACATCTTAGATAATACCCTGGACTATAAATGGATATGGGTATTCAGTATAGAAATATTTGGCATGGAAAATAATAGGATAATTATTGTAGAATTAATTGGGTATATTAATGCTATGCTAATGGATTAAAAATAGTGGAAATCATATATAATCAATTAAAATCATTATTTAAGTAATTTGGATGTTTGAGAAAAAATCACAACATATGAAAATATAGAATAATTCATAACATAATGGTTTTTTTGAATAATTAGGAGAATGAGATGATCCCTTACCTTTAGAGGGTTCTTTTAAAATTTAGGAAGATGTATATTGAGTGGATGAGGGTCCATGGGGTGAATATAGAGAGGGAAATTAATAGTAATTTCATGCTCCATGGTTTTTTAGATGATATAAATGGGATGATAGATTGGTTTACATAGGAAAAATATAAGAGAGTTCTTTATTAATGTCCAAACATAGGTTTTAAACCCTTTATAATAATATAATCAAAATGAAAACCATACCATTATTTTGACCATGTTTAAAAAAAATTAGAATGGTTTTCATTTTTTATATCAAAGAACTGATCTATTTAAAAGAATTCCCTAGGTGATGTACAAGCGAGTCATGTTTATTAAAATGTCATTTTAAAACCATAAAATATAATATATATTCTTAATGATACAATAGGGATTTATAAATTTAATCAAATAACCTAAAAATGTATTATTTTAAAGGTGAATTGTACGTGTCGTTGTGGGTAACATTTATTGAATTTATTACATGACTTGTGGGACCTTACGATTTCATAATAAAAATCATATGTTTATATAGTATTTAATATTTACCTGAAAATTTGACTATCTTTGAAAATTATAAATAATTCACTATTAGTTATTTTTAATGTGACGATATCAATGGAATATATTTTCTAATAATAATTCTGTAATTAGTATAATTTTCTATATTAAATTAAAAGAACTTTTTCAAGAAAAAGTAATAGACTTTTTGAGAAAAAGAGTTTTTTAATTCGTATCAAAATATCTGTTGATATCATAAATTAATATTAGTGTTTATATTTAATAAATTTTTTTAATAATAAAATTATTTTAAAATATAATTTTCTTCAAAACTTATTAAATTCATTATATGAGTGTATTAATCAAAACTATAAATCTCTCTAAAATAAATTTTTTGTTTCATAGATTCCAAATCCAATTTTTTAGAAAAATAATTATTTAATCTTTTAAAAAGGATAATTATAATAACTAATTTATTATAAAAAATGAAATAAAAATAATATTCTTACTTCAATGGTCTTGATATTAAACTCTTTTATTACACTGTAAAATTCTCTAAGGGTGAGGTGCATAATGTTCTGATTTGTTTGGGGTGGTTCGACATAAATGGTTAGGGTCATGATCATAGTGATAATTAACTTATTCCATAATTGGATTCATTCAAGATTTAGTTATTGAATCATGGAATTTTATGGGATAAGGGATAGTTCAGGTGATGAAGTCTCCCATAGATTCTCAGATAAATGGGTATCAAATTATATAATGGAACAGGATGCATCCATCACATATTCCATCCTAAACAATAACACATTATCATAATCCTAAACATATTCTCACCTTAATGATCACAATACAAAAACTATATTATAAAATAATATGATGAATAATGGTCTTTTGAAACCTAGAAGGTTATAACAGTACAATGTACTGCGTATATTTTATATAACTAAAATTTTTAATAAGATATTTATTATATGATGCGAATTTAATTTATAAAATTTCAGGTAGTTTATTTTCCCCCTCTATAAATTTCACCCTTAATATTTCAATTTCATATAGTAAAATAAAAGAGTGCGCTTCTTTGTAGTTTTTTATATTTTTTTACCACATCATATCGTCAAACAATTTGTTCGATCACAACACTTTGAAAAAGTGAATGTTCTAGTTTTGTAGACCTCGGTCTCTATATCCAAATATTTTCACAGTCTCTACCTTGTATGAAATATCAATCTAAAAGGGTAACAACAAATTATTTATTACATATCATAGGTCTTGTATGTATATCACTAAGAAGGATACATGGAACATATCATTTACTTGATTTTGGATAGGTGTGATTTCAAGTCGATATGTCACATATAAAATCATATCAATGATCTATATGGGACCAATATTTAATGGACTAGGTATCCCTTCGTCTTAAACCTCATGAATATATTCCATAGTGAAATATAAAGGAAACCATTGCCTCAAACCTCAATCTATAGACCACATCAGTAAGTGTATACATAAAATTTATATTATATTTTTCCATATATCATATTACATTGAATGGATGGAATATATTTCATCATATCATGGATGGGATTTCTCCAATATTCTTCCACTCTCCATCTTTATCCCAACACGTTGAAGTCCAACACCTATTCTTTCACAACGCCTTATATGGATCTATTTGAATACTAGAATGGAAACATTATTTATGTGATAAATCAACTAGGGGAAGGTGTTAATCTAAAAAACCATGAAAATCCATTGAAAATGATATCAAAATATCCTCTATAGTAAGAATGTTCCTTATTGAATTTCAATCCATCAGAGTGTTATAGTCTTACAACATTTCTGATTTATATCTTGGTGGGTTGATCGAGAGATAAATATTCTTTTATTATAATTAAATGGGCTAAATTCGTAAGGAGGTTGACAACCACCTATATGAAATTTTTTTCTAAAGGTTTCGTTTGGAGTCATATGACAAAATCTATGATTATATTTCCCCAATTCCACACATTAATATGAAATGGTTGCATCACACCCATGGAATTATATACGTAATACTTGACTTTTTTTGTATATCATGTATTGAGATATAAATATATAATATATCTCTTCATGTTATCCCCCATAAAATTTTATTCATATCTTTTAACATCATGGTGATTCCCAACTGATTAAATAAGGATGGGCTAGGGGCCTCACCCATATGTTCCCTCATCAGTTCCGGTTTTGAGAGACCTAAATCAGGTTTCGAAACATTATAACTCCAATTTTAGAAATGTTTAACTCTTTAATATTCACTGCATTCTTTTTTAAAACGTCATATTCTTTTTTGGATTCCTTAATTCTTTCAAGAATCGATGGTTGAATAGTTATTTGTGAATGTTGGGATGAATATAATTTTATTATTATCATTTTTATCCTTTTATTTTCTATAAATATTGGATACCATTCAATCCTATTCATTGATTTTATAGTGGGATCTTTTATACTCAGATAATCTTCCACACTATTTTACATCCTATGATTGTAGTAGATTAAACAATCATAATCGTTGATCAACTCTGATCGCACTCATTCTCACATATTATCTAATTTTGTGAAAATATACATGAGTATTTTGTGATATTTATACATGTCACATTTTTCCCATGTAGATAATGATTTCAAATAATTAATTCAAATATCACTACAGAAAAATTATAGATCAGGAGTTGGGTAGTTCAACAAAAGGATCTCTAGTTGGTGGAAGGTATAATTTATTTGTTTATTGTCTTTCTTGCACAAACATATAATGTGATTTTTTGGTTAAATGAAGATCAATAATCCTATCCCACTTTTGGGTAATAAGATTATAGGTTCATTGATTAGAATTTTATTTATATCCATTAATATATCCTCACATTCATCTGTCCAGAAAAACATGACTCCAATTTCAGTAATCTAGATTAGTAGGCTTTGTAATCCTGAGATATTTCTCACAGATCAATGATTGTTCCTAGATACGCCCAAGAAACTATATTTTTCATCAAATATTTTTTTTGGGACAACCATTTATTGAATCTAGTTTATTGTGGTCAATAGATATTTCTTTTATGGGGAAGACATACTTTAATAATGTTTGTTTGTCCAAATGAAATTATCATTCAATGTACATAACATACATATTTAATTTCTGAATTTTTCATCATTACAATATTCCAATATTTTTCATATTCTTCCCTGGTTATGGTATAGATATTGATATTTTCTATAAAGACTGAAAAATATTTTTGAGGAAATATCAATATAATATTTTCTTGGAATATATAATGATTTATCGTGCATTAGTGAGTCCAAAGAGAATAAAAATGAACTCATAGTGCTAGTAAATTGTATGAAAATTAGTATTCACCTCAATTAAAATGTTATTTAATGGGGGTAATTATAATTTTTGTCCTTAGATAATGATGTTTAATGTCTTCCATAAGTACTTTTAACATCGGCTTGTTTAAAAATCAATTTAAAGAGTCCTAATGGAATACATTTAATGTCAGTTTTTTCTCAAGAACAATTCTTAAAAGTAACATTTGAGTTTAGTTTTTTCATAAAACTATGTAAAATCTATTTATCAAAATTTTAAAAAATATATATTATTTAATTTAATTAATCATGTAGCTAAAAAAACTTACCAATAAAAATGTATGTCCATTGGAAGATGAACATTAAACATCTTTTAATGTCAATTTTTTTTGGAAGAACCGACATTATAAGTCTTTTTTGGAATCTCTTTTTATATAAAATGTTGTAAAAATGTTTAAAAAGATTTATAAAATTTCATAATCTTCAAATTTACGGGTCTTGGATCTAAAATATACCTATGGATCAAATGTTACTGACATTGTAAGTTGAACGTGAAAATACTTTTAACATTTTTCTTGTATAAAACCCAATGTTAAACGTGGGTTTAATATAGTTTTTACTATAACAATATATATATAAATGGTTTCCATGGTCCTTTTCATTTCATGTGATTCATTTTTAAACCCATGATTCTCAAATGGACTTAAGGATTAAATTATTTCATTATTATAGGATGGAAAAGAATAAGAGAAGTCCAAATTCCAATGACCATAACTTTTAATTCATAACTGGGTTTGAGCTCCATGAGTAGTCAAAACAATTATCTGAATTGAAAAATGAACTGTTATACAATTGTGATTATGTTTTTAGAAATCACCAACGATAATATCACTTTTAATGCCATTTTTTCAATAACATTACATGAAATTTCTTTTTTGAAGAATTTTTCACCATTTTTATTAAACACCAGCATTATAATAGTTGTTATATTTAATGTCATATTTTTTTTTGTGAAATAGATGATGTTGTGGTATTCTAAAATCAGTTATATAAATAAGTAATTTGAAAAAAATGACATGTTAAGTGTGTTAACAGTTGTTATATATTCACTCTATGTTAAAAGTAAAACACAAATACCTGGGATTTGTATTTCAATTTTTACACTGCACATCTCAATTTTCAAAATTACAAATAAAATTTTTAAACAACATGACGATAATTTATTTTATTTTAAATATATAAATCTTTATTATCATTCAACACACATTTTTGACATCTTCCATCCAATCAACACTTAAAAACATCATCAATCAATGATTTTAATAGCATTTATTCTTATTATTTGATTTCATTTCTATGTTTTCCCTTATAGTGAAAAAGGATGATAGTTTATATTATTATGATGAATAATTATTAATATCATGATAAAAAGATAATGCATCCACAAGATATTCACCAAAACATGTATAAGATTATTAAATAATCATTGATTTATCGATCCTTGTTTTCATTATTGTCTGACTTCATCCTTAAAAAGTAGATATTTAACGACCCAAAATATATATATTCGAAGGAAAAAAATAAAATATTTGAAATTAGGTTGATGATTTATGATTATTATTTGTTACTTTCATTTAGTGTATGTAATATTTAGTTCTTGTTTTAATGTTTTTTAAGCGAGTTGTGTCTATCAAAACATTAAGAGGTAAAAATTAAAATGACCACTACATTTGATCCATGATTTTTAAATCCCTAACAAATAAGATAGGAGCATGAAAAACCAAATACATTCATGTATTAATAGTTTCGATTTTTTAACATTTTATTTAATAAAACTAAAATGAAAAATATATTTTTCTTATTTGATGTTGGGGTGGGTGTAAAACTGATGACAAAGTCCGACGAATCCCAAAATTCAACATTCATATATAAAAAAATTACATCGATGACCATCAAGGCCTGCCTTTTAGTGTTTGTTTTTATAAAAACTAATTCCCAAAGTAATCTATATTCCGACCTTAGGCATAAAATTTTAAGAAACTAATGTAAATTTCCCATGAGGTCACATTTTTGAAATATGTTTCATTAATAACCTATGCCAAAGAACACTAGAACCATGTTTCGACATTATTTATTAAAAAAGAAAAACTGAAAATGAATATAACTTACTTTTTATTTTAATTTTTTATGTTGGATTTTTAAAATCCAATATTTAAAATTACATTTTTAACATTGCGTTTATAGAAATCAGTTTCAAATTTATGTGAAAATTTTAAAAAATCGACCTGGAAATACCATTTCCACCAGTAATTGGCGCTACCCTCCTTATAAACCATTAATTAATAGTATCCTAATAAATTATAATTCATTTAGAAATACCATTATTTATATTTTTGATTGAACAAGTCATCAATCTATGGTATAGTGTAGTTTTCTTTTTTGTGACCCTATTGATATTTATATATTCAAGGTAGAGGTGCATTGGCCAATCATTCTTCTTGATGAGGAGGACCAAGAAACCCTATGGTGATTAAGTTGGATGTATAAATCCTTTATCTAGATTTTTCTATATCTTCTACATCACCCCCCCCAGTCCAAAAACAACCATTCTATATGAATTATTGGATATATACAAATATATGTGTGTGTGATCAACTAACCAATCAATAAATTTACATGGAGGAAGACCAAAAAATTATTTGCGAAACAAATTTATGCACCCTAATAATAGTCATGTCATTACTGTTGATCTCTTCCAAAGAATAAATAATTTTAGATAGAAATTATTTATCAAAAGGGAAAAATATTCATGCTTAAGATTAATGTAGAAAAGGTGATGCATCCCATTCTTTGAACACGAATAGAATTCATGGGGGATTCTCTATAAAGAGGTTTAATTACATCACATTGTAAATGATATTTTCTTTTATATATAGAGAGAAACTCTCTATCTGGAATAACATGAAATTAATATATTCGTAGTATAAAAAAGTTTTTTGGTAAATTAATCCCAAGAATATTTATATAGGATGAGTTATATACTTTGGAAATGATAATAGAACCATGTTCTTTCTAACAATAGATCTATATCGAATGTTTTCATAGTTGTATTAATATTTCTAATAAAATTATGCGATATGAATTAATATATAGAACCAAAACAAAGAAGTGTGTTTTCTTACTATATATTAATAACTAGCATACCTATCACCACTTATTTTTCAGTATCCACATCATTAGTGTAAGTGACATATTATGTTTCATTATTCAGGCCATTGAGTTTTTTTTCTTCACATGTCATCAATAACTATTAGCTTATAGAATATATTCACTTAAGGATCCTATTACTTTCAGTTTATAAATTGGCCATCAACCTAATGGGTGACATGAGCATTCCTTTAATCTGTCCCATTAGTGGTTTCCCCCTATATGCATTGGTTAGATAGGATCCATTACTTCCCAAAACTAATTAATTTCTATTCACCTATAGTAAATTTATTAGATGTTTCTTTATAAACTTTTGAGAAGTGGGGTGTTGTAATTTCTTTCCCCTATGAGATATCTCAAATAATGAGACAAAAATTAAAATCTTTCCACTACATCTTTTCTCCAAATATGTGAGACCCTCCAAATTATTTGATTTCCATTTCAACTTTGATTCCATATCTTGAAATCCTCTCATAGCTACAAATATCTTGATTTTCAAAATCTTTTCATAGTCATGGCATTAACCGAAAAAAGAATTTATCATACTTACTATAATTGGAGATGAAAACTATATAGGGAATTCATGAATGTATTCTGATGATTTCGTTATATTCCGTAATAGATTCATCATTAAATTTCCTTCAATTAATCTACTCTCTCTCTATTTTCATTTAACAAGTTTGAAGGAAAATAATTTGAACTTTTTTCTAGAATTCTTTCATCTTCATTACCCCGATAACATCCTCACGCTTCCAATTTTTGACCAACATCCACAATTGATCAGATTTCAATTCAATGTGAAAAAAATAAAGCAGTACATTCACTTGTTCAAAGGAATGAAAGGTAGAAGATACATTCTAGATAGAGTTGATAAAATTTTCATTTATGATTTGATCTAATGATGCGTTGAAAATTGAATTCTTTTTTAAAATAAGTCTCAATATCAAGTTTATATTTCATCTAGGGGTTTGGTAATTATTAAATATTCATGTTTATATTCCTAACAAGTTTATATTGGTAAACTATCAACGCGAAGTTCATGATTCTTACTCTGATCTGTTAAGGAATTTCATTCTTGATGTCATCTTGTTGTCCGTAATGTTGGTTTTTGGATTAGTTTTTCTTATTTCCACCCATTGAATTGAATAACGATATAATTAATGGTGATTATTTTTAAACTACTCAACACATAAATTTAAAACCATGAAATCTAAATGGGTAAACTAAAAATGACATGTATTATTTGAGCTATTAGTTTCCTAGTTTTCATGCACTATTATTCATGATATATTTCATAAATTTAAATATAATGGGAATTTTTTCAAATTATTAATAATTTTCAAGGTTATTGTGAATTTACAAGAGCATATATCATGACAGTTTCAAATTATGTGTGTATTATGACCCATTTTAATACACCATGTGACAATCAAGTCCCTAAAAATTCTCCTTATTCTCAGTTATTACCACCAGGTTACTCGGTTTCGGAGAAACATCCTCTAGTAGTATCTAGATATGGATATATATTCATTTTAAAATATACTCTATATTTTACAAAAATGTAGGGATATTTTAATATGATTAATCATATAAAAAATTATTTCAGTATTGTTTTTTAATCATTATCCAAAAAATAACTAGACATTCCTTTTATACCAACTATGCCAAATCATATTTTTAATACAATTTAATTCATCATTTATTTTTTAAAATCACTCATAATGAAACCCAAAATTTCATGATTCCTTGTAGATTTTGGTTATTAGGTTCAAATAATAACAACTTTAACATAGAATACAACAACATTATAATAAAAACTCCACAACATGAACTTATATTCCATATATCATCTAAAATATCATGGGATAACTAGGGGACATACATAAAAACAGAGTGAGGTATAAATACTAATAAGTTTAAAAATAAATAATAAAATTAGGTAAAATAGTATATGGGATCCAAGATAAATACCTAGATTAAATAATTGTGTTAAGAATCATAATATTGATTAATGAAACATGATACACATGATAGCATAAAGGAAAAATTGAAATGTGGTGACAACATTAAATATAGATTTATAAAAATAGGTCATGTCAATCCTTAATGTTATAATGAAATGGTGGAAATAGATGCATACTATATTTTTTCCCCCCAATCCAATACATTATGTCTCATAAGAGTAAAACATTTCCTAAATGCATTGGAGAACTATCTAGGCACACTGATCATAATATTTACAAACTCTTGGGATCTAGGTGGATCATTAAAAATAAATACAAAATTCATTACATTTTAATATAATTAATGATATTGGGTTTAAGTATAAAAAATTCACCAATAAATTTTGAATATGTGCAAATAGGTGAAAACCCATGTGTAAAAGGGTTAGGTGTATTTACAATAGAAATATTTGGAATGGAAAATAACAAGATAATTTTGATTGCATTACAGGGGTATATAAATGTTCATAGGAGTGATTAATAAGAGTTAAAGGGGTCTTTAATAACATGGAAGTAAGTGATATGTGTGATAAATTATTGAAACATGTAAAAATATAATACAATAACATAAAATAATTCATGTTATTTAAAAATGATGTAATGTAATTGATTTTTACCATGACTGAGTTCTTCTAAAATCATGGAAAGAGCATCTTGAGATCTTAGGTGCGCTAAAAATACTGATAATAGGGAAATGTTTTATAATAATTGGTGGAAAGATGTTATAAATTTTTCATAAAAGTTTTTTAAATATTATTATACTTATGGAATTGATAAATAACTTAATTTAATCCCTTATACAAGATGTTAAATTACATAAAACTAAATTTTGTCTGGACTTAAGGTATTTATAAACTAAAATTACACTCATTGGGTTAAACATATACTTCATTTTTGGTATAATTTCCAATAAAATAACCTAATTGACAATTTTTTAATTAACCAATTTATTTCACTTATACTATAGTTATTCCATAATTTTAGTGGGAATTATTCCATTTTCCACTCATGTTTATATAAAATGTTGAGGATATAATTTTTAAGAAAATAAAACATTATTTTTTTTCTTTCAAAATATATATTTCCTCCTATATTAATGATTTAAAAAATAAATGGTATTTTTAATAGTATTTTATTAATTTATAATTTAATTATATACTATGTTTTAATTTCTAGATAAATTTATAATGGATTCAATTGTCCTTTTCTAAACTAGTTAATGATTAGCCATTTCATCAAAAATGTAAAAGGGGTATACATTCAGTTTTGACATAATACTAACACCATCATGACTTCTCATTACATTGAAACATCCATTATCTTTTTATAAGATTATTTTAAAAATAAATATATTTCCAAATATTATGGTTATATTTAATTTTTAGATGTGATTTTCAAATTGAAATGGTTATTATCCTCAAGTGTTTTTTGACGATATTTTTATGTCATTTGTATTCATAAATAATAACAAACCATTATTATACATATAATCTTCGGTTTATAAGATATAGTAATATCATTCCTCCAAGTTAATTACATTATTTATGGTAAATTTGAACAGTGAAATTATTTACATTCACATTCATGATTAATTTTGTAACCTTTAACATTAACTTTAATGATTCACATTCTTATGATCAGATGATAATACATTTCCCTTAAATATCCAACTTTATACATAATATTCTTATTTCATAAACTGTATATCATTTCCCAAGATATTATTTTACTATAAATGTGACATGACTGACTACAGAAAGACTTGATAGATATGAATTCTTTACTCAATATATATATATATTTTTAAAGACTAATTTTTTATAAATTGGATTGATTATTCAATATATGAAGAATGGAATAGAAATTCCATGATATGTTGATTAAATAATAGATATCTCCTCGATGTGTTGTTGGATATAAAGACCAAAACCCAAAATATATCATTAAATAGGATTCTGGTATATACAAACCCACCAATTAAATTGTATTGGCATAAGGTCATGATGGAATAGTTATCATGATGCCAAATATCATGATGTCTAATATAGGAGTTTCACCTATTGAGAATTTAGTAATTACTATTAATTATATTTTTCTATTTATATTACCCATAAATGCATTTAATTTTTATGTTATTGATAGAATAGAATTTGTTTTTAATTATTTATCTTTCTTTATTGATTATTCCATATTTAAGAACTATAGCTTCCTTTGTTAATAGATCCTACTAAGCATATTCTACCACAGTTTAATTTTTTTCCATTCACCTAGAAATAAATAACAAATAATTAAATTTGTTTAAGGGTGTATAATTTTTATTTTCACTAACATGTAATTAATATTTTCAAATTTAATGTAAGTATTAAGGTAGCATCTAATTTACTAATCATACTAAAAAATTTGGTCATTTGGGATGTAAACACATGCATCTAGTGAAAATGTAATAAAGTAGCCACAATCTATAGTTTACTAGGACTATGGTCGTTACATATTTATCAATGTCTATTCAGAAAATATTTCATATCACTACTATAAAAGGAGGAATTATTATAAATTATTGAAATATATTATTTATGATCACACAACAGTAATAAATATTATACATCCACTAATTTTTCAACATCTCCCTCATCCAATATAATATTTATTCACCAAGAATGTTATACTTCAAAATCGAAAACAATTAGAAAAGTGGAATTTCATATTTAATATATAAATATGTTATGAATCATTTATATAGTTGGTACATTTCCATTTTTTCATCGATTACCAATTATCTATCATAAAAATCATACATTACAAAATATTATAATTTTTCAAAATTTCTCCACTAATAATTCTAAAAATATTATATTTAGTAAGCCATTGAAAATTTTTTAAACACCAACATAAGAAACAACAAGAATAATAATTTGAAATTTAGGTTTTCCAAATTATTCTATAAATTAATGGAAAAAATTAATGATTATTAGTTATTCAATTTCCATAATTAGCTAAAATACATCCATATTACAACATTTTTTATAACTATCGAAAAATTGATGAAATATTGGGGACTAAATATCTGAAAAATAAATAAATCAATAAATATAATGATATTTCATTTATCAATTCCCGCATCTTAAACATTTTACTCCTATATAGTCATCTTATACTATGATAAGAAAATTAATATCATTTTATTAATGGAACCACTACTCAAATATCATATCTAAATATATATAATTCCTCTTTAATTAAATCTAATTATCTATTAATTCATTTATACAAAAAATCATTTAGTATCCTATTAATCTTCATGGTATTTTTTCTTAACTTCTTGTAAATATATATTTTTTTCACTCAAGGAATTTTAAAATATATCTTTTCACACTATAGAGATCACCCATGTTATTCATAGAATTTATTTCATCCTAATATCTCATCTAAATAGAGACATGAAGGTTTTCCAATCATGAGAACATGAAATGGGATTTTCTATGGCATTGGTTTGGTTAGTTGTTAATAGAAAAAAAAATTAAAGGTAGAATGAGTGAATTTGGGTGTAACATAATGTAAAAATAATTATAATAGATTAAAATCATGAATTAATTGTTTTCTATTCCACATGAAATGAATGACCTCTAAATACATTGTATTTTTTTTGGAATAATCATATTTAAAATAAATATAACAACTCTTTTTTCCATTTTTACAACTCTTTTCCTCTATAACAAAAATAACATTTCTAATTATTTGAGGTCTTTAATTTCAATATTAGTATTTCTATAATTAACATTTTAAATATATATAAGAATCCATTAATCCTAAAATTATTATTCTTACTTGAAAAATAAAATCGAATGATATTTTTTCCACCCTTCCATATTTATATAATTGATGTTTATTCTCTATAGGAACTAAAATTGAAACAACACTGAAAAGATTTCACTAGATCACACCATCTACCTCCCTCACACATACTATTGTTTAAACAAAATCATTTAATAACAAATAGAGAAAAATGTAAAGGTGTTAAAAGATTATATTATGGATAACTAATAGGTTTTTTAAGGATTCTTAGGGATAATTAAGATGTTATATGTATAATGGAATCCCATAATATAAGTTCACTAGAAATAGAGGTTTTGAAAAAGCATTAAAATTAGATTTATAGGAATTCATGATATACAGAGAGTTTGAAAAAAATAAAATAGAGTTCGAGATATGAAATCATGCCTAAGTAGACTAAAAAGAAGAAATTTTTTAAATAATATGAAAATTAGATTAAAATACCTTTCTGGTTATGAATTCTATATCATTGGAATACACTATTTCACATGAGTTTCACATTCAATCAAACATTATAAAATGATTAAATTATAATTTGAAATACAAAATCCACTCTAAATAATATTTAAAATCATTTAAATTTTTAGTAATAAATTTATAGACATCCCTAGATAGTTTGAAGTTCTTAAATCATTCAACAATGATTTAGATTCCATATAGCTCCATAAAAATCAAATTCAAAAAACAAAACATGCATGAATTTTTCTAATAATAGATTGTAGAAAATATCTATCACATAGACTATTACTAATCCAATTTGGCTTAAAATGTAATCAAAATAGATTTTATATACATAATAAAATATTTTATTAAACAAAATTGGGGACAATTTTGTGACCGAATATGAAAAATTCAGTAATTATAGATTGGAAATACCCTTTATATATATAATAATTACCCCTACATATAACATCAAAAAATATGAGGATTTTCTTTAAAAATAAATAAAAATTGAATTGGATGGGAAATAGAACAAATAAACCTTGTTTTAACCCAAAACTGGGTACTGAATTTTGTTTCCCCCAATAATTTATTTACCAATAATAACGAAAAATCTAATGGTTGGTGGGGTTTCATTAACTTAAGCCACAACAGTATTTTTATTACATTAATAATTTATCAAAGTTATTTTTAAAGGAATCGATAGATAGTTTATATAAAATCATTAACATTATCTATAAGGCATATAATTAAATTTTCAATCAAAAACATAGAGGTCTTATTCAACTTTTGTTTAACATTTTATTGAATCATATTAAATTTTTCTACCTGATATATGTGTTCTCTATCTATAAATTCTTAAAAGGGGTAGTTATTAAATATTTTAGATTAAATAATATTAATAAAATTGAACTAATATTAATGTCTTCCTTTTAAAAGTTTATAAATTGTGAATTGGTTATATTTCATGAATCCATTTTTATTCTTCTTTTAATCCTAAAAATAAATGTTCAATAGTTGTGGGGAGAATTATTTTTTATTTTTCATATGAATATTATTATCCTTCATATTTAGTAGAAATCTACACAATAAATGATTCTTGAAAATTCAATAGTGGGAGAAAATGAGAAATATAGTTTCAATGAAACAAGAAAAAACACATTGAATATAATATTATTTCATTTTATTTGATAGAATATGTATAATTAATTCAATGGAGTGATATATTTTTAGTTATGTTTTCATGGATGGAGGTAGGTGGCCATTTTTCTCTCTTTACAGTTCCACCACATGGGCGGTATCTACTTCAAGATACATAGAATGACTTTGTGGTACTAATTCTTCTATTTCAGTGTTTGTGAGTCAAGATTCAAGATAACATAAACAAAATTATTCCATTGTGAGTTCTAAAACTTTTACTCTTATACTGTTGATTGAATATGAAAATATTCTTCAAGGATCTCTTCTAGAAACAACTATAAAAATGTTGGTGACAGAAAATAATCAATTATTTTTTATTTTTTAACTCAGTTTCATCAATTTAATAAATCAATAGTTGATTCACATCCTGAACTTATTCTTGTTATCTCTTATATTGTCATTTTTTAGTGTATTCCGGATTATTTTACGATATTAATTCATTTATTTCCTTGTCACATTTATTTCTTATATAAATTTTTTAATCAAGGATAATCATTCACCGACATTTATTTATTCTTATTATAGTATGTATGGTTATAAATTATATAATTATGAAAAATATTAATTTTAATACATCACAAATAAATTATTTTAAATAAAAATAGAAAAAAATAATAATGAGTTAGAGGTATAATAATACGAGAGAATGCCTTAGATCCCTGGAAACTGTGCATAGTTTTTGATACACCAATAACCGGGTGGTATACAATATTAATTATCTATCTCATGTTGTATATTAGTGATTGACTATATTATTCCCTCAATGAGTCTTGTTTTTTTAACACTAAGTACTCTATTCAATTATTATATATTTTTTTATTTTTTAAATTTTGAATGAAAATGGAAAATTATGGGTATTAATGAATGAAATAAATTGTAAACGAAATCATGTGACCTAATTTATATTTTTTGAATTAATAGAAGAAATTCATCTTTTAATATAAATAATCATGAAATATAGGAACAAAATTGGTTATGGGGAATAATTAAAACACTCCCAAAGCATAAAACTCATAAACCAGTCTATTTTCTCAACCATTCACAAATTGTTTTCTTTCTTTTTAATCTCATTGTAGTCCAATATTACATATCTACACCCCAATACTCTTATTCTCCCCCTAAATAAAGGATGATGTTATCCTTTCTAGTAATTTATCATCATCAGTGCTCTTAGATTTAGAGCTACAAACATAATGATGTTTGAATTTTTCAATGTTGGCATCACTTTCTAATGATGTCATCATTTATTCAACCTCCTCTCTTCTCCCCTGATTAAATTTTTTCTAGTGTTTTTTATATTTATGAAGTATATAAAAAGAACCAATATTTTCATCCATCATCTCATTAGCACAATATATTTTTTGTTCTGAAATAGGATTATATATACCATTATTTGGTTGATCGACCACCACAAGAGGGTCAATCAGAGGGCTTGTCCTTTTTTGAGAAACATGTTGAAAACATTCATTATCAATGATGGATTTTGAAAAATATTTCCCAAATTTGGATATCCCTGGAGTGTTATATTCTAATATTATCCATCCCTTTTAGTTACCTAAATTGTCCATAATTACAAGTGAATTTAGGTGATGAACTGCATTCGGTATATCATTTTCAATTACATGTTCCACCAGAAATTCATTATTAGTACCTATAATTAGAGGAACCAATTGAGTCCTCTTCATTTCATCACTTCTTCCTTTCCTATAATTCTCATCATTTTTCACAATATCATATTTACTTATTATTTTAACCAAATTTGTCATATTATTTTTAAAACCAGATGATTTTTAATTAGATGAATCACTTGGTAGGTCACCCTTCTTATAATCCATTGGCATGACAAAACCATCAGGAACAAGTCCCTATTATTATATATTTTGATTTAAATTATCATAAAAAATTCTATATATATCATAAAACTGATTAGTATTTTGACAATATTTATTATCTGGTGGAAAATAAATCTGAGGAACCACATCAGTCATCCAAATAGTTGAACTTTTATTCATCAAAAGATATTTTTCCATATCATGCCCACACAGAAAATATAAACTACACACTTTAGATTTCCTATAGATATATGATTCATGACCGATAAAATTTCAATTCTTATAGTATGTTGGGGTTTTCTAATATATGATATTTATCTCTATGTTGAAAGCATTACTTTTTGGATCAGTTCCGAACATAATTCAACCATTAAATAACCTGAAAAAGTGGCCAAATATTTCAACTTCTGCTTCCATATTAATTTTAATCTAACTACCAATTAATAGTGCGATATCATAATGAACTTTAGGATTCCAAAGTATCCAATTAAAACCATATACCCTTACCCAATGTTTAGTAATGACGTTACCAACATCAAAGAGATTTAATTTTTTATCCCATTCATGATGGTTAATAATACCAGGTTTAAACACAAATGAGTTGAAACCACATGCACATACAATCAAATATTCATAGGGGAAAACATATGGATGTATTCCAATCATAATGAGACACATTTCCAGGATGAAAATCCACAAATTGAAAGAATCATCTCAATTAATTTATCTATATTATGAAGATGATATCATTTAGAGAGAAACAGATGATCTAGGATTTCAAAACACTCAGAAATAGATTTTGGGACCGATTTTATATGCACAACATTTTTATTACATATAATGGAATATTAATTCACTCCATTGAAGATGGGGAAGGAGTGGTTCACTATGATTCCCTCTATCTAAGTATCTTTACATCGAACAAGATTCCATTTTTTAGATAAAAAAATAGAGAAATTATTGTGATTAAATATCCCTATCATTAGAAAGTAATACTCCATGAAATAAAATATAGCATGATTTTAAAATATATGAAGGAATCCCAAATCATCCATAGTTTTTAAGAGAGATTATATCTCTATTTCTCAGTCATTCTTCCCCCATGAATATTTTATTTTTAATATAGAAAAAATGAGTGAGTCTAATTAATAACAAATTATCTAAGATGATCTAACCAAGGTCAAAAATTACTGCCTAATTTTTTGTTGTATTCCTATAAAATAAATACAATCCATCACATGTATGGTCACCACCTTCTACCCAATATAGAAATATATTGTGTAGCGTATAATATTTTACAACACCTCACATCACCCTCCCTTAAGTTTATCATGTGAAAAGGTATGTTGAATCTATATCCCCCCTATCCCACATTCTTTCAATGAAATCAAACAAAATTATCAAAAAATCACCATGTCTACATAATATTCATAGATTATTATATATGTAATAGATAAGAATATAGCATATTATTAAAAACTAGAGAATACCATTTTGGGGACACACTGTCACCTTTAACCATTCCATATTATCATTTGAATAACCCGATATTGATAACAAACATTAAAAAAATATGAATGAAAAAGTTCTCGAGTTTAGAAATGGATCCCCTTGGAGATCCCTCTAGTTTATTCGTCACCATAATAAATATAAGTTATCATAAATAAAACGATGGAGAACATTTAGGAGGGAGGTAATTGGAGAATTTATTTTATTAAAACACGAAGAATGAAAATTATAATGAAAATAAAATTGCAATAGAAAATAAAGAAACACCTTAACCTATAGTCATAAGTCTAATGGTAATCATTGGACATGGAAATGGTAGATAATACTAAACTATAGAAGAAATTTATTCAAGGATGATCAAATTAATTATAGGGAACTAAATTTAAATAGGAAATGGTAGAAAACATAAATTTTATAGGGAAATATAGAAAGGTCCAATTAATTTGTTTCTAAAGATTTACAATCATTTCTCATAAAATAATGTCTCAGGTTAGTGTCATTTTTCCATGTGATGTAGGTCATAATTAGACTATAATTCGTCTACATGATCATAAAAATTCAATCTTATCCTCTTACGAAAATTCAAGAAAAAATTAATAAATAATAAGCACTTAATCAGCCAAACTCATTATGAATTCATTCATGGAACAGTAATATTGCTCATGATGTTGTCTCTCATTCATCTATTGTGGTTTTATTGAAATCATGACAGTACAGGAATCTAAAAAGTTTATTATCACTAATATGAATAGTGTAATGACTTCCTCTTTCATAGTGATATTTCTTTCATATTATTTTTCATGTGTATTTTTTGGGGACCATTATAATACAATTATATCTTCCATGAAACAATTGAACCTTAAGATTGTTTTCATACATGATTCAAACAACATATATCAGGTCTTGTAGAGAATAATTTTGTGCAAATATGTTATACAACCTTATTAGGATTGAAAATATATTGTTATACTCATTAAAAATTCTCAAAATATATTAATTACAACACAAAATACAAATATTTTTTTACGTATACGACAAAGTTTTAACAAAACTATTTTACATATAATATAGAGGGTAAGAAAAAAATATTAGGTGTCTCTAGTATCCAAAGTGATATTAAAATATATCACCAAAAAACAATTACATATTAAAATAGAACAATTTTAATATCATCCCTTTTCCAATTATCCACTTCCTCAGAAAATATAAAATGTATTACGAAAACATTCTATGAATAACACTTTTCTCTTATAAAGAATGAAAAATTATATATTTAAAATTCAATTATCTTATTTATTTCCTATATAGTTGGTACATTTCCATTTCTTCATAGATGTCCAAATATATTTTATACCAATAATATATTTTATTTCTTATATTTTTTCAAAAAAAATTACAGAATAAGTCTTCCCAAAATACAATGTGTGGAGATCTGTTTCAAAACCTATGATTAATTTCTTCAAAAAGATCTAAAATAAATATTAAAATTAATTTTGTTTTCAAAAAATTATTGAAATTATTAAAAAATACTAATGATCAAGAATTATAAAATTTTCATAATAAACAAAAAAATAAAAAATTTATCTAAATAAATGATTAATACATATATAATGAAAAAATTGTGATAATTAAATAAATAAAATATTTAGTGAAATGTTTGAAAATATATTATCTATATTAATATAATATCAAATATTTTTGTTTAAATTTTATTTATTAAATATTCCCACTAATGGAATTAAATTAAATTTCTGGAACATAAAGGGGATTGTATATCATAACATGAAATGTTATAAAGAATATTAATTTCTAAGAAACTAGTGGGGGTATGTTTGGATTTAGAGAAGATAAAAATGTTAACAAATAATAAAAATACTTGAAAAAATTGATTTTTAAAGGAACATATTGTACTAAAATAGTTTAGAAAATATTAGAAAATATATTATTTATATATTAACATTTAGGCACCAAAATAATTCAAAATGAATTTTTTTATTACATGTTTTGATAGACAATGATGAAAATTGAATGAGTAATAATTATATAAAAAATATATTATCATCATAAAATTTTTTATTATGAATTAAAGAAGTTTGAAAACTTGTTTAATAAGTTGAATACTAATAATGGGATTCATAATATCATGATTTCAATAATGCACCTTAATCATATATGTTACCCTCTGAATGGTCCAACGGTATGGTATACATATTGTCTCATAGAGATACAGAAGAAATTATTGAGAGAAGTAACAATTTCAACAAAACCATTAATAAATATAAAATTATAGAGATGGTTCTCTAGTATAAAATTATGTATACTTTATGATAACTATATTCATGGATTTAAATATTAACAAATTACTAATCACATCATGATCATTATTTTGCATCTCATATTATGTGATAATATCCTATGTGTAGTTTTCACACTAAAAATGTCGTAAATGTTCCCTAATATGATGAGAACTGATATGTTCAATAACATTATTATATATTAAATGTTCAATGGTTAGATGATATCATTTTAGGGAAAAAATGATACAATCTATATGAGTTGGAGACTCATATGACTTCTAGGAACATTCTCATGGTGTATTCCCTTCAAAATATCCTATTGTACATAATGAGAATGAGACCTACTAGCAGGAAATCCACATTTCTATTTGTCATTCGATGTTCTTATCTATGGTATTGTGTATTGGTACGAAGACATTATGATTATTATTAATGAGTATTATGAGTCACACACTATGATGTATTTATGAATATTATGATAACATGTATTCGTATTGAAGTATAATATGTTGGGTGTGACGTGAGTAATATTGCATTAATGAATAATTTTAGAAAGAATTTTTCCCTTATTATTACTAATGGATGATGATTTATCAAGTTATTTGATGGAAATGATATAGAATAAATAAATACAATCCTATGGTGTTCTAAAGGAATGTGTAGTTTTTTGGTTGTTAATGTATGATAAATAGAGTATATAGGTTGATGACACATGCATGAAACCTACTTGATTAGAGATATTGAGATTAAGGGATTATATTACAATGTAAGTGCACGTATGAGGTGACCTGTCAATATCACATTAAAATCTGTCTTTATGGGTGGCCAGGGGTGTTGCTAGGGACTAACCATGGAATTGAGGCAGCTTCATCTACAGCCCCTAAGAAAGATACATATAGGGTCACACAGTATGTGTATCTTGAATCTTAGTAAAATATTATATTATTATTAATTATTTAATAGGTTTAATGAATATTATTCCAATACGTGGTTTAATAATTATTCATTTATTCATGATCACATATAGATATTTATTTTCTATTTAGTGAATATAATATTTATTTATTAATTGGAGAATAATGCGGTAATAATTACATAATAAATAAAATAAAATTATTCAACACCCCATAAATTATATAGAGGAATGGAGGACTAATTTTGATAGTCTTATGAGAAATATAAGATATTAATTAAAATAATATTTAACTTAATTTTCATGTTGAGAAAAATTATGGGAATGATAATATTACAATTGTTATTTGACAAGGGGGTTTTTTATGATTAAATAAATAATCAATGGAACTTCTGAAATTATTTTATTTGAAGCCTAGAATTATTAATACCCAATTTTTTTATTTTCTCAAGAAAGACAATTCATTTTTATTGTTTGTGCACATTTGATTTAGTTATTCCTCTCAGGAATTGGGAGCTCAATTCTCTAAGAACACTCCCGTGAATGGAGATAAATCAACCTCTACCAGGTCATGGAGAATTCTTTGGAAGAAGTTCTCAGAGCGATCAAATGTGGATAATGCATTTGAAAATATCTACCAATATAGCACCCATAAAATCCTTTGGTGATGTATAGAGATTCATGTGACACATGTCCATCACCACTAGAGGACATAAATACTTGGTTTCTATAACACAACTATGGTGGACAACTGATCTAATACTAGATTTATCCATGAAGAAAGATTTCCAACAATGAAAAATAAATATTTAATTAAATTAATTATAAATAATATGTGATCATCAGCTATATCAGTTTTGGAATAATTACCCATTATCAATTAATTTTATTAAATTACATTGATCATGGAATTTATCGTCACATAGATCTCAGATTGATCATTGATTATGGAGAAAAACATTGTTAGGTACTTCACATCGCACGCATCTATTACTCCTAAAACAGACAAGTTTTATTAGAGAGCTTGAATAATTATTTATAATTACATAAATATCATTATAGATTTACAGATTTTGAATTTAGTAATTCAATTCAATATGAACAATTTTTTATTGGAATTGCGAGATCTCTTTATTCCTCATTCATTTCTCATTGATCTAAATTAAATAGTCAATTTGATGATTAAAATAAAATTGAGGAACACAGCTGATGGGGCGAATATTTTTAGTCAAACAACAAAAGACTACACACCATGTAATAATAGCTACATAGCATGTAGTCATGTTAGATTTAGGAGAACTGGTTTAGAAATTAAATCAAGATTCTTCATTAATTACACACATTAATTACATTGTGTGTTGTCCAGAACATAATGGGAAATAGTCAACCTGATTACTCATCATGTAACCAATTTACATGATGTGTAGTCCCATGGAGTCCAAGACCAGTAGTGTTTTTAAATACGCTGAATACATGACTTGTGACTATGTAATTTGGAGATCACGCAGAGTGTAACCCAATGTATACACCGTGTACCCCTGTTTCAGATGTAAAAATCACCCGATGATTCACTAGGCATGTAACTCGAACATAAAGTAAAATATGGAAATGAAACATAGCTTAGATGACCATGCAATATACTTATATCATGTTTTGAATATTTCAAATTTATTTATTTTACTATGTAATCCTTGAGACATGAATTTTTGTGTGGTCATGATGAAATTACACACCATGTAAAAGGTGTAAATATACATAAATATTTTGTTTAATATCTATGTAACGGTCAGATCTATATATCATGCATGAATCCTATTACAAGCTGTTATTCTATATGCATTTAATCGTAACATGTGACAAGAAATTTTGTAATTTGTCTAATCATCCATGATGTACATGTTGTGAAACTCTGTGATAATTCTTGTAAGCCATATTTCACTAGAGTAAAATAGAATATGATAAAAATACATATTGGGAATAATTGGACGGGTATTCATCATGTTTCCTCTAAGGTAAATTTATGTACACATCTATTTTTAAATATATATTTTTTATGTTTTCATGATAATAAAGTATGAGAATCTAAATGAAATTAGAATTTAATTAAGATAAAATAATTGGATAATTACATAAAATAATTAATAGATTATACATCAATTTATCTCCAGTAAGAACTATTAAAAATTGAATTCAATATTTATTAATGTGTAATTCTTTTCATGCATATGGATGATCATTAGCTATGCTAGACCTCTGTATGTTATTGGTTTCATTTATTTTATTAAAAAATATAATTGACAGTCTATTTGAATTATCCTCTCTTATAATGTAGGTCCTATGAGCTCATATTTTCTTTTTTATAAACTAATATTTCATCTCACATTTGTGTGAGTAAAATGTACATGTAATTTATAGAACTCCAATTCCATTGGATTTAGTTCATTTTCTAAGATGAGGCAAAACCAATCTATAGAGATGCATGGGTAGATAGGAGGAAAGCTATAACATGAAAATTAATCAGTTGAAGTTGTTTTCCTTCTGTCAAAGATTTGTTTATCGACTGTTAGATAAATGAATCACTAGTATAATTTCATAATCATTACGATTTATTATTTTATTTCTAATAGTTTCATGTTTATTTAATTTTTTTATTTGTTTTCGCGATCATAAAAATAAATGAAATTAACTATCTTGAAAGATAAAAATAAAATTAGTTGTTATATGTGTAAATATATCCTAATCCACGATTAATCACTTATATAAATCCAATTAATATTAAAAATCACGTGATAAATATAATAATTGGAAATATTGGAATAAAAGATAAAATCACCCAAATAATATATATTACGTCTTTATATATATCAAATTACTTTTTTTGAAATAAAATTGTAGTTCTAAAGTGTTTGACTAATCCAAATTTTGGTGATTACAATTAATGAGTAATTTTATATTGTGGTTTTGGGTTGACATAACTTAGTTCATATTAGTGGATGACTACCCAAAAAGGACATGGTTTAACTAAGATTCAAAGCTTGAGGAAATCCAATTGAAGGATATTAGGATTAGGGAGTCCACTTAACAGATCAGGGATCTATGAGTTAAAGCTATTTTCATAACAAATGACTACATATAACCATTCAAATATCTCGTACAACCCATGTTGGGGTAATGAGAAGATATATATGGTTCTTAGCACTATTAATCCCAAAATATAGTATATTATGAATCCAATAGTGATATCTATTGAGTTTCCATAAAATAGTGGGAGACTAATAAATATAATATTTATTTTTTTGACTAAATTTTACTAGATAAATTATATAATTATTTTTCATATTTTCAAGAAACAAAATTTTAATTTCATTTAACATATCGTTTTAATAAATACATGAGATGAAAATCCTTATCACTAGCACAATATTCATAGTGTGTAAAATGAACTTACAGATTATCCTTCTCCATAAAAAGAAATTATATATCCTGATAGATACATTTCTATTTGTTCCTTGTAATGAGGAATGTGATGAAAAGATATATAACTATGGGGTATATTTGAATGATGCCACGTATATTTAGTGACTTTTGTTATCATCCATGTAAAATGATATTTTTAAGGATCTTGAAGAAATAGACACATATAACTTTCTGTCTCACATTCACGATCTCTATCAACAGAAGGATAGAGAATAGAGGTATGGGATATATAATTCTTTGTTCACTACTATATTTGGAGAGTTTATGCCAGTTGGACATCATTTAGTCAAGATTATTGGATATATTGAATGCCTGGATATCATAGGGATTAAATTCACAGATGAGTTGTGTATATATCTCATAATTTCATCACTAGTTAAGACATACTCCATCATTATTATTAATCACAATATGTGTAATAATGAGAATATTGATTTAGAACATCTGACCTTTATTTTCCAAGTGGATAAAAAAATGAGGAATGATAAAAAAACAGTCATTATAGTGAATAAGAAATTAAAGAATAATAAAATGTTTCCAAAGACTTATAAACAATAGAAATATCTTGAGTAATGTTCTTCTAATGTAGGGAATATATAGTGGAAATATAAGGAATAGAAGGCAGTTTGATTTTCATGTTCCATGTTAGGCCATTGGAAGAGGAACCCCACTAAGATGTAGGGGGATGGAAAAGTTGTGTTTGGTATCAATTGAAATAGTTACATACGTACACATTATGAATTAGATACAACTTTTGGTTCTAACATTTAAATCCAAACACATGGAAAAAGTAGATTCTAAAATAGTTTTTTTGGAGAGTTGGATCTAGGAGCTGCTAATAGAGAAAGGTTAGCTACTCTAGCAATTAGAGACAACCCCATCTCATTTCCAAACTGAATGATTTTGATTTTGATTGAGTGTTATTAATCACCTCTTGTTACTAAAAAAAATCAATATCATTCCTTGATACATATGGTGTTATCTTCAAATTTTTAATTAAAAGATATTTATTTAATAAAGACAACATATGTTATGGTATGTAACTTTTAAATAACAGTACTGGTGTATTAAATTATTAAAAGAAGGTGTTAGTAATTTATAACTAATCATGTTTACATTAATCATACAACACCCACCTTTGGAATCACCATCTTGGTCATATAAAGGTGAAGCGTTTGAAAATTTCCTTTTAAGATGGTTATTTGAACTATTCTAAGCTATAAGAACAAGAGAGATTTCATTCTTGTTTTTAAGGAAAAATGAAAAAACTCCCATTTTGTGGACATGTTGAAAGGACTATATGGTTTCTAGGATTTTTATACATCGATGTATGTTTACCATTTCTAGAGGAAAATATAGTTGGATATTCTTCATTATATCTTTTACTGATAACTTGAGTAAATATGACTATGTCTACTCAAGGAGGTATCTGCTTAACTCGCTTGAGAAATTCAAAGAATTAAATAATGATGTAGATCATCAACATGGCAAGAATATTAAGCTGATTTCATATGATCTATGTGGTGAATATCATAACCACGATTTGATCGAATGATTTTGGGTTTTTAGGATTCATTCTCAACTTACTCGACCTTATACAACACAGTGTAAATGTGTTAGTGAAAGTATAATCTTTGTCATGTTCGGATTGTAAGCATGATGATTATTCATATAGATCATCCACTATTATCTTGGGGATATGCATTAAAAATATTGGTATACATATTAAACTCACTTACAACTATAGCATAAAATGAAATTCCCATGGATCTATGTAGTGGAAATAAACTTATTTTGTCACATACACGTGTATGGGGTTTTGGAGAGTTTGTTATGGAATTTTTGGGAAACAAACTAGAACCCCCACCCCCCCCCCCCAATTAGAGACATATCATTAGATGGTAACCAATGGAATAAAGGAGATAATACTTTTACAGCCCCTCAGATAAAATGTGAGTATCCCAAGACAAGATGTCTTTATTGAGAGGGACAATATCCCAAAAAATGAAAGTTGGATCACCATTTACTTCAATGTTGTTGATGCTGGAAATAAAAAAGAGAAGGAACTGGAAAAAAATCTATAGATCCCTATGGAAGAAGTAGTTCATAAAACACAAGTACTGCATATGATTATACTAGAGGTAATACAACCTATGCGATATGAATATCTAGTTACCATTGATGGTGGAACATTATTTGTTATCACTAATGAAAATATATCCTACATGGAGTCATTAGAGATCTCAGAATCTATAATATGGATGGAAGCCATGAATTTTGAAATTGTTTCCATGTATCAGAACCATGTATTGGTTATTTTTTATGGGATTGTTAATGTAAATCCCATTTGAGGTAAATGGGTATTCAAAGGGAAAATAGACATAGAAGGTGATTTAAATTAATTTAAACAAAGACTACTGGATAAAGGTTTTAAATAACATCGAGGAATTGTCTATGAATAAACTATTTTAATATTTTTTATGTTAAAATAAATCATAATTTTACATTCCATATAATCTTTCAGTGAATTTAATTTTTGGAAGATGTATAACAAAATACTAATTCCATAATGGGAACCTTCAAGAAGTTTTTCAAATGGAACAACTAGAAGAATTTTTTAATCTAGTTGATTCCAAATGAATTTTCAGGTTGCATAGATCCATTGATGAACTAATATAAGAATCCAGGCCATTTAACATTTTAATCTATGAATCCATCAATGAAGATTGTTCTATATAGAAAAAATGTGAGACATGTGTTTACAAGTTGTTTAGTGGGAATGTGACCAGTATCCTAGTATTATATATAGATATTATATTACTTATTATAAATGAAATAACAATATTACACTAAGTTAAGGACTGGTTAAACAACTATTTATCCTTGATGGGCGTAGGTGGATAAGCCTATATTCTTTTGAAAATGATCATTCATGATAGATCCAAGAGGCTAATTTGACTCTGTCCAAGAAAATTTGTTGACTAGACACTAAAAAGATTTAGTATGGGACAATCTAGGAGGAAATTAGAACTATTATCAGATGTTTTAAATCACTAAATGAAAATTTTTCCAAAGAAAATACATGACAAATAGATATGTGTATAATCTAATATATTTTGGTCATAGGAACAACCATATATGCCATGTTATATACTAAAATTAATGTTGCCTATACACTGATCATGGTTGGAAGAGATCAAGAAGAACCAATAGGTAAATATTTTACTGAATTTAAGGATATCCTAATGTTTTTGCTAAGAACTAGGGATATATTCATAGTGTGTGGATGAGATGAGGAACTGGTCATTAGGGGTTAAACTAATGATGATTTTCAGAGAGATCCGAGCGATTTGAAGTCATAACCAGGATATGTTTTTTATCTCAATGGGAGAGATGTGACATGGAATATTCCAAAGAAACTAGTTTTTTCTAATTCTACAGTAGATTCTGAGTATATAATGGATTTTAAAATAGAAATGGGAGCCATTTGGATTAATTAATTTTACTTGGATCTTGAGGTGGTACATAGTAGTAAATACCAAATCACATTTTGTTGTGATAAAAATACATTAGTGGCTCTTACAATAGAGCCAATTTCACAACACCAGAAAAAGCACATACTGTAGAAGTATCACATCTTATGATATTTCCATTAAAGGGGTGAGGTTGTTGCAATAAGAATACACAATAGAGAGAATGTGGCAGACCCCTTGACTAAAGGCATATCTCAGCAGAAGCATTAATATCATGTGAGAGCTAACAGAATTATGGTTGTTAGTAGTTGAATCTAGTTCTTATGGGAGACATTTTGATTTTGTTCCCCATAACCAACATCTGTGTACATTATGATAACACCTATTATTAGTTTTTAATATTAATAAATTATATCTCACAACATTATTTTTCATCTATGTGACATTGTATGTAATAATGTCCCATGATTTGATGTCCCATTAAAAATGTCATAGAAGATCCATGTTATGATGATAAACCCTGAGTGCTAAGAAAGTATTCTAGATTATGTTTTATAAAACTTGATTATATCATATAATAGACAAAAATTTAATACGCTATCAGGGATGGAGACTCATACAATATTATGTCACATTTTCATGGGATACGACATTGGTAATATTTAGTAGGATATTATTAGAATGAGACCTGCTAATAGGAAATCCACATTTATACGTGTCATTGGATGTTCCTATATTTGGATGTGAGTATTTGCCCTTAGACGTTATGATTATAATTTATGAGTATAATGAGTCACTCACTTACTGGTATTGGATAAATCATAGATGATATATTTTTGTAGAGATGAGTGATATTTTAGGTGTGTCATGAGTAATATTTCTTTAATGAATAATGTAATAAAGGATTTTCCCTTTTATTTATTAATAAACATTAATATCTCATTCATATTGATTGAAATGATATAGTAGAAAATAAATCCAAGTCCATGGTGATTTAAAAGAAATATTATTTTCAAAAAAAGTCAAATAAAGATACATAGAGCACATTTGTTTATTGTACCATCATGCATCCTGTTAGATTATAGATATTGATATTAGGGATTATATTTCACAATAATAACACTTATAAGGTGACATATCATTATGGAACTAGTTTCTTTCTCTATGGGTTCCTTAGTGAATTTCTATACACTATCCTTAGACTTATGGTTGTTTCACCTAGTGTCCCTGAGAAATATTCTTAGAGGGTAACACCCTATGTGAGTCAAGAATCAGTGATAGATAATATATTATTAGCTATTTTTAAATATGTTCTTTAAACCTTTTTCCAGTATGTGATTTATTTGTAACATCCCTTGATTTTAAAAATAAATTGACAAGCATGAAACATTGAATCTCTGCATATTGACACTTTATTTTATGGATATATTTATAAATTACCCATTAAACAAAATATTATTTACTTCTATGAAAATAATTTTGAAAAACAGACATTTAGGGTTGGGATCAGTATTTTTTTTAGAGTTTGATAGAACCAAAATCATGTTTGATGAATAGTAACATACCCTTATAAATAGTAATATTAATAGTTATATGACCATTTAGTATATAAAATAGTATTATTATTTTATAATCTTATGGTTATAAGATAATGAAATCTTGATTAATTTTTCAAGGTGATATAAAATGAGTTTTAGTTTAAAAATTGTAATTTTTTGTGTAAATTATGTTTCTATAAATAATATTATACATTTGTAAAAATTATATAAAAAAAATTGGATTTCATTTTAATATTATAGACCTGAGAAAATTTTTAGGTTTTTTTTGGCAGTTTGGGAAATTCTTGAATTTTTTAAGAATTTTAATATAATTTAATTTACTATATATATATATGTTATCAGTTAAATAAAATATTCCTACAATCATGGACAATGTGAACACCCTTGGGATGAAATATCTTTCTCTCTTTATTATTTTGGGTCACATGAGTAAATAATATTCATTGTCTTGAGAAAAATAGTAAACTGCTTATTAAAATAATGGAAACCCCCTCCTATAATCTACTATAAATAGCACCCTCTTCCTACCAAACCTCTGAATATTTGTGATTTTTAGATATACTTCTCAAAACACTTCACAAGACTCTTCCCCACATTCGATACTAGATGGTATCACCATAATACCAATTCTAAAGTCCTTAAAGAGGATATCAAGGAGAAGAGTTCAAGACATAAAAAACCTTTTTCATTTTGTTTCATTTATTCATCAATTATATTTTATTTTCTTATAGTCACTTCTTGTCCCCTTATACATGTGGAATTAAATCACAAAAATCTTCTTATATGATGTATTTTTTCATGTTTATGGAAAAAATCATCTTTTTACCTCTTCTCCTCCCCCTCAAATTCTCAAAATAAAAACACCGTCTGTGATGTGTCGAATTACCGACATCATAGATGATGTGTTTTCAACATCCATTACTTCTTTCAAATATGGTCATAAAACCATTTTTATTGTTGAATCAGATTTTAATGTCTATGATATATCCTATTTTTTATTCTGTACTTACCATATATATATGCTGTATTATGTTATATGATGAATCTAGTTTGTGATTATTAAATAACAACAAAAATGATCTATTTAGATATAACTAATGATTTATCTAATGATTCATCCACATAACATATATCCAAAATAATTTATGGAATCATTTAATATTATGTAAACATATAAATGCAATTTCATTCTACAAATGGAGTTTTCCTATCATTCGATAAAGAAATTCATTATGAACCGGCCTTGGAAATCATGTAATCAACTCACCTGAAACAATGGAAAGAAAAACATATTATTAATTAATGGGATGAATTATGTTTTAAAATGATCATATAAGTTGTTATAAAAAACTATATATTTCTGTAAAATATTAATAACACTCTTTTAATGATTATACATGATGGTTAAACAAGTTGGATGTATGAAAAACTCGATGTAAGGGAATTCTTACCAAATTGTTTTTCTTTTGGTTATGTTTTTTACATCCTTCATTTTGTGTTAGTAATAATATTATTGTAATGAATTTTGATTCTATTATTTTATATTATATAAATTTATATTACATTCACATATTTAATTCATTTTATTGATTCTCATGTTAATTATATTATATTTCTAAGGGACTTATATTATTAAATCCCATTTTTAACATATCATTCTAAAAATTTAAAAATTAATGTTTTTAGGAAACTATTAATTTTATTAATTATGTTATTTATCATAGGAATTATTTATGATGAAGGGTGAAACCTATATCTATCACCAATGCATTTGGTATATTTAAGTTGGAGGTCACCTTTCTGGTTACTCCAAGTGTAATTGTGATGGTTAAAACATAAGGTAGTTATGTGGGTCACATTGTAAGGTATTACTGAGGTTTATAAATCATAAGGTAGACATGAGGGTAAAAAATTATGTAAGTTATTTCACAGGATACCCTTTTTCTTTACTGATGTTTTCTATGATTTATGAAAATCTCTTGTATCATAATGTAAGTATATGATTATTTAAGGGTGAAAAGCATGCCTTTGGGAAAATGATTTGATATGTTTATTATTTTTCAAAGAATAATTGGATCAATGCATCATTATATATTCATTAATAAGATTTAGTGATCATGCCATGTTTAAAAAAATAACTGAGTATGAATGTGTTAGAGTAAAATAGAATCCACGATGAATTTTGTGAAGACTATTCATGAAAGGATATTCATGTTTTTATTTAAACCTCTTATAATAAGTGTATCCTTGATGAATTAACTAGAACTTGTAATGTTCAATGTCGGGTCCTTATAGTTGGTACTAGAGAATAGATTAGATTACATTATGTGGTTAGGAATATGTTAATATAATATCATAAATTATTTTTTCTTTTTTATATGATATCTAATTTCAAGATTACGATGTTTCTTTATCTATGATATGCCTATTCAAAATGGTTTTCCATAGAAGATATAGGTAAGTTGAAGTTCGAAGGAACCGAGAGGCTGATATCTTTATAAATCTATAATCGTGAATGGTAGGGATTGGATCTAAGAAGTTTTTGACAATAATGGTTCAGCTAACCCATGAAATAAATGGGGGTTTCATCCATGAAAGAGAACAACTATAGCAACCAAAAAGGAAGATGATGATAATGGAGAATTTAAGGTGCTAAAACCCACCTTTTAGTGTATATTATGACCTAGTAGTGGAGTATGGATGGATTAAATACCTTGAAAATATATTCGATGTTATGAGATGTTCATGTAATAATAGTGTTAGTGTTTCCATTTATTCCTTTCATGTTTATGCTAATCAGTGGTGATCAATGGTCAAGAATATCAGGTATAAAGAGGTGATCGATTCCATAGAGTGGGATTAATTTAAAAGTTAATTTCTAGAAAAATACAATAATAATGTGGTTCGAATTTGAATGGGGAAAGAATTAAGTGGATATGAGAGAAAATACAAACATTTTGTGGCCATGAATGAAGATTAATTCACATAAATTTCAAGGTATGCTCTTAATATTATTATGGATCTTCATAGAAAAATCAACCATTTTACTCAGAATTGAACCCATGATAGAGAATGGTATTGGCTACCCATGAGTGGAAAATTTATGATAAACCATTACAATGTGATTAGAGGGTAGAAATGGTGTTATCTGATGGCCATGTGTAATTTGAAAATAACAACATCAAGATATCCAAAAGAAAGGAAATGGATAAGAATCAATCAATAAACATTAATGGTAATAATGTTCAGTTCCCAATTTATTAAATGTGTCCTAAAAATCCATCTAAGGAATTCCACACAAAATATGGGAAGTGTTTTTGATATGGTATGTTTCGAAATATGAAATTTTATTGTAATGAAAATTATCCTAATATTAATCCTACATAGAAAATAGTAAAGTGTATTAAATTTGGTGAGATAATTCATTATGAAAATAGTTTCTCAAATGAATATTTGAATTATGGGATGTAGCAAGACTATATGCAGAAATGTATAGTGAGATCCTTTGCAACTATGTCAGTAGATTTAGGGACTTCTAATGAAGTGGTAGTAGGTACTTTGGTTGTTTTCTCATATTTTTATAATGTATTATTTGTTATAGGGTCTACACATTCCTCTATTTCAGAGAAATTTTCTAGTAAATTAAAAATATCACCCAATGAAATGAGTCTTGAACAAATTGTTAAAACAAAAGGGGGGAATTTTATAGCCAAAATTTAATTTAATAATCTTCCAATTGTTGACTATAGAATTATATTACACACAATCGTTGTTTTTTCCCTTAGTAGAGTTTGATATCAGGATAGCTAAGGATTGAAATTATATTTATCATTTTAAATTTGATATTATAGATAATTAAGTTGTTTTTTGTATGATTTTGAGTTTTTATACAAAAATTAACCCATAAATTAAACATAATTTCAATAAGCTGGAAAACTGTTGAAAGATATAAATGAATGTTATATTTGTCAAATTGATAATAATAAAAGAACTATTCAGATTAATTATGTTCCAGTGATAAATGAATTTCAAGATTTTTTATTGATGAGTTACCAAGTGTTATACATGATCAAGAAGTTGAATTTACTATTTAATGAGTTAAATAATCTTGGCCAATTTCAAAACCCCCTTATCAAATTGACCAAATAGAACTTCTTGAACTGGAAAATCAGTTTCAATAGTTTCTTGATAATGGATTCATTCATCCGATCACTCCAACATGTGGGGATCCCTTTTTTAATTTCAAGGAAAGATGGTTCCATGATACGTACCATTGATTTTTTAGATTTTAATAACATTGTTGTTATGAATAAGTATCATTTTAATCATATTGATGATTTAATTGACTATCTCTAGGGAGATCAATATTTTTACATGGTTGAATTAATATCTATATACCATCAGTTGAAGGTGAAGGAGGATGAAATCCCAAAAATTTCTCTTCATACTAGATATGGGAATTATTAATTTTTTGTTATGCCCTTTGGTTTAACAAATTCCACTCTTGTATTCATGGATCTTATGAATAGAATATTCTTTGAATATTATGATATGTTTTTATTGATGATGTTTTAGTATTTTATTAAATAAATGAGGATCATGAAAAATATTTAAGTATTGGCCTTAAAACACTTAATTAAAAGAAGTTATATTGAAAATTATCAAAATGAGATAATTGGATACAAAATATTTCTTTTCATGGGATCATTGTTAATAAAGATGGAATAACAATTGATCATTCCAAATTAATAGGGGTTGATTACTGCCCAAGGACTCAAAATGTTACATAGATTCATAGAATTCATTTATTATAAGGTTATTACTAGCGAATTATTAAAAACATTTCATAGTCATCTATCTCATTAACTAAGTTAACACGAAAATGGGTCAATTTTTTTTACAAAATAATGTGATAAATGTTTTCATTAACTGAAGAAGAGATTGGTGAATGCTCATGTTTTATCGTTGCCTTCCAGAAATGGTAAGTTTATAATTTATTTTGATGCATCATTGATGGGACATGGTTGTGTTTTTTTTTTCAATTTTATCAGGAAATTGTTTTGGCTAAAAACATCTGAAACCCCACATGATAAACTGACCCACACATGAATTTGAATTTGCAGCTATAGTTTTTTTCTTTGATGATTTTGAGGTATCATTTATACCGATCCAAATGTGAAATATATAATAATTATAATTATTTGAAGTATATATTTACACTAATTAATTAAACATGAGGCAAAAAAATTTCTTGAATTGATAAAACATTATTATTTCATGATCAATTACAATCCAAGAAAAGAAACAATTTTTCATATTCTTTGATTCAAAAACATCATGTATCATTAACCACGTTTCATTTGGAACATGACCCCTAAAATAATGATTTTATGAATTTTGTCTTGGAAGTTGTTGGGGAAGGATATTACTATATTTTGATTCAGGTTTCAGTTTATTCATTATTGTCTAATAGAATCCTGAAAGTACAGAAGGAATATGGTGAGTTATTGAAAAAGGTAGAATTGGTTATGATGGGTATGTTTCTGGAAATTATTAGTAATGAAGATTGTATTTTTTGTTTTCAAAAATGATTGTGTGTGCCTTGTGATTCCTTTATAAAGAAATAAATGTTGTGTGAAGCTCGTAGAAATAAATTTTCAGTTCATCCTGGTCGTACTAAGATGTAGAGTAACTTTAGAGATTTTATGGGTGGGATGGAATGAAATAGATTTTGAATATTTTACCGTGAATTTTTTGACATGTCAATAGGTTAATTTAGATAAAATAACTACCAAAAGTTATGATTCACCCATTTCAAGTGCCATAGTGGAAATGGGAAAACATATACATGGTCTTTGTGGTGGGTATACTAAATAATTCACTCTGTAATAATGTAATATGGTTTATTGTTGATCGACTGAATAAATGTAGACATTTCTATATTATTAGAGATATGATTTCTTTGGATCATATTTCACTACATTACCTCAAAGATATTGTTATTTCAAAATGAGTTCCTAATTCTATTATATCTAACCATGATCCCAGGTTCAATTCTAATTTTTGGAAAGGCCTCCAGAAGTCGTTGGGAATAGAATTAAATTTCAGCCTTACTTTTCATCACCAATCTGAAAGATAGAATGAGAGAAAAATTCATAAATTGGAAGATAAGCTACACTATTATTCAATGAACTACAAGGGAAGTTAGTATCAACGTCACTAATTAGTTTTATTTTTCTAAAAAAAAATTTTTCCTTCCAGTATACAGATGGAACCATTTGAGGTGTTATGTCAGATGTGGTGTTGAACTTATGCTTTTTGAGATGAAGTTGGGTAAATGAAGTTTATGAGGACAAAATTAGTCAAGGACATGGATAATAATGTGAATAATCTTTAGAAAAACATGATTATATCTTAGAGAAAGTATAAATTCAATATAGATGACTAGAGGAAAGACTTTTCATTCGAGGTAGGAGAACATGTTTTTCATAGAATCTCACCATTAAAAAGTGAAATGTGTTATGGTATGAATGAAAAACTAATTAAATGGTACATTGGTCCTTATTAAATCCATGATAATGTTATACCAGTTTCCATTCTGTTATCATTTCCTCCAATTTTATCTAATGTACACAATTTGTTTCATGGTTCGATGATAAAAAAGTATGTTCCAGATTCATGTCATATTTTGAGCCCAAAAGTAGGTCAACTATTAGATAATATTTTTAATGAATATAATATCATTCATATTCATGTTTTTATAGATAAAGTATTGTGAAATAAGATAATCTAGAATGTAATGTTTATTTGGAGAAAACATATGGATCAAGAAGTAACATGGGAATCTGAAAATGCTATGAGAGAAATGTACCCTCACCTATTTAATATGTAAATAAAAAAAATTTATGATGTAATTCCAAGAAGGTGGGAAGAATGTAACACCCCATGTTTTTTAAAATAAATTTAAAAGTATAATATATTGATCCCTTACATAATGAAACCTTTTTAAGGAGATAATTTTAAACTAGCGGTTAAACATAAATTTTCCACATCAAAGATTTTAATTTCAAAAAATAAACATCGATAGTTGCGATCACTATATTATTTGGTGTCTGATAGAACCATCATGATTTTTGGAGAATAGTAACAAAACATTATGAATAGTAATATTAATATTAATATGAACCATAAAAATAATAAATTTTATTATAAATTTATTATCTCAATTATATAATATAATTAGTTCTTGATTTATTTTTCACGGTGATGTAAATTGATTAACAACTTTAAAATATCTATTTTTCAAACAAATTTTGATTTTATTCAAAAATACAATTAATAATATTTAGAAAATTATTCTACTAAAATGGAGTTCATCTATTAATTCTTCATAGAAAAATGGTCAGTGTTAACTTCATATAATTTTATAAAATCCATGAACATGTAATGAATAATAAAATACAGAAATTTTCCAATTATATACATTATTAGTAAAATAAAATATTACTAGCATCGTGACAGATGTATGAACCATTGGTTGAACTCACATTCTCTGTATACTATTTTTCATCACATGAATCATGACTATTTATAGTATATAATAAAAATATTAAACGAATGATTAAAATAATGGAAAACCCCTCCCCTCCTACAGTATAAATACCACCCTAAACCCCATCATCCTATCACACCTCTAAATCTTTGTTAATTATCTATATTCTTCCTAAAACCCTTCCTAAGTATCTTCCCCACATATAAGACCTTTCTGTATCACAAAAATTCTAAATCTAAATGCCTTTAAGAGGATCTCAATGAGAAGAGATCAATAGGTAAAAATCCACTTTTTTTTGTATTGTTCTCAATTCTATTATTTTATTATAATCAATTACCCTACCCTTTTCCAATATGAAAGAATGCTCCAAAATGTTTTTTATTCAATATTTTATCTTGTATATGGAAAACATAATCAACTTACCTCTTCTCCCTCCTCACCTCTTATTCTAAAATTAAAAACATCATCGGTGATGTGTCGATTTACCAGCACCTTGACAATGTGTTCTTAACATCCATTACATCATCCGAATATGATAATAATATAATTTAATGGTTGACACTTATTATAATGTTTATTATATAACCTCATTTAAGTTATTGAGTAGACATATATACATAATATTATGTTATGTAACAAATCTAATTCGTGATTATCGATGTACCACCAAAATTATCTAAATAGGTATCACAAATGATTTATCTAATGATTACTCATCATAAAATATAACCAAAATGATTCATGAAGTAATTCAATATTATAGAACCATATTAACATGATTTCATTGAAATTTTAGAGTTTTTCATCCATTCGATAAGGAAATCATTTACGAATCGAGCGCGAAAATCATGTAAAGAATAAACACGCAATATTGGAAATAAAACAATATTATTAATTAATAGTTAAATGTTGTTATAAAATTATCTTATAATGTGTTATAAAAATAAATATGTTTTGTTTAAGATATTAATAACACTCATTTAACCATTATGTAAGAGGGTTAAACAACTTTCAATTAATGAAAACCCAAGGAAAAGAAATTCTTATCCTAATTTCCATTCATTGTGTTAACAATCTACTACATTGATTATGTGTCAATATGATTATTTGTGTAATGAATTTTTAATACATTCTGTTTTATTATTTGGATTTATAGTGAATAAAAATATTCCTTTCATATCATTAATTGCCATATCAATTATTTGATATTTTTGAGGGACTTCTATTATAATATCATCTTTTAAATTTATAGTTTTATATAATTTAGAATGAATGTTTTTATGAAAGTAGTATTGTATTCTGATTATGTTATGGTTCATGATAATTTGTTATGACAAATGGCAGGACCTATATCTCCTTCCAATACATTTGGTATATGTATGTTGGAGGTCATCTTTATGGTTACTCGATGAGTAATAGTGATGGTTTCACCATAACGTATTCACGAGGGTTACATTGTAAGTTAGTCGTGAGGGTTACAAATCATATGGTTTCCCTACGAGTTATAAAATTATGAATGTAAATCCCCCAGATAGCATTATTCTCTAGTTCTTTTTTCTATAATTTATGAAAATCTAATGTTTCAAAAATTAATTATATGATTATTTAGTGGGGAGAAGTATGTCTTAATGATAATAATTTCATATATATATATATATGTATTTATGGACTAATGGTTTTTACCCTTGTTTTTATATCTTTTACTGAGAATTTGTTCTCATTCAATGTATTAAAAAATTTTTACATGGTGAATGAATGGGTAAGAGAGAATAAGAATCCTAGAAGAATGTTGTGAGGACTATCCATGAAAATATTTTCATGATTTTATTTCAAATATTACAATTAGTGTATTTTAGATTATAAAAATAGAATATGTAATTTTTATGTATGGGTACATATATTAATAATTTTTCATGTATTCTTTATAACATATAAATATTTATTTTCCAATTTATGAATATAATATTTATTTATTTATTAGTGGATAATAATACAATATTTTTTCAATAAATAAATAGACAATATTCGAGGCCTGATAAACACTATGGGGTAATGGAGGAATGTGTTTAATGGTCTTGTGAGAAATAATAGATATTTAATATAATTTAATTAAATAATATTTATTACTGATTCACAAGATAAGTGCATGTGATGAAATAATAATGTCATTATTATTTGACATGGGGTTTTCTAGTATTAAATAAATAAATAAGGGATCTTATGAAATTATTTTATTTTAACCTCAGAACAATACATTCCCAGTTATGTTATTATCTCAAGATAAGAAATTAAAATTTTCTTGGTTGTACACAACAGATTTGGTGAATCCTCTCAATCATTGATATCTCCCATCTCCAAGAACACTTCCCTGAACTGAGATATGTCCTCCTCTATCAGATCAAGGAAAATTATTTGGAAGCAGTTCATGACGTGATCAATGTTGGATGATACAAGAAAACAAACCTACCTTGCATGCACTGAGATATTCCTTCGGTTATGTATTGAGATTTGTGGAACATGTGTGGATCTATACTAGTATAAATATACCCTCCATTTTTTAACAAAAATATAATGAGCCATACATTACGTACATTGATATTTTTTAAAAGAAGAAGAATATTAATTAATAAATATAACAAATCCATGACATGACTGTATAGGTATACAATATTTAGAAATTGGGAAATGTAAACAACTGGTTCATAATACATCTTCATTGTGTCCCACTATTTTAATCATTACTAGACTCCATTTTTAAAAATCTTACATAATAAAAATCTTCATGACCTATGTAAAATAAATATATCAAATGAAGATCTCAGATGCTCGTTAAGGGTAATCAAGGGAGTTATAAATCATTTTCTAAACATAAGACTTAAGAACATAATATATGAAATCGTATAATGAATATGAAAGATTGTGATATCATGCCATATGATAAATAATGGAAGATATTAAGAATCAGTAAACATAAACTCAAAAGTGATAACACATGAAATGATGTTTTATAGCAAACAGATATGTATATAAATTCATTTCGTATTAGTCAATGCTAATTTCCATGATCATCATAGTGTACACATCCCATTACTGAACCGATTACACATCTCGTTTGATCCCTATATTACTAAATCGAGAAAAATTTCCATTCCAACCATGTAAATCTCATGAGATATAACTACTTACCCAATGTATTGGATGGAGATATAAATCCTATCAATCTCATAATGAAATTATTCTTAATGTGCTACAATAACCAAAATCATTCATTATATCACAACGAAGAAAATGGGTTTCTATATACATTAATACACCATAATAAAATTCATATAAATGAAATAGATATCATTAATATAATTCCTTCATAAAAAGTATAATCATATGAAATATAAGAATATAATAATTGAAACATAACACTATTAAGGACCACAGTCTTAGATGGAATAAAATTGTGATATAACACATGAAATTAATTCATATAGAAAATATCCTTTTTTCGATAAAAACATTTCCTTTACTCAAAATGCCGCATAATTTGAAAATAAATGAAATTATTTTGAAATTAAAATAAAATATTATAGTCGGATCTTAATGTAAATACAACATTATGAAAAAATATAAATCCATTCATATCGTATATGTTAAAAAAAATTTCCCTCTTACTTTTGTTGGAAGAGTAAAAAAACCTAATATCGAATAATGACAAAATATTCATTTAGTACCATTAAATAAAAATATACCAATGTGTAAAATTGACATTATAAAATAGTATATGAAAATAAATATTATCACATATCTATGAAACAATTACATGGATAACAAATATACCCCTGTAAATACTTACATTTAAATAATCACGAATAATAATGATATTGAAAATTTATCCCTTACATTAGGTATGATTTCCTTTGTATGTATCTAAACGTCCATTATAATGATTTAAAAAAATGACTTATTTCTGAATAATATCAATTTTGTATGATATTATATTTTATCATAGTATCATCAATTGTTTAGTAAAATTTCATTGTTGCTCGATATTTATATAAAAATTACTTTGTGTTCTTATGCATGTTTTGTCGAATAAAATCTAGTTCTTCATTATAGGACATAGATATATCATTAATAAATTATATTAAAATACTATATATCTTATTTATTCATTCAGTACATTTATATAATCAGGATTAAATTATTCTCATTTATAAGGAATCACATATCATCATAGAAACACTAGGTCGTACGTACAAAAAAGACACTATATCAATCCTATAATTCTTTAATGGTATTTAAATGAATGTTGTACAATATTGATGAATAAATATCATGTTATAAAAATTATGAAAATTATTTCTTTCCATCATTATACAAATCTATAAATGGTGTTGGTGAGAAACAAATAACACCATATCATGGAGACACTATGTCTTACGTACGCACGTGTGGTGATTTAATTTATCATTGGATGGATATAAAGTGTAATTCATTTTTAAAATAATCATAATAAAATATCATTATATAACTAATATTGGAGTTAGTAATTTATAATTAATCAACTCATGATGATAAAGTATAAGAAGAAAGAATATTGAAAGAACTGGTGGAGTAGATTATCTATTATTCACTATGCTTCTTCAAAATCCCCTCTTAGAGCACTAGATTTATTCATTATTTAATGAAAAAAAATAATTTTAATAAGTTAATTTGAAAATAGAAAATGTTATTGGATGGCCGAGCTTCAATTCTCAATGTGAAGTGAACATGTGAAAGATGAGGTTCCCTATTATAAATGGGTGAAGGGTTATTTTGGGATCTCCAAAAATATTAATTCATAATAAAATTAAACTCCATCCAAAAAATTCCAAAATGTACGAATTAAAAAGGTGATATTATAATGGGATGAAATATAATCATCTCATATATTTTAGGGATTTTTTTCTATCAATATTATCCTTATCATTTTAATTAACACTTATATATCATATTTAATTTCTATGTTGAGTTACAAATATTTCTATACTAATAGGGTGCCATATTTACTTACGTTATATCAATTATACAATAAATCAATAAATTAAAACAATTTTGACCATATAATAATTATTATATATTTTTAAAAATGTTTTGTGGTTTTTAAATTTTTTAATGAAACATTATTTTTAAAAACAATCAATAGAATCAATATAAACACTATTCAATTGTTTTATTTTCAAAAATATTAATATAACTAGCTAAAATTGAAATCCCTATTATATATTATTCATAATAGGTTAATGTAGTCTATAGAAATTTATTATCCATATTAATTGTCTAAAAATTATATATTTTAATATATTTTAATTTGATTATTTGTCATCTCGTTTAAAGTAGATAATTACCACAACAATTTTGTTTAGTTATTAAATATAAATATTTTGATAATACTATTAAAAATTATATACTATGATCAATATAAATCTTCTAAATTTCAGACTAATATTTTTAATTGAATTTGTCTTCTGTAAAATCAAACATTTATAATGTTATACTTACTAAATTATGATAGTGGAAAATTTAACATCACTTTCAAAAAAATATTATAAGTGACTTAATATCATATTTAAATTCCAAATTTTCACTAAATTGTCTCTTGGATGGTTATGGAAGATATACTCAACCAATAATATTTGGTCAGGTGTTTGGGTATTATTATGGTTATTATTTTTTAAATAAACATTATTTTATTGATTTCTCATTAATTAATTAATTTCAACATAATTAAAGTATAGTTATTTTTGGTAATTATTTATTTCCTACAAATTAAAAATAAATTATCAGTAAGAAAAATTAACTTTAATGTATACATTTTGAATAAAATTTTTCATCTTTATAACCTTATAAAAATATATATTTTTAAAAAATGTGTATGTTATATTCAATTGTTCTTTAAATAATATAAATTAAATGTCCTAATCTCATCTTAATGGCTTCTAAAGGACACCATTTCGACCTAAGGATTGTTTGGATTAAAAAAAACCATCAAATGATATTATCACAATTGTTACGGTAAATTTATAATATAATTCTTACCAATAATTACCAGATTCACCCATTTACTATATTAATTAAAATTTCTGATGTTACTATTCATAATGCCGAAAATTAAAATATAGTTATTTAAAAAATTTATACCTACTGATTCAAAATATGGAATAAATTTTTTAATTTTCAAAACAATTATGTTTTAGTAATTAAATTAAAATTAATTCTATTATTGGTATGTGAAATCGTGTTTTTAATGTTAAAGCATTACAAAAGATTTAAATGTTTTCATATGTGAATTCAATGTAAAATTAATGGTATTAACCTATGTTATATTAAATTATGAAAAAAATTCTATTTATACTATAAAACAAATAAATAATATAATTTAAACATATAACTGATTTTGATGAAAAAAGTTGTTTTCAATTAAAATTTATTATATTTTTACTCTTCATTAAAATTTGAAAATTACTAAAAAATTATTAAAATCTCATTCAATGGAAATTTTTATATCCCACATCCAAATAACATGTTTATTTGGTCATATAAATATTATTAATATATGAAAATATTATTTCAAAAGGGTTTCTCCATTAAAATGTGCAAAATTACCCATTTGAAAAAAATATAAAATTTTTATACATCAAATAATGTTTATTCAAACTCTATGAAAAAAATATCTATCAAATTAATATAAAATATATTTTATTATATATATAATAAATATATTTCATTAATATTATTTACTAAAACTAATTAAATCAATTTATTAATAAATAAATAAAATATATAATTAATTTATATATTTCATGAATAATTGTTAGCGATTCACATAACCATTAATTTTCATAAGTGAGTTTTATTTATTTTCTGTAAACTAATGGCTAGGATAAAAATATCTTTTTATACTAATGGAATCTAGAGGTTCCTTTAAACGCATGAGTGCATGAAATGAAATTTATTGAAAAATTAAAATAACTTTAAGAAAATATTTCATGTAAACATTTGGGTGTTACATTCTACCCCCCCCCCCCCTTAAATATGATTTCACCATTGGAAATCAAGACATGGATAAAAACATATGAGAATATCTCTCACTCATAATATCCTCTATTAAACATGTAGATTCAACAAATTGTGGGTTATTTCAATAAATAATAACCAATCTAGTTGTCTTTTTTGCAGAACATTTTCTATATGATCAAGAATCTCTGTCAGTTATTCTTTATAAGAAATATATTTCTCCAATTTTATGAATTATTAATTTAGTATATGTGAAATATATGGTATGTACTTTCCCAAGAGAGATACTTAGAACAAATCATGATCTTGAGAAAGATTTTTATGGAAAACCCAATTTGAATGCAACCATCCAAACATGATCCAAAATTTCTAAAAGACTAATATACCATGTGATCAGCTTTCCATTCATTCATAATCCCATTACACTCTTCCATAGAAAATTTTTTTTTAACTCTTTTCACCCACATCATACAGTAGGACTTTTCTTCAGTTGTCTGTATAACAATTATTTCCATTCTTGAAATTTTATTTTGTGTTGATGAATAGATATGAACTTCTATATTATTTCATCAAAAATATCAGGTCATAAAATTATTCTTTCCCCAAATTCATCCCATCAATATAGAGTTTTACACATATTTCTATAATGGTCTTGGTAAGGATCTATCTAAATGCTACTGTATAATCTGTTCTTAAATTAAAATACCTCCAAAGGTAGGTATTGATCCAAACAACCTTTGAAATCCATATTAAAATCTCTCAACATTTTTAATAGAGTTTTAAATTAAAATCTGAGACTAAAAATCATTCCATTGTTAAAATGTTGTGCTAAGACGTAACACTGTATCCATATCCTGCTGATGACTTTGCTAGAATTTAATGGTAATCCACATATCCCAATAATAAATTATGGAATGTGGTATTCCCTAAAATCTTACTACTTCATTTACATGTATCCCAAAAAGTTGGTAAAGAGATAAATCCAGTATAATAGCAATGAAGTGTGTCAAATTCATAAGGCTATCAGTTATTACCCAAATTAAATTATTGTCGTTAGATGTTTGGGGATGTCCTATTATAATGTCCAAAGTGTTTTTTCCCATTTCCAATCTTTTATGGGTTATGGTTTTATCATACCCTTATACTTATGACTCTCATCCTTGACTTTCTAGAAAACCATGCACTGAGATAGATATTAATCATCATCACTTTTCATTATATACCACTAGAAATACTATTTTGGGTCCCTGTACAAATTTTTTTCTGTCAGGGAGAATTGAAAATTATGAACTATGAGTCACTTTCAATAGATTCCTCTTTAATAATAGTATGGGAGGAATAAAAACTTTATTCTTAAACCATATTATTCCATCACATTCAAGGATAAATTTAGGAACATTTCTCAACTTCTTTTATAGATATGCATATTCCTTATACACCTATATAATCATCACTTTTATAGATGGTTGAAATTTCGATTGAAAAAGATTACATTACTATTGTTCCATTAAAATTTCAAAACTTATCCTTTAAGAATCCATAAATATTGGATAATTTTTTATACTCATCATGGATAGGATATCATAGTCATTTCGAGTCAAAGCATATTTCACCTTTTATTCTATCACAAGGTGGTGATGTATTGATCATTCGTAATCTTTTATTAACTCCAACCATTTTCATTGGCGCATATTTTGGTCCTTTTTTAAAAAAAATATACTTTTAACTTTTAAGATCAATATAAATATCACACCATTCACCATAATGATAATTCCCCCATATCTATTATGAAAATCATACTTCAGCTAGCACTAAATAATGAGTTGGGTAATTTTTCTTGTTAATATCCAATTTTCAGGAGGCATAAGCTATCACCATATCATTTTTCATAAAAACGCATCCCATCCACTTTTTTATGAGATACTGTAAATCAGAACCAATTAACCACATACATGTTACTGTGATTATAAGTTCAATGGATAACCTTTTTTTAAATCATTGAAATTATCTTCACAATCCTCTATACACATGATCATTACTCCTTTTCGAGTTAATTGGGAAACTGGATTTGATAATAAAGAAACCTCATCCACAAAACATCGATAATATCCATCTAAAAAAAATTGGATCTCTATTGTAGTTTTTGTTCCTGAAAAACATTTAATATTTTTTTGATGGATCCACATATACCCCATCATTGGAGATTATGGGACCCAAAAATTTAACTTCATAATGCCAAAATATACACTTAGTAAATTTTTCATTATTCTTATCCTTTCTCAGTGACTTCATTACAATTCTCAAGTGATGTTCATGTTATCTTTTTCTATTCCAATATAAAATAATATCATCTATTAGAATACCATAAACTGATCAAGATATTCTCTAATGTCACTATTCATTATATCAATAAATGATTGGGGGAATTACTAAGACAAAAAATAATCACTATAAAATTCATTATGTCCATGCCTCGTATGGAATGCCTTCTTTGGTATATCATCTGTCATGACCATTAATTGATGAAATATTGAATGAAGGTCAATATGGAAAATGTTTTGAGCTCCACATAGTTGGTCTAATAAGTCATAAAAATTTGGGAAGATGATATTAGTTCTTGATAGTGATCTTTGTATGTTCATGATAATCAATATGGAGTCTCACTGATCTATATTTCTTCTTAAAAAATAGAAAATCTACTCCCTGAGGTGATGTAATAGGGTGTATGAATCCCTTATAAGGAATTTATTGGATTTTATTCTTAATTTTATACTTCTCAATTGGTTCCACTCTATATTTGTTTCATTTAAATAGGAATATCACATATTATGAGTTCTATTGATCACACAACCTCACGAATTGACTGAATACCATGAAATTATTATAGAATGACAGCATAAAACATCCTTATAATGGGATTATTTTTAACATTGAGTTTCTTCCCTACTATATAAGATAGATAAAATTCATTTATTGGGATAAAGACCCATAATATTGAATAAATATTTACTAGAAATTCATACAAATCCATGCATTAATATATGATCACAGATTGGTCTAGAATATGAAATGTGACTTCCCATCTGTTACAATTTATATGAGATCTATATAGAGAAATACAATTCGTTCCATGAATCACATAAAATTCTAATATTATGAGGTTAACAAGATTTTTAGGTAGAACTTTCCCAAAAACTCTTTTAGCAGAAGAATTATAAACTTTTGATGTGACCGTTTTTTCATATGGAGTTGGCACAACTAACTCAACATCTAATTGTTGAGGTAATACCTAGATACAATTAGAAAATTCTTAAAAAATAAAAGTGATGGTAGATCTATAATCAAATAAAATATTTTATAATTTAATGTGAGTGATATTTGTACCTTTCACTACTTCATTATCATACACCACGTTGATGATAATGATCACAGGTGAAATGGATTTGTCATTCTACTTGAGAGTTTGCTAACATCAATCATCATCAATAACCCTATGACAAGATAATTAATTGGAATAATTCCCCATTTACTGTCACATATAAAATTAATATCTAGGAGGTGAATTATGTGTACCATTTTATCTATTCTAATCATTAGATGTCTTTTTCCAATCACATTAGCATTCAACTTGCTGATGATAATCTTTTCTGTACATTAAACATTTACTACTCAATTTAATTAAATGTTCTCCAAGTTTTTTTTTCTACACATTGAAGATAAGGTAAATATCATCTTCATATACATGTGGTCTTTAAATATTCCATTGAATTCCATTTTCCTATTCTTCTCAAACACATAGGAATATTGGATAACTCCAATCTCCATCTCATCCTTGAGAGTACATCGAACAATTTCATAATAGATGTTGATGCCCATTATGGATAATTCCTTTCATAAAATTCAATTTATTCCACAATAGTGACATTCAGTTTTACACTTAGGTGGAATAATTTTTCAAGAAGAGTACCATTCATGTCTTGTAAAATTTTCTTCATAGGTACCAATATATTCATTGTCTTTTTTATTACATTTGGGTAACTCCTTATCCATCATTGTTTGAAGATTTCTAAGAATTTACTCATTGAAAAATAAGTTCTCGAACACGTCCGATTGCATGGATTAAATTTCGTATCTTTTCCACATATTCAGGATATAGGTCCCCCATTGATCAGCTTCACTTTCCAAATAATATCATGATAAGTTGAATTTGTCATTATCTGAAAATTGGAGAATTAAATGTATTTTTAAATGGTAATGATCCATTGTTCATGAACTAATTGATCAAAAAACCCACTAAAATATTGTGGATACTACCTCATGAAGGAATCAATATAATGTTGTTCCCTTCTGTTTCTTTTTTAATTTTTGTATGACTCGTATCTTAGGAATTTTTTGTGAAAATTGCTATAAGATTTTTCATTGATGCCCCCCTTACATTTGGATTCGTAGAAGGATAGTAATTACATTTCTCATCACATTCAGCATTAATGTGGTTCCTTTGGGATCCATCAATTGATTAAAACTATGAATCATAGTTTGGGAAACAAAAATCACAATGGGAAAACTGCATAATCAAGAAGAAAATTTCAATTTAAGAAACTTTATGTATTATTCTATTCTATTCATGAAAACATCTAAAATAATATGTTTATAACCTATACATTTTCATATCCATATGGTTCTTCCTAATTTTTCTTATCCTTGTTTCTAAAGGATAAATATAACATTCCTCTAATACTAAATTTAGTGACCCATGCATTACATAAATTTATATGACTGAAAATATGACGAATATTCATTACCAAATATAAAAAATCCATTAATATAATATATAGAAATTGTGTCTTTTGAAATTGGGAAACATAAGAAATCTTGTTTATAAGACATCATAATTTTCTCCATCTTGTTTCTTCATTTCTAGACACATTTTTGAACTATCATACTAAATACACTTCTTCCAGAACATGGGTAGAGAAACATATGAAAAGGGGGAGATCAAATTATATATAATAGAAAACAAGGGAGATATCAATTATATAACAATCATAAAATGTAAGAACATAATATTTGAAAATCCAATCCAGCATATGAGAGATCTTGAAATGATACCATGGGATAATTCAACAAAGTTCATAAGAATCAATGAACATAAACCCCAAATTTATAACTAAATACATGATTTTCCTACATACACATAAGCATATAAAATCATTTTATATTAGTCGATGATCATTTTTAGGAGAATTATAGCGGATAAATTCTATTACTGATCTGAGATCACTCCTTCTTCCTATATTGTATTATAGAACCATGATCATTTATAATTCTATATATCACATCATGAGATATAAATCTTTAACCAAGTAATTGGATGTAGATATTGATCCCACCCATATCATAATTAAATAATTCCTCTATGTTCAACAATCACATAAATCATTCATCACTACCCAAGGAATAAAATGGGTTTCTTTAAACATCATTCCACCATAAAATAATCCTTATAAAACAAATAGATCTCATAAATAATGTCCCTTGAAAACAAAATAAAATAATTTGAACAATATGGATACTATACTTGAAAAATAAATCAATTAAATAACTCCATCGGAGATAGAAAATATTTTTCATAAAACAGTTGAAATTAATTCTTGAGGGAAATATAAGTTCTTCTTCAAAAAAATATTCTGTTCCAAAAATTATGAAATATTTTACAAGAAATATAATATATTTAAAAGTAAACCTGAAATCATGTTTTGTAAGCTTCATTAATTTATGGTGTTATGAAAATGTAAAAATTTGATCATGTCGTATAAGATAAAAATCACTCTCCTCATACTTTTTCCAAAAAGGATAAAAAAGTATCACATACTGAATAATGAAAAAAATAATCCATTCGACCATTTAGTAAAAATTAAAAAATGGTTAAAATATAATATAATAAATTTTATATGAATATATATAACATTACATATCATGAAAATATGGACGTGTATGATTAATATCCCCCAGTTAATACTAACGTATAAAAAATCTATGATACTAATGATATTCAAAAATTATCCTTTACTGTAGGTATTATTTCCATCCAATGTATACGAACATATTTTATAATGATTTATATAATATTATTGACCTATTACAAACTCATAGTGATTTTTTATGATATCATATTTTACATATTATCATTTATTTTTTTTACATTTAATTCTTACTTGTTAATCAGATATTAGCTTCTTTATGTTCTTATGCATGTTTTGTCAAATAAGATATGGTTTTCCTTAATAGTTCATCATTTTATAATTACAAAATGATATTAAAAAATATATACCATATTGATTCATTATTTACTTTTATATAATCATTCTTTAATGAATATCATGTAGAATGAATAACATCACACCGTGGACACGGTATGTTGTACGTACGAATGATAAATGATATCATTCCCATAATTGTTGAATGGTATTTAAATAAATGTTGTGAAAATTTTATTAATAAATATAATTCCATAATTATCATATATATTTTTTATTTTCACCATTATACCCTTCTAGGTATGGTGGTGGTGAAAAAATATAACATTGCTGTCTGGAGAAGGTAAGTCGTACGTACGGAAAATGGTGATTTTTTTTCAAAGGATGGATAGAGAGTGGAATATATTTGTTCCAAAATAATAATAACATCTCATTATATAAATGAACCTATAGTTAGTACTTTATAATGAATCTACTCATGAATAGTAATTAGAATTAAAATATGCTTGAATGAATCGGTAGGGGAGATTTCTTATAATATACCATGCTACCTCCAAACCTCATATTAGATCACTAGTGTTGGAATTTCAAAAATAAAAGAACCTATAGAATGTTACTCTTTATGTTGATAAATTAATATTTCATTGGATGGCCAATCATGTAGGATCACGTTCAAGTGGTTTATTTTATAATTGAGGTGAGGTGCACTTTTTGGGATCTCTAAAAATATTAATTTATAATAAAATCAAATACCTATAAAAACCATAAAAATGTACCACATTCAATGAAAATATGATATATGGTTGTAATATCATCATAAAATAGATTTTATACTAGTTTTATGATCAATTTGACCCTATCATTTTAATTAACAACTAGTTATCTTATTAAATTTTATCTATGGTAAAAAATATTTGAATATTAAAAGGGATCATTTTTTACTTATTTGATAGAGGAATGACCATAAAAAAATATAATATAACATTTTAGACAATAAAATAATTATTTTAAATTTTTATAAATGTCTTATGATTTTTAAATAATTTAATAAAACATTAGTTTGAAAAACAATCAATAGTGTCAATTTTGACACAATTCAATTCATTGATTTTTAAAAGTATTAACAAAACAATTTCACATTGAAACAACATTATTATTATATTTATAATAGTTCAAGGTAATATATAAAATTAATTATACATATTAATTAGTCTAAAATATATTTATTTTCCTATTTTTAATAACAATTATAAGTTACATATATTAATAAAACAATTACAACACAAATTTGGTGTAATTATATAATATTTTATTTTATAAATAAAATTTAAAAATTAAATTCTATGATGAAGATAAATCTACTAGATTTAATAATTATTTATTTAATAGAATTTATAGTTTGTAAAATCTATCATTTAAAATGGTATACTTATTATATTATTAATGTGATAACATTAACATCACAATAAATAAAATAATATATGTTTTGCAAACATTTTTATAAACAACCAAATGGTCCCCAAATAGACCCTCATATGGTTGTGGTCATGATATAATCTCCTAGTATTATATGATCACGTGTTTGGGTCTTTTGATGGTTATTAGTATTTTAATTAAAAAAATTTATTAATTTCTCGTCAATTAATAGATTTTTACATCAAGAATGTATAAGTCAATAATATAATTATATATGTAATAAATTTTAAAAATTAATTATCATGATAATGAAAAAAAATTTGGACTTAAAATTTGAATTTATTAATGAGTATATCATTAGTATAATCATATTAAAAATGATTTATTTATTAATATTTCAGTAAGACGTAAATAAATTTTCTTTCAATAAAATAATTTAAATGACATAATATCTCCAAGTAAATTCCAAAGGAGACCATTTGAACCATGTATTATTTTGGTTTAAAAATTATCATCTAGTGATATTATGAATAGTTTTTTGGTCACATTCAAGTAGTATTCCTACCCTTAATTATCTGATTTAACATTTAACCTTATTAATAAATATTACAAATGTTACTATTAAAAATTATCAAATAAAAAATAAATATTTTTAAATAATTTATACGTACTAATTCAATATATAAAATTAATTTTTAAAAACTCAAAACACATAAGTTTTAGTAATTAATTTATAATCAATTTCGTTGTTACAAAGAGATAATGAGTTTTAAATGTTAAAACATTACAAAAGATTGACATTTTTATAGATATGATTTCAATGTACAATTTATGCTAATGACATAAATTATTTTCAATGATAACAATATAGAGTATTTATACATTAAAAATATTAAATATTATAATTTTAGCATATAAATTATTTATATGAAAAGTGTTGTTTTCTATAAAAATTTAATTTACTTTTACTATTCAAAAAAATTTGAAAGTTATTAGAAAATAATTAAATTTTCAACCAAATTAAATATCTTTATCCCACTTTTTAATAAAATGTTTATGTTATCATATAAAAATTATTAATGTGTCAAAATCATAATTTAAAAGGGTTCGCAATTCAATGTCAGAAAATTACCCTTTTGAGAAAATATAAGTTTTAATAAATCAAATAGTGTTTATTCATACCCAATGAAAAAAATATACTTCATGAATATAATAAAAAATACATTAATTATATAACATATATATTTCATTAATTTCATTTAAAAATAGTAATTAACTAAATTCATGTATATAAATAAATATATTTAAATGATTTATATTTTTCATAAATAATTAGTAATGAATGAATTCACCATATATTTTCACAAGTATGTTATATTTATTCCCACAAAATAATAGCTTGGTTAATATTTTAATTTTATACTAATGGTATCTCATGGTTCATTTTAACTCATGATTTCATACAATGAAAACTATTATGAATTAAAAATATTTTAAAAAAATCATAAAAACATTTGGGTGGCCCAAAAAAGACAATGAAATGATGATTTGTCACTACATTAATCAACAAAAAAAGAATTTCAACAATGATAATTTTTTATTTAATTAAATTAATTATAAATTGTATGTGGCGATCCTCTCTCTATTTTGGTGTAAATACCCATTTTCTATTTCCTTTATTTAATTTTATTGATCCTGATATTTATTATCACATTGATCTTGGATTGGTCATCGATTTGGGAAAAAATATAAGTTGGGAACCGCCCATCGCATGCTTCCGCTGTGCCCGAAACCTATGAAAAAAGGTTCTTTTACTGTTATATCAAATGTGATATGATTAAACAAGTTATTTTTTATTGTTGTTAGAATTTATTAATTACATTTAAGAATATAATATATTTTATGTTAAAAAAAGTGACTCCAGTTTATCATTCTTTCACATTGTTTATATATGTTACATGAATGGAAATGATAATTGATCTCTCAAAGTCTATCTTATATTTATCTTCAACTTGTGATTTTCTAAATTAATATAATTGGTAATTAATTTTTATGGTTATAATGGGTATGATTTCATACAGAGATATGAAATTTGATCCACAAACACAAATGATATTTTGTGTGTTAGTTAACCAACCGTGTATACCATATAGTGTGTATTACACAGTATCCTAATAATGAAAGTTAGTAAATATTTATATAGTACCCTTATATATAAGAATGTAATGATATCTAAATTTATATAATTTATACATATATTTCATTATTATTTATCCTTTAGTCCTTTAAAATTAATAGTGGTTGTGTATCTTTCTTATCATGTTCTCAGTTAATGCACAAATAAGAAGGAATTGTCTGTCTGTTATGGTGATGATGAAATATGGTCCATTTATTGGTATATAATTGTGATTCATATAAAAATACATAGATAAATTATACAGTGTGATGTTACCAACCATTTGTGTTATTCAAATGTGGTGTGTTCATCTTTATGGTTAGTTTATCCTCATAGAATCATCAAAGTTTGAGTAGATATATGTGATGAAAATATTTTAGGCCTTATGCTCATATTATGAATTAAATAAATTAATTTTATCTTTATGTGTATTATTATATGATACATGTGATGATATAGGTATTGGGATACATGTGTTTGATATTGATCATGATAGATCTCTTTGTATCTGGAATACTGTATATGAATTTATAGAGACTACTCTTTTCTTGTACTTATAAATTTTGATATTCATATTTTCTTTTACAACTATAGAGTCCCATTATGGTCACACATTTTGACTGAAAAAAAATAATTATTGATATTTACAATCAAGGTGTCCTAATATAAACGTGTTATAGAGTTTATATGTTATGAGTATTTGAAGGATATTCTGATATTATTTAATTTTATAAGATACAAAATGAATTTTGGATATATTCCATTTTTTTGTGATATAAAGAATTTTTTTAGTATGGATTCATGAGTCTTTTTATATGATATATTATAATGTGAAATGGGTAAATGCCTATAAAAATTTATCATAAGTGAGTGGTTGCTGGAAATATTATTTAATTAATATAAATGAAATATTTTCAGGCTTATATTATAGTGTGTGATTTTTCAATGTCAAATTTATTTCATTTATACACCAAAAAAATATTATATACATACATAGGGATATAATAAGGGGTGATATGGATAATATTATTCACTTCTATAAATCTATATCAAATTTAATGGTATAGTAATTTCATAGTGGTTGAAATGTAAATTATTTGTAGTTCATTATTATTAATGTAGTTGAACATTAACATTTCACAATTGGATATTTTATAAACTTGATACTTATTATTAACATTTCATGAGTTGAAATATATTAAAAAAGAGAATAATTTATTTATAAAAAAATTGATGTATACTAAATTTTCATGTAATTATATGTGTTTTCGTATATTAATTTACTTATTCATTTAATAAAAATTGAGAATATTAATTTTTATTATATAGGATAATTATTAGGGCTTATAAATTGAGTCTAAATACATTGGAATGAGGTTACTGTTGGTTCTAGTCATTGAGGAGGCGTTTTATGGGTGGTTCCAAGCTCTACATTTTTCACAATCGCTGATTAATCCAATATTAATAAGATGATGGGCAAGTTGATCCAAATAATTGAATAAATAAAATAGGAAAAGGAAAATAATAACGATTCGAGAGGTAGAATCATCCCATATTATTTTTAATTAATTTTATCAAATAACAAATTATATTTATAGAATTATTACATTATTGATGAATCCCATGATAGATTTTTGGTCCACCATCAGTTTTTTGTAAAACCCATGTGTAGATTCACTATACTGGGGATTCACACATGTTCCATGAATCATCAGACATCTCCAAAAGAATATTTTTGTACTCTCACAACATTTCATTGGGCTTGTGTCATCCTCCTTTTATCGCTTTGAGGACCACCTCCAAATAGTTTTTCTTGATTATGTGGAGGAGGATTGCTATTCATTATAGGGTGTGCTCTAGGATAATGGATTTATCTAGTTTTGAGAGGATTCTCTATATTCAATATGCCCAACTATGACAAAATTAATTGTCTATATTGAGAAAATTATATATTTGTGTATTTATATTTCTTGGGTTAATATAAATTATTTTATGAAGTACCCTTAATTATTAATATAATCTTATAAAAACCACATTTAAAATAATAATAATTTTTTTCAACATGTTCATAACTTGATAATTAAAATTTGATAGTATTTATTGAAATAATATTCAATATTTGTTATTTGTCACTATAATAGAAAACGTGGTTCATCATTCATCCATGATATTTATTGTGCCTTGAATAATTTTTACTTATTAATTATATAAATACCAATACATTATTGTCCAATAAATAAATAAATATTATATTCATTAAATAAAAATTAAATATTTATTAAATATTCCACACATAGTATATTCTCTCCAATTACTCGTGACAGAATTTATGAAATCAAGAATAAATGAATAATTATTAAAACATTAACATGAATAATTTTTAATAATATTGCTAAATATTTATATATTATTTAACAAATATTCTAGTTACACCTTATTTATGGCCCTCTTGGCCACTATCTTAGTGGCATTAGGTGATGGAGCATAGGATCCTAGGTTAGCATCTAAAAACACACTAATGCACCCACAAATAAAGAACTTAATGATAAAATAACATGTTACCTCAAATTTATGCTTACTATGTAATATAATCCCTTTATATTGATATTAATAAAAAAGAATGGTGTATGTTGGGTCCATAAATCTATGTGATCTATTCCACTTTCATCAAATTCAAGATAATGAACATACATTAATAATACCACGGATGTGGATTTAATTAGGCTTCATATTTTTCATCAAAGGGCCATTAATATCAACATCCATTAATAAATAGAAGGGGAAAATCGTTTCTAACATTATTAATTAATGCAATATTACTCCAAACACACCAAACATGTAATGACCCAAACATTTATTAAATGAAAATTCTACTTCATCTGATTAAATGACATATTATGTAAAATGGTTATATAAGACATATTCGCTTATGTGGTTTTATATTTTTGGATTTTAAAATATATTTTACAATTATTACCGTTATTAATATAGACATCGATTTTGATCATATGATTAGTAAAAATATAATGCTTTAACAAATCCAATATATATAGAAAAAAAGAAAGTGATTAACCCATCTAGTAGAATTTCACCATATGAAGCCCAATTATCGAAGCATAGAATGGTGGTAGTTTCATGGGGCTTCACTCTAGACCATGCCCAAGAAGACCTTTGATACGTTAAGATTGAACAATTTCACCTAAGGGTGACGTTAAAGTTAATAAAGATTACCACCAAAGTGATGTTATCTGAGCCACCCAAAGAGTTTTTCACCATCCCATACCTTACACATAGTTCTTATGTCAGGGTTATAAGGTGTTATGTAACATGACACTAGATGTATAATAAAGGGTATTTTTTTATATATAATAAATAATATCCTTTAATTATATTATTTTTTACTTTGGAAATGGTTTTAAAGAACAATTATTATTTTATGTAATTATTCAATTATGAAATATATGTTGATGAAATAATCGATTTTTGAATTAAATAATATTTTAATAAAATATAATTACTAAATTAATTTTTTATTAAATATAAATGAACATATAATTTTAATGATTATAATAATAATTTTTATTAACGTCTGAAAGCTGTTTTTGTCAAAACCCATGACGTTTCGATAAATATCATTTTTATTAGAAAAATTAAAAAATCACGTATTTAGAAAATAAATTATATAAAAGGAATATGATTTTTTGATTTAGAACCTCAATATTATCTAACAATGAAATTTTCATAATTTTCTAAGATAGTTGAATTTTTGGATAAAAACTAAATAACGTTTAAATATATAATGTGTTTTATGACATCATAATTACACTATAGAGATGTAATAAAATATTATAAAAGGAATATTCAGCCATTATATGTTTTTCCATTATAATTATATTATAATAAATGTGTTTGAATAATATTATGGAGCCTTAGTGGGCCCTACAAGACTTTTAAAATATTTTAACTCTTTAAAATGATTTCCGTGGGAGTGTGACTCAAATCCACATAAGAAAGCCAAAAAATTTATAATATTCATCCATTGGCCTTATAACATAATGTTTTATACTCCCCTTTGGATGAACCCTTGTGATGGTTTGTGTTTTTGATTAGCTTAATTTGTAATGATTGAATACTAAATAATAAATAATTTTATCTACTTCCTTTTATAAACTCATTAAATCTCCCATTACATTTCACTCAAATCATTTGGAGCTCAGCCAACCTCTTCAATGTTATACCTGGAATCCCCCATGGTTCAATAATATATTTATAATCCTCTCCTGTCCCTTTCCCATGACTTTGGAATCACACTTCAATGTAAGGGATCTTTTCATTTCTTATTTTACTCCAAGTTTCATTATGTTGTTATTCTTTTTTATTATCAATAAAAAATGGTGGAGTATTATTTTTCACCCCATAATACCTTCCGTATGATTTAATGATTATAGGACTCTTACTCTCTAATTAATTTCCCCCGTGTACACTTGTTACCATGCCAAAGTTATGTAAGGAATTTCTCTCTCCTCATATACATTCAATACATTTTTTATATTATACATCTAAATTACACTTTAGATTTTAGGATATTATGTTACATGATCTAATTAATATAAATTTCATGTATATTTTTTTATATACCCCTTTTTATCTTTCATCCACCCATTTTATGATTTTTATTTGATGACGTTATAGTGCGGAAGTTAGACAAAAATTTCCACGCCAAAATCATCATATAAGTGAATACCATACATATTTTTATATCAAGGGTATTAAACTTTATGAACATGTAATTTTTGATATAGGACATAAATTTATGTATTCTAAATCTCTTATTTTTTAATTAATTATTTTTTTAATGAGTCCCTGTTGTATGATCTATGTGGCACACTTTGGCATGAAATTAAATGATTAAGAAAGGTGCTCCCTAATAGTGCTCTAATGCGTTGGGTAAAGAATAAGATCATGATAATCCTTGTGAAATGAGGGTCTACTCATTTTAATTAAAGTGTAATGAGGGATTACTCATTCTAACTCATGTACAATGTGGGTTTACCTATCCGTTATATGCAATGAGACTTGGATCATGCTAATATCATGTTAAATATTGTTTCCCTAGTGTATCTCATACAATGCTTTGTATAACGAAATGTTGTGGTATTAAAAATATGTTTACAATAATGATGTTGGATTTTATGTTTTATGTTATTATGAAATGATACAAATATCCCAATAAACGATACAAATCAACTATTGGAGTTGTCTTACGTGCATATTTATGTAATAAATCATGTTAAAGTGTGTAATATAGGGTAGGGGTATTATAGTTGGTAATAGAGGATGAGTTTAGTTATTTCTATGATTAGGATTAGGAAAAACTAGCAAAATCCTTATGGAATAAAATATAAATACTAAGAACATAAATAAATTTTTATTAGTATGTAGTAGGTATATTAGCAAGAAAATACATCCATGTGTGGATATGAACAAGTACAGGTGGATCTGGTGTAGATGTATCTAGGGATAAAACATGAAAACACTACATTGATCTATTCGAAAACGGGAACAAGTACATGGAAAAGAGCTTTGCTAAACTCATTATTCAACACTAATGAGGGATATTTATTAGTAAATTCATATAGTTAGTATGAAAAATTATTAAAAGAATAAAAAATTCCCCTAAGAATATATGTTGTGAAGTATATCATGGATAATATAGATTGAAGACTATAAATTCATATGGAAATGAAATAAATATAATTTATAAGTTTTCTCTTTTTTCAATGTATTTCCCTATATTTTTTACGCCTATAAATGCTTTTATTATATTCAATGTACATTAATAGGAGGTCTTGGGCTATCAACAGATGAAATGATCAATTTGACGAATGTTTTAATGAGATTCCCAATCCAATGAAAGCAGGAATCACAACATTTATCATGATACTGTCTCAGTTAACTTAGGTTTTGAATAGAATCATGGATCATGAAGAACATCCACCACCCCCCAGACAATAATATGCAATCGAGAGATTCATGAGACAAGGGCCACCAACTTTTAATGGATCATCTGATTCCTCAATCAGAAACAATGGATCAACTCTATTGAATGATCTTCTGCATCGATAAATGTTTTGAAGAAGAGAATGATCCTCTAGCTTTATATCGTATGATGGGTGAAGCTGATCAATGGTGGACATGGATTAAAAATAAGATGAATGTGGAAGAGATCGATGAATATAAATCGATGTATTTTTGGAATATGTTCTTCATTAAATATTTTCTGCACAACCTTCGACTTAATATTAAAAGGGATATTTAATCCTTCAAGAAAAAAGGGGATGAATTTATTAGAGAGTATGAGTAAAACATCACATGTCTTGTATGATACATCTCTATTTTTTACCCCTATAATTCAACATTGACCACTTCTATGGTGTGCTAAAACCTATCCTATGAAAAACCCTGACGATCCATGACTTCAATAGCTGTGAGGAAATTGTCTACTGATCCCTCAAAGATGAAATAGAGGTCAATGAATATAATGTGTACCCTGGGGATACGAATCAAAAAATTTGACATTAATTCTAGTGGTTCAATGGATAAATCCAACAGTGCTAAGAATTTACCACACACCACATGCCAAAGGTATGGAATTAAGCCCCTCAGAAATTTCCTAATGGTGAAGAAGAAATTATTTAAGTGTGGAAGAGATGAGTATCGGATATTAACTGTGGACAAGAAGAACCTGCTACAAAGTCAGATGAGAGGAACACTCCATTTGACCCTCAACACATTGTTCATTACTTATTCTACAATGAACCGTGACACTACCCAAACTAGTGCAATAAGACGCTTCTTCTCAGAGGAAACCAAAAACCTCCACAGTACTACAATGTGATTTTTTCATCACTACTTATAAATATAACCCTTCAAAAAAAGTGGTGATAGGTATGTCATTTATATGTTCATGAATATAAAACAAACTTTTTTATTCTTTTTCTACACATTATTTTTTATCTTGAGGGTTTAGTAGAAAAATCCAAACACCACCACATATCATGAATATATATGTGTCAATTGAAATTGAAAACGGGGAAATCATTACATCCCATGAATATAGATCTTCCCATATCACAATTTTTGTATTGAATAACCTAGCGAATCTTGTCATATTCCCTATACTGTAATTTGATATAATTATTGGCATGGATTGGATTTCCCTATATAAGGCCAACATATTGTTCCTTGAGAGGTAAATCACTCTACAAATAGTGAATCGAGCCTCGATTCTGTAAAATTTCATGTAAAAGGATGAATATTCATTAGAACCAACATCTCAAGAATGGATATTACTACGCTATGACCATGTGTATCTTTTTAGATGAAGAGTCTAAGGAATCAACAATCCTTGATGACAAGCCTATTGTGAGGGAATTTTCTGAGGTCATTCCCATTGAATTGTCTGGTCTTCCTCCTAGAAGTGATGTTTAATTCTCGATTGATCTTATACATGGGGTATCACCAATATCAATGAATCCATATATAATGGGTTTTGCGGAGATTGAGGAGATAAAGAAGCATCTACAAGAGAATCTGGATAAATGGTTTATGTGCCCATGTGCTTCATCATGGGGAGTAGCAGTCCCCATTGTCAAGAATAAGGGTGGGTTAATGCTTCTTTTCATTTATTATCCTAAGATAAAAAAAATTATGATAAAGGAAAATTATCTTCTACCATGAATTGATGAATTGTTATATTATCTATGGAGAGCACAATACATCTCCAAGGTGGATATGAAGTTAGGATAATACCATATTAGGGTGACGAAGGAGGATATCCCCAATACTGATATTCATACAAGGTACGTGCACTATGAATTTATAGTATTTCCTTTTGAACTCACTAATCATCTAGCAATATTCCTGGATTTGATATATAGATTTCTTATAGATTACCTCAACAAATTTCTTGTAGTCTTTATAGATGATATTCTAATATAATCCAAAACAAAGGTGGAGCATGATAAGAATCTAAGTACTATATGAGAGATATTAAAAAAGGATAATATATATTTAATGTACATCATGATTGAGTTATGTTTGAGGGATTTTTGATTCCTACATCAAATCATCAAAAGAAATTACATGTATGTGGATCCCTCCAAGAAAAAAGCAATTGTGTGATAGTCAAGGGACACATATCTGGAAAATATCTGTAGATTCATTAGGTTAGATGGATATTATCGCCGATTTTTTAAACATTTCTCATGATTTTCAAACCCTCTTACCAATATAAATTGAACCAGAGTCATGTTTTCACGAATTTATGACTGTGAAGATAGCTTCACAGATTGGAAAAGGATGCTTATCCATGTACTCGTATCACAATACCCCTAAGTGGATATCATTTTTTGGTATTCTCTATTGTATTTTGGAATGGGCCTTGGATATGTGTTAATGAAAAATGACAATGATATTGCCTATGCTTCATGGAATTTTATGGTTCATGAGAAAAACTATCCATGGCATGATCTGAATTTGGCTGTAGTAATCAATTCATTGAAAATTTTGTGGCATTACCTATTTGAGGAGAAGTGTGAAATATATATAGATCAAAGAAATCCTCAACTATATATTCACATAGAAAGAGGTGATCATGCCCCAATGAATATGGAAATATGTGATCAAATTCAATTACTACTCAATTTATTACCACCCTGGGAATGCAAACAAGGTGGAAGATGATCTATGTATAATACACCCATTGATTTTGTAATTTATGTGAATTCAAAAAGAATTTAATCATATTATATTTTATGAATATGGACATGGGAATCCTAAATTATGGAACATAATCAATCCTTTCACAATGATTTCTCAATTGTCACTTTTGAAAAGGTTAAAGGATGCTCAAAAGGTTGTTTGTGGGAATTCAGAAGAAAGTGGAAACTTTCAGAAAAGGGGAATCCTTGGATTTCAATGATAAGGAAGAAGGAATTATGAGATTTGGTTTAAGATTATATGTTCCATCAAATCTAGAGATAAAGAATGAGATTTTTGATGACACACACAGTTTGAATGTCCTCGTTCATCCAAGACATACAATGATGTATCGAGATCTCTTAGAGCAGTATTAGTGGGAAAAATGAATAAGGGGATTGATGAGTATACAAACAAGTGCCTGGTATGTCAGAAAGAGAAGTCTGAGAGGAAAACATATCAGGAGATGATGAAACCATTACCCATACCAACATGGAAATGGGATAATATCACCAAGGAAATTATCATCATACATTCAAAGACATCCAAAGGAAACAATGCTATCTGGGTTTTTGTGGATCAATATATAAATACTAAGCACTTTATTTCAATTCAAGAGGATTTCTCACTATATCAACTTGAACAAATATACATTAGATAATTGGTAAGCCCACATAGAGTATCACTATTTATTTTATCTGATTGAGATCCAAGATTCACCTCTATGTTTAAGAAGAGTCTCTAACGTGCTCAAAATGCTGAACTGAACTTCAGTATGGATTATCGTCCATAAATAGATGGCCAGTTTGTACAGACTATCAAAACACATGATGACATGTTGAGAAGCTTCTCATTGGAATTCAATGTAGGTTGGGATCAACATCTTTCTCTGGTTGAGTTCACTTACAACAACAGTTTCCACTCATGCATCCAAAATGACTCCTTAGGAAGCCCTTTATTGGAAGAGGTGCATAACACTATCATGTTGGGATGAAGGTGGCGAGAAAAAACTCCAAGGTCCAGAAATTGTCCATGAAATGGTTGGGAAGGTTATAACCATCCAACAACAAATTAATGCTTCTCAGAGTTGATAAAAGAACTATGATGATAATCATCGATGAGGCTTATATTTTGATGTTAGAGACATGGTATTCCACTACATATCATTTTGGAATAGAGTAAAGGCATATGGAATGAATAGAAATCATAATCCTAGGTACATCATCCCTTTTAAGATCCTTGATCACTTTGGATTAGCGGTTAATTGACTATAAATCCCACCGAACCAATCTCAAGTACATGATGTCTTCATTGTATTAAACTTGAATAAGTACAAACCTAACCCATCACATGTACTGAATCCATAGGTGTTATCATTGGAGAATGACCTCTTTTACAAAGAGAATCCCGTGAAGATCTTATATCATAGGGGAAAAGTTCAACTAAATAAGACAATGCCCTTCATCAAGGTGTTGTGGTGAAGCCACATGATTTAAGGAGAAATTTGGGAACTATAGGAATAGATGTAGTGCAGTTACCCACATCTTCATTATTGTGGAAAAAGATAATTATGAGTGAGAAATTTCTAATTTACGGAGGACTGTAACGACCCAAACTTTTTTTTCATGAAAATTCATCGTGATCTGAATAAATGTCTTCTTACATAAAATGGTTATATAACACATATTCAATTCCTTTATTTCATGTTTTTGAATATTAAAATACCATTATGAATTTTTTTTTCTAATATTGTTGTTTGATAGTGATCACATGATTTATGCAAATACAGGGCTTTAATGAATCCAATTTACACAGACAAAGGAAGTGATTTCCTCATCTAGTGTAATTTCACTATACGATTCCATTTTTTAGAGCTTGGAATGGTGGTAGCATCACTAGGAATCACTTTGTACAAAGCCCAATATGAGCATCAATACATTATGCTTAAACAGAATCACCTATGAGAGAAGTGGATGTCAATAGAGATTATTATCAAAGCAATGTTATCTGAGTTTCCCCAAGAGTCTTTCATCATCTCACACCATACCCTTAGGACTTATGCGAGTGTTATAAGGTGTTAGGTAACAAGAACATACCACTATTATTATATGAAATATTTTATTATAGAATAAATAGCATACATTTATTTTATTATTTTCACGTTGTAAATTGTTTTTACGGAAAAAAATTATTTTTAGTAAATATTAAATTCAGAAATATATTTGGGATAATTAATGGATTTTTGAATTAAATAATATTTTAATAATTTATTATTACTAAATAACATTTATTATATATAAATGATCGTATAATTTTTAGGTACAATTGTTATTTTTATTGGATATTGAAAGGCATTTTTGTCAAAAACCCTTGATTTTTTTAAATGTCTGTTTTTTATATTAAATGTATAAAATCACATATTTAGAAAATTATTTAGAGAAAATGAATATTATTTTTGGATAAAGGATGTCAAAATTTTCTAATGGTGATTTCTTCATAATTTCATGAGACAGTTGAATTTTTGGGTAAAAATTTAATACCATTTAAATATATAATGTGTTTTAGGACATCATAATGAACTAATAGGGATGTAATAAAAGTCTATAATAAAGTTAATCATCCAATATATTTTTTACCATTATAATAATGTGATTTTAGAATTTTTTTGATTAATTTTATAGTGCCATAGTGGACCCTCGAAGACTTTTAAAATATTTAATCTTTATAAAATGATTTGCTTGGGAGTGTGACTCACCTACACATTAGTAAGAATAATATTTAAATAAGAAAGGTTATTTCCCTTATAAAATACTTTTTTCCAATCCTATTTGAAAAAATACATTATTATAAACCATGTGATGGTTTGTGATTTTGATTAGTTTAATGTGCTGTGTCTAAAACCTAAATAAAAAATAATTCCCTCTCTTTTCCTATATAATCCCACTCAATATCTCATTATTATTCACTCAAAAGATTTATATATCTACCAACCTATTCCCTCTTCTCTCTATAATCCTCCAAAGGTTCCCCAATATCCCAATAAAACTCTCTCAAACCTCTCCCATGCTACCCTCCTTATAAATGAATGATGAGAGACCCTTTCCCTCTCATTTATGCCTCCTATTTTCACTCGTTACCATGTCGAAATACTGTAAGAAATTTCCCTCTCCTCATTTACACTAATTAAATGTTTTATATTACGCACATAAATTAAATCAAATATGTTGGGATATTATGTCAAATGAACCCATTACTATCCAATTCATGTATAAATGATTAGAGACACATTTCTCACTCATCTACCCATTTTATGATTTCTTTTTGACATCGTTATGTTGCCTAAGATACACTAAAATATCCATGTCGAAATCATCGTGTAAGTGAATATCATACCCATTTTTTTTATGGCTATTAACATTTATTTACATGTACTTTTTGATTTAGGAATAAAATTTGGGTATTCCATATCTATTTTTCAGTGAATAAATTATGATGTATAATTAATCCATGTTGTATGATCAATGTGGCACACTTATTCATGAAATGAAATGATTAAGAAGGGTGCGCCCTGATAGTGCTACAATGCATTTGGTAAAGAATAGTATCAGGATACACCATGTGTATTGAGAGTTTACTCATAGTAATTCTTGTAATGTGAGGCTTTAATCATGATAATTAAAGGGTAACAAGGGATTATTTATGATCCATATGCAATGAGCCTTGGCTCATTCTAATATCATGTTTAATGTTGTTTCCACATATCCATGTTACGATAATCATGATATAACATTCCCTTATGTTCATGTTTCTTTAATGATCCATTTTTATGCCTATTGAAAGATATGTATTGTATTCCTTATGCTATGACTTTTTTACTCCCATACCAGAATTTATAGCTCACCATTTTCTTATGTAAGTCCTCAGGTAATCGCATGAAATGCTATGTATGATGAAATTTTGTTGTCACGTAAAATAAGTTTTAAATAATGATATTGTATTTTATGTTTTATGTTATTATGAATAGTTTCTAATATCAGAAGACGTTATACCTCTCAATCCTCAGAGTTTCCATAGGTGAAATTTTATCTAATAAATCATGTTACAATTTTTAATAAAGAGTGTGGTTGTTTTACAACATATCCTACTACGATGCAAACATTTATCATCACAATTTTTGCCAATACACTTAATTGTGTTCTTCATAATAATCATTAATAGTAATATTTAAGTCTAATGACCAATACACACCTCCATCATTATGAACATATAATGACACACAAAAATGTGGATTCCTTTTTGGTGGGTTTCATTCTCCTAATATCCTACTAGGTATTACCTAGGGTGTACTCCTTGAGAAGGTACCTCAATGTCCTATGAATCTCCACCCCAGATAGCCTGTATCATTTGTGTCCCTAATATGAAATCATCTGGGTATAGATATTTTATTCACGGATAGTGTCATAGTATATATAGGTTCTCATCATTGTAGAGAATTATTATGACCATTTGGTGTATATTATATTTTCATGACATTATTGCATAATATGTCATACAGAAAAACAATCATGTTGTGATAATTAGTTTATTATTTTTCTAAATAATTAATACATGTTACCATAAAGTATACCGAAATGTTTACAAGGTATAATACACCAATAGACTCCTACTTTTACTAGATCCAACTACTATCATCCTTTGGTCTACTAGCTATCACATGATTTTCATGTTTCAATTGAGATATTATTTTATTCATGGGGTCCACCACATTAACATATGTGGGCACTAGAATCAATAAAAATTCCCCCCATTGATAAAAATAACTGAAGAGGTGATTCATTGAGATTATGTTATTTTTCTATTGGTGTGAACTTGGATATTTTGTAAGAGCCACTGTTTTAGTATTATCACAATACAATACGAAAGGTTATATACTACTAGGTACGAAATAATGATCCTAAAAAATTGTTGCAAATAGAAATGGCTTCCAGGGATACATCAAAATCTTATATATAATCATAATCTATTATAGAATCTTCTATAACTAGATTTTTTGAATGCATCCAGGTGAAAAATCAATTTTTGAGAAAATAATCATATCAAAATTGTGACTTCAGATTATTCTGACCAATATAAATACTAGCATCATTATAACCTCTCTCAAATTTCTCCTTGTATCTTATATACACCATTAACACATCCTTTCTAATTATTAGATAATTAAGGATATCCTTTAGAATAGTCCAATAATGTTATCATAAATTTTCTTGATATATTTCTACCAGGATCATTTCATAGGCCACATCATATTAAGTACATAACATCACATACATGCTTGGTCCTATCACAGAAGTGTATGAGATATTACTCATTCTCTCATTCTAATATTGTGTATATGGATACATTTTTTTAGAAATATTTAAACAATGTACCACTATAAAAAAATCCCATATTGGGTTTTAATATAATAAATCTCATTAGTATCTAGTCAACATATGTACATTGAAATAGTCTAAAAAGCCTCTTGGAACTATCACGAATGATATAGATCACTAGAAAATATGCAGTTTCTCCTAAGTCCTTCATGGAGATACACTTGTTTGACCAATCATTAATTTACAATATTTCTGGTATGTCATTTTCAATAAGTAATACGTTCACAACATATAGGGGAACAAACACATTCCCACTAAACCTCATTCAAATACACATATGAAATTTATTATTTATTAATCCATATTCATTGAAGGTTTTATCAAATCAACTATTCCCTGACCTAGATGATTGATTTGATCCATCCATGGATATCTACAACAGTCAGTTTCTTTTTTGCCATCACCTTGAGTAATAAAACATATTGTTATGTCATATAGACATATATATGAAGGTTACCATTAAGGAATTCAATTTTGACATCCCTATACTAAATATCATAGTTATGATAAGATACTATGGAACATAAAATTATGTTGGATATAAAAATGGAAACTTTTGAAAATGTTTCATCATAGTAAATTTCTTTATGCTAGTTAAAATTTTTAGACTATAACCTTGCTCTATTGGTACATACATTACATTCCATGACTAGTTTCCTCTTTAATTTCCATTTCCGTCAAACTAGATTTACATCAATGGGAACATCAACCGGAACCCAATAATTGTTTTGATACAAGGAATTAATTTTAGAATTCATGGATTTTTAGCATCATAAAACTTTTGATATCTCTAAAACCGCCTAGTTAGATAGAGGTTCGCCATTTTCAACCAATAATGGGTCACCATCATCGAGGAACAAAAAACCATACCTCTATGTTTTTCTTACATATCGTACACTCCTATAATGTATATATGTTTTAGGAACGTCCCCTTCAACAAGGACATGTGGAATCAATTCATGTACCAAATCTTGTGTATCATGACCATCAATTTCATTGAAGTCGATCTTTCTCCCACAATCCTTTTTAGTTTGTGCTCCCTCCCATGAAATAAGACTTGTCTAGCTATAGTAACATTCTTATCTGAGGGGTTGTGTTGTTTATATCTCTTTGTTTCCATGGGATACCATATAAAGATACACCACATGCTCTAGGGTGTTATTTTGTTGCTCGAGAAGGCTATAACAAATTCATTGAATCCATATATATTTGTAGGCGATAAAATGGGTTTTTTCACTCCGTAGGTTGATGTGAATTCCATAAACCAATTTATTATGTACTCAGTTTAATATTTATGTTGTAGTTTGTAATGCATATCCTTAAAAAAATGGATGATATGTTTGACTCATCATCGACCTTACCATGTCTAGTAAGGTACATATCCTCCCTTCACAAACACCATTCCACTATGTTGTATAAGGTGGAGTGATATGACATAGAATCATAAGCTCATATTTAAGATATTCACCACATCGATCTAATCAATTCATATTTTTCATATTTCCAAGAATATTATCTACATAATTCTTTAATTCCATCAATTACTCAAAGGACTCGTAATTAAACCACATCAAGTAGACATATCCATATCTACTCAAGTCATCTGTAAAAGTTAGGATGTAATACACCTATATATTCTACTAGATATGGTATACACACATCAGTTTGTACCAATCCTACAAACTATGTGGCCCATTATCCATATCCACCAAATTGTGGTTGGGTTATTTTCGCTTGAAAACAATCATGAAATCTATCATGTGGTTTTATCTCATATGTTTCTAAATAACCATCTTGACAATGATTTTTCAAATGCCTCTTATATACCTGATCGATATGGTGATTCCATCCCTAGGTGTTATATGATTCATGTTAACATGAATCTTTATTGATTTCCAACACATGGGTTTTGTAATTTAAAACATAAAGTCAATTATTTTAATGTGAAATTATATAACATATAATTTCCTTATATAATAAACAACTATTATTTCCAAATTTTCAAATAATTCTATCAATACCTATGAATGATATATAAATTATGTTTATGGTTACTTTAGGTACATTACAATAACTTTTCCAAACCAAAATCATTCCCATTGGCGATGTAGTCAATAATGGATAGGGTAGCCACCCCAACCCCATTGGACACTCCTATATCCATATCTCCTATGATGTTTTTTTGAAATATAATTGGAGCTAACATTTCGATAATCATGTGATCCCCACAATATGTATATTATAGCCAATTTATAGATATTGAAATATTAAAATCAATATATAATGCAAATTTAACTTCCCCTTGATTCATAGTGTGGTTCATATTCTAGTGGAATGATTTTCCTTAGGCAAAACAGCCTTCCTCTTATTTCCCTAATATGCCTCTGGATCATCTTCTACTCGGTAGGATAGTGATTGGGAGATTTTGAGTTTTTTTTAATTCATGGGCCCCTTTGCCTTTTCTTCCTATTCTTATTCACCATAAGGACTATGGGTTTGTCATTCCGCAAGTCCTTATAAACATGGATAAATAACTTACAATGATTTGGAATACTCTTTACAATATTTCTCATATAGTAATTATAAATAATGTTGGAGAAGGTCTTCCAAATTTATTAAAGTGTGAGATCTGTATGGAACTCATCTGGGAATTTAATCCCTATAATGTTTGGGTGTTCAATGAATCCAATGTGATAGAATACAAATGGACCTTCTGGAGTAGACTCTACAATATTAGTTGTGAACAAATTATTGGATATCTCATGCTTCTCTTACCTCACTATCTTTTTTTTGTGCTTCCAAAATTGACCCATCTTTTTTAGGCATCCATATCCCCATGTTGCATTAAAACTTCATTGGACATGGATGAAAACATGAAGTAAAAAACATATATACTATCATTCATGTTTTTCCCATTTCCAAACATTCATCAATAAGAAGTGAAACATTTAATGGTTCTTCTAACATGTAAAACATCCTTTGAAGGTGAAGGGTGAAACAAAGGCACCATCCAAATTCATAAAAATTTGTGCAAGTGAGAATGATTTTCTTCTCAACTATGGATTTCAATGATATGTTTGATTTAATTTTATTATTATTTCTAAAAATATGATAAGCATTATTTTAGTACTTTAGCTAATAAAATGTATACAAAAGAAATAAATTTTATATTTTTTAATATCCGACCATTTTATCAAAACCCAATAACCCTTACAACTGTATCTAGAATATCCTATTTCTTAGATAATCTAGTTGGAAGGATCCATATTCCATTTTATCATTACCTTATCATTTTTTGGCCAAGAAACTTCAATTGTTTTAAGTAGGCCTTCCAAATCCCAACTACATTGACTCATAATTCCCTCATCTCTTGAGTGGAATCCCCAATCCTGAAATCATTAATTTTGATTTCCTCATATGTTACCACTCTATTACAAAATTTTCTATTTTGGTAGCCAACCCTTTATATGAAAAATGTTTATTCAAACCTAAACATCAAATTATAATTCTCTAATAGTTAAAATCACCCCAATATTGGCTGGTCATGAACATTGAACTATGGTTTAATTTTATCCAAAATAATGAAAGTCTATACCGACATCATAATTTTGTTGCGGGATTTTTTTCCTTATTCATGTTGCATTCGAATTATTATATTTATCAAATGATTTTTAATATTATTTGGGATTACATAAGTGATTAATAATTTATTATATAATATTTAATCATATGTTTTTTGAATTTAGTATTGTCTTCCATGATAATTAATTAATTAATTATATTCCCATGAAAAGACACCCATAATGAAATAACAATTTAAATTAATGAAATGAAATAATAACGTGGAATAATCCTGAGATCTTACTAGTGGTTTGTTTTTCTAGGGGTGGATTAACTAACCATTGACCTTGGGGAAAAACAAATTATTCCAATTGTAGTTTGTGTTGTATATTTCCACATGTCCACAAATTTATCACCTTGTATTGGAGTCACCTTGGATAAAAACATGATCCACATCTACTAGCACAAGATCTACATCCATTAAAAATGCCTTTTACTCACATGCATGTGAAGGGAAAAGGGGGTTCACATAATAGAAACAATGGGTGTGAAGACCCTAAATAATGATAGAAGAGAAGGCACACATGAGAACTATATATTTAAATAATAAATTAAATGAATCCATTCTCAATAAAATGGTCTAGGTTAGCTCAAGATCATACACATACATGAAACTAATTAAACAATCAATAAAACTAGCATTATTTATTAATCATTATTATTTTGAAGATAAATATTTCCCAAATAAATTAGTTATTATCTTTAATTAATCAATACTTTTATATTAATTATTATATAATTTTTTGTAGAGATAATCATCTATAATAATATTAAACAGATTAATTAAATTTATTTATGATTAACTACGTACATAAATACCCCTTGGAAGGAACATGGTGACTACCTGTCTAATTATTTCCAAAATTTATTATACTTGTATACTTATTTTACTCTTATGACATATAGATTTCAAGATATGTCATGTACTTTCAAAATGTGTACATAAAATATGAATACAAAAATTAAATGATTTTTTTTCATATGTAATTTTTAAATGAATGTAGAGTAAAACGATTTAACATGATTTATACATGATATGATGATCTGAAAATTATGATGTTATTAGTTAAACATTTAAATATTTATCTATATTAAAACATATTGCATAGTGTTTCATATCTATACAACCACACACAAGTTCATGTTTCAATTATTATATATTCAATTATATAAATATTAAATTTATATATCATTGTATATATACACAACATGTGAATCCAAGCTACATGACTTTTGTATCTCTCACCATCAATATGAGTAACATTCTCAAGGACTGGGCGTGTGAATCGTACCATGAAAACTGGTGTACATGGTGTGTCGAATGGGCTACATTCCATGCAATATCCAAATTATGCAGTGTTCAATTAGGTAGGTTGTGTATTTAAATAAATTTATTGTCTTTGAATCAAAGGGACTACAGGTCATGTACATGGGATACATGCTGTATAATCTGGTTGACCACGTTCCATTATGTTCTGGACAATTGAAGTGTAATTAAAACATACTCATGAATTAATTCTCTAATAAATTATAATGCATTGAATATGACTACAGATTTTCAAACTCTGACTACATGTTGGGTAACTATAATATTTATTGACATATAAAATAATAATGTATTATATTAATACGATTCAAGATACACATTGTGTGTTACCCTCTAGGACACTTTTTTGGTGACATTATTCAAAGAAGCTTAATTTCCAAGGTCACCGTCTACCAATATTACATTGTACTAATAAAGAAAAAATATAATCCTACAATGAAAAGTTGCCCCATACATATTCTTTTTAATATAATCACTTTTCTCTAAATCTCAAATCAATCAGGTTTCATGATCGTGCCATCGACCTGTGATCTCGATGTGTCTTCCTTTGATTTCATGAAAATGAACATGCTTTTATAATACCATGGTCATGGATATTTTTAGGATATATCATTTTCCTCAGAGAACATGGGATATAATATTATGTTAATCATCATAAGGGGCACATCTGTTTGTTCATTATTTAGTAATGCATTATTAATCATGATGCACCAAAATTATCCTAATTCACTACAAACATTTTTCATCATAGATTTCATTAATACATATAAAAGAATGACTCACAATACTCATGAATAGTAATAATATTAATAAATTCTAAGGACCAATACCCATGTAGGTAGATAGGAACATCCCATGAAATATATAAATGTTGTTTTCCTACTAGCTGGTGTCATTATAGACATATCATACTAGATATTACCATGTGCGTACACTGTGAAAATATGCGTCAAATTCATATGATTACCTACCCCTAATTCCATGTAAAATTTTTCCCCCAAAAATGAAATAATTAACCTATATAATATTTAATCCATATTAGTATCCTATAACATTCATGTTCTCATAATAGCGGATAAATTCTATCACGTTTTATTGTGACAAATACTCTTAGGATGTCTTGACATACAATTTCATTAAGAAAAAAATTCATGATTTGATAAGTAGTCTATTAAAATTCAAAATAATGATTACATGTCTAAATAAATAACACAATTTTTGTTTCAATGTCACCAACGTGAACCATTCCATTAAATCTTACATGTTTTCCATTCCAATCCATTATAATATCTTATCTATTTGATACTTATACATCAGGAGTTATTATCACACTGTGAAACAAAGAAAATCCCATATAATCATTTGGTGATATAGGTAATCCCATGTATACCCCACATAAAATGATTGAAATTATCATATTCTCTTGTATCTTCATCAAACTATGTAGTTAAATATATGATTTGTGATTATCATTGGTGTAAGGCACTCATTTCTCTTTATATCAACTTATACATGGTTTTTGTTTCATAACATGAAGATTTTGGGTTTTCGGTTTATTTAATTTCTTATATCATTTGAATATGTGTTATTCCTTCCATAAGAACAATCACCACCGAGTAGGGGTAACCATAGAATATTGAACTATTTACCTATCCTTACTACTTCTCACTTATATGGAAATCTTATATTCACTATTATAATCATCGGTAAAAATAGATTTGATACAATTATATCTTCAATCATTGAGTAATCCCACTTCTCAAAGCTCATGTCAATTAGTATTTCAAATGTCAAAAATCCAATATATCAATAAACCATAATTCAAAACACTCTTAAATAACCAATAACAACCGACACCACTAAAATAAGTTGTGAATAAATAACCTAGAAGCATTATTTGGTTTTGATGATTTTGTGGGTCTTGAAAGAAATAATGATATCTAAAAACCAAGAATGTTGTAAATAAGAAGATTATGGTCTTATTGGGTGGTAAAAACTAACACACTCACAATAATATTATAAAAATTAATATAAAATTATTAGTTTTTGAATATGTTTCAAATAATAATATAAAACTGGGGTGGGGTGATTGATGTATTTAATGAAATTATATTAGAAAAAGAAACAAGATATATATACTCAATACATATTTTATGATGAACATTGAAAATAATTGGATAAAAAATAATATGTTTATTCAGTATTACACTTATTTTTCTATATTGTGATCATGAACTCTCTCATTAATTATTATATTCCATTTAACTTTGTTGAAGTGAGTGCAAAAATCAACCTAGAACCTCTCTAGTGAATTATACATTCACCGACTTCATAGCAAACGAATGTGATGATCCTATACAAAAAAATCAATACACTATACCCTATAAGACCAATGAATATCCATTCATCATATAATCACTATATATACACACTGGGCAAAAATTACTAAATCATAGAAAGAAAAATTTTGGTTCTGTGGGAGAAAATTTGGAGAAGAAAAAGTATGATAGGCACAATCAGTAACCTTTAATCTCGATACACACCAATTCATGAATACATGAATTTGATATAGAATTTATTTTGTTTATAACATAAAATCGTGTATCATATCCCGTGAAGATTCATTTTTTTCTCTATATGTATATGGTGGTGAATATCAATATAAAAAAAGGAAATCGGTGGGAGAATAAATATTACATTAATAAATTGTAATCTAAATCTAATTCATAAGATGTTATTTTGAAACCGAAAATATTCAAAATCAATTTAATATAGGTAATGGGGAATTATGATAGTTTTCTTTGATTTCACCATATTTTTATAAATAAAATACCACCTCAATGAATTAAGCCATTAAAATAAGTGTTTTGTCCAAAATAGTTTGTTTCTCTTAGATGATCTCTTGTTGGATAACTCAATGGAATGTTTTTATTCAATTAAAAAGTACACCATAAACACACAATCAGGCTTCCATTAGATGACATATTTTTAGATTTATGATGGATTGATAGTTTAATTATGTCACTACTTTACACTATAGAGGATATGAAAAGGTTATGTTTCAATTGATGAAAAATGGGGGACATGAAATTCTAATTTGTAGTTGATCACCAATTACCTAGTAAAAATATATTTTTAATTCTATATAGTATAATATTTTAAGGATTTTATGATATGAGGGATATAAATGGGTGACATAGTGTAACACACAAGAAATTATACTAATTTAATGTTATGATTGATTTTTTACATGCATCAATAAAAAAATAATGGAAGACATGTAATTAAAATAAGATCAAAGTATTATATCCTTCGAATTAGTATCTATAATTTAAGTAAGCACATATTGAAATCAATACAAAAGTTTTGAGATATGGAATTATGTAAAATAATACATCCACATTAAGATTATTTGATTTATTTTGGTAGGGAGGTACTTTATATAGGGGTTTCCCCAGACTAGTCGAAAGATGAACTCATATTAGTATCGCATGAGTTAAATCCAACAAAGGAGATGTTAAAGATAATTTAAATGAATCTTAGATCTATTCTAATTGAATCTTCTCCCATAATAACTATCATTTAATATATTATTCTTATTTCTTACATATTGTTTGTTTGAGGTTATTTAATTCATAGATGATCTTATATAAACAACTACTAATTTTTTTAATAATATACATAAATACCATTTTTACCTTTATAAATTTTAAATTTTAAATTTAAATGAAAATAAAAGGTGACCTATAATACAAATTTCATTAATTAATGTACCGAAATATCTAATAAAATCATTTTATGCTTGAATATGTTTGTTATAATAAATTAATTTTTACAAGATATGCATTTTTTTAAGAAATATAATATTAAATTAACAAATGATGATTTTAATTTTATATATTTTTGGTATTAATTATAAATTAACAATTAATTAAATATTATTATATATGATATAAGAATAAAAGGTGTTAATATGTTAAAATTCACTAACCTAATAAAATAGATTATCTATATATATATATTTTAAAATATAAATTATGATTTTTAAGAATATATGAATTGAATTCTATTTGATGGATTCCAAATATTTAGTCTTTTATCAAAATTTATTAAGAGGGGTCTTCATATATTATTAGTTAAAAATAATAAACATAATAATTATTTAATTCTCTCTATTATGGGTAAAATGGATAACTTAATGTGGCTCTAATTTTTCAAAATTAACATGATAGCTAGACATTTTAGAAGACCTATTTTAGTTGGTAATTTAATTCCCACATGAATTATAAAAACATCATCACATGAATCATGTATGTCCCAAATTATTTCAACTTAACCTCATCCCTATCATTAGATTCCAAGGAAATTTTCCAATTTATACCCAAAAAGGATGTCACTTACACCCTACTTATATAACAATACTCCCTAAAATAAATTTAAACCTATTTCCATTTATCATATCATACACTCCACTTCCGTTTTTTGAAGATATTGGAAATAATAATGTATCATAGGACTTTTATTTACCTATAATATATCAAGAGAGTGTTCACGTATTCAAATTGAGTATTATCTACTCCCTAACCTTTTAATCTCTATATTTATCATAAAATATAAAAAAACAATTATAATGTTAATAATATAATGAAACTAAATTCATTATTTTAGATAAATTATATTATATTTATCAATCAACCATTTTTTATATCCCTCACATCAACTGGAAAGTGAAAACATCACTCGTGCTATATGAGAATTACCACCTCCATGATTGTTGTCTTTAATTCTTCATAACATACGTGCATGGATTATTATATGAATGTATTTAATGTGTAAAAACTATCTATATGATGTAATCAGTATTCTATAATGATGAATTAGTCATTTTATAAATATTTAAATAATTATTAACAAACCGCTTTTTGTTTTTGGAAAAGTATAAAAACAGGATCATGTACAATTTCATCATCATTAATCGTGAATAAAAATATAATGAAATGATGTTTTAACATTATAAATAATCATTGAACAATATTGATAATAAATTAATAAATATAAGTATGAATTTCTTTTTATTAAATAATGTGGTTTGACATTAGTATTATCAAAATTTTAGAAAATACTAATGATTACAAACATATAATGATGTATATAAACAATAAACAACTAATAAATGTATAATTAATGACTAAAACTAAATTTAATAAAAGATTATATAATAATATATGGTTATGATACAAGTGATCATAATATTTATGTTTATTTTATAAGTGTTTAAGGAATGTTCATCTTTAAGGGAATCCAAATAAATGAGTTATTTTATCCCATGTTTCATTTATTTAGTCTTAATGTTAACTATTAAAAACTAATATTATACCTTCTATAATTTAACAACGTTAAAATTTCATATTATATTTATTATACTCTTTTTATTTAAATTTATTTTCTACAAATTTCTTTCATTGATTATTTTCTATATGATAAAAGTATAACATTTTTATGAATAATTCTTATCGTATTTGAATAATAATTTACCACCAAGTCAATATTTTATCTTTTAAAAAATCATTAATTATTATTATGAGATAAAAATACATTTTATCCGTTTTTTTACTAGTATTTCTCTTTACAAAGTTTCAAAATAAAACTTTATTGCACTTTTAGTATTGTGATTTTTAATAATTATATTTTCAAAATATGAAAATTATTTTATTTTTAGGATCACAATTTATTTCTTCCACTCATCATTTAATTACATAAAAGAATTTCACATCATGTTTCCATTATTTGTATTTAGATCTAAACAATTTTTTAAAAATGATTTGATAAAAAAATTTAAATGATTCATAAATTTTTATTTTTATGAAAATGTTATGAAATGTATTCATGAAAATACAATTTATTATTTTCTATCCATTGAGACCTTTTTTTCGAAAGGATATATATCTTATAGATGTTATTTTTTATGAATGTATCTCTAAATGAATGTTAAATACTCAATGTTAGTTATCATATTTTTTTACATCAATGAATAACATTTTATAATTCATTTTATGTGATCTGTTTTGAAGATTATATAAAATTCATTTTGTTTAAATTTGTTCTTTATGATAATATTTATTATTTTTTTCATGTGTTTTGAATATTTTTGAATAACTATAATTATATTTTTTGTGTTTTATATCATCTTTTAAATCATTGGAATTAGGTTTATATCTCAAGAGATAATGTATGGATATGATTTAATTATTTTAGTATAATTTTGAGTTTAGTTGTGTTAAAACAATATTACATTAACATGAATACATTTAGATATGTTTATGAGATGAAACATGGACCTGATTGTGTTTTATATGTTTAATTTTTTTCAAGGGGATGCTTGAATCTATATTTATTCAAATTTTTTTCAATTCCTCTACTTATTATTATTCCACATTTCTATGTTATAAAATATGACCATGTTATCAATCATAGATCATGATTATCGATTAAAGTATATGATTTCTTATATAATGTTATATATTTTATCATTTTGGGTTATATTTAAATTTGTTATTATAATTTATTTCCTTTATTTCTCTATGTCTGAAATTTTATATTTCTCTCATGATCATGTTTTCACATATTTTTATGATCCACCCTATTTATAATTGTTGATATGTTTTCTATTATTAATTTTTGGGCATACTACTTATCATTTTTTTTCATGAACAAAAAATATAATAATATGTGTTATGTTTATATAGACTACTTTTCTGGTGGATGATGGAGAAATAATTTGTTATATTATTTTTGATTAGTTATTATATAAAGTAACTAAACCATTTATTCTAGTATTGTTTGAATAATGTTAGATTTAATGTTCAATTTATAAAAAAATATTTATGTTTGGACTATGATATTTAAATTATTTTATAAAGAAGTAATTACATAAATAATTTTCATTACCATATTTGAGTGTTCAGGGGTTGGTCACTTCAATAGGAATTAGACAAGGGATTATATATTTTTTTGCGATTTGGTATATAGGAAATCAGTGAAACCCCTATAAATAAGAATAAATATTGGGAAACATATTATATAAAAAGGGAAAAATCGGATGCATACATGGGCCAAAATTCTACAAGGATTAATAACCCTCAAAAATGTTGGGGGACCAAAAAAAGATCATCGCAGCCTAAATAAAAAGTGTTACTAACTTCACATAAGGTTTGAATCAACTAAGAGATTTTTTTTGTATATTCACATGATCTTAATGAACAATAATGAAGTATTCAAATGTTTAAAATGATTTAATATGAAAATAGTCAACATAGAGAACCGAATAGAAATGTAACCACAAATAACATAGATTGACACATAGAGATTCATAAGTATGATTATGTATATTTTTTAATTTATTATAAGTATGTAATTATATTTTTTTAAAATTAAGTAATTTTCATATTCTAATTATGTTTTATTTATTAAAATTATTAATTGAGTAAGGAGTATCCACATTAATAGTGGATTCATTGGAAATTTTAGTGATTTACATAGTGGTAAACCTATCATGATTGGGGCAAGAGTGGATAATCTCTAAAAAATATCACTCAACTCACCCTGTCTTGGAAAAATAACGTGAAACATGTTTATTTATATAAAAAAAGTGGAGAGTAGTTCTATAATGAGTATTTTATGTGAAAACATCCATATTCTTTTAGTGGGTCTTATGACGTCATAATTATAGAAAAATGGATGAACATAGTATAGAAACATATTTCAATCATTAAGATATCAGCTCAGGAGGTGGAAATTTTTTATTTTTATCATCTATAATGTGAGGGTCATCAATTCTATACCATAAATATGAGTGGTAAAAAATTATAATGTATACTTTAGGAATGATAGGAGTTCGTGAAAATATTATTCACAAAATGTTTTTATGAACTCTATGAAAAAATATAGATGGATAACTCATAGAGATGAAATAATAGTAAGATTAATCCATTATTAAAATTGAGGAGACTTCACATGAACCAGAAGGTACACATATATCTTTATTATTAACACATAAATCATGATTTATAAATCATTTTTTAACATAAATCCATGTTATTAAAGGAATTATATATAAAATCCCTTAGTACCTATTGATAAATCACTCAGTGTTCAATTATAGTGGAAATATAGACTATATGATCTCATCATACACATATACATGAATACATGAAAAGGAATGTGTAGATTCATGGAAAATCAAGGGGAAAACCTCAAGGAGGTAATAATAATGTACGACCTAACTGATTAGAATATTGGTGGAAGAACCATTTTTTTTTAAAGGGATAAAAAATTATTCATGTTTTAAAGGATATCCATTGGACTCAATACTTTCATTAGTGGATGATGATGAAAGTTAGAACAATCCAGGATAAGAAGGTACTGAAAAATTCACTACACTCACATAAACATTTAAAATGAAATTCCTCTGGGAATTTTTTTTATTCTATGAACCAATTTAATGTATAATAAAGTGGATTGGAATAAAATCCGTCATATACCAATAGAACAAGGATGATAAAAAATAATCACTACCACTGAATTGTTCTATGATAATAAAGTTATAAAAGTTACACATAATCAATAATATATATTTTCCCAAGTCTTTACGTTTCTAGATTATCACATTAGTTAATATCACCCAATTTGTTTCAAATACTGATTCACCACATCTATAATTAGAGACCAAATTACCAGAAAAAATATCAGGTATTGTGATGCTTTCAACAATTTTGTATAAATGTTACATGATAAATGATTGTGTGTAGAAAACATCGTAATATGGGTCTTGTTAACCAATAATGATATATTTTTTTCTTAAATAAGCTGGGATAATGTCAAAATTAAATTCAATCAAATTGTATGAATGTTTATCATTATATTTGGTAATGAATAACCTAGTCTTCCATTAAAATAATGAGGTTGAGTTTTTTATTTAACTCATGCTTGGTTATATGTAAATATCAACACATACATATAGAATGAATTCAATTAAATTTTTAATAATACCTAAATATTTAAAGAACTTTGAGAAACTTTTTATACATCCTCGTGTTTCACCAAGGGTTGAAATTTTTCTCATTATCAAGAGCAAGGATGAATCAATTCATATTAACATATATTATCATGATTTTAACATAATCTTGATCAAGAAAATATATTTTCTACACTATATTGCTTTTTTTATCAACAAAGAAGAGGTTAAGAATTATTAATGGTAAATATTTGATCTAGTTACCTTCAGTTAACAGTTAAAAGAGAAGATATACCCATGTTAAATTTTCAAACCAGATATGAAAATGAATAATTTCGTGCGATTCCATTTGGACATACAATATCGTCTTATAGATCTTCATATATGTTGTATTTAATCTTTAAATATTACCTTGAAAATTTTATTACAGACATTCTGGATTATATACTCATACATTTAAAAAAAAGAGCATTAAAATAATCCATGGATTGTGATAAAGACATTATAAACAGAAAAAAATCTATTCCAGGTGCATAATGTGTGAATTATGGATGAATATTTTTTCCATTATGTGTTCGGAGATCATAAGAAACAGTATATCTATGGATCTATTGAAACATAAAGTGATTAATGAATTCATAGACCAACCAAATTGAATGAAATTCATAGTTTTCTTTAATTAAGATTAGGTTTGCAATTATATGTATATAAATTATCATATTTATCCAACCCTCTATATTCGTTAACTTTAATGAGATTGAAGTTTATATATTTATAAAAATACAAGGAAGGGTACATTGAAATTTATAATTTCTTTTTTATTGTACATTTTTTTCCTTACCCAATAAAAAAATGAGGTTTCTATTATACATTGATAGTAAATTTGTGTGTTTGGGATGTTTCCTAAAAATGATAAAGTAAAATATTATTAATTATATTAATTAAGTAATAACATAAACATTTACACAATACATGAATTTGTTTTGGAGACAAAAGACTTTACATTAAAAAAATTACATTATTATCTATTTGGTGAAATGGTTGATGTAACACCCTAACCCATCTAGACGACAGTCATAGGATTAATCTTTATATTGGCACGTTTCAAAGGAATTAAAATCCCAAATTAATTATCAATTTAGTTGTCTTGATGAAACTAGATACATAGATGTAACTCAAATTACATTAGAGAAGGTTACAAAATACAAAACAAAAGAAAAACTAATAACTACATCCACATGAACTAATTAAATGATCTCTTCTTCATGACCTTTAAAGGTAAAAAATTGAAAGGGGTGAGATCAAAATATCATTAAGGGTTAAATATAGTAGTATCATGAATCAATAATAACATAATATTAAATAATTTGACATATCAGTATAGCAAGGTGGATAAATGAAAACTCACGCCATTAATAAACAGAGAATGAAAGGGCATACATATATTTTTTCATAGGGAATATCTCATGGATCGTAATTACTAATAATGAATAAAAATAATTTTTTCTAATTGAACATCATATATCTGGAACATGATACCATAATACCATTAAAATAGTATAGTTTTGTAGGTAGAAACCCGTCAGATTTACCGAAACAAACTCAATGGGTTTGTGGCCAACTGATTTGACTCATGGGACCTATTAATGCCCCGAGTGGCTATAGGGGGCCCCACCCACCACTACATGTCCAATAAATTCATTATACATTGAATTAATACAATATAAATATACCTTTTCAATATCTATATAGAGTTGAGAATATTTATTCATCAATATTTCCATAGTTAAAATAACATTCCAAATATACACCATATGTAAAATGTTATACGGTTTAAACAATAAAAATTTCCATTATATGAGATTATGGATATTTAATATAAATATAATTTCAAATGAAAGTTTATCTCAAATGTGTAGTAGGTACACCACATAAAGATTATTAGGTGCACAAAATGAAGTAAGTCACAACAAAATGGAAAATTGACACAAAACCCATTACCACATTGTAATAAATTGTTTCTTGTGACCAATAATTAATTATTATCAAATGAATAATATGATACCATAAAAATACCAAGAATAATGATATTATATATCAAATATATGTACACATATACCACATGCATGAAATAAGTGGTGAAAATCGGAAATCTGACAGAATTTAAAGTGAGATGTGTCACCCCTTACCTTATACTCGTGTGTGTTTATCTTCTATTTTAGTGGACTTAATAATAATATTTAGCTTCAGTAATTAATAATTACACAAGCTTATATACATTTAATTGGTTTATTATAACCTTATCTGGTTCATTCATGGCCCTTTTAATTAATTTAAGAGGTTCATTTTTATTGTTTTGGAAGTATTTTCTTTCTTGGTTTTCTGGATTCATTTACTTACATTCCAGAATGGAAGTTTTTGTAAATTTTGGTTATAAAAAATAAATTTTAATATATATTACTAATTAAATTAAAGACATAGAAATTATCTTATAAGGATTCTTTGAGATATACTTGGGGATGAATTATTAGTTAAAATTTATTGATAAAAGTTTGGATTTAGCTTTCCAGTTTTGTGTACAATGAACTTGTTTTGAATTATTATCCCATATTATGAGTTTATAGGGATTCTTGAACATTAATTAGATTAAATAAATCTATTCTAATCTGGTTCAACCATAAATATGGTTTCAGGGCCTGAATTAAATATGGTAATGAAAATTGAGTACTCATCATCCTTGAATACGATAAATTAACATATCTCGGACGGTGTTTTTATATTTTGTATAAGAGTAGAGAGAAAGAGGAATGTTGATAAAATATTACACTAGAATAATATAATTCCATTTCACATAAAGTATTGTAATTATAATAAAATTTGGATAAGGGGTGATGATGAATGAAGTATAAAATAAAGGAACTCATAATAAGTGAAAAATTGAGAAATCTCTTACGAAAATTCGGCAGCCTAACGGCGTCACATAAAATTTAATAAAATAGTTTGAAGAGAAAAAGATGGTATCTTATCAATATTACATAATATGGGATTTAAGGGTAATATTTATTGAAATATCCGCCCATAATCCAATTTAAAATAAAAGTGATAACATAAAATGATATCTTTAAGAAAAGAGAAGGGTGGTTGATTACTTGACCTTGTAGTGTAATTCCCAAAATATGAAGGTTGGGACCTTGGCGGGTTGAGAACACATTGGGAGGACTCATAGTGAGGTTATTCCCCCATATAATCTAGGATAATGAGTTTTAAATGAAATAAAACGAAGGGGGTGAGTGGGTATTTATAATAATTAAGAGGGGGGGTTTTAATTAATTAAAAGGGACACCTCATTAGTGGTCTTTGCAAAACCATGGTCTCTCCCAGGGTATTTGAACAAGGTTTTTTCTACATGGGACACATAATGTCATAGTATACAATACAAAAGTTGACCATATTTTAATATTTAATAATTAAATCATTATTATTTCATTAAACTATACAAAACTCAGAACTGTATTTTTAACATTCACGAAAAAATCGCATATAATAAAAAAATCCCAAAAATTATCATTGACCATTTCTGACTTGTAGAATTCAAAAATGAAAACCATTTTTTACAAATAATTTTCTATTTATTTTAAATTTTATTTTTAAATTAAATAATAGTTAATTTAAAAAATAACCATTTTAATGATATAATTAGTTCTATATCATATTGAAAAATTAATTAAGATCACTTTATCATATTACCTTAAGAAAATAAAATATTGTAATTATTTACTATTTATAAGGGGAATATTACTATTCATATTACTATTCATCAAAAAAATCAATTTGGTTCTATCAAACACCAAATGACATATTGGTCACAACTCTAGATGACCGTTTCTCGAAATTCAAAACATAGAAGTGGACAATTTATTTTCAATGGCATGGTTTTGACTGTATCTTTAATAACCAAGTTTTGTTTCAGAGGATCATAGTTATTTATGAAATATAGGCAATGAATATAAGGTATTTAATTTAAGGAAAGAATAAAATGTTGGGGTTGTTATATTATTCTCTCTGAAAATTTTTATCCCCGAAAATTTATGTATAAAGCCCACAAAAAAGGGGTGGTTGGTTATTCTTCATAACAACCTATGTTTACCATGTTGCTTCCTCCAAATTTTGGTTTCTCAAAAGAACCATTACTAGATGAGTAGTCCTGTATCTCAATAACTACTCCCTTATTTCAAGGACCCTGATGGGCTCTTCACTATTTGAAAAATCAGGTTCCAGTTTAATTTCTTCTTAGACAAGTGCATGAATTTGGTCTGACAGGTATTTATTGAACAGTGATACATGGAATAAATCATGGATCATTGAGAGACACAGAGTTATTGCTAAACGGTAATTTATAGCTCCGATTCATTCCATAATTTCTAATGGTCCAATGTACCTGGGGCTCAATTTCCCTTTCTTACAAAACTTGAAGACACCCTTCCATGGAGATACTTTTAGAACGTCATGATCTGTCACATGGAATTCCAAATACTTTCTCTGGTTGTCAGCATAGATATTCTTCCTACTTTGGGCTTCCTTAATATGGTATTGGATTGTATTCACCTTTGTTGTGGTCTCATTAATAAGTTTCGGGCATATAAGTTTCCTCTCACTAAATATTTCCCAACATGTTGGAATTCAACATCTATTTCCTTATAATTCTTCATATATAGTCATTTGAATATGAGAATAGAAACTACTGTAGTATGAAAATTCCACCAAAGGAATGTATTGATCCCACATTAATTGTGATTCAAGAGAGAATTACCTCAGTATGCCTTCATATGTTTGAATAGTTCTTTCAGACTATCCGTCAGTTTGCAGGTGATAAGAAGTACTAATACGAAGGTCAGAATTCAAAGCCTTCTGGAGACTTTTCCAGAATATTGATATAAACTGGGGATCCCGATTTTAAACAATCGATAGAGGTGCACCATAAGGTCTTATAAATTCATTAATATAATGTATTTCCAGGTCCTCAAGTGGTAAATCCTCTCTTATAGGAAGGAAATATGATGATTTTTTGATATGATAAACAATTTCCTATATTGCATCATTCTTTCAAAGGTGTCCTCGGTTGTCCTGTGAAAAAAATACATCGTAATGTTATCCCACTTCCACATAAGAATAGTTGGAATTTTCATCACTCCTCAAGGATGTTTTCTCTCTTCCTTCATTTGTTGACAAACTATACACCTTGACATGTTGTCAAAAATTTCCCATGTCACATTACCCCACTAGAAATATTCTTTCAGATCTCTATACATCATTGTGCTACATGAGTTTAAATAGAAATTTGAGCTATGTGCATCATCTAATAGATCCCTTTTTTTCTCAGTTACAGATGGAATGCATAACCTCTTCCCAAACATCATAACTTCTTCCTGACACATAAATTCATCCAATCTCCCATCATTAACAGCTATAATTTTATTATGTATACTTTAATCAATATATAGTGAGAATTTTATCTTCTCCAGTGGATATATTTTAGCAATCATTTGAATGAATAGTGATACTTCTCATTTTTTAATAATTCCCATATCCATATTTAGTAGCTCCATGAATATAGGATATCTCTCAATCCTCATTTGATTCATAAGTCCATGTTCTTTACTTCGTAATGCATCTTCCACCTTATTTGCCTTTCCTGGTTGGTATTGTATTGAACAATCATAATCATTGAGTAACTAGAGCCATCTCATTTTCCTCATATTGAGTTCTTTTTATGTGAAAATGTTTTACAAACTCTTGTGATCATTGTATATCTCATATTTTTTACCATAAAGATAATGCCTCCATATTATTGTAGCAATGATTACAGCAGCTAACTCAAGATCATGTGTTTGACAACATTTCTCATCAGTCTTCAACTACCTTGATTCATAATCAATAAATTTTCCATTTTGTATAAGGTTGCAACCAAGCCCATTTTTTGATGCATCACTATATATTACAAATTTATCTCTTCCAGAAGAAAGATTAAAAATTGGAGCATTGACCAATATTCTTTTCAATTATTCAAAGCATTCTATACATTCTTTTGTCCACACAAACTTAACTCCTTTACATGTGAGCTTGGTTAGCGGGTTAGATAGTCTGGAAAGATTCTAAACAAAACGCCGATAGTAACCTACTATGCCAATAAACCTACAAACCATACATATGTTTTTTGGCATAGTCCAAGCTTGTATTACCTTTGTCTTCTCAGGATATACTAGAATTCCATCCTTAGAGACAATATTTCCTTGATGAGAAACTGATTAAAGCAAGAATTTGAACTTTCTAAACATCTCATATAATTTATATCTTATAATTGTTTTCAAAGTAATCCAAAAGCGAGCCTCATGATCTTCATATATTTTTTAGTATATCAGGAAATCATCAAGGAATTCCACAAAAATATTATCAAGATATTCCTTGAAAAATCAATTCATTATATCCCTGAAAAAAGAGGATGTATTAGTCAGTCCAAAAGGCATCATTGTAAACTCGTACTGCCCATACCTGGATTGAACTGATGTCTTAAGAATATCTTCCATCCTCATAAGCAACTGATGATATAAAGATTGAGGTTCAATCTTCGAAACGTGTAGATCTCCATGAAGTTTACCAAATATATCATCAATCCATGGAAGAGGATACTTATTTTTTATTGTAATAGAATTGACTTCTATATAATCAATGCATAGCCTCATGTATCCATCTTTCTTTTTGACAAAGAAGAATGGCGCTCCTCGTGGAAAAAAACAAATTAAAATAAATCCTTTGCCACTTAACTCCTCTAGTTTTTTATTTAGATCCACTAACTTTGCATTGGCCATTCTATAGGGTTTCATTGTTATAGGTATTTCACTAAGCATTATGTCAATGGAAAAATCAATTTCCCTCTCTGAAGGACGTCATGGTAAATCCTCTAGAAACACATCAAAGCATTCTTACACTATATGCACATCTTCAATTTGGATATTCCATTCCTCACCTGTTGATATTTGGTTCTCTTTCTCTCCAATAATTGAACTAAATATAGCTACTAGGGTTGGGTCTAGATAAGAATCAGACGGCGATGACTCTTCTCTAAAGATAAGAGATTCTATACCATTTTTAAAAAAATTAACTTCATTTTTTTTGAAAAATATATTCGTATCATAGTTTTACCGCCAATTCATACAGGTAATTATATCAAATTCATTCATTGTTATAATGATACTGTTTGAAACTAAAGGACATTTATGTGTCATGAGGGGGACTAGTTGATATGCCTTTGTTGAAATGATGCATCCTCTACGAGTTTTGACTGATAACTCCTTTATTAAATAAAATAGGACATTTATACATTTCATGGAAAATAGGAAGATATAAATGATTGCGATGATAATGAATAAAATAAATTGTATGCTATGTTTGAGGAAACAATTAATGTACCTACAACCACATCATTAAAGACATCAACATCTGCGGCTGTGATCGCATAAGCTCTCTCTTTCTCTATTGGATTTTTCTAAGGCATGCTTAATTAGCACATGGGACACTCATTTGTATTGTGTCCCATCTCTATACAATTATAGCATTGAACCTCAACAATGGCTTCTTCCCCTTTCATTAATGAGATAGATGATATGACAACCCTGCTTTTATTAAAAACATAAAAATGATTTATTACATAAACTATTTACTTGATACAACATGGATGATCGAGAGTTCTAGTGTCTTTGGGGATTAATATCATTACATAACAACATAAAACATGGAATGCAACATCTTTATTGAAAACATCCTTTACATGACCACTATATTCCCTCGTACTTAGCATTGCATGGGATAATTTAAGGACACGCATAAGAACAGGGGTGAGCTATAAAGCCTAGTAAGGGAATAAATATGGAATAAATAAGGAGTAAAATACATGATATAAAATAGGCATACCAATATAGAAAAATATAAACATGAACATAAAGTCATGATAAATAATGGTAATAATAACATGGAAATGTGGAAACAACACTTAACATGGAATTAGCATGAGCCAAGGCTCATTGCCCATGGTGCATGAGAAAATACTCATTGCACATGAATCACGAGTAAGCCTTCATTGCACTTGAATTAGAATGAGTATACACTCATTGAACATGATGTATCATGATACTATACTTTACCCAATGCATTGTATCTCTATAAGGGTGCACCCTTCTTAAACATTTCATTTCACACATAAGTGTGCCACATGGATCATAAAAAATAGATTCATAAAACACAATCATTTACTCCATGATAAAGGATTGTGGATTTCATAAATGAAAATTTATAATAAATAAGTAAATGTGTATAAAGGTGAAAAACCATGACGTAGAAATGGGCATGGTATTCACTACACAATGGCATTGGCGTAGAAAATCGGTGTGATTTCGGCAGCGTAACAGCGTGACATAAGAATTCATAAAAACAGTTGATGAGAGAGAAAGGGTTTCCTCATCATATTTACATGTAATGGACCATAAGGAGTTAATATCTATACAAGTCCCAGCAATAGTAATTGAATTTAGATTCATGATCGAAAAGTATTGCTGGAATGTAAATGAGGAGAGAGAAGTTCTTTTCAGAATTTCGGCATAGTAATAGGTGTACACGGGAGGAATTTAATGATAGAGATAGGGTTCTCCCATCATTCAAACATAAAGAGGGATGTTTGAGGGAGGTGAAAAACCATACCCCAACATTCATAATTGAAATTAAAATTGAAAACCATCTTAATGAAAATTGGACAAAAATGAAAAGTAAGAAAAAACCCTTACTTGGATGTGTGCTTCCAAAGGCTTGATAGAGGTTTGAGAGAGGCTTCATGGGAGCTTGGGGAAAATTGGGAGGATTATAGAGAGAGTAGGGAAGAGTTTGGACGAACTCCAAAGGCATTGAGTGAAGAAGAAATGGGATCTTGTGTGGGTTTATATAGGAAGGGTGAGTTAATTCTTTATTATATTGGTTTGGGACCCCTTACATTAAATATATCCAAACCAAAAATCAGCTAATATTTTTTGCCCATGGTATTTGGAAAACGGAAGAGGAAAACAATATTTCATATGGCCAAAGTCCAAACTTCTTAAAATAATGGGTTTGCTTATGTTGAGCTGAGTCACACTCCCATGGAAAATAATTTAAAAAGACAAGATGTTTAATAAGTCTTGAGGGGTCCAATAATGAATTGAAAAGTAAGTCAAACAAATCCAAAATCATATTATATTAATGGTAAAACATATATTGGACTAACATAGAGCTTATATTATTTTATTACATCACCATTGGTTCATTATGATGTCATAAAACACATTATGTATTTAAACGGTATTTAATTTTTACCCAAAACTTTGACTGTCTCGAAAAATTATGAAAAATTCACCATTGGATAATTTCAACATCCTGATTATAAAAATAACATCTATTTTATCTAAATAATTTTCTAAATATGTTAATATTTACTTTTAAAATATAAACTGATATTTATCAAAAATTCACAGGTTATGACAAAAATGGCATGCAAACCATAATAAAAATTACAATTACAATTATAAAATTATAAGATCATTTATATTTAATAAAAATTAATTTAATAATAATATTATTTTATTAAAATATTATTTAATTCATGAAACCATTAATTTAATAAAATATAATTCTTTATTAAATAATAACTAAATACATTATTTGTACTTTAACAACTATTTTCAATGTATCATTAATGAAAAGAAAACATATTAATTATTATATACAAAAATACTATACCTGAACATTTAACCCCTTAAAACAGCCTCATAAGACCTAAGGGTAAGGTGTGTGATGGTGACAGGATCTTGGGGTGGCTCGGATAACATCGCTCGAGTGGTAATCTATATCGGCTTTTACTTTTCTTGTAGACGGTCTTCTTCGAGAATGACATGATGAAGCGCATCTTGGGCTTGGTCAAGATTGAAACCCAAGGACACCACCTCTTTTTCGAGCTCTAACAAATTGGCTTTTTATGGATCAATTCTACTGGATGAGGTCATCGCTTCTTTTGTCTCAGTAAATTGGATTTGTTAAAGACCTATATTTATACTAATCATGTGATCATTGTTCAACGACAATAAAAGCAACGGTCACAATTCTTAACATACACCCAATGAAGTTGACATTTGATATAAACATTTTGTATAAAGAGATATTTAATTAGATCAAGATGGATTTCCATTAATCAAAATTTGGTTCGTTATAATATTCCCCCTTTATGAAATTTCTCCCTCGAAATTTTCTTTTCCCACACTAAAACAGAAGTATGTAACTCAGCTTCATCATTTCCTCCAATTCCCAAGTCGCTTCTTCATACTTGTGGTTTCTCCACAAAACCTTGATGAGGGGCATTTTCTTATTTCATTGCTCTTTGTATCTACGATATAAGATCTTCACTAGTTTCTCCTCATAATAAAGATCATCCTCCGACTATACCACCTCAGAAGAGAGTACATGTGTAGGGTCCGGTATGTAATTCTTTAAGAGGGATACATGAAAGACATCATGTACTTTGGCCATGGTAGGTGGATGTGCTAGTTAATAGGCCACAACCCTAACATGATCATGAATCTAGAAGGGGCCGATGAACCTTGTACTTAACGTCCCTTTCTTTTCAAACATTGTGACCTTATTCCACGGAGATATGCGTAGAAAAACCATGTCTCCAACTTTAAACACAAGGTCACCTCGACGATTATCTACATAACTCTTCTGTCAACTCTGGGATTCCTAGATATGATGTTGAATGGTTTTCACATTCTCCACCATTTCCTCAACCATTTCTGGTCCAAGAAGATAATGTTCACCAACCTCTTCCCAACATTTCAGTGTTCTGAACCTTTACCCATAAAGGGCTTCTATATGGTTCCATTTGGATGCTCAACTAGAAACTATTATTATAAGAGAACTCAACCAGAAAAAGATGTTGATCCCATCCTCCTTTGAAGTCCATTGAGGATGCTCTGAACATGTCCTCAAGTATTTGGATAGCCCTCTCGGATTGGCCATCAGTTTGAGGATGATAGGTTGTACTGAAGATTAGTTCAGTATCCAGAGCAAGTTGAAGACTCTTCCACAACATAGCGATGAATCATGGATCTCGGTCAGACACAATAGATAGTGGTACTCCATTCAGCCTTACCACTTCCCTAATATATATCTGTTCTAGTTGATCGAATGAGAAATTCTCACGAATAACAATGAAGTGTGCAGTATTTGTAAGAAAATCCACCACAACCTAAATTGCATTGTTACCATTTGATTTCCTCAGAATTTTGGTGAAAACGTCCATGGTGATGTTCTCCTGTTTCTATTCTAGTATGGGAAATGGTTGCATCATCCTCTTATACTTCTTCCACTCTACCTTCACTTACTGGCACACCGGGCACTTTGATGTATATACAACGATCTCCTTCTTCATATTATCTCACCAAATGTTTTCTCAGAGATCTTGATAGATCTTTGTGCTCCCTAGGTGAATAGAGAAATTTAAACTATGGGCATCATCCAAAAGGTCCTTCTTCATCTCCGTACATGATGGAACACATAGTCTTTTCCAAAATCGCACAATTCATTCTTCATTAAAATTAATCTCCGATGATTTCCCTTTTTCTATAGATTCTACTTTTTCTTGAATTCCCACATCATCCTTTTGAGCATCCTTTAAACTTTCGAAAAAAGATAGTTGAGTAATCATTTCTGAAAGGATTGATGATGTCCACCTCTTTGTGATTCCCATGTCAATCTTAATCAAGTCTAAGAAGATTGGATCCTTCTAAATTCTCATCATTGATAGAATCTCTAGGTCCTTTCTACTTAGGGCATCTGCCAACTTGTTCGCTTTCCCAAATTTTCAAGGAAAAGATCACCACCACTAACTCCAGATCATGCGTTGGATAGTTTCGCTCATGGATTATCAACATTCATGAGGTATAGGATATCACTTTATAATGTTGCATTAGTAAACAACCTAATCCCTTTTTGAAGAATCACTAAATATCACAAAGGGTTCCCCACTTGTGGGTAATGTGACCACGGGCACACTGATAAGCCTCATTTTCAACTCCTAGAAGTTTTCTTCGCATTAATCACTCCAAGGAAACATTACTCCCTTTTGAGATAGCTTGTTAAGAGGGTTGGAAAATCATGAGAATATTCTCACAAACCGTCGATAATATCCAGCTAACCCCAAGAAGCTACAGATAGCCATTACCGATGTTGGCCTTGACCATCCCTCAATTGCATCTATTTTGGAGGGATCCACATATATCCCATTTCTTGGGATGATATGGCCCAATAATGAGACCTCCTTCAACCAGAACACACGCTTGCTGTACTTTTTATAGAGCTTCTCCTTGCGCAAAGTCTCTAGTACAGATCTTAAATGCTCCTCATGATCCTCTTTGGGATTGGAGTATATTAGAATATCATCTATAAATACTGCCAAAAAATTTGTCGAGGTAATATCTAAAGACTCTATTCATCATTTCTATGATGATTACTGGAGAATTAATGAGTCTGAAAAGAAAATACTATGATATTCATAGTTCCCGTATATTGTATAGAAATCAGTCTTGTGGACATCTTCCATCTTCACAATTATTTGATAATATCCCGACCAAAAATCTACCTTGGATAAGTATTGTGCTCCATGTAGGTGAATTAACAAGTCACTGATCCATGGCAGAGGATTCTTGTTCTTTATCATGAATTTGTTATGTTCACAATAATAGAAGCAAATCCACATTGACCCATCCTTCTTCTTGACGAAGAGGACTGGGGGACCCCATGTTAAAGCCCTTGGGCATATAAACCCTTTACCCAAATTCTCATGTTGTTGTTTCTTTATCTCTTCAAGCTCCACGACAGTCATTCTATATGGAGTCTTGGATATTTGTAGCGCCCCTATTATAGGTTCAATTGAGAATTCAACATCTCTTCTAGAGGAAGACTAGGCAGTTCCTTGGAAAACACTTTAGTGAATTCCCTCACAATAGGCATTTCTTCAAGGATGGTTTCTTCCTTGTACTCAATCATCTGAGCCACACAAAGATGCTCATAGGGTTGAAATATCCATGCTTGGGATGATAGAGATAAAATAAGTTTATCTTCCTACTAACACTTGTAAGGAATTGGGGGTTTATTCTCTATATGGAGTGTGATTTCAATTTCCAGACAATTTATGTTGGCTATATATAAGGAAAGCCAATCCAAGCCAAGAATTGCATCAAATTCCACCAGAAGGAGTATTACGAGGATCTACGGGAAATTCAATCCATAGAATTTCACCTGGGAGGACTTATATTCATGGGATGCAATGATTTACCCATTTGTCGTACTCACCTACATCTTCACTTCCATGATTTGTGGTGGTGGTGGGATTGTTCTACTAAACATTCAAAATATATAAGAATGTGTAGAACCTGAATCAAAACGTATGTTTTTTATTGTTGAATGAATAACTAGTGTACCTGTCACTACTTCATTTTTGGGGTTCACTTTGTCAGAAGTGATTGAAAAAGCACTTCCTTGCTACCATGGAGGTTGTTGGTTGCCTCTGAAAACCCTTGGATTATGGAACTGATTTGAAAAATGCCCCGGTTCTTTGCAGTTTTAGTAATGAACAACACGTTGATGTTCAAACGAAGTGTTCCTTGCCTCTATCGCGACCGCAGGTCTTTCTTGCCGATAGTTAACAGTTATGTGACCTTCTCTTCCACACCTAAATAATTTCCTTGTCCCCTTTAGGGAATTTACAGAGTTGTTCTTTCCACACTTTTGGAATGAGGGGTGCTGGATCTTCTTAGCACCATTGGATTTCTCCATCTGACCACCAGAATTGAATTCCACCTTATGATTCTTGTCCCCATGATACCCATGTGATTCCCCAATCTCTATTTTGACCTTGAGGGCACATCGGACAATTTCCTCATAGCTGTCAAAATCAGGGATCGCTAATTATTTTTGTAGGATAGGATTCAGTCCACCAAAGAAGAGATCAACTTTGCATTCAGGGGTAATGAGAAATCCAAAATCATATTGTGAAAGCCTTGTGATGTTTTCCTCATACACTTCAATATATTATTCGTCTTTTTTCTTGAGGGAAACGAAGTCCCTTTCCATCTTAAGTCTGAGGGTGCGCGGAAAATATTTATCGAAAAACCTCATCCAGAAATCTTTCCATTACAACACCTTTATATCCTCCTCAGCCTTAGTATTATTGATCGACGTCCACCACTATTCTTCTTCACCCTCCATACGATAATCCACTAGGAGAACCTTATCTTTTTCATAACATTGAATTATTGAGATGATCTTCTCAATTAAGTTGATCCAATGTTCACCGAATGTGGGATAAGATGATCCACTAAAAGTTGGAGGCCTATATCTCCTGAAGCTCTCGATAGCGACTTGTTCTTTTCTAGGGGGGTTGAAATTTTCTCTTGACCCGTTTTTCTATTCAAATCTTGAGTTAGATGAGAGAGAAGCATGAAAAAGTTGGTGATTACTGCTCCGATTGGATTGGGCATCTCATTGGTACAGTCATCACTCTGAACTTCACATCGATTGTCAGCCCGAGTCCTCCAAATACCGACCATTGGATGGAATAAAAGAAAAGGTTGGGGGTAACACATAAAGGGTAATCCAAAGACAAAAGTTGATGACTTATAAATAAACTTTTATTTGCATAACTCATGAGTCTATAGGCTTCAATCTAGGCTTTTCATGATCTTCTCTCTAACATATATTCTTAGGGGCATTTTTTTTAATTACCTCAATAAGGGATCATACAAAGCATGTGAATTTATCAAAACATATCCCCCAGGAGTTTTGTAACCAAGAGTGCAGCAAGTCTTGTTGGTGTGCACTAGTTTCCATTCAAGTCTAGCTCAAAGCAGTGTTTTCGAGGTTTACCCCTAGGATATATATGTGCCAGAGCCGGCTCTACCTGCTCATATCCAGACAGGGATGTATTGGATTGATAAACCACTCACTCTGTACTTACCAAAACATATGGATGTTTTTATTATACTTAGTCTTGTCTCTATGTATTTACTGGGGTTTTCTAATCCTAATCCCAAAACTAACTAAACGTATCCTCTGATACCAACTATGACAACCCTTATTTTATTACAATCTTAAACATGATTTATTACCGAAGTTATTCACTTGATACAGCATGGAAGATCAAGAGGAATAGTGTCTTTGGGGTTTGGGATCATTACATAACAACTTAAAACCCGAAATACAACATCTTTATTGAAAACTTCCTTTACATGACCACTACATTCCCTCGTACTTAGAATTTCATGGGATAAGGTGAGGACATTCCTAAAACACAGGTGACCTATAAATCCCAGTAAGGGAATAATCATGGAATACATGAGGAGTACAATACATGTTAGAAAATATTCATATCAATAGAGCACAAGAGAAAATGAACATAAAGGCATGATAAAGCATGATAATCATAACATGGAAATGTGGCAACAACACATAACATGGAATTAGCATGAGCCAAGGATCATTGCACATGGTGCATGTGTAAATACTCATTGCACATAAAGCACGAGTAAACCCTCATTGAACTTAAATTAGCATGATTCAACACTCATCGCACATGACGTATCAGGATACTATACTTTACCCTGTGCATTGGAGCGCGATAAGGGATCACCCTTCTTAAACATTTCATTTCATGCATAAGTGTGCCACATGGATCATAAAACATGGATTCATAAAACATAATCATTTACTCCACGAGAAAGGAATGTGTAATTTATACAAGAAATTTTATAATCAATATTTAAATGTTAATAAAGGTGAGTACACTTGATGGAGAAATGGGCATGGTATTCACTACACAATGTCATTGACTTAGAAAATCAGTGCGATTTCGGCAGCATAACGGCGTGACATAAGAATTCATAAAAATGGTTGATGAGAGAGAAAGGGGTTCCTCATAATATTTAGATGTAATGGAAATTAAGGATGTCATATAGATACATGTCCCACCAATTTTAATGGAATTCAGATTCATTATACAAATGTATTTCTTGAATATAAATGGGGAGAGAGAAGTTCCTTTCTGAATTTCGGCATAGTAATGGGTGTACAAGGGAGGCATTTAATGAGAGAGAATGTGGTCTCCCATCAATCAAACATAACGAGGGAAGTATGAGGGTTGTGAGAAACCATACCCCAATATTCATAATTGAAATTTAATGGGAAAAACAACTTAATGAAATTTGGTCAAAAAAGAGAAAGGAAGAAAAAACCCTTACTTGGAAGTGTGCTTACAAAGGCTTGAGATAGGCTTGAGAGAGGATTCTTGGGAGCTTGGAGATCCATGGGAGGATTAAAGAGATAGTAGTGTAGAGATTGGGAGAACTCCAAAGGATTTGAGTGAGGAGGAAGTTGGAGCTTGGGTGGGTTTATATAGAAAGGGTGAGTGAATTCTTTATTATTTGGGTTTGGGACCCCTTACATTAAACTAATCCAAACCACAAATCTGCTAATGGTTATTGCCCACAGTTTTAGGAAAAGGTAAGAGGAAAACAATATTTTATATTGACAAAGTATGAACTTCTAAAAATAATGGGGTTGCTTATGTAGAGGTGAGTCACACTCCCATGGAAAATAATTTAAAAAGACAAGATGTTTAATATGTCATGAGGGGTCCATTAATTCATTGAAAATTAAGTAAAAAAACCCAAAAACACATTATTTTAATGTTAAAACATATATTTTCTGAACATAAATCTTATAGTATTTTATTACATCACTATTGGTTCATTATAATGTCATAAAACACATTATATATTTAAATTGTATTTATGTTTTACCCAAAAATTTGACTGTCTCAGAAAATTATGAATAATTCACCATTGGATAATTTCAACATCCTTATTCCAGAAATATCATTTATTTTATCTAAATAATTTTCTAAATATGTTAATTTTATGTTTTAAAATAAAAATGATCATTTATCGAATATTCGTTGGTTTTTACAAAAATGGATTTCAAACATTAATAAAAATTACAATTACATTCATAAAATTATAAGACCATTTATATTTAATAATAATTAATTTAATAATAGTAATATTTTATTAAAATATTATTAAATTCAAAAATACCTTAAGTTCAGAAAATATATTTCTTAATTAAATAATAACTAAAAACACAATTTGAACTTTCAGAACTATTTAGAATGTATCAATAGTGACATGAAAGCTTATTCATTATTATATAAAAAAATAATGTACATGAACATAGTACGAGTGATTTGTTACATAACCCATTAAAATAGCGGCATAAGACCTAAGGGTAAGGTTTGCAATGGTGACAGACTATTGGGGTGGCTCGGATAACATCCCTCTAGTGGTAATCTCTATTAACTTCCACTTTTCTCGTAGAAGGTCCTGTTCGATCTTGACATGGTGAAGCTAATCCTGGGAATGGTCTAGAGAGAAACCCCAGGATGCCACCTCTTTTCGGAGCTCCGACAAATGGGCTTCATATGGGTCAATTCTACTGAATGAGGCCATCACTTCTTTTGTCTGAGTAAATTGGATTTGTAAAAGCCCTATATTTATAATAATCATGTGATCACTGTTCAACCGATAGAAAAGCAACAATCACAATTCTTAACATAAAACCAAGAAGTTGACATTTTATATAAACATTTTACAAAAAGATAATTTTAATTTGATCAAGAGGGATTTTCATTAAAAAATCCTTGGGTCGTTACAGATGTCCCTTTTTTCTACACTTATAGTAGACTACCATGCCTTTCAAGAAATTCCGAAGATGATTCTTTCCACAGTTCTCACATAATGAGAATTTATTTTTTCCCTATTTCTTCTTTGGTGCTTCAGCTATCCCTTAGTTAACTGACTAAATCTTTTTATCTAGGATTCCCATAAACAAATAGGATCTAGAGAAATATTTCACTGTTTTGATGGATCTTGAGAAAATTTCATAATATAATTTAAATGATTGAGAATATTTTTCCCTTTGAATAAATGGATTAATACCTTTAAATAATTGATCAATCTTGTCTACCGAGTCACATACGTAATTTACAGCATACCTGGATAGCTTTGTGAAGGTATCCTCATACTCTGCAACACTGTCTTCTACCCTTTTCTTTAAGCTAAGTAATTTCCTCTTCATTTCGGTTTGTTTCTCAAGAGGAATATATTTTTCAAAAAAATATTATCTTAATATTCGTCCATTCCATAACTTCTATTTCTTCTTCTCTCTATGGTATTTTAAATCAAGGAAATCCATTGATTAGCATCTCCCTTGAGACAATATATTACTGATACTACCTTTTCATTATCATTGAAACTTCATTCAATGAATAACTTTTCAAGGGACATGATCCATTGCTCAAAAACCACTAGATTAGTAGTCACACTAAAATATGGGACTTTTGATGCATGAAATGATCCAACAAAGGTGTGGAATGGTTATTTGTTACGGCCTGAGTATATTTTTTCAATATGGTCAGGATCTGATCATCCCTAACAATGACTATGTTGACTTTATCCATGGGGAGATCCCTATATTTTCCATGAGTATTGATTCCCCTTCTTCCATTAGACACCATTTCTAAATAATGGAAAACGCTAGATTAGAGTATGAATCATAATGTAAAATCTTAACATCACAAATACTCATCATAAATTGAGATCCTATGCATGGATAATCACATAATCAGAAAAATGATTTCATTGAAGAATAATTTATATTTCTATATTTCATAATGGATTATAAAAAAAATATGAATTAAATTATGCGTATCCCCAAGGTGTGACATAACCAAGAGTGCTGCAAGACCCATTGTCGTGTACCAGGATACCTGGGGTCAAGCCCAAAACTCCATGTTGGAGCATTCAATCTTAGGTATATATGTGCCAGATCCACCTAATAGAGATTTATTTTCTAGAAGGACTCACATAATCTATTCATTACCAAAATATTAGGATATTCTTTTAATTTTATCCTCAAATACTACCTTAGGGCTTTGTTCCCTACTATACATTTCCTACACTAGTTTCCATGTTTCTACTAAACTTCCACTAATACCAACTATAACACTGTGACCCCTCTAGACTTGAGTAGATACATTACATGTTATATTATCATGGTTAGAAGGAATTAAAATCCTAAACAAATGACCAATTTATTAGTCTTGAGGAAACTAGATACATAGATGTGACTCAAATTACATTTGAAAAGGTTAGAAAATACAAAACATAACAATAAATAAAAATTACATCCATAGAAATTCAATAATTGATCTCCTCTTCATAAACTATTGAAGGTAAAAAACTAAAAGGGGTGGTCTTAAATGATAAATATGCGTTACAAATAGAATAATCATGAATCAATAATTACTAAAACACAAACAATTTGACATATATATATATATGGCATGGTGAATAAATGAAAACTCACGACATTAATATACTGAGAATGAAACTACATCCATATATTTTTTTGAAAGTTAATACCTCATGGATAGTAATAACTTATAAGGAATAAAGAGATTTATTTCTAATTTAACTAAATGTATCTGGAACATGATACCATGATACAATTAAAACTGTTTGGTTATTTGGTTAGAAACCCATATGATTTTTTGTAATATACTCGAAGGGTTTTGTCGCAAACTGATTTGTCTCATGAGACATGTTGATGCACTGAGGGGCTATATCATGCCCCACCAGCCTCTTTAAGTCTAAATAATTCATTATAAATTGATTTAATACAATAGTAATATGAATTTTCAATATCTATATAGAGTAGATAAAACTGATTTATCAATATTTCCATAGTTAAAATAACATTCCAAATATACTACATAGGTAAAATGGTATACAGTTTAGACAAAAAACATATTTGTGATATGATATTATGGATATTTTATAGAAATATAATTTTAAATGAAAATTTATCTCAAATGGGAATTAGGTATACCATATGAGGATTATTAGTTGCACAAAACAATGTAATTCACAATGAAATGAAAAATTGACACAAATCCAATTTCCACATTGTAATCAATCGTTTCATGTGAACAAGAATTAATAATAATAAAATGAATAATTGAATACCATGAATATATATAGAGTTATGACATTATATATCAAATGGAAACACACATATACCACCTATAATAAATAAGTGGTGAACAACAGAAATCTCACAAAATTTAAAGTGAGATGACAAACCCATTACCTTAATTTCGAGTGTGTTATTTGATTGTTTTAATGGCCTGTATAAAAAAATATATCATCATTAGTTAATAATTACAGAAATTTATATACATGTAATTGGTTTATTATAACCTTATTAGTTTCATTAATGTCCCTTTATATGTGTTTAAGAGGTTCAATTTTATTGTTTTGGAAGCATTTTCTTCCTTGGTTTTCATGATTCGTTTACTTGTATTCAAGAATGGATGTTTGTTTGAAATGTGGTCAAACATCCAGAATTTTTAATATAGGTTATTATTGACAATAAATACATATAAATGAACTTATAATTATTCTGGGATATATAATTTGGTATGAATCATTAGTTAAATGTTATTGATAAACACTTGGATTTAGCTTGGAAGTTTTGTGTACAATGAACTTGTTTTGTATTATTCATCCATATTCCGAGTGTATAGAGATTATAGAACATTAATGAGATGAAGTAAAAATATTATGATCTGGTTAAACTATAAAAATGGCTTCATGACAAGAATTAAAGATGGTAACAAAAACTGAGAACCTATCATCCTTGAATGTGATAAATTTACAAATCTCAAATTGAGTTTTTATTTTTTGTATAAGATGTGGGGGAAAGAGAAATGATGATAAAAATATTACATTAGCATAATATAATTGCAGTTAATGTAAGGTACTATAATTATCATAGAATTTTGATGAGGGGAGATGATGAAATAATTAAAAAAGAATGGGACTAAAAATAAGAGAAAAATTGAGACATATCTTACCCAAATTCAGCAGCCTAACAACGTCACATAAATTTTAATAAAATAATTTGATGAGGGAAATGGGTTTTCTAATAAACCATTAATAATATGGGTAGTATGTGTAATATGAAATGAAATATCCCCACATAATCAAATTGAACAGAAATGAGAAAACATAAAATGAAATCTTTTAGAAAAGAGAAGGGTGGTTGATTCTCTTACCTTGTAGAGTAACTCCCAAAACATGATGGTTGGGATTTTGGGGGTTGGAGGACAGCTTGGGAGGACTCCTAGGGAGGTAATACCACTATAGAGTATAGGATATTATTTTTGTAATGAATGAATACAATGGGGTTGAGGGGGTATTTATTGTATTTAAGAGGGAGTTTTTAATTAATTAAAAGGGACACCTCATTAGTGGTTTTTGCAACATCATGGTCTTGCCCAAGGTATTTGCACTAGGTTTTTGCCACTTGGGACACCTCATGACACATGATACTGTACCAAATTTTACCAGCCTTTTATATTTAATTATAACATCAGTGCGATTTCATTAAACTACAGAAAACTCAAAACTGTATTTTTACTATTCACAAAAAATTCATGTATTTTTGAAAAACCCCTAAAAATCACCCAACACATTTTTCAACATGTAGAATTCAATAATGAACTCCATTTTTTGAAAATAATTTTATATTTTTTTAATATAATATATAAATAAAATCATAGTTAATTAAAATATTAACTATTTTAAAGATATAATTAGTTCTATATCACATTGAAAAAATAATTAAGATCTCATTATAATATAACCTTAAGAATATAAAATATTGTGATTATTTAATATTTATAAGATTCATATTAATATTCATATAATATTCATTTGGTTATGTCACTATTAATCAAAAAATCATGTTGGTTCTATCAGACTCCAATTGACTTACTGGTCACAACTCAAGATGACTATTTTTTGAAATTCAAAACATAGAAGTGGAAAATCTATTCTTAATGTCTAGGTTTTTACTATCTCATAAATAAAATAGTATTTTTTCAATTTAACATAGTGCTTTAAGAAATATAGGCTCTGAATATAATACATTTAAGAGAAGCATAGCATAAAATGTTTGGGGTGTTATAGTTAGTATCAATATTGACCACATGATCATAGAATATATATTTACAAAAAATGAGTTCGACATACACCAAAGTATATGGTTATTGTTCATCATGTATTATTATTTATTAATACATTAGCACCATTGGATTGATACAATTGTCCACTGATTTGGGATGAAATAAAAATGTTACCTTATAAATGATGTAGATTAGTAAGACCCAACACTCATTGATTTTCAATAGATTATCCATGATGTCATAATGGAATGGGGGAAATATCACATTTATCAAATTATGGTTCAAATATCCCTCTACGTAAAGATCAATTTCGAATAGAAGTATTCTATGGAGCTAAAAAATAATTTGGTTAATATTAGAGAGCTTACCATTGATAATGATTGAATTATAAGACTTATGGAATGTATATACATTCAATAAATACCATATGATAAGAAGGACATGTTTAATTATAAATATATCTCATTATTATCTATAAACAATGTAAGGAAAAAATTTATATAGGTCTCATATAGAATTTATATTAGGATATAATGATGAGATAGATTATAAAGTATATATCTTGAGGATTGGTATACCAAAAATTTAATGATGAATGATAAAAGACTAAGGGGATGGTGAAACAAATTCTAATACCATTATAGAATTTCAAGAACCCAAATCTTTATTTTTGGTATAGATCATGAATTCAGATTCTTTTGTGGAAAAAGGTTCAAATGGGGTTTGTTATAAGTACATGTTCTATACTCTAGAGTACACGTTATGTAGTCGGTTTCAACATACTAGTCATGTAACAGACATGTACATGGACCTATGGTGACCTGGAACACAGCTTAAGGTGGGTCTAGTTAAGGTCACTACATGGTATGTACATCTAATGAACACACAGTGTAGTTTTATTTTTTATTTGTTAAATCTGAGTTGGGTCACGTCTCATCTACAGAATCACCTTCCTCTAGTAGTGGTTCACACATGACCACAACAGAAAGGACGATGAACTCTGAACACCTCTCAATTCTCCCTCCAAGCTCCAATTGATACGTTGTTAGGTCCATTGGATACCCCCTGGTGAGTTCTCAATTCCTCTAGATTCTTTCAACCTAATTCTTATTCTCTCATGTTTTATTCAATTTTGAACATTTTTTCACCATTTAGAGGATCTACACTATTCTAGGATGATTCGAGGGTCGAGGTTCAAGAGAATTGATCGTACAACTTGAAGGATGGGGGTTGGGGCCTTTCATTGTATGTATATGGATTATATATGCTAAAATTATATTTATCCACCTTTGGGGTTTTTTGTGTTTTTAAATTAGGACATGTTAATTACATATTATTTTTATGGATGATTGATAAAGGGTAGATTCAGATGTGTATGGTTAAATACCTAGCTTTTGGGACACCCTATGGGTATAGTTCCATTGATCAATCATTTAAGGCAGTTTTGTCTATGATTCCAATCAGGTTAGCCTTATTTCCTATGTAATGTTTCATTAGTAAGGAGATACTGATAATATGAAATTCATGTGATAAGAATTTTCGATTTTTAACCATGTGTATTTTGAATCTAATAGATCCCTATGGTAGAGTCATATATGAATTGTTTGCAGTTATGTCGAATCAGCGGTATAGACTGTGAGAACATCTATGTAGTCATCAACCTGAGGGTTTAGATTGGTAGAGCTTCCCAGTTGGTTTTTTATATTTTACCGATGATATGTTGACCAAGGTTTATAGACTGTGAGAGCTTGTAATTACCCAAACATATATTAATTAAAATTCTTATTGATCTAATTAAATGCCTTATTATGTAAAATGGTTATAAAAAATATGAATTTATTTGGTTTTATGTTTTTTGATTTTAAGATACCATTATGAATTGTTATCAATTCTAATATTTTCACTGAATATTGATCACATTATTAGTATAAATATAGGTCCTTATAAAATCCAATTAAATCATACAAAGGATGTGATGACCTCATCTAGTATAATTTCTCTTTATGAAGCCCATTTATTGGGGCTTAGAAAGGAGGTGGCATCACAAGGTTTCTCTCTTGACCAATCCCATGCCAAGATTCAACATGTTATGCTTGAACATAACCATTTTATGGGATAAGTGGAAGTTGATAGAGATTACCACCCGATCAATGTTATCTGAGACACCCTAAGAGTATGTCACCATCGTACACCATACCCTCAGTTCATATGTTGGTGTTTCAAGGGGTTATGTAACAAGTCCCTAGAACTACGATTACATGCACTATAGTTGTATATAATAAAGGATATATATTCATTTTAATAATGTTATGTTTTAAATAGTTTTTAAAAATCAAAAATAGAATTTTTTTAGTGAATATCCAATTAATAAATATATTTTTTCGAATTAAAATGGTTTTTATGAATTAAATAAAATTTTTATAAGATATTATTACTAAATTACTTTTTATTAAATATAAATGATATTATAATTTTTACGAATACTATTGTTATTTTTAAAACTAATAAATTTTCAGTATATGTTGTTTTTTATTTAAAATGTGAACATGAACATATTTAAAAAATTACATAGATAAAATGAATGTCATTTTTGGAATTAGCATGTTGAAATTTTATAATGGTTATTTTTTCATAATATTCTAAGATAGTCGATTTTTTTGGTAAAAATTAAATAATTTTTATTTATATAATCTATTTTACGACCTCATAATGACTTAATAGTGAATTAATAAAATAGTATAAATTTAATATTTTTCCAATATATGTTTTTACTTTAATTTAATTTGATTTTATATTTTTTTGATTAATTTTAGAGTGCCTTAGTGAACCCTCCAAAACATATAAAACATTTTATCTTTTCAAATGATTTCCTAGAGAGTGTGACTCCCCTCCACTTAATAATGACTAATATATTTTGATGTTCATCTAATCTCCTTATAAAATATTGTTTCCACTACCATTTGGGGAAAACCCAAGGGAACAATCTAGGGGTTGGTTTGTAGTTTTGATTAGTTTAATGTGTGGTGTCCAAAACCTAAATAATAAAGAATTCCCTCACTTTTCATGTATAAATCCACCCAAGATCCCACTTATCATCAATAAAAACCCATGGAGCACGTCCCTACACTTCCTTCATTTCTCCAATATCCTCCCAAGGCACCACAAGCTCCCCTAAATCCTCTCTCATGCCCCCCAACCATTTGGGATCACACATCCAAGTAAGAGGATTCTTATTTTCTCTTTTTTTCCCAACAATATTTATGTTGTGATGACCTATTAATTTCAATTAAAAATGTTGGGGTATTAATTTTCACCAACCCCATACATCCCCCATTATTTTTGAATGATGAGATTCCATTTTCCATTTCATTAATGCCGCCAATTACATCTATTACCATGCCAAAATTCTGTATGAGATATATCTCTCTTCCTTTAAATACAAGCAATTAATTTTTTATTATGAATATAAATTCTATTAAATTTTTTGTGGCATGTATTTTGATGAAAACATTACTATCCATTTAATTAAAATATGATTACATACTACTTTCTCTCTCATAAACCATTTTAATGAATTTTTATGTCAAGTCATTATGCTGCCAAAATTGCAACATGATTCTCCAAGACGAACTCTTTGTGTAGTGAATACCATGCTCATTTCTCTATAAAGGGTATTCACATATATGCATATTTACTTTATGATTATTTAGTGTCATGTATTAATTCCACATTCCATTATCGAGGAATACATGATAATGTTTAATGATTCCATGTTGTATGATCTATGTGGCACACTTATGCATGAAATGAAATGATTAAGAAGGCTGCACCCTAATAACGTTCCCATGCATTGGGTAATGATTAGTGTCATTATATATCAAGTGAAATGAGGGTTTACTCTTGTTAATTCATCTTCAATGAGTGTTTAATCATTCTAAATTTTCAATGAGCTATGGATCAAGAAAATATAATGCTAAATGTTGATGTCTCATTTCAATGTAATGATAATCATGTTATACCATGCCATTGTGTTAATTTTTCTATTATTATCCATTTATCTACCTATTAACTAACATGTATTGTATTCTTCTTGTTATGCCTTCTTTACTCCCATACTGGGCTTTATATCTCACTCTTTTCATACGGATGTCCTCATGTTATTCTATATAATGCGAAGTATGAAGGAATGTGTGTGGACATGTAAAATAAGTTTTCTATAAAGATGTGTACTTAATGTATTAAGTTTTTATGTAATGTTCCTAAGACCCAAATACACTAGACCTCTCGATATTCTTTGTTTTATAAAGTGAATAATTGATTTAAAAATTTATCTATACGTGTGAAATATATAGTAGGGTTGTTATAGAGTTCCCCGGGAGGTCATTTTTTAATCATTGGTGTTATGTTAGACCAAAGTGGTAAGATCCGGACAGCATCCCAGAGGGTTGTTCTTAAATTAATTGTTGTAATTTTTGAATAGGGGGAATTATACTATTATAACTCTCCCTAAAGGTTATTATTGAATAATTGAATGATTGTGATGAGTCTTCCATGCCAACGAACAATCTCGGAATCATTCTTACATGACTTTATGACAGTCTTCTATGATGTCTATTTGTTAATATAACACAAATGATAAAGAGTTTAGGCTAGATCCCAAGGATTACATGATTCAATAGATAGAATAATAAATATAAATTAATGTAATTTAAAATTGTATGATTGTTTTCTTTTGCGTACATCGTATTTTTTTTCTTCATTTTTTCATATTACCTGCTATATATATTCAATGATAGTTAGGAATAGTTCTTTTGGTTGTTTCTTGCTAGTACTTGTCTCAGACCATGTTTGGGTGATGTTGTTTACCTAATATATTATATGGTTGTAGGCATAGATAAGCTAAATCACAATTATTCATTATGTAGATGATTGTTGTTTGAGGTAGAGATCATGGGACTAAGTTGGGGCTTATGATGTTGTTGGAGTTCACAGTTTTCTGTACTTTGTTTTCTGTATTGTATTTTTTGGCATTGTGACTTGTTTGAATGGTTTCCATGACATGTTTGACAGGCATCATTTATATAGATGCTCTTGTTGTTTTATTACTATCACTCTTCACCTGTTTAAATATTCTATATGGTATTACTACTTCTTCTATTATTTACTAATGTCTTTTCGATGTCTATACACTGTTAATTAGGGTATAATTTCACCATTACCACTCTATGGCCCTCATTGCTATTCAGAAGCCTCTGTCATTTGGGGAAATTTGCTTGAGGTTATGTGGCCAATAAATATCAGTACACCTTTGGGCGGCACCCAGATCTGAGACATTACAAAGTGGTATCAAAGGAGTTGATGTTCTACATTTCCTTATTATATGAAGCCATTAGATGGGTACAAGAAGGAAACAAATATTGGTTATATGTTTTTCCCTGTAGTTTCAAACCCGAGTATAAGGAAAATCGATGTTACCAAAAATATTCAAATGTTTCTGGTTTTCCTATTGTTACAGTGGACAAGATTTCATCATTGGGTGACTCACATGTTTTTTGAAGTTATCATTGATATTATTGAAGTACTATTATGTTGCGACCTGATGAGATGAGGGTATTCTATCTTAGGAATCATATAGGGAATTTCTATAGATCACATGTCATGCATTCTTGTCCTGTCATTTATGGTGCATTACAGATTTCTTGCTGTTGTGATAGATTTTGTTCAAGATATGCTGGCAGTTGGGATTGATGTCCTTATAGAATAAATTCTATTTTGATACGGTATTAGTACATGTAATATTTCATTTGGATGAATGCCATTATTTGGTCCCTATGGTCTTACGGTCCCTCTAAGATCAGAAATTTTGTGGATCATGTTTCAAATTTAATTGTGTTAGGGCATGATAGGAGTAATGATTCGAAACATTGATTCGTGGGTGGTTATGAACACACTCCATGTGTTCTTTTATTTTGGAAGAAACAACATTTTTATGTACCCATTGTGTGCCTTATATACACACTGTATACTTCGTGACCATGTGAAAAATAGTCTGTGAAGAGACATGGGGTTTGGTAAAAAAATTAGAATATGCCACATACTGGGGGCACATGCCATTTGGTAATAGACATTGTATCTGGCCGTGTGACTAATGATACATGTACTAAGCTGTGTGCTTTACCTTATAGAGTCATGCCACCAATATATCATTTGGTTTTACGCCTGGTACATGGCGGTAATAAGACATTAGAAATGGTAGATCAGGGGATACCAATAGATCCTCATGTTTTTCCCATCATGGAACTAGTTGTTATACCAAATGTTGGTGTGGATTCACTATTGCATGAATGCATTATAATGGTGATGCATAATAGTCAGGGAGAACCACATCATACCATGACTATGGTCTAGTTTATGTGGGAGTTCTAGTAGCAGCATCCTCCCAAATTTTAAAGGGATGGAGAAACACATGATGAAGATTCGTAGAAGGAGTTCATTGATTTTATATTCAGGCATCTGCATATGCCTCTTGAGTGGAGGGTGAATCTCATGACATAGGTGTTGTGTGATTCCATCAAGAGATGGTGGGTTGTTATCTTACAGGCGGGACATCATTGAGATATGTCATTGGATGTGTTTCAGTGGAATTTATATGATTACATGTACAAAGAAATGTTGTTGGTCAATCGATCCAGAGAGTTCTTGCATTTGGAGATGGTCACTCATTTATTGATGGATCATTTTTCTCATTTTACAGTGCTTTAGAAATTCGAAACTATTCTGGGGGTGATGATTTTTCACTGACTATGTGATACGAGGATGGTCTTAGGTACAACATCGGATTGTAGGTGTAGGTTTTCCAGATGATATTGGTGAATCCACTTGTAAACTAGGCTCTGATTTTCATGTGAAATCTGAGGGAGATTGAAGCTATTTTAATGGTGGTTCAACATCCATAGTTAGAACTCTTTCGAATGATAGTAAGAAGCACCACTGGGATCTCTCTTGTGATGTTTAATCAGGTAGTCGGGTGGTGTGCCACCAAGAGTGGAAGAAGTAGAAACATGACACCACAGTGCCTGAGGGACCCTATTGAGTGCGATTATTTTCCGAAATATGGGTTATATTTAGAGATTTTAGAGGATTTTCTCACTAGCATTGAGTGATAGAGGATCTGTTATGACTCCACGTACAGGTTTGGGGCCACCTATTTCTCATTATGCAGGAAACTATTGATCATCAGGCCATTAAGGATACAAATGTGGTTGTTGATGTGGTATCCAGATGACAGTTTTTCAGCGACATCAGGGAGGAGTAGCTTAGATTAGCTAGATAGGGTTACAGGGCTACGATTCAGTTCATAATTTTGTTATTGAACAGACCCTGCAAGAGCAGGATCCCAAACTATCTATGGTTAGAGATAATATTATATTTTTCTAGGTTTTAGGTACTACTCTTTTTAATAAATGGGATTATATTTATTTCCATTGAGGAGAGCCTTGGGTTCTGTATCTTTATGTATGATGATGTTATGACATTAGACACTCTATTGGGGATTAGGATGGATTGTGTACGTCAGTGTAACGAGTGCTCCCTTGAGGTTGGTGGGTGTAACTTATTATGATACCTCTATTTCATAGAGATTATAAACTCTGATTTCATTGTCAAAAAGGACTAGTTGGTCACCTTTCAGGCCTTTTCTGGATGTTATTATCATATGGTGAGTTTCATGTCACTCGAGGGTGGATCTTTTCTATATAAGGGTGAATGGAATGTCCAGGAGATTGGAGCTTGGCCTGAGCACCATTTTTTGGGAGGAATTACAACCCATATTTATAGTTTATATCTAGATGAGAATTAGACTTTAAATATGTTCATTCCTAGAGTGGAGTATTGTTTTAGAGATGTATTTCTAGACGACTTTTCATGTTTACCTCTGGGGCGAAAGGATGATTTATTTTTTGAGCTTGTTACAGAACTAGCTCTGGTTTCCATTCCTTCATATTGGATGGTTACACTATAGTTACATGAGCTCACGAAGCAATTGGAGGAGTTTCATACAAATGGTTTCATCTGACCTCGTTCTTCTACTTGGGGTTCACCTGACCTTTTTGTAAAAGAAGGTAGATGGTACCATCAAATGTTGTGTCGATTATTAGAAGATGAAGTAGTTGATGTTAAGGAACGGATGTCCCTAGACGGGGATTGATGATCTATTTTATTTTCTTTGATAATTCTAGGTGTTCTCCATGATACACATATGATCTGTTTATCATCAGTTATGTGTTAGACCATCATATATATCTCTTAAATCCTTTTAGAGAAGGTATACTATATTACGTGTTTGTTTATGCATTTCGGTGTCATGAACATGTTAGTACTTTTCATGGAACTATGAAACTGGTTGATCCATCCATACATGGATTTTTTTGTGGTAGTCATTGTGGACAATATATTGGTGTATTGTCACACTCGACACAACCATGCCAGCCATCCTGATATCGAACTGAGTACACTTAGAGAGCACCAATTTTATACTAAGCTATCAAAATTCCACTTTTGGATGGATCATATTAATTTTTCGGGTCATGTTATGTCATACATATGATTATTAGTATACCCAAAGGATGTGAGAGACGTAGTTTCCTTGGATCATATGAGGAATGTATTTGAGGTAAAAAGTTTTCAAGGGATGTATTTTTTACTAAAGACACTTTATTCAAGACCTTTCATGCTTATCAGCGCCATAGACGGTCTAGCAAAATAATGGTTTGAATTACTTATGGACATATCCCAGTGATTCGGCCTTTCAATAGATGAAAGGGATATTGAACACAGCACCGATATTGATTTTTTCAGAGCCGATAATAACATACACCATTTACTGTAACGCATTAGGTATCATGCAGGGTGAAGTTCATATGCAGGGCGATTAGTCATCACATACAGGTCTCAGTAGTTGAGGCCACATGAATGGAATTTCCCAATGAACGGTGTCGAGTGGGCTACATTTTGTTCCTGATTTGAATTATTGGGGAAATTATCTTTTGGGAGAGAATTTTATGGTATACAATAACCAAAAATCCTCATGTGTTTATTTATTCAACGATATCTAAATTTGAGATAGATAATGTTGGTTGAGTACCTTTAATATTTTTTACATTGAGCATACCTACAAGTTTGGGAATAAAAATGTAGTGGTTAATGCATTGAGTAGGAGGACTCAGATACAAGTTGTTCTGGAGGCCAGTGATGAGTGGAAGCTTATAGGTCTATTATCTAAAATTCATTTGTAGGTGCATGATAGATGGAGACCGAAAATCAATTTTTATATAGTTTTTATCTCTACTCTATCGTAACGAGTGAAAATGAGAAAAATATCAGATTTAGAAGTCTTGGTCCAATGGGAGAGTGTGTGAGGAGAGGGCCCTACTCCTAGGTAGACAATAGGAGAAAATAGGGTCTTCAATTTCCATAGATGCATATGGGTGTCAGTAGACATATATGAGGAGCTGTTGTGAGATTATCATTCCTCAACATGGTCAGTTCATCGTGGTGTCACTAAGATGTTTTGAGATTTTCACTGTCAGTATAAAGTATATGTATGAAATTAGATTACATAGTTTATTTTGACATGTTCCACCTACCCACAGGTAAAGGTGGAGCATTATTGACCAGAAGGTCTTTTACGGTAGTTAACCATATCCGAGTGGATGTTGAATGATGTCCTGATGGATTTTTTTGATAGATTTAATGAGGTTGCCTCAATGAATTGATTCAGTTTTCATTGATATCGACATGACTAGGAAGGTTTTACATTTCATACCAATTAATGAAACCTTTAGTTTTGATGATATTGAGAGGTTGTACATCAGAGATATTATACAATTTCATGAAGTTTCACACTCTTTCATTTCATATAGGGATTCCCAGTTTACTTCTCGTATGTGGAAGGGATTACAGAGGGCTTTGGGTACACAGGTACTTCTGAGTACAACATATCATTCCTAAAACTATTGTGAGATCGAGCACACATTTCATGTTTTGGATAACATGCTTCAAGTTTGAATCTTGAATTTCGGGGGGCCTCTGGAGAAATACATTCTCTTATTGTAGTTTTTCTGCAATTATTTTTTTAGAAAATGTTTTTGATGGAATCTTTTGAGGATCTATGTGGTAGGCTATGCCGATCACCCCTATGTTGGATGGAGATAGGAGATGTATCTATATTGGGACCTTGTCTTGTCCAAGTGATCATAGATCATGTATGGTTCATTTTAAAGATGATGGATACTGCCCAATCTCTCCAGATGTCTTATACTTTTTCACAGATATGACCTACGGAGTATGTGGTCATAGATCAGGTTATCCTGTGGGTCACACCATGGTTAAAACACATGTTAATTAGGAGACAAGGTAATATTTCACCGAGATATATCATGCCTTTTGAGGTTTTCAAGATAGTCAGTATGATGGCCTATTAGTTGGAGTTTCCTAGAGATATCAAGAGATTCATGATGTCTCTCATGTTTCCTAGCTACGACGTTTATTTTTATACCCATCTCATTATTTTCCAGAGAAGGTTGAGTTGGAGGAGGATGCATCCTTCGATTAGCAACCTATTTGGATTTTGGTTCATAGCGTGATGGTTCTTTGTGCCCGGTCAATTCCTCTGGAATAGGTGCTATGTCAGCATGAGCGAGTACTGGATGAGACATTGAAGAGGGTGGTCGATGTATGATCGTAGTGGCCAAAGTTGATCGCAAATTATTCTTCACTACCCTTAGAAGGGAAATACGAGGATTAATTTCTTTAAAGGGAGAGTTTTTAAGAACCTAGCTATTCATTTTTGGTATGGATCTTGTTTTTTGGTTGTTTCTTAGGAAAAGGAAAAATTGGGTTTTTTTATAATTACATTCCATGTACTGCTGAGTACACATCCAGTACCCAGATGATGCGTACTTCCACGTATTAGCCATGTAACGGCCAAGTACATTGTTGTGTGCTTGTAGAGACCCAAATATTTACATACATAGACATTACATTACTTTTTCGGAATACTTATTACATAACATAAACTAACACCAAAGGACCGTAATAGTTTAGTGTCTTTGGAAACATGGAACATAATCATCTAATCGTGGTGAAAGATCTTCAACAAATCCCATAAAGATCTCCCCCTTTTGTTTTCTTACATAAAACATTATTTATATTTTGGGGAAAATAAAACATATAATGGGTGAGATCGAAATCTAATTAAGGGTAAGAATGGATAAAATAAAACAAACCATATACATTTGAACATAAAAACATGAACATAATGTTTAAACATCAACATCTTGAGTAATGACATAAAACATGGTAGTGTGCAAGGCATAGATCATAATGGAACATCAATCATGATAAAATATCTTGGAAATAAAACATTTAATTGTGGAAAAACATTAATCACATGATATGATTTCCATAGTTGTCAAGGAATTGCTACCAAGAACATCTTAGTGGACAAAGTCCCTTTAGGAATCGAGTACACTCTTCATTCCAGTCCTATATCACTGAACCTGATTAACATACCATTCTGAACATGTCTATCTCATGAGATATAAATCATTACAAAATGCATTGGTGGGAGATATAGGTCCCACCAATCTCATAATGAAATCACTCTTTCGTGTGCCACAAAATAAACATATATCATTTATAATAACCCAATGAATAAAATGGGTTTAATAAACATCATCCCATCATAACATAATCTATATATAATAATTGGATATAATTCCATCATAAGAAATATAAAACCATATAAATAATAGATACATTATACTTGATACATAATCATACTAAATAGTGTCATCTAAGATGGAAAAAAGTTTTAAAAAAACACTACAAATGAATTCTTGAGGAAAATATCCTTTCTTCTTCAAAATCATTTTATTTTCACAAAATGACATGAAATTTTAAAGGAAAATAATTTTATTGAAAATATTCATGAAATCATTTAGAGTAATCTTTATGACAAAAAGTCATTATAAAACTGTAAAAATCCCTTCATTCCGTATAAGTTAAAAAACATTCTTCTTCTACTTTTGTCAGAAAAGTCAAAAAGTAACTCGTATGGTAAACAAAAGAAAGATTCCTTAAATAACATGTAGTAAAAGAAAAAAATGGGTAAAAATAACTTTAAACATAAATGAAACCATTTTTATAAAACAGGGACATGGATGATTAATATAACCTCATTAAATACTTACGAATAAACAATCTCAGATAAAAATGAGACTGGAAAAGTTAACCCTTACCTTAGGTCTGATATGCTTCGTACATATCCGATCCTCTGGTATAATGATTTACATAATTCCATTTACATGTTACAGAATCATATTCATTGTTATGATATCATATATGGTTCATTTATGACTTTATATTACCCGTTCCATTGTAAATTCAATGTTAAAGCAATGTTTTGAGTAAAATCTTTTCATTTATCTTCTGTGTTTTGACATGTAATTTTTAATATGATTACATAGATCATGATTACTTAATTAAATAATATAAAACATGATTTATATATAATATATATTCTGAATATACATATATATAATAGAATCAATAAATGGAGAGAAATACACCAATCATGGAGAAGGTAGGTCGTACGTACGCCTGAACACTATTTTCGTTTCCTTATTGAATTGAATGGAATTAATTAGATGAAATACAAATATATATACATAAATCTCGTAGATTTATTATGTCATATATTTCATGATTACTTATTATATATTCTTTATAATCATTCTTGAATTGTTAACATGGAAAATGAATCTTATCGCGTCATGGAGATGGTAATCCTTACGTACGCATGAGCAATGATATCGTTCCCATTTTTAGTGAATGAAATTTGAGTGGATGATATAATATCATAGAATCAGAATTATGTTATAATAATAATATATAGTTATTCATTACACCGTTATACCCATCCAAATAAGGTGGTGGTGGAAAAATAGATTACACCCCGGTATGGAGACGGTATTCCGTACGTACGCACGCGTTGTGAAACAACTAAAGTAGAAGAAGTTGAAGAAGAAAGAAACTTGAAAGAATCGGTAGAAGAGATTACCTCTTCTTCGACTTACCTCCTTTAAACTTCTTCTTAAGGCACTATAGTTTGTCTTTTTAGAAGACCAGAACCTTAATGTTATAACTTGAGTGGTTTATAAGATTAATTGGCAGGGTTTGTCTGAACTTCAAGGCTCAAAATAGTGTGAAGAGAAGAGGGATGGGGTTCCCTTTTTATAAGGGAGGAGAGGGGCACCTTAAGAAAACATACAAAATTATTTTATAATAAAGTCATATTCGATTTTTAATAGATCAAAATTGATTTATTTAGAAGATAATGTGGATATGGGTTTAAAGCCTCTCAACCAATAGGTTTTATACAAGTTTATGTTACTATTTTATCCTTATCATATAGATTTAACTCTAAGTTAAATAATTTAACTTTTACCTTGTCTTTTTGAATGCTTACAATATATGGTTAATAAACATACTATAACAAGCCAAAAGAACCCCAAGTGGTTCATTATTAATATATATATCCTTATCTATGTCATTTGGACTGACCTTATATTTCTAGGAATAAAATAACAATTAATAATACAATATTTGTTTTAAAAACTATTTTATGTCAATTTTGACACTATTTGGTATTTGATTTTTGTGAAAATTTTAACAGAATTGTTAGTTCTCAAAAAGTTAACTAAATCAATAATAAAATGTCATATCAATCTAGAAAATTAGTGGAATTCATATAAAGTCTAAAATTACATTTTTTTGGGTATTTATAACATCGATTATGTTAATATTTCATTAATAAGGTAATTACTGAATCATCATTGTGTCATAAATTACATAAATTATTTAATGGCTAAAAAATCTAAATAAAATACGATTATGTAGGAAATATTTTTATATATCTAATGAATATTTATAGTCGAATTTATATTATGTATCACCCTATATTAAAAATGTTTTAGTTATTAAACATTGACATTAACTATTTTAACTCTTATTTAAATAAATTAATAATAATTGTCTTAATCTAATCAAAGTGGACCTAAATGATAATATTATACTACATAGGTAGTTTTTGTTCGAATTAAATAGATATAATATAATTAGGAAATGTTTTATGATAATAATATTATTATTTGTACCCTTAATTACCCTATTTACTTTTAACAGTGGTAAATAAAAGTAAAAAGTTACTATTCCCCAAAAATTGTTTATATCTTATTGTACAAAATTTTTCTTCTTGATATTAACCGAGTCTCTTGGATTTTCCAAATTCCACTCACAGAAGTAGTAAAATTTAGTTTTATGTAAATTTTCAAATTCTCATAGGAGGTGGGTAAAAGACGGTGAAAAGTTCAAAAAAATTTAATATATCTAAAATTATTCTAAAATTACTCCAATAAATTACATTGAACATATATAGGTATTATGTGTCAATTTTGACCTAAAATAAATTTAAATAAAATAAATAATTATTTAAAAGAAGTCTTTTTTTAAATAGTAACCCAATGTTTTCACTATTCATCAAAAATTGAATGTTTTCAGAAAAATACCAAAATTTCACCCAAGGCTAATTTCGATATTCCGAATCCAAAAATGAAGTCCATTTTGAATGATAAATTTTCAAAAAGTGGGTATTACTATTCATAATGGCTATATCATAATAAAATTATAATAATATCTTGTATTGTGAAACTTAGTATTGCGTACTACACACACTATCAAATATGTTATTGATTGCGTGTAATGCAAGCCATGTCAGAGCTACGTGTAGTGAAGGCTCCATTTGGTGTTTCGTATAACATAATCAAAATTTATTTCATTTATACATTAATCAAAATCTATACTTATTGTTGCATAGAATAATTTCCACAAAACAAACATGAAATTGTTTGTAACACGAGCCAAGAATAGTGTTGCATATATTGCAAGATAATATAGTGTTGCTTATAGTACAAGATAATCTTGGTGTAACGTACAACACAAGACATCAAATTAATTAAAAATAATATTTCTCATAAAATCTCGGGCGGTTACATTCTACCCCCATTAAAATGAATTTCGCCCTCAAAATTTTTCATGGTTATAAATGGTTTACTATTTGAATGTTTCATTCATAAAAACCCACATAGTAAAAAGGAATACTAAAAAATAATTTTAAAAAGTAAATCTAGAAATGTAACGGTAACCTAGATTAACTCATCGTTGGGTTTCCACATAGAAGAACATATGTGGAAATGTGGATATGGAAAAAATCTAACCATCAAGTTCTGATGAAGAGTGGTAGAGGACCTGGCTATGAAATAGCCAACAATCACAAAGCCATAAATTTGTGATGATCTAAGGTACAATCTAATTCATTGTATAAGAGGACACTAGGACAAAATTTTTGGTTTTTAAGATCGTTTCCCTAATGTTGAAGAATTCTTCAATTAAAAGAAATACTTACTTGGTTTTGGTACAATCTTACTATTGTTTGTGCCTTGAAAAATTTCCACATCAGCTCTTAATGAAATTTGTCTTCTGTGAAGTGTTAGCAGATCATGTGATAGAATGACGGGTCATTCCATATTTCTCAAACAAATGGTTAGAAAATGTTATTCAATAAATAGAAGTCCATATATGGTGATATTACACGTATATGGATACATGAATGGACTTATACTTCATATACCATACTAATTAATATAATAAAACTCGTTTCTACTAACCAGGGACTTCCTGTAGGTGAGTGGTAGGCATTAAAGGCCTGTCGCACTTCAGTTGTGGGTTCGATTCCCAGAGCCATGTCTGATGCAACAGATTGTCGCCCGACCTACGGATTGTCCTTTTCCTAAAACTGTACTATTATAACAATCCAAAAATAATATCAAAAAGTTATAGCCTTAAACAATTCTAACTTATGTCCAACATAATCCCTTCTAATTTTTTGGCTTATCTAAAATACTTTAGTCCAAGCTCATAGTATAAAGAAATGAATTGCAAGAAATGTCATTTACCAAGCATGTGAATACCATCATTTATCCCCCTATATATCATACACGATATCTTGTTGGTCACATTCCAAACATGTGAATACCTTAATCTTGTATTCTCTTGAAAAATGAATACCCATTGAAATATAATGAAAACACGAATGCTATTAAAAGTTAACTATTTCCACATAGAGAAATCCCAAAAATTCTATATACTCAAACCATGATATAACTTTGTCCTTATATCAGTCTTGAGCTCATGAATACAATCAAGAATTTCATTATCTATTTATCCCTTCATTATGTGCATATCATCTTCTTTCCAAAAATATCTGAATAACCTTTCATTGTTACCGGTACCATTCAACATATACTTTCAAATACTTTAGAAAAAACAATAGTGTAACAATCCTAAGATGTGTCTTTATTCCATAGTACCATTACCTATACAACATTACTTTTGATAAACATAACATCATTCCACTACCTTCTAAAACTATTGACCGAGATTCAAAAATTCTTTCATATCACATATCATTTGTAGTCTCTTCATCATCATCATCAACATAAATACTACCCGTACGACCATGCTGATTCTCTTCATTTGACTTTGCCTTGGGGATTGGTTTTCATAATTCCCATACATTCCACATTGAAAACATTTAATCATTGTTGATGTCATAGCAATACCATTATCCTTGTCTATGGTGTTAAATGAACCTTTTCCTTTTCACTTACTGGCTTTGTGTCCTTCATTTCCACACCCAAAGCATCTTCCAGTTCCTTTGAAACATTCTCCCTGAGGCTTATTCCCACATGATTTACATGAGGGAAATTGAACTTTTTTCCCTCTATGATCATCATGAAACTCCATCTTTCTCTTATTAGATGAGTCATGATACTTTCCAAAGTTGAGATTATTGATCATATTATGAGATTGTAGATTCGTAATAATAACGATGTTTGGACCTCCAAATCCCATTTCATTTGGTTGCTCATGATGAATATCATTCCATTGTCCATCATATCCTCAATTATCATGAATCTTCACGTTTCCAGACATTTTATAAAACCCAAAAAGAATAGTGTGAGAGGAAAAAATCATAATCAACGGGGAGTACCTTCAATATTTAATTTCATAGGTTTAATTATAATATCGTTTCCATAATTATAGGACTATAACCTATACTTATACTTAACCGTAGAGTCATCCCAAGACAGAACTAATAAATATCTCTGGGGATCTCACTATAGTTCTCACATCCTTGTTTCCAAAGGTTAACTAAACCGAACCTATGATACCAACTGTAGATCCCCAAAGCATGAAATACAGGGACATTAAATTACTTTTGCGAAATACTTAATACATAAAAAACAAACACTGAAAGAGCGTAATAGTTTAGTGTCATTGGAAACTCGGATCATAATCTTCTAATTGTGGTGAAGGATCTTCAATATCTCCCATAAAGATCTTACCCTTTTGTTTTCTTACCAAAATCATTCATTATATCCTAGGTAAAGGAAAACATATAAAGGGTGAGCTCAGATTCACATTAATGGTAATAATGGAGAAAATAAAACAAACCATATACATTTGATCATAAAAACATTAACATAATGTTTAAACATCGAAATCTTGTGCAATGACATAAAACATGGCAGCGCGTATGGCATAGATCATAATGGAACATCAATCATGATAAAACACCTTGGTAATAAAACTTTTAATTGTGGAAAAACATTATTCACATAATATTATTTCCATAGTATCCAAGGCATTGCTTCAGAAACTATATTAGTAGACAAAGTCCCTTTCTGAATTGAGTTCACTCCTCATTCCAGTCCTGTATCACTGAACTGGATTGGCTTACCATTCTATCCACGTCTCTCTCATGAGATATAAATCTTTACCCAATTAATTGGAGGGAGATATAGGTCCCACCCATATCATAATGAAATCATTCTTTCGTGTGCCACAATGTAAACATACATCATTCATAAAACCCAATGAATAAAATGAGTTTCAAAAACATCATCCCATCATAACATAATTCATATAAAAGAAATGGATATCATTTCATCATAAGAAAAATAAGACCATATAAATAACATAGACACTATACTTGAAACATAATCTTAGTAAATAGTGTCATTTTAGATTGAAAATAGTTTTGACAAAACACTTGAAATGAATTTTTGAGGAAAATATCTTTTCTTCTTCCAAATCATTTTATTATCACGAAATTCCATGAAATTTTAAAAGAAAAGGAATTTTTTTGAAAATATTCATGAAATATTTTAGAGTATGATTTATGAAAAAAAGGCATTATAAAATCGTAAAAATCTGTTCACGTCGTATAAGTTAAAAAAAACATTCTTCTCGTACTTTTGCCGGAAAAGTACAAAAGTACCTCGTATGGTTAAAAAAGAAAGATTCCTTACATACCATGTAGTAAAAGTAAAAAATGGGTAAAAATAAATTTAAATATACATGAAAACATTTTTATAAAACATGGATATGGATTATATATATAACCCCAGTAAATATTTACGAATAAATAATCTCGGATAAAAACGAGATTGGAAAAGTTAACCCTTACCTTAGGTCCGATATGATTCTTAAGTATCTAAACATCCAGTATAATGATTTATATAATTCCATTGGCTAATTAAAGAATAATATTCATTTCTATGAATTCATATATGATACATTTATGACATTATATTACCCGTTCTTTTCTAAATTCAATGTTAAAGCAGTGTTTTGGGTAAAATATTTTCATTTATCCTCCTTGTTTTGACTTGTAATTATTAATATGATTACATTGATCATGATTACATAATTTAAAAATATAAAACATGATTTATATATAATATATATTCAGAATATACACATATATAATAGATCGATAAATGGATAGAAATACACCGTTCATGGAGACGGTACGTCGTACGAACGCATTAACGCTATTTTCGTTTCCTTATTGAATTGAATGGAATTATGTAGATGAAATCCATATATATATACATAAATCAAATAGAATTATTGTGTCATATATTTCATGATTACTTATTATATATACTTTATAATCATTCATGAATTGCTAACATGAAAAACGAATCTCATCGCGCCGTGGAGACGGTAATCTGTACGTACCCACAGGCTATGATATCGTTCACATATTTATTGAATGGAATTGGAGTGGACGATATAATATCATAGAGTCAGTATGATATTATAATAATCATCAATATTTATTCCTTACACCATTATACCCATCCAAATAAGGTGGTGTTGGAAAAATAGATTACACCGCGGCATGGAGACGGTATTCCGTACATACGCATGCGCGATGATTTCATTTTCCATAGGATGGATAGAATGTCAAATAGGGTTGTGTCATATTTATAATAATATATCAGTATATATTTAATACTTATTTTATTACTTTTTAATGAATAAGATAAATAAGAAGATGTTGAAGAAGAATGATACTTGAAAGAATCGGTAGAAGAGATTACCTCTTCTTCGACACACCTCCGTTCAACATCTTCTTAAGGCACTAGAGTTTGTATTTTGAGAAGACCAGAACCTCTATGTTATAACTAGAGAGGTTTAGAAGATTAATTGGCAGGGTTTGGCTGAGCTTCAAGGATCAAAATATTGTAAAGAGGAGAGGGATGGGGTGCCCATTTTATATTGGAGGAGAGGGGCACCTTAAGAAAACATAAAATATTATTTTATAATAAAGACATATTCGGTTTTTAATAGCTCCAAATTGATTTATTTCGAAGCAAAGGTGGGTATGGGTCGACATAATATCATCAAATATGTTTTATACAAGTTTAGGTTAGTATTTTATCCTTATCATTTATATTTAACTCTATGTTAAATAATTTAACTTTTACCGTGTCTTTTTGTTTGTTTACACTATATGGTTAATAAACATACTATAATAAGAAAAACGAACCCCAAGTGGTTAATTATTAATATATATATCCTTATCTATGTGATTTAGAATAACCTTATATTTTTATAAATAAAATAACAATTAAAAATATAATATTTGTTTTAAAAACTATTTTATGTAAATTTTGACACTATTTTGTACTTGATTTTTGTAAAAATCATAACAGAATGATTAGTTCTCAAAATATTAATTAAATAAATAATAACATGTCATATTAATCTAAAAAATTAGTATAATTCATAAAAATCCTCAAATTACATTTGTTTGGGTATTTATAACATCAATTATGTTTATATTTCAAATATAATGTAATTACTGCATCATTATTGTTTCATAAATAACATAAATTATTTAATATTTAAAAATTTTAAATAAAATACCATTATTTAGTAAATCTTTATATATTTGTAATGAATATTTATAGTCGAATTAATATTGTGTATAACCCTATATTAAATATGTTTTAGTTATTAATCATTGATTTTAACTATTTTAACTATTCTTTAAATAAATTAATAATAATTGGCCTAATCTAATCCAAGTGGACCTAAATGATAATATTATATTTCTTAGGTTGTGTGTGGTCTTATTAAACTGACCCAATATAGTTATGACATGCTTTAGTGTAACAATAATATCATTTTTACCCTTAATTACTCTATTTACATATAACCATGGTAAATAAAAGTAAAAAGATACTATTCCCCAAAAATTATTTTAATCTTATTGTACCAAATTTTTTTCCTTGATATTAAACTTTTATCTTGTATTTTTGAAATTCCACTCATATAACTAGTAAAATTATGTTTTATGTGAATTTTCAAATTCTCATTGGAGGTGGGTAAAAGACGGTGAAAAGTTCAAAAATTTATATATCTAAAAGTAATCTAAAATGACTCCAATAAATTACATTGAACATATATAGGTATTATGTATCAATTTGGACCTAAAATAAATTTTAATAAAATAAAAAATTATTTAAATAAAAAGTCTGTTTTTAAATAGTAACCCAGTGTTTTCACTACTCATCAAAAATGGAATGTTTTCATAAAAATACAAAACATTCACCCCAGGCTAATTTCGATATTCCGAATCCAAAAATGAATTACATTTTGATAGAGAAAATTTCAAAAAGTGGGTATTACTATTCATAATTACTAGTTCATAATAATAGTATAATAATATCTTGTTTAGTGAAAGATGGTATTGCGTACTACACATGCTATAAAAGAAGGTCTTGATTGCATGTAATGAAAGCCAAGTCAGGGTTGTCTGTAGTGAAGGCTCCATTTGGTGTTTCGTATAAAATAATAAAAACATATTTCATTTATACATTAAGAAAAATCTATACTTAATGTTGCATAGAATAATTTTAACAAAACAAACTTTAAATTGTGTGTAACAACAGCCAAGAATAGTGTTGCGTATATTGCTAGCTAATACAATGTTTCTTATTGTACAAACTAATCTTGGTTGTAGAGACCCGAAGCTTATCGTACATGGAAATTACATTACATTTGCGGAATACTTAGTACAAAACAAAAACACACACTAAAGGATCGTAATAGTTTAGTGTCTTTGGAAACTCGGAACGTAATCTTCTAATCGTGGTGAAAGATCTTCAATATCTCCCATAAAGATCTTCCCCTTTTTTTACCTAAAACCATTCTTTATATCCTGGGGAAAAGAAAACATAAAAGGGTGAGCTCAAATGCTCTGTAAGGGTATACAAAAGAAATAAAAATCATATCATATCTTTTTAAAAATCATAACCTGCAAAAGAGATCATAATATCTTAACATGGAACAAATCATAGAAGTGAAAAATGAGATCACCATAATCATAACATGAAACTTGAAACTTTGTGGCATGCACACATAATCATAGAAAATCATTTCTTGTTAGTCATGACTCATTGCCAAGACTATCTTAGTGGACAAAGTCCCTTTCTGAATCGAGTAACCCTCGTTTCAGTCCTGTTTCACTGAACCGGTATAACCTACCATTTCAGCCATGTCTATCTCATGAGATATAAAATCTTTACCCAATGCATTGGAGGGAGATATAGGTCCCACCCATCTTATAATGAATCCTTTCTTATGTGTGCCACATAATCATAAATCATACATCATCGCATAACCCATGTAATAAAAAATGGGATTCTTAAACAACATGACATCATAAAACAATTCATATAAGATAAAGGAAAAAATGTTTCCATCACAACATAATCAAATCCATGTAATAATAGGGATAAAAACAGAACCCTTTATTATCTTAGATGGAAAATAATTTTGATAAAACACTTGAACTCCATTGTTGAGGAAAATATCCTTTCTTCTTCAAAAACATTTTTCCTTTCATAACATGTCATACAACTTTAAAATAAAAGAAGTTGATTAAAAATAAACTTGAAAACTTGTAAAGGAAGCTTCTTGGAAATAATGTTTTAAAAATCCATTCATGCCATATAAGTTAAAAAAAACATTCTTCGTACTTTTGTCGGAAAAGTCAAAAAAGTACCTCGTACGAAAAACGACAAAAGATTCCTTTCATACATATTACTAAAAACTCACCGAAGGGTAAAAATGGATTTAAACAATTGTAGGTGGATTGAAATAGTATTAAATATTGATGAAACATGGATGTGGATGATAAAATACACCCCAGTAAATACTTACGAATAAACAATCTCGGATATAATGAGATTGTGATATTTCCCTTACCTTAGGTCCGACTTGCTTTGTAAGTGTCCGAACCTCCTGTATAATGATTTAAATCATGTTATTGACTTATTACAGAATCATATTCATTGTTATGATATCATATATGGTTCACTTATGACATTATATTACCCTTTCTTTTGTAAATTCCATGTTAAAGAAGCGTTTTGGGTAAAATCGTTTCATTTATCGTAGGTGTTTTGACTTGTTGTTCTTGACATCATTATTACTTATATCATGATTTACTTACTTCCAGAATATAAAATATGATTTATATATCATATATATTCAGTATATATATATATAATAGGTAGATAAATAAAATGAAAAACACCGTTCATGGAGACGGTAGTCCGTACGTACGCATGAACGCTGTTTTCCTTTCCTTATTGTCTTGAAATGGAAGTAAGTAGATGACATACATATGTATATATATACATAAATCCAGTAGCTTTATAATGTCATATATTTCATTATTATTTCTTATATATACATTATAATCATTCTTAAATGGTTAACATGGAGAATGAATCTCATCGCGTCGTGGAGACGGTATTCCGTACGTACGCACGCGCGGTGATTTCTTTTTCCGTAGGATGGATAGATGGTGAAATAGGGTTGTTTCATACTTATAATAACATATCAGTATGTGAGTCATACTGATGTTATTACTTCATAATGAAACAACCTAAGAAGAAGAAGTGGAAGAAGAAATAAAGATGAAAGAATTGGTAACGGTAATTACCTCTTCTTTGAAGTGCCTCTTTGAGACCTCCTCTTAGGGCACTAAAATTGGTCTTTGAGGAAGACCGGAACCTCTAGGATGTTGCTAGGGAAGTGGAGAAGGGATTTTGGCAGGGGTTGGCCGAGCTTGAGTGCTCAAATTGGTGTGAGGAGGAGGGGGAGGAGGTGTCCTTTTATAAGGGAGGAGTGGGGCACCTTAGGAATATCTCAAAATATTATTTTATATTAAAGTCAAAATCGGTTTATAATGGTTCCAAAGGGTCTTATTTCGAAGATAAGGTGGGGAGGGGTCGAAATCCTATCAACCAATAGAATTTAGACTAGTTTAGGATATTATTTTAACCTTATCAATTAGATTTAACTCTAAGTTAAATAATTTAACTTTTACCATGTCTTTTTGTTTTCTTTCACTATATGGTTAATAAACTTACTATAACATGCCAAACGAACCCCAAATTGTTTATTATTAATATATATATCCTTATATAAGTCATTTGGCCGAACCTTAGATTTTTAGGAATACAATAACAATTAATAATATAATATTTTATTTAAAAACTATTTTGTGTCAATTTTGACACTATTTGATATATGACTTTTGTGAAAGTCATAACAGAATTAAATGTTCGAACCAAGTTGATTAAATCAACATTAATATATCATAGTAACCTAGAAAATTAGTGGAATTCATAAAAAATCTCAAATTACATTTATTTTGGTGTTTATAACATCAATTATGTCAATATTTCATTAATAAGATAATTACTGCATCATCTTTGTGTCATAAATAAATTAACTTATTTTATGTCTAAAAATTACAAATAAAATACCATCATGTAGGAAATCTTTTTATCTTTCTAATGAATATTTATAATCTAAAAGCCAACATATATAACCCAATGTAACAATTGTTTTTCTAAAAGATATATGCTTGTGTCATTTTTGTATTCATTTTAACTTAATTAAAATAAAGTGTCATTATCACTTACAAGTGGATCAATGGGGTCCCAAAATCGACCCAAAGATGCCCATGGTCGACCATGTATCAACCAATGGGGTTAAGACACGTTTTAGGGTAATTTAATATTATTATAATATTATTTTTTAACCCTTATTTACCGGATTTACCCTTAACCATGGTAAATAAAATATTTACCGCAGTAATTATTCAAAATGTCTAAAAATAAAAGTTATCTATTTACACAATTTGAACATCCTGATTCCAAATATGGAATCCATTTTTCTAAATTCAAAACACAGAAGTGGCAGAAATTAATTTAAAATTAATTCCCGCTGTCAAAACAAAAAGCGTGTTTTTAAGAGATAATAACTATCAAAAGATTGACACTTGTTTATGTTCGGTTTAATTGCAAAATTGTGTCCAATGACCAACATTATATTAAGTGGTAAAAATATATTCTAAATATACTTTAAAACCATTCAATATTATAATTTAACCACATAAGATATTACGATGAAAAAAGTTGTTTTTAATTAAAATATAGCGTGTTTTTACTATTCATTAAAATATGAAAGTTGTCGGAAAAATATCAAAACTTTATCTAATGTAAATTTTTACATCCTGATTCAAAAGAAGAATATTATTTTGTCAAATTGAACATATAAACATGTCAAAAACTATATTTAAAGTGGGTGCGCCAACAAAAGGCGGTAAAACTGCATTTTTTTGAAAAATACTTATTTTACCCGAAAAATTTATTTTGTTCTTATAACATGTTCTAGAAATGTGTAAGATGAATAATAATGTTATAAAATTCAAAATTTAGTTAATACTATTCATAACGGCTAGTTCATGACAATATTATAATAATATAACATTGTTTATTAAAACCCGGTATTGCGTACAACACACGCTATCGAGGAAGGTCGTGATTGCGTGTAATGCAAGCCAAGTCAGGGTTGCGTGTTGTGAAAGAATCCTTCGTTGTTTCGTATAACAGAATCCAACAATATTTCATTTATACATTTAATATATATATATATATATATATACTCAATGTTGCGTAGAATAACTATTATCAAAATTGTGTGTAACACGGTCCAAGAATAGTGTTGCGTATACTACAAGCTAATACGGTGTTGCGTATAGCGCAAGGTAATCTTGGTGTAGAATACAACGCAAGAAATTAATGAAATTAAAAGAATATTTTTCATAAAATCTCGAGGTGTTACATTGGTGTAGCGTATAACACAAGAAAACAAATTAATTAAAATTAATATTTCTCATAAAATCTTGGCTGTTACATTCTACCCCCCTTAAAATGAATTTCTCTCTCAAAATTCGTCAGGCTTATAAATGGTTTACTACATGAAAGTTTCATTCATAGAAGCCCACATAGTAAAAAGGAATAATAAAACTTCATTTTAAAATGGAAAGTTAGAAATGTAACATTTACCTAGATTAAATCATCTTTGTGTTTCCACATAAGAGAACATATGGGGAAATATGGATATGGAAAAAATCTAACCATTAAGTTTTGATGGAGAGTGGTAGGGACATGGCTATGAAAAATCCTACAATCACAGAGCCATAAATTTGTGATGATCTAAGGTACCATCTAATTCATTTTATATGAGTACACTAGGAAAAAAATTTTGGTTTTCAAGATTATTACCCTAATGTTGAAGAATTGTTGAATTAAGCGAAATACTTAATTGATTTTGGTACAATCTTACTATTGTTTGTGCCTTGAAAATTTTCCCCATCATTTCTTAAAGAAATTTGTCTTCCGTGAAGGGTTAGCAGATCATGAGATCGAATGACGGGTCATTCCATCTATCTCAAACGAAAGGTTAGAAAAAGTTATTCAATATACATAAGTCCACATATGGCGATATTAAATGTATATGGATCCAAGAATGGACATATACTTTATATATTATACCGATTAATATAATAAAACTAGTTTCTACTAACCAGGGACTTCTTGTAGGACAGTGGTAGGCGGTAAAGTCATGTCGCATTTCAGTTGTGGGTTTGATTCGCACAGCCTTGTCCGACGCAACGGATTGTCGCCCGACCTTAGGATTGTCCTTTTTCTAAAACTGTACTATTATAAAATTCGAAAAATAATATCAAAAAGTTATAGCCTTAAACAATACTATCTTATGTCCATCATAATCCCTTCCAATCTTTAGGCTTATCTAAAATTCTATAATCCAAGCTCATAGTATAAAGATATGAATTACAAGAAATGTAATTTACCAAGCATGTGAATACCATCATTAATCCCCCATATATCATACAAGATAGCTTGTTGGTCACATTCCAAACATGTGAATACCTTAATCATGCATTATCTTGAAAAAAGAATACCCATTGAACAATAATGAAAACATGAATGATGTCAAAATTTAAATATTTCCACATACCAAAATCCCAAAATTTCTATATACTCAAACCATGATATAACTTTGTCCTTATATCAGTCATGATCTCATGAATACTATCAAACATTTTAGTATCTATTTATCCCTTCATTATGTCCATATCATCTTCTTTCCAAAAATATCTGAATAACCTTTCATGGTTACCAGTACCATTCAACATATACGTTGAAATACTTTAGAAAAAACAGTAGTGTAACAATCCTTAGATGTGTCTTTATTCCATAGTACCATTACCTATACAACATTACTCTTGATAAACGTAAAATCAATCCACTACCTTCTTAAACCATTGACCGAGATTCAACAATTCTTTCATCTCTCATATCATTTTTAGTCTCTTCGTCATCATCAACATAAATACTACCCATTCGACCATGCTAATTCTCTTTATGAGACTTTCCCATGGGGCATTGGTTTGCATAATGCCCATACATTCCACATTTAAAACATTTAATCATTGTTGATGTCATAGCAATACCATTATCATTTTCCATGGTGTTAACTGAACCTTTTCTTTTTCACTTACTGGATTTGTGTCCTTCGTTTCCACCCCCAATGCATCTTCCAGTTCCTTTGAAACATTCTCCTTGATTCCTATTCCAACATGATTTACATGAGGGAAATTGAACTTTTTTTCCTCTATGATCATCATGAAACACCATCTTTCTTTTATTATATGAGTCAGGATACTTACCAAAGTTGAGATTATTGATCATATTATTAGATTAATGATTAGGAATAATAACAATGTTTGGACTTCCAAATCCCATTTCATTTGTTTGCTCATGAAGAATATCATTCCACTGTCCATCATATCCTCCATTATCATGAATCTTCGTGTTTCCAGCCATTTTCTAAAACCCAAAAAGAATAGAATGAGAGGAAAAAATCATAATCAAGGAGGAGTACCTTCAATATCTAACATATTAGGATTAATTCAAATATTGTTTCCATAATTCTAGGACTATAACCTATACTTATACTTAACCTTAGAGACATCCCAAGACATACCGTATAAATATCTCTAGGGATCTCACTAAAGTTCTCGCATCCTTGTTTCCAAAGGTTAACTAAATCGAACTTCTGATACAAACTGTAGAGACCCAAATCTTGACATACAAGTACATTACATTACTTTTTTGGAATATATAATACATAACAAAAAACAAACACCAAAGGGCCGTAATAGTTTAGTGTCTTTGGAAACATGGAACATAATCTTCTAATCGTGGTGAAAGATCTTCAACATCTCCCATAAAGGTCTTCCCCTTGGGTTTTTTTACCTAAATATTTTTTTATATCCTGGGGAAAATAAAACATATAAAAGGTGATCTCCAATGCTTAGTAAGGGTAAGCATGGAGAAAATAAAACAAACCATATACATTTGAAGATAAAAACATGTACATAATGTTTAAACATCGAAATATTGAGCAATGACATAAAAAATGGCAGTGCGTAAGGAATATATCATAATGGAACATCAATAATGATAAAAAAACTTGGAAATAAAACTTTTAATTGTGGAAAAACATTAAGAACATGATATGATTTCCATAGTATCTAAGGCATTGCTTCCAAGACAATCTTAGTGGACAAAGTCCCTTTCTGAATTGAGTTCACTCCTCATTCCAGTCCTGTATCACTAAACTGGATTAGCTTACCGTTCCATCCATTTCTATCTGATGATATATAAATCTTTACCCAGTGCATTGGAGGAAGATGTAGGTCCCACCCATCTCATAATGAAATCATTTTTTCGTGTGCCACAAAATAAACATACATTATTTATAATAACCCAACGAACAAAATGGGATTCAAAAACATCATCCCATCATAACATAATCCATATAAAATAAATGGATATAATTTCATCATAAGAAAAATAAAACCATATAAATAATAGAGACATTATAATTGAAATATAATCATAGTAAATAGTGTCATTTTAGATGGAAAATAGTTTTGACAAAACACTTGAAATGAATTCATGAGGAAAATATCCTTTCTTCTTCAAAATCATTTTATTTTCACAAAATTCCATGAAATTTTAAAACAAAAATATTTTGTTGAAAATATTTATAAAATATTTTAGATTAATCTTTATAAAAATAAGGCATTATAAAACTGTAAAAATCTGTTCATGCCGTATAAGTTGAAAAACATTCTTCTCTTATTTTTGTCGGAAAAGTCAAAAAGTACCTCGTATGGTATAAAAATGAATGATTCAATACATTCCATGTAGTAAAAGTAAATAATGGGTAAAAATAAATTTAAACATACATGAAACAAATTTTAGAAAACAGGGACATGGATGATAAATATTACCCCAGTAAATACTTACGAATAAATAATCTCCGATAAAAATGAGATTGGAAAAGCTAACCCTTACCTTAGGTCTGATATGCTTTGTAAGTATCCGAACCTCCAGTATAATTATTTAAATAATTCCATTGACTTATTACAGAATCATATTCATTACTATGATATCATATATGGTACATTTATGACTTTATATTACCTGTTGTTTTGTAACTTCAATGTTAAAGCAGTGTTTTGGGTAAAATCTTTTCATTTAACCTCTTTGTTTGGGCTTGTAATTATTAATATGATTACGTAGATCATGATTACTTAATTAAAAATATAAAACATGATTTATATATAATATATATTAAGAATATACATATATATAATAGATTGATAAATGGAAAGAAATACACCGTTCATGGAGACGGTAGGTCGTAAGTATGCATGAACGCTATTTTCGTTTGCTTATTGAATTGAATGGAATTAAGTAAATGTCATAAATATATATATACATACATAAATCCAATAGAATTATTATGTAATATATTTCATGATTACTTATTATATATTCTTTATAATCATTCATGAATAGTTAACATGGAAAATGAATCTCATCACGCCGTGGAGACGGTAATCTGTATGTACGTACGAGCTATGTTATCCTTCCCATATTTATTGAATGGAATTGTAGATGATGATATAATATCATTGAATCAGTAGGATTTTATTATAATCAAATATATTTATTCTTTACACCATTATACCCATCCAAATAAGGTGGTGGTGGAAAAATAAATTACACCACAGCGTGGAGATGGTATTCCGTACGTACACACGTATGGTGATATCATTTTCCGTAGGATGGATAGAATTTGAAATAGGGTTGTTTCATATTTATAATAACTTATCAGTATATATTTAATACTGATGTTATCACTTTATAATGGAACAACTAAATAAGAAGAAGGTGAAGAATAATGAAACTTGAAAGAACCGGTAGAGGGGAACCTTAGGAAAACATAAAATATTATTTTATAATAAAGTCATATTCTATTATTAATAGCTCCAAATTGATTTATTTGAATTATAAGGTGGGTATGGGTCTATATCCTCTCAAAATATAGGTTTTATACAAGTTTATGTTACTATTGTATCCATATCATTTAGATTTAACTCTAAGTAAAATAATTTAACTTTTACTGTGTCTTTTTGTTTTCTTACACTATACAGTTAATAAACGTACTATAACAAGAAAAACGATCTCCAAGAGGTTCATTATTAATATATATATCCTTAATTAAGTAATTTGTCCAAACCTTATATTTTTATGATTAAAATAACAATTAATAATAGAATATTTTTTTAAAACCTATTTTATGTCAATTTTGAAAGTATGTGGTACATGATTTTTGTAAAACTATTAACAGCATTATTAGTTCAAAACAATTAATTAAATAAATACTAACATGTCATATTAACCTATAAAATTAGTTTAATTCATAAAAAGTATAAAATTACATTTTTCATGGGTACTTATAACATCAATTTTGTTAATATTTCATTAATAAGGTAATTACTGCATCATCATTGGGTCATAAATAACTTATATTATTTAACGTATAAAAATTATAAATAAAATACCATTATATAGGAAATATTTTTATCTTTCTAATTAATATTTATAGTCTAATTTATCATATGTATAACCCTATATTAAAAATGTTTTAGTTATTAAACATTGATTTTATCTATTTTAACTCTTCTTTAAATAAATTAATAATAAATGTCCAAATCTAATCCAAGTAGTCCTAAATGATAATATTATATTCTTTAGGTTTCTTATGGTCGAATTAAACTGATCCAATTTAATTAAGACATGTTTTAGGGTAATAATAATATCATTTTTACCCTTAATTAACCTATTTACTTTTAACCGTGGTAAATAAAAGTTAAATATTATTATTCACCAAAACTTCTTTTTATCTTATTGAACAATATTTTACTGCTTGATATTAAATATGTCTCTTGGATTTTAAAAATTCCACTCTGAGAAGGGGTAAAATTATGTTTTCTTTAAATTTTCAAATTCTCATAGGAGGTGGGTAAAAGACGATGAAAAGTTCAGTAAAATTTTTATATGTATAATGTTATTCTAAAAAGACTCCAATGGATTACATTGAACATATATATGTAATATGTATCCATTTTGACCTAAAATAAATTTAAATAAAATAAATAATTTTTAACTAAAAATTTGGTTTTTAAATAGTAACCTAGTGTTTTCAATATTCATAAAAAATTGAATGTTTTCAGAAAAATAGCAAAAATGAACCCTATGCTAATTTCGATATTCCAAATCCAAAAATGAAGATCATTTTGAAAGATAAAATTTCAAAAAGTGGGTATAACTATTCATTATGGCTAATTCATAATAATCTTATAATAATATCTGATTTTGCGAAACTTGGTATTGCGTACTACACATGCTATCAACGATGGTCTTGATTGCGTTTAATGCAAGCCAAGTCTGGGCTGCGTATAGTGAAAGCTATATTTGGTGTTGCGTAAAACATAATCAAAACGTATTTTATTTATACATTAAAAAAGTATATGCTTAATTTTTCATAGAATAATTACTACAAAACGAAGTTGAATTTATGTGTAACACGAGCCAAGAATAGTGTTGCATATATTGCAATCTAATATGGTGTTTCATATAGTACATTCTAATCTTGGTGTAGCGTACGACACAAGACATCAAAGTAAAATAAAAATAATATTTCTCATAAAATATCGAGTTGTTACAGTGGTGACCTGTCATACCACATAAGGTGGGGATCGAGTGAGGTGAATACCCAACATGTGCAATTAATGAACACACCATGTAGATTTTTATTTATTTGATAAATTACAGTGGGGTCACATATTTTATAAGGAAACACCTTCATCTCATAGTGGTTCATACACGAGCATGATGGAAGGGCCGAATAACTCTAAAACCCTCCAGACTCTCCATTTCAGTTCTAATTGAGATAGCCTCGGGGGAGTTAAAATCCCACCTATGAGTTCTCAATTCAACTTGATCCCTTATTCTTGATTATTCATGTCTTATGAGTTATTCATTTTTAAACCTCTTTCACCTTTTTTAGATCAACACCGATCTAGGTCGATTCAATGGCCAATGTTAAACAATATTGATCGTACGACATAAATGTAGGTGGTTTGTTCCTCTTGTTGTTCACCATTGAATTATATATACTGAAAGAGTCATATAAAAACATTTGGGGTATTATGTGTTCTGAAATTAGGCCCAATTTATTACCTATTATGGTTTTATTGATTGATAATGGGAAGTTTCATAAGCATAATGTTAATTACATTGTATATGGGACACACATTGGATGTATTTCCCTTGGTCGATTGTTTAAGACCATTTTTTCTAGGGTTCATGTTAGGCATGCCATATTTTCCACGCCATGTTTAGATAGGATGGACATACTAATTATATGAGAGTCCTATGATATGCATTATGTATGTTTGACCCAGGAAAATTTGACTATGAGAGCTTCTTGAGGTACGCTCATTTATGAATGATTTACTGTTTTGTTGACCAAGGGGTATTGACTATGATAGATTCAAGATTTACATCTACCTGGGGGTTTATACGGTGACAGCTTCCCATGTGGTCATTTATATTTTATTGATTTTTTGTTGTCCAAGTGGTAATTACCGTGAGAGCCATCCATGTGGTTGTATGTAAATGATTATTAATAGGTTTAGACCAAAGGGTGTAGACCGTGAGAAAAACATAGAGAATCATTATTAAATGAGTTGTTGTTATGTTATACCAGGGGGTTAAATTGTGAGAAAATTCCCAACGGTACCTTATTGAATAATTGAATGATTGTGATGAGTCTTCGAAGCTGAAGCACAAGATTGGACTTGGTATTACTTGAATTTTTTATGGTCCTCTGGAACACATGTTTGTTACTATTACACAGGGGGATATAATTCTTAGTCTAGATCCCAAAGTTTCCATGATTCAACATATTGAATAATAAATGTGAATGAATAAAATTAAAAACATTAGGATTGTTTACATTTGAGTAATAAATAGTTTATTGCTTCATTTCTATATATTACCTGCTATATATATTCATTGACAGTTAGGCACAAATCATTTGGTGGTTTCCTATAGGGATTTGTCTCACACCGAATTTGGCTCATGCTTTTGACCAATACAGATTATATATTTGAATTTATATATATTGGAATGTGCCCTTATCAATCTGGTAGTTGATTACTATTGGAGTTGGAGAGCATAGGACAATGTTGCTTTTTTAAATTCTATTGGAGTTATCAATTTTATGTAATTTTGTTTATGTATTGTATTTTCCATCATTGTGAATTGTTTGGCTGCTTTCCAAGACACATGTGACATGCATCATTTACATTTATGCTCCAATTGTTTTATTACTATCAGTCATCCACTATTTACTTTGTCTATATAGTATTACCGCTTCCACTACTGTTTACTATTTTTATTCCACTATGTATACTCTGACAATGAGGGTATAGTTTCCTCATTATCACACCATAGCTCTCACTACTAGTCATCAAGCTATGGAATTTGGGGAAATGAATTTGGGGTTATGTGGACAACTCGGTTTAGGGAACCATTGGGCAGTACCTAGATCCGGGACAATGTAGGATTATTGTGGAAATTACCAGGGATTTCCTGACATGCCAACCTAAACCATATACAATACATTATTCTATTTTAGTTGCAATGGATCACCTTATGAAGCTACTATATTTTTTCTATTTTATAATTTTTCATACTTCTCAAAATATACATGATATATATAAATTGAGTGGTAAGGATATAATGTGTACTTATTTTAGTTGTATTAGCATGATATATAAGAGCTAACTATACATTTTGGTTATTTATTCAATATGCTTTCGATATAGTACCATGATATTATTCATATTATCATCCCTTGAGAAATGATCAATTAGAAACAAACATTCATAATCTAGAGGATATTCTATGATCACATTTGAATGATTTCATGGGATATTGGGATAAATTTCATCCCCTAGAAGAGATCTTATATAACAAAAAAATTCTAATATATGATTCAATATTTTCCAGTGACAAGACCTATTCCTAGAGATTAATAAAATCCACACTATTAAATAGAAAATTATTACTATGAAAAGTAAATAAAAAATTATATTCTTCTAATAATCTACAATATTTGGAGTTTCAAGTCAAGGATATGAAATTATTCTATATAACCCCATGAAAATAATATTTTTCTGATTTGTAAAAAGGGTATGATAATAAATTTATGAATTAATCCATTTGAAATCCATTATCATGTGGGGATTTTAGATTATTGTTTTGAACATCCACTGAACCCCTATAAAGTATATTATGTGAACTATGCATTATGTTTGAATATGTACATAAATTATTTTTCACATGTAGTGAACTCAAAGGTCATATATCTTAAACATGATATCTCTTATAAGGAAGAACATATGATTATCATAGATTAAATAGATAGGATTCTATAAACCCTAAAACCCCATTAATTCAAAGTTCTATTGAATAAAAATATGTTTTAAGATGCTTAAAGGGATCATGAATGTGTAATGAGAGAAAAATAAACTCATATTTTCATCTAAGTAATAAAATTTTATTGCCAACATTTCCTTAATGGGGTAAAATATAACACCCTACAAATTATAATACATTATAGTAATGATAATGTTTTTAAAATGAATCATTTACTGAAAAATGAACCACACTATAAATAAAACATGATCATTAAAACATTTCCAAAAAATTAATTTCTATAAATTGAAGTTAACATATTACAAAATCAATGTAACAATTATAATACATTACATTATGAATTAGAATCCATCCATATAATTCTCATTTGGGAAAGCATGGAAGGTAGGTAATTTTTATAGGGTTTTCCATATCCCAAGAACAATATGAAATTCAATAAGTGAGGACTAAGATAAGTCATATACTAGTGAGGGTCAAAATCATAGAAACTACTATGAGATCCATCCTAACTGAATCACCTCCTATGATAACCACTCTTTCTTATCTTATCATTTGGACACATAAATAGATTTTTACGAGTTTTGAAAGTAGATGATAAAATTATATAATAATCTATTTGAAATTGAAATACATAACTTATATACTAAATATATATATATACATATCAATAATAAAATTAAAAATTTTATTTTTAAGAGCAATGTATTCAATTAATGTACCAAAACAACTAATAATATCATTTTATGAGGAAACATTAAATTTTAAATAAAATATATTTTTTATGCACTATGAATTTATTTAAAAGAAAAAATATATTAGAGTTTAATGATGTATTTTTTTAAATATTTGTAATACAAAAAACATATTAAGTCTATTATCACCAATTATTGATAGGATATAATAATAATAAATGATAGTATTCTTAATATCACTTTTCTATCAAAGTACATTTCACTATATATATTTTGAATAAATTTAAAAATACATATAATAAGAAATTAAATTAAATTAAATAATGAAAAAATTTGGAATCATAAATTCTATATTTAGAAATAGGGGTTGACTTATATTTTTATTTTAATATTTACCCCGAAAAATATTTAATCATATTTTAAAGTTAAAAAATGGGTGAAAAATCTTTCCCAAACATTGGTAAAATAACCTAGTAATTATACCATTTAAAATATCAATTTCCGATAGTCAATTTTTATTAACATTTTTAAAAAAATTTCTCCCCCAACACACCTAAATCCAATGTGATTTCCACTTTACCCCTTACCCAAGATTTTTTTCTTGGAAATTTCCCTCTATATTAACTGTAAATAGTGGTCAAATAAAATCACCAATGGACACACATATTCAATGATATTACATTTAAAATTTTCCAATTTAACTTTCTTTAGATACATCATACACATTTTTACACCCGTGGGAAAGAAAATGCTTCTCAAGCCCCTATTTCTATAAATTAATTCAAGAGATAATTCTAGTGCTCAATGTGAGTCATATCCACATCATAAAATTTTCTTCTCAATATTTATCATCAATACCCTCCTATAATCTTATAAAAATCCCAATTTAATGAAATAATTATCGTTATTATAATTAAAATCTAGTATATATATCGAGCATGAATTAACACTTTCTCTCCCATCAAATGTGAAATGAAAACATCTCTTGTTCCATGTGGATTATACCACCATAATGAATGACAAATTTCAATTTTCATTAATCCCTTACATGGACGTTTCTATGAACGTTTATATAGAATATAATCTATTTATGAAGCATTATTATTATTATTATTTCATAAATATAATTTCATGATTATACTAGAATTTAAATTATTATTAACACACCATATTTTGTTCATTATAAATTACCAAAATAATATCATTACATAATTTATGTTCATGAAGTTGAAAAACCAATTTCATGAAATAAAATAATAAATTTATAAATAATCATGGAATATATATTCAAATATCCAAAAAAGCCTCGGAATGATTAAATTTTTATTAAATAATGATGATTTAAAAAGAAATTATAAATAATGTGTGGTAAAATTGAATTCAAAAAAATTGGTTGGTGAAAATAATAAAAAAGAAACTAATAAATGTATAATAAATGATTATAATTAAAGAGTAAAAATTATATTATATTTTAATATGCTTATGAATTAATTATATATTATTGTTATTGTTATTGTACACATGTTTAACACATGTTTAACCAATTATATGTCCATGTTATGGTCTTCTGTTGTCTCAAATTTACATTCTTTGAGTTATAATATTATTTGATGAACTACATTCTTTTTGGATCACTATGTTTTTTTTCTATTATAGATAATTTTTTCACTTCTCTATCTTGGTAAAAATAAATTTTCAATTCAAATATTATTCAATGATTATTTTCACTCTCATAAATGTTTATAATTGATAAGAATACTTATCAACCACTTTAATGACTATTTCCCCCCATTTTTATATTATTTCCCTGAGAAAAAGTTTTCCATTAATATTTGGAAGTGAAAATATGTATTATCTATTTTTTTATTCATATTTATCCCTTCCACTTCCATAATGAAAGTTTATTATACTTTTTACATTTCTGTTTTCAATAAAGATATTTTAAAATATGTAAAATGATTTTCTATTAATCATCATATATTTTATCTCCCACTCCACATTTATTGACATAAAATTTATTTATTTTCACTTTTAATTTTTTTTACCTCATTCTTAATTTTTTAAAACGTTATTGTCATATTAAAATTTTTTGAAACTCTTAACATCATATTTTTAACACAATTAATGAAAAATCTAAAAGAAAACCCCTTTTATAATTTCCCTTGAATTTCCCCATTTACCATTAAACGGTATATATCTGATGGTGATCAATTAAATTAATAAACCACTAAATGATTCTATCATAGACACCCATTGGAAAATAAATCTTTTGGTATCAATAATTCAAATTTTCATTTTTCATTAATGTCATTCATTTTTCAACGATTATGAAACCAATTTTCATTATATGGGTTATTTAGGATATGATGAATTCTGCATTCAATGTGGTACCCATATGTATAGATGATTATTATGTTTTTGATTCATTCCAATACCACCCTTCAAATCACTTGTTTATGGTTTATATCTCATTTCATAATGCATGAACATGATTGAGTTTAAATATTATCACAATATGACACTTATTCAAATTGTGTTTAGTTTTTTCATAATATAATTCACGAACATTATGTAATTTTGATATATTCTATATATGATGCATGGAAATGATTTGGATTAGGTATTTTAGAATGGTGATGCATATACACGATCTCATTTAACTATGTTTACAGTATTTAGATTTTATATTTTAATACATAGACCCAATTTCAATGTGATGGAAAATTCATGTGTTATGTACCATGGGTTTTGATTTTAATCTCTTTTTAATAATTTATTATGGCCTAATATTTGTTTGATCATTTTGGGTTATATTTTTTCTGCCATTATTATGAAGACATCTAATTAGTTGATATTTTTTTAGTCTAATATTTATTACATATGCATGTTTAGTCATATATATTAGATCTAACTTATTTATTAACTGTTTATAGGTTTTAATCTACTTAACAGTTTCGTTCATCACTTTTTCACTATACCATGAAATTACTTACTATATTTTGTATTGAAAGAAGTATTATGTTTAAAACATTGTTAGAGATGATGATTAAATAATGTATACAAATATTTGATAAAGATGGTATCCAAATACACTGACCCCATGGGTCCAAGATTTTTTGAATGTTGTGATACAAAATATTTAAATTGTGAATAAATAAATCTGTTTTACTTGGAAGATCAAGAACATGAACTTATATTTAATTTACCTTTCATGGGTCCTGGACAATGCTAGTAAATATAATATGTTTGGTGGCATGTTTTGGTTGATCATATACATGAGAATGGTGGTGGTATTATTCTATTATGGCCATTAATTTTATGATAACATAATAATTTAATTTAATAATACATAATTTTTTGTGTTTATTTTAATCATACATTGAATATGGATGGATAAATTTATTATTATGTGAATGTGCATCTATTCATGTTTTTATCAAGTGATATTCCTCCTATTCAATTTAATTTCACATTGTAACTTACTATTGATTTTATCATAGAAAGGACTGGGCCTATGAATTTAAAATCACATATGTTCCCCATTTTACATTGATAAATAATATTTATGGTCACAAAAAAATGTACAAAGGATTATAAACACACACCGCTGCATTTAATTCCCGAAATATCTTAAAAATAGTATAATTAATGTGAATTATATCAACATAATTATAAAAATATTAAATTAGTTAATAATCATAATTCAAAGACATATTCTATTACCTATAAATAATACCAAAATTAAAAACAAATTAAATCGTTCTTATGAATATTTATATTAGGAAATGGTTTTAAAAAAATAAATTCCAATGAAATCTTTGTCGATATATGGCTTACACCACTCCCACACACATGAAATTTTTCTATTCACACAAAAAACATATTCCTACATTATGATAAACATATTTAAAAAAGTTGGTGTCACATTTCAAAAAATATAACCTTGGAAATATCATTCATTCTATATGAATCTCAACTCAATAAATATTTATTATTTTAAAAAAAATCATTTAATACATATTTAATACCTTTTCAATTTTCTAACTATCATCTCATAAATGAATCTATATTTACTCATGAATTAGGTTTAAGTATTTTCTTATTCTTAATAGAATGAATTTTATCCATATAAATGCATCCTTCATAATTTCAACACATAATAGATTCATAGATGTGTAATGATTATGATGTATTTTGTATGAGTTATCACGTGGTTTAATGAGGGTTATTTAAATGTTGATGAATCTTGAATAAATAGGGAACCTATATTAATAAAATATAATTTATGATTCAATGAATAATAAAAAAATAAATTATTCTCACTCATTAATCATTCAAATGGTTTGGGCATCCAAATAGTTTATCAAAAAAAACTATTCATACATCTGATTTTCAATATTATTTTAATTTAATTTTTTTATTTTTTTCCTGTTTAAATTTTTTTATATGGCTTTTTTCCTAGAAATATATATTAAACTAGTTTTATATGGAATATTGTTAATTTTTCTAGTCACCAGATGTTGTGGCCTTTAAAAAACTCTTTAAAAAAAATGAAATTATCATACTTGGAATCCAAAACAAACAATCATTACCCCAATATTAATTTTTCTTGTAATCATTCAGTGTTGTAAATATTAGGGTTGGAAGGGATTATAAACTTATACTACAGCTACCTAACAAAAAATTAATGATTTATAAGGGGTTTAATATAAATATCTGAGAAAACAATTGCATCAAATGAAGAATATATTTGAGAAAGAATATTCAAAAAGATTATATAAAATTATTTAAATAACTAATGATAACTTCTTGTTTTGAAAAAGAGTTCGACCACATTATATAGATTACATGTCATGCAGTAATACTCTCAAGAAGAAAATAAAGGTAAATTTTTTTAAAAATGGTTTATAATCCTCTTTGGATTGTAATATTCATTGTAAAAAAAATTTCACATGGGTTTCAAATTTTATAAAAGTTCATTTATTTTTTATATTGAAATTCAATGAATAAAAATTATATTAAAATTAATTTGAATCTGTACAAGTTTAAATGTACTAGAATTATATAAAAATTTGATGTTGTTTCATATTTAAAAAATTTATATATTTTAGTTAAAATCCTAAATAGAACTCAAAAATAAAAAAACTAGAAATGATAACATTATTCTATAATAGTTCAGTACCATCTTAAACACTTATTCAAATAATAAATACCATTGGAGTTTAAGAATAATTATTGGTTTTTGTTACATTGGATTTCTATTTTAGATGAATAATATGTAGGAAAATGATAAAACATGATGGTTATTGAGAAGTGGGAAACTATTCAATAGGTGTTCAAGTGTAGTGAGGTATCATCATCATGAAATCTATAAGCTAAAAAAGCAAAACAATAGAAAATAATTAACGTAAGAAAACACCATATGAATGGAGAAGACAATTCTTGGTTTGGGCACCCAAGAATTTAAAAGGATTTTACTATAACTAAATAGGTTGGACAATATATCATCTCCAATATGATGAGGGTAGATTCTTTGATGGCAACACCCCCATCATTTTAGTTTCCTTTCTCCCTTCCACTTTATTTCTCAAATTGGGTCCCATTTTATTTTAAAAAATTTAACTATCACGTGACATATGTTTTATATGTCCCTATGTGGGGGTTGTAGGAAGTTTTTTTTCATCCTTTAAAACTATTTGTTTAGGATTTTTTTCCCTCCACTGAGTTTCCCTTATACATTCAGAGATGCGGCTTTTCCTTTGGGCTTGTTTGTTTAGTTTTTCCATTATTTGATCCAAATATGAACAAATTTTTTCATAGACCATCGTAAAATACATAATATCTCAAATTTGTAATCCACATCCACCTAATAAATAGAATATTCAAAATCATATCTAGATTTTACTATGAAATATGAATATTCATGTAATTTAAAAAGAAGTATAACTTATAAATGAATTTATATAATACTAGTAAAATAAAACTCTTTAAATATAATACATACCACATTTTGATCAACTAGTTCTTTATCCTCAGTGGATATTGACTCATAAGAACATTATATAGATTTTGGAATATGATATTATTTCATTTCATCATATATAAATACCTATATTTCATTTCCTTCCTCAATAAAAAATACATAAGTGTTGAATCCATCGAATCAATGTAGGGAGAACAAGTTATTAAATAATTTATTAAAAAATAAAATATATGAATTTCATGTGCTTTATAATTTCCATATTAATTTTCACATTTAATATGTATTTTTCCATGAGTTGCCTAGTTAGTTACTTAATAAGTTTACGATTTCTATGTTCATTATGTTTGAAAAAACCATATTATAATTTTAATAACACAATGAGGTGAAAATAAAAATCTTTTACTTGTTCTTCTTTAACATATTAAATTAAAGAAATTATTATGTGAGTTAAACAAGATATTTTTTCACATACTTTTGTCAATAAGGGTAAATACCTCTATTTTCCCTTCTAATAAATCCTTGAACACTTCCCCTAGGAAAGTGGAGCATTAAACCCCACTAATTATACAATATATTATTGATAATCAGTGAAATCATTGTGATATATTATAATAATATCCAATATATATATATATATTAATTAGAAATAATATTGATATTTAAAATTCTAAATGAATAATGTGACTCTCAATAGGATCCCTAATAAAGAATCTAGTGATGAAAGGATGTTATGATCCTCACAAAAAACATATATTTAATATGTAAGAATGAATATATAGAGATAACCACTGACTTATCATGAGGAAATAAACTCTAAAACTCATTAATCTATTATATATATTTTTATATTTATAGTTTATAAATTTTTTTGAGGAAAAATAAAAAATAGAAGTCATGTTAGCATAGTAAATTTCCAATAATGAAACGTATTAAGGAATAAAATAGAAAATTTTTACTCAATAAGAAGGATTAGAATAATGGTTCATCCCCCAAGATAAATGATAAAGGGTTCCTTTAAAATCACAATCCCTATCATAGAAAAACAAAATGGTCCATTATATTCACAATCATCATATATGGCACATAGATAATTTGAATTCCCGATTTACCTAAGAACCTCTATAGTGAACTTTTCATTTATATATTTTATTGTAACCCAATGGGATAATCCTGAAATGTGTGACAACCCCATATTACTTATTAATTTTAAAACACATCCATTCCTCACCTCAACACCCTCAAAAAAATAACATATGATTATTTTGTAAAAGAAGGGAAACAAGTTTTTCAATATAAGAAAACAAAAAATAAAAAAATAATTACAATAGGCCTTATACCAAACCATCCAACTATACACTCTATCAATCCTGAATATAATAATTTTATGCATAATTGATTTCATAAAGACTATGTAAACTGAAATCATTAACCATTAATAATCCAATAGTTTTTCCTATATGTTTGTTGATATGAAGATCATAGTTATGAAATAAAAATAGTTGGTATGAAAACATGAATACATGAAATATAATGAAGACTACTCATTATAAAAAATAGAAATTTAGTTATTGAATATTATATAATTTTAAAAGAATTCCTGAGAGGCTCTAGTTCCAAATACATTAATTTTATTTCTTCTCCATATTCTCATTGATTATGTTAATTATTAATTTACATACTGAAATCATTTACATGTTCATAATATTCCCTTCACCCTTGGATTGTTTCCATGTGACCATATCAACTGTTGTTTTCATTTATTTTTAATATAATTGACTTTAATAGTCACTTTCCTAGATCATGTTTTGTAATACATTGGGAGTATTTTGAAATTGAAGTGTTTTATTTCTTCACACTGTAGTGGAAGTGTGAAATTTATGTTATGATTTTTTTAATTCAATAAGGATTTTGGATTTTAATTTTTATCCATGCATCAATTTCTTGGGGAAAATCAGATTTTAGTCCCTTAGAAGATTATATTTTAGGTTTAATATGATGGGATGGTTTCATATAGGCCCCACAGGGCGGTTGGGTGTGTTAAATTTAATAATTTTTATAATATATATGTTTTAGATAGACAAATATAATCATACATGATGTATGTAACACAATATTAAATCTTATGTGAGAGATAGGTAAGGGGTGATTGATCCGACAGATATTGACATATACATTTAAAATGAATGTGTAATTACATCGAACACCCTGACCCCAGAAGCCAGGATCTGGTGCATTAATTATACAATTAAAATGGTTAGAAAAATAAAACACTGAATGAGTGATCAGTTTAGTAGTTTTGAAGAAACTAGATACATACATGTTCTCATATTACATTGTGAAAGTTAACAAAATACAATACATAACAAAAAATAATAAACTACATCGTTGAGAACTACATAAATACTCTCTTCTTCATAACCAATTGAAGGTAAAAAAATGAATGGAGTGATCTCATATTCTTATTAACAGTTAAAAATAGAGAAATCTTGAATTAAAAATATTTTAATCATAAAAAATTGTTATAGTCAATATGGCATGGGGAATAAATGAAAAACACACACCATTTACAAACTGAGAATGAAACTACATCAATAGATTTTGTCATAGCAAAAACCTCATGGATAGTAATAACAAAAATGAATAATTGAAATTATTATTAATTACACATCATGTATATTGAACATTATACAACTATACCATCAAAACAGTTTATGTATGTGGGTAGATACCCATCTGATTCAATTTTGGAAACAAACTCGATGGGTTTTTCTCCAACTGATTTCACTCATGAGACATGTCGATACATCGATGGGATATAGTGGGTCCTTCTCGTCACTTAATGTCCAAATAATTATTTATAGATAGATTTACTACATGTACAAGATGCCTTCTTAATATCCGTATAGAGTAGAAGATACAAAGTCATCAATATTTCCATAGTTAAAACATCATTCCAACTAAACACCATATATAATATAGTATACTGATAATAACAATAATCATATCTGTGAATCCAGAATATTGATATATAATATATTTAAAATTTTAAAGAAAACATGATCTCAATGGGGATGTAGGTATAACACAAAAGAATTATTAGTTTCCCAATACAAAGTCAATTTCAATGAAATTGAAATTGAGAGAATGTACTATACCACATTCTAATCAATCGAATCATATGAACTGAAATTAATAATCATCAAAGTAATCATTATATACCATTAATATAAATATAATAATGATATTATATTGGAAATTTTTTTACACATACACCACTTTCAAATAATATGGTATGAGCAATAAAAATATCATAGAAATAAAAGTGAGATGAGAAACCCCTTACCTTAAACCTGATGATGTTCTTGATTAATCTTAATGACATGAATAAAAAAATTTAGCTTCCTCAATTAAAAATTTCATAAACTTCTCTAAATTTAATTTATTTATTATAACTATATGAGGTTCATTCATTTCCTTTTCTATTGGTTTAATAGGATCAATTTTATTTTGTTGGAATCATTTTCTTCCTTGGATTTCATGATTGTTTTACATGTACCCGCGAATGGAAATTCATTAGAAATGTAATTAAAAACCCATATTTGTAAATATATATTATTAATTAAATTATAGAAAAAAATATATCTTGTAATGAATATGGTTATATACCACGAGGATTAATCAATAGATAAAATTTAATGATAAACATTTGGAATAACTTGGCGATATTTAGCACAATAAACATATTTTGTATTATTATTTTATATCCTGAGTGAATAAAAATTAATAAATATTGAATAAGATAAAATAAATATATTATGAAATATTTAAAACATTAAAAAGGTTTTCTGACCCCTACTATAGATAGTAATGTAAATTTAAAACACAAAATTTTTATTGTGAAAAAATAACACATCTCGGTCGGTGTTTTCATTTTTAGTATAACAGTAGGTAAAAAGTGTGATGATGATGAAATATTCCATTAGAATAATAAAATATCATTTTATTAGTGGTACTATAATCATAATAGATTTTAGATGATGGTATGTGAGGATAGATCAACAAAAGAATAGAACTTCTAAATGTAGTCTAAATTAAATGGAAGAGAGGTTCACATCATGAGTACTCTTCCTTGAGAATCGCTTTAAGGCCTTTGTTTTTGGCATTTTTGTGATAATAGAAGGTCTTGGAAGTGGTGGGGATGGCATTGGAATTGTTTTTTTAAGATAATAATTAAGGATCATAAATTGACACATGTGGTTGGTAGAGAGGGTGAGTGGTGGATTATATAGTGGAGGGGAGGAGGGTTTTATTAATATTTTAATCATTAATATATAATATTTCCCCGAGAAAAGCCATAGTGTTGATTCCATGACCTAAAATAGTAATTACAACATGTTAGTTCGAACCAAATGGTATTTCATCTGCATGACATCTTCCATGACTCAATAAACCTTTTATTTGTCATTTATCATAATTTATCATATTTTACTAATTACTAAATATACATTTATTTCAGAAAAATATAAAATCTGATCATAACCATTTTTCAAAATTTAGAATTCAAATATGAACTCCATTTTCAAAAAATAATTTTTAAAATATGATGTATTTTATTTTTAATTAAAATCATCATTTAATAAATAAATACCAACACGTAATATATTCATCTTCATTTTTAATGTTCCAAAATTCTATTTACACATTCATTTTTATGGTTACCATTAATAAGGTTCATATTAATATTTATAATTGTATGTTACTATTCATAAGTGTATGTTATTATTCATAAAAAATGTTACTATTCACATAAAATTAACTTGACTATATGAGTCTCCAAATATCATGCGGATTGCAACCGTGTGTGTCTATTTTTTGAAATTCAAAACATAGAAGTGGAAAATTTATGTTTAATGGCTAGGTTATGACTATATCCTACAAATAACCATGTTTGGTTTCATAGACAATCAATTATTCAGTAATTATATTCCATCTAATGAGTATAAAGTATTCAAGTGAAACATTCCATGAAATGTTTTGGGGTTATATTCTTATCACCTTCCTAAATTTCATCTTAGAAATTTTTTATTAACAAAAAATATTAAAAATATGTGAGTGGTTATTTTTCATAACATCCTCTGGTCACCACATTACATCCCCCATTTTATGGATTCTCTAAAGAACCATTACTAGTCCAGTTTCCTGATTTCTCAATAGCTGCTCCATTGTTTCATGAATTTTGATAGGCTCTTCACCATGTGAAAAATCTGGTTCCAACTCTATTTCATCATAGGTGATTACATGTGTTGGGTTTGGAATGTATTTATTTAACAATGACACATTTAAAACATAATGAACATTAGAGAGACTTGTTGTCATTGCTAAATTGTAATCTAAAACTCTAATTATTTCAAGAATTTTGATCTTTATGTTGTACTTAGGGCTCAATTTCCCTTTCTTATCAAACCAAAATACACCCTTCCATGGAGATACATTTTGAAATACATGATATAGAACATTAAATTAAAAATCCTTTCTCAGGTTTTTTGTTGAAATCTTCTTCCTACTTTGTCATGATATTATATGGGACTGAATTTTAATACCTTTATAGGTTCCTCTTCTATATGTTTTGGGGCTATAAGTTTCTTATCACCAACATCATCCCATCATTTTTGATTTCAACACCTACTAAGATATAATGTCTCATATGGTTCTAATTGAATACTTGAATATAATCAATAATATTAGAAAAATTTCACCAAAGTGAAGTATCGATCCCACATACCCAGAAAGTCAAGAGATAATGATCTCAACATGTCATCCATTGTTTGAATAGTTCTTTTAAATTGTATGGTAGTTTGGGGGTGATAATATGTACATATATGATGCTAAATATCCAAAGCCTTTAGTTTAATGTTACAGAACTTTGATGTAAATCACGTATCATGATCAAATATAATCGATAGTGGTTCATCATGATGTCTTACAAGTTCATTAATAAAATTCATTCCTGAAACTCGAGGAAATGTACTTATTTTTTGATAAGATAAAAAATTTCCCATATTACATCACTATATCTTGGTGTCCTTGGTAGTATTGTGAAAAAAAACATCATAATTTCATCCCACTTCCACATTGGAATTGGTATATGTTATAAGATCCCTCTAGGATATTTTCTCTTGGACATCACTTATTATAAAACTAGACTCCGTGACACATAATCAACAACTTTTTGCTTCATATTATCCCACAAAAAATGTTCCTTCATATATCTATAAATTATATTGCTATCATAGTGTATAGATAATTTTTATCTATGATAATCACTTAAATGTTCCCTTTTTAGATCAGGTTCTGATGGAACACATAAACTCCTACCAAATTTATATACTCCATCCTCCTACAAAAAATATTCAATCATCTATCCTTAATGGTGGTAGTTTTCTTTTGTATAATCTCATTATCATATTGAGATATTTTTATTTTGTATAGTATAGACGGTATAGAAATAATTTGAAATTGGAAATATATTTACCCATACTTAACAATTCCCATATCCATCACTAGTAGATCCATGAATATATGATATCTCTTAATCCACATTTGGGACAGAAGTCCAAGTTCATTCTATCTTAATGCATCTTCCACATTATTTTCCATTCATGGATTTTAGGGTATTGGACAATAATAATTATTAAGTATCTAAGGCCATTTACTTTTCCTCTTGTTTAGTTCTTTTTATATAAAAATTTATTTCAAACTATTGTTACTCGTATAAATCTCACATCATTTACTATAGAGATAATGTATTCATATTTTTGGAGAAAATATAATGGATACTAATTCATAAACATGTGATGGGTAATTTTTATCATGATTTAACAAATACCTTGATTCATAAGATATAATATCTTTTTTCATACGGATGAAACGTTTAACGTTAATTGATAAATCATTGTATATCACAAATCAATCATTTCCATTGGGAATTGTTAAAATGTTACATTAAACTATCTTCTTTTCAATTATTCAATAATATTTTACATTATTTTGTCCATATAATGATAACCCCATTTCATGCGATCTTAGTTAGCAGGTTATCCAATCTAAAAAATTCTAAATGAAACACAGATAGTAACTTTCTAAGATAATAAATCTACATACCTCAGTTATGTTCATTGGAATGGGCCATTCATGGATTTCTATTATCTTCATAGAATCATATATGATTCCATATATAGAGAAAATATAAATATAAAACAAATTAATTGAAGCCAAAATTCAAACTTTCTGAACTTCCTTTATAATTAATTTCTTCAAAGAGTTTACATAAAAATCTGCAAGTGATTATCACGGTCATTGTAGGTTTTAGAGTATACTAGGATATCATTGATAAACACAGCAACAAAATAATCATTATATTCATTAAAAACATTATTCATTAGATCCATTAAATCAATGAGTGAATAAGATAGTAAAAAATTCATTACTGTAAACTCGTAATGCCCATAGCTGGTTTTAAATACTACCTTTGGAATAACATTCTTCCCCACAAACAACTGATGATATCCAGATCAATGCTAACTCTTTGAAATATATTGGGCACCATGGATTTGATATTATAAATCATTATTTCATGGTAAAGGATAGTTTTTATTTATTTTAAAATCATTTATTTCCCTGTAATCAATGCATAGACTAATGGATCAATCTTTCTTCTTTAGAAAGAGGATAGGGGCTCCCTAGAGAGAAATATAAGGCCTAATAAATCCCTTTTCACTCAATTCCTAAATATATCTCCTTAAATCCATAAATTCTACAATATCCATTCCATAAGGTGTATATGATATAGGGTTCTCCCAAGGAGTTAAATCAATAGAGAACTCAACTTCTCTCTCTGGAAGATGTCTATGTAAATCCATTTGAAATACATAAATGTATTCTTACAAAATAGGTACATAGTTAAATTGAATATTTATTTCCTCACCCAAAAATATTATGTTATCCTCCTCTCTGTGAATTTCATTCAGTTGAGCTATTTTGGTAGTATATAGATAATAACTAGATGGAATTTTTTTTTCTCTAAAGATATGGGATTATACTCCTTTCTCAAAAATAAAATCTTACCTATTCTTGAAACAGATCATCCCATCATAATGTGATATCCAATTCATGTAACGATTTATAGAAAACTCCCATAAGATTCAATTATTTCCCAAGTTGATTTTTATATTGATCTATGATAATGTAAATTGCTTCATTCCTTTAATATTAATTGGTGGTTTAACTTTTCTAGGGTTATTAGGATGCCTCTACTTATCATGGTTTCACATGGAAAAATATGATATATAAAATTCTATCAAAATTTGGATGGACCTTAATAAAATTATCTGGTATGATGAAAATATTTGAGAGACTAGTTCCCTTAAAATAAATCGCATAAGGCCTTCAATGAAATGATCAATCATGTCTTCCGAATCATGTACATAATCTTTAACATACCTGGATAATCTTGTGAAGTTATCTACATACTTCACCAGACTCTCTTTATCCCTTTACATTTGGCAAAGTAATTTCTACTTCTTTTATGTTCATTGTTATTTAGGGAAATATTTTTCGAATAATATTTACATTAAATTTTACTATTCTATATGTTCTATTTCGTCTTCCTCCATTGTATTCTAGATAAAGGCCCACCATTGATCTGTATCACCCTTGAAGCAATATTGAGAAAGAACTACCTTTTCATTTTCATTGCGTCTTAATTATTGAAATATATTTTCAATGGGCATGATCCACTACCAAGTTACCATTGGATTAGTATTCCCACTAAATGATACGGGCTTCTTCCACATTAAATGATCTAATAAAGGTGTATAATTGTTATTTGACACGACCTGAGTATGTTTCCCCAATATTGCGGTGATCTAAACCACTCCAACAATGATTATGTTGACTTTATTAATGGGGAAATCTTAAAAAATTTCATGGATATTGATTCGCCTTCTTCCATTATATTTCATCACTTAAAAATATCATACAATAAATTAGGTAATTGTTTATAATTTATAACGTGAAAAAATTTAAGATAATATGAAATTTTAGGAAAAAATAATATCATAATCTAAAACATTTTATATAGTTAAATTTAAATCCTTCATAATGGTTTGTAAATACAATTTGAATTATCCTCAGAAAATCCTTAGAGTGTGTCAAACCATGTGTATAGTAAGGACTGTTTTCATGTACTATTATACCATGGGCGAAGACCGAAACTCCTTATTAGAGTTTTTACACATAGGTACATTTATGTCATCACCATGTCCACCTATAGTATCCAAACATGGATGTATTTTCTAGAAAGAACCATATAATCCCTACATTATGAAAATTACAGGATGTTTTTCTATTAATTTCATCAATTTCTAACATAGTGTTATGACATATAAATAATGTTTCCTAAATCATTTTTCCTGGGTTGCTACTAAACAATTTACTGATACGAACTGTAACACCCAGAACCCAAAAGGCTGAATCTGGTTCATTACTTATTACATAAGAATGATTAAAAGGAACAAAATCATGAAGGGGAGATATTTTTATTATTAGTGAAGAAATTAGATACATAAATGTTATTATATTTCATTGGGAATGGTAAAAAACATAATACATAACAGAAACTAATATAATGCATCCGTGAGAATTCAATAAATGGTCTCCTCTTCATAACCTATTGAAGGTAAGAAAATGAAAGGGGTGAGATCAAATTCCATATAAGGGATTAAAATAGTATAATCTTGAATAAATTTTTATTGAACCATAAATAAATTTTCATAGTCAGTATGGAATGGTTAATAATTGAAAAACACATGCCATTTATAAAATGAGAATTAAACTTCATCCATAGATTTTGTCATAGTTAAATCTTCATGGATAGTAATAATAAAAAGTGAATAAGTTGAATTATTAATAATTCGATGTCATGTATATGGACTATGATACCATTATGCTATCGAAATTGTTTATGTTTGTGGTTAGACACTTGTCTGATTAAGTTTTGGAAACGAACTGGATGGGTTTGTCCTGAACTGATTTTAATCATTAGATCGATCAATGCATCTAGGATCTATAACAGGGCCCCAACCATAGCTTATGGTTCATAAAAATTAACACAGATTTAATACTTGTACAATACCACTTCTAAATATGCGTACATAGTAGAGGATATAGATTCATCAACATTTCCATAGTTAGAACAACATTCCAAATAAAAACAGTATGTAAAAGGGTATACGTCTTATAAAAATAATCATATCCATAAAACCCAAATATTGAAATATAATATATTTAAAATTTCCAATGAAAAATAATCTCAAAGGGGAATTAGGTACCCCACATAAGAACTACTAAGTTCCCAATACAAACTAAATCTCAATGTAATAGAAATTGGTACAATGTATTTTTCAACATTGTAATCAATGGAACCATATTACCTAAAATTAATAAACATCAAATGAATCTTTTTATACCATGAATATAAAAATATTAGTGATATTATATATCAAATGGAAGAACACATACACCGGATTTATGGAATATGTGGAGAGCAATGGAAATATAATAGAAATAAAAGTGAGATGAGAAACCCCTTACCTTTTGCCTGACGGTGTTCTCGGTTGATATTAATTACATGAATAATAAAATATGGATTAATTAATTTATTATACTAGAACCTGATCTACATTTAATTTAGTTATTATAACCTTATTAGCTTCAATTAATTTTCTATAGGTTTAATTGGTCCAATTTTATTGTTTTGGAATAATTTTCTTCCTGGTTTTCCTGATTGGCTTACATGTATTCATCAATGGAAGTTCCTTTAAAATATGTTTAATAAAACATAATTCTTAATATAAATTATTTATGAAATTATAGAGAAATAAATGATCTTATAATGATTTTGGTTCTATACCATGAGTGTAATGACCCGAACAAAAGTACTACTTTTATTTGTGGATCTATTTCCAGATAATTACTTTTTATTATTGTTTACTATAGAAACACATTGAATTAATTCAGACCTCAACTGTAGTTTTCAGAACTGATATAATTATTTTAAAAACTTATAATATATAGATTAAAAATTATTTTAATTAATTAGTATGATTAAAACCCCCTTTTATATGTAAATGATAAAATAATTGTTATTTTAATTTGTTTTTGTGTCCGAAATTTAACAATGCAATTCAACTATTCATTTTCTATCCACAAATATTTTTAAAAACTAAATAATTTTATAAATAAAAGTAAAATTTATCCTACTTAGATAATTAATATATTAAAATAAAGATCATTTTTGAATTTTAAATATCAAAACATATCTTGGTTGAATTTTGAGATGTTTTCTATAAACTATCAATTTTTTGATAAATAGTATTTTATTTGATGAATAGTGTTAGATGAATAGTTTTTCCCTAATTAATAGTATATGATGAATAGTGTCAATTTGATGAATAGTAAAAAATATATATTATTAAATATATTTTTCTATGAATTGTTTTTCAAAAATCAGTCATACATGGTTGTAATCAGGGTGAATATGTGTTTAAATTAAAACAAATTTTATTTGGTAAATAGTAACACGCCCTTATGAATAGTAATGAATTATAATGAATATTAAATCATCCAAAAAATATAAACTACACCCAGTAATGTATAAATACAATTTAGAAGTCTTAAAAGTGAAAGAATCGATCAAAAAATAAGTTTTGGTGTTTTTGCATGTCTTAAATATAATACATACATTTTTATAATTAATTTAATATTTTAAAATGAGAATGTATTTTCATAAAATTTAATAAAAAATTGTCACATTATTGTCTTTTGGTTATATGATAATATTATATGACATTGATTACTTGCTCAAGGTGTTACAAAACAAGTTATTGTTTAAAAGTGGTTTTTTGGGAAATAATATAGATTTTATTTTAAATATAAATTAAAAATAGTATGGAAATTGTTTTCAAAAAATGGAGTTCATTTTTTAATCAGACCATCTATAATTTATTAGAATGAAATTATGAGAATTTTATAAACTGTATAGTTTTTGGGTGAATAGTAAAAATATAGTTTTGTGTTTTGGTGTGATTAATGACATCATTAACAATGCAATAATTACGGTCGGCTTGCGAATAGTGATATATATTATGGGGTGTCTCAAGTGTCTAATACTATGGGCATATACCATGTTAAATCTCATGGTTTTTCAAATACCACCGATTAGGTGTCCTTTGGAAATTAATAAAATATTTCCTCACTTTTTCTATAAATCCCAATCCATTCCATCATTCCATTATATCAAAAATAATCCTCTAAAAATATCTGGTCATTTTACATCCTAAGAAGTCCTCCGAATATTCCCTCTCAGCCCCCAGTGTCCCATCCATCAATCATTGAAAGTTACTGTTCAAGGTACGGGAACCTTTCACCCTCCTCTTTTAAGTCATGACTTCATTTATGTTATGTCTTCTAGTTTCCAACTTATTATGTTAGAGTATGTTCTTATAAATCATTATTATTGTCCAGCTAATTTTTAAATGATTATAGTCCCTCTCTACTCTTTTCAACTGACATTATAAATTTTTAAGACACGTTATTAGGCTACTGAATTTTTGTAAAAGAAATCACATTTTCTATTTTCATTCATTTTTTCTATTTCATGTGGTATGTCATTAAAATATACACAACATGATATTTATTATATTATATTATATCATTGTACTATAATATTATTCATTTAAGGATGGGATACCCTTTTCCACTCTCTTTTTATTTATTTCTATAACCATGTTATATAGTTGTTATGTTGTAGAAATTTCGTCTCAAAATTTTTCTCTCTTTCTCTCATGAAATTCAATTATTAGTTTATGCGAATACTGAAACCTTTTTTTATACTTGAGGGTATTCATCAAGATATAAATATGATATATTTGGTTCTTGTGTTGACATATATAAAACCCTCATATCTTTTCCATTGGTTATAAGTGACATAATAATCATGTGTTTAAGAACTTTTGAAACGTCACGATTTTCAAATGAAACCCATTTCATTTATTCTCTTTGCGTTATTTATAAAATGATATATTTTGATCTATGTGGATTAAATTATAATAAATACATATTAAGGGTGCACCCTAATAGTTCTCCAATGCATTGGGTATTGAATTTAATCTCTAGAGATGACATGTTTTATGATACCATGTTTAATAACCTTCATAATTTTTATGACACCTTGGAGATATACCTTGTTGAGATTTTCTAGAATGTATAAATTAATTGTCGTAGCCACATATTCAAGTTATCATTCATGTTCATGAAATTATTATATGCATCTACTTACAATTAAAACGTCTTTATGTTTTTCGACATGTTTTTGTTGACATCACAAGTAAATTGATTCCCCTACTTCCCTAACACGGCCTTCTGCTCACCCTTTCCATTGATGTATGTGTCTAGGTCATGAGATGCATTATTTGTACATATTATTACATTTTCAAGAATATTTTGAGGGGGATTTTAAATATTGATTTAACTTTTTAGGTATTATGATCTTGATTTCCATGTCACTAAACATTAAAGATCCTCTGTTTGTAAAATGCAAGGAATAATTATGCAATGAAAATGGCGGGATGTAATAGTTGGTATAAAATTATAGTTTAGTTATTAGTGGATGTTAATAGATAAAAAATTAGGAAAATATCTATATAAAAGATTAATTATAGGATAAATTCCTGTTATTTTTGTTGAATATTAAGTGAGGGGTTTCCGAACAAATAAATAAATGTCTGGATTCGAACAAGTGGATTTGGCACTCAAACAGATATACCTAAGATTGAAAAATATAATAAGTAGTTTTGGGCGTGACTCAGGGTATCCTATAACACGATAACGCGCCTTGCTTCACTCCTAGTATGACACTCTCGGGGGTAATGCTTGATTAATCACATGTTTTTTATGAATCATTTTGAGGGATTTATAGAGATATATAATTGTTGATAAAGAATTATATTTTGTAAGACATGAAATTACATTATAATTGTACATTACTGAATATTAATGAATTTTTAATAAGAGAAAATTAAGATGAAGAAATTTATTTAAGGGGGGAGAATTTAACGAACAGAAAAAATGTACTACTTCTATTTATGGATCACTCTCCCGATAATAACTTTTGTTATGTTTTCAAATAGAAGCACATCAAATTACTTCAGACCCAAATTGAATTTCTCAAAAATGATATAATTATTATAAAAAATTTTGTTTTATGTAATAATGATTATTTCGAATAAATAGTATTATTAGAACGACCCTTTAAAATGTAAATGATAAAATAATTTTTATTTATATTTGTTTTTATCTCAGAAATTTCACTATGCAATTCCATTATTCATTTTATATCCGCTATTATTTTTAATAACTAAATACTTTTATATTTATAGTGAAATTTATAATACTTTAATAATTATTATGGTTAAATAATTATCATTTTTGAATTTCAAATATCAAAAAATTTCTTGGGTGAATATTTAGATTTTTTCTAAGTAGTATCAATTTTTTGATAATTAGTATATTATTTGATGAATAGTGTTGGATTAATAGTGTTTTCGTGAGTAACAAAATTTGATTAATAGTTTTATTTTTGATGAATACTAAAAAAAATATTTTATAAATAAATAACTATTTCTGTGAAATGACTTTTAAAAATCTATTATACATTGTTGTATTCAGGGTAAAAAATGATGTTAAATAAGATCAATGTAATTTTTTGGTGAATAGAAATTCACCCTTAGGATTTGTATTGAATATTAATGAATATTAAATCATCCAAAAAAATATAAACTTCACCCATAAATGTGTAATTATAATTTCGAAATCAGAAAAGAGAAAAAAGTGATCATAGTATAAGTTTCGGTATTCTTTATGTCAGAAATATTTTATTTACAATTTTACAATTAATTTAACATTTGGATATGAAAATTTATTTTCATAAAATGTAGTAATATATTTTTTCATTATTTTCTTATGATTATATCATAATTTTATAATACCATAATTACTTTTTCAATGTGTTACAAATCATGTTGTTGTTTTAAAGTTGTTTTTTTTGGATTCAATATTGATTTTATATAAAACTTAATTTAAGAATATTTAGAAAAATACATTCATAAAATTTTGGTTATTTTTGAATTTAGAGCATCGATATTAGGTTAGGGTGAATTTATTAAATTTTTATAAAATGTTATGTTTTTTGGTGAATAGTAAAATTATAGTTTTGAGTATTGGTATGATTAATGACATCATTAATGATGTGAAAATAATTTAATAATTATGGCAGACATTAGAATATTATGATATGTTATGAGGTGTCCCATGTGGCCAATACAATGGTAAAATACCATGGGCATGCCCAATGTTCTGGAAATTCCACCGATGAGGTGTCTTATGGATATTAATATAATATTCTATCACTTTTTCAATAAATACCAAACCACTACCTCGTTACAATTATTAAAAAATCATACTCAATGAATCTGTAGTCGTTTACATCTCAACAAGTCCTCCCAAGGTGCAATCTAGGCTCCGAATGCCCCAACCATCAAGATTTCGATGTTAATATTCAAGGTAAAGGAACTTTTCACCCTCCAATTTTATGTTATGACTTCCTTTATGTTATGTCATATAGTTTCCATATTATTTTTTTGGGGTATTTTATTATATAACCATATAACTTTCCATTTCATGTCCAAATGTGTATCTTCCCTTTACACTCTCATCAATTGATTTTCTTAATTTTTGAGTGACACCGTTAGGATACCAAATCATCATAAAAGAAATAAAATTTTTTATTTTCTTTGATGTTTCTTTTTCATGTGGTATGTTATTAAAATATCTACACCATGATCATTATTCTATTTTATTTTTTCCATAAAATGTAAAATTATTTATTTATGGATGGGATACCCGTGTCCCCTCTCTTTTCATTGTTTTCTAAAACCATGTTATATAACCATTATGCTACAGAACTTTCGTCTCAATATTTCTCCCTCTTTCTATAATGAAATTATCTTACTTTTTTTATTTGAATACTCAAACATATTTTTTTATGGGGGTATCAAAAATAAATAAAAATGGTATATTTGGTTCTGGGTTTGACATACATAAAATTGTCATACCTTTTCCATGGGTTATAAATGACATAATGATCATGTTTTAAAATCTTTTCAAACATCACAATTTTGAAATGAAACCCATTTCTTTTATTATCTATGAGTAATTTATGAAATTTTTTACTAGTATCTATGTGCACCACATGAAAATAAAGAAATATTAATGTTTCACCATGACAACAATCTAATGCATTGTGTAAGACATTTAGTCTATTGAGAAGAAATGTTTTACGATACCTTGTTGAATATCCTTTGTAATTTTTATGACACCTTGGGGATATACCTTGGTGATATGTTCATTTATGTATAAATTAAATGTTGTAGCCACATATTCACGTTATGATTAATGTTCTTTAGATTATGATTTGCCTCTACATCAATTTTTCATGTATTTTTGTTTTCCATCAAGTTCTTATTGATATCATAAGTAAACTAATTTTGTTGTTTCCCTTAATGGGCCTTCTAATTTCTCATTCCATTTATGTTTTCCCTCAGCTATTAGATTCAGTTGTTGTATATAGGATGAAATTATTAAGATGATTTTCAAGGGGATTTTAAATATTGTTTTATGTTTTCAATTAATTTTCGTCTGATTTTCATGACAATAAACATTAAAGATACTCTATTTGTAAAATGTAATGAAATTTTATGCAGTGGAAAAGGTGGGATGTCATAGTAAGGATGAATCATTAGATAAATGTTAGTGATTAATGCTTTATTTAAATTGGATGTTTTATGAACAATGAACTTCTTTTGTATTTTTATATTAAGTCATGAGTGTGTATGGATTAAAAGACATTTAATAACATAAAATCTATATATTATTATCTGGTTCAACCATTAAAAAGGTTTCATGTCCAGTATTGAAGATAATAATATAAATTTAAATCTCTTCATCCTCGAATGTGATAAATTAACACATCTCGAATGGAGTTTTCATTTATAGTTAATATCAGGGGAAAAGAGAGGTGATAGTGAAATATTCCATCAGAATAATAAAAGTAAATATTAGATAAGGTATAGGAATTATCATAGCATTTGGATTAGGGGAGGTGAGTAGATAGTTACAAAAATTATGGAACTAGTAAAAGGATTTGTAATAAAATGTAAGATAGGTTCACCTCTCTAGTAATCCTACTTGAGAATCTATTTAAGAGCATTGTTTTTTTGTCCTTTTAGTGAGACTAGTAAGTCTTGGAAATGGGGGGGGGGGCTTTGGAATTTCACTTTGTATCAATTAGGTAAGGCTCAAATAATGAATGGGGTTGGAGGAAGAGGGCTTGGGAATTTTATTTTTTAGATCTATGTTATTCTATAATGATTCAAGTGCAAATATTTGAGAATTTTCTTTGTAAAATTTCGAGGTAGGTGGTTTGTCTCCTTTGGTTGTTTTTATTTGTGTTTTATATAACAATGTGTCGATTACCCATGTTTCGGGAATTCCAGGTTATTGAAATATAACCCAATTTTATCTTCCATAGATGAAATATTAGACTATGGGTTTATTGTTACAGAATTATGAGAATTTGTGTGTTTAAAGAACACCACATGGGTGTGTTTCATTGTTTTACCAATAGGGTTGTTTGGTAAAGGGTGTCTATGAGGAAAACCTTGTATCCCTTCCTTTCATGATAAAATGGAACTGTTTGAATTTTTTTACTTGTTTAATTCTTTGGTAATCCATATTATTTTTTTAGCAATGTAGTAGTTGATATTACTATGCGATAATTAAAACCATTTATGCACGATTGAATTGAACATGGCAATGAGAACTTGGTGTAGTTATACCACATGGGGGGAATTGACGTTTTGTTATTCCTTAGAGTGTCTATTATATTTCACTTTATGAAACTAAAAGGGGGATTTACGATGAGTAATCCCTCATAGTGTCTATAGCTTACAATACGATACCATAGGGGGCATTGATGATTAGTGCTTACCCAGAGAGTATTAGTTATTTTGGAATGACCATAGAGGGAATTGGTAGCGAGTGCTTCCAAAGAGTGTCTTTTCCTATTTATTTCATTATTTGGCCATAGGGGTTAGACTGTGTGACCTACCCAAAGGGATAACATAAATATTGAATGTTGTGACACATTTTCCAAGCCAAAGCACAAGCTTCTTTTCAGTCCTTTTAGGTAGTCTTCTGAGATAACTTTTTTTGGTACTTACCTGACTAAATTATGAACATTAAATGATAATTACTATAAATTGAAACTGTAGGATTTTTTTCATTTTTGTACTACTTGTTTCATTGTTGCATTTTCCTTATTACATTTTATATATATACTCACAAATAGATAGGAACATATCGTGTGGTTGTTTCTTACTAGTTTTGGTCTCACACCATGTTTGGGTCATGATTTTGGATCCAAACAGATTATATGGTTGTAGGTATAGATAAGGTAATTCCCCCTTCGTCAGCAGGTACTTGAATGTTGTTGAACTAGAGAGCATGGGACTAAGGTGTGACTTGTGATGATGCTAGAATTTATTTGATTTCATTTTCAATGGGTTTTTTACTGTATTTCTAGCATTGTAACATGTTTGGATATTTTCCTAGACACATGTGACATGAATCATTTATATATGTGTTCATCAGTTGTTAATTTAAATTCAGTATTCAAATGTCTAATTTTGTTTTATGGTGTTACTATGTCACATGTTTTTTATTATTGATATTCCAATTCCTTGCTCGGCTAATGAGGTTATAGTTTTTCCACTATCACACCCATGGAAATCACTGCTAGTCGGAAGCCTCTAGAATTTATGGAAATGCGCTTGTGTCCATTGGACGATCCAGGTACGGGGAACCTTTGGGCGAAACCGAGATCCATGATATTAAATTGTGGTATCAAAGGATGTTCTTTTCTATTTTCTCTTACTGTTTGAGCCTATAGACATGGATAGGAACAAATATGTAGTTGATAATAAGTTGTGATTGAGAGTAGAAAACCCATGTAGAGGGAAATGCCATTCTACCTCGATTATGAATTGTTTTAGTTTCTCAATTGTTACAGTTGATTTGATTTCACTGTAAGGTGATACACATGTTTTTTCTGTTATGCTTTATAAAATTGAGGTGTTATTTCTGTTGCAACTGAATAATATGAGAGTATTCCATTTCAGGTATCATACATACACTTGATAGGGATCACATGCCATGTAAACTTATATTCCATTTATGGTTCATTACTGATTGCATGCTATTGTGATAAATGTTGTTCTAGATATACAAGTTATTGTGATATATTTCATGATATGATACCTTCTATTTTGATAGGGTATTGGATAATTTAATGTATCCTTTGAATGGGCACGATATTTTGGTCCCTGAGGTGTTATGGGCCCTTAGTGATTGGAATTTTGTGGATCATGTGATTAATTTCACTATTATACTTTGTGATATACATAAATATGATGCAAAGATATGATTATCTGAGAGTATGTCCACCCACATATCATAATTTTTATCCTTAATGATTATATTTGTTTTAGATGATGTTTTGTTGTAGTTATTGAGGCTTACTGTCTGAAAACCCCCAGAATAAACAATCGGTGATGATGATGACATCCCAAGTATCCTTCTGTTCAGGAAGAAAATACTTTTCTTAAGTACATGTGGGGTACTGTATGTACATGTCATGTAGTCTTTAACTGTGAAACTGATTGTGTGGGCAGAGACATAGGGTTGGTAAATGATTAGTGGAACACACCATCTAATGGGAGTACACGCTTTGTTGTTGGGACCATGTATCTTATTGTGTGAATAACGGAATGGGTGGAAGTTCATCTAGTAGTAAACGCCATGTCTAGAGTGAACACGTCGTGGGGAAGTCTACCGTGTCTATAGTATTGTGACCAACGACATGGGTCGGTGAAATCCTTCTAGTACATGTCGTGTCTGGCATATGCACGTTGTATAGTTTTGTTCTAAGAGAACCCTGTAATTATAGCCTGGTATAAGTACATAGTAATGGGGGAACATTCAAGTACACAACGTGTCTCAAGGAGAACACACATGTGTGAGAGGTGTTACATGACCAGGTTTGGAAGAAGTAAACACCCATAAACTGGCTTAAGAGATCACACTATGTAATGTGAATCCACTCCATGTAACTAGTTTTTAATGAAATGAATGATTTTATGTATCTATTCTATTTTTCAATTTGATGATTCTATTTCATAAATATTGAATATTGGTATGTGTTTGACCTTGCAGATTCATGCCACCAAGATGTCCTCCGGTTATATTCCAGGTTCGGGATGATGATTAGTCACTGTAAATGGTAGAACAAAGACAACATACATACCCTACCTTCACTCCCTTCATGTAACTATCTATCTTCCGGATACAGGTGATGATGCATAGTTCTGAGAAGGCTTTATGAGAATGATGTGGACCATCTCAAGAACACTATAACCTGCCCCTTTTATGGAAGAGCTGATGGGGTTATCCAGCAGCAACATCCTTCCAGTTACACTGGGGATGGAAGACCATAGGCTGCAGAGTCATGGTTAGATTCCTTGTTCTTTACATTTTATCATCTCAAGAAACCTCCAGAGAAGAGGTTGAATATCATGATGTACATGCTACATGATTACACCAAGATATAGTGAGATGTGATATTACAGGAAGGATGTCGTCAGGTTATGGATTATGATGTGTTACAGTGGACCATCTATGGTTACTTCTACCCATATACCTTGAGGGCCGACTGAGCTTAGGATTTCATGATTTTGGATCAGGGTACACTCTCATTCATGGATTATTCTTCTCACTTCATAGATCTGCAGTGCTTCTCTCCCATTCTAGGGGGTGATGAGTTATTTCTAGAAATGATGTTTGAGGATGGTGTTAGGTACGACATTTTATCCTAGGCGAACATATTCATACTGACATCTATATCCTCTGTAGTCAACCATGTGTTGATCACTGAGTGAAACCCGAGAGATACTAGAGCGGTGGGCCAAGGTAGTTCATCATCCAGAATTGGTACTCATCCAAATGATAACAGGAATCGCCACAGGGAATATAAATGTGGAGATATGAGTAGGCATGATTTTTCATTCAGGTAGCAAGGTGGTTTGATACTATAAATGGAATATCAGAAATTAGACACTTTAGTTCTCAATAGACCCATTTTAGTGATGATCAAGTAGCAATATTAGACATATTTATCATTTCTACAATGCCCTTCTTCCCTTAGATAGCGAGGGAGGAACTGTTTCGACTCCTCGTACTAGAGCAGGACCACCAGTTCCTCATCAGACTTGGGGTTGGAGTTATTCATTCCATTTAGGATGAGGTGGTGGTTGTGGCTGTAGTCATCAGACACAGTGTTTTCACCATCCACAAGGTGGATCAGCTCGCGAATCTTAGACATCATCAGTGGGCCACAACACAGGTCATGATTTTTCACATGAGAAGACCCAGAAGAAGAAGGATCCCAAACTCTCTACTTTTATTGTTATGATTTTTGTTTCCTCAATTTTAGCTTCTACTCTTTCTAAAAAAGGGTCTTCCAAATTCTTTATATCCATTCCTATTGTGGAGAGCCTTGGGATATGTATCTTTACATATACCGATATCCTAATGTTGGACACTCAGTTGGGGACTAGAACAGCTAGTTTACATTAGTTTTAGGAGTTCCCTCTTGAGGTGGTGGGTGTCACTTCTAATGGGACCATTATGTATTATATATTACGAGATCTAACTTCATTTTAATAATGGAAAAGTTAGTTCACTACCTTGATGTTGTCGATTGTTATCACCATAGGGTAAGTTTCATGTCACCTAAGAGAAGAAGTTTTCTATAGAATTTTGAATGTGATGTCTAGGAATGAAGAGCATGGGACAAGCATCATGGGGTGAGAGATGTTAAAAACCATATTTCTAGTCTGTATATAGATGAACATGGGATTTCATAGATGTAAATTCCTCTAGTATATGATTGTTTTAGGGATGTATTTCCATATGAATTTTCAGGTATACCTTAGATGTAAGATGTATATTTTTCTATTGATCTTGTGCCAGGAGTGGAACTGGTGTCCATTCCTCCTTAGAGGATGGGTACACTAGTGTTAATAGATCTAAATAAGTAGATAGTGGTGTTACAGGAAAAGGGTTTAATCTGACCTAGTACATCTCCTTGGGGTTCCCATATCCTTCTCGAAAAGAAATGGAGGGTACCCTAAATATTTGTGTGGATTATCAAAAGATGAACCATTTTACACTTAAGAACTGATATCTTGTACTAGGTATTTATGATCTATTTTATCATATTTGAGGAGCTCGAGTGTTCTCAAATATTGACAGAATATCATGTTATCATAATTTACATGTGTTGGCTATCAGATATAACCTTTATAGCCATTCAGATTAGGTATGGTCTAAACAAGTATGTGGTTATGTTGTTCGGTATCATTATAACACCTACAAACATCATGGAAGCGATGAACTGAGTGTTCCATCAATACATGGATTCCATTTTGGTTGTTTTCATGGAAGACATCTTGTTGTAATCTCATAGTCGACAAGATTGTGCCATCCATCATGTGATTGTTTTGAGTACAAATATGGAGCATCAGTTGTATGCTAAGGTATCAAAAGGAAACTTTTGGAAGTACCAGATTCACTTCTTTGGTCATGCTATCTGAGTGACAAGAGTTTTAGTAGACTCAATGAAATTGAGAGTAGTAGATTTCTTGGAGAATTCAAAGAACATCATTAAGGTTTAGAGTTTTCTATGGCTGGATGTTTACTACAAGCAATTCATACAGATCTTTCATGCTTTGGAATGTCATTAATCGGCATGACTAAGAAAGGTGTGAAGTACTCGTGGATGGATTCTCAAAATGCATTCATTCCAGATCTAAAAGGGATATTAAAATCATCACCGATACTAGTTTTCTAGCATCGGGAATGAGTTACACTATTTTTTTGTGCTGCATCGTGTATCGTGTTGGAATAAGTGCTTATGAAGGGGGAAGGATTCATTACATATGTGTCTCAATAGTTGAGGCTACATGAGATATATTACCAATTGAATGATCTCGAGTTGGATACAGTTGTTCATGCCTTACGCTGTTGGATGCATTACCTTCTGGGAGAGCATTTGGTGGTGTTCACTGAACTTTAAAGTATCATGTATATCCTTATCCAGCATGAACAAAATTTGAGATAGCAATGGTTGGTTGAGTACCTTCAGTCTTTTGACATTTATTTTACCGGCATGCGTAGGAAAGACAATATAGTGTTTGAAGTGTTGAGCAGGAGGACTCAGATACAAGCAGTTTAGGATGCCAACAGTGAGTGGCAGCTTATTTCTATGTTCTCTGAGAGGCATGTGGAGGTCCATTAAAGTAATATACATGCGTTTCTTTCTTTTGTAGTTGTTACCTCTACCCTAATTCATCAAGGGCCAATGAGGAAGCTATCATATTTCTATGGACTAGTCCTATGGGAGTGTGTGTCAGGAGAGGATCCTACTCCTGGGTGGACTATAAGAAAGGATTAGGTCTTAAACATTCATAGACACATATGGGTGTCAGTATACATACATGTTTAGATAACGTGAGAGTGTCATAAATCATCTTGGGAAGTTCATCATTGTGTCATCAAGATGTATCATGATTTACACCATCAGTATTGGTGGCAATGTATAAATGAGGACATTGTTGGTTTTTTTATGAGATGTTCCACCTGTCAACAAATAAAGGTGGAGAATCAGTGACCCACTGGGATTTTATAGTAGTTACCCATTCTCGAATAGATGTGAAATGATGTTGAGATGGATTTTATGATAGGTTTACCAAGTTCGCGTTGAGAGAATGAAGTAGTTTGGGTTTTCATTTACAGACTCACAAAGGTTGCATACTTTTTACCGATCAAGGAGACCTTCAATGTTAATGAGCTTGTATGGCTGTACATATGAGAGACTTTATGCTTCCATGGGGTTACTCAGTCTATTGTTTCAGATAGATATGCCCAGTTTACTTCTTGTGTACGGAAGGGACTACAGAGGGCTTTGGTTACATAGGTATTTATGAGTACATCTTACCATACCTTTACATATGGCCAATAATAGTGCACGATTCAGGTGTTGGAGGACATGAATCGAAAATGCATCCTATATTTTGTAATTTCTTGGGGGAAGCACAAACCTCTAGTATAGTTTCCCAATAATAACCATTTTTATGCGCCAATTCAGATAGAAAATTTTGAGGCTTTGTATGGTAGGCCATGCCGATCACCCATCTATTAGATAAAGGAGAGATAGGCACCTATTCGGGGACCTCTTCTTTTCATGGGGACAATTGAGTTGGTGGAGTTGATTTGGAATTGGATGGATACTACACAATCTCACCAGAAATAGCATGTTGTTCGACGAAGATGACCTATGGATTTCGAGGTTGGAGATCAGGTTTTTATATGTGTCACACCGAAGTTGGGACATAAGAAGAATATGAGATATTGGAAGCTTTCATCATGATATTTTTTGTCATTAGAGGTTTCGGAGAGAGTCATGCCAGTTTCCTATCAGTAGATGTTTCTTTAGAGGTACATGGTTATGCATGAAATCTTTTGCATTTTTCGGCTACAACGTTACATCATAGACCCATCTCTTGTTTTTCATCCTAATGATTTTGAGATAGAGGATGATACATAGTTTGTTGAGAATACTATCCAAATTATTGATCGAAGCACAATGGTTCTCCATGATTTGATTGTTTATTGGGTACAGTTGTTGTAGCAGAATGACCGAGAGCAGGATGAGACATGGTAGAGGGACGCTGATGTGCAATTGCAGTGGCCGGATCTATTCATGGATTCTTCTTCAACACCTTGTTAGGGAAATTATCGGATGAATTTCATGAATTGGTGAAGATTTTATGTACTCAGATCATCATTTCAATTAGGGATCATGACCTTAGGGTTGTTTGAGAAAAGGGGAGTTTATGGAAATTTTATAAGTACATGTCCTATACCCTGTTACCATGGGTAGCCATATACAGCCTATGTAATAGCTGAGGAAATGGGTTTTTTATGAATTCAAACCTTGTTTTCAGGTATGTTATTCCTTTTCTGGTCATTTTTTATAAAAAGATTAAATTATGGAAATTTTCAAAGTACAGTCCATGTACATTATGAGTACACGTCGTGTACTCGATTACCGTAGGTAGCCGGGTGATGGCTATGTAGCGGCCTTGCACATGGTCGTGTTGGTTGACCTGGAGGCCTCCTAAAGCAGTGTAAAAAAACTGAGATTACACGCCATGTACATTAATATTACACATAAGGTACATTGTTTTTCATTAAACGCATCGGGGTCCCGTCTAATATCCAGAACACTCTCCTCCTAGGTCCCATTCAACAGAGAGCTCAAAATGGCCTTAGATCTTCGAAGAACCCCTGAGTGATCATCCGTCCTCCGAATCAAACACCATTTTCTGTGTTGGAATCAAATCGGTGAGTTCTCTATCCTCTTACAGAACCATCTTTTGTTTTATCGTCTCTTTTGAGATTTAGTGGGTTGAAAACTTTAGACTTTTTTTAGATCTACCGTGTTTTAGGTCGATCGAAGGGCCGACGCCAGAGTATATCCATATCTTAACACCGAGGTAGGTGTTTTGTGCCTTTCTGTTGAAATTCTTTGATTATTATTTGCAATTTTGTCCAATAACCTTGAACAGGGTGTTGCGCGTTTACCATTATTCCCCTTTTGATTTATTTTCAAGCTTGTAGGCTTGTGTAAAGGTTAATTGGATATGAATAGGTTTGATTGATATGCATTGGATGTGTTTCCCAAAATTTTATATTTACGACCATTGTTCAGCTTAGCCTGTTAGGCCGCCTTGCCTGTTTTCCATGCCTAGTGTTGTAGGGTGGAGTGTTTGTATTCTAACATGATTGATATGATGTAGACTGGTTAGCCACGTAGTTATGTAAGTGTATGTTTTCTGTATTTTCATTTCTATCCTCATTGACCTACACAGGGCCACGAGAACCTGGTGTTGTAGACTATAAGTGGAATTGACCGAGTGATCTTCCTCAGAGAGTCTTTGAGCACTTTAGGAAACAAGGTGGATTGACCGAGTGAGATTCCTCAGAGAGCCTAAGACCACTTGGGGATATAAAGTGAATTGACCGAGTGAGCTTCCTCAGAGGGGACATGACTGCTTTAGACTATAAATGGAATTGATCGTGTGAGCTTCCTCATAGAGTCATTGAATTACTTGAATGACTGTAGTCTATGAGGAGAATTGAACGATTGAGCTTCCTCAAATGTTCTTGGACCATGTGGATATAAGTGGAAATGACTATATGAGCTTCCTCAGAGAGTCCTTGAATTATCTTAGACTATAAGTGGAATTGACCATGTGACAGTCCTCCGAGAGTCTTCATTTACCTTTGACTATAAGAGGAATTTATTATGAGTGCTTCCTCAGAGAGTCTTTATATATTCTTATAACTGAACCATATGGGATATTATATGTGCACTTCTTTGAGGGTTATCATGATTGATTAGTTTATTTCGATATGTGGAATTGTTTTCTGCTGAGTACTTTCTTGTTTACTACTTCTGTACTTTTAACTTCCATATATTCACTGACTATTAGGCACAAATATTTGGGTGGCTGACTACTGGGATTTAGTCTCACACACTGCTTGGGACATTCTTTTGGGCCCAAACAGATTATATTCTTGCAGGTATATACAAGGGAAATCAACCATTTTACATTAGGTACTAGACATTATGTGGAGATAAAGAGCATGAAACCAAGCTTAGGCTTGCGATGTTGAGGAGTTGTTTATCAGGTTCTTTTGTAATTTGGTTTAGTACTGTTTGTATTTCAACATTGTGACTTGTTTGGCTGTTTTCTTAGACATAATCATCATGCATCATTTTATATATATGTACTCCAGTTGTTTATTATTTTAGTCTTCTACTGCTTACTATTAATGGATATATACTGCTTCCTCTATTGTATATTTATTTATCTTCTACTATGTTACTCTTCCATTGAAGGCATAATTTCCCCACTATCACACCCAAGGCCCTTTCTTCTAGTCAAGAAGCCTCTAGCTTTCGGGGAAACGAGCTTGGGGCAATGTGACCAACCAGGGTACAGGGTGCCTTTTGGTGGCTTCTGGAACAGGGACGTTACAATGTGGTATCAGAGGAATTAATTTTTCACGACATAATGTTTAGAGCCTTTATCCAGGGATACGACGGAATAGGTACATTGTAATAAGTTTTCCCTAGGTGTATCTAACCATTGTACAAGGAAAATCCAACCGACCTCGTTTAATGTAGTTTTTTAGTTTTTAAACTTTTTTGATGATTTGATTTTCATCATTGGGTGATTCACATGTTTTTTGATGTTACCGTAAATATTATTGAGGATAAATTTCTATCACAACCCGATGATATAATGTTGTGCCATCACATGCATCATATATGCACTTCCTAGAGATAACATGTCATGCATTCTCGTCATGCCATCTAGAATGCATTACTGACTGCATGCTGTTGCGATAGTTGTTGTGTAAAATATGAATGTTGTTGTGATAGATGCCTTGATAAAAATACATGTTGTTTTATTGGGTATTTTTTTGGGAGTTTTTTTTGAATAAACACAAACCTTTGGTTCTTGAGGCGTTATGGGACATCATGGGCCAAAATTTGGGGGATCATCGCCTTGTTTTCCTTATTATAACATGCGTGAGATGCCAAAAATTGATTCATGAGAATTATGGGCCGTCACGGATCAGAATTTGGAACTTTGATGTTTTTTTCAGATATTTCTAGGCTCCAGAGTAGTTTTTGAGACTTACTGCCTAGAAAAACCCAGAATACATGTTGTGTTGTTTTGAATACATGCCATGTGTTCTTCTGTTTGGGAAGAAACTGTTTTTCATAAGTACAAACTGTGTAATTTATGTACACATCATGTAGTCTCTAACTATGTCATAAGACCTATTGGAAGAGACATGGTATGGGGAATGTCTGTTGGGAACATGTCATGTACAATTTGAACACGTCGTGTAGTGTTGACCCTGTGTCTACCTGTGTAACTAACAACACATATGGATAAACCTTAATCCATACACGTCGTTTCAGGATCGAACATACTGTGTATTTTGACCCAGGGACCTGGCTATGTCACTATCAAAATTGGTTGGTGTTATCCTTTCATGTACATGTCATGTTCTCATTGACCACGTCGTGTAGTGTTAGCCGTCTGTCAGGCCATGTCACAAGAAACACGGGCCAGGTGAAGTTTGTCAACTACACTTCGTGTCTACCATGAATATGCCGTGTAGTATTGTCATAGGAGAGTTTTGTGGCTTAACTCTGTAGAATAACACATGAAGATAAAGAGGATTCAAGTACACACCATGTGTTAGGTAAACACGCTATGTGTTTTGGGTGTTACACAACCAGTTTTAGCAGAATTACACACCCATGTGAATGGCTTAAGGGAACACGTTGTGTAGGAATTGTACACTTCGTGTAGTCATGTTTTGTAAAACATGACTGGTTTTTTGTCATGTTCTCTCCTTACACTTCTAATTTTTAGTCCATGACACTCTTTTTTTAAGGTGTGTGCTTGACCTTGAAGAGTCATTCCACCGAGAAATCCTCTGGTTGTACACCAGTTTCCAGGCGGTGATCAGACACCGGACATGGCTAGTCAGGGACTCCTCGAGGAGCATCATGTGTGCCATCCTTGGAACTAGGCATTTTACCTGACATAGGTTATGATTCATAGTTCAGGGAGAGATTTTTAAGGATGATGCAGACCATTCAGGGAGTGCCGCCTCCTTACCCGTTGATGGAAGAGTTGGAATGGGTCTTTCAGCAGTAGCATCCTCCCACTTTCTCAGGGGATGGAGTACCCCAGGCTACATGATCATGGATAGAAGCCACATTGATGATTTTCAAGCATCTGGAGATGACTATACAGAAGAGGGTGAAGCTCGCTACCTACATACTTTGAGACTCTATGAAGAGGTGGTGGGATGTGATCTCACAAGTGGGACGCCAACAAAATATGTCTTGGGAAGTGTTTTGGCACATCTTCTATGATTACATCTATCCAGAGACCTTGAGGGGCGATCGAGCTCGAGAGTTCATGAGTCTGGAGAAGGGTAATCTTACTATTATGAAGTATTCCTCTCACTTCATTGAGTTGCAATGTTTCATGCGTACTCTAGGAGGTGATGGATTGTTCCTTGCACGGATGTTTGAGGATGGTATGAGGCAAGAAATTCAATATCAGGTGACCATATTTATGTTGAATTCAATATCATCCATTGCCATCCAGGCGCTAATCACAGAGTGTAATATGAGAAACTATAAAGATTTGAGCCAGCGAGGATTGACATAAAGAGTTAATATTCCTCTTATTGATACATGGAAGCAACATAGGGAGACTGCATAATGAGATCAGAGTAGGCGGGATAGATTTTCTGGAATCCAGGTGGTGTGGTAACAATGCAGGAAGAGCGAGAATATGAGGCCACATTCCCCGAGAGACCCTGTGCAGTGCCGATCATGTTGAAAGATGTGTCACATTCATCGCTTCTGTTAGATCCTGTCACCAGCAGCTGGTGACAGGGGTTCTTCTATGACTCGACATTCATGAGCAGAGCCACTAGATTCTCACCAGTAAAATAACTACAATTCTTCTAGCCATTCAAGTCAAGGTGGAGTTCGTGGACATGGTGGCCAGTCGCCCGCATTTCTATGGTAGTAGGGTGGATCAGCTCAGAGTGGTCAAGTAGAATCATAGGGCCGCGACATAGGCCATACTTTTTCAGTGGCACAGACCCAGCAGGATCCGGATCCCAGAACCTATATAGTTCGATGTATAATTTTAGTATCCTCGGTTTTAGCTTCTTCTCTTTTTGATATAGGGGATTTCCGTAGAATTATATATGTTACTATAGTGGAGAGACATGGGCTCTGTATCATTTCTTATGTTGATGTCTTAATTCTAGACACTCCGTTGGGGACTAGAACGGAGAGTTTAAATCAGTGCAAAGAGTTCCATATAAAGGTAGATGGATGTCACATCTTCTGGGAATTCTATGTCCTTATGATGATACGTTATGATGTCATTCTTGGGATGGACTAGTTAGTTCCCTTCTATGCAGTCGTCTATTGTTTTTGGCATACGGTGAGATTCATATCACCAGAGGGTGGAATCTTCTCATCATAATGGTGAATGGGATGTCCATATAGGGCAGAGTAGGACCCGAGCATCATGGGTTGGGAGGGGTTACAACCCAGATTTCCAGTCTATATCTGGATGACCAGGGGACATCACAAGTGAATTTTCCTCCAGTGGTGGATCTTTTCAGAGATTTCTTTCTAAAGAAATTTTCATGTATGCCTCTGGAGTGTGAGGTATAATTTTATATTGAGCTAGTTCTATGGGAGGCACCAGTGTCCATTCCACCTTATAGGATGGCTACACCTGAGTTGTAAGTTCTCAAGAATCAATTGGAGGAGTTATATGAAAATGGTTTCATCCGACCCAGTACTTCTCCATGGGGTTCTCCAATTCTATTTGCGAAGAAGGAAGATGGTACCCTTAGGATTTGTGTAACACCCCGAGCTTCCACAATACGCTTCTCATTAAATAATGCAATAGCTTGCATTGTACGCAACTTCGAGTTCTAAAACACCGTGACTAATCAAAGTAGCCGTTATGAATAGTAATAACAACTTTTTAAAATTATAGAAATTTTATATTTCAAAATTGACTTCATTTTTGGATTCGGAATATCGAAATTAGCCTATGTTGAATTTTTGGTATTTTTCTGAGAACTTCTAATTTTTTATGAATAGTGAAAAATACTTAAAAACAATTTTTTTAATCAAAATAATTTATAGTGATAAATTATACTATTTAGTGGTTTAAAAGTATAATTATAATATATTTTTACCATTTTATCCAATGGTGGTCATTAGAATTAATTTAACATTGAAATTAGACATAAACAATTGCAAATCTTTTGATATAAATTTTTTCTTAAAAACACGCTATTTGTTGTGACAGCGGGAATTAATTATAACATTAAATAATGAAACATAAATGTTTGTAATTTTTTTAAAATAGACATCATTTTTGAATTCGGAATATCAATTATAGCTTAGGGTGAATTTTTGGCATTGTTCTGAAAAACTTCAATTTTTGATGAATAGTGAAACCACTAAGTGGTAGTTAAATAACTGATTTTTCGTTTAAATGAAATATTACCACTTCTATGATTTGATTTTCAAAAATAAGATATACATGGTTTTCATTAAGAAGTAAAATGTGGTTCAATGAGATTAAAATAATTTTTGGTGAATAGTTACTTTTAAGTTCTTAATCGCGATTAGAGGTAATTAGTGTAGTTTAAGGTAAAAATAATGTTTTAATAATATGAGATGAGCTTGACACATGTCTTACCCTCATTGGATGTGTCATGTCCGACCAAGACAATCCATTGGTCAACTTGGGGACCCCATGGAGACACTTTAGTTAGAAAATGACATAAATAACTTTTATTTAATGTTAATGTAAAAAATGACACAACATGAAATGTTTTACTAAAACAATTTTTACATTGGGTTATACAAGTCATATTTTTGACTATAAATTGTCATTGGAAAGATAAAAAGATTTACTACATCATAGTATTTTTTTTTAATTTTTAGACATTAAATAAATTACGTTACTTATGACATTATTATGATGCAGCGATGACCTCATTATTTAACGATTTTAATAAAATGAAAAGATAATGTACATGCCAAGGCATTAACTTGTCCAAAGACTATTGGATGGGTAGATTGCGAAACCATATCACCTTAGCCACGAATTATATAAGTTTGGGACCTTTAGAATCCGAAAAGCATTGTATAATAATGTATAATTTCTTTACTTTCCAAGAGTGCCCCTCCTCTCCACTTATAAAAGGCCCCCACCTCTACCACCTCATTCACTCATTCAAGCCATTTGGCTCGGCCAAACTCTGCCCAAATACTCTCCCAACTTCCCCCTCTTACTCCTAGAAGCCTCACATTGGGCAGAACTCTTCCCGAGGAAGCCTTTGGCTCAAATCATAAAGAGTTACCCGATTTTAAGGTAATGTCTTCTCTAATGTTGTTTTGTTTTATTTTTCTTCATCAACCCCCTAAACACTTTTTATTCATTTCTTTGGTAACAACACCAGTATCCTCAATATACTAGGATGTTTTATAAGAAGGATTCGAGCTACACTTACACACACCTACATCTAATGGTTAAAGAACATACTGTTTCTGTGGATGGCGAATTTCTGCCTCACGAAATGATGATTGTTCAACACTCATAAAACACCTTCAGAGGTGGCAATTAAGATGTCACTCTATTTATAAATGATATAAAATATGTTTATGTTTTTCTTAAGGTTCTGTATTTTTCATGTATAGCATACCTTTATTGTTTCCATTATGTGTAAACGCGATATTTTCATTTTAGGAAGTGCGGACTACTGCCCCCTCAAAGTGATTTGAATCGTTAATGCCATATGTGGGATGTATAAAGGATGGAGTAAATGATATTATATATGATGTTATACTGGAATTATAATATACATTTATATCATTATTATTTCATTAAATATTAAATAGAAATGAAAGTAGCGTTCATGCGTACGTACGGCTTACCGTCTCCATGAACGGTGCATTTCATTTCTTACCTCTAAACGTTATGGAATATTATAAATGCATGTATATACTGGATATATATGAGATATGTGATATCTCTATCATGAATATAATTCTGGATATAATGGATATATCACCACATGAACAACTTGTAATTATAAGAATGCTATTTTTGACTCAAGTAGCTAAGATCGACAAAATAACCGTTATAAACTTAAATAATTACATAATGTTCATAACATGGTAATAAGGGATATAAAAGGAATAATGAACATGAAAAAGGTTCTCAAGTATATAGGAATTAACTATAGTTTATTATTCATGAGGTTAAAGAACGGTCGAGTTAGGAAAGGACGCATGGTAAGGGAACTTCTTAACCCAATTTCCATTCTTTGGGTTAATCTCCTACTTTCAAATTATGTCATGATATTATTATGTCCTATCTTGTATTTGTACTTTATTTATGGGTACATATAGTGAATAAACATAATAGATCTTTTTTATTTTAAAAATTATCTTTTTAAGGACTTTGTCTCAATATCCTTTCATTGAGGCATATTTGGTTTTATACACAACATTCTTTTATACGGTGTATAAACCCCTTTGACTTTTACGTTTATTCAAAAGTAATATTTTTTATACGAAGCGTTTTAATAAATGACAAAAAGGGATTGTTTTCCTTTCCGTACCTATGCGGCGACAACAACTTCTCCACCGTCGTGACCATTATTTGAGTTTCGGCTTCCTCTACAAGCCATCACTTTTTTTAATGAAAAATAAATACAATGTTTTAACTTGTATTTATTTAGGTATTGAAAATGATTTTGAAAGTGTTTTAATTATATCAATGTGTTGTATTGACATCTTGTGATTGAAATGAGGAAATGTTATTATTCCTTTACGCATGTTTTATGTGATACGATTATGTTATGGTTTATGATATGTTTAAACCTATTCATATGAGGAATGCATTGGACTTAATAAGTGACGGGTGTAGCCCGCTATAGCTCCTCGATGCATCGGCAGGTCTCATGAGACAAACTAGTGTCTTGGCACCAGGCCTTGACAAAATCTTATTTGTGGTCTTGGCACGAGGCTTTGGCTATGTGGTTATGATAGTCTGGCATTATGCATTCCATCATTATGAAAGTGGGTATTGATATTTCATGTGATTATTTGACCAGTAGAATATCCATGTGAATAAGTAAATGGCATTATCTAATTTTACTTTTTCCATATTATGTTGAAGTTCATGTTTAAAAGGATTTTGTTTTATTTATACATTGCCTTAAATGTTAATGCTTATTTATGAAAGTTTCCGAAATATTGTTATCCTTACTGAGCATCTGAGCTCACCCTTTCAATGTTTTAATATTTTCCAGGATGTGAAGAAATATTTTATGAATGACCTGCATGGATAGTCAGAAGAGGTTATGAGTGTTGAATATGGAGACTTTTTTATTGTAGTTTTTTACCTTATGATGTAATATAACAGTTATGAATGTATATAGTGTTTCCTAGGCTACTAAACTAATCGGTCTTTCGAGACTTCATCTTTTGTGATCATGCCAATGTTACGAAGTAATGCACTGACTCTGGGTAACTGGGGTCGGGGCGTTATAGTTGGTATCAGAGGCAGTTTAGTACTAACCATGGAAGCTAGATTTAGATAAACTCTGATTAGAGCACATAGCCCGAAAATAGATTTTAAGGATTAGTATAGAATAACTTCCTAGAATTTTGGTATTATAGAGATGTTGTGTGTTTTCCGAGAAATACATCCCTGTCTGGATATGAGCAGGTAGAGGCGGCTCTGGCACAGATGTACCTAGGGGTAAAACCCGAAAACACCGCTTTGAGCTAGACTCGAACGGGAATTGGTGCATGACAACGGGCCTTGCTGCACTCTTGGTTACGACACTCCCGGGGGATATTCTTTTTATAATTCTCATTTTCAATACAAAACACTATGAAGGGTTATGACTATATATTTCCTCAAAGAAAACATTTTTATGATTATGGATTATATAAATAAATAGTTCAATTAGTGTTAAGTGTTTTACAAGTATGGAATTATGTATTTTGATTAATAAACTAATATAGTTTATGCCATTTTTTAGAAATGGTTCCTAGTGGAAGGAATGGAAACCGTATCAATGCACGCACTCCATGTAGTGATTTCCCTCCTGCTCAAGATAATTATTGTGGAGCTGGAGATACGACTGGTGCTGATCAACTTATTACCATACTAGGACAACTCACTCAGGTTATGAATAATAACCTTACTCGTATGGAGCACCCTGATCTGCAACGTGGAGGATCAATGTTAGACCGCTTCATGAGACAACAACCACCAACATTTAATGGGGGTACAAATCCATTAGTAGCTGAGCAATGGATAAACACCTTAGATAAAATATTCCACACCTTGGGGAGTAGTGAAATGGAAAAGGTTATCATGGCAGTTTACCGCCTCACTGGAGATGCTGATCAATGGTGGTCTTCGATTCAAAATACAAAGGAAGATGAAGTAGTATCAAGTATGGAATGGAGAGAGTTCAAATAGCTTTTCTTAGAAAAATACTTTCCACATGACCATCGAGCCGATATGGAAAGGCAATTTCTGAGTCTGAGGCAGAAGGAGGATGAGAATGTCGCAAAGTATGAGGCTAACTTTAAAAGGTTAGCGAGGCATGCTGCAGATTATATACGTAACCCGAAAAGTAAGATTGATCGTTTCTTTGTTGGGTTAAAACCATTTTTCCGTAGAGCTTTAGTATCACAATCTTTCTCAACATACGAAGATATTGTCTCATGTGCTATCAAGACAGAAAAGGAATTCTCTAAGTCTTATGACAACAAAGTAAAGCAAGAGAATAAGAGAACGGTGGAACAAAAGACGGATAAAGGGAAAAAGGGAAAGAAGGATTTTCCATTATGTGATAATTTTGGGAAGAATCACCCTGGTGATTTCTTAAGAGGAATGGGAGTTTGTTATAAATGTGGAGAAAAAGGTCACCAGGCGCGTGATTGCAAGGGAAAGAAAAAGGCTGTCAATGTTGAATGCTACATTTGTAGGGAAATGGGGCATTATGCAAATGAATTTCCTAAGCGTCACGAAAACATACCTCAGAAAAGGCCAAGGGATCAAGGCCAAGCTTATGCTGTTACTACAGATGAAGTTGAATAATTATTGTATTTGTGTTTTTGGACTCAAAAACTAGATTATGGTTATAAGAATAATGTGATATATATAATGATCGTACTGCAGTACATGTTATTTTCATTAAGGATTTAATATTATAAAGGTAATCATATTTATAGTATGTGACAATAAGAGAAACTTTACTTTGTTTGGGGAATCTGAGGTTACAATTGATTTTGGAATTAAGAGACCTTTAAGAGAAAGTCTGGACAGAGGTATTTTGGATAACTATATAGGTTGGAATGGATTAAGTTGATCTTTGGATAGTATTGATTACGGTTAAAACATTTATGAAGATTATTTTTTTAATATTATAATACTATAGTTTTAGGAAAAGGATAACCTGCAGGGTGGGGTGTAACTCGTCGCGTCGGACAAAGCTGCAGGAATCGAACCCACAACCATAGTGCGACAGGCCTTTATTTCCTACCACTAGCCTACAGGAAGTCCCTCGTTATTACAAAATATTTTTCCTAATCTAAATGGTATGTGGTAATATTTTGAACCTTATACAATTTGGATAAATAAAATATTTTTGAGTTTTATTATCTTTTTGAGTGAAAGATGAGTTGAAAGTTGAAACTCTAATTATCAAGCATAAAAATATATATACCTATCTCTTATTCAATGAATAAATTAATTCTTAAACTTTAGTAAAGTGATATTAAAAAAAAATGTGTTATCCTAATACCTTATGTCTTGTTGAACTGATGATATTTTATATCAACATAGATTGAAGACATTGAGGCCCTCAATTTGACAGTTGATTGTGATTGATGACCTCAGTCACTCCCTACAAATATTTACGTTATTCCTCCAATTATATGTCTCTAATTTCCACCAATGTTCTCCTAATCGAGATCATAATTGGGTGGTGACTTTTTCATTTCCCTTTCTCTCTTATTAAGGTTAAATTTTATTAATCTTATTTCCGATGTGGGTTTTCCACAAAGGTATTTTCTATTTTAAACCTTTTATTTTCCAAGAAAAATTTCAAATTGTGAGGACGCAATTTATTGAATGAGGGGAGAATGTAACACCTCGAGCTTCCACAATACGCTTCTCATTCAATAATGCAATAGCTTGCATTGTACGCAACTTCGAGTTCTAAAACACCGAGACTAATCAAAGTAGCCGTTATGAATAGTAATAACCACTTTTTAAAATTATAGAAATTTTATATTTCAAAATGGACTTCATTTTTCGATTCGGAATATCGAAATTAGACTATGTTGATTTTTTGGTATTTTTCTGAGAACTTCTAATTTTTTATAAATAGTGGAAAATACTTAAAAACAATTTTTTTAATCAAAATAATTTATAGTGATAAATTATACAATTTAGTGGTTTTAAATTATAATTAGAATATATTTTTAACATTTTATCCAATGGTGGTCATTAGAATTAATTTAACATTGAAATTAGGCATAAACAATTGCCAATCTTTTGATATAAATTGTTTTTTAAAAACACGCTATTTGTTGTGACAGCGGGAATTAATTATAAAATTAATTAATGCAACTTATATGTTTGGAATTTTTTAAAATATACATCATTTTTAAATTCGGAAAATCAATTATAGCTTAGGGTGAATTTTGGCATAGTTCTGAAAAACTTCAATTTTTGATGAATAGTGAAACCACTAAGTGGTAGTTAAATAACTGATTTTTCATTTAAATGAAATATTACCACTTCTGTGATTTTATTTTCAAAAATCCAACATACATGGTTGTCATTAAGAATTAAAATATGGTTAAATTAGATTAAAATAATTTTTGGCGAATAGTAACTTTTAAGTTCTTAATCGCGATTAGAGGTAATTAGTGTAGTTTAAGGTAAAAATAATGTTTTAATAATATGAGATGAGCTTGAAAAATGTCCTACCCTCATTGGATGAGCCATGTCCGAACAAGACAATCCATGGGTCAACTTGGGGACCCCATGGAGCCACTTTAGTTATAAAATGACATAAATACCTTTTATTTAATGTTAAAGTAAAAAATGACACAAACATGAAATGTTTTACTAAAAAAAATTTACATGGGGTTATACAAGTCATATTTTTGACTATAAATAGTCATTGGAAATCTAAAACGATTTCCTACATCATAGTATTTTTTTTATAATATTTAGACATTAAATAAATTAAGTTATTTATGACATCATTATGATGCAGCGATGACCTCATTATTTAACGATTTTAATAAAATGAAAAGATAATGTACAATCCAAGACATAAACTTGTCAAAAGGCTATTGGATGGTTATATTTCGAAACCTTATCACCTTATCCACGAATTATATATGTTTTGGACCTTCATAATCCAAAAATCATGGTATAATAATGTAAAATTTCCATACTTTCCAAGATTGCCCCTCCTCTCCACTTATAAAAGGCCCCCACCTCTACCACCTCATTCAAACTTTCAAGCCATTTGGCTCTGCCAAACTCTGCCCAAATACTCTCCCAACTTCCCCCTATTATTCCTAGAAGCCTCACTTTGGGCAGAATGCTTCCCAAGGAATCCTTTGGCTCAAATCAAATAGAGTTACCCGATTTTAAGGTAATGTCTTCTCTAATGTTGTTTTGTTTTATTTTTCTTCTCCAACACCCTAAACACATTTTTGTCATTTCTTTTGTAACAAAACCAGTATCGTCAATATACTAGGATGTTTCTATAATAATTATTCGAGCTACACTTACACACACCTACATCTAATGGTTAAAGAACATACTGTTTATGTGGATGGCGAATTTCAGCCTCACGAAATGATGATTGTTCAACACTCATAAAACACATTCAAAGGTGTACATTAAGATGTCACTCTATTTATAAATGATATATAATATGTTTATGTTTTACTTATGGTTCTGTATTTTTCATTTATGGCATACCTTTATTGTTTCCATTATAGGTAAACATGATATTTTCATTTTAGGAAGTGCGGACTACCGCCCCCTCAAAGTGATTTGAATCGTTAATGTCATATGTGGGATGTATAAAGGATAGAGTAAATGATATTATATATGATGTTATACTGGAATTATAATATACCTTTATATCATTATGATTTCATTAAATATGAAATAGAAATGAAAGTAGCGTTCATGCGTACGTACAGATTACCGTCTCCATGAACGGTGCGTTTCATTTCTTACCTCTAAACGTTATGGAATATTATAAATGCATGTATATACTAGATATATATGAGATATATGATATCTATATCATTAATATAATTCTGGATATAATGGATATATCACCACATGAACAACTTGTAATTATAAGAATGTTATTTTTGACTCAAGTACCTATGATCGACAAAATGACCGTTATAAACTTAAATAATTACATAATGTTCATAACCTGGTAATAAGGGATATAAAAGGAATAATGAAAATGAAAAAGGTTCTCATGTAAATAGGAATTAACTCTAGTGTATTATTCAGGAGGTTAAAGAACGGTCGAGTCAGGACAGGACGCAAGGTAAGGGAACTTCTTAACCCAATTTCCATTCTATGGGTTAATCTCCTACTTTCAAATTATGTCATGATATTATTATGTCCTATCTTTTATTTGTACTTTCTTTATGTGTAATTATAGTGAATACACATAATAGATCTATTTTATTTTAAATATGATCATTTAAGGACTTTGTCTCAATCTCCTTTTATTGAGGCATATTTGGTTTTATACACAACTTTCTTTTATACGGTGTATAAACCCCTTTCACTTTTACATTTATTCAAAAGGAATATTTTTTATACGAAGCGTTTTACTAAATGACAAAATGGGAATGTTTTCCTTTCCGTACTTATGAGGCGACAATGACTTCTCCTCCGCCGTGACCATTATTTGAGTTCCGGCTTCCTCTACAAGCCATCACTTTTTTAATGAAAAATAAATACAAAGTTTTAACGTGCTATTATTTTGGTATTGAAAATGGTTTTGAAAGCATTTTTATTATATCAATGTGTTGTATTGACATCTTGTGATTGAAATGTGGAAATTTTATGTTTCCTTTACGCATGTATTATGTGATATGATTATGTTATGGTTTATGATATGTTTAAACCTATTCATATGAGGAATGCATTGGACTTAATATGTGACGGGGGGAGCCCGCTATAGCTCCTCGATGCATCGGCCGGTCTCATGAGACAAACAAGTGTCTTAGCACGAGGCCTTGAAAAAATGTTATTTGTGGTCTTTCCACGATGCCTTGGCTACGTGGTAATGATAGTCTGGCATTATGCATTCCATCATTACGAAAGTGGTTATTGATATTGCATGTGATTATTCGACCTGTAGAATATCCATGTGAATAAGTAAATGGCATTATCTAATTTTACTTTTTCCATATTATGTTGAATTTCATGTTTAAAAGGCTTTTGTTTTATTTATACATTGCTTTAAATGTTAATGTTTATTTATGAAAGCTTCCGCAATATTGTTATCCTTACTAAGCATCAGAGCTCACCCCTTTCAATGTTTTAATATTTTCAAAGATGTGAGGAAGTATTTTATGAATGACCTGTAGGGATAGTCAGAAGAGGATATGAGTGTGGACTATGGAGACTTTTTTTATTGTAGTTTACACCTTATGATTTAATGTAACATTTATGAATATATCTAGTGTTTCCATGGCTACTAAACTAATCGTTCTTTCGAGACTTGATCTTTTGTGATCATGCCAATGTTACGATGTAATGCACCGACTCTGGGTAACTGGGGTCGGGGCATTACAATTTGTATGGATTAATGGATGTTGAACCAGTTGATGGTCAAGAACCGATATCCATTGCCTAGGATTTATGATCTCATTAATCAGGTTCGAGGAGAACGTGTGTTCTTGAAAATCGACTTGAGATACTTTATCATCATTTTCATGTTAGACCATCTGATATACCTCTGACAGCCTTCCAGAGCTGCTACGGTGTATACGAGTATGTGGTTATGTTGTTCAGTCTCACAAATGCACCTACAGTTTTAAAGGCACTGAAGAACCAAGTGTTCCATCTATATTTGGATTCCTTCATGGTGGTTTTTGTGGAAGATATCTTGGTGTACTCTCACACTTGACACGACCATTCTACCCATATTGAGATCATATTGAGTTCACTTAGAGAGAATCTATTATATGCTAAGATCTCAAAATTCCACTTCTGGATGGATGAGATTCACTTCTTGGGTCATGTTATTTCTGAGACAGGAGTATCATTAGACCCATAGAAAGTGAGAGCAGTAGTTTCCTAGGAGCACCCAAATAATGTATTTGAGGTGAGGATTTTTCTAGGGCTGGATGGATACTAGAGACATTTCAGACAGGACATTTCACGCTTAGAGGCACTTCAGACGGGTTTGACTAAGATGGGTGTGAAGTTCATTTGGTCATATTCTTGTAAGTCAGCGTTTCTGGTGCTAAAAGGGGGATTGACTTCAGCACCGGTACTAGTCTATCCATAGCTGGGAAATAACTATTCCGTTTATTGTGATGCATCAAGTACCGGGATGGGATCTGTGCTTATGCAAGGAGATAGAGTCATTGCATATGATTCATGGCACTTGAGGCCACTTGAAATGAATTACCTAACACACGGTCTCGATTTGGCGGTAGTTGATCATGCGTTATGTTGTTGGAGAAATTATCATCTAGGAGAGGATTTTGTGGTTTTCATATAACACAAAAGTCTTATGTACATTATCACTCAGTGAGATCTTAATTTGAGAGAGCGAAGATGGGTTGAGTACCTACAGTCATTTGAATTTGATCTTGCCTATATTCTGGGGAAAGGCAATGCAGTATCTGATAAGTTGAGTAGAAGGACTCAGATACAGGAAGATAAGGAGGTCACCAGTGAGTGGAATCTTATTGCTATTTTTTCTAAGATTAATTTGGAAGTGCATGCCAGTCAGGGGAAGACGTTTCATTCTTTAATAGTTGTTTCCTCTACTCTTCATGAGGAGTGAGAATGAGGCAGCTATCAAATTCTGAAGGCCTGGACCTATGGGAGAGTGTGTCATGGGAGGACCCTTTTCAATATGGACAATAGGTGGGGTTGAGATCTAGAGTTTTTTGTGTCGCGTATTGGTGCCAACAGATACACGTAGAGTAGATACAAGGTTTTCATTCTTCAGTTTGGGCAGTTCATCTAGGTGTCACCAAGATTTATCATGATATACACCACCAGTATTAGAGTCCATGTATGAAGAGGGATGTTTCTGGATTCTTCATGAGGTACTCCACCTGTCCGCAGTTGAAGGTGGAGAATCAACAGCCAGTATGGTTTTTACAATAGTTACTCATTCCCGTGTGAAAGTTGAACGGCATCCTGATGCATATCTTAATAGGGTTTCCGAGGACTCTATGACGTAATGAGGCAATTTGGATTGTTATTGAAAAACTCAAGAAGGTTACCCACTTCGTGTCGATAAAGGAGACCTTCAGTGTGGATTATCTGGGATGGTTGTACATATATGAGATTGTACGTCTGCATGGGGTTCCACACTCCATTGTTTCAGACAGCGGTGTCCTTTTAACTTCTTGGGTATGGTAGAGGCTTCAAAAGTGTTTGGGTACACATGTACATTTCAGTACAGCTTACCACCCCCATACAGATGGTCAGTCTGAGCGTACGATTCAGGTTCTTGAGGAAAAGATCCGAGCTTGCGTTCTCAAATTTGGTGGTTTTTTGGAGAAGCATGTACTTATTGTGGAGTTTTCCTACAATAATAGTTTTCAAAAAAACTATTCATATGGCACCTTATGAGGATGTGTATTGTAGGCCATGCCGGTAAACCTTATGTTGGCTGGAGGCAGGAGAGGCAGCTTCACTGGGAACTCATCTTTTTCAAGATAAAACATAGATGATATAGTTGATTTGGAATAGGATGGCTACAACACAGTCTCGATAGAAGTCTTATGCTGATTAGAAGAGATGACCTCTGGAGTTCGAGGTCAAGGATCAGGTTTTCCTGCATGTTACTCCGAGGATGGGACACATGAGGATTAAAAGGTAGGGTAAGCCTTCTCCAAGGTACGTTGAGCCGTTTGAGGTGTTAGAGAGAGTTGGGATAGTTTCTTATCAGTTGTAGTTAAATCAGAGGTATCGGGCTATGCACAATGTCTTTCACATTTCTCATCTCCAATGTTACTTTTTAGACCCGTCTCATGTCTCTCCACCTGATGGAGTTGAGCTCGAAGTGGATACGTCATTCGAGGAGCATCCTATCCAGATTGTTGATTGCAATACAATGGTTCTCCATGGCTAGTATGTCTATCTGGTACAGGTGATATGGAAGTACAGGCAAGCATAGGACGAGACTTGGAAGAGGGAGGCTGATGCATGAGAAGAGTGGATGGAATTGTTCGGGGTTTCTTCACCTATGTTGCGCTTGGGTAATTTAGTGGTGAATTTCTTTAAGGGGTAATTCTTTAAGAACTAGGACCTTGTTTTTAGTTATGTTCTCATCTTTCTAGTTGATTTTGAGAAGAAAAAGAAATTCATGAAATTATCGAAGTACACATCATGTAAATTATGAGTAAACGATGTGTACTCTGTTACCACAGGTAGCCAGTTGTTGGATGTGTAACGGCCATGCACACGACTATGTGGGGTGACCTGGAGGCCACCAAATGTAGTGTATAGAAATGGATAGTACATGCCATGTACATCAAAATAACACGCCATGTACTTTCTTTTTTCATTTAAACAGACCAGGGTCGTGTCTAATCATCAGAACACTCATCTTCTAGGTCTTGTTTGACTGAGAGCTCCGTATGGTCGTAGATCTTCGACGATCTCCCGACCGAGTGTCTGTCTTCTGAATCGAACACTATCAGTTGCGTTACAATCAAATTGGTGAGTTCTATCTTATCATAGAGCACCATATTCGGTTTTTTCATCTCTCATGATATATCATGGGATAAATGTTTTAGATATTTTTGTAGATCTACCACATTCTAGGTCGATCCAAGGGCTGACGCCAAGGTATATCCATATACCAACATCAAGGTAGGTGGTTTGTGCCTTTCCGTTGAATGTCATTAAATATTATGTTCAATTTCGACCAATAGCCTTGAATGGGGTGTTGCATGATTACCATTTTAACCATGATTATTTTCTTCCATTCTTGTATGCTTGTGTATAGGTTAATTGGATATGAGTAGGGTTGGTTTCTATGCTTTGGATGTGTTTCCCAGCATGTTATGTTTATGATCATTGGTCTGCATAGCATGTTTGGCCTCATTTTTTATTTTCCATGCCTTGTGCTATAGGGTCGAGTGTTTGTATTCTGACATGCTTGATATGTTGTAGACTGGTTACTCATTTAGTTCTATAGGTTTAATTTGTCCATATTGAATTTCTATGCACGTTAACCTACATAGGGCCGTGACAACCTATAGTAGTAGACTATAATGGGAATTGACTGAGTGTGATTCCTCAGAGATTCTTTAAGAACATTAGGCTATAAGGGGGATTGACTGAGTGATCTTTCTTAGAGAGCCTATGACCTCTTGGGGGTATAATAGGAATCGACCGAGTGAGCTTCCTCATAGGGTCCTTATCAACATTAAACTACAAGGTTAATTGACCGTGTGAGCTTTTTTAGAGAGTCTTTGAATTACTTGAACGACTTTGGACTATGAGGGGAATTGAGCGAGTGAGCTTCCTTAGAGAGTCCTTGACCTTGTGGATATAAAGGGAATTGACCATGCGAGCATCCTTAGAGATTCCTTGACTTACCTTAGACTATAATATGAATAAACTGTGTGATCTTCCTCAGAGATTCTTTATTTAACATTGACTATAAGGGAAATTGACTCTGATTACTTCCTTAGAGAGTCATTATATATTATAATAACTGAACCAAAGGGGATAGGCTATGATCATTTATTAGAGGGCTATTATTCTTGATTTTTTTCTTTTGATATGTGGAATTGTTTTCTCCTGAGTACATTCTTGTTTACTGCTTCTGTACTTTTACCTACCATAAATATTCTGACGGTTAGGCATAAATATTTGGGTGGCTACCTTCTGGGATTTATTTCCACACTCTATTGAGGCCATGATTTTTGGCCCAAAGAGATTATATTGCTGTAGGTATTGACAGGGAAAGCGCCCTTCTACTTTAGGTACATGACTTTCTGTGGATCTGGAGAGCATGGGAACAAGCATAGGCTTTCAATGCTGAGGAGATTTTTATCTTCTTCATATGTAATTTGGTTTAGTACTTCTTGTATTTCAGCATTGTGACTTGTTTGGATGTTTTCCAAGACATATGTATCACGCATCATTCTCTATATATGTGCTCAAGTTATTTATTATTTCAGTCTTCCTCTATTTACTATTGTTGGATATTTACTGCTTCCGCTATTGTATATTTGTTTCTCTTACACTATATAACTATTCTAATGATGGCCTAGTTTTCCCACTGTCACCCCCAAGGCCCTCACTAATAGTCGACAGCCTCTGGTGTTCGGGGAAATGAGCTTGAGTCCATGTGACTAACAGGGGTACATGGAACCTCTAGGTGGCTTCTAGAACCAGGACGTTACAAAGTGGTATCAAGAGAAATATTTTCTCTTAATTTATGGTTTGGATCCTTTATCCAAGGATATGAAGGAATAGGTACATGTTAATAAGTTGTGCCTGAGAGTATCTAACCCGTGTCTAGGTAAAATCCAATCTACATCATTTAATGCAATTTTTTTGGTTTTTCAACATTACAATTTATTTTATTTTCATAGTTTGGTGGCTCACATGTTTTGTGTTTTTACCGTTAATGTTTTTGAAGTTCTATTTCGGTCGCAACCTGATGAGATGTGGGTGTGAAATATGGTGACTTTTTTGATAGATGCCTTGATAAAAATACATTTTGTTTGATAGGGTATTGTTTGTGGAAGGTTTTTTTTAATGAACTCTAAAAATTTGATCTTGAGGTGTTATGGGCCCTCATGGGCCAGAATTTGGTGGATCATCGCATTGTTTTCCTTGTTAAAACATTTTGATATTCCAAACGTCGATTTGTGAAGAGTAAGGGCCCTCACAAATCATAATAAGGAACTTTGATGTTCATTTTTGTGATTTCTGGGCTCTAGAGTAGTTTCTGAGACTTACCGTCTGGAAAAAACCATAATACATGTTGTGTGGTTTTGACTACACACCATGTGTTCTTCTGTTTGGGATGAAACTATTTTTCTTAAGTACACAACATGTAATTTATGTACATGGCATGTAGTCTCTAACCATGTCATAGGCCATGTGGGAAGAGACACGGGATGGGGAAATTCAGGTGGGAACATGGCATGTACGGGTTGAACAAGCCATTTAGTGTTGAAACTGTGTACACCCGTGTCGCTAACCACACTGATGGATAATCCTTAAGCCATACATTTCGTGTCAGGATCAAACACCCCATGTAGTTTTACCCAGGTACCTGGCCGTGTCACTAACAACACGGTTCAGTGTTATCGTTTCACATACATGTCGTGTCCGTGTTGAAAATTTTGTGTAGTGTGAGTAGTATATTAGGTCGTGTCACCAACAACATGGGCCAGGTGAAGCTTTTCTTGTACACGTCGTGTCAACCATGAACATGTCGTTTAGTATTGTCATAGGAGATCCATGTGGCTAAACTGTGTAGAAGGACTTGGGAAAATAAAGGGGATTCATGTACACATCGTGTGTTAGGACAACAAACCTTGTGTTTGGGGTGTTACACGACCAGTTTTAGTAGAAGCACATGCCCATGTGAATGACTTAAGGGAAAATGTTGTGTAGGAATTGTACATTCCATGTAGTCATGTTTTGTATAACTTGAGTCTTTTATTTATCATGTTCACTTCTTAAACTTCTAGTTTTCAGTCCTTGACAATCTTGTTTTAAGGTTTGAGCTTGACCATCTATAATCATTCTACCGAGACATCCTCTAGTTCTACGCTCATTGCCATGCGATGATCAAACACCAGACATGGCTGGTCAGGGACTCCCAGTGGATCCTCCAGTTGTGCCAGCCTTATCACCAACCATTATACCTGACATAGCTGTTGATTCATAGTTTAGGGATGGCTTTTAAGGATGATGCAGACCTTTTAGAGAGCGCCGCCTTCTGCCCTGTTGATGACAGAATTGATGTGGGTCTTTCAGCGGCATCATCCTCCCACTTTCTCCAGGGATGAAGGAACCGAGGCTATAGAGTCAATGCTAGAAGCCACGCTGACTATTTTCGATCATCTAGAGATACATCCAATGAAACGGTGAAGCTCACTACCTATATGCTTCATGACTCCACCAAGAGGTTGTGGGATGTGATCTCACAACTGGGACGCCATCAGAATATGTCTTGGGATGTGTTTCGGCACATCTTCAACGATTACTTCTATTCGGAGATGTTGAGGGCCAATCGAGCTCTAGAGTTCATGATTCTATAGAAAGGTACTCTTACTATTATGGATTATTCATCTCGCTACATATAGTTGTAGTGTTTCACACCTATTCTAGAAGGTGATGAGTTGTTCCTTGCACATAAGTTTAAGCATGATCTGAGGCCCAACATCTGATCTCAGTCGAACATCGTTAGGTTGACTTCGATATCCTCCATCATAAACTAGATGCTGATCACATTGTGTAATCTAAAGGATTTTGGAGGAGTGATCCAGGGCGGTTCGGCATCAAGAGTTATTATTCCTCTTATTTATAGCACAAATCACTATAAGGAGACTTCACTAGGAGATCATAGTAGTCGTTATGAATTTTATGGCAGCCAGGTGGTGTTATACAAGTGCTGGAAGAGTGGGCATATGTGGCCACATTTCCTAAGAGACCCAATGGAGTGTCGATCTTGCAGCAAGTTGGGTTTCCTTTAGTACTTTTGTCAGATCTTCTCACCAGCAGCTAGTGACAGTTGTTCTTCTATGACTCGGCGTTCACGAGCAACACCACCAATTTCTCACAAGTCATGGAATTAGAGTTCTTCCATCCATTCAGGTTGAGGTGGAGGTCATGGTCGTGGTGGTCAGTCGCCAACCTTTTAGTGGCAGAAGGGTGGATCAACTCAAAATGGTTAGGCAGGGTCAAAGGGTCCCGACATAGGTTAGACGTTTACAGTGGTGGAGACCCAGCAGAATCAGGATTTCGGACCCTATACGGTTTGAGGTACGATCTTCGTATCCTTAGATTTAGCTTCTTCAAATTTTGATATAGGTGCTTCCCATAGCTTTATTTCTGTTTCTATTTTAGAGATCCTTGGGCTCTGTATCTTTTTTTTTCTTCTGATGTCTTGATTCTAGAAACTCTGTTGGGTACTAGAATGGTGAGTGTACATTAGTTCTAGTAGTTCCCTCTAAGGGTAGATGGGTGTAACTTCTTCTGTGACCCTTATGTCCTAGAGATGAAGGGTTATGATGTTGTTCTTGGGATGGACTGGATGGTTCCCTTCTAGGCAGTCATCAATTGTTATCACTATAGGGTGAGTTTCATATCACCATAGGGTAGAATCTTTCTTCATAGGGGAGAATTGGATGTCCGTGCGGGTAGAGCAGGACCCAAGCATCATGGGTTATGAGGGGTTACAACATGGATTGCCTATCTATACCTGGATGACCAGGGTACTTCACAAGTGGAATTTCCTCCAATGGTGGATCAGATCAGAGATGTCTTTATAGAGGACTTTTCAGCTTCTCCTCTAGAGTGTGAGATGGACTTTTCTATTGATCTAGTGGGAGGGGTAGAACTGATGTCCATTCCACCTTATAAGATGGATACAACTGAGTTGAAGGAGCTCAAGAAGTAGTTAGATGAGTTACAGGAAAAGGTTTTCATCGGAACCAGTACTTCTCCTTGGGGTTCTCCTATCCTATTTGTGATGAAGGAATGCGGTAACCTAAGGCTTTGTGTGGATTACTAAAAGTTGAACCAGTTGACAGTCCAAAATTGATATCCCTTGCATGGGATTGATGAACTCTTGGATCAACTTCGAGGATCCCGGGTTTTCACAATGGTCGACATGAGATCCGGTTATCATCAGTTTCATGTTAGACCATCTTATATACCTCTCACGGCCTTCTAGAGTATGTATGGTCAATAAAATTATATGTTTATTCCATTCGGTCTCACTAACGCACCTTTAGTTTTCCTAGAACTGATGAACTGAGTGTTCCATCCATATGTTGATCCCTTAGTGGTAGTTTTCGTGGATGATATCTTTGTGTACTCTCACTATCTACATGAATATGCTACCCATCTTGATATCATTTTGAGTAAACTAAGGGAGAATTATTTATATACTAAACTCTCAAAATGCATCTTCTGGATGGATCATATTCACTTCATGGGTCATGTCATTTCAGAGACAAAAGTATTAGTAGACCAAGAGAAAGTTAGAGCAGTAGTGTCCTGGGAGAATCCGAAGAACGACTTTGATGTGATGATTTTTCTAGGGCTGGCTTGATTTTATAGACATTTCATACAAGACTTTTCACGCTAAGCAGCACCGCTGACGGGTTTGACTACGAAGGGTGCGACGTTCTTATGGTTAGATTCTTGTATGTCAGAATACCAGGATATGAAAGTGAGTTTGACTTCAGCCCCGATACTAGTCTTTCCAGATCTGGGGAAAATCTATACTATTTAATGTGATGCATCATGTATCGTGTTAGGAGCTATGATTATTCAGGGATATGGAGTCGTTGCATACAGTTCTTGGCAGTTGAGGCCACATGAGAGGAATTACCCGATGCGTGATCTCATGTTGGAGGCAGTTGTTCATGCCTTGTGCTATTGGAGACATTACTTTTGGGAGAGCATTTTGTGGTTTTCCATTATCATAAAAGTATCAGGTACATTTTCACTCAGTGTGATCTGAATTTTAGATAGCGATGATGGGTTGAGTACCTACATACCTTTGACATTGATCGTGCCTTTATTCCAGGGAAAGGCAATGCAGTGGCTAATGCGTTGAGTAGAAGTACTCAGATATAGGCAGTTCAAAAGGCTAGTGGTGTGTGGAAGCATATGGCTCTGCTATCCGAGATGCATTTGGATGTGCATGATAGTCAGGGAAGACATTTATTTCTTCTGTAGCTCTTACCTCAACTATTTTTGTTTGAGTGAGAATAGGGAAGCTATCGGATTCTGAAGGCGTAGTCCTATGGGAGAGTGTGTCAGGGGATGACCGTCTTCCTTAATTGACAGTTGGATGGGATGAGATCTAGAATTTCTAGGAGTGTGTATGGGTGCCATCAGATATATATGAGGAGCTGATGCAAGATTTCTATTACACAGTTTCGATAGATCATCCTGGTGTCACCAAGTTGTATCATGATCTACAACATCAATATTGGTCACCAGGTATGAAAAGGGATGCACTAGCTTCGTCATGAGGTGTTCACCTGTCAGCAGGTGAAGGTGGAACATCAGTGGTGATTAGGGATTTTATAGTAGTTACCCATTCCCAAGTGTATGTGGAACATCATCTCGATGGATTTTGTAATAAGGTTTCCAAGGTCACTGCACAGGAATAACGCAGTTTGGTTTGACTTTGATAGACTCATTAGGGTTTCCCACTTTGTGTCGATCAAGGAGACCTTCAGTGCTGATGAGCTGGATAGTTGTACATCTATGAGATTGTATGTCTGCATCGGGTTCCACACTCCATTGTCTCGGACATGGATGCATGATTTACTTCTCGGGGATGGAGGGGGCTTTTGAATGCTTTGGGTATATAGGTAATTTTGATTAAAGCTTACCACCCACATATAGATGGCTAGTCCAGGCGTATGACTCTGGTGCTTGAGGTCATGCTCCGAGCATACGTTCTAGATTTTAGAGGTACTTGGTAGAAGCATGTACCTCTTGTGGATTTTGCCTAAAATAATAATTTTCAAACAACTATATAGATGGAACCTTATGATGATTTGTACAATATCCCATGCTGATCACACTTATGACGGATAGAGGCGGGAGAGCCAGCTTTGCTGAGACCTCATCTTGTCCATGAGATCATAGAGAAATTAGAGTTGATTCTGAAGAGGATGGATACTGCACAGTCTCAACAGATGTATTATGTTAATCATTGGAGACGTCCTCTGGAGTTCGAGGTCAGTGATTAGGTTTTCCTGTGTGTTAAACTGAGGATGGGACATATGAGGATTAGGAGATTGGGTAAGTTTTCATCGAGGTATGTCGGGCCATTTGAGGTGTTGGAGAGAGTTCGTCCAGTAGCCTATCAGTTTAAGTTACCACAGAGGCATCAGTCTTTGCATGATGTTTTTCACATTTCTCAGCTCTGACGTTACTTTCCAGACCCGTCTCACATCTTCAACCTGAGGGGGTTGCGTTCAAAGTGGATTTGTCTTTTGAGAAAAATCATATCCTAATTATTGATTACAGTTCAATGGTTCTTCGTGGTTGGTCTGTCCCTCTAGTATGGGTGTTATGGTAGCACAGGCGAGTACATGATGACACATGGGAGAGGGAGGCCAATGTACGAGAACAATGGCCGGAACTATTTGGGGTTTCTTCCCCTACGCCGCGCTAGGGAAATTTGGGGAAGAATTTCATTAATGGGGGTGATATTGAGAACTCATGCCTTCTTTTTTGGTATTCTCTTCTTTTTCATGTCATTTTTGATAAGAAGAGGAAACTATGGAAATTCTCAAAGTACACAACGTGTAATTTAAGATTTCACGCTGTGTACTCGGTTAGCGCAGGTAGTCGGGGGCTGGCCGTGTAGCAGCCATGCACACGACCATGTGGGTTGACCTGGAGGCCGTGTAAAGTGGAGTATGGAAACAGCGAGTACACACTGTGAACTTCAAAAGTACACGGTGTGTACTTTTTCCTTCATTAAACGCACCGAGGTCAATTCTAATATCCAAAATGCTCTCTTTCTAGGTATCGTTCGATCGAATGATCTGTACAACCATAGATCTTCCACGAACCCCTATGCGAGCATACATCCTCTGAATCCAACACCATCGAACGCATTGGAATTACATCGGTGAGTTCACTCTTCTCCTAGGGAACTATAATATATTTTATCCTCTCTCATGATATATCATGGGTTTTAAATTTTAGATACATTTGTAGATCTACCATGTTCTAGGTCAATCCAAGGGCCGACACCAGAGTATATCGTTCTCCCATCATATATGTAGGTGCATGGTTCCTTTCCGTTGAATTTATTTGAGTATTATGTGCAATTTTGACTAATACATGTGAACATGGTGTTGCATGTCTACCATTTTACCCCTTTTTATTTCCTGTCATGCTCGTATTCTTATGTAAAGGTTAATTGGGCATGAATAGGGTTGATTGTAATGATTTGGATGTGTTGACCAAAATGTTCTGTTTATGACCGTTAGTCTTCTTAGCCTATTTGGCTGCCTTGCCTATTTTCCATGCCTTGTGTTGTAGGGTAGAGTGTCTATATTTTGAAATGCTTGGTATGATGTAGACTAGTTATCAAAGTAGTTTTGTAGGATTACTCTGGCCATATTTCATTGCTATGCCCATTGACCTACACAGGGACATGAGAACATGGTGTTGTAGACTATAAGGGGAATTGACCGAGTGAGTTTTCTCAGAGAGTCTTTTATCACTTTAGGTTATAAGGGGGATTGACCGAGTGAGGTTCCTCAAAGATCCTTGGACCACTTGGGGATAAAAAGTGAATTGACTGAGTGAGAATCTTCATAGGGTCCTTGAAATAGTCGAACAACTTTGGGATATAAGGGGAATTGAATGAGTGAGCTTACTCAGAGAGTCATGGACCATGCCATAAGGGGAATTGACCCTTTGAACGTTATCAAAGAGTCATTGAATTAAAATATACTATAAGGGGAATTTACCATGTGATCTTCCTCAGAGAGTCCTGATTTACCATAGAATATAATGGGAATTTACTGTGATCGCTTCCTCAATGAGTCTTTATATATTCTTAAAGCTAAACCATAGGGGATAGGATGTGTGAACTTCCTAGAGGTTTAGAGTGCATGATTAGTTTCATTGGATATGTGGATTGGATTCTATTGAGTACTTTCTTGTTTACTACTTCTATACTTTTACCTGCCATATATTCACTAACTGTTACACACATATATTTGGGTGGATGCCTACTGGGATTTAGTCTCACACCTTGTTTTGGCCATGCTCTTGGGCCCAAACAGATTATATTTCTGTAGGTATAGAAAATGTCATGCGCCCTTCTACTTGAGGTACTTGACTTACTGTAGAGATGGAAAGCATGGGAACAAGTATAAGCTTGTGATGGTGATGAGTTGTTTATATGTTTCTTTTATACTTTGGTTTAGTACTGTTTGTATTTCCAAATTGTGACACGTTTGGTTATTTTCCAAGACAGATAAATCATTCAAAATTTTATATTTATGTGCTCCAGTTGTTTATTGTTTTAGTCTTCGGCTATTTACTATTTTTGGATATATAATGCTTCCACTATTTTATATTTTTTTTCTCCTCTACTGAGTTACTCATACAATGAGGGCACAGTTTCCCCACTATCACACCCAAGGCCCTCGCTGCTAATCATCTGCCTCTGGAATTTGGGGAATCATGATGTGTAATTTTTCTTTTATTTGACATATTAGACCGAGGTCATGCCTAAACATTATATTTGCCTTTTTTTGGCATTGGTTCATCTAGGAGCGAACGAAGGCACCAATTATCCTTCAAGCCACCAATTTTTCATCCGTTCTCAGAATAAATGTGTAGAGACCCAAAGATTGACATACATGGACATTACATTACTTTTGCGGAATACATAATATATAACAAAAACAAGCACCAAAACACCATAAAAGTTTAGTGTCATTGGATACTCAAAACATAATCTTCTAATCATGGTGAAAGATCTTCAACATCTCCGATAAAGACCTTCCCCTTTTGTTCTCTTCCCTAAAACATTCTTTATATCCTGGGGAAAATAAAACATATAAAGGGTGAGCTCAAATGCTCAGTAAGGGTAATCATTGTGAAATTAAAACAAACTATATACATTTGATCATAAAAACATGAACATAACGTTTAAACATTGAAATCTTGAGCAATGACATAAAACATGGAACTGCGTATGGAATAGATCATAATGGAACATGAATCATGATAAAATATCATGTAAATAAAACTTTTAATCGTGGAAAAACATTAAGAACATGATATTATTTCTATAGTAGAGAAGGCATTGCTTCCAAGACCATCTTAGTGGACAAAGTCCCTTTTTGAATCGAGTTCACTCCTCATTCCAGTCATGTATCACAGAACAGGATTAACTTTCCATTCCAGCCATGTCTATATCATGAGATATAAATCATTACCCAATGAATTGGAGGGATATAGAGGTCCCACCCATATCATAATTAAATCATTCTTTGGTGTTCCACAAAATAAACATTCATTATTCATAATAACCCAACGAATAAAATGGGTTTCATAAACATCATTCCATCATAATATAATCCATATAAAACAAACGGATATCATTTAATCATAAGAGAAGTGAAATTATGTATATCATAGAGAAATATACTTGAAACATACACATATGAAATAATTTCATCTTAAATGGAGAATGGTTTTGATAAAACACTTGAAAAGAATTCTTGAGGAAAATATCCTTTCTTATTCAAAAGAATTTTATTTTCACAAAATGCCATGAGATTTTAAAAGAAAAGGATTTTGTTGAAAATATTCATGAAATATTTTAGATTAACCTTTATGAAAATAAGGCATTATAAAACTGTAAAAATCCGTTCATTCCTTATATGTTAAAAAAACATTCTTCTTATACTTTTTCCAGAAATGTCAAAATGTACCTCGTATAGTAAACAAAAGAAATATTCCTTACATACCATGTAGTAAAATTAAAAAATGGGTAAAAATAAATTAAAACAAAAATGAAACCATTTTTAGAAAACAGGGACATGGATGATAAATATAACTCCAGTAAATACATACGAATAAACAATATTGGATAAAAATTAAATTGTAAAAGTTAACCCTTACCTTAGGTCTGATATGCTTCGTACGTATCTGAACATCCTGTATAATGATTTAAATAATGTCATTGACTTATAATAGAATCATATTCATTTCTATGATATCATATATGGTTTCTTTATGACTTTATATTACTCGTTCATTTGTAAATTAAATGTTAAAGCAACGTTTTGGGTAAAATATTTTCATTTATCATTCGTGTTTTGACTTGTAATTATTAATACGATTACTTAGATAATGATTATTAATTACAAAATATAAAACATTATTTATATATAATATATATTCTGAATATATATATATATATAATATATCTATAAATGGAAAGAAATACACCGTATATGGGGACGGTAGGCCGTACGTACGCATGAACGCAGTTTTCGTTTCCTTGTTGAAATGAATGGACTTAAGTAGATGACATACATATATATATATATATATACATAAATCCAGTATAATTATTATGTCATATATTTCATGATTACATATTTTATATACTTTATAATCATTCTTGAATTGTTAACATGGAAAATGAATCACATCGCGTCATGGAGACGCTAATCCATACGTACGCACGATGGATGATATCATTCACGTATTTATTGAATGGAATTAGATTCGATGATATAATATCTTAAAATCAGTGTGATGTTATAGAAATCATATATAGTTATTATTTACACCATTATACCTATCCAAATAAAGTTGTGGTGGAAAAAAAGATCACACCACGCCGTGCAGACGATATTCCATACGTACGCACGCGCGGTGATTTCATTTTCCGTAGGATGGAGGGAATGTGAAATAGGGTTGTTTAATATTTATAATAACATATCTGTATATACGAAATACTGATGTTATTACTTTAAAATGAAAAAACAAAAGATGAAGAAGTTGAATAACAACGAAACTTGAATGAATCGGTAGAAGAGATTAACTCTTCTTCGACACAGCTCCTTTAAACTTCTTCTTAAGGCACTAGAGTTTGTATTTTTAGAAGACCAGAACCTCTATGATTTAACTAGAGATTTTTAGAAGAGGAATTGGTAGGGGTTGTCCGAGCTTCAAGGCTCAAATGGGGGTGAAGAGAAGATGGAAGGGGTAAAATTTTTAAAAGGGAGGAGAGGGGAACATTTGGAAAACATAAAATATTATTTTATAATAAAGTCATATTCTATTTTTTATAGCTAAAAATTAATTTATTTCAAATCAAAGGTGGGGATGGGTTGAAATCCTCTCAACCATTAGGTTTTATAAAAGTTTAGGTTACAATTTTATCCTTTTCATTTAGATTTAACTCTAAGTTAAATAATTTAACTTGTATCGTGTTTTTTTTGTTTTCATAAACTATAAGGTTAATAAACTTACTATAACAAGCCAAACGAACCCCAAGTGGTTCATTATTAATATATATATATATATATATATATATATCCTTATCTACGTATTTTGGCCTAACTTTATATCATTATAAATAAAATAACAATTAATAATAAAATATTTGTTTTAAAAACTATTTTATGTCAATTTTGACACTGTTTGGTAATTGATTTTTTTTAAAATATTAACATCATGATTAGTTCAAAAAAAGTTAATTAAATAAATAATAACATGTCATATTAACCTATAAAATTATTTTAATTCATAAATAGTCTAAAAGTACATTTTGTTTTGGTATTTATAAAATCCAATTATGTTAATATTTCATTAATAAGGTAATTACTGCATCATCATTGTGTCATAAATAACAGAAATTATTTAATGTCTAAAAATTATAAATAAAGTACCATTATATAGGAAAGATTTTTATCTTTCTAATGGATATTTATGGTCTAATGTATCTTATGTATAACCATATATTAATAATAAAATTAGTTATTAAACATTGATTTTAACTATTTAAACTCTTCTTTAAATAAATTAATAATAAATGTCCTAATATAATACAGGTGGACCAAAATGATAATTTTATATCCCTTAGGTTGTTTTTGGTCAAATTAAACTGATTCAATAGAATTAGGACATGTTTTAGTGTAATAATAATATCATTTTTACCCTTAATTAACCTACCTACTTTTAACCGTGGTAAATAAAAGTAAAAAGATACTATTCACAAAAAAATATTTTTATCTTATTGAACCACATTTTAATCCTTGATATTTACCGTGTCTCTAGGATTTTTTAAATCCAACAGATGGAAGCGGTAAAATTATGTTTTCTGAAAATTCTCAAATTCTCCTAGGAGATGGGTTAAGGACGGTGAAAAGTTAAAAAAAAATTTTATATATCTAAAATTATTATAATATGACTCCAATTAATTACATTGAACTTATATGGGTATTATATATCAATTTTTAACTAAAATAAATTTAAATAAAATAAATACTTATTTAAATAAAAAGTCTGGTTTTAAATAGAAACCAAGTGTTTTCACTATTCATCAAAACTTGAAAGATTTCATAAAAATAACAAAAATTCACCCTAGGCTAATTTGGATATTCCAAATCCAAAAATGAAGACCATTTTGAATGATAAAATTTTAAAAAGTGGGTATTAATATTCATAATGTCTAGTTCATAATAATATTATAATAATATCTCGTTTATTGAAACATGGTATTGCGTACTACACACTCTATCAAAGAAGGTCTTGATTACGTGTAATGAAAACCGATTTTGGGCTATGTGTAGTGAAAGATCTGTTTTGTGTTGTGTATAAAATAATGAAAACATATTTCATTTATACATTAAACATAATCTATACTTAATGTGGCATGGAATAATTTACAAAAAACAAACTTGAAATTTTGTGTAACATGAGGCAAGAATAGTGTTGCGTATATTGCAAGCTAATACAGTGTTGTGTATAATACAAGATAATCAGGGTGTAGCGTACAACACACGACATGAAAGTAATTAAAAATAATATTTCTCATAAAATCTTGGGTTGTTACATGCTAACACCCTTTAAATGAATTTCTCCCTAGAAATTCGTCGGGGTTATAAAGGGTTTACTACTTGAAAGTTTCTTTCATAGAAACCCACATCGTAAAAAGGAATACTAAAACATCATTTTAAAAAGGAAAGTTAGAAATGTAACAGTTACCCAAATTAACTCATCACTGGGTTTCCACATAGGATAACATATGTGGAAGTATAGATATGGAAAAAATCTAACCATCATTTTCTGATCGAGAATAGTAGAGGACATGGCTATAAAAAAGACAACAATCACAAAGCCATAAATTTGTGATGATATAAGGTACCATCTAATTCATAGGATATGAGGACACTATGACAACATTTTTGGATTTCAATATCATTTCCCTAAAGTTGAAGAATTGATGAATTAAAAGAAATACTTACTTGATTTTGGTACAATCTTACTGTTGTTTGGGCCCTGAACAATTTCCACTTCATCTCTTAAAGACATTTCTCTTCTGTGAAGTGTTAGAAGATCACATGATAGAATGATGGGTCATTCCATAAATGGACTTATACTTCATATATCATACCTCTTAATATAATAAAACTATTTTCTACTAACTTGGGACATCCTATATGCCAGTGGTAGGCGATAAAGGCATGTCGCACTTTAGTTGTGGGTTCGATTCCCACAGCCTTGTCTGACGCGACAGATTGCCGCGCGACCTACGGGTTGTCCTTTTTCTAAAACTATACTATTAAATCATTCCAAAAATAATATCAAAAATTTATATCCTTAAACAATACTAACTTTTGTCTAACAAAATCCCTTCCAATCTTTAGGCTTATCTAAAATACTTCTATCCAAGCTCATAGTATAAAGAAAAAAATTACAAGAAATGTCATTTACCGAGCTTGTGAATAACATCATTTATCCCCATATATCATACAAGATATCTTGTTGGTCATATTCCAAACATGTGAATACCGTAATCAGGTATTCTTTTGAAAAATGAATACCCATTGAACCATAGTGAAAACATGAATGCAGTCAAAATTTAACTATTTCCACATACAAAAATCCCAATATTTCTATATACTGAAACCATGATATGACATTGTCCTTATATAAGTCATGAGATCATGAATAATAACAAACATTTCATTATCTATTTATCCCATCATTATGTGCATATCATCTTCTTTCCATAAATATTGGAGTTACCTTTCATGGTTACCGGTACCATTCATCATATACTTTCAAATACATTAGGAAAAACAACAGTCTAACAATCCATAGATGTGTCTTTATTCCATAGTACCATTACCTATACAACATTAGTCTTGATAAACATAAAATCATTCCACTACCTTCTTAAACCATTTACTGAGATACAATAATTATTTCATCTCACATATCATTTGTAGTCTCTTAATCCTCATCAACATAAATACTACCCAAACGACCATGCTGATTCTCATCATGGGACTTTCCCTTGGGGAATTGGTTTGCATAAAGCCCATAAATTCCACATTTAAAACATTTAATCATTTTTTATGTCGTAGCAATACCATTATCCTTGTCCTTGGTGTTAACTGAACCTTTTCCTTTGCACTTACTGGCTTTGTGTCCTTCGTTTTTACTCCCAAAGCATCATCCCATTCCATTGAAACGTTCTCCATGATGCCTCTTCACACATGATTGACATGAGGGAAATTGAACTTTCTTTCCTCTATAATCATCATGAAACTCCATATTTCTTTTATTAGATGAGTAAGGATACTTAACAAAGTTGATATTATTGATCATATTATGAGATTTCTGATCTGTCATAATAACTATGTTTGGGCTTCCAAATCCCATTTCATTTGGTGTTCATGAAAAATATAATTACATTGTCCATCATATCCTCTATTATTGTGAATCTTCCAGTTTCCAGCCATTTTCTAAAACCCAAAAAGAATAGTGTGAGAGGCAAAAATCATAATCAAGGGGGGGTACCTTCAATATCTAACATCTTATTTCTAATTCTGATATCGTTTCTGTAAATCTAGGACTATAACCTATACTTATACTTAACCATAGACACATCCCTAGACATACCTTAGAAATATCTCTAGGGATCTCACTAAAGATCTCGCAGCCTAGTTTCCAAAGGTTAACTGAACCGAACCTCTAATACCAACTGTAGAGATCCATCTCTTGACATACATGGACATTACATTAATTTTTCGGAATACTTAATTCATAACAAAAACAAACACTGACGGACCGTAATATTTTAGTGTCTTTGGAAACTCAGAACATAATCTTGTAATCGTGGTGAAGGATCTTCAAGATCTCCCATAATGATCTTCCCCTTTTTTTTCTTACCTAAAACTTTCATTATATCCTGTGGAAAATAAAACATATAAAGGGTGAGCTCCAATCCTCAGTAAGGGTAATCAAGGATAAAATAAAACAAACCATATACATTTGAACATAAAAACATGAACACAATGATTAAACATTGAAATCTTGAGCAATGACATAAAACATGGCAGTGCGTAAGGCATAGATTATAATATAACATCAATCATGATAAAATAGCTTGGAAATTAAAATTTTTATTGTGGAAAAACATTATTCACATGGTATGATTTCCAAAGTAGCCAAGGCATTGCTCCAAAGACCATCTTAGTGGATAATGTCCCTTTCTGAATTGAGTTCACTCCCTATTCCAGTCCTGTATCACAGAACTGAATTAACTTACCGTTCCAGCCATGTATACCTAATGAGATATAAATCATTACCCAATGCATTTGATTGAGATATAGGTCCCACCAATCTCATAATGAAATCATTCTTTCATGTGCCACAAAATAAACATACATCATTCATAATAACCCAACGAATAAAATGGGTTTCATAAACATCATTCCATCATAACATAATCCATATAAAACAAATAGATATAATTTAATCATAATAGAAGTGAAATTATGTAAATAATAGAGACATTATACGTTAAACAGACAAATATGAAATAATATCATCTTAAATGGAAAATGGTTTTGATAAAACACTTAAAATGAATTCTTGAGGAAAATATCATTTCTTCTTCAAAATCATTTTCCATTCAAAAAATTACAGGAAATTTTAAAAGAAAATGATTTTTTTGAAAATATTAATGAAATATTTTACATTATGCTTTATGGAAATTAGGAGTTATAAAACCGTAAAAATCTATTCATGCCGTATAAGTTAAAAAACATTCATCTCGTACTTTTTCCGGAAATGTCAAAAAGTACCTCATATGGTAAACAAAAGAAATATTCTTTACATACCATGTAGTAAAAGTCAAAAATGTGTAAATAGAACTTTAAACATACATGAAACCATTTTTAGAAACTAGGGACTTGTATGATAAATATAACCCCAGTATATACTTATGAATAATCAATTTCAGATAAAAACAAGAATGGAAAAGTTAACCCTTTCCTGTGGTCTGATATGCTTCACACGTATCCGGACCTCCTGTATAATGATTTAAATAATGTCATTGACATATTACAGAATAAAATTCATTGCTATGATATCATATATGGTTCATTTATGACTTTATATTACCCATTATTTTGTAAATTCAATGTTAAAGCAGCGTTTTGGGTAAAATCATTTCATTTATCGTCCGTGTTTTGACTTGTAATTATTAATATGATTACTTAGATCATGATTACTTAATTAAAAAATCTAAAACATGATTTATATATAATATATATTCATAATATACTTGTATATAAAAGATCTATAAATGGAAAAAATACACTGTTCATTGAGACGGTAGGTCGTACGTACACATGAACGTTGTTTTCGTTTCCTTATTGAGTTGAATGGAATTAAGTAGATGACATACATATATACATATATATAAATACATAAATCCAGCTATATTATTATGTCATATATTTCATGATTCCTTGTTATATATACTTTATAATCATACTTTAATTATTAACATGGAAAATGAATCTCATCGCATCGTGGAGACGATAATCCGTACGTACGCACGAGCGATGATATCGTTCCCATATTTAATGAATGGAATTTTATTGGATTATATAATATCTTATAATCATTATGATGTTATAATAATCATATATATTTATTCTTGACACCATTACACCCATCAAAATAAGGTGGTGGTGCAAAAACAGATTACACCACGACGTGGAGACGGTATTCCGTACATACGCACATGTGGTGATTTCATTTTCCATAGGATGGATATAATTTGAAATAGGGTTGTTTCATATTTATAATAACATATCAGTATATTAGTAATACTGATGTTATGACTTTATAATTAAGCAATAAATAAAATAAGTTGACGAAGAAAGAAACTTGAAAGAATCGGTAGAAGAGATTACCTCTTTTTCGACGCACCTCCTTTAAATTTATTATTAGGGCTCTAGAGTTTTTGTTTGGAGAAGACAAAAACCTCTATGATATAAATAAAAAGTTTTAGAAGATGAATTGGAAGGGTTTGGATGTGCTTCAAGGCTCAAAAGGGTGTGAAGAGAAGAGAGAAGGGGTGCCCTTTTTATAAGGGAGGAGAGGGGCACCATTGGAAAACATAAAATATTATTTTATAATAAAGTCATATTCGGTTTTTAATAGCTCTTAATTGATTTATTTTGAAGATAAGGTGGGTATGGGTCGAAATAAACTAAACCAATAGGTTTTATATGAGTTTAGGTTACTATTTTATCCTTATCATTTAGTTTTAACTCTATGCTAAATAATTTAACTATTACCGTGTCTTTTTGTTTTCTTACACTATATGGTAAATAAACATACAATTACAAGAAAAATGAACCCCGAGTGGCTCATTATTAATATATATATCCTTATATAAGTCATTTGTCTTAACAATATATTTTTAGGAATAAAAGAACAATTAATAATATAATATTGGTTTTAAAAACTATTTTATGTCAATTTTGACACTATTTGGTACTTGATTTTTTTTGAAAATCATAAAAGCATGATTAGTTCGAAATAAGTTAATTAAATAGATAAAAACATTTCAACTTGACCTAAAAAATTAGTGTAATTCATAAAAAGTCTAAAATTACATTTTTTTTCATATTTATAACATCAATTGTGTTAATATTTCATTAATAAGGTAATTACTGCATCATCATTGTGTCATATATAACTTAAATTATATAATGTCTAAAAATTATAAATAAAGTACCATTATTTAGGAAATATTTTTATCTTTAGAATTAATATTTATAGTCGAATGTATCTTATGTATAACCATATATTAAAACTATTTTAGTTATTAAACATTTATTTTAAGTATTTTAACTCTTCTTTAAATAAATTAATAATTAATGTCCTAATCTAATCCATGTGGACCCAAATAAAAATATTATATTCCATATGTTGTTTTTTGTCAAATAAATATGATTCAACCGAATTAGTACACATTTTAGGGTAGTAAAAATATCATTTTTACCCTTAATTACCCTATTTACTTTTAACCATAGTAAATAAAAGTAAAAAGATACTATTCTCCAAAAATTATTTTTGTCTTATTGAACCACCTTTTAATCCTTTATATTAACCGTGTCTCTAGGATTTTCGAAATTCCACTCACAGAAGTTTTAAAATTATATTTTATTTAAATTTTCAAATTCTCCTAGGAGGTTGGTAAAAGACGGTGAAAAGTTCAATAAAATTTTTCTATATCTAAAATTATTCTAAAATGACTCCAATGAATTACAATGAACTTATATAGGTATTATGTATCAATTTTGATCTCAAATAAATTTAAATTAAATAAATAAGTATTTAAATAAAAAGTCGGGTTTTAAATAGTAACCTAGTGTTTTCAGTATTCATCAAAAATTGAAAGTTTTCAAAAAAATAACAAAAATTCACTCTAGGCGAATTTCGATATTCCAAATACAAAAATGAAGTCCATTTTCAAAGTTAAAATTTTAAAAAGTGGGTATTACTATTCATAATGGCTAGTTCATAATAATATTATAATAATATCTCATTTAGTGAAACATGGTATTGTGTACTACACACGCTATCCATGAAGGTATTGATTGCATGTAATGCAAGACAAGTCAGTGCTGCACGTAGTGAAATCATTGTTTGGTGTTGTGTATAAAATAATCAAAACTTATTTAATTTATACATTAAATAAAATCTATACTTAATGTTGCGTAGAATAATTTCCACAAAACAAACATGAAATTGTGTGTAATACGAGCCAATAATAGTGTACCGTATATTGAAAGCTAATACGGTGTAGCGTATTGTACAAGGTAATTTTGGTGTAGCTTACAACACAAGACATCAAAGTAATTAAAAATAACATTTTTCATAAAATCTCAGGCTGGTACACAAATATTGATAGTTATGTTGGAATAGCCTTGGTGATTTCTTCCTTCCTCAAGAGCCTATCCTCTTGATTTCTTCTCTCTCTAAAGTTATTCATGTTTAAACATTTTTTTTACGTATTTTTAGATCTATGTGGTTCTAGGATGATTCAAGGGATGACGTTTGAGAGTGTTCTTCATACAACATTGAGGTAGGTGGTTTTTTCTATTATTTTTTTCATTTTGTTTTATATTCCGATGTTCTGATTACCCATGTTTTTGGTTTTTTGGGTTAATGAAATTGAACCCTATATTATCTTCCGTAGATTTATTGTTGCACTAATGGTTTTTTGTTGTGGGATTATTTGAAATTTCATGTTTATGAAATACCCAAGGGGTGAGTTTCCTTGTTTGAAGGTTAGGTTAGTTTGGTCTAGGATGAATATTGTGAAAACCTTGTTAAATTACATTTCGTGATAAGTTAGAGATTTTTGACTTTTGATGCATGTTAAATGCTTCAGATATTTATTGGAATTTTTTAGGAATATATTACTTGAGATTACTTTGGGTTTCTTAATATCGTTTACTCCTAATTAAATTGCACAGTGCTGTGAGAACCTTGTGTAGTTACACTACATGGGGAATTGATGTTTAGTGATTCCTCATAGTGACTTTTATATTTCACTCTATGATACCACATGGGGATTGAAGGTGAGTGATCCCTCAGAGTGTCTATGGATTACATTACAAGGAAACAGGAGGGGATTGATGTTGAGTGCTTTCCCAGAGAGTCTCTAGTTTTTTGGAAATACCATAGGGAGGAATTGATAGTGAGTGATTCCTCAATGTTTCCTTACCTATTTATTCCATTATTTAGCTGGAGGGGTTAGAACATGTGAGCCACCGAGAGGGTTAACATAAATATTGAATGTTGTAATGTGTCTGCCAAGTCCAACCACAAGCTTAGATTCATTCATTCTAGGTTGACTTCTGAGATACCTGTTTGTGATATGTACTCGATTAAATGATGTACATTAAATGATAATGAATATAAATGGATAATATTGGATTTTTTACATTTGTGTACTCATAGTTTGTTTGATGCATTTCGATTATTACCTACTATATATATACTCACTGTCAGATAGGCATAGATCTTATGGTGGGTTTCTACTAGGATTCGTCTCACACCCTATTTGGGTAATGCTTTTCAACCCAGACAGATTATTTAGTTTTAGGTATATATAAGTGCAGGCTCCTTTAGTCATTATGAACTTGATTTCCATGGATCATGAGAGCATGGGACCAAACTAGGGATTGCGATTCTACTAGACTTTACTTGAATTATTTTGCATATGGTTTAATTATTTATTTATAGCATTGTGTCTTTTTTGGATATTTTCCTAGACATTTGGTACATGAACCATTTATATATGTGTGCTTTAGTTGTTAATTTAATTTTAATCTTTCGCTATTTACTTCTATTGTATGGTGTTACTGTTTCCATAGATGTTTATTATTATTATTCAACTGCCATGCTTTGCCAATGAGGGAATAGTTTCCCCACTATCTCACTGATGACCCTTGCTACTAGTCGGTGGCCTCTAGCGTACTGGGATATAATCTTGAGGCCATGTGGGAAACTGGGTATTAGGACCATTTGGGTGGCACATGGATCCGAGATGTTACATTATTTCTTACAATGTCTTCCCCTTGATTTAATATATTAGAATTCTGGTATATGGGAGATAATTAGAAAAAGTATTCCCATTATTACATTTTAATCATCTATAACCAATATAAAATCATATTAAGCCTCTTAAAAATGTTAATTAATCATACAAGAGTCTCCAAAAATCCATTTCAATGTCAAATTACATTCTAAAGGGTATTTAAAATAGATATGGTTGCATTTACTTCATTAATATTAAAAAAATCCATAATCACTATAACATGTATTCCAAATAAGTCTAAAATGTATATATTTAATTTATATTGTCAATTGTAATTAATTTTCAATTACCAATAATAATTTTCTGACTTAATGATATATGAATAATTCATGTTGGTCCTTTTGGTTAAAACGTTTTTTGAAAACATAAATTTCATTGAATCGTTTATTCAAATATGGATGACATCACATTAATATCCTTGTTTCATCTGTGTAATACACTATAACCTATGGAAAATATTAAAGTAAAGGAATATTAAATTTTTAACTATCATAACCCTTTAAATAATCTATCATTCATTGATATATTACCTATATAAGTACCTTGGTGCCTATTTAAAATAATACCCAAGCTTTCAGGAGGATAAAAATAAATATATAAGAGGATGAGTATATAATAAATAAAATTACCAATATATATTGGTATCTACCATTCCAATTTGGTTTATAAATTACGTTGTAAGAATATAAAATTTACAAAATCACACTTCAAACAATATATGACATACCAAACTATATTGAATAAATTTGGCTAAGAACTAGAAATAAATATTCATAGAATAATCAGATTTAATACACAATTTTTTTACAAATAACCCCATTAAACACCATTTTAACCTTCCTCAAAAAAAAATATTAAAAACATGAAAGATCATGATATAAACAATCAAAACACAATTTAATAAACCAAATTAAATCACATCAGACCCTACTAGACATAATCATTAAAAACCACTCAATTCACACTGTATCAATAAATCAATGCTACTGTTAAATAAAAATCAATAACCTGATGATTTGTATGTGATTCCAAAATACCTATTATTACCCCAAAATAATTACATTGAACCAGACCTCACAATTCCCAACCTACCTTTATGGTTATAAGAAAATCCCATAACCCATATTTAAAATAACATAGTAGAAATATGAAAAATGATGACACTAAAAAATAGATAATAAAAATTATTAAATGATAAATAACAATCATTTTAGAACCTATATCATGTTTCATTAAAAAAAGAGAAATAATTATTTTAAGATCAGAAATCCACACACTCTTCAAATGAATAATCATCCTTAAATAAAAAAATTGAATAGAAAAATATTCTTTTTTTAATCTAAATGGTTTACCAAATATAAAATGTTATTTTCAAAATATTATTATAGTTTAACTATAAATATTCATCAAAAATAATTTTAATCAATTTAAATATTTTCCTAAAGACAATATTTTAACATTAAAAGCTCGTATATAATACAAAAATATTGTCAAATTAACATACATGAAAAACATAATATATTAAAAAATCTAAAACCGTATGTAAATATTAATTCAAATCACTTCATCAAAATAAATGACATGCTTGACAATAAATTAGATTGACTACACCAAACAAAATATTTCTCTACTAAGAATCATTCATTTAAACTCATCCATACAATACATTAGTGAATTTAAAAATAGATCAATTCCTATACAATTTTATTATATATTACTATAAATATAACATTATATATACATTCCATTTACACTCTCAATAGTTTTTGTAATATAATAAATTAATATTTATTTTTTTTAAAGTTCATCCACCAAAAATTAATAACCAAAATCATAATACTACATAGAGGTTACCTTGATACTTGGCCAAAAATTCAATCACATGTATCCCATAAACCATATTAACCATAAATAACTAAACAAGTTATGTAAAAACATTGTGAAATATATAAAAAATTCAACATATCACTACTAGGTATAAAATAAAAAAACATATAAAATATTATTAATTCATTTTAAATAACATCCCTTAAAAAATATACCTAATTTTGAATAGGAATGGGCAATGATGAAGATATCATGGTCTAAAATTAGATAGGTACGGAAAAGTTTTCATGACATTCAATGTAAAAAAAGGAACATAATACAGAATGGGAGAGTGGTATGACAAGGATTTATTCGCTCCCAAACCCACCACCTTGGTTAGTTAACCATTTAGATTACTTTTATGTTTCTATGAATAAAAATCATGGTAATCCTTATCTCAATACATTGAATTAAAACATTTCCATAGCCTAATAATAGCTAATTTATATTCATATACATTCATGTTTCACCTTCCACATCCTCTCTTATTGAAAATTATTCACAAGGATCACTGTAGGTATTAATAACCTCTATGAGAAACGAAAAACAAACTTAAAATACCTTCAAACTAGCACAAAATTTTCCCTTAATTACTCCTTTTTACCACCCATTATATAAAAAGGTATAAATTAATTAAATCTTAAAAACATTTTTCATTATAATAAATCTATATTATTGGTAAAAATTATTTGTGGATTCCCCCAGTTGCCTATTGTTTTTCAATTAAATCATTTCACTTCTCCTACATTATTGTATTTCATTATGGAAATATTATCGACATTGTTAGAATTTTTTATGGTGTATTTTTTCACAATATTATTTTATATAAATTATTCATGTCGTTTAGTCTAATTCAATTTTACAATTTTTATGGATATATACATATTTGTTTTATATTCATGTAATTAATTTTTATTTTTTATTTTTATTGATTATTATAAAATACAATTACAAATTTTTAAACTCATAAAGGGAAATAAATAAAATAATTTTACTAATATAAGGGAAAATAATTGTTAAAATATATTAATCTCAGTTAAATTATACTTTATTTACCAAAAGATGTAATTTTTTCTAAATATTATTTAATAAGATTTGTAATTAACTCAATTTAATTATTTATATGCGTAAATTCAGAAAAAAAAATTATAAAAAAGGATTACATATTTTACTTGAGATGTTTTTTTAAAATATTTATTAATATTGAGTTTCCATGGCATTGAATAAATATATTTACTATCTCTAGAAATTCATATGTGACAGTTTTTTAAAATAATGATTGAATTGTGTTGTTGATTTTTATAGAAAATTAATTTTTAAGTATAAATTTTATATTTTAAATAATAATTTATAGAATCTGTTTATATGTAAATATTTATTAGAAACAATGATTCACTTTTCAAAAATCTTCCAGTGGAAAATTTGTATTGGATATTATGTTTATTTTTTGAAGGATACAATGTATCATACTATACCTACATTAAATTTAGTTTATTACTTGACTTGGTTAATTAAATAATCTTAATTTTTTTCTATTTCCTCTATAATGTTTTGAAAAAAGTCCATTCTAACTATAAACATGTTTTAACCTTATAATGTTATAACAATTTTCAGTATTTGATTTCTTTTATTTACAGAAATAAACATATTAATTAAAAAAACTAATGAACTAATGTCTTTCTATTTCATCGTGAATAATGTAATTATAAAAAAATCCCAATTTATTTAAACTATGATAATTGTACATGATATTATTCTAATATAAATAATGGATGTGATATTTGATGAATGATGTTATTTCTTGACAAAATTATAGAGTGGAGTCAATTTTTTGTGGTCCATACAATATAATTACTTATAATTATGGATTTTTTATAATTCTATATTCATTTTCAATTGTGTAAAAATGTAGATTACTTAATTTTTCCATTTGTGAAACTTAATTAATTAATAGTAAAATTGTATATTATATATTATATAGTTTATGATATTGTTTTTGAGAATGATCACTTTTTACACATAGCTGAAAATATTAAACTAAAATAATTAAATAACAAATTAAGTCATTAAAACGTTTTCAATAATTAATTTATTTTTTTAATTTGGGCTCCAACTATATTGTATATTTTTTCTGATTAATTTCGACATTTTAGATAGATTAAACCTAAACACTATGAAACTACAATAATATCCTACTAAATGAGATCCACATCATTTCATTAATTAAATCTCTTATCTCTATATAAACAATCCTTAACAATCAATGTTTTTCTAAATTTTATTTTATAATGTGAGGTATTGGTTTTTTTTCATGGTATTATGTATATATGGTAAATTTTATTACTTGGGATAATATTTATATATAATAAATTTATTTAATATTATCAAAAAACATTTTATTTAAACCTCAATAATTTTATTATAGGAAATAAAAAATAAACAACATCAAATTATTTTAATATTTGATCGATAAATTTTTTATAAAATATTTTAGAATACTGTTTTTATAATTTTTTTAAAAAATATAAAATACCTAAAAAATATTTATTTATATTTTTTAAGAAAATAATTTAAACATCCCCTGAATCATTGGTTATCATATTTGAATTTTAGGATATTCACACTAGAAATGACTCTATAATTTATCTCCAAATATCTATGAGTTAAAAAGATTATATTGTATATATATATTATTAAGTTTTAATTTTCTGTTTGAAGTAAAATATAATATTTTATTAATCAATATAATTAATATTACCATAAAGTTTCATTATTATATTCATTTAAAAAAATAATTAATGTTTTCTGAATCGAAAAAAATCATTTTTGATAATGACACATAACAAGTCATGAATAATTATATGTTATATGATTAATAACAATATTATTAATGTTTAAAATCTAAATGCTTATAAATTTTTAATGTATTCTCTCATAATGTTATTTCATATGAGGGGTAATTTTTATAAATCATTTGATGAACATATACTTTTATTATCATGCATTGCTTGAGTGGTCTCCTAACTCATTCAGGTTATTATATAACAAAAGTAAACTCATGTTATCATGAATTATCAAATGATGTTAGTTATAGTGTAGGATAAAATAATATTCATTCTAGTTATAAAAATATTGTTTTTTATGTGGAATCACATTTTATTATGATAGGTGTAATATAACCTAATTGATTTAAATTCCACACGTTAACCATGAATGTCTTCGAAATCAATAAAATATTGAGATGATATCATACATTTTTTTAGGTAATTCTATTATATTATATTCTATCCGCTTATATTATTTAGTTTCACCTCCTGAACATGATATATGACTATAAAATATTAAATGTTGATCTATAAGATTTCATAAAAATTATTAAAAATTAAATTTATGATGTAATTGACTCAACTAGTTAGTGAAGGTTGTTATTTTATGTATTTATTTTATCAACATTGTATTTTTTGGATGTATTTCAATAATTATTGAGTAATATCATGTTTTTTTACTATAGAGATATAGAGAGATTAAATTTGTACTCATCAATCCAAGGGGATTTTTAGGTATTGTAAAAATCGTAATGCAGTTTTATATGTACATTGTGAGTCTTAATAGAAGGTAGTTATTTAGATTTGTGTTTTGTGTTGATTAATGATGTCATATAAGTGGTGGATTATAGATTCTAATAAAATATTTTATATTACCTTATTTACTAATTTTTTCTCTTATTTGGGTTTATTTTAGAATCTATCATCATTCCTCCATCAATTTACACAAATGATAACCATGTTTCATTTTTAGATGACTCCCATCATCACTATTACATATTTAATGACATTATTGTGATCCATTAAATGTACAAGGTTTAATTTAATTTAGATTTAATAATAGATATGTATCATTTTGTTTGATATTACCATATAAATAAACTACGTTTCTTGGAATTATGATAATAAGTACATCTATTTTAGAGGAAAATTCACTGTTTTCTGGCCAGTTTGAATTATAATATTAATATACATTAATTTTTACTATAAATTTTTTTTTATATAAATATATTTTTATCTATATGAGATATATACTATTATATAGTTCTATTATTATTTCCTATAATCTTAATGTTCCCACATGACCAAAAATTCATAGTACTAACATTGCTATAGTAGAATTTATATATTTTATGGATCTGAGTATACTTTTTGGGTGTAAATACTCAACCATACTAAAAACATATGTTTTATCATATTGTTTTCCCAATAATCACAATTTTTTGTAGTTAGAGAGGCATATGATATATAGAATTATAATAGAAACTATAATTGTATGTGAGTTAGTTTATTATCTTGGAGGCACAATGAAGTTGTATAATCATATAATTAATAATATTATCCACCATGTTAGGATTTTTTTTATCATATTTCTGTTTTTTTTCAAACATAATTTGTAATTTTTTTTCTGGAAATACATTAATACTCATTACTAATATTTTTTTCCATGAATATTTTATTATCACTTAGATACCTTTGGAACATTATATAATTACTAATAGGTGAAGATTTATTTCCTTATATAATTCCCCAATTTTATCTGTGTTTTAAATTGAATTATATTTCAATCCTAGATATATTAATAGAATGCACAGTTAGGCACTTGTAAAACCATCATTCTCCAATTTTTATCCATTTTATGGTTTTTCCATGTTAGATTATTATAAAATAATTTATGGAAATTAATAGTTTTTAGTATGTCATTTATGTTTATTATGTAAGTGAGTAGTTTAGTGCTTTGATTCAATCATTGGAATGTTTTTTGGAAATAAAAATTAGATATATATAAATATACATCACAAAAATTATCCCTTATAAATCCCAAGATTATATAATATAAATATTCAATGTATTAGTTAATTATATTCATGGTTTTCATGGTTATGGAATATATTAAAAATATATGATAAATATTAATCCAGGATGTAACGTATCTCACCATGATATTAGTGGTGTTATGGGATAGTTTTTCATACAAAATTATGATTTTAAAGATGAATCATATTGGATAACATTTTTCCAATGTTCTAATAATAATAATAATTTGATATTTACTTTGGGACACATCATGGAATGATTTGTAAATGATTTACTAATTTTTAATGCAGTTTATCTCTTACATTACATTGAAATGGACTATTATAAGAGTAAAATTAGAAGAACCAAAGGAGAATCCATTTTATAAAATTTTAATTTTTGAAACTCCATGAATCAGCATTATTTAAAAGATGATTTTTAAATTATAGTGTTTTTTGGAAAAAATTTGAGAAGAAATATTTTATTTTCAGTATTATTAAATATATCCATTTTTTATCAATATATTATCATCATTTTTCTTATAGAATGGTGGTCCAAAACTAAGTATTTAGTGGTTCTATTGGCCAGTTTATAAGATTTGGGGAATAATTATATCATTTGATACTAAGGGATATTAATAAAATTTATCATTCTAGAGGATTCATAATGGATAGTGAGGTATATTTGATTTTATGTTTTTTCTATCATATTTCTACGTATACTCATAAATGATATTTTAATTTGGGTTTTTTATTATTATACTATATTAGTCCATGGAAATGTCCTAAATAATTCTTTAATAGTTTCATAATGAATACTGGTAAAAAATAAACTACATAAATATAAAAAAAAGAAACAAGTCTTTTTTCTTTCTATAACCACAATAGTCGTCTATATAATAACCAAAGGGTATGTGAAGTATTTTAGAAAATATATCATTGTTTATAATTTCACATAATTTTTTATACAAATAATTTAGAAAAATTACATGATAAGAAAATATTTTGTGGATTTAGTTTAATAAAAAATAACAATATGTTAGGTTAAAAAGGTACCTGTCGAATACTGGGGTTAGGGGTGGGGAAAATTGGTGTTGATACACTTTTATTCCTACTTATCTTTTTATCCATTAAAAAACCATCACATATACAATGAGTGGATATATTAATATCATTATTTTTTATTTTCTTAGTAATAGTTGTAGATATAAATAGAATAGAATTTATATAAGAAGTCCCAGATCTGTTGATGACGTTCACATCCAAATATATTACTACATCTGTAGTATATTGCATTTATTATCCCACATGTACATATATTTAATTAATATCATAGTATTTTATAATATGTTATTTAACATGAACATGTTAATCCCAGAACTGAACAAGTAAAAATAATATAAATCATTTTTTCCCTAATTATAATTTATTTGACTTTAAAATTATAACTCCTCAATCATGGGGCTCTCAATACTTACCAGATCGGAGTGGTACTTTGTGAAATGTGTCCCACCAAATTTTCTATATGCTTTTGAGTAGTGGTAAAGGAATAATACATATAGTGTGGATACTACTCGATTTAATTTAGTTCATTAAATAGATAAAAATTTACCAAAAACAACATAACAAAATATTAATCCACTATAATAAATTAATTAACTACTATAAAAATTGTACCATGAGAAACTCATATAATCATACATCTCTTACCACATACTGGGGTGATTCCTAATTAATATTAAAACAATTCACTTAAGGCACACTATACATTCTTCAATACTCTATAAAGAAACAACCAATCTTCAATAACTAATCAGCCTCACCAGCCTGACCAAGTATAGGACATGTGATCAACCTAAAAGAAAAAAGGATTAAACATGCACACATGTTCCTATGCGTGTTGTGAAAAATACATCCATGTGTGGTCTCACCATGTTATCCTACTATACATAATCATATACATTTATGCAAAATAGAAAATATATATGTATCATATGTTCTTTGGACGTCATGTTCTAACCATGACACCATGAATCCGTCCACATTACGTCACAATATCCAAATAAAGACACCAAATAACATGATAAAAACTAAATGGATTTCACATATGAATCCACCTCATAAACTCATCATAACAATTCCCTACTTCTCTTTCTGTAACCAAATACTCTTGATAGGGTGATATCTAATAAAATATCCCAATACCTTTAGATAGTAGGAACATACATACGTCCATAACAATTGACCCATACATTCTCACTCAATAGCTGTTTATTGATCATACATAATACCATCCCAACAACCATCACCCCTGAATTTCCTCAACAAAAATATATTTTAAAATGAACTATTTATCCACATTGAAGAAAGGAACACATGGAACTGTCCCTGACCAAATACATAATGGATCATTACATAATCATCTAACTAAACCAAGAAACATCTAGAATGTTCTTCAACCCAATACCCTTGTTACGGAATTTTTATCAAAACAATCCATACCAAATGAATCTAGGGATGTCAAAAGCACAAAAATAATTACTTTAAGAATCATGTGATTTCATTATGTACATTATTCCATCTATATAGGTTTTGGAGAGGATGTGGAGGACATAAAAATCACATAGTTCCACAACATACCACATAGGTCATAAGAATATTCTAGATAACTATTCAACTAAGTCATATCCCCTCATTACAATCATTCCAAATCACATCTTTTAGGTTATTCACTATATAATAAATGTATGTTATGATCTCTCCTCATATATAGTATCTTACCCTTGTCAACTATTACTAATAACACTATCTAAAAGATTCTCCAACACTAATGCCAAGGCATGATCCACATCACTACTATGCCTCTAAAAAAATATTGACCCACTATATATGGATTGTCCCATGCCATTATGATCCAATACCCCATGCCATCATGATTCTATATTTCAACTAAAATGCAAGAACTTTACTGGGGTCCAATCTCACATCTCCTAAGAATGATCCATGTAACACTATATGGAGGTACCCTTGTTGTCCCAAACCAATTTAATCAATATATAACAATTCGAGAGGGAAAAAGCCTCAAGAATACCTCCTCATAATTCAAAGTCCTCTAAGTACAACAAAGGGTGTATCGTGGAATGATGGGGATATGATACCATATTTATCAAAGTGAGGCACCATGAAATAAATACAAAACAACCTATTTAGGTAATCAATAAGCAAAAAGAATATAGTAACATAAAACAATATATAGAAGATTCCAGGGTACCAATTATATATGTAGTACAAAGTTATGTTATACAAAATAAATAATAAGAACTACTAAAAGGTGTTAGAATCCCAGGTATCAACTTATTTCTCTACTCCGATTTTCCCAACCTAAAATAAAAATAAAGCATCAACTACAGGTCATGTTCCACATTTCTTTACTGAAAATATGAATTCTACCTAGGTACTAAGATTTTTCCCATATATATTATATGTACAACTTTTTAAGACATCTGTAATAGTGTTTAAGGAAAATTATATATAAGAAAACCATGTTGTAATATGTTATGAGTAGTTGAATTCTACATGGGTATTATAGAACATATTTTAATTTTTTTTCCTAGAACCAACTTTTTATACATAAAATTGTATGTTATAATGTATAATGAGTTTTTGTATCACTAAAAGGTCGTAGTAGTTCCCCTATATGATGTGAAACAATATGTTTCACAATATTATTATCATATTAATGTTCTATAGTAGGATGATATCATTTTTCGGACACTAATAATACAAGCAATCTGGGATGGAGGATTATAGAACATTGAGGCACCTTCACATTGTGTATGCACTTAATAATATCCAGTATAGGATATTATATGAAATAGAAATTCCAGTATGAAATAAAAATTCATATATTTTATTGCATTTTTTGATCAACAAAATTGAACATTGATACATATACATTAATATTATTATTGTAGAGAAATATAAGTCTTATACTGGAATTTATTTATGTAAAATGTGAATACATATGTTTTTGGAGAGGTAGGATGTGTTTGGTGCATGAGGAGTAATATTTTATTAATGAATAATGAGAGAAATAATTTTTACCTTATGTTCATTAATTTATGATTATATCTCAAGACCTCTTATGTAAATTGTATATACTAAATAAATCTATGATTCCAGTGTTGTGAATGTAATTTTGATTTATGTAATGTTAATGAAACAGGCAACGAGCACTTAGGTTGATCGTAAAAGCATGGAATCTACTTGATTATAGATATCATGATAAAGGGATTATATTACATAGTGATCATCTGTATGAGATATTATGTCATTATAATATAAACATCTTTCTTTATGGGTTAGATGACATTTTCATAGACAGAGAACTTGGAATTTAGGATGCTTCTACAAATTTTACTGATAACGAGTCCTATAGGGTCACACACTGTGTGTGATTATAATCTGACTAAAATAGTATAAACTATTGAACATGTTGTGTTAATATTATTCATACATGTATTTTATTAATTATTCATGTTTTATTGATAACATATATTATGTCACTAGTTATTCGATTAATATTATGTAGGTATAAAATTTATTAATTTTTTGCTATTTATTTAATATAATATATACTTATTTTTAGATCATAATGTAGTGATACATAGTTATTAATGAATGGTAAGTATAAATTTCCGAACAAATATTTTGGATGAATTAATGGCCTTGATTTAGGGTTCAGTGAGAAATAATATATATTGAATATCATTTTATTAAAAAATATATAATTTCAATTGGTGAGTTTAAAACATGTTAAGAAATAATAAAATTAATATTATTATAGAATTAAGGATCTGTATGGATTAATAATTATTATCGGGAACATGTGTAATTATTTATTTCTAACCCTAGTGGTATATAACACAAATTATATTATTTTATAATAAAGGAAAATCATTTTTTTGGTGTGTATAGTGAATCCATATAATCCTTTCAAATCTTTAGAGAGATCCCTTGTCCAAGAATAACATCATGAATAGAGACTGATTTTCCTCCACATTGAACTCTTGTGTCAATAGAGATCATGTATAATCTTCTAAAAGTGACTCTCAGGGAAATAAAAGGTTAATAATGAAAGTGATACGATCTATTTCACTGACACCTCAAGATTCCTACAATAACATTTTGATATTTTTGGAACACATGTGGATATTCACTATAATGAATCATCTATTGATTCCAATAATAAAATTATGGTACATTATATATATGATTTTAGGTCAAAAATTTTGGAAATATTTCGAGAAATCCAATACTATAATCCACTATATTAATTATAAAGAATATATGATGATCATTTTTTTGGATCTGGAATTTTTTGAATTATCTATTTTAATTAATTTAATTTTGTGGATCACATATTTCATCATCATGTGAATATCTTGTTAATCATCGATCATGAAAAAAATAAATATTCGTCATGACCAATCACATTCCATAACTACACCCATATCAAAAAAGTTTAATCAAAGTATTAAACTTATATTTATAATTAATTAAAAACCATTGATTGATTTATATATATTAGTCATTGGTTCTAAATTCCAAATTATTCCTTATTTTTTCTGACTTGTGAGATATTCTAGTTCCACTTCATTTCTCATAAATAAAATCAAATTGTTTAATTTTATTAATGTAATATATTCAAATAACTCATCTGGAGGTTATAAAAAATCTAGATAGATAATATATGAGTACATTCAAGGAATCCCTTATGTACATGTTGTGTAATAGTGGTTAATGAACCAACAAATAATTAATAATTAGATCACATTGTGTTTATTTATTAAATGTTGTGCATTTTATTATACACCATGTGTTGACCTATATAGTAAATGGAACTATTGTCCATACTATGCATCGTGTAACTTATAAACATACTGTGTAGTCATTTAGTACAGATGGGTCATGTATCCTCAAATAGAGCCTACTTGAATGGTGACCATGTAACTCGGAGACCACATTACATGTATCCCATGTTCACACCCTGTACTCTAACATTTTTCAATGTAATTGGATCAAACCAAGTCCCTAGGTGTGTTCTATAGATAGATTGGGATAAATCATACATGCTGGGTATCCCCAATATACATGACCTGTAATATTTCCAAAATACATTGAATTAAAATTTATTTATTATACTGTGAAAACCAAATCAGAATGTACTTATTTTTTGGTCATTAATTATATAGGACACGCCATGTAATGTGTTTCATTATATATATATATAATTATTTGTTTGTGTGATGTTAGGATCGTAACATGATGTTTGAGTAAACAAAATTTATTACTCTATGGGCATTGAAGCATGACATGTAACCCAAGAATCGTGTAATTAATTTAATCATTATATTGAAAATACATGTTATTAAACTGTTTGATAAGTCTTTTAGGGAACATTTCTTAAGAGTGTATATGAGTATATAAGATGATGGGTAGTTCGTAAGGGTACTCATAGTTTCTCTTTCGAGGAAAATTTATTTACACTATTAATTTTAAACATATTTATTTAATTTTTTTTTAATTATTATGGATGACAATATCTAGGAATTTCAAATGATAATTAAGATTAAATAATTGATTCATTAAATAAAAAAATTAATTAATTTCAGTAGGTTTTATATTAAATAATAATGATTATAATTTTATTCTTAATTTATTATATTCATAACTCATTGAATTAATATGGATGATCATGATCCTAGACCATAACATTATATGTGATTCGGTTCATTTAAGTTATTGTTAAATTATAGTATTGGCTTGTATAGCATATATCCTCTTATTATGTATGGTCTAATGTTCAGATGTTTTCTTTTATATAAACCCTTTAGCCTCTCCTTGTGTGAGTAAAATCACATTTAATATATGGATATTCTATTTTTGTGGAGGTGGTCAATTTTCGGGAGATGAGGAAAAAATAATCCAAGATAGATTCATAGGTGGACAGGAGTAAAACAACAACATGAACCATAAATTGCTCAATGTACATTCCCAGAAGTTGATGGTATGATTATTCTCTAATAGATAAACTAATCATTGGTAAAATATCATTATCATACCACAATATTGTTTTATTTATTTCAATTTCCACTGTTATTTCTCAATGGCTATTTTTGTTGTCATAAGAATAAATGTTTTAACAATAATGGAAGATAAAACTAAAATAAATTGTATTTTGTATTAATATTATCTAATCCATGGTTAATAACTTATGTAAATCCATTTAATATTAACAAGCATTTAATAATGATAATAATTTGAAAATTTTCATAAAGAAAAATTCCCTCAGCTATTAATATTAAGTCTATATAGCCTTCCACTACTTCAATTAAAATCAAACCATAGTTCAACGTGTTTTACCATCAAAATATGGGAGTAATCAATTATCACATAATTATAACATGTTGTTTTTGGTTGACATAACATTTTTCAAATCAAGGTTTGAATGGTGAATCAATAAATGATATACCTCAGAGAGTTGGGTTGGGAAAATTTAATTTGAAGATTTTAGGCTTGTGGAGTCTACACAAAATAATATGGATAGTGAGTTAATACTTATTGATTTTTCAATTTCTACCTAAAAACCTTCAAATTTCCTAACCAACCAAATTTCAGGTAGTGAGAAGGTTAATATGGAACCTTTCCGCAAGAATTTCAAAATAATATGAATTTTAAGATCCAATGTTATGGCCTATTAGGCTTCAAAAAAATAATGAGATATTAAAAAATATATAATATATTTATATGTCTTAATTTTATAATGTAATATAATAAAATATAGTCATATTTATTTAGACTCAAGAAAACAACTTAAAAATATAACTGTAATCAATTCGTAAGAAGGATAAAATTCTCATTAACACAAATTAACAATATTGGTAGTGGATCTAACTTGAAATCCTATGACATGAATGAAAATTATATGTGATAAAATAACCTATTCTTTATGTAACTTGTAATGAGGCTAGTTATGAATAGTTAACTCTCCATGAGATACATTTGATTGATTCTATATTTTTTCAGTGTTTCATGCTACCATCCACGACCCTTGAGATATTGGTGCAACATGAGGACATGGATGTGTATTGAATGATGTCTCATTTTCAAGGTATCTATCATGATAAGGAATGAATAGAGTGATACAAGATATCCAAATTTTCTTTTACAACTATACATATTGAATCATCATTAGGTGAGACACGTGTATTAATGCTTATTTTATTGACTGACCACTTAGACATATTGAAGATTAATTCCACATATCAATTATATCTCACACTCTCCACATTACAGAAGATCTTGTATAGTTTTATTGTTTATGATAACGCGATAAATAATGAGATGTTTTTTTAGATATTTCTTCTATGACTTCAAAAGCGCATAAGAAAATAGGGCATCACGAAACCACATTATCTACAGTTAGAAAGAAATGTATGAAAAATAAATTGGGGCCAAGACTCTGAAAAAGTCTAAAGTTCCGAAACACCATCCTTCTAAGAAGATGAATATCCATTGGTATAGAAAGGAAAATGAGGCAATATTATTTTCATGTGGTAAAAACAAGAACAGGAAGAATAATTGCACCTAGAAGTATGTGGTTGTAAAAGGTGAATTCGTTATCGAGTGTATTATTTATATATTGACAAATTGGATATTATATAAAGATGTGGTGCACACATATGTATTAAAAAGAAGGAAACAAGTATTTTTTAAATGATTTATTGAGGGGAGTTAGATTTTTAAAATTATAATAGTTCAATTACTTCAACAATAGAAATTGATTACTACCACCTTTCATTTCCAACCTGAATGATATTTTTTTGATGGGATTTATATTATGTACCTACTATTACAAAGATCATAATTTCTATGTCATGACTGCATGTAGATGGTTTTATATTCATTTCTTGAAATTAAATTTATTTCATTTATAAATACAACATATATAGTGTTATGAAAAATTAAAATAATGTTCATTATTTATTAAATTATGAAAAAAATAATTGGAAATAGTTGAAGAATCAAGTTCACAATAATCATATAACAACCAGTTATGGAAACGCCATCTAGGTCAAGTAAATGGGGAGTGATTGAAAAATATATTTAAGGGTATTATTTATTCTCTTTTGATCTAAAACCAATTGAACTATTCGATGTTTTTTAAAAGGAAAATTGATCAAACTTGTAATCAGTGGATATAGTGAAAGGGTCATAGAGAATTTAGGATTCATTTATATTTATCTATGTGGACCATTTCTATAAATAGGTAGAGGTGGTTAATTTTTTACATTACAACATATTCTGATTACATGAGTAGATATGGATATATCTAATTGATGAGGTATAATAATGAATCATTGGATAAATTTAAATAATAAAATAATTAAGTAGAGAATTAACATGGAATGAGTAAAAATATGACTCAATCAGAACATGGTGGTGAATATATTAACCAATAGATTATCAATTTTTTTTTGGGATTTTTGGACTCTATCTCAAATCACTCTACCGTACACACCATAGTGGAATGGGGTTAGTTAAAGGAATAATCGAAACAAATTATACATTTTATTGTTAATAGAATTTCATGTATATCTTTTATAATTATTTTGGGGATATAAATTAAAAAATACAACATATTCACAAAACCAAGTACCAACTAAATTGGAAAAAAGAATTCAACTTGAGTTATAGTGTAAATATTAATCTGTTTTGTAGCATACACAATTATGAGGTTGGGAGGAATTTTTTAATCTATTATAATGTATCAAACTAGAACCCCGTATAGAATGGATTATTTTATAGGGTATCCTAAAGAAATAAAGGGATACTACTTATACAACCTCGTACACAAGAATGTGAATATCACCAGACAATCCCTATTCCTTGAGATAGAGGAATGGATGTCTGTTTTCAATTGTCTGGTGAGAAAAAATATATATTAATCATAATATAATTAAAAAAATAGTAATTTTAGTTTAGTGTTTTATCATAGTTCTAGAAAAAATAATAGTAAAATTTTTATATATATGGTTTTCAATAGGGATTAAAATATATTAAGCAGAACTTGTGGAATTATTTATTTCTTACATTATTGGTTCTATAAACCCAAATATATTATTTATCAATAAATAGAATTGATTTTTTTCTGCATAACGAATTCAATGAATCATCTCGAATCCCTAGTGTGCTTCCTTCTCCAAGAACACTATCAAGAATAAAGAGTGATATTCCTCCATTGTCAACTATAGAGTCAAAAGTGTTCAATGAGAATAATTTTAATGATATTCACATGTTTTATGGATTTCATGCTCAATCGCATGGCCCGCTCATCCTTTCCTCCTCAGATGAGCATTTAGAGGAGGTTCTGGGACTGGCTGTTTTCATTTCCCCCCCCTGGACCATCAAAGGTCGGTGCAGTCTCTGTTGGAGAATCCTCCTCGTGATCCTAGTGCGAAGAAGGTTTTAGACTGATTTCCCTTCCCTCTCCCTTATAGTGAGGTGGGTTCAATGTTAGATTATTGTATGGCCTTGGAAGATGCCTTAGGGGTCAATGAGGCCAAGGCTCCGATGTAGGAAGATCCCTCTCTTTCTCCGAGCCAGATTCAAAAGAGGATGTCTGCAGAGTTTCCTTCTTCCGAGTTGACAGGCTCATCTGTATCCCATGTCCAGGGGCCAAGAGTCTACACTCGATCTCAAATTAGGATCCTAAGGGAATGATAATCTTCCCTCTCTCAGATGAAAATCTTGCATGGGTCCAAATCTAAGATACCCCATGTTTAATATTACCTCTGCTAATCTAGAATGCCCATGGACATGGGGCTAGGGTGAAGACTGATCTTATTGCCTCTGATGTTAATAAAAACAAAGTATGAATAGTTGCAGTCATGGTCCATAGGAAAAAATCAACAAAGTTCAATAACTTCTTCTAGAAAGTTCACATTTATCAATGCATGCAAGCTGACCCATTGAATAGACACATCTGGATTTTATGGAATAAGGTGGTCTCTATTGATCTGATTGAGGCTGATGGCCAATATATAACCACAAAAATCTCAAGGGATAGGGAGTGATTCTATGATTTTTTTGTGCATGTAAATTGTGATTCTCAGGATAGGAAACATCATTGGAAGGGACTTGGACTGTTCGATCCCTAGGGTCTCCCATGGATTATTGTGGGGGACTTCAACATAATCTTAGACCCTAAAGAGAAGAAAGGTATAGGAGTGTTTCCCAAACATCCAATCTTGGAGTTCGCCTAGTTTATGGATGGCATAAGACTTCATGACATAGGGTACTCAGGAGACTGGTATATGTGGTGTAACAATGGGAGTTGAAGAAGGAGTACCTGGAACAGGCTTGATCGGTGTCTAGACAATAAAACACCAATCAACATGTTTCCAGATGTAGAGATAAATATTTTACCCTGAGGTATATATGATCATTCTCATTATTTCGTTTCTCTATTTCCAAAACAAGACTCTTAGAAGGCATTCACATTCATCTAACAGTTGTCTTGGTCGCATGATTATCTACATATTGTGAGGTAGTTGTGGGATTCAACAACTCAGGGGCACTCTTGGGTCGCACTACAGAACAAGTAGCGGTGAGTTTAACAGGGGTTCAAGGAGTGGGTGAGGAAGCTACCTCTTTTCAATGAGAACATGGAAGCCCTTAAACAGAGTGTAGCTACCCCGGATATTATCATAGAGGAGGAGTGGTGTGATCTTGTGTTTGAATAACTTGTGGACAAAAAGGTTAAATAGTTAGAGATGTTACTCAAACAGGAGCGGCTGGCTCGGCATCGCTCTCAGGTGAGGTGGCTAAATGAGGGAGATCGAAATATAGCCTACTTCCACGTTTGAATTAGAGAAAGGATATTCCAGCTCAATCCCATCATTTTACTTGATTATGGATCCTTTACTAATGATAAAGAAAAAATTGGGAGAATGGAGGACTTTTTCTTTATGGACTTCCTTGCGGGCACAAATCCAAGGATGGCCTTTGGGTATCCCAATGGAAATGGTCAGCTCTGGGAGGTGATCCCCACCTTAGTTTCTACCCAGGACAAAGAGGGCTTCAGAGATATTTCTAGTGAAGAGTAAATATTATTGGATATGAAAAAAATTAATCCAGATAGTGCTCCAGGCCCTGATAGCTTCCATGGTTCGTTCTATAGGGGAATGTGGAACATCGTCAACTCGGATATAATTGAAGCAGTTCAAGATTTTTTTCAATGAGGTCTGATTCCTCATGCGGTGAGTGATATTACATTGGTTTTATTATGTATGATTAAGGATTATTCATCCCTCTCTCATTATAGGCCAATGAGCCTATGTAATTTCCCCTAAAAATTCAGCAAGTGTCATTAACCAGAGGCTATCCAAACATCATCCTGGGTTGATTTCAATTGAGCAGCATCAATTTATGTAGGTTCGATCCATTTAGGGAGAAATTTCTCTTGCCCAAGAGATAGTAAGAGACATCAGTATATTGTTTCATGCATCTAATATGGCGATCAATGTTGACATGAATAATGCTTTTGATAGAATTGAGAGGAGTTTCTTAAATATGGTCTTCTCGACTGTGGGGTTCTCAGCCAGAGAAGTGGATATTCCTTTTCAAAGATAAAGACCCCCATGGATTGTTGTCTCATTCCTTATGAATACCCATGGCTTCTTCAAGGAAACTATAGGTCTTAATCAGGGTGACCCAATCTCTCCGAGATTATAAATTCTGGCCTAGGACATGCTCAATAGACTAATTAACTAACGATTATCTCATGGTGAGATCCTCCCTTACCAGAGAAAGTAGAATATCCTTATGATTTCCCATTTGATTTTTGAAGAAGACACCATAATATTTATTAATGGTGACAGAAGCCCTGTTCGTGTATTTAAGAAAATTATGAAGGAATATAGCTACCGGAGCGGGAAAGTAATCAGGTATACTAAGATCAACTTCATTATCACCCTTAAGAGCACCTACAATCGTGTCTCCTCCATGTTTAGCCAATTAAATATGCAATGAGGATCATTCCCAATAGAGTACATGAGAATACCAATATATTCATTTTGAAGGTAAAAGACATTGAGTTTTTTTGGGAAGGCCGACGTGACCCATTCTAGATGGAGGGATTAATGCTGATAGAATCAAGATCCCCCTTAACTGCTTTCACAGTAAACTCACGTGGGAAATTATTTAAGAACATACTCTTTGTGGCCAGCCATGTCAAACATTTGTGGAGGCAATGCGGAGGTGGGTTGCTCATACTCTTCCCAATTATTTTTAAATATTTATCCCATGTACCAATCTATTCTATATAGCACTCGGTGGATTGTCAGATGAGGGGGTATTCTATTCTGGAAATGGAACCAGGCTGTCTTTGTTCTTGATTTTCCAGGATTCCCTTCTCAACTGATTTCTGGTAAGGATTCACGCCTACAAAATAGCTTCACGGAAGATGTTTTGGATAGGGATCAACAAATTCCGATGGAGTCAATTGAGTTCACCTCCAAACATAATATGTGTTTTTTCAAACCTTCCTCCTCTGGTGTTTTCTCTACTAGGGAGTTTCATAGGTTTTTCCCTTCTCAGGGACAACAACACAGTTGGAATGAAATTTTTTGGTGCACCAAGATCCCAGTGATGTTTAACTTCATATCTTGGAGCATAAAGAACCATTCTCTTCCTAAGGATGAAAGCATTATGAAACGGTGGATTTGTATGGATTCATGATGCCACTATTGTAGTAACAAGTGGGATGAAACAGCAGAGCATGTTTTCTTTGAGGGGGAGTGGGATTATGATGTGTGGTCGTTCATTGGAGTTTTCACAGAATTTCATTCCCATGACCATAGTGGAGTCCCTTTCATCGAGATATGGTTCCATGGATCAATGATAATTGATAAGGAACAGATGGATCACGTAGTGACTTTCAGTTCCGGGTGTTGGTGTTTATGAAAAGCCAGACACCATGAAAGGTTTGAAGGAGTTGTACCAACGATGGGGTACATAATTGCGAGGGTTGTCGGCTTGTTGATTGATATTGTTTCGCACTTTAGTGACTGGAGCAATGCTCCTTATTTTAGACTTCTTCAGACTAGTACTTCACTGCCATAACTATTCATGAATAATATACATGGTAATTGTATACATTTGCATCCTCCAAGCTCAGGGTACAAATTGAATACAGATGGGTCCTGATCTATGGGATTTAGGAAGGGAGGGGAGTGGTTTGAGAAAAATAATGGAATGTGGTTATTTAATTCTCTTTAATTTTTGGAAATGGTACCTCCATCATGGCTGAGGAAAAAGCCATGATCACAAAGCTCTCACTCTGCACTCAGGATAATTTGGTTATCTCTCAAGTGGAGACCGACTCCTTGGTCCTCCATAACTATCTGTATGGTAAAGGTTCCACTCCTTGGTTCATATCCTATATTTTAAGGATATATCGAACCATTATTCTGAATAACCTTCAAGACAACCACACATTGCATGAAGGGAATCAAGTCATGAACTACTTAGATTCTCTGGTGGTCCCTAGCTTAGAAAATACATGCCTTCACTCTACTAATTACTTCAATCCTGAGGTTGTAATCTTGATTAAAGGTTACACTATTGGTTTTCATTACTTTATAACCCCTAACCCTCGGGTCCCCTTGTTTTCCCCTTTCTCTATTTTCCCGTTTTTATTTTTTATCATTTATTAAAATAAAAATATTATTTTGGATGGATGGATCCACTATCTATTTATATTAGTGTAATTCATTTTATAATAGTGGTCAACAATATTTGAATCTCATTTTAATCATCAATCATGAGAAAAAAAGAAACTTTTCACATGATCCATCACGTTATTCCACTACGACCAGAACAGAAGAAATTTTTATTAATCAATTAGTTGTAAGGAAATGTTTTTCAATGAATTTTAAATATGGAGTCCAATTATTTCATTAGGAATTGAATACCTTTGATGATGTGATATTATCTCATATTTATTCAGAAACGAATCCATATTAATAATTCTTATGATTCATGTAACGAATTCATGTAAATTATTTTATCATAATTAAACTAAACACCTTGAAATGTCCATCCAATATTTTCCATGAGAAACCCACGTTATTTTACTATTTAATTAAGTAGTTTCTACTAAAATTTAAAAATATATATATTGTATTCTATTTTAATCATTTATCCACAAAACCATAAATAAATTAACAATGTGTATGAAAAACAAGAAATATCCGAAGTACCATAACTAGAATTTTCTCCTTCATATAATACTATAGACATAAATGAATTGTTGGATTGGATACAAAATGTAAATAATTTGCGTTTTCTTAAATTTCATGCCAAACAAACCCAAAATGGGTTTTTTGTTACCCTTAATGATTGATGTAATTATTTTTTGTGAGAAAGATCCTAAAGATGGGTTTGGGTGATTTTCAACCGAAAATAATAGTGGGTAGGCTAGTTATAAGTCTATGATGGGATTAAAGTGAAAAATTAAATGAATATAAATTCTTGATTTGGTGTTCAATAATACCGATGTATATAAAAATAATACATTTTTTAATGGATAATATTTTAGGGAAAATAGTGTCAACCACATACAAAAATCTCATTGTATACTCCTATTATTTTATTAGACACATATTTCATATAGAATAAGAGAAAATAAAGTACCATAAAAATTCACTAAAATAGGGTATTTAAGTCAGTCAAGATAGAAGAGATTTGGAGAGAAAAAAACTGTGATATTTGAAGGTAGTAGAGTGATATCCATTCCATAATCCATTTATTGGGATGAAAATATAATAGTTGGATGTTGAAGGAGTTTGACACACTCAATAATAATGGGAGAGAGGAGAGGTATGTGTTCACAATCACTTCCCAAAAGGTAAAAAATAGAAGTAAAAAGGAGAAAGGATGTAAGGCTAAGAATACGCATTTTCTTTTTTCTGAAAAAAATGAATCTATAACCCGTATAATATATGGTGGATCACATCAGCCAACGTTTGGGGATTTTGGGGGACTACCATGCCTAGAGTAAAACCACAAAACTATTTAGGGGTTACTCAATGCTTAGACTACATGCCTTGACCTCAAACCTGTGCATATTTTGAAGACATGGCCTACCTTATAAGCCATTCTAAGGGAATATATGAATAGTATCTTAGAAGGTATATATATATAATTGAATTTATCAATAGGAAATTGTTTATTTCTGGATACATTAAAATATAGAACAAATACATGAATCATGTTCTCTAGGATTCTTATAGTCCACTCATACTAGTAATTATTTTGAGGGTGATAATCTATACATAAGACCACTAATGAACTGAGAGACATCTAGAACCAATTCAAAAATTATGATATGAATCTTTTTTTTCTATCCATACAAATTAAAATGTAATATAATGAATATATATGAACGATTTGAATTATAATCCACTTATATTGTTACATATGATTCACTCTAGATAGTTTAGAAATTTTTTATCTTTATCATCTTTTTAAAAAATCACTAATATTTTGTCACTTCCTTTTGGTGATTTATGTAAACTCTTCTTGATGTGCATGGTTAAATCGTCCCAAATAACCTATAGATGGGTAAGGGTAATAGTAGGCCATGTTCACTGGTGTTCCATATTCACTTTAGAATTGTAGAGAACCATGTGGCATAGCCCACTATTTCCTTATTTATACCTAATAACCAATACAGGAAGCACAAAAAATGATACATGTGTATATGTTCTGGATGAACATCCCTCATATATTCATGATATTCTTATATTAGTTCACATCACATGCATGTGAGGGCTTATAAATTTCCATGGACATAGATACTGAAAACCTCATAAAAGAACCAAACATGCAACGACTCCTCTCAAAATTTTTATTCATCATCACTAATCCATTAGGATCAAAAAGTTTCCAACACATTAATTAACTATGATGTTATAGAACCATTAAAAATATATATCAGGATACTTCTCCCATACAATCATGATCATCAAGCTTAATTTTATAAAACAAATCCCTGAGCTACCATCCACTACTAGATTAATGATACAATTGATCCTGAGCCTTTGGGATCAAAAAAGCAGCAAAAAATTACATTAAATTGGTTTATATTAAATTTCAATGTCCAAATAATAACGTTACTATAATAAACTCTAGTTACATCTGTTTATGTCTAGTTGAATAATATATATTTTAGGCTTTATTTTTGTAACTTCAATGAACATATAATCATGTGGTAATGTCTCCATCATTATAAATCATGACCAATTTCGTATTACCCAAGGCTTCCCATCATGTAATTGAACTCATGTGTTCTAAAATACACAAATATATATGTCAATACTCCCTCTATTTCCATTTATAAATCTCCTATCCCATCGCATGATGCTTTAATATATTTTATATACCCTCTAACAAGATCAACGAATGTTTGGAGGGGTAATGCGGATAATCATGAATTCAACTTCTGAAGTCCATTCCTGTATAAAACATACAACATAAACCCTAGGAACTTCTTCATAAAACCTATATGAGAAAACTATACATTATAAATGTAATTCATGAATCAATAGTAATAACCAAAAAAGCCCATGAAGTGACAAATATCGAAAACATTCTTTAGGTGGTCCAAAAAAACAACTACCCCACCCTTATATAGAAACTGTTATACATATTATTAATATATAATGTGAACTAGAAATTGAACCCTATTTTCCTAAATTATAAACCCAATGATTTTATAATATTGATGATTATGCTATTTTTTTTAAAATTACCTCTAGATACTACATGTTCTCCTCCCATGACTAGGAATATACTAAGACATCAACGACAAAACCACAAAGGAATCATGATATGAATGGAATACCAGATTCATTAATACCATAATGATAGAACATTATTTCTTCGAAATGAATTAATTTTCTATGTAATTACATATTCCATACCTACTTTAGAATGTTTTACCTAGTTTTTCTAAGGTTTCATCTCTCACCCGATGAAAGCCCAAGCTCAAATCAATCTTTATAAAGACCTTTTCTCACTATATGTAGTCATAGAGAATATATATATATATATGAGGGATTGGGTATTTGTTCGTAAAATTAACATTATTTAGTCACTATTAATCAAAAAATAATGAAAAATTAATATCTTCCTGCTTGGAGAAATGAAGAAGTGAAACCCAAGGAGATTTAAATATTCAAACCAACACCTTGGATTCTAGGTCCCCCAATTTCCTATTGTGATCATAGTGATCAATAGGATCCATATAATATATATAAATAGATAATATTTCTATTTATATTATAAATCTAGTAGTAAATTTAAAAAGTATCTAAAAATAAAATAAAAAAATTATGAGAGAAGATTTGAAAAATCAGTCCACAACTAAAGGGATATTAGAAATCTTTATTACCTGATCATATAGAGTGAGGATGATAATATAAGCCTACACTTCCCCCATCCCATGATGCTTAAAAATAATCAAACCCTCATTGGCATCAAATTATCCCAATCAGTCATAGATTAAATCCTCTTGGGATGAGAAAAACACTCATCAATGGTAATAGTAAATATGATCTTAAAAGGTCACCAACTAGTCCTTCATGATAATTTTATCAAATATTTTAAAATTAAGGTGAAAAGATACCATAAGAAATGGTAGTTAAATTGTTTGAGGGTAAACTCCTTAAAATATTGAATTCTCTCCAACCATATTTAAAGCGGTGTGTTTGGAGATAGTATCCAATATATTTTAAAGATATAATACCAGGATCCCCATCAATGAATAATATATGAACAAGTGTGATGTTCCCATGTAAATATAAGGTATAATGTAATTTCAAGGACTCCATGATAATAGTTCTCACAATATATGGTTAGTTGATATGCTTAATAGTTATAGCCCGCACAACATGTAAATGACCTAATCAATAATCTTAAACTATAACATAACCTCCTCCAGGTGCTCCATACTTATAGGGATATACATACTATATATGCCTCTCTTGACATTGAACACCACATCATCTTAAATGAATACAATTATTCCTGTTTCCAACCTAGAATATAACAATATACCCCTCACTAGATAATTGAACTGGTGAAGGTCCCCTATTATTGGTCATCATTGGAAAGGATCTATAGAATATAATAGGAAGGACCATTTTTACACAAGATCAACATTACATTGGGTTCTTATAAAATTGTGGCTTCATGTGATGCAACCTACCACAATGATGTAATACCACATAACTTCCAGTGCACAATCCTAGGATACAACTATCTGATGATATGTCTCATGGAGATGAATCAAATTACTAGATGATACTCTTTATAGCCTAGTTGATAAACCACAAAGACTAGTACATTTATCTTACACCATGTTTCACTTTGAGATAAGGGGATGATTTAATATTAAGGTGATATTATCTATAACAATTTCTTCACCAGAGATCAAATAGATACCCAGGTGAATCTTCAAAACATAACTAATTCGATAGATCAACACCCATATAATATTTTATAAATTGGTGGGGCACAGTGAAATGTGTTGATTCATCCATGATGAAAGGTTACCCTACTATATATGCATGACTTCCCCAGATTAATTATCACCGAAAGTCTCCTAGATGAGTTAATTGACAAATATAACCTAGATGTCCCAACTGACCATTCCGGAATTCCAATCTATAGGAGTAAAAATATACCACTATCATTGGGAAGATCCATGAATAATATAGGATTACAGGTTCACCATGTAATCCATAAGTATCTTCAAATTCTCTAAGATCATATGAATATCATGTAAAAGGATCCATCTCCAAGGGACCACCCCCCCCCCAAGAAAAAAGGTTGATGATGCTGCTAGAGAACCACAATCGACTCATAAAGGGTCATCATAGCTTATGTAGCTATATCTATAGATTGTACTCAATGTAGAAAACACTCTCTTAGATGAGCATAAGTTTCAATTATTTTCATGATAGGTGTCCCAATGAGATATTCCACAGGTGTAACTATTGAAAAAACCATTGGTGGTACCGGTCCTACCACCTTTGGATCCTGGTCTTCATTACCATTCCTTTTTCTCCACCAAAGGCCTTTTGAGAGGCACGCATCAAGAATTACAAGCACACACAATAGGAAACTTGACTAAGTCAAATGAAATTATAGATAGGTAAAGTGAAAAATATATATAGGCCTCAAAAAATTAGGTACCCTAAATTCATAAAATTATTTAAATTAGAATATTTCAATAATCACAACAAACTCTTCCAAGTGTTAGTTTATAAGATAATGTTTCAAATATTTACTATAACGATTTAGTTATATGGGTTTTCATCCCAATTTATAGAGAAAACTAATTTTTATGTTACAATTGTAATTATATTTAACAATAATTTTTTTAAAATATGGAGTAACAATTGAGAAGCTCTTTATATATATGTATATATGGTTATATGTTTTTTTATTACAATGTTATAAAATTATTCAAAACATAAGTTCCATTTTGAACACCTTTTAAATATAATGAATATAAATTATCATCTAAAATATCCAAGGTTGTATGGATTTGACTGTATAAATATTTTTTAAATAAAATTTCATAATCATCCAATGATTAAAACTACCATTATGGTTGATGAAGATATGTCATTCAATAAATTTTTTCACTAACTAGTGTTTGAATTAATAATTAAACGATCCATCTTGTATTAATTAGGCAATAAGAAGTTCAGGAAACAAAATATGAATGACATGAAATATGAATGAGAAATAAATATCTACATTTATATGATGATTCCATAGATAATTCTACCTTATTTTACTATTCCATGAGTTTAAATCCCTAGAAACATACCATCATATAAATTATGTGTAACCTAATGGTTAAAATAATAAAACTGTAACATGTAAATTATTGAACAATAAGTACCAACCCTTGGAAGATGGAAACTCACCAACATTAGAGTTATATAATCTCAAGAACATTCTTATTACCTTGTCACAAAACATCCACATCTCCTTTATATAATCCTAACATAGTATGAAAATGGTAATAATAGTTCTCTAATAATTTTATTTGGAATCCTCATCCTAATTCACAAATAATTAACATGTTCAGTGTGTGATAAGGCCATAACAATGACACCCCACATTCCAGAGGCCACTGAATTCCATCAAGTGTTCAGGATAGTATGATGTGGAGAATATATCCATTTTTTGATATATAAACATATAAGAAATAAATGGAACATAGTCCAACAATATAATATATAAAAAACAAATGGTAGTAAAAAACACTATATTTTTTTCACTGTTGTAGTCAGACAAGCAGTACTAGGATGAGAAAATAAAATAAAATACCAAAAGATGCTAAGACCCAAGAGCAGATCATTTCCCAACGTAGTCCTTTAGTTCTATACACCCAACCTAAAATAGAAATTAATCACAACCTATCAGGTGTATTCTGTTATCCTTTATATTACATATGTAATCTAATAGGGTAACAAGTTATAGATAAAACATGGTATGAGTACAACTCCATATCACACTACTAATTTTTTAAAATAAAAACTCATTCTATGAATATAAAATTAAATAACATGAATATACAATAATTTAATGTCATAATGTAAGAGAACCTTATTAAGATCAACCTATTTATGGGTTACCTATCAGACCCAACCAATTTTGGCCAAAGATAAATGTCTCTGATCTTGTGACCATTTAATTTTTAAGTGGAATGAAGAATGTATCCAAGAAATAAAAGAATAAATAATGAAAAGGAATACATGGAACTAGTTTTTTCATTACAACAGAACACATTCATTTTTAATCTATTGAAGACTGATATAATTATTTATTATAATTTTTCATAGAACTTATGGGGATCAACAAATGATTTTCGGATAAAATGTTTGGATTACAATCTAAAGAATAATCTCCTTCAATTATAATTCAATGAGATTCATATAAATCAATGGATATATATGCTTTAATATCATGTTACATCATGATTTGAATCCAAAGGAAATGCTGATGGAAATCCTTGTTTGATGAAATCTATATAAACCTAGGGGGTCATCATGATCATCTTAGTTTTTCTAGAGATCAATATTAATCAATGAGAACAAGCCATGGTATTCTAGAGACTATGACACTGATTTTATCCAAGGCCTACTTAAAACATATAATTTAAATTAATAAATTAAATGTAATCTAATATATTCAATCAATTTATTCCAAATTGAGGATATAATAATTTCATAACACATTCACCACCCATAATGGTGTAAGAAAGATCCCTAATTAGTGAATGAGGAATCCATGGTAATGATTCAATTGATCCAAATAAATAATAAATTTCCTTAGTATTATGAAAATTAAATCAAAAAATTATAAGGGATTTCCATGACAGTCCATGTGATACCCATATTTTTACATAATATAGTTTTTATATTCCCCATAATATTACAAAATAATTATGATTTTTTGGGTCTATTATTTGTCCAGGACAATCTAATTTCCCTAACTATGTTTATGTTACCCAATACATACATAAAGGTCCATATTTGAAATTCCTAGTATTAATGGTCATTTCCAACACACCTTAATCGATGGTTTTGTTACATAAATAAATTATTTGGTGATCCCCTAAATATAATACAAAGACACCCTGTGTAGTATTTTAGTTACCCTTTATTTATAGTTTTTATCGGTGTTTGGAGAAATGATGACTAAGGGGTTGTTGAGGTGAGGTTTTTAACGAGTAATGATTTTGGGAGGATTGTAATAAATCTAGAATATCCTTTACCTAACTAATTAATGGAATATAAATTCTAGGATTAACAACCTTAATGACAGGACTTTACAGAAATGAAACATTTTATAAATGGTATGAATTTTAGGTAATGTCATCTATACCACCTACGTAAAGACCATGATAGACTCTTTATTAGGTATTGGAATAGATTAGATCTAGAATAAGTGAAAAATATTATCAAAAAATCCTCAAAATTAGGTTAATTTTGAAAAAAAAATTGAATTGTTTTGGACTGAAAAAATAACAAGATTGGAAGGGAGTAGAGAGATAACCTTACCATAATCCTTCCTACCTAATGAATAGAAGAATAATTAGATGTTTAATGATTGAAAACCACTCAAGAAATATTGACATGATAATATAACTCCATACACATTTCTAATACACAAAATATGAAACGATAATGTAAAAAAGTAGAATACATAGAATGGTGAAAATAACTTTTTTTCCTTTTCATATAAGGTTATATAGACCCCACTAACTGGCCCAATCCTCCTATCACTCTTCCTGAACACCCTAGAGGCCATATGAACCCCCTCAATTCATTCCAAAATGTAAATACATGAGATATGGAAGAAATAAAAGGGAAAATACATCATTTATTAGTGATGATATTATAAAAGACATGGTTTATTACACCTCAACCCATCCAGGATGGCTCATCCACCTCATGACACATAAAAAATTTCTAAAACGCCCTCGGGGGGGGGGGGGGGGTATCACTCATTAACGTGAGAGGAAAATTGGTCTCGCCCATTTTTCATAGCATGGAGTCTTTCACATCCATAAAACATACCATATAAACAATTATAGTTTACAAATATCAAATTACATATACGAAGACCACGCAATGTATCATGTAATATTAACCACAAACCATGACACTTTTAAAATATTCTTTACACAAACTCAACTCCCTAAAGTATTAAACATCACACATTTTACACATAGGTGATGAATATTTTATTATCTCTTATCCTTGGGCCCTCTCTATCGATAACTATCTACTCAATCCAACAAAAAATTCTTTTATGAAAGAAACTCACACATAAGATAGAAATGGGCTTGTTTTATTGGGCCAGCTACCTTTATTATAGAGTTACAACCATATCAAAGGTCCATAACACCTTGGTAAAGCCCATCCAAGCTTCGTTCATCCCCATACAACAACATTATCTATTTCATCACTTCACACATTGATTATAGTAAATTGTAAATAATTATAAATAATTATTTTATTTAAACCAAAGTGGTATAATAATTGTATAAAATAATGATCACCAGCACATCATCAAAACCAAAAAAAACAATTTGAGGGACCTCACCAGATCCTCACAAACAACATTGTAATAATACCAAACCAATGTTTCTAGGATATTATCTAAATTAAAAAAATTATTTAAATTGATTATAAAATTTATTGTGGTTCCATACCTCAGTCTAATGATGTGTGACAACATGAAAACATCAACACCTGATTCCTTCTTTATTATGATATCATAAATCCCCACCCATTTTGTTCTATTCCATTATGATACAATGGAATTAAAATCAAATACCGAAAAAATGGAAAAAAAGGGTAATGAGTGGAAGGAACAACAATTGAATAAAATTAATAAAATACTTGAGATCCCTATATAAATTCAATAAAAACCCACCCCTCTAAATGGTGATCAATGGTTATACATGGGATGAATCGACCAACAATTGTGTCTCCCCAATCCAATACCACTTACTTCTTGAGACCCATAATGTAAATAAAGGTCAATTATTTCCTTCATATAAAATAAAAGATTAGGCTTCACAGTGAAAATATAGGGGCTCCACTGACCGAATGATGAACCAAGAATGTTATCTCTTTGATGGGGTCACCCTCCAACTAGCTGGATTTATTCCTAGAACTTGATGATGTCGATATAAAAAAGAAATTTTTCTACAAGAATAGAAAGCACCACCCTTTTTCTCTACCACAAGCCCTAAAGTAACCTCCTAAAACATTGAACTCATATAGAAATATTTTTTAAGAATCTAATACAATCGAAATTTTATTTCAATCATGTTTTGACTGATTGATATGTCCACTAAATAAAAATTTACATTTCTTCTAAAAACCTAATTTCTATAAATATACATGTCATTATAAGCTCCCCAAAATTGAAAATTTCATATTTATCAACCCATAGTAAATATTATACCACATATACCATCCTAACGTGATAATAAATTCATTGAGAACTCACTAAAAAATACTTCAATTCCAATAACAGAACCTATATGAAACTCCAAACATAAAGGGAATTATTAAATGAAATATAAGGCAATCACTCCCTAAAAAAATAACACCAATGTCACACTCATGACTCATGTATCTCTAAACAAGACCGGGTATCTAGTACTTCTCCAATATTATAGTGGTTCCCATCAAAATGATCCACTTCTAATGGAACAATTCTAGAAATGAATTAAATATAATTAATTCTAATGTATGATCTTATATATGGTCAATATTACCCAATTTCAAAAGGATAAATCTGATATGGTCCCAACCTCACCCAGTCTAACTCCATTCAAAATAACCAATCCTAACATCTTATTATTTTTCAAAACAATTCTTGGATTCACCGAAAAACACTATCTGAATTCAAAATTACAATTCCCAATGATCTTGATGTATTCTAGAATTATCATGAAATTGACATTGATGTGTGAACCCAAACCCTAATGTATTTCAATAATTGTACCACGAACAACATACTACACCTATCATACTCTCACATTATGCATCAATATATCGTTGATCCAACTCTATCTCAAATTAGACCAAACCACCTCATGCTCGATGATGATGCACCAAATCCTCCGAAAATCACTCCCAAACTCCAAAATTTTATTACCCATCCTACAAGTTATCTATAGATCTTATCATTCACCATAAGTCTAGTTATTCCTCCGCCAACAACTAACTAGTATCTCAGAACACCTACCCTTCCATTATAATGTTCATTCGCTCACATATGAAACTATCATCCCAAACATTGGAGTACTATTGTCCCCCAATAAATCCAAATATATGCCTCTATATCTTACAATTTATCCATTATCTAATTTTATTAATGTTAATGTTCACACTTCTTATATTTGAGTTTTAACCCAAAATATTAACCACAGATCATTCTTGGGTCACCACGAATTTCTTCCTAAATATTCCTAAAACACATCCCCAATAAGAGTCAAACCATAATACCGTTTAATATTGTCCCTATATATATTTTTTTGCATAAAAATACTCATTGGGATACAACCTAAATGTGTCCCACCAACAATAAATATTTTTCAGTCATCCCGATCTATAGAAACCATTATCAACCTCTAACGCAATGTCTCTAGAACAATAACATCCAAGGATAAATTATGTTATACACACCTTGATTCCCCAAAAATTCATAGATGTCACCTAAATGCACTAATGGAAACATATCAGAAACAAAAATCCATGCCTTCCTCCCTACAAGTGTCTCATTGAACACAACAGTCATTGTATACTAGGAGTGAATGTGAATCGATACCACAATAGTGCCACCACCACCACACCACTTGGGATACACCAAACCACAAAAAATCATCAAATAATAAAAACCATTGATATTAATAATTTAAAAACACAAATAAAAACATTCATACCTAACATCCACATACACTCACACACCAAAATTTTCCCCAATATTCTATCCAATGATCGACATTCTCCTACAACGGATTAATTATTAAAGAACATACACCTTGGAACTCACTCAATATCTTCATAGTCTTACTTTCCAGAAAGGATTTATGATATTATGAACACAACCAAAGAACCTGAATGAATTTCATATGTTTCGTATCCCATCCAACCCAAGCTCGCAAACCTGTCCCAAAATCTCCTCCCAATATACATGTTAGTCGCATCCAACTGGATATCCTTTATGATCCTTTTGAAAACTAAGCATCCCACTACATTATTAATATAGAAAACATTTTCCCTAAACTCGTGAACCACTCAAAATAATAAGAATGTACTCATATTCTAAATTCACTAGACCAAAGAACCTCTAAATGACCCCTAGGATAAGAATATAACATATCCAACCCACATACATCAACCATAATAATGCCAACGAGCCCGTACCCTAGTGGTGCAGGCTCCTGCTTGGCATCCAAAAGACCCGGGATCGAATCCGGGTAGGGGCGAATTTCCCAGGTACTGTAGCAGCACTGTAGCAGGTACTGTTGCAGCGGTGGCACTGTAGCAGTGGAGGGACTGTAGCAGATACTGTAGCGGTGGTGGTACTGTAGCAGGGACTGTAGAAACGTGGGTACTGTAGCAGTACTGTTCACCGAGGGGTCCTTTGGGCCAAAAGATGGGCTTTCAAGCCTTGTATTCAGGCCACTTGGCCTCGGGCCTTCGGGCTATGTAATGGGTCTGCCTCTACACAGTCTAAAGAGGTCTTTGCTTTTAAAATAATAAAATTGAGGCTTCGGCCCCAACCTTTTAAAAAAAATACATCAACCATAATAATAGATAAAACCTAGGTGATTAACATACCAAATCCTATTAAAAATTCTCCATGTATTCCCATAACTATCTCATGGTCTCTGCATCAATAGGGGAAATAATGTTTATCCCTTGATCATTCATTAGGTAATAGATGACTATACCAAACCCATCTGTATCCTTTTTTAGAGGAATTAAATGATTTCACCATCCCACCAAGGGTATCAATTAATCCCTCGATGATGGGACTACACTCCATCATTGATGACTTTTTAGTTCAGAATAATTCAAAGATACACAAGATGTGGGTGAATTTCATGTTTTCTAAAATCATTAATGATTAGGACATTCAGAATTATTTTTTTGTTTATAAAGATATGAATTATTATCTATTGTTATTATATTGAAAAACAAATAAAGATTAAATAATTTTACAACAATTTTTACAATGTTTTGGGTCGCAAAGATAGGGTATTCTACACCACCAATGCTTTCTCTTTTACATTGGTGATTTTTACTAGAAAGGCCCTTTAATCAAAAGACCTCAAAAATTGGGTGCAGGTAGTTGATACCTTTACAATTTTGATTTAAAAAGCCTTATATTTCGTTTATATGGAAATGATTTATCCACATATTAGTTATAGAAATTGATAATCTACCCCAATCTTGTTGAAGAAACCAAAACACCAAAAAATGAAAAGAGTGTGATTGGATTGATTAAATTGTTTCTTCTTCAATATTTCAGAAGCCACTAACAGAATATGAATCTTATTCATTGATGATAAATGTATTAAATAAATGATAGATTAAAATAGATCCCTATATTGAATGATTTCGAATTTGTTTTTAGTAAAATATCATTTGTAGTTATAATTTTTGAGGATGAATCATATATGTCTCTGAAATGTAGCTTCCTCAGAATAAAAAAGTAATTCAGGCTTTTGTTTTTTTGTAGTAGTTTAATATTAGAACGAGTTTTCACATATGATATGATATGAGTTCTTCTAAAAAACTCTTTCCATATATATATATAATATGTATTTCTTTCAGTTTATTTAATCCAAGAATGTCTCTAAGAAAATGTCATTCATTCGAATTAAAATCATTTAAGAGAGTCATAATATCCCTTGGAAATTGGATCAATTTACTATATTTAATATGTTCATTTGAGTATGGAATAATATAAATTTAAAATGATATCTAATTATATTGATAGCATTACAGTAATAATATAAAATACCTTTCATTTTATACTCCATCATTGACTAATCAAACATATGATTCCCTAATGTTATGACAATAACCAAACATTGGGTAGACAATGTATGGTTGTATAAAAATTTAATGATGATAAACAATACAATCATTATTTCGAACATAGGGTTCCTTAAAAATGTAGGATTTATTATCTATACATTTAAAATAGTATTTTATACATGATCCATACATTTTATTTCAAGCATAGGGTTTCTGAACCATACATTATTCTTAAAAATGTTGGGTTTGAACAGTGTTTCAAGAATATTGTCAAAAAAGTCTACAATATATTAAAAAGTATTTAAACACATAAATAGGATAAAATTATCCAGAAATATATTATTACCAAATTAATATATTAATTTTATAGGTAAAAAACAAGAGTATTTGTGATTATAAAGATCAAAAATTATTGTATACTATTATTGAGATAATAAACCCTCAACAATATCCCCATTTTTATTGATAAAACAACTCATAACATAACATTCATAAAATGTAGAAATTATAAAGACAAATTAAATAATATTTTTAAAAGATATATAAATTATTGTAATTTAAAAGTAATTTATATAGAAAATCCATTTGTTTCGATTAATGTTGAAACTTGAGATAGATTCAAGAGTGTAGTGACTACCCAATTCTCTTACAATTTGTCAAATATCAAAGTGTAAGTTAAGGGAAATTGGTTAAAACACATTAAATTTAGTGTATAACTTTAAATAAATATATTCATGTTCATAATACTAAAATTTAATGTATTTTGAAAGTAAGAATTGACATAAATAATAATAACCAAAAATATAATTATCCAACGAATTTCATATAAAATGTTTTTAATTATAAGATTCATTCTGAATGAGAAATTTAAAAAAAAGGATGCAATAGGGTGATTGGTAAAGTTCAAAAGAGCTTTCAGAAGTTGGAGAAAATATATCATCCAGAAGAACTTTCTTCAACTCTAACTACTATCCTCTTAAACATTCATTATTATTTTCTTCCAAATGTGGTATCTAAATCAGGGAATATAGAACAATTTTCAAACATTCAAGTAAATGAACTTTTAGAAATTAATGAACTATTTCTTATGAATAAAAACTTTTAATATCATCTCACCAAATAGATTAATACTATTCCCTATACTAGCTTAACATGAATATAGCTTCTCAATGATATCTCTTTGTAGGTCAAATATAACATTTAGTGTTTCCCTATCACTTTAAAGTGTATGAGGAAAATAATTTAAAGTATACTAGAAAATATAAATATTTTCAAATCATTTTAATAATTTTAAATATTTTTTAGGAGCATATGTAGATGATCTGTAGTGATCAGCCCTACTTTTTACACACTCCAAATGACTCCCCAATTATATTGTTAAATTACCAAAATCTGTTTCTGAAATAAATTTTTTGGGATAATTCCAAATATATCTTCCATTTATTTATGAAAAAAATAAAAAAAATCTTTTAGAGACATAAATTTCAATGATATTTTTTTGTTGGTTCTAAAAAAATTCAAATCCCACTCTATTAGCAGTTCTACTCCTCAAATAATCCAATGCATTCCTTGTAACGCCTTGACCCTAGAATCATGGAGCCAGTGTATTATTTTAATACATCGCAATGATTACATTTAATCATGTTCTGAAGGACCTATTAGTTTAGATGTATTCTAAAATAGATTAAATAGATGAGCATTACATTACGCATTGAAACATAAAACAAAACATAAATAATATTTTGATAAATCTATTATTCCCCTAGCATAACCCCGCATGTCAATCAAAATACCCTTCTTGCAATCACGAGAAAACAAAACATAATAAATGGGTGAGCTCAGATGCTCAGTAGTGGTAAATAATTTAGTAGAAGCTATAATCTTTTAAAGAATTATGTGTATGAAAAACAACAGCCATTTAAACATAAACATGAAGATAATTTGAAAAAATAAATAAAACATTACCATATAAACATGCACGTTGATATTTTAGTAGTCGAATAATCACATGTAATTAATAATTTTATAATTATGGAAGGAATAATTCTGGACATCATAACCATATAGTCAAGGCCTCGTGCGAAAACTACAAATAAAATTTTTTAAGGCCTTGTTCCAAGACAATAATTTGTCTCATGAAACCTGTCGATGCATCGAGGGGCTATCGCGTGCCCCACCCTTCACTTACTTTTTCCTATGCATTCCTCATATGGAAATGTTGAATCGTAACATAAATATTTTTAATAAAACTATTATAAAAAATGTCAATATTTTTACCATAAACCATGTATGGTATAAAAATAGAACATCAATTATCAAACATATCAAAACCTATTCAATACAATATGGAATATTGTATTATAATAAATCAACCTCAATCAATAATAATATCCAGTAAAGGATGTTTACATTGTATAAAATGACCAATATAACTTTTTGTGTGATATATCCCTTTTGTGGAATCCCATAAGTGTCACACATTTAAAAAGGAAGTAATTTAAAATATGTTATTGAATCAATGTGTCTCATACCACATTGAAAACATGTAAATGTAATTAACATTTTAAAGCAATAATTTTCATATAAATAAATCCTTAAAATAATTTATAAAAAATTGATTTAATTAAAACTAATTAGAAATATAAATCATTAAAACATTTAAAATGATAATATTGCTAAATAGTCCCTTCTAAAAAAAGATAAAATATTCTTTTCAAAATAATTTTTATCAAACAACGATAAGGATGAAAAATATGTCCCAGTAAGTACATTTAAAAAAAACAATCTCAGAGAATAATGAGATTGATGAATTAACCCTTACCATGTACTTTATTTTGGTGAATGGTACGTTTAACCTCCTGTATAATTACCAATGTATGTTATTAAATTATTCCAGAACCATATTAATATTTATTATTTCATACATGATTCATTTATGACCTTATACAAAAAAATTTAATAATAATTTCAATGTTAAAATTACATTTCGGGTAATAATCATTTTGTTTATCATACGGGTTTTAACTTTTTATTCTTGATCGTATCAATTATATTCTAATTGAATTGATTATAGAATATTAAACATTATTTATTTATCATATATATTCAGAATATAAATATTTATTATATATTGATATATGAAATAAAAAACACCGTTTATGAACACAGAAGGTCGTACGTACGCATAAACATTGTCTCTATTTTCATATCGAAATGAAAAAAAGAAAGAGAATGTGATATATGTAAATAAAAACATATATATATATATAGTATAATTACTATTTCATATATTACATACTTATTAATAATATATATTTGTAATCATCATTGAATGTTGAATGTGGAAATGAATCTCATTGCGTAATGGAGATGGTAATCCGTACGCACGGACAAACGACAATATCATTCTATTAATGTGGAAATTGTATTTAATATGATAGTATATTATATATAAAATATAATTAACCTGTTATATATATTATTTACAGCAATTATACTCATTATTATTTCCATCTAAAACATTAAGTGATGACTAATAAACTACGCCATGACGTGGAGAGAGTAAGCCGTATATTCGCACGTATGTTGACCTTTTAATTCATTGGATGGATAGAATAAAGAATATGGTTGTACAATATTCATAAAAACAGATCATATTGAATATGGTTCTAGATATATTATTTTAGTATGGTAACAAAAAAAGTGAAAGTAGAAGAATAAAAGAACCTTGAAAGAGGTTATAAAATAATTACATCTTCTTCGGGTTTTTAATTTTATTTAAACAAAAGGGCTCATTAGGTTGTCTTTAGGCTCACGTTAAGGCCTCTAATTTGAATTGAGGGAGGTTCGAATAAAATTTGAGATGGGGAAGGATGATCCAAATGCCTTGTTATGTGTAAATTTAAGAGAAGGGATGTACACTTTTATAAGAGAGGTGAGGGGTACTTTAAAAAAATCATAAAATATTAATTTATTCAAAACTCATATTCAGTTTCCAATATATCCAAATAAATTTATTTAGAGTATAATGTGTGGATGGGTCAAAAACCACTCAATTAACAGGTTTTATGGAATTTTAGTTTACAATATTAACCTTATCTTCTATATTTAACTCTTAGTTAAATAGTTTATCTTTTACCATGTGTTCTTGTATTCTTACACTATATAGTTAATAAACATATTATAAAATGCCATGGGAACCAAAAGTTTTTCATTAATAAAATATCTAACATTATATATGTACTTTTTATAAACCATATTTTTGGGATAATTATATCATTTTTTAAAATAGTATTTGTTTTACAAACTGATTTATATCAATTTTGACACTATTTAGTATTGGGTTTTTTGAATGTCATAACAATATGATTTTGTAAAAAAAGACATTAAATCAACCCTAACATGTCATATTCAACTATAATATCTGTTTATGGCATCAAAAGTAGCAATTTACATTCATTTTGATATTTATAAAATAAATTATTTTAATCCTTCATTAACAAGGTAATTAGAACATCATAATTGTGTCATAAATAAATTTAATAAATACAATTTTAAAAATTATAAACAAAATACAACGATGTATTAAATGTGTTTTTATTTATAATTAATATTTATAGTCTAATATATCGTATTTATTACTCTATATTAAAAAATTGATTAGTTAATAAATATTGAATTTAACACTTTTAGCACTTCCTTAAATAAAATATAATTAATGTCCTCATGTAATCCAGGTGGATCAGAAATGATCATATAATTTCCATAATATTTTCTTTGGTCCAAATACACTTATCCAATATAATTATGACATGTTTTGGGGTATTTATAATACCATTTTTACTTATAATTACGCTATTTACTTTAGCTCGTGGTAAATAAAAATAAAACATTACTATTCACCAAAAATTATTTTCATCCCATTGAATTACATTATACTTAATAATGAAAACTGTGTTTGTTTGATTTTTGAAATTCAATTCATAGAAGCAAACAAATTATGTTTTATACAAATTTGTAAATGTGCCTATAAGGTGTATAAAAGATGATAAAAAAAGTTTAAAAAATATATGTATGTCTAATCTTTTTATAAAATGAATAATTAATTGTGTTGTAATCATATAAGTATTATGTATCTATTTTTGTTTTAAAATAAATTTATATAAAAATAGTATTTATTTTAAAAAAAATCAGTTTTAAACAATAATTTAGACTTTTTCACTATTCATAAAAAATTGAATGTTATTAGAAAAATACCAAAAATTTACCCTAAGATAAGTTTAATGTTACAAATTCATATATGATGTCTATTTTACTAAATTTATAACATAAAGTATTAATAAATTAATTTAAAATTATTTTCTATTGTCAAAACCAGAAAGGGATTTTTAAGAAGTTAAAACTTTCTAAAGATTGACTTATGTTTATGTCCAATTAATATGTGAAATTACATAAAATTACCTATATTATATTAAATGATAAAAATATAATATAATTATACTATAAAAACACTAAAATGAATAACTTAACACCGAAAATTATTTTTATTTAAAAAATTGTTTTCAATTAGAATTTAGTATTTTCACTAGTCATAAAAATATGAAAGTTATCCGAAAAGTACAAAAAAATTATTCAATATAAATTTTTATGTCCCACTTCTAATGAATAATTTATGTTCATTAAAATGAATATAAAATTGTCAAATATTTTATTTAATAATAGTTTTCTATTAAAATGCGGAAAATCGGCTTTTTATAAAAATATTTATTTTATCTGACAAATTGAATTTTTCTATATATTATATATAAGAAATAAAAAATATAATTGTTAATATTATATATAATATATATATATATAATAAAATATTTGGTTAATAATATTCTTAACAGCTTTTTAGATGGCTAATTTGATAGGTCGTGATGTGCTTGAACTCGGTGTTGCGTGTAGCGAAAGCTATTGAATTAATTTGAAGGGATGAAATAATATGAAATCATAGATTGTTACATTATCCACTTATTTAATAAATTGCATCCTCACAATTTGAAATTTTTCTTCAAAAATAAAATGTTGAAAATATAAAATACATTTTTGGAAAACACACATTGGAAATAGGGTTAATAAAATTTAGTTTTAATAAGAGGGAATGGGAAATAAAAAATTCACCACCAAAATATGATTTCGAATAATAGAACATTGGAGGAAATTAGGAAAACATAAATAGGTGAAAAACATAAATATTTATAGGGTGGTAATTTTTTCATCAATAACAAACAAGTGAACAATAAATGTAAAATTGAGGGCCTAAAATCCATAAATCAATGATGATTTAAAATATCATCGGTGCAAAAAATCATAAGGTATTTGGATAACACATTATTATTTTTAAGATCCTTTACCAAATGTTTAATGACAAAAATAATACTTGACATGTAGAGTTCATTCCATTAACTAGTTTCCACCACAAACTCATCTTTCACTCTAGAAGATAATAGAACTCAAAAATATTTTATTCAACCTAATTGTATAGGGTGACAAAAAAATAAATATATAATTCATCTATAAGATAATTTAATTTTTAAAAACAAAACTATACAATCAAGAACATAGTGTATTACATTGGAAGGTGATTCACCATTTTTACCCTTCGATTACATGTTCATGTCTGGCGTCCTTTCCAGATGTGAATGGTTGTCGCCCGACCTTCGAGTTGTCCATTTTATAAAAATCCTAAAATAATATTAATAAATGTTTTAACCTCAAATAGTATTATCCAAATGTCCAACAAAACCCATTCCATCCATTAGACTTATCCAAAATACTTGTGTCCAAACTCATAGTCCAAAAATTTATTAGGAATTAATACAGAACAAAATGAAGATCTCTTTAATACCACAATAAAACTTGTATACCTACATCCTGTTTTCTATTGAAACATGGTACCAACCTGAATTACAATAAAAACCTATTGAGTACTTTCATTCTCCATTAATCATATAGAATATTGGATATAATCCTTAAATCCAAAAATTTTGTAAACACAAACTAACAATTTATTAGTTCTAAGGTAGTCAAGAACATCCAATATAATTTAACCAAATCCATAATATTTAATTACAAAATCATTACCTCTACTTCATGACTATTGTATGGTTTATAAATCCCTCAATCATATATTTTCTAAAATGACTAACATATGATTGAGTCACTTTTCTTGGTACCACACAATCTGAAATCCTTAATGAAATAGTACTGTACTAAAATCCTAATATATTCTATAATTCTTATAACTTTTACATAATTAATACAACACTCAAATTACACATTTCACTAATAACAACATAATAACACTAATCATTCATCTTCGTTTACGGTAGAATCAAAAAATAATTATTATCCAATAACATCATTTGGGGTATACTCTAAGGATTTAGACATTGAATTATGGAGTGTCCCAAATCCTTATAGATGAAGCATTTTACATTTGAAAACATTTTCTTTCCCTTGTAATCAAGAACATGGAGAAATATTTCCCCACATATAAAAAAACTACAATTCCGTTCAAGCATTTAAAATGGTGATTCTTTCATAGTTACACATTTTGGAAAATCCTTCTTTTCCTTATTCCCTTTATCCATCTTTTTCTCTTCCATGCCTTTCTTATCTTTCTTCCATTAAAATATATAGGACTCATAGAACTCATTACATATCTTATAAACACATGAAATTTATTATTCATATGTTAATAATAAATGGGAGAATATTTCCCTTCTAATTTTTTTTGTTAAGAACATTAAAGATGTGATCCATTTTACACTTTAAATCATGTGAATTTTTGGAGTTCTTATTCATTTTATGGGGTTCCATTTCTAATTGAAGACATACACTAGGTCAGATCATATCATAATTTGAAATCCGTAAACATGATAAATTCTAAAAATTTATTGAACATTTTCACACATCTAGTCTCTTAATCCTAAATATTGTTTCTTTGATGGCATATTTACTCATAAATCCTTCATAATGTTTTGTAATGAAATTGTAAATTATTCTAATCATATCCCCCAGAAGTGTCAAAATAGTTGCGCAGTAGGGCATGTTGTCTTGTACTAAAATATCCCCAGTCAAACCCAAAAATCCATGATGGATTTTTCACTCCTAGGTACATTTTTTCCAAAACAACATCAACTTTTAGTATCCATATATGGATGCATCTCCTAGAAAACCCACATAATACAAACATTACCAAATTTTTTTGATGTTCTTCTATACTAATCCTCAAATTTTATTATAGGGTAATGTTTCTTAAACATAGTTTTTATAAATAAAATTTCCATGATTATTGCTAATTTTTTTTGATACCAACTATAACTCCCTAACCATAAAAACTTGGAACCGGTGCATTATTTTAATATATTTTCATGATTATAAGGAATTATGTCTTCTAGGACCAATTAGATTAGCAATCATGGAAAATAGATTACAAACATGAATGTTACATTAAACATTGAAACATGGAAAACAACATACATAATACATTGATAATGCCATTATTCCCATAGAGTGACCCTTCATATCAATCATAATACATTTATTAAAATCTTGGGAAAAAAACATAACAAAGGGGTGAGCTCAGATGTTCAGTAAGTGTAAATAATTTGGCGGAAGCTATAAAATTCTATGGCATGATGTGTAATGAAACAATAGTCTTGGAAACATAAAATTGAACATACATTTGACAAAATAAATCAAGAAATACTATATAAACAAGCACATGGATATTATACTAGTAAAAAACACATTTAATATCTAATTTCATAATGAGGGAATGCAAAATGTCAGACCTCATAACCACATAATCAAGGCCTTGTGCCCATACTACAAATATAAATTTAGTCATGGCCTTGATCCAAGACACTAATTTTCTTCATGAGACCTATCGATGCATCGAGAGGCTATAGTAGGCCCCGCCTGTCACTTACTATGTCCAATGCATTCCTAATCTGAAAATGTTGAAACATAAAAAACATTAGTATTAGAAATAGCATAAAAAATGTCAATACTTTAAACATAAACCATGAATGGTATAAAAATATCATATCCACAGTAAAAAAATACCATAACCAATTATATACATTATATAATATTGTATTATAATAAATCAATTTCAATCAATAATAATATCCATTAATAGATATTAACATTGTTGAAATGGTCAGTAAAACTTTTTGATAAAAAATATCCCTTCTGTGAAATCATTTAAAAGTCACACATTTATAAAGGAAGTCATTTAAAATATATTTTTGATTCAATTTGTCTAATACCACATTTAATAATTTGAAAGTAATTAACTTTTTAAAACAATAATAGTCATATAAATAAGTCCTAAAAATATTTTTTAAGACATGGACATTAAATAAAATGATTTAGAAAAATAAATCATTAAAACATTTAAAATGCTTATCTTGCTAATGTGTACCATCTAAAAAAGCATAAAATATTCATTTTTAAATCAATTTTTACGAAACCTCTAAAGGGATGATAAATATTTCCTATTAAATACTTACACATAAACAATTCTAGATAATAATGAGATTGGGGAATTCACCCTTAACTTATACATTCATTTGAACGAGGGAAAGTTTAACCACCTATATAATGACCATAGTATGTTATTAAATTATACCAGAACCATATTCATATTTATTATATAATACATGATTCATTTATTACTTTATGCTATCCATTTAGTAATAATTTCCATGTTAAAATAACATTTATGATAATAACATATTTTTTATCTTACAAGTTTTAACGTGTCATTATCGATCGTACCATATATATCATGATTTAATTACTTCAAAAATATAAAATATAATTTATGTATCATATATATTTAGAATAGAAATATGAATTATAGATAGATATATTAAAATGAAAGCACCATTTTTAGAGACGGTAGTCCGTACGTACGCATAAATGATGTTTTCATATTGTATTGAAAAGAAGTAAGATAATGAGATATATGTAAATATAAATAAATATATATATATATATATACATCCAGTAGCATTATTATTTCATATATTACATACTTATTAATAATATAAATTTATAATCATCGTTGAATGGGGAATGTGGAAAAGAATCTCATCGCGTCGTGGGGACAGTAAGTCATACATAAGCACGAGCGACGATATCATTTTATTGATGTTGAAATTGAATGTAATTGGATGGTATATTATATATACATAATCATTAACATGTTATATTTATTATTTAAATCAATTATACTCATTATTACACCCATCCAAAAAAATTAAGTGTTGAATAAAAAACTACACCACGATGTGGAGACGGTAAGCTGTACGTACACACCTAGGGTGACTTAGTCCTTCATAGAATGCATAGAATAATGAATATTGTTGTACCATATTTATAATAACATCTATGAATGTAAAAGTTAATGGCGTTATTATTTTATTATAGTAACAACAATGAAATAGTAAGTATAAGAAGAAAAAAACGTTGAAAGAGTTTATAAAAGATTTACCTATTTTTGTAGTGTTCCAATTTGATTTTAACAGAAGGTGTCGCTAGGATTGTTTTATTCTCAAGTAAATTCCTCTAAGATTAAGTGAGGGTATTTTGGATGATATTTTATAAGGTTTGTACAAGCCAAATGGCTTTGGAGGAATGATTTTAAGGGAAGGGAAGTACCCTTTTACAAACATGTGAGGGGCACTTTAGGAAAGCATGAAATTTTATTTCATTCTAAAATATTTTTTGGATTCTAATATCTCAAAATGCATTTGTTTCTCATATATGCTTGGGATGAGTCTAAAATATCTCACCCTATATGTTTTATACTTGTTTAGGTCACCATATTAACCTTACCTTTCAAATTTAACTCTTTGTTAAGTAGTTTATCTTCTAGCATGTCATCTTGTGATCCTAAACTATATCATTAATTAATAGACTAAAAACATCCAAGAGAACCTCAAGTGGTTAATTAATGTCATCTCTAACATTATTTAATTCCTTTTTCTATACCATGTATTTTTAGGAATAATATATCATTTAATAAAATAAAATTTGTTTTAAAAACTCATTTATATCATTTTTGACTCTATTTAGTATTTGGTTTCATTGAAAGTCATTAAATATGATTTCATAAAAAAAATACATTGAATCAACCCAAAAATTTCAAAAATTCTGGGACATTCATCAGAAGTATCAATTTACATTTATTTCGATATATATATAATCAATTAATTTAATATTTCAACAGTTAGATAATTACAACCTCATCATTGCATTATAAATAAATTTAATTGTTAATGTCTAAAAAATTAAATAAAATACCATTATATATGAAATAATTATATATTTATAATTAATATTTATAGTAAAATTTATCTTATGTATATCTCAATATAAAAATGGTTTATTAAATAAATTTTGAATTTAACACTTTTTACACTTATTTAAATATAATATAATAAATGTCTTAATATAATACATGTGGATCAAATAGGAACATATTTTGGTCCTAATATTGATTTTTGTCTAAATAAACTTATCCAATAAAATTAGGACATGATTTGGGGTAATTAAAATTTCATTTATATGTTTAAATACCCTATTTAATTTTAACCGTGGTAAATAAAAATTAGAAGTTTCTATTCACCCAATTTAATTTCATCCAATTGAATTACATTTTACATACTGATGAAAACGGTGTCTGTCGGAGTTTTGAAATTCAATTCATATAATTGGTAAAATTATGTATTATGAATTTTAGAAAATGAGCCTAGAATGTTGGTAAAACACGTCAAAAAATGTTCAATTAAATTTTATATAGCTCATTTTATTATAAAACGACTCCAATGAAATATTTTGGACTATTTTTTTTATATTTTATTTATTTTTACTTTAAAATATATTTAAATTAAAATATTAATTATTTAAATAAAAATTCGTTTTTAATCAATTAAGTAGTGTATTTCACTATTCATCAAAAAATGAATTTTCTTAGAAAAATACCAAACCATCCCCCAAAGATAATTTAGATATTCCAAATTCAAAAATGAAACATATTTTTGAAAATTTTAAAAATATAAGTTTAACAAATTAATTTAAAATTAATTGTCATTGTCAAAACTAGAAAGCAGGTTTTTAAGAAGTAAAAAACTATCAAAAGATTGTCATGTGTTTATGTACAATTTAAATTTGAAATTAAATAAAATGACCTAAATTATATTAAATGATAAAAATATAATATAATTATACATTAAAACTACTCATATTCATAATTTATCGTTATAAATTATTTTGATTAAAAAATTTGTTTTCAATTAAAATTTAATATTTTTCACTATCCATTAAAATATGAATGATGTCAGAAAGGTACCAAAATTTATGAAAACAAAATTTTTTTTGTTCTGATTTTAAATTTGAATTTAATTTCATTAAATTTAATTTAAATATATCAAATATTATTTTTAAAAAAAATACCTTAAAAGGTGGAAAAACTGCATTTTTGAAAAATACTTCTTTTACCTGAAAAATTTAATTTGCCCTAATATTTTGTATAAGAAACACAGATGATGAATGTGAACATTATATATAATATATATAAAATTAAAATTTTAGTTAATACTATTCATAACCTTTTTTTAATAGGCTATATGGATAGGTCGTGATGCACTTGAACTCAGTGTTGCACATAGCGCAATCTGTTGAATTATTTTAAAGATATAACAAATTAAGAAATCCTAGGGTGTTACATTCTTTGTAGATTCCATTTCACATCCTAGAGTTCATATTTCATCCCAATGATTTCTAAAAATAAAAAAATCATAAAATATATTATTAAAATAATCATAAGATTATTCTTATTGAGCATTATATAGTTTATTTCTATTAACCATTTTTATTTTTTACATTAAATTTTATACAAGAAGTCGAAAATTCACTTTCAAGAAACTATATATTCTCTACATGATTATAAAATTCTTTATCAAATTAATTATGTACAATTTAAATTGATTTATTCTTGTCTAACTATTTAGTGATAGCTAATACTAGTTATTCTTTGTCATTTCGTTGAGAATTATGTAGGTCTTGTTCTTATTTATGATATCATTGATTCTGAATTTAATCAAGATTCTATGCTCTTGATTTTAATATTCATTTTAAAAAAAGGTTCTTGATATTATATTATTCCAAATTTACTTCTATTTTTGAAATCCTCACGATTAAATAAATCTTTTAAAATAATTGGTTGAGAAACCTCACAATTTTCAATTTCATCTGCCTCTGGAGTCATAACTATAGTATCCTGATCTGTTACATCATCCCTTTCTCTAGGTCGGATGAAAAGGGCCTCATCATTTAATTCATTTAAATTTTATTCAAAATATTGAGGGACATATCTTGAATATTTTACATTAGAGACATCATATCTAATTCAATTACTATATATTTGAACCTTATCATCTCTTATAGATCATGTATGTTCTTCTTCTTAAATTCCAAATAAACCAAGTGATCTAAGATTTCCTTGCCCCCTTGAGCAATAGGGGAAGATTCTTATTTTTCATCTGCGGCAATAGGTAATATAATTCATCTAACTTTACTCTATAATAAACCTATCTTCCTAAAAATTACATCATTAAAAATGATAGAGAAAACTTGGTTTGTGTCGATACATCTCTAATCCTGGAAATTTTATATATAAATAATGATTTTTTCCTTCTATAAGGTTGAAAAGTCATTCATGCATCATCCTATAAATAGTGATAAATTAATATTAACAAGTATCTCATGAAATTAAACATAATATCAATCGTCCTCATAACCACCATATACATGTTGGGATAATGAATCTTTTATAGCTATGTAATTATTGAATTTATTTATCACTAAATCATCTTGAATAGAACCATCTAGTCAACCACCAAATATTTTACAAATGACATAGATATTATTGTATATCTAAATAGAAACAACATAATATCCTCCTATTTCTATTCAAAATTTCTAATGAAATAATGATCAAAATAAAAAAAACCTTTATCGAGGCACTGATAATTTTTTTTTATTTCAACTAAATATATAGAAAATTACTTATAATTCACCTAAGACACAATGATGTCCTCTTTATCACTGAAACTGAACTGAGAATTTCTATAATATTATTTTAAATTCATATTGAAAATGATAAAATTCACTCATTATGTAAAAAATTTCCTGACCTATAAAAGATACGGCTTTCCTGTAGAGAATATTTTTCTGATAGATCCATTCAAAATCTACAACCATTAATTGAAGATTTTATCGATTAGTGATGGATTGTCACTTTTTTCCACTCTATTATCTTTCATCTATTCTATTAATCATCAAAATTTTAATGAACTTAATGGTTTATGGTTTGGATTCTAGTGTTTTTAAAAAATCAGAGCTATGGTAGTCAAAATTGAATGAATCCAAACATTAATAGTGAGAGCAGGGCTTAATGGTTTTCATGACGCCTGTTCTTGTTTCATCTTCCAATTTCTAAATGTAATCATTATTTATGTTTTATTACGAAAATATTTAATTTTTCCTAAATATAAAAACTTCATGATTTATTTAGAAAACTAATATATACATAATAAATGAAAAAAAATTGAAAAAAACTACATTAATTAATGAAAACAATTAATAAAAAATTATTGAAAATTAAATATTCCTAAATCTAACTTAATAAAAGAAAAAGTAGGAGTGATATATAGTTTAGTAAACATATAAGAATGTTGATATTTATTATTTACACATTCAGAGATATATCCATTTTATGAAAATGGCCTCTTAGAAAATGATATCATATATAAATATTATTTGTTCATGACTGACATATATTTTTCTAAATATTAATTTCACTTATATTATCACATTAAGTAAGAATATAGATAAATATAATTCCATTGTTATGTATCGTGTGTATCATCCACAACACTTATGCAAAATAACATCTAGTATATATATGTATATATATATATTCTGTATCATCTCTTGACAGAGAAAAAGAATAATTTTTTATTGAAAATAAAACGAAAGATATTAATAGAAAGTGATATGTTCATGATGTCATTTTAATATCTAATCTACATCACCCAAAATCAATTTATGAATATGAAATTAAATTAAAATCATATTATTCTAGATATATTAGATAATGAGAAACTAACCCTTATTAATATCCAAAAATTATTTTAACACTCGCATAATGTGATTAATTAGGGTTTGACCGAAATATTTAACATAAACACAGTGAAAATATTATACCTGGTCTATTAGAAGTTATATATAATAATCTTCCAATCACACCTTTGTATACCTTATTATAAACTAGTTTTCTAGACACATCCATACCATGCTTTACATTTGTACACATGGGAGTTCTATAAGTCGTGTTGTTTTCGATTAAATTTTTTTTCAAGAAATAAATAATGTACTTTATTTTATTTAAAACATATCTATAATAATTTTCAAAGATTTAAAATCCAAAAAAAATTTATTTCTCCCATTATTTCGATGTCAAATTAATATTTCATAAAGACTAAAATTACATTAAAAATATTTTATTTATTGCACTAACAATTATCATCATATAAATAAATTTGTAGTAGAAATTAATTTAAAAAAATAATTTCTGAAGAATAGTAAGATCTGCTAACCCTAAAAAACCCATTTGCTAAAACAAATGATTGTAATAATTCTTATCAACCACCAGGTTCTTGATTAACGGGAAAAAGTGCTTCAGTATGTTTATAATTTGAATTTGGAGGATGTGGAATTTCAAAACCAGGTGGGTTTTCAATATGAACATTCTCCATTAAATATCCATTAAAAATCCAGTTTTACTTCCATCTGATATAATTTAAAATTCATATCAGCTACATAACAATGAAAGATCCAAATATATTCTAATCTTGTACCATGTGAAATATTTTCATCATAGTTTATCACTTATTACTTATTCAATCCTTTATAACTAATCTATATTTATTTATAGTATTTACCCCATGGTCATCATGTTTATTTCTATGAACCCATTTGGTTCCAATAACATGATAATTTTTAAACCGTTCAAATAATTAGGAAACCTTATTTCTAATAAATTTATTGTGTTATTCAAGAATGGACATTAACTAACATTTAACTATTAAATATTTTTCCACATACTCATGTTCTAATTTCAATTTTAAGGATGAAAATTTGATTATGATTCCAATAATTAATCTAGTTCTCATTCCTATATCTAGATTCATGAAAACATTTTCTAATGGATTATTCACTAAGTTTCTAGATTTTGGATTTTACACAATTTCAGGATTATCTATAGCATGATCATCTGGACACGAAAAAAATTTATTTATCTTATTTTAAACGTACATCATTACTGATTTAATACTTTTAGATTTTTAATAGTTAAAAATTTATTCTTTTTGATCATTCATTTTATCAAAAAATATATCGTAATAAATCATCACATGAATTGATTCTTCATAAATCCATGAATTGTTTATATAGAAATGATATGTATTAGAAGAATCAAAATATCATAGAATGATTCATTTATCTTCCTTGATATCAAATTTAACAAGGAATTCTAAAATATTAATGATATTCACCTTTCATACAAATACATTAATGTACCTCAACATTTGTTTTTTATTCCAAATTTCATAGCTTGTCTTCTTAATAATAGGAATTATCATAAATATATTCATGATATCACATGATGTGTTTATGAAGTCTTTCTAATAATAGGTAGGAAGAGTATATTAACTTAACACATCCATTTTCATCTCATGAATATTTATATTTCTTCTTTCATCAATTCTATTATTCGGATGTGTTCTTGGTGTAGAGAAGTTCTGGTTAATGAATTAGTTAGAAAAAAGGAATTATTTTCTTTATTATCTAATTCTACACCATGATTACTTCATAATGAAATTATTTTTAAATATTTTTAATTTTGATCAATTTTACAAAAGCATTCACAAAACAGTTAATACTTCAGATTTATGTTAATTAAAATAGACCCTTGAATCATGGAATATCATCTAATAATTCATTAGAATATAATTTTCTATCCAAAAATGGTACCGTTGATGGACCATAAAAATCCATTTGGATATGTCCCAATTTTTTAATCGAAAATATATTTTAAAAACTCTTGATCATGATTTCTGTAGTATTTCAATTTGGCGTACATCAAAGAATCTATAATTTCTAAATTTCCGAATAAGTGAATTAGATACTATGTGTTTCTTAGAAAAGTTATTTAATTTAAATACATGGATGTGTTTTTGTCTTCTATGCCAGATCCATGATTCAATTTTAACATCAGTTAATCCGTGATTTTTTTACACAAGATATCATGATACTTGGTATAAAAAAATTATTTCTTGGTTCTCTAAATTAATTCAATTTGTCATTAAAATATGAGATTCGATTTTTATATAAATTGATATTAAAACCATAATCACAATGTTGGGAAATATTTATTCAGGTTTTTTTAATCCATTTAACATATAGTACTTTCGTGATTTAAATTGTCTTCAGATCTCTCAATGATGCAAATATGACTATATTCCCATTAGTATTGTATCCAAATGTAACAAGTAAACCCTCATGATTTTCTAGTATATGAAAATTGTAGGAGTCTCTATTAATATTTCATGAGTATCTTCTATACTTATATCATATAATATTTTAGTCCTATAACATTTTTTCTACAAATGTATCTATACAAGAATTTTTTGGTACCCATATTTTCATGGGTCAAGATTTGTCATCAAGGAATGATCTAGGAATCCATATTTGTCATATTGTACCAAAATATACATTAATTGTTTCAAAAAAAATTGTAATTAATTTTTTTAATTCCACATATATAAATATTTGTTGAACTAAATTTGTTATATAATGTAATTTAAATACACATCATAAGCATGTAGTATTTCTAGAAGTTTCAACAAAATATTATTTATATAACTTTATTATTTCCCCCTTCATTCATATTACTTATATTTACTTTTTAATAATTTTTTTTTCCATGAATCACATATATATATTTTTCTACATTAGTTGATATATTACAAACATCATTTAATGCTAATGGCACAATGAAGGTGTATGATAGAACTGGTGGTGATGCCGCGTAGGGTTTTTCCTATTCCAAAATGCTCACGCATTACTTTTTTCACACTATCGTCTCACAATAGATGGGTATAATTTGGATCCAACGTATATCGGATGACTCGACTGCATTGGATGGGGAAACTAATTCGTCCCACAGAATATCAACAGAAGTGAATAATTTTCAGTGGATCGGTGATGATTTTCCCAAATCCTGTGTAAGGGTTTTTTAGAAGTTTGTTGAGGATCAAATTGTGAAATATAATAATGTTTGAACTATCAAGGTGAATATTTCTAGTTCAGAAATATGGTTAGTGAAAGCGGTGGGAGAGAATCACAATCCTGTTTCACTGGAGAACCAACTGAGTCATGTTATTCCTGAGACCGAGTGAGTTATTGTTGTTTGATCATTTTATAGTTTGAAAGGTGATATTGACTTCTCCATTCAAATAAAATGGAATGTCACCCATATTAATGTTGATCCCAATTTTGTTTCATAGTAGCCTAAAATTGGTGAGTTCTCAGTCATCACTCATTTATTTCTACACAAAGGATAGAAACCCATGAAATTGAGGAAATCAAGGAGAGGGTCTTGTCAATCTGGTGTTTTAACAATTGTATGTCTGTCTCTCAATAGAAGTGGACACTTCCATATTATCTTCCACATAGATGAATTGAAACTAAAAGGATAGGGATTTGGTTCGATAGTGCTGAAACCTAGGAATACTCAGCTTGGTGAAAGGGATAAGAAATTATATCCACTTGAAGTTATTAATACATCTACTAAAATTTAGATAAGTGTCTATTTATTAAATAGAATACTTTGGAACCCCAAAATTATATATAATATTTAATTTTTGATTGGTATACTGATTAAAATTGACAAGTAAACGGAAATATCTTGATATGGAAACTTCTCTAATTTCATTATAATGATTTACATGGAATCTGCACTAGTTGATAAGGTAATGCTTGAAACAAAGAATTGATTTTTTTGCAAGTATTGTAGTGATATATGTCATAACTTATCTTCCTATATAATCTCTATAATATTATACTTTTTCCCGTTTGAGGGAAAATATATGAGCATCTGTCTCATGAAGAATAAAAATGTATTTTCTCAGAAGCCTAATATTCCTTCTCAGTTGTAGCATCTTGAGTGTAATCCTTGTCAGATCTTAGATTTAACTGACAATGCACTTGATAATGTATACCAGAAGAAATAAGTGTGGATTTTTGTTCTTGAGGATACAGCCAATCCAATCATTGATGAGAAAAATCACTTGGTCTATGACTCTACTTCAAAGAGAAATACAAATTCTTGGACTGTCATCTTTTATGAAGAGGAGAATTTATACATTTTTGATGCCCATAGTGATGGCAGAAAAGCATACTTGATGAAATGTCGTTTTATAGGAGGAAATGACACATAGATTGCTGAGAAACTAATAGGAGATGAGATACAGTAGCTATAGGTTCCGGGCGCAGCGGAAGCGCGTTGGTGGGTTTGCCCAACTTTAATTTTAACGTTAAACAATATTCAATCCGATATCCATCACGATATAAAATTCCGAATCGTCATAATAGAACGAAGAATGAAAAAAATAAGAGTCCCTGAACCCTAGAGGAGGATCATCATATGTTGATTATAATTAATTTAATTAATGCATAAGAATTACGTCGTTGAAATTCATTCTTTGTTAATGTTTCATGTCACGATTCAATGATCTATCGTTGTGTCATAGAATCCAAGTGTTGGATTCCTCTAGCGGTGATCCACATGTGTGTCACCTATCTCCAGACATCGCTGAAGGGATCTCCGGGTGCTAGCGTGGAATAACCATCGCTTGCGATGTTCGCCTTTGACCGCCTTGATCCGGTGGAGGATCTTTCTCTCATAACTTGAGGTCGTTCTTGGTGGAAAGGGAATTCTCTCTTTGGATTGAGAGTATTTCCAAATCCGTTGTGCACAACAATGGCTCTACAAAATGTTGGGTTTGAAAGGATATTTATAATCGGGTTTGAGGTTAATAGAGTTATGAAAATAAATAAACGCGTTACGTGTTTTATTTATTTCATTAACTCTTATTGAAAACCCGCATGTAAAATTATTAATTCCTTGACACGCACCCACGCTGATTATAATAAATATCATTTAATAAAACAATATTAAATCCTCATAATCCCAACCGGAAGAAATACATGGCCTGTAATAATTAATACATGGCATGTACTTGTTTTCCATAAAACTACATGGCGTGTATATTTAATATACACAACATGTACTTTTATTTTCAACTTTTCTCCACCACATTTATTAGACCTTGAGTAATGACTATTTATTTCTTAAATAAATGTAACTGCATTACTTGCTAATAAATATATTATTTCATCCACAATATATTCTCTCGAATAACTAGTGTCAAAATAAATGCGATCAGACATCCTTAAATAATTATTAAACCATAGTCGGGAATAATATTTCTTTAACTTGTTAAATTAATATTTAACAAAGATACATGGACACACTTAGTGTGTGACCCTCTAGGACTCTTTCTCAATGGAATTAGGCTGAGCCTGCCTAATGTCCATGGTTATCATCTAGAAAGACACCAAGGCACCCATAGAGAAAGAATTTAACGCCGCAATGACGTGTCACCTCCTACGAATGCTTACCACGTAATATAATCCCTTTGTATCGATATCTCCAATCAAGCGGTTGTATGCTAGTGTCATCAACCCATGTTCTTGATTATTCTTTCTTTGACTCCCTAGAATTAAACATTCCCATACCTTACCATGGCCAATGATTTATTTAGGCTGTATCAATTCAATCAAAGGGACTAAGATATCTACTTCCATTATGGAAGGGAAGGAACAAATCCTTTCCCGCATTATCAATTAATGTGATATTACTTGTGACGCACCCAATGTATCCTACCTCACTGTGAACAGTGTGTTGTCACAGTTTTCGTCAATACATCTATGTGCGCAAGTTGTAATACCCATTAATAATAATCGTAAAGTCTGAGGACCAATACACATGTCTGTAGATAGGAACATCAAATGACACTATGAAATGTAGATTTACTACTAGTGGGTCTCGTTCTCAAAATATCCTCCTGGATATTACCAAGGGCGCACACCATGAGAAGGTGCCTCAAAGTATTATGATTCATCACCCCTGATGACCTATATTAGTTGTGTCCCTCAAATAATATCATCCGGCCATATAATATACATGATGAACAGTGTTTTGGCACTTCCGGATTCTCATCATAGTAGGGATCCGCTATGACCCTTTAATGAAAAAGATGTCCTTAGGACATTAACACATGACATGTCACGCAGAAGAACAATCATGATGTGATAAGGGTTTTTTTAATGAATAAAGTAAAAAGTTGTTGGTTCTAGACCACCAACTCCAACAGACTCCCACTTGGACTAGAGCCAACTGCTAACAACCTTTAATCTGCTTGCTCTCACATGATATTCAAGCTTCTGCTGAGATAGGACATTAGTCATGGGGTCCACCACGTTCTCTTCCGTAGACACTCTGCTCACTACAACTTCTCCCCTTTGATAGACATCACCCAAGAGGTGATACTTCTGGAGTATGTGCATTGTTCGTTGATGTGACCTCGGTTCTTTTTCAAGATCCACCACTGTAGTATTATCACAATACAATGTAATGGGATCATTACTGCTAGGAACCACATCATGCTCCTGGACAAAGTTTCGAATCCAGACAGCTTCCTTGGCTGCATCAGAAGCCGCTATATACTCAGACTCCACTGTATAATCAGGGACAACTGGCTGCTTAGAACTATTCCAGCTCACAGCTCTTCCATTGAGATAGAAAACATATCCAGATTGTGACTTCAGATCATTCTTATCTGTTTGAGAACCAGCATTAGCATACCCTCTGATGACAAGATCCTCGTCTCCTCCATACACCAGGAACATATCCATAGTTCTTCTTAGATTCTTAAGGATAGTCTTAACAGCAGTCCAATGTTGTTCTCCTGGATGTGCTTGATATCTTCCTACCATTCTCAGTTCATAGGAAACATCAAGCCTGGTACATAACATGGCATACATGATGGATCTTATAGTCGAAGCGTATGGGATCTTGCTCATCCTATCATTCTCCTGTTGTGTCTGGGGACACATTTTCATAGAAAGAAGTAAGCCATGTGACACTAGAACAAAACCCCTCTTGGATTTTTCCATACTAAATCTCTTTATTATCTGGTCAACGTATGTACCCTGACTTAGTCCAAGCAGCCTCTTGGATCTGTCACGAATGATCTCGATCCCTACAATGTTGGCTGCTTCTCCTAAGTCCTTCGCGGAGAAACACTTGTTCAACAAGTCCTTAACTGACTGTATGGTTGGTACGTCGTTTCTAATAAGCAATATGTCATCAATATATACCACTATGATGACGACCGCATTCCCATTAAACTTCTTATAAACACATGTCTCACATTTGTTCTTAATGAAACCAAATTCCTTTATGGATTCATCAAATCGAATGTTCCATGACCTGGATGCTTGCTTCAATCCCTAAATAGATTTATGCAACTTGAAAACCTTTTTGGCTTTACCTAGTGTCACAAACCCTTCTGGTTGTGTCATATAGACATCTTCCTAAAGGTTCCCGTTAAGGAATGATGTTTTCAAATCCATCATCCAAATCTCATAGTCAGGGTAAGATGCTATGTGAAGTATGATTCTTATGCATTTAAACATGGAAACTGGCGAGAAGGTTTCATCATAGTCAATTCCTTGACGTTTTCTGAATCATTTAGCCACTATCCATGCTTCATTGGTGCTAACTTGACCTTCCATGTCAAGCTTTCTTTTGAATACCCATTTGTATCCAACATGCTTTACATCAACTGGCTTATCAACCAGAACCCAAAAATGGTTCTGATACATGGAATCCATCTCAGAATTCATAGCTTCTAGCCATCTTGCAGCTTCTGAGCTTTCTACCACTTCATTGTAGGAGATAGGTTCATCATTGTCCAACAATAATGATTCACCATCCTCGGTGACTAGGAAACCAAATCTCTCTGGTTCCCTTACCTCTCTTGAGCTCCTACGCAGTACTTGTGTTTCTAGAACCTCTTCCACGGGGACCTGTGAAACTTGTTCATGTACCAACTCTTGTGTATCTTAAGCATGAAATTCATCGAATTAAATCTTTCTCCCAGTATCCTTCTTGAGGATGTGCTCCCTCTCAAGAATGACGGCTTGTATGGCGACAATCACTTTCTTGTCTTGAGGGTTATATAGGTAATATCCTTTCGTTTCCTTTGGATATCCTATAAAGATACACTTCATGCCCTGGGGTGCTAGTTTGTTGCCTGAGAAGGCTTTAACAAATGCCTCGCATCCCCATACATGTGTATACGGTAAAGTGGGTTTCCTTTCATTCCATAACTCGGATAGAATTCCATTTTCCACCTTAGTTGGTACTTGGTTTAAAGTGTATGATGCAGTTTGTAATGCATATCCCCAAAAGGATAATGGAAGATCCACATGACTCATCATCGACCTCACCATGTCCAACAAGGTGGGGTTCCTCCTTTCACAAACACCATTCCACTACGGTGTATAAGGAGGAGTGAGCTGAGATAGAATCCAAGACTCCCGTAGAATATCAATGAACTCTTGGTTCAGATATTCTCCACCTCAATCCGAACGAAGCTTCTTTATCTTCTTACCAAGCTGATTCTCTACATCATTCTTGAATTCCTTAAATTTCCTTAAGGACTCTGACTTATACCTCATTATGTAGACATAGCCATATCTACTCAAATCATTAGTAAAAGCAATGATGTAAGAATATCCACCTCTAGCTTCTACTGTAAATGGTCCACACACATCCGTGTGTACCAATCCTAGAAGCTCTGTGGCCCTTTCACCTTGTGCACCAAAAGGCGGCTTGGTCATTTTTCATTGTTAACAAGCATGACAACTATCAATTGGTTTTATCTCAGTAGAGTCTAAATATCCATCTCGGCATAGCTTGGTCAAACGCTTTTCGTTCCCTTGACAAAGGAGGTGATGGAATAATTGGGTGATGTATGAGTCATGTGAGTTTGTTTCTTTATTTATTGCCAACACTTGGTTTTCATAATTCAATACATACAAACCATTATTTAGATGTGCCATACCATAACATACATTGTTCTTATAAAATAGAAAACCCTTATTTCCAAATTTGAAAAAAAATCCATCCATATCCAATCAATATACAGAAATTATGTTCTTGGTAACACTAGGAACATAATAACAATTATGTAAAACCAAAATCATCACAGTCGGCAATGAGAGGTGGTAGTCTCCAATAACCAATGTATCCATCCTTGCGACATTGGCAGCTCGAAGATCCACCTCTCCTCTGGCGATCTTTCTGAATTTACTTGGTTCCTGTATTTGAATACAGATGTGATCCCCACAAGTTGTTTCTAATACCCAATGTGTAGAAATAGAAACATTTCACTCGATAACAAACGCAGCTTTAGCATCCCCATGCTTCTGGGTGTAGTTCCTCTTCTAACGGACCTTCTTGCCACATGTAAAATACACTACCTCCCGTTCCTTTCCCTGCCTCTGGATCTTCCCCTTCTTGGAAGGACGGTGCTCGGGGGCTTCAGACCGTTTATAAGTCTTTGGAACCTTTGCCTTGTCCTTCCTTTTCTTGTTCACCATAAGGAAAGCAGGTTTGTTACGCCCCATGATCTTATATACCTGGCGAATCAAGGTCTGAAGCCCCAATAGACTCTTCTCATTGTCGCTAATGTTATAGTTGACAATGATGCTATAGAAGGTCTTGGGCAGTGATGATAGGATGAGATCTGTATGCAACTCATCCGGGAATTTAATCCCAATGATTTCCAACCGGTCAATGTAGCCAATAAGCATGACTACATGAGGCCCAGCTGGTGCAGACTCTCCGAGCTTCGTGGTAAGCAATGAATTGGAGATCTCATACCTCTCCTCTCTCACCTTCTCTTGGTATAGATCTTTATGGTGAGACATCATGCTATACGCGTCCATGTTTTCATGTTACTTCAAGAGCTCATTAGACATGGACGATAGCATGAAACACTAGACATCTGTGGCATCATCCATGTATTTCATGTAGAGGGATAATTCCTCCTCACTAGCCTCTTTCCTAGGCACAACTATAATAGGCTCTTCCAGCACATATAATTTCCTTTCGTGACGAAGTACGACGCATAAACACCTCTTCCACTCTTGGAAATTGGTGCTGGTGAGAAGGTTTCCTTTTTCACGTATGGTGCGCAATGATATGTTTGAAGTCGTTTTCATGCCATTTCTACAAATTAAGATGAGAAAAGGTTTAGTACTTTATTACAGAAATTGAGACAAATAAATAAATTAATACTTATTAGTCTCCCACTATATTATCGAAATCCAATAGCCCTCACTATTTACTTCATATTATTCTGTTGCGTGAACATTCTAGGGGCAAGGATCCATATTTCTCTTTGCATAACCCCAATAAGGGTTGTTCAAGCAACTTTAAGGGTTTTAGATAGGCATTCCAAATGCCAACTTCATTAACTCGCAGCTCCTTGATCTGCTGAGTGGACTCCCCAATCCTGAAATCCTTTTTGGATTTCCTCAACCTTTGCCTCTTGGTCACACCAAGTCCTGCTGTGGCAGTCAACCCTTGAGGTGAACCAAGTCAACTCAACCCGAAACTTTGAATTAGAATTCCCGGATAATTCAAAGCACCCCATCTAGGGTTGGTCAAGCACTTTGAACTATGGTTCGATTGTAACCAAGATTATGGAATGCTATGCCGACATAATATTTATTTTGAGGGATTTTATCATTATACATAAATTTTGATTTTATTATCATTCATTACATGATTTTTAATATTAAGTTGGATATACTTAAGTGATTAACCATGTCTACGATAATATTTACGTATAAGCTAGTTTTATTTTAGTTCCATCTTGCATGCTCGTTTAATTCATTAATTGTGTGATCATGACAACACACCCACAGTAAATAAACCATGCAACTGACAGAAATTAAATAAATGGTATGATCATGAGATATTATATTCATTAGTTTATCTAGCAGCTGATAAACTATCCCATGACCTAGGGGAGAAACACCTTGAACCTTTCGGATTCGTGTTTACATCTTTCCACATGTCCACCTTTGTATCTCCTAGAATCGGTTTCACCATGGATCCTGACTTGAGCCGCCTCCACTAGCTTGGGAGATCTATCCATTACATATGCATTTATCTCACAGGCAGGTGAGGGGTAAAAGGGGTTTTTTACATAAAATATTCCTTGGGTGCGCAGGCCCTACATATTAATGAGGGGATGGATCGCATGCCAAAAAATTTAATATAAATTAATAAATTAAAAAAAACCATTCATCTACAAAGGTCTCGGTCTAGCTCATGATCATCCATACATGCAACGATATTTACGCATAAATAAAACTATCATTCAATTCTTTAATCATTCTTGTTTAAGATAAATCATGTTCGAATCAATTAATTATCTTTAATTAATCAATACTTTTATCTTAAATCCCTTTTCTGAATTTCATTGAGATTCTCATCCACGAAAATATTAAACAAATAAATTCATTTAAAATTATCCTTGTACGTAACTTGTACCTTGGAGGCAACCCAGTGAATTCCCATTTATTATGCAGATGTTAAATTAAACACATATATATAAAACACCTATCACATGTTGTGCCTCGACATTATGCATGCACCATGGTACACGTCTCACGGGATTGTATAATATAATAATAAATTTTAATAAATCTGCGTATTTTGGGTGAGTACACGGTGTGTAGTTCTGAGTACATGGCGTGTAATTTTCTTCACCGTCCATCTGAAGTGCATGCCCTGGGATAGGGCCTGTTAATGTACTTCAAAAAATTTCGGAGTACACGGCGTGTCTAGTGGGACACACGCTGTGTAGTTTCCGCGTTATATGGATTCCAGCCGGGCAGGTTGTGTACAGAGTACACGACCCAACCCTAAACCGAAGGGACGACATGGTGTGTTCATTGGACCACACGGATTGTATTCCGGAAATCATGTGCCACCTATTTCTGGTCAACACACGGTGTCTTAAATTCTTAGAAAGAATATAATACATGGCCTGATTTGGCAGATCAGTCAATGCATTGAACCTAGACTACACGACGTGTACTTCTGAATACACGCCTTGTATTCTGGTGTTATATGGCCAGAAACGTCTCGCTCCTCTGGATGAGTTCCTCTATTTTTTTTAATCGAAATTAAAAGAAAAAAATGTTTCTATGAGGTGAACGAGAAACGAGGGAGGAATAATAGATCTCAATATTCATATTTCCAAAATGATTAAACTTGAATTGAAATAACTAAATTATTAAATGCATAAATTATCAATGAAAAACTAAATAATTATAATCAATGATATGACCCGCTCTAATACCACTTGTAGGTTTCGGGCAAAGTGGAAGCATGTTGGTGGGTTTTCCCATCATTAATTTTAACGTTAAATAATGTTCAATCTGAGATCTATCACGATATAAAATGTCGAATCTTCAGAATAGAATGAAGAACGAAAAGAAAAGAAGAGTCCCAGAACCCTTGAGGAGGATCATCATATGTTGATTATAATTAATTTAATTAATGCATAAGAATTACCTCGTTGGAATTCTTTCTTCGTTGATGTGTCCGGTCATGATTCGGTGAATCTTCGTTGCGTCGTAGAATCCAAGTGTAGGATTCCTCTAGAGGTGATCCACACGTGTGTCACGTATCTCCGGATGACGCCGAAGGGATCTCCGGGTGCTAGCGTGGTTGAACATTCGCTTGCGATTTCCGCCTTCGACCGCCTTGATCTGGTGGAGGATCTTGCTCTCGTAACATGATGGTGTTCTTGGTGGAAAGGGAATTCTCTCTTTGGTTTGAGAGTATTTCCAAATCCTTTGTGCACAAAAATGGCTCTACAAAATGTTGGGTTTGCAAGGATATTTATAATCAGGTTTGAGGTTAATAGAGTTATGACAATAAATAAACGCGTTATGTGTTTTATTTATTTAATTAACACTTATTGAAAACCCCCACTTCAAATTATTAATTCCTTCACATGCGCCCACGCTGATTATAATATATATCATTTAATAAAACAATTTTAAACCCTCAAAATCCTAACTGGAAGAACTACACTGCGTGTAATAATTAATACACAGTGTGTACTTGTTTTCAATAAAAATACATGGCGTGTATATTTAATATAAACGACGTGTACTTTTATTTTCCTTTTTTCGCCACAACATTTATTAGACATTGAGTAATTACTATTTATTTCTTAAATAAATGTAACTGCATTACTCGCTAATAAATATATTATTTCGTCCACAATATACTCTCTCGAATAACTAGTGTCAAAATAAATACGATCAGACATCCTTAAATAATAATTAAACCCCAGTCAGGAATAATATTTATTTAACTTTTTAAATTAATATTTAAATAAGACACATGGACACACATAGTGTGTGACCCTCTAGGCCTCTTTCTCATTGGCATTAGGCTGAGCCTTCCTAAAGTCCAAGGTTAGCATCTAGGAACACGCCAAGGCACCCATAGAGAAAGAAGTGAATGCTGCAATGACGTGTCACCTCCAACGAAAGCATACCGTGTAATATAATCCCTTTGTCTTGATATCTCCAATCAAGCCGGTTGCATGCTAGTGCCATCAAAGGGCCTGAGATATATACTTCTGTTATGGAACAGAAGGGACAAATCCTTTCTCGCATTTTCTATTAATGCGATATTACTCGTGACGCACCCAACATATCCTACCTCGCTGCGAACAGTGTGTCGTCATCGTTTTCTTCAATACATCTAAGTGTGCGAGTTGTAATACCCATTAATAATAATCTTAAAGTCTAAGTTCCAATACACACATCTGCATATAGGAACATCCAATGACACTATGAAATGTGGATTTCCTACTGGTGGGTCTCGTTCTCATAATATCCTCCTGGATATTACCAAGGGCGCACACCATGAGAAGGTGCCTCAAATTTTTATGAGTCCTCACCCCTAATGACCTGCATTATTTGTGTCCCTCAAATAATATCATCCGGCAATAGAACATACATTCAATAACAGTGTTATTGAACTTCCGGGTTCTCATCATAGCAGGTATCCGCTACGACCCTTTAATACAACAGATTTCCTTAGGACATTATCACATGACATGTCATGCAGAAGAATAATCAAGATGTGATAAGGCTTTAATTTAATGAATAATGTACAAAATAGATGGTTCTAGAACACCAACTCCAATAGCAGCAAGATGATCTTCAACTCTCACATTAGAGGTTGGATTTCTTAGGTAACAAATCCAATCAATCTTTAAAACATAACACTATGGTTATTTATAAAACCTTTTAGGATTATATTAAATCTATTTAGGATGATGACGGATTTTAGATTTTCTCATATTCGAAGTCAAAGTATCATGTTATACCCGAAGTGATAGTTGACCAAAAGATTAAAGGTAGCCCTTCTCCTTCCTCTAATAAAAATAATAATAATGACATTAAGGTGACACATTTCCTGAACTTTTTGTAGAGTGGTAGAAGGATATCACTGATTCTGATAGCACTAATGTCGAGACTCTACAAAAACTGATTCAATCACTCCCACCGATCAAGGGGAGAGTGAGGGGATGAGGTCATGGTCGCTGAAGGGACACATGGCACACAATGGGTGAATAAGAACTAATTTTCACTGATCGACAGAAGAAAAAGATAGGTAAATAACGTTTTCATTCAGGTGTTACTTAATTTCCAGTGCGGTATTGGGTTCCATTCATTTTTTTGATTTTAATATAAGAGGAACTACCTCCATCATTATCAAAAAAGGAAACACTTTTAAATAATTATAATTCATCTTGAAATTATTTCTTATATTTTAATGATCATTTTAGACTGACGTAGATTTTTAAATTTTTATTATCATTCATGATGTTTTTTAGAATTTTATATTTTTCAATTAAAATATAATAATGAGTATTATTTTGTGTCTAATGATTTTTTACTATAGAATTATATTTTTCTTCAACAATTGAGAAATATGATGCTAATTTTCAACACAAGTAGCTACTAGAATTAGAAATACAATAATAATAATAAAATTGCACATTATCATTTTCTGTAGCTATAAAAAAATAATTTATCTTTTAAATTTTTAGCTCTTTTTCTGAGTTATATTTGGGATATATCCTTGAGTCATTTGACAAAATCCATGTAGCCTTCACATCCCTCTTCCCTTTGTGTTGGAAATAATATTTCATCTGAATTTTATTTTCCATCATTATTAGTTCTTCTCTAAACTATGATAAATCATGTATAATGTGAACCATTAATTCTTATTCATAACATCATATATATTGATTTCATATTTCATATTTTATGAAGGAAAATTAATACTATTTTTCTTGAATTTATTTAAATTTTATTGCCTGCTGAGCCAGTTATATTTGATAATCTGAGCAATATAAATCATTCAAGATTTTGAAATCCTACTTCATTTTTTTCAAACATTTGAGATGTACCATTAAGAGAAATATTTTTCATTTTTTATTTTCTTAGGATCATCATCTTTAACTTGCATCTCTTCTTGATACATAATTTGGGTTCCAATAAACTTTTTTATCACCAACCATTGACTATAAATGATTGAGATTTAACTGTAGAAATTACATTTGATTATGACTGTAGTACACTAAGAAATTTTGGATATTGATCTGACTGTTTAATTGTGGGTCGTTAGGATGCAATATCATTGACTATTTCATTTAATCACAATTCATCAAGTTAATTACTAACCATCAAACATTTTATTGGTTTCATTATCCATATTTACTATAGATTACCTAAATTTTATGACATTGTTTGTTCATTAATATGAAACATAAGTAATATTACACATTTCATAAGCACACATACATAGAGATATTCGATTTATAAACAAAGGACCGTGTTACCATATAATAGTATTTATTTCATTTGAATTGATGTCATAATAAGATTCATCGGAAACAACCATTGCTTCTGGTTTTTCGAGGATTTCATATGGTTTGATAACCATCATATATAGATTAATTTAAATAATTTTTATAAATAAGGTCATATGATACTTCAAACATATATAGTTATCACTATTGAGGTGTTTGTCAAATATAATTTACATGCATCCATTAAAATTTGTATTTTCATAAACCATAAAAATTTTTTCTTGTTAGATCATAATGGATTTATTCAAGAATTCACTCCTTTGATACAGATTATTTTTTTAAAATAATGAAACAATACAAAATGGGGGTGAAATTTTTCAGTTCAATGATCTTGGTTGATTTTTTATTTTATCATTATTTTCAATTTATAAAGATATATAGTATTCTCCTCTATATGTATTTTGAGCAGTAGATAAATAGTAAAGAAGAACATAATTATTTTAATAGTGTTTGAGGTAAAATATCCCATTGTGCACTCAACCAAAGCTCTTCATGAGATATTGGTGACATTTCACAAAATAGTTTTTCATGTCACAATACCTTAACAACACAGTGAATGATGCTGACACATAAATAATAAGGATTTACATATCCTTCTGCTTCTTTTATAAGGAAATTTTTTCTCCATGACTTAGTCATAGAAGCTGATACTCTAGAATAACTAATTCCAAGTATCGAAAAGTCTAATCAATATAAAGAGTTAGATTTGATTGATTGAGAAATTTTTTTGTCATCGTTGTAGAAAAAAATGATAGAATACCAATCATCTTCTTCAAAGATAAATGTATTTATATATAATTTCTTCCAAGAGATCCAGGTTTTGAATGATCATCAATAAAAATAGAAACCAAAAAACAAATGAGATTATATTGTATGAGATTGATACATATGTTTCTCCAAAGTGTAGTTTCATCAGAATAATAGAGCCATTAGTTATTCTATTTATATACAACAATTCTATATTCAAAATTAATTTACTCATAAAACATGACATGATTCATTATGAAAATCAAAAAAACCCTTTCAATATATTTAAAATTATGAATTTTATTTAGTTGAGTAGATTTAAGAATATAACATGAGAAATATCAATCATTCAAATTCAAGTCAATAAACAGAGTAATTACAAACCTTAATAATAAGATAATTTTACAGTATTGAATACGAGCTATTTAATAAGTAATTAATAACTTTAAAATGATATTTAATTTCTTCTAGACTATTGAAGTAATCACTGAAAAAACCTTTAATTTTAAACAATGTCATCGATTTAATAAATGTAGTGTTCCTTAATGTAATGAAATAAATAATAACATAGTTTAACAAATAATATTTTTATTTTTTCAAGCCTATGATTCCTTACAGACATAGGCTTTATCCACCAAACATTTACAACAACATAGGTACATTATCTATACATGTTATTTCAGATGTAGGGTTTCTGAACAATGTGTTATGCTAACAAACATATTGTATGATCATTATTTCTAGAATAATTTCAAACATGACTACAATACATTAACAAATATTTAACAAATATTAATATTCTTATGGAAAAATTTGATAAAAAATACATAAAAGTAATTTAACTATTAAAACAAAGACGGGCAATTCTTATCATCAAACCAATTAGATTTAAAGTGTATTGTTCAGAAAATACATTCCCTACAATATCATCCAACAACAAGATATATATGAAATTATTTTAGATAATGTATACAACGGTTTAAGATATTATAATTAATTTCAATATTATATGTAAAAATACTATATATGTTATTTAAAAACATTAATCAGTGTAACACATTGCTAGAAAATACAGACATAGTAAAAAATAAAATTCCATGTTATATTAAGGGCCTCATCATGATGCATGTCCTTGAGAATCCAGAAATCATCCTTAGAGAAATAATTCCAATAACCACACCTTTATTAAACACTTCACATTCTACAAAAAATAACATATATAACATTGAAAATCATAAAAAGAAATATTATACAATTGGTAACAAGGAATCACCACAAGAAATTTGTTTCTTACTCCCGAGTATATTCTCTATCCCAAATTCTAAAAAAATCATATTACACCTATCTAACATCTCCCCAAACCATAAAAAATATGTCATATTAAACCATTTAGTAATGTCCTGAGTCAAGGCCACTCGATAGTGCCCAAATCAAGTGACGAAATTGCCTCAAACACACCTCCCCATATTCTAGAGGCTACCAAATAGCCACAAAGGCCCAATCCATATAGTGGTGATATTATTCCCAAAAATAAATTCATAAAAATTTTGTTAAAATATAAACAACGATAAAAGATTTATAATTTTATAAAACAAATGAAAAATAATATTATTAAATGCACCATGAAAAATTAAAAAATGCATAAATCTCTCACATCCCATTAGACCGATCAAAAATAAAAAATAATAAAACACAACTTGCACAAGTTTGAACTACTTCTATCCGATTTAATCACACACCTCATCTCAAATACCCATAGTGCCACGTCAACCCAACCCACTAAACATATTTTTCTCAACTAGATAGATAGTACGAGGTCTTCATCTACTATGAGGTTCATGATTATGGTGAGGGAAAAAATCATAGTTTGTTATAACTATTTTCTCCTTACGTAATCCTTTAAATATGTGTATTCATAAAAAAAAATAAACATGTAAATCAAGAACCCTTTGTGTCATGTGATAATGTTTCCACTATGACTCCCTTACCATCATGTTATCTTATGTTAACATGTCCACCAAGACACCTACTGAAAATTGATTTGTCACTATGATTGAATCCACCATGTTTTATCATCATTACATTAGAAAGATTCCCTAAATATACATAAAGACTATGGGTTGGGAAATGTACAATAATTTAAACAAATATATATATAGGTGAATGAAAAGGAAATACTTTCATTGGCCAAAACTCATACCTTCTAACTAAAGGGAGTTCCATCAGTCTTGTATCATATTTTACCACAACCCAACACTCATGGAAGTCCACAAACTAAAGCGCTTAAGAAATGTCAAATTCATTCAAACTAATCCTAGCTATGTATCTCCATGATCGATTTTAGACCCTCACTATGGGTCAATAGTCTCTAGTGTATGGGGAGGCATTCTATAGGTCATGTGTTTCTCTGTCATTCGGTACTGGTTTGTAGCAACTGAGCTTAGATGTCACTCTCCCAACTTGTCAACCATGTTACGTAACATCCTTTTGATGTGTCATAGTTGATCACATGCACACATGGACATGTCTACATTGGACACATGAAGACCATATAATGAGCCAATATATTGATGAAACAACACTCCAAACATGCTAGATAGATATTTTGATCGACCACCAACATGTATTCTTCAATCATTAAAATCACCCTAAGACATGCTAGCTATGACATACCAACACATAGAATATGTCTAATACAAAATAAATACAATTCATTCATAGATACCCTCAGATGAAAATCATGTAGGGAAGACATCACGATATATGAGAACATTTTGTGTTAACTATATTTGATCATAACACATAGTTTTCTAAAATAAAATTGACTCTTGGCCTTATAGGAAACAATGGACGTTTTCCAATGCAAGATAATGAATGGGAATTCACCATTGTGTATTCCAATTTATGAAATAGATACTCTATTCAATGAAACCCACACTCTATTGTGGGTTAATAACCCTTCCTCATTTATCCGATGATTTATATAGTATGTAAACTACAAGAACCATGATTTAATCTATAAACATGATAAATTGGACTCATTCTAAAGGATTGAACTCCACACCAAACACTCTAGTAGGGACACCCACATGCATAATCCTTGCATTCATATATAGTGAGACTGATCAATCACACTCCCTTGATTCTCATAAGAATGAGGGTTCACCTGGGAATATGGATTTTCAATAATCATATCATATGCATCCTGAATTACACCAAAAAAGGGAAACACTAGTGTGTAATCCCTATTAAGTGGTATGATATGAAAACCCATATATAAGGGCATCTACCTCAAGGTAATTCCTGAAGGATCTACCAAATTAGTAAAACCTAGCTAAATAACAATCATGGGAATTAATTAACTATTATCACCCATCAAAAGGTTGAGAATATATCAAATTACAATGAATATGATTACTAATATAAGATTGATACATTATACACATTCTTAATGATTGGTCATAATACCTACTACCTATGTGCGTTTATATATATTTATTTCTTATGATGGTATGTTGTATGGATTAAACTAACTAAGAAGGTTTTCATTGTTATTATAGACATGATATTTAGGACAACTCCAGAAGGTTTAATCTGATCCTCGAAATAGAAATATCATTCATGGATGGACATAACCTTTAGAGAGCCTAGTTATGTGGGTTCAATAAATAATAAGAAAAAAAATTATAATAAATTATGTGAAATAAATGATAAACCATATATATGAAAAAAGGGGCTCATTAATATAATTCCCTTAAACATAGAAGGATTCAACACAAGAATATTTTTTTAGGGTAACCAGTTTTATATTAGCTTTTCGCACTGGAAAACAAGTCCATGTATTTCATAGAATTCTCTTGAATATGATATTTGGACATATCTCGTTTCGAAACCTTTGATTTGAATGGTTGTGGAGCCCGAAGGGATTTATAGATCAAAATCTATGTTCGTTCGATGTCAGGCTGTATGAAATGGCCATCCCGGACAATATTGGGGAAAATTATGGTTTTGCGGGCAAGAAGTGAAATCTTGGGCGAGAGAATGGATGTTTTGCATGAAATAATGGAATTATTCAAGTAATAGTAAAATCTCAGTGCAACATGTCACACAAACCTTTTACAAGTCCAATGCGATGTCGACTTCTGCCCAGGCGACCCGAAAAAATGTCTATGGAAGGTGCGCACAAGTTTTGAGTTGTGCACACATGATTTGCATCCTCGCGGAAGATTCTTACATGCCCAATGCAACATAAAATTACCCTTTACAGATGAACCCTTCAGAAGGTGTGCATAATATCACTTCCATGCCTGGAATCATACACGAAACCGCTCTCGGGTTCTCTGATTAATACAAGTGCATCCTCCACCCATTAGGGGAGGTCTCAGAAGGTCATTCATCACTCTATTATGTGTAAGACCACCTCTTCCGTGCATTCATGATAGAATGAAACCCTCTATGTGAGATCTTTTGTCATAGGTCCCATTTGGGTCCACTTTCGTGCAGGCCCATAGTGGTTTGACCTTCCCACGACATCTTTTCTGGCTAAGTCATGTTCACATAAGATTCTGTTAATGCTTGTAAAACTTCAAATATTCCATGAACAACATCCAATATTGCGTTTAAAACATCAATATTACATGGAACACTTTAATCATTCATGAAATAGTGCCCTGGTGCCCAATTTTGTGTGCACCTGTGCCACACAGTCCAATCATGCACACAACCCATCATGTATATAGCACATATTAAGCACAAATATTTACAGGCATGTGCCAACTGGTTCGTACTGCGGGGTATGCGCCCCCACACCCCCACTCAGAAAAACTACCTAGATGCTCTCCTGGCCATTTGGGTTGGCCTCTTCACTACCGTCACTGACCCTCATGAAAAATACAGAGCCGCACTGTGAACATTTTGGTTTGGGATATCGGCATTTTCCATTGTGCCCTTTTGTGTTCCCACCTTCCACCTATGGAATACCCTGATTTGAGATACTCCTCTTCACACCCTGAAACACCCTTACTTGACATATTCCACTTGGTTCTTTTATGTTGTTGTGAGTTGAGATTCTCATCATCAATTCCCCGAGTTCCTTGAGTTGAACCATTACTCAATAACTCATCCAAACCCCATCACCTGAATACTATGTCATGATCCACTAGAAAGGGATGCTTTTGCGTAAATCCCAACACTATCCATTTCTAGGTGCCTTATGCCTAATATTTTTATCTATATGACTATAAACTACAGTATACAATATATGAATAATATAGGATTCAACATTCTCAAAAAAATAGATGCCTTATAAAAGAAGCATAAGATGTTAATGGTCTTATTTATATGACTATAAATTGTAGTACTGCCTATGTGACAAATATAGGATTCCACTTGCTCCAAACAAGATATGCCTTATTCTCCAAGCATAAGATTCTAGTGTTCCTATCTACATGACATTAAACAATATCATTCTATGTCATTCAATAATAGTTTACCTCTTGTTCCAAATAAGAGATGGATTATGTGCCAAGTCTAAGATACTTCATGCCATGATTACAGTGGCATAATTTCAATACCGTTGGAATCTATTAAAACATTACATAACTTCACCTCTTGCTTTGTGTGTCCTTAATTTGGATATTCATCCTCTTTAATGTTTGAAAGAACCCCTAATGGCCTAGTTTCATTCCACCTCGACTCACCTATCATCCAGGTTGAACGACCTGGAAGACTTTTGACAACACTTTGATCCTGGTCTAGTGTTCGGAACATTGTCATCCTCCAACACTAATTTGTTTGTACCAATTTCTATCTAGCACAATCTGGATGTTGTGTTTTGAACATGGTAAATAGTTATCCTTGATCGTCATGCCACCGTCACCTCATTCCATATGTCATGCATGTGATTTGGACTTTTTATCTCCCTTTGTTCGGACGAATTCCAATGTCCTTGGCTTATCCAACATGTAAATTGGACCATAGGTGTAGGATCCAATTATATTTTTCAACCCACCAGTGTGTTGGGATGACAACATGGCCAGAAATGAGGAAGATATAACGGCCAACTTCCTTACGTAAGCCCCTTTCACCTTTGCCGCTCATTAAAGGCCCCCTGGTAGCTTATTTGCGTATGCCCCATTCACCATTTCCTATATTTAGTGGTACAAATGCATGATAATGGCTACAGATTCTTCTAATATCCACGCTAACATGGACCGTATCATTGGATCAGTCTACAACACCCCAATTCCACAGCATTACTGATGCCTTCCCTTCCTCAATGGTGGGCGAGTATCGGTTATGTATGTCTTAGGGGTGCGAAGTGAACCCACCTCATCTGAGAAGCATTACATTAAACATTTAAGCACCATCATCTTCATCACATGATACTAAACTGTGGCCTCGCCTTGTGCATCATATGTGGGGTGCCCCATCTCAGACATTTTCTACACCCATTGGTCTCCACGTGAGTTATATATTCCTCACATGGATTGCATTCTGAAAAAACACTATTTTGTTGAATATTTTATTGATAATAAATGATATAATTTCCTCACATTGTGTTAAATATGTAAATTAGAATGTATTTGGGAATATATCATTCATTTGAATATTTGATGAAAATTCTAGTTTTACCATTTCAAAATAACATTAGTATTTCAATAATAAATATTTTTATTTGAATTATTTGAATATAATATTTTGAAAATGTGTTCCTTACTTCATGGGCGAGAACTTGTATTCAGGACACTAGATCAAAATAATTCATTTGGATGGAGAATTGGGCCATAAAGTCAAAGGTGGGCTGGGCATGCCATAATGGAGAAGCTTTTGTATTTTGGCCATGCCTCTTTCATCTGAGCATTGATTGAGCCCAAATTTTGATAGGATATATAGGAACCATATCCTCTCATATGGGTAGCCTAGAAGAAGAGTTGATTCATGCATTTCGGAGGTCAAATGGGTAGTGCAATTTGGATTAAAATATTTTTCCGAATTTCCACATTCACACTTGAAACCACTTGTAACCTCTCTTCCCTCCCCTCTATAAATTAGTGTTTTTATCATTTGTAAGGGTTGGGACGTGAATTGGGAAGTTGAGGGAAGAGGAGAAGTGGATCCACTCCAATTATCCAACAATTTCAATAAGGGTATCTCGTGAAGCAAGGATCCCTTCGACAAAGCCCTCTTCTTCTCCTTCGTGTTGTAATGATTTTGCTTGTGTAATTAATTTCATTGTACATATTTTATTTGTTCTATTTTCTTCTATTATGTTTAAATTTATTCTTCTATTATTCTCTTTAAATGGTGTGGAATCATGATTAGAAACTTGATTGGGTTCTACCCTTTCTAATCCATTGCACATGCCAAATGTTTCTACGATGACAACACCGCCCATGGAAGAGTAGTTCTTTTTAGAAATCAATCGACCTCTATCATTCTTCATTCATTTATTTTGAATCAATGAGTTACTATAATTCACATGATATGATACATGATTTATTTTTAAAATTAAAAGAAACTAATCAAGCATTTTAACAATTAATACCAAAACACACGAGGCCGATATTTTGGGTAAATTGTGAGAGCGCGATCTTAATCGGTAATACAAGACCACTCGGGATAAATGTGTAGAGATAAAATATATTCCTTAAACTGAATTCATCCTCATTTCCATAATATACATGTGCTATAATTATCCACTAACCATAATCTATCCATAGAACAAAAATCAAAGTAGGGTGCTGCAATTGCGTGTTCCGAAGCTAACCTAGGGTTTAAGTAATTTCATCATTGTGGTTATGTTAACATTCATAGGGTTAGAGGGTAAACAAATTAGAGGATCATAATTAAGTGGATATTTATTTAAATGATAATTATTAATAATTAAATTAAGAGGTAGATTTATATCGATTATTCCTATTAAAATATTTTATAAAAAAACATCTTCTTGTTGTGCCTTTTTAAACTTCATTTAAAAATTAAAAACAGAAAAAAGCAATCTTCTTCTAGAAAACTTCTTCATGTTTTATAAAATATAAAAAACCCCATCTTTTCAATTAGTGCTTTAATTATGTTCTATTTTACTTTTAGAATACCTTTAAGAAGTTGTTTTAATTTACTTCCTCCTTTGAGAGACGACCATGGTTAGCCCCTCTGTTGCACCTAAGAACCCACAAACCACTAATCATTTGAGGGCTCCCACGATAGTGCTATTTAAAATTGGCATCGTTCCCGAGGAGGCAAGTAATTATTTCATCCAATTATAGGTATTTATTTCATTTTACATTTTAATATCTACCTATCTTCCTTCTTCCTTCTATACCCAATCAGTTTTTTTTCTTCTTCTTCTTTTATTTTCTTCTACTTCTTTTTGGACCATCAACTCAAACTTCTTATTTTTATTTTACTATGGTCCACATTCTTTATTTTTATTTTTATTTGATTTATGAACCAAACTAATCCCAATGATCTCTTAGATCATGACCCTAATATTGAAGGCAACCTTAGGGCTCAAATTAGAAATTCTCAGTCTACAGAATGATTCAACATTCAAATAGATGGAGATTTACTATAATATCAGAAAATTGAAATTGGAATAAATTTAAATTCAACAACAAAACAAGAACCAATGGATGAAAATAATTGAAATGAACTAAATATAACTATGTGAGAATTGGCCAAACCGAATATTAACTATCAACCAAATGGTATTTCATACCCGAATCTCGAATTGGACTTTGAACTGAAATATGGGTTAATTCAACTTCTTCCAAAGATTCATTGATTATCTGGTGAGGATCCAAATAAACTCCTTAAAGAAATTAATTTGGTTTGATCAACCTTAAAACCTTGAAATGTCTCTGAATATCAAATCAAATTAAGATCATTCCCATTTTCACTTGATGGAGCTGCAAAGGATTGGATGTACTATTTACAACCTGAAGATGTAACATGTTGGAACGATTTGATACATATTTTCTTGCAGAGATTTTTTCTAGCATTGAGGACCACTTCCATTCGTAAAGATATCTCAGGGATCAAGTAAGCAAAAGGGGAGTCAATGTATGAGTACTGGGAGCAAATCAAGAAGTTGTCCGCAAGCTATTCACGTCACCAAATCAGGGAGCAACTCCTCATTCAATAGTTCTATGAAGGACACACACCTATATAGAGGAGCATGGTGGATGTCGCAGCAGGAGGAGCATTGGTGGATAAGGAACCAGTAGCTACACATGTGTTTATCAAAAAAATGGCCCAAAACTCCCAATAATTTGGCGATCGAGGTACACCGCATGTCAGGGGATTACATCAGGTAAGTCCATCTTCTCTTAAAAGTCATTTTATTGATACCAATTTAGAGGAATTGACAACTATGGTGAGATATATTGATTTTTCACAAAATACATCCCAATCCCCTCCTTCATGGCATTGTGGTATTTGCACTGAGACTAGTCACCCAGCTGACTGTTGCCCACAACTCCATTAAACAGAATATTTTGCAGCAGTGTTCCCTGGGAGACCATATCAGCAAGAAAACAACAACCATATCCCCAAAAGATGTTTGATCCAACATACAACCAAGGGTGGAAGGATCAATCAGATATGAGTTATGGCTCTGGAAAACAACAAAGGCCACCCTTCCAATAAAACTTCCAGCGGCCTCGGCCTTACCATAGGGATTCCAACAACCCAAAAAGAGATTTGAAACCCAAGAATCAACAAGTAAACAACCAGGAAATTGTCAACCAAAGGTAGATTCAAACACTGATGATCATTTGAAGAAAATTGTTCTTAATCAACAGAATTAGTTGAAGATTCAAGGTTCTTAGCTGAGGTCGTTGAAGACTCAAATGAGCTAGATTGCCACCACCCTCCATGAACATGTAAGTAAGAATTCCAGAAATATACCTTCTCAACCGACTCTAAATACAAAGGGGAATGTCAGTGCCATCACATTGAGAAGTGGGTAGAAAATGAACGATACATCTGTACCTATCATTCCACTAGAATGCACCTCAACTCCAAAAAATCCTAATTCCACATCAACTGATGAGAAACCCAAGGAGAAAGATAAAGGTAAGAAAAAGTTTAATGATGTTCCTCCTAAACCCATTCCTTTTCCAAACAGGGTTGTTAAAACCTAAAAAATGGCTGATGAAGCAATGAAAAATGATGTTTTGGACACATTCAAGTGTGTGGAGATCAACATTACTCTACTTGAAGCCATTAAAAAATCCAAGGTATGAAAAATTCATAAAAGAACTTTGTACCAATCAAAGAGGGCTCAACGGAAATGAGAGGATAAATCGTGGAAGGAATGTGTCAGCACTCATTACACCAAATATAGAAATGCCAACAAAGTGCAAAGATCAAGTGACATTCACCATCCCATGAACCATTGGGGAGTTGCACTTTTTTAATGCACTATGTGATTTGGGAGCATTCATAAATGTGATTAATCACTATTTATTCTCTTATTTTCAGGTCGCTGAGATGAAACCGATGAGGCTAGTTGTGAAGTTGGCGAATAGAGTTATGGCATATCCAGTAGGAGTCCTTGGGGATGTACTTGTCCAGGTAAAAGACATGATATTCCCATCAGATTTCTATGTTATTAACATGTAGGATGACTAGGTAAGTTTTTATTCTCCAATTATCTTAAGTAGGCCCTTCCTCAAAATTGAAAAAACTATCATAAATGCCAATGAGGGTACACTATCCATGGAATTTGGGGATGAAGTTGCAATATTTAATGTTATAGATTCCATGAAGTACCCCTCATAGGATCATTCTACATTTTTATCTCCCATTTTGAACCACCAAGTAAAAACCACATGGATTTTGATTTTCCTATGCTTTAGGAGATTATGAGTATTGGTTCTAGTTTGATTTCATAGTGTACTTCTACAACCATTTCTAATGAAAATGACTCTTTTATATTTGAGTTTGAAATAGAATCATATTCGGATTTTGATCATGTGAACTATAATTATGACATGGTTGGTGAGTATGCTGATGGATTTGATGCTTTATTCTCAGATTTTGATTCTAATAATAATGATCATTGTGCATAAATTTCAATTTCTTCTATGTCTCCATCCATACACCACCCTCCTACACTGTAACCCAATCCATTTCCTCAAAATCTCAAATACTCAAACTTGTTTAGTGGTGAGAAATTAACTGTTATAATTTCTAACAATCTCTCTTTTGAACATGAAAAAACTTTTGAATCTATTGAGGGAGAAAATCAGGGAAATCAGGTCGACATTGGCTAACATATATTGTATTAGACCCTCCATTTTCAAGCATATGATTATTTTGGAGGATAGGGCTAAATCGGTGAGACAACCACAAAGGATAATCAATCCAACCCTTCTAGAGGTTGTTAAGAAAGAGGATGAAAAATTGCTTGAGGCAGGTATAATCTATCCCATTTCAGATTCTCAGTGGGTAAGTACTATTCAGGTTGTGCCTAAGAAAAGTGGTGTTACTATTGTTAATAATGATAATGATAAGTTAGTTCTAATGAGGGTGAAAACAGTTGGAGCATGTGTATTGATTATAGGAAACTAAATCAATATACTCACAAGGACCATTTCCCCCTCCCATTTATTGATCAGATTCTGGAGACACTTTCTGTGAAAAAACATGATTGTTTATTAGATGGATTTTATGGATATTATCATGTTCATATTGCTTTGGAGGATCAGGAGAAGACAACATTCACTTGTCCTTTCAGTACGTTTGCCTACCGAAGGATGCCATTTGGTTTTGCAACGCCCCAGTTACCTTCCAGAGATGCATGGTGAGTATTTTTTTATTTTATTTTGAGCTGCATGGAGGTATCTATGAAAGATTTTACAGTGAATGGGTAATCATTTGATGAATTTCTATGTTTTTTGGGAAAGGTGATGAATCGTTTTATTCAGAAGAATCTGGTCCTAAACATTGAAAAGTGTCTTTTTATGGTAGAGAATGGCATTGTTATAGATAATTTAGTGTCAGAACATGGGATAGAGGTTGATAGATCTAAGATAGACATTATTTCATCCTTACCATATCCTTTATGTGTGTGTGATGTTAGATCTTTCCTAGGGCATGTATGATTTTATCAGCTCTTCATCAAAGATTTTTTTATGATTGCTCATCCTATGACATGATTACATCAAAAGGATTCTGATTTTGTTTCTGATGATTCTTGCAGGACTTCCTTTGATGGAATAAAGAAGTGTCTGACCACTGAACCTATCATACAGCCTCCACGATGTGAGTTCCTTTTGAACTTATGTGTGATGCCTCCAACATCACGGTTGGAGTTGTCTTATCTCATAGGGTGGAGGGACGTTCACATGGGATTTCCTATGCATAGAGGACACTAGATTCAGCACAATAAAACTACACAACCACAGAAAAAGAGTTTCTTGCTGTCATATTTGATTTAGATAAATTCTGTTCGTATTTATTGGGCTCTAAATTAGTTGTTTTTCTAACCATGCAGCTCTGAGGTACCTCTTGAAGAAGCCAAGTGCAAAGCCCAGGCAGATCCGATGGATGCTACTTCATTAGGAATTTGATATTGAGACAAAGGAAAAAAAGGGGTCCGAAAACTTGTGGTAAAACCACATGATTAGGCTTTCTCACACACTAGAGGATGACACCTTGGACCAGGTACCACTTCGGGACACTTTCCCCGATGAGCATCTCTATTCCATCTTAGGTACGCATCCTCTGTATGCAGATTTAGTTAACTACCTTGTTGCCTCTTAAATCCCTGGTCATTTAAAGAAACATCAAGTCCGAAAATTAAAAAGTGGGTCATGGTATAATGTTTGGGATGATCCATACCTCTGGCACATGTGTAGTGATCATGTTTCTAGGAGGTGTGTTCCTGATCATGAGTTGGAGTCTATTTTACATTTTGTTCATACAGTTTATTGACGTGGAAACTTAGCACCCCAACGGATAGCTAGGAATGTTTTACACTCTAGATTATATTGGCCTAGCTTATTCCATGATTCTTAGGTGTTTTGTAAGTCATGCTCTCATTAACAATACAAAAGGAACATTTCTAGGAGACATGAAATGCCCCAACCACCCATTCTATTCTGTGAAATTTTTTATGTATGGGGCATCAATTTTATCAGTTATTTTCCTAGTTCCTTTGATATTTTTACATTTTGGTTATTTTTTATTATGTGAGTAAATGGGTGGAGGCTAAGGCCACCAGGACTGATGATTCTCATGAGGTTGTGGACTTTGTGAAAGCACAAATATTTTGCTAGATTGGAGTACCGAAGGCCATCATCAGTGACCAAGGGACGCACTTCTGCAATCGGAATTTGTCCTCCCTCCTTTGGAAGTATGGGGTGACACACAAAACATAGACACCATACCACCCCTAAACAAATGTCTTGACTGAGGTTTCAAATCGTGAAGTGAAACAGATTTTAGAGAAACCCATGTAGCCAAATATGAAGGATTGGAGAAAGCGCTTATATGATGCATTGTGGGATAATAGGACAGCATACAAGATACCCATTAGTATATCCCCATTTTGGATTGTTTTTTGGAAAGTGTGTCATCTCCCCATGGATTTTGAGCATCGGGATTATTAGGATACAAAGAAATGCAACCTAGATTTGTCCAAAGCTAGAATCCAAAGGATGCTAAAAATTATAGAGATCGAGGATATTATATTGTCTTCATATGATAAATCAAGGATCTACAAGGAAAAATAAAAAGCTACTCATGATAGAATGATCCAAAAAAATGAGTTTCATGTTGGAGAAAAAGTCTTTCTCTACAGTTCACGACTGAAGCAGATGCCTTGTAAGTTGCATTCCAGATTGTTAGGTCCTTATGTTGTGACTAATGTTTTTCCTTATGGTGAAGTGGAGATAACACAAGAGGACACAAGAAGGAGCTTTACAATCAATGGGTAACATTTGAAGAGATACATTGAGGGACATCCTACTGATGATGTGGATTTTATCACACTACATGACCCCATCGTCACATGAACACATCAGGCTGTTCCTAACCCTTTAACTTTTTTATTATTTGTCATATTTAAAATTATTCATTTCATTGGAATATTTCATCTCATGGGATCACATTGAGGAAAATGAAAAATTTTATGTGTGGGGGAGGGAACCTTTTATTTTAGTAATTTAAATTGTTTTCCTATTTTATAAAAAACAAAAAATGTGTGTTTTTTAAATTTTGTGTGTTTATTTTTCAATTTTTTGTGTGTTTTTGAAACTTTTGAGCTAAAATGATTCTCAAAAACCATTTTAAAACCCGTATCAATATGTTAAACAATTTATCCCGTGAAGATAAGCTACAATGAATGATGAAATTACTTTGTTTCAAGTTCAAATATTTAGTAATTTCATGAAAATACACTGAATTTTGAATCGTATGCCACATCTCAGTGTCATTATATTTGAAATCAATTTCCTATGATGCATCTAAACAATTATTTTCATATTCCTTACATTCTCCTCACTTCTTGACAGAGCCAAAACATGCTTAATTTAATCATTATTTCATTTATTCCTATCAAAACATTAAAGTTTGAGGAGCTTATGTTTAAATGATTGAGGCATTTGTGTGGTATTAAAGCTCAAATTTAAAAGAATCCATTTTTATAATGACATAACTTGAACATTTAATGCATTTAGCCCTTATAATCCATGTACATCCTATTAGGTTATCCACATTAGAAACCTATTTTCCCTATCAAACCAACTCTTGAAGGTAAATTGCATAATCTAGTTGAGCATAAGTGTGGGGGATGTTTTATTTTGTTGTGCTACCACATTTTGTGATAAATTAGGTGAAAAATTAAATTCTAAAGAGATGTGTTTGCTATTGAAGAAAAACATTATTCAGAAATTTTTTCATTTCTGGGACATTTATGATAAAATAAGTTGCACCTTTTTTGAGCTTCTAATTGAGGTAGAAATCTGTGCCTATCTGCAGCTTTCGAGAAAATCGTGTTTGAGAAGATTGGAATTTTAGTTTTCGAATGATGATTGGTGTAAAATTTACATCACTTTTTATGATGACAATGATTAATTGATAATATGGGGATTAATGAGAAGACCATATATAATTAAAATTTAGATTAATGCAATTTTGCTTCAAAAAGAGTCAATCCCTCCTCATTCAGCCTTAGAATTTTTCACACCTTAATCCTACCAACCGAAAGCCAAAAAAAACCCTGAAAATCCTCATGATAAACATATGTCTTAGACTCACATAGGGTGGTGATTTATAAATTTATCAAGCCTATGGTGACCCTTGTATGAGTTTGTATGAGAAAGACATTGCAAAAAAAATTGATATGTGAGTGATGAGAGAAAATTCAAGGGAGGTAAGTGTTTTGCACATGGGAGCATAAATGAAATGGAAATATATTGAATGATATAAATGGAGAAAATTAAATAAATTTTTTTATGTTTCATGATAACTTTTAATTCTTGGCATGGAATTGATGGATCTCAATGATATGTGTTTTAAAATTTGTTTTGATTTGATATTGATGTTTACTTGATATGAGGTTTTTCCCAAGAGTGAAAAAGTGTAAGTATGGGGGAGTTTATAAAACAAAAATTATTGAATATTTTATTGAAAATAATTGATATAATTTTCCCACATTGTGTTAAATAATTACAACTAGAATGTATTTGCGATTAGATCATTAATTTGAATATTTGAAGGAAATTCCTGTTTTACCCTTTCAAAATCATTGTAGTATTTCAATCATAAATATTTTTCATTGAATTATATGAACTTAATATTTTCTATATGTGGTCCTTACTTTAGGGGATACAAATTTTATTCATGACACTAGATCAAAAGAATGCATTTGGATGGAGTAATTGTGCCATAAAGTCAAAGGTGGGATGGACACGCCATAATGGAGAAGCTTCTGTATTTCAGCCATTCCTCTTTCATCTTTTATTTTATTGAGCCCAATGTTTGATATGAGATATAGGAACCATAGACACACATATTATTCTTCTGGAATAAGAGATGATTCACACATTTTAGTGGTCAAATGGGTGGTGCAAGTTGGATTAAAATATTTGGCCGAATTTCCACATTCACACTTGAAAACACTTGTAACCTCTCCTCCCCTTCACTCTATAAATTAGAGTTTTTATCATTTTTAAGGGTTGGGAAGTGCATTGGGATGTTTATGGTAGAGGATATGTGGATACAGTACAATTATCCAACCATTTCAATAACGGTGGATCTTGAAGCAAGGATCCCTTCGACGAAGCCTTCTTCTTCTCCTTCGTGTTGTAATGATTTGTTTTGTGTAATAAATTTATTTGTACTTATTTTATTTCTTATCATTTATTCTGTTTTGTTTAATTTTATTCTTCACTTAATCATTTTAATTGGGGTGGAATCAATAGTAGAAACATGATTGGGTTCTACCCTTTCTAAAACTTTGCACATGCAAAACGTTTATACGATGACTACACCACCCATGGAAGAGTAGATCTTTTTTGTAATCGATCGACCTCTATCATTCTTCATTCATTTATTTTGAATCAATGAGGTACTATAATTCACATAATATGATCCATGAATTTTGTTTTTAAATTTCAAGAAACTAAGAAAGAAATTGAACAATTAATAAAATAACACGCGAGGTCGAGATTTTGTGTAAATTGTTACAGTGTGATCTTAATCAGTAATACAAGAACACACGGGATAAATTTGTAGAGTTAAAATAAAAACCTAATAACAATTCTTCCACATTTCCATAATGGATATGTGATCTAATTAACCACTTACCATAATAAAGCCTTAGAACAAAAATCAATGCAGTGTGCTGCTATTGCGTGTTCTGAAGCTAGCCTAGGGTTTAAGTAATTTCATCTTTGTGGTTAAGTTAACTCTCGTAGGGTTCAAGGGTTAACAAATTAGAGGATCATAATTAAGTGGATATTTATTTAAATGATACTGATTAAAAATTAAATGAATAGGTAGAGTTAGATCGATTACGCCTTTTAAAATATTTTCTAAAAAAACATCTTATTGTTTTGTCTTTTTAAACAACATTTCAAAATTAAAAACAAAAAAAAAATCAATATTCTTCTAGAAAATTTCATCATGTTTTATAAACGAAAAAACCACCCCCATCCTTTCAAGTAGTGTTTTAATTCTATTTTATATTACTTTTAGAATACCTTTAAGAAGTTTTTTTAATTTACTTCCTCATTTGGAAGACGACCTTGGTTAGCCACTCTGCTCCGCCTAAGAACCCAAAAACTACTAAACATTTAAGGGCACCCACAACAGTGCTCTTTCAAATTCCTCTTTGCTGGGGCAGCATCTATCTGTGGGGAAAGGGAAGCCACCATGGTGTATACCCCTATACATTCTTGGAAGATGTAGCATTCCTTCTTCTAGTATATTCTTCTAAGACAAAAACTAGAGAGGGGTGGATGGGCACCAGAACCCTCTCTTTCATGAAAAATCCCTCTATAGTTAGGCTTCATCCCCACTCGGTCTATCATCTTATAGTAGGTCTCAAACTCCCTATCCTTGGGTTTCGAACCATGTGTAATCCCATGATTCCTCTTTGGGCCGCTAACCACGTGTAATCCCAATCCACTTCCCACAAATGCACCTTTCATGATGTGACCGTCAAGTCTTTGTTGTTTTTGTTTCTCACAATGAGCATGACTCACATCAGCTTAGAGTAAGAAAAGACCATGACATCCACTCTGGCCATCCAAGAGTGTAATCCCCAAACCATTTAAAACTACGTGGACATTGATCCTTGCCAGGGTAGGGTACGTTGAAAGCCTCCCTGAGGTTCCATCCGATCAACCATTGGCCCTGACCCCTTCACGTCGGTTCACCAACACCAATCCTGAACTATGTGGACTTTGATCCTTGCCAAGGCAAGGTATGTTGGATGCCTCTATGAGGTTCAATCCCAACAACCATCATTCCTGACAACTTCCCATCATTCCACCCCCGTCCTACTTGAAAATAAAATGTATCCCCATTTGGTCCCTCAGGAAACTAAATTGTCCCCTAATCAGCAAATGCCATTGTGACCCCATCCAGCGGTAAGCCGTTGTGACCACATCTAGCTGTGATCCATTGTAACCCCGTTCATTGGTAAGCCATTGTGATCTCATCCAGAAGTAATCCATTTCCTACCCCAATCGATGGTAAGCTGTTGTGTTCCCCAATCGACGGTAAGTCATTGTGGTCCCCTACATTTGGACCCAAACCTCTGGTCATCCCTCCCACATCAGACCAATCAGACTGCAAACCATGCGTAAGACCTAGTACGTCATCGTATTGTTTTCTTTTGCATACACCCATATTCAATGCCCCTTCCTGAACAATGTTTACATTGATCCTTACCAAGGAAAGGTATGCCGGACACCTCCATGAGGTTCAATCCCATCACCCATGTGTCATATTGGTCTTTCTCTCGATCCTATTTGTTTTGGAAAGGTCATTCCCCAATATAAAGGTTCCACATCCTCTGGGTCACCTTCATACTGGTCTCCCACTTAGGTGTCCCATCACCTGCCAAACTATGTGGACTTTCATTCCCTGACATGTGGAAATGTAGGAAGTCTCTTCGAGGCTCAAGCCCAACATCACCTTTGTCCTCACATCAGTTAACTCTAATTCTCCATCCACTCTCAACCATCCATCACCCATCATGATTCATACTAGGGCGGCCACATAATAGTGATATCACGCCCATTAACATATTTACTACTCTTAGAAGCACTAGAGTAACTATATATGTTTTATCCCTAGATTTAGCATTCCCTTTGTGGGTTTCACCCATCTGATCCACTCCATTCTGTGTTCTGATCAGTCTCATCTCGCTCTACTAAACTTTAATCCTATGGCATACCCATTCATAAACATGAGAAGCTGAGGAAAACCTCATAGACATTCCTATGACATATAATTCTTTCCACTCGATGTGGGGTGCCTTGGGCATCCGCTCCCTCAAAAATATCTATCATAAGGGGAAGAAACCCAAACACGCTAGTGTTCCGGTGTCCAGACATTCTAGTGATGGCTAACGTGACCACTCCCTTGATTGAAGGTTTCTGCCCTGATCGAACCACTAAGAATGTCACGATAGAAGCAGTGTGATTAACCGGCATCCATAATGATATGGAATTGGGAAGAGTTTCACGAATAATGTATTAATCCAAAAGGGAGACATGGACTAGGTAATGACTTCCAAAGAGGAATCCATTGAAGGACAAACTGATATTCTACCATCTTTTTTCTATCAAGGAGAAAACATCCCTGAATAATAGAATAATTCCACCTGCATTTGGAAAATTGGATTGCGGGGAAATAATCATCGTGTCCTCGTCCTCAAACAAACAGATGTGCATGCCCTAGTGAATGTGTCAGAAACATCAGCATTATCAATACATTCACAAAATTGTATAAAATCTATAAGAGATTCATGGATTAGTAATTAATTCCCTCAAAAAGGGTGTGAGTATCCTAAACTCCCTATCTCTCAAAAAATGTGTGTTTTTAAATGCTAATGTTTTTGAAACCTCGATGGACCACATACCTTTTCTAAATAATTCTTATACCTTATCATATATGTTGGATCAATTGACAGTTTTAGAAAAATTAAAATGGTGAGATAATTTTAAACGATTAAAATTCCATATTTGAATTCCCACAATAAACCCAAAAAACCATAACAGAAATGTTAGACCCATTATGAACGAAATTAATGAATGAACAACTAACTTGTTATAAGTGTTGGTTACCGTGTCTATTCTACCTCATGAAACACAAATTTTATAATTGATTGTAAAATACTCAACCCAATCTAAATACCTCAAATAAAAAAATAATTATATGACCATGACCCAGACCATTTTGGTATATTCAACTTGAAATCCAATGTAATCAGATTTCTCCTAAAATAGGTTTTTTACAGAGTGAAATTTTTGTGTTAGTGAAATGAACAATCTGAGATAAATAATTACATTAATTTTACCTCTAAATAACTAATTAGGCATGTTTAATATTTGAGATGATTCAATGATCAGTTAAATTATTCCATTATAACTTTATGACTAAAAATAATACTATTTGAAACAACACATTGACTCGATATCATGACTTCATTGAGGGAATTTTCTAAAACCATAGCTACAATTTCAACTACTGCGGGTTTCCAAATAAATACACCCCCCTGAATCCATCAATTTTGGGTGAAAAATTATTAGTTCATGAATGACAAAAACACGGTAAGATCATGAGACCTGAGAATATAGGTGATGGTCTTAATATTCTGAAGCTGGTAAGACCATCCCATTATGGGAAAGTTTTAGTGAAACCTATAGATCCTTTCACCACCACCAATCGCATCAAATGTTTATCCAAATAGAACAAAAATCATCTTCATACATATCTAAGGATGTTTGTCCATGTATTCATCTATAGTTGCATCATGATTAATGATTAAACAAGGAGTTATCATATCGATCAGTATTACCAGCATCATCCCCATTTAGACCCACATTCTACCAATAAATATAAAACCCAACCCATTTCCTCCCTATACACTCATGCTTGTGTACCATTGAATTCTAATATGGTGTTGAAGTACATGGATAAATATGATCAGAATCATATCCCTGCATATTCTAATGAATCCCATAGACATATTTATGTGGTATCCAGTGAGAATGATCATAGAACTACTCACTTATATTAATTCTGAAAACATATTCATACCACAAGAATGGGGGAGGCAGATATTCCTTCCCTACACATGAAACCAATCAGAATATTCTAATTGGGAAATGATAAAAAATTGGGATTATATATTTTCTTCAATTAAAGATATCTTCTAGTACATATTGGAGACAAAAATTGCGATGTCCTACACCCATTCCCACACTTAGTAAATGTGTCGATATGTTCTAGAAAAATAAAAATAAATACACCATTATAATCTATAACTGGTACAGATACATGGAAAAATATACATTATTATCTTAATAGGTGGATAATTTAAGGAATGCCTACATTTTTTCTCTTGTCCAAGAGGATTATCAAAATATTAGGGTAATGTTTTAGGAATAGGACAAGGCTCATATCTCTATTATAATAGGAGATCATGAAGTGAGAGAACCAGATGCCTCGGGACATGCACACATTCCTACTTGAATAGAATGGAAACATAATCCAAGGGCATTAGACCTTGCTCATATCCTCATTCTGAATGGTGCTCATAAAGTGGGAGCATGACATGCCTTGAGATAGTGTTATATTCCAATTTAAAAATACCAACAACATACAAGAACGAAATATGACTGGGATCATATCCCTATTCCAACTATGATCTATCTGTATAATTTGGATTTTACCTTAGAGAAGGATTATATCAATACATGTAAATATACTCTACATACTCTAGTAGCTCATAGAATCTTGGCTCATATCTCTACTTCCACTGATGAATGACTACACTAGCATCCATAAAAGGCTATAGTGGAGAATTTTAATAACCCTCATCCAATTATATATGTACATATATATATATATTAGTGGGGAATACAAGTTTGAATTGGTATATTACCCTAATTTATCCATGGTTTACTGATATGTTCAAGAATCACCAATCCGCTGGCTCACATTCTGAATACTAAAATAGAATCCAAGAGGAATACTCCATTAACTTATCTGTAGTGGGATAATATTCTATTAACACTATAGAACATTAAATATATTATAAAATCCATCATCCATCAGTCTCATATCCTGTCATAACACCAAAAGGACGGTTTCTATATACCATACATGATAAAGAATGAGGATCATATCCTTTTCCTTCCGAATTTTTGTGTCCTTGAGGATTTTCGACACATATATTCAATAGCTCAATGGTCCATAAAATCATCATCCATAATAAAAGATAATCATTACTATGATATTCATTCACATGTTAGTGTGGAGATATAATATTTGGACTCTACTCCACACATCCACCGATTTCAAACACTCCATTGTGATATATACTTCAGATAAAGAAACCCTCTCAATTTCCAGATGCCTCCATGTTGAGAGGTACTCAAAACATAGACACATTCATATTGAAAGGTTCTAGAAAGATATGGTTCAACAATATATAGTTCCCATTGTCTATCATAAACGATTCACTGATGTCTTTACGAAACCCTGAATAGAATCATTTATATTCTGACTAAGTGGATGTGTATAAATTTGATGAAAAAGAGTGTAACATATATTTATATATATATATATATATATATATAGAGGTATTTAGTTCGAAACAACCTACATTCCAAGTTCTAGTCCCTCTACGCTTCTGACTTTAAGATCATGAAAGAAATAGATAAAGAGGACATAAATCAATATTGGAGGAATATATGAACAAAACATCAATGGAAAAAGAAAAAAACATCCCTTATCATGTGAATGAGGGTGATCTAAGAAGTATAATTACACTATTTTTTCACCTAACTGTGTCTATGATCTCTATATCTTGTCACCCTATGATTGAAGAGAATGAAAAATAACATGTAATATCCGTCTCCACCTCACAAAAATACAAAGTAGATTGATTCCCATATCACCTTCTAATGTACATATCTAAGAGTGTGAAAAATTTTTAGCTTCGAACATCACTGTATCCCAAGAACAACATAATTCCCAAGATACAAAATCAAATAGTAACACAACTGAACTTTTATATTTTTGTTAATAGAACTATTTTTATGACCTATTTTTTAGAAAAAATAAAAACATATTTATGTTTCATGAGAAATATTTACATCATAGGATGAGAAGAAAATTTAAAACAATGAATAATAAAAGGAGATAAGTATGATTATAGGAAACTAATAAAAAATGTTTCTATTATTTTTGAATGTTACATTTAGTCCAAAAAAATATGATTATAAAAAATATATAATGGGAAGACCAAAATAAATAAATAATGTAAAATATAAAAAATTGAAAAAACAAATATTATCTAGAAGCATAACATCAATGAATAACTTATAAAAATTAAATAGAGTGTTAGTAATTAAATGTTTATTTTGGAAATGATATTGAACCAGGATATGAATTGAATTGAATGATGATGAGGACATATGAAGGCGTATATTTAGGGAAATAATGTCTTCATCATATATGTTTTTCAACTAATATAGGTGGTAATTATTATGTCCTTTAGTGACTATAACATTTTTTTCCTTATTATTGTTTTATTTTTCTACACATTTCTGCATTATTGATGATTATTTAATGATATAATAAAATTTTTATTATTTGGGGAGACTGTAGGCATATTAATGTAACTATAATTTTTTTAAATATATATGTTTTAGATAAATTTTATTTTCAAGAAAAAATATGAAAAAAACTTTTTACATGCAAACATGTTTTAGCAATGTCTTGAGTAATTTCAATATTGGTGAGAATGTTTAATTTTCTACCAAATATAAAAATATGAATTATGAAAAATAATTTTTTATAATATTAAATTATTCGGGTTAGAGATTTATATTGATAATAAATCAATTTTTTAGACTCATCACATCCATATTATCTTCAGGTAATTTTCGGGAATTTTCTAAAAAAATAATTTTTGTGTTAAAAAATGAAAATACTATTTTCATGAAATGACATAAATCTTATGAAACAATTATTATATGATCATGATTTAAATTTTATTAACCAATATTGATGATAAAATATTATTTCATGATTTATGTAATACAATATTTGTTACATTTATAATCACACACTTAGAAATTTTGAAAATTATGATGTTTATATTAAAAAATTGTTTTCATCAATTATACACGAAACATATTTAAGATAAATTTGTATCACTTTTATAGATATAATCATGTAAAATGTATTTTATTTATAGAATTATGTGGTAAAAATTTGGTTATATGTTTATTTTTATGTTTATGAATAAAATATACCCATAGTAAAAAAAAATTATCGTGGTAAAAAAATGCCACATCATATGTAAACAAATGTTGCAAGTTAATGTTAATATCTAAATTATTAAAAAAAATAAAATATTTAACATTAAACAATCGTTTAATGTGTTTTTGTACATAAAATATAATTTAAATCAATAATTATCAACCAAAATATTTGGAATTAATGACACCCAAATGTGGTTGCCAGTAAATATAAAATAAATATTTAATTACTTAAAACCATCCCTCCTCATATATAAATACCACCCTCACCAACCATTTCTCATAAAAAGATATAAAGATATTATAATTGATGAAAACACCTCCCCACCAAACTTTACCCATTTCAATGTTCTACTGTTATAACTATAATAACAATTCAATTTTCCTCAAGGTTTCCTTCAAAGAAGTGATATTCAAGAGGTAAATTTCTCAAACCAGATCCCTGAATTTTTTTTCTTATTCAAAAATCTACCCAAATCCCTAATGCATAAAATCAAAAGAAATACAATATCATTTATATATAATAATTTTTTATATTAAATGGATTTTTTTCTATCCATCTCTTTTATCAGGTCATTTTTTTCAATAAAATGAATACATTTACAAAAGTATGGTCATTAATAATTAGTATGGTTAATGATTTTGTTCAATTTCCATTATTGGATTAATGGATATTCATCAATAAATTATAATAGTTTAATAAAATTGTAATATGTTTAGGAAAAAATATATCATTCTATATAACTAATGTTTAGAAATAATTTTAAATAAAATAAAAATAATTCATAGAGGTCTGAAATGCAGCTAAAATAAACTAAAAATTTATCATTAACATTTAATCAAACGAATCATCCCCGTATATGTAATTAAAATGTCATATGGGATCATTTTTAATTATGGATGAGAATTAATAAATTTTCATTTAAATTATTTAGTCTTACATCCATTTTACAAGAACACCTATAATTATAATTAAGTGAATCGACCATGAAACCATGAAATGAACAAACACGTAATAATGAAAATAATGAAATATTATTTTTGAAAGGTTTGTAATATGTTATAAATGAATCAAATAAAGGACTATAAGTTTGAATATAGTATTGGGATAATATAATAACATTATTTTAACCATTATATAAGAGGTTAGAGTATAAAAAACTATATAGAAGCATGAGGTAATGGATATATTAACATGGCATTCATTAATTGGGTCGAACTTATACTTTATTGACTATATCATTATATGATTATGTTTAAAATAAAAATTAATCATATTATTTTTCATTTCCACATATTTTATGTGTATTTATATATGATATACATAATTTGATAAATTTATGAATGTCCACATCAATGAAATGATATTTTTAATTTACTATTTAAAAAGAATTATCTTTTAGAAATTTTCATTTAAAATTTATTTTTTAATCAATTTACATATTTTTTAAAATTATTTCAATTTTATAAAATATTATCCTATTATATTTTGACAAGATTATTATAATTTTACCAAATGGTTTGGAAGGTATATTTGGTGTTTTTCTAAATAAGGTTCTTTGACTCTATCCTGAAGAAATAAAAAGTAATGTTTTTCTTAACATATATGAAAAGAGATTATTTTCCAACCATCATGTCTAAATAATGATTCAATGATTCTTTAAAATATAAATTGTTTAATTTTAATGTAAATTATTTATTTTATAACGGTGTATCCCTAAAAAATCATTGATATTCAATGTGAAAAAGGTATTTTACTGAATATTTTTTAAATGATCTAAAAAATGTATTTTAATCTATGTAAAAATACTTTGTTGAATGTTATGCTTCATTGAGGAATATATATTAGGATATCATATGTGATATTTTATTAATTGGTTTTTGATGAGTTTTTGTTGGTCTGAAATATTTATATACGATTCACCAAATTACTATTAATGGTTTGTTATTATGTTTACTGATCTGGGAAATTTATTTAGATTTCGTATTCTATTTTACATACAAGTGTATATTTATATTATGTTTCACCCAATTCATACAAGGAAAGGATTAGTCATAGTAAGAAATTGGAAGGTCCTTCTATTTCAACATGATGCATCAGTAGGTATCTAGACACCAACTTATGTCTGACCGATTTATGTATGGTGTATTGAATGAGGCTTGGATGATATTTTTCTGATATCTAGTATTATTCCATCACTGATTATGTGAATAATTATGGATTTCCTTGGGATTATCCGATTTCAATAATATTTATGGTTAATGCTTCTAGCTCATATGACTATTTATAATATATTATTAAAACATTATTTATTCTAGTACTATTAGGATCATAATATTTATTAAATGGAACGTGATACAGTAATTTAACATTCCATTTGTTATGATTATTTATTGTAGATTATTTTGTACACATATTATTAGTGATCATATAATATGATTCCTTTTTATGTTTTATTTTCTCAAAGGATTCTATGATGTTTTTTGTGGTTGATATAGAGGGTTAAACTAAGAGAATAATGGTTTATTTAACGAATTATTTATGTTGTATTTAATAATTTTAGTTGTAATGTAAGGCTTAAGTTTGAATCTATTATTCTAGAAATAATAAACCATTTGGTCATTTAGGATGAAATTCCTTGTATATTATTATAAATTTAATAAGGTAACCACTATGTATAGGATACTAGGGTGGGGGTATTTACACCAATAATGTCATAGCCATTAGTGAAATCTGGGAACCATGTATCAAATGAAATTTTTGTTAAGTATAATGAAATTATCCCACTTCAACAATGAAAATATGTAATGAATAGATGGAGATATCAGCCAAAATATTCTTATAATGTGGCCTCCATTGTAATGGGAATAAATTTCAGACATGGAAGCCAATGTTTTGGGGAAAGCAATAATTTCTCTAAAAAATAACTCACATAATGGGATTGGAATGGAGCCAACACATAAATAAGTTAAATCATTCAAAATGAGATAGATAATAATATCACCTTCCTTAATATCAGTCTAGAAATAAACCTATCAAATAGGGATTGAGGAATAATTACCACATTCGTTACCCTTGAGGTCATCACTCACTGACAGGATCCAGGACATATTAGTTGTAGATGAAAACCTACAACATGTCATTGGGAGATGTGAAATATAATCTCAATCTCCATCATCAATTTCATCATACTCTATTTGGATCTCAGTGAAATCAGTTCTTGTTTAATATAAACCCCAACCTATTGGGATGGGGGAATTAATGTCTTAATCCTTATCACTGGATTCATCAAATCATTGTCCAAAATAATAAACACCTTAAAAATATGATCAAAAAATTATAATGGAATCTCCAAATAGTCATCAGCCCAAATGGTTGGGGGTTATTTACATCATTATCTATACCATGAAAGGAATTAATATTTTCTAGGATGGTGGTAAATATAAACTGTATAAATCACTTCCATCCCTCCAATAATATGAAAATACATTTCTATTTTCCACATGTTCAAAAAACACAACAAAAATTTCCCGTAATATCACTAATCGAAAACTGGGAAAAGAGGAACCTGTGAAATAATAAAAATGAACCCCGTATGTTTTGGAAGGTTAAGTGGTTAAATATGACCAAGGAAAATGAAATTTCCCTAATTAAAACCTAAAATTAAGAGAATGTACTGTAGAAACACAATATTAAGATGGGAGTAATTTTATAACTACCATTTTACAACAAAACATAGTGAAATTCATTATCATCAACACAATGAATGATTTTAATCGAAATATAAATACAGAGCTATAGAATATCGAATGATTATCACTATTGGTGTTAGATATGGATGCACTAAATTATGATGAACATATTATTAATTATAAGTGGTTCCAAAAACTATAATGTTTGAATAATGGGTTGTCACCACTATGGTGGAACACTTTCTATGATAAGGGGAAGACTGTTGGTATATCCCACTCACCACGAAGAAGAGAAGAAATTCTATTCACAAGGTATCAACTAGAAAAATACAATAATACGACACATAATATTAGACAACTCAATGAGGAGAGTATCTTTTGAAACATTCCCATTATAAATATTCTTCGGACAGAGATGAATACAAATCCTCACACACATCAACAATGATCCAATCCACCTCCAAGAGAGGTAACTAAGATTCGTGAAGGATTTGTATCAAGGAGGAAAAACTATATAAATGTTTATGTTGAAGATGATTACGATGTTACTCCATTATGTTGATAAACTCTCTCTATATGGGGAAATCATTCAGTTCTATAACACATTGAAAATCTACATTATATAAAACTGGGTGACATCATCAAGAAAAACCCACACCATGTAGATTATAAGAATCTCATCAAACAATAAATATATAACTAATAAATTCTATTGAAAACTTGTCTCATTGAATGGAATCAATATAATGGATGTGTGAAAAAATTCATTATGAGAGGAAGAGATATCTCAAAAGTTTGGATGACAATGTTCCCCTACCAAATTTCATAAATCATACATTCTAAACCATTTATGTTACATGAGATCTAGAACAATATCTGACACACATTGTGTCCAAATGTGGCCTAATGACTTCCCCATAAGATTCGTTGGAGGATACATTAATTAGATATTGTATACAAACTCTGATAGGGCCAGTATTCATTTGGTATATCCTTCTTCCAGGTGGATCCATTGCAAGATGGAAAGACCATAATCATTAATGTCATTATTAGATTATCTCAATGTGAAGTATAATGTCAATTGTTAACCTTATAAACTGTAAAAAATTTGATTATGAGTGGGGTTTTTACGTGATCTCTAGATGTAATGATTTAACATATATATTGAACATCCCTCTCTCACAAGTGAAATATCAAGAACTCTATGATGAAAATATTCAGAATAAGCTAAAAATACCTTTGATCGTAATGAAGTATCTATGTTGATTTAATGATTTTTTCAAATTCAAACAACTCCTTGAGGAAAAAATTCAGAATACATGAGCTATTTATTTTCCCATTCACTCGGCCTAGGGGAAAAAGCACGGGGAGATAGATACTAACATTATTACCCTAAATTATTACCAGCACCCATTAATTCCCCTCAGATGCCCCATAATATTCAACACCTCACATTGAGTAATACAAACAAATAATTACCCTCGAATGGAAGAAAACAATGATCCGTGCCTCCCATGGTTTTTTGGTAAGGATGAATAGATTGTATTCCTTTAGAAATGAGAGGCTCCAGATTTATTTCCATGATTCCATGGAAAACAACATACTCAAACGAACACATCTAAAGAGACCATGTTGTGTCAACTAAATAAAATATCCTAAATAAATCCTTTTACATATGAGGTTGGGTCACACAATCCCAGATTACTTCATCATTAATGAAATTCAACAATGAATGATCAATTATGATTAGGTAATGATAGAAAATTATTTAGCATTGGTGACTTATCTTACCATTTCCCATCCAAATGATCTTATTGATTGGAATGATTTTTTGTCTAGCCATGGAAAAAAGTTTGATAACTGGATGGCTCAAAATAAAGTATAGCAAGCTCATTCCTCCCCGATAGGTGAAATTTTTAATCCTATAACAATTATATCACCTAGGGATGTTACATAAAATAGACCTCATGGAGGTTTATTTAATCATCATACATGGAATTAAATAGATGAGGAATATCAATAATCATCTATTATGCATGTTTGGAATCTTGCACACTTATTTACCTCAATAAACACAGAATGGGAATTTAACCACAAAATGGGACCCTCATCACAACAAGAGTTCATTTTTTTATTAATGTATTTCACATAAAATATATATTCATTGATGATTAATATGCCTCTATGTATGTGTTCCCTAAATTTTATTAGTGAGAATCAAGATGAAGGTATAGTATCCAAGGATATAATGGATAACATGAGTATGGTCAAACCATATATTTTGGTCAACGATACGTGTATTTCATGAATATAATTTATAGTGATTGAATATATTGATATTTTATTTTCATGTATTATCTCACCAATTGTGGAGATAATTTACTTGGTAAATTATTTTGGGTCGGAAACATTGAATTTCTACAAAAGGAATGAAAATATATAGGGTATTGAGCAAAAAAGTCACATCCTATCAGAACTGAAGTAATGTAGAGCTGGACCAGATTTCAAAGGATGTTTAAAGCAATATAATCTAGACAAAGAAAAATTACATGTCATGTATCCTTGTTATAAATTGCGAAATTTATGAAAAGAATGTCGCTACAGGGACATGTCGTGAGTTCAATACACAATTTGGAATCGCATTACAATTCCTGTAACTACATTACATGGTATGACCATTTTTAGTAATTGTTTTTGGAGAAGAAATATGTCGAGATTTATAGGATATTAATTTATAAGGATTACACATCATGAGGCCTAATTAAACATCATAAAAGGAGTCAATATTACATATCTATAGACAAGATTCACACGATATTCACATGTATTCAAAGATGTGGAGGATAACATGGATCAGGAATAAATGATGTGTAATCACATTACACGCCATGAAAATTTTCTGGAATATACCTACCATAGAAGTAAATACAGGATATACCTCCTACAATGAATTTATTATGAATCTGGATGGATGACCACTACCTGATGAAGGTTCCCATTCTATAGAGTTATAATCCACCAATTTATTTATTATTTTTCTTCACCCTGTCATGGTTAGCATGAGTGGGTGATTTATTCATGTCATGGTGTGGAGGATGAATGGGGATTTAATATATGAGGTATTTTATATTTTATTTCAATTGATGTTGGGATCATATATTTGTTCATCAACTCTATTCTTTTCTAGATTCCATATTGAATGACCATTTTCAGCGTGGTTTAGAAAGAGTGTTATTTATTTATTTCAGTACAAAAGAACATTAATTAGATTCATCAAATAAATTTGATAAATATTTAATATAGGGTTTAAACATCCACCATGACCATTGGGTTTCTTTTTTCCCTATTATTAAATTCTGTTTCGGGTTACCCATCATTTTTAATCTAATGTACCTAACAATGGGGAATTTTTTTAAAATGGAGTTATTTTACCACAGTCATTGGACTCTCTAGGACCCAATTTAGATAACATTAAAATTTTTTATTAAATATTTTATACCTTATCATCTCATAAATTTGGAATCATTACTACCTGACAACCATTTTATATTCTATTCCCCCACCATATTACCCAAATCACATTCTTGATAGTTGAAATTTATTTTATCAAATATAATTTTTTAGGATTATTTTATTTAGTCAAGATTTTCTTTAACCCTATCTCTATGGTTTTGACTTCAAAAATTAAAAACCTATACTTTCTTGTAGTTCTACTATTTGTTTGTTTTAAGTTTTAAATTTGTAAATATGGGAACCTAGTAAGAATTAATGATTCTCGTGGGGATATCATACATATCTATATAAGACATATATATAGTCATGATACATGGCTTCACACTCAAGAAACCCCAAAATAAATATATAATTTTCCACGATCCATGATGTGGTTACACAATATCAATAAGCATACACGACCTCCTGCCTGTGGTGTGATTTCCTAGTCATCCATGACAATGGGGACGATCGACATAACCTACACCACTAGTATAAAATTATCCCTTTACTACTTAACATGCACCAAAACCAACAACCATAATTCCTTTATCTCATGAACCTCATAATAAGTAGAAACACAACCTCGGGAAGCACTCACATTTAGCAGAAAAGTATGACATTCTGAAAAGTATTGATGTTGTTTCAGCTAAAATCTAAATCATAAATTCTCTCTATCATTATGAATAACTCATAGAGAAACAAATTATATCCCTCTAAATCCCAAAATTGTTATAGAAATAAATCTATATAGCTAATGTTTATCGAGTAGAGATTATTCCATTAGAATTCCATTAAAACATCTCATTCATAGAGTAGGATAAGGAAGAATCTATATAGGGACATATCAATCCCCTATATGATTTATGTAAACTCTATAATGTCGACCTCCCAAAATAATTTGATTGATATTGTTTTTTGGATAAACCCTATCCAGAATTAGAAGATCCAATGTTTCAGATATAATAATGGGAATTGTCTCAAAGAAATATAATCATTCAAGGCTATGATAAAATAGATAAAAGGCCCCTCAAGAATATCATTCTCAAGTTTCAATTTTGGGATTTCACGTGTAACCCTAAACTCATGTTTATCTAGAAAGACACACCATTGAATGTTCTACTAGGATGAATTTGGATTCAATACCACATAGAGGTTCCTTCATAATTTCATTAATTCCTTAAATTCCACATAGATGTGTCGGTTATCATACTACAAAGTGATTGTTTCCTATTTAAATTATTTGAATCCTTAAATATTGAGGTTTGTTTTTTTAAAAGAGATAGAAAACCCAATTGGGGATTTTGATTTATAGGTTTAATCCCCCAATAGAATGGGGAACACCCCTACGATTCCTTGGAGTATTCTTAATGAAAATTATCTACTACCCCTAATATATATTGTGTTAGTAGACATATTCATAGATGTATTATATTCTCTGATTCCCAGTGATAACATAATGAAAAATAATCAGATTTGGAATCTATTTACAATGATTATTATAACACCCCATGTTTTGGTGAATCTTTTTTTGAATAAATTAATTATATTTTATTTCATGTGCTACAATTGAAAATAAGTAATAAATTCATTATATTGACACCATGATAATAGTTCCTTACATGAAACACATACATAACTTGCGCTACACATAACAAAGAGTTTCATGAATGATCATTCTTTTAATAAAAATATTTAAATGTGATAGCTATAACATTGAAATTAAACTTATAAATATGAATATTAATAAATAATGTTAGTTTTTATTTATAATTTTTTATATAAATAAAACACATTTATAATAATGAATCATATTTTTTGTAAACTTTTTCTACAATTAAAAATATTATTTTCATCAATGAATTATATTTTATGTCCTTCTGTGAAAACCTAAAAATTTAATTTTCTGATATTTTTTAAATTTATATTGATTATATATATATAATTTTATAGTAAATAATTCTATAAATAAATTACTGTGAATTTTTAATATTTTTTAGGGAAACCACATTTTTGGAAGAATTGGTAAAAATACCAGATTTTAATTCTAAACTATGTTTTCATATAATTTATTTATTTATTTAAATTATATTATTTGATGGAATTGATGTCAAAACTGATAATTTATACAAATATTAGTCCAATTTACGCCATTGTAATTATTTTTACATTTAATGTTGATATAAAATATTTATAAACATTTGATCATTCTCAATTGAAAACCAGTATTCTCACCACATCTGCGAGATTCAAGTTAAAATTATATTATTTACTTCAATGAATGTAATTTTTTAAAATATTATTAAAAAGATATTTTATATATAATATTTACAGTATAATAATATAATGTTATTGTCCAATATATTTGTATATGGGACTAAAATTGTTTTCATGGATTAATATAAAATTATGCTTGATAATCGACTAAACAATAATCATAAGTGAACAAATGACCTATCCACTTGTCCAAAATAGATTTTATAGATATATTTCTTCCATAAAACATCAATTAGTTTGTTTTTTTGTTTTATTATTTTTTTGGTAAAATCATTGGTACACTAAATTCTGTTTCAATAATACCATGTGTGTCCCCTCCCTCCCCTATAAATGGCCACAAACTCCCCCTTCATTACACCACTCAAAGCAGTTATGTTATTCCAATATATAGACAATAAATAGAATTTTGTCGCTACCATACTCTTTTATGACTCATCATGGGATGAAAAACAACCAAATAAACCCTTTGATGTAAATGAAAATGAGTTACCCAAAAAATTGGTAACATATTGCCTTGAGATTCTTTCCTATATTTTAATTCTTCACTACCTTTATTATCAAATTACCTCAATAAATAATAAAATCAATAACCTAAATGAAATAATATTTTTCTGAATACAAGGGATATACCCACACTTGCACACACTTACACATAATGTCAAATGAAAATAATGTCCTTCTGTGCATAAGACTACCTCATCACAGAATAATGTTGTTCATTTTTTCTAAACACCTCTCATGGTTTTAAATTATGATGTAAAATCAATTTTTTTGTTATTAATATGATATATATGATGTATTTATTCTTTTATAATTATTAAATAAAACATACATTCATGGTTTTCATTTTTTTAATTGGATAATTTATTTTGGGGAAGTGTGGACTACTGCCTCCAATGAGTGATGTGACTATTTGACACACTACATTGAATTTTTTAAGGGAGGTTTTTTTAATTTAGATTACATATATTACATAATAATTATACTATAATTATACTATATATATACACACACATATATATATATATATATATATGACATTTACTTTATTTCATTCCATATTATAGTGAAAAATGGAAACCACATTCATGCTTACGTACGACATACCGTCCCCATTAATAGTTTATTACATAAAATATTGTTATTTTATGAAGATTGTTGTAAATATATATTTACTGAATATAAATTATATTTATATCACAGTTTAAATTCATTTAACCATGATATATCTATGGGGTCCATACAATATAACAAATTAAGACACATGTAAAAAAAGATTATATTACCTAAAGTGAAACCTTAACATGTAGTTGATAATAAAAGGGTAAAATTAAGTCATAATAAAATCATATATTTTATAAAAAATAAGAATATTTATCATTAAAATATGTATTAAAAAATTTATTTATTATACATATGGTTTCATGGATACTAGGATAGTTCAGACAAAAGGAAATGAACATCCATCACACATTTTTTATTTTCAGAGAAATATGCATTATTCAGCACTAATTTATTTTGTGTGGTGTGTATAAATCACAGAGATTTATTATGTGATTATAATACATAAGCTTAGGTTTTGTTTTCATATACATTATTTGATATTTCTTTCATGGGGTTTAGGTTTTAAATGTTATTATATATTTAAAGTAGTTTTGTCTCAATTTTCCTTATTTTAGAAAAATGCCCTATTATGCACCTAAATTATTCCATGATGTGTATATAATAAATTTAACATGTTATATCAATAATATATTTACTTTCATGAAATTTTAATCATTATGTAACGTAATTCTATCCATTTTATTACTGTTAAATGTTATGATATTAGTAACGGTTTAAAGAATCTTTGTCAACATTTATTGAGATGGATTATTATTATGCACTAATTGATGAAATATTATGATCCTTTTCTCAAAATATCTCACGTGGATTATTAACTTATGGTTATTAATTTTATATCCATGTTATAGTACTATTTTTTCCACTTTTTGGTAGAAAATAGGATATATTAAGTGTTTTCTATGAATGTGTAAATTTACCTCTCACTTTGGTTAGAAATCAGCAATCCATCAATAACCATTTATCATAAAGTGGTTTTAAAAATATTATTATTTTATTATATTATATTTAAAAAAAATTTACCAATGTTTAACTATTTTCAACATAACAGGGTTTTAAAAGGAATCTTCTAGTCATTTTTTGGTTGATTAACTTTTTTAAACATTTTACGGTAAAGAAGGAATGTTCGGCATGTAATCATTTACCACTATCATGACCACTATTCATATCAAACATATTTTACAAGGATAATCTGTTTTAAATAGGATTTATAATAATATTATATAAATTAATAATTTTATAGTGGGATCCAATGAAAAAGGTTTTCAAATATGTTTTATCATTAAAAAGTATTTTAAATTATTTTCAAAACAACCTCTGTACATTTTCAAAGAAAATGATTACAATTTTTTTAAGCCTAATTAATATGTTCTAAAATTATTTTAAAAGAAAGTTGTTTTCAAAATTTATTAATGTTTTTTTTATATTCCTTAAAAGTAATTTTTTTAAAACTATTTGAATCCTTCTTTCTATGTGTTCAATGTATTTTCAAATAATGTGTTATTGAAAAGGGCTTTATTCTTTAAATGATTTTTTTCAATAGAAGATATTTTCCTCAATAGAAGTTTATAAAAGGATCCTTCCAAATTAATTTTCTCCTATTATTTTATCCATTAGTGTTACTCATAAATTATTAGGAAAGTATACAATGGATCCATTCATATTCATTCCTTGAATGATTTATGTTTCAATTGAGTGATATTTATGAAATCCATTTTGCTTTGATAGGATATTTGTTTATAAAACCAATTACACTTCCAAATAAAGTAGTCTTATGAATCCCAATTAATTTCATGCATTATTCTTAAAATAAATAATTATGAACCCTATCTTTTTCCATAAGATATGATATCATTACATGTTTATAAAACATATTTAATTTTGTGGGTTTAAATAGGATCTTTATAAAACCCATATATTTTAATGGGACTTGATATGATGAATAGATAATTATATTGTAGAACGTCTATTAATGATTTTATTATGAGATTTTTGTGACTGATATCTCCCTCCAATGCATTGGGAATGGATTAATATCTCATGATATAATGATGGGAATCATGTTAATATTATTTATCCTCTCTTGGAAGATAGGGAATATTGATTTATTATCAGTAAAGGACTTTAACTAGGGATGGTGGGGTGTACCACACATTTAGTGTAGTCTCAATAAATATGGATATTGGTGAATCCAGATCAACCATGGGAATATAGAAAAACCCAATCAAGTTTGGGAAGATGTGGAAACCCAATACACAATGGGATGTTGGAAAAACCCCTCCTCATAAAAGGAATGGACAGTGACTAGGGATGGTGGTTTGTATGAAATGTAGGTTCCATACCCATGTAATTAATTGATATGTTATAGAAATGTTTCATGACTTATAGGGAATTATATTATATGTTTTTGTGTATATGCCACAACTCCATGTCTTATTTCTATGTTATGATTTCATAGTTTATGACCATGTTTCCATTAAGATCCATGCCTTATGAAATGATAATATTTATGTTAAAAATCATGTTAGTGATATTTGACATGAAGTGTATAAAATTATAATGTTGTTATCATTTTATCATACCTTTATTCTCATATTTATTCTTACATATCTCCCTTGTCTACCGTTATTGATCATTTGGGATCACCCATTCTTTTTGTTTCCTTCCATAGGTTATGAAGATATGTTTCATGTATGCTATGTTTAAGAGGGGTTACTCTCTTCTGGAACCTAATGTGAGACATGTAGATCACTCATGTAATAGTTTTATTGTTTACATGTTTCCAAGGGCCCTAAAATAATATTCTATTTTGGCATCAGATTGTTTATGGTTTGATGTATTCTGTAATATTGATGTATTGACCATGTATGTTAAGACATGCCAGTTATAGATATTATGAAAGAGAATGTTTAATCAAGAATTGGAAACATACATGAAAAAAAATTGTGATATCCATAGATATATTTCGAAATACATGTCAAGGTATTTATGTAAGTAATAGTAAAACAATGAGTTAATGATTAGGAAAATGTCCTATAATTATGGTAAATGTTATATAGAGTGATTTCGTAGAAATAATTCACTATTTGGATACTAAATGTGGACACATTTTTCATATATGTATCTAGGAATAAAAAGTCCAAGAAGTTGCATCGGGCCTCACTCGAGTGTAACCCAGCACATTACAACACGCCTTACTGCGCAATTATTTTGACACTCCTGAAGGATATTCTATAATAGATCAAAAACTCATTAAGAACCATCATGATTGATTTAGATAAAAGAAAAATATGAATAAACTGGAATAAAATTAATTTGGAATATATTAATGAAGTGAATTATTTATAAATCATATAATTAATTTTTCATGATTATATGGGTTTATACTATGATAAATGTTTCTCCCTGTGTACATTCATATTTTAATAAATATTCAGAACAAGATGGAGCTAAGTCAACATCAAATATTACTAGATTCAGATTGAATGGGATTGATGAAAATATATTTTCTATGTAGATATCTCATGAAGTGAATCATTAAGGTCCAAGTGTATTTGTTATACTGATAAAGGTATGGAAACTATATATGACATTAGGAACACAAGAGGCGTTATTCCATAAATATTTAAATTAAAAATAAGTATCATGATTGGATTATGGTTCAGAAACCATAATATAAGAATCATATTTTTATTCATCGAATGGGGTATACTTGGATTTGTTGATGAATCCTTGGTAATGGTTTAAGAATAATGTTGGATAACTGAAGAGTATATGTTTTGGAATTCATATATTATATTGTAATAATAATACAATATATTAGTATTTTCTCTATAAGTTTTCAATCATGTGTGTTAATGGTGCATTTTAATGGCGTTAGTTAGTTACAAAAGGCGATTTCATTGAAATGGGATATTTTGATTAAGGGAAGGAAACAATTAATTTATTCATGCTGATGAGATACTGATGTTTTTATAAAGAATTGTTTTTTATGAATATGTAATTTAGAATATACAAATTAACTCATAACTGATAAAGGATTATCTAACAAATTAGTTTATTTTATCATCATTTAGGTTATAAACTTCTTGGATTTAATAAATATATCCAACAATATTTGATGAAATGAATCATGAATGTTTTACAAAATAATTTATTAGAATGCAGGTTATTAACATGTTTTATGAGAATATAGGATGGTGGTATTCAAATTTATGGAATGTAAAAACAACGAGATACATTGTAATATATGGCGGATCAATGGTAATCTCATTTTGTGAATTTATTTCTAATATTTAGGATTTCTATCACATATATGGGTTATAAGGTTAATAATTTATAGGGTTTTTATTTACAACATCAGATGATGTTTGTAAGATTAATGTATTATCTAACCGCTGGAAGTTTTATGTATATTAGATAAGTTCCTATAATAAATATGTCTTATTGGAATCTTAAGGAAAATGGTATGAAATTTCATAGATCTTATGATCTATTAGTGCTTCATGAATGAAATAATTACCTTCCTTTTTGGAGAAATAGGTGACGTGGAAATAGGGTTAGACATGACCATAGGGTAAAATTTTACATATGAATGGGAACTAAATTGAGTAAGTGAAAACTCTCATGAATATTATTACTCTAGGTAATGAAATTCTATGATTTTTTATGAATGTGTTGGGTTATATAAGGTTGAGCCTATAATGGGTACATCGACATGCGAGCACCCCTTGGTGGATTAGGGTTCCCCTACCACAGTTATTCTCCATCCCTTATCTTTTGTGGTCTCAGGGTTTCCGTCACTACATTTATACCTCCCCCCTCTTGCAACACTCATAGATCATTTTTGTTCTCCCCCTTTATATTTGGCATCAATTCAGTATCTTATGGTTCTCCGGATCGACACCTGTAGTGTTTGTTGGCATCTGCAACGCGAGATGCTCACAGGTGCATACACGAAAAATGTCTTTGATGTAGGACCAGTTCATGGTTTTTGCCGATGATGAGGGGTCTGGTGGGCTAAAATAGTTTTTCATGATCTTTTGGATGCTATGTTTGGGCATTATTGGGATCTGGACATAGATGTGCTTGATGGTTGTCACTGATAACATAGATTTTTTTTGTAAGAGTCAAAATTCTAAAGGGTAATCTCTAACTTCCCTAGTTATCACATTATTGAAAATGGAGATATCAGTAATTTATAGAGTTGGAGGAGTCCTATGATCATTATCCAACCTTTCTTACAGGCTTGTGTCCGCAATGTATGGTTTTGGTTGAATGTTCCAATGGTGTCCCCTTGGTAGAAATGGTTCTGGTGTGGTACTTTTTCACGTTGTGTCAATGGTTTTGAAAACATGCTTATATTTTTCAGTGTTTTGGTGATCTTCATGATTGGTTCCTAGATTTTGATGCGGCTTTACTTATATTTGATGGTGCTGTTGTTCGAGCGGTGATGGGATGGATGATGATTGTGTATTTCGGGTGGTGATGGGATAGTGGTCAGGGCTCAATACACCCTCGAATATTTTTCAGGTGAGCCTGGTCTTGGGCATGGTTTATAAGCCACCCAAATATATTTTTCCTCTTTTTCTCATTGCTTATTTTTTGGTTCTCACTTAACCATAATGAGATTCCTTTTAAAATAAAAAAAAATCAGTAGGGAAGGGATATTGAATCTATAAAAGTTATACTAGTGGTTTATTTTTTTGATGGATCAAATGGTTCCTTATATCATCATGATGTATGGCTTTCTGATTTTCATTACTCTCCTGACCATGATATCTATCGATCTCCTCCAAAACATGGTAGTTATATTTATATTCTTTGTTAGTGTTTTTAGTTGTAATATATTTCTCCTATAGAGTAACCCAGGTATGAGTTACATTGTATAACCATTAGTTTTCCAACATTACATTTTCATTTGATGTTTTAGTATCCATTTTTACGATTTAGGTATCTATGAAAGGAACATTCATTTATTAAACCTTTAATTTCCCATATTAATTTCTTGGGAGAAATCCATTTTAGGTTTGGTAGAATGTAAGACCCTAGGTTTTTTTTGTAAACCTTTGTTTATAATAAATTTGTATTATTTGATGAAATTCCTTGAAAGGTATACTATTTAAATCATTCATCATAAACTACACCATGATAATATTTCATTATAAAAAATATCTACTTGTCTTGTGCCACACACAACCCCACGTTTCTACGATACATCATTCTATTGTTATAATTATTTAAATGAGATATTTAAATCCAACCATTAAACAATGTAATATAAATAGTAATAACTATGTTTAAAATATTATTTATAATGGTTTTATATAAATAAAACATTTTGATAATAATATAAAAAATATTTAGCAAATTCATTATATTTTTCCAAATAATGTTTGTTAATAGAACATATTTAATGTTATTCTGTGATCAATTATGAAACAGATATTAGATTCAACTTGAAATTGAACTTTAAAAAATAAAATTCAATTTTGATTTCAAATTTCTAAAATATTATTACTGTATAATTTGGTTATGTTTCTAAGACTCATTATTTTTTTGATGAATAGTGAATAATATTAACAATTAATTCAAAACTAATTTTTCATCTAATTTATTTATATTTTATAATTATAAATAATTTCAGTTTTAAAGTATATATAATTTAATAATATATATTATTTTAAACATTGTCATTTGAATAATTTTTTATTAAATATATATATATATATAAATGGTTAATTAACATTTGCACATTCTCACTTTTAAAAACCACATTCTCGCCATATCTACAGAATTAACATTAAAAATATTTCTATTTCCTAGGTGATATGAATTTTGAAAAAACATTTATCAGTATACTATTTATTTTATACTATGATAAACTTAATTATACAACAAAAATATTAGTAAATGTGATTAAAATTATTTAATATGATTAAGGAAAAGATTAAGCTTAAAGAGAGACCAAACCTTAGACATAAGGAAAAAAAGATGAACTATGCATATTTCCAACACACATTTGATGGAAATATTTCTTCCATAAATCATCAATTATTGATTTCTTTTGAATTTTTATGATTAAAATCTAGTAACACCTAACTGGTTTTAAAAAATGCCATCTATGACCCATCTCCACCTATAAAATGCCACCACATCTCCCCCTTATTCACACCTAAAAAACACTTATGTTAATCCAAAATAATCTCAATTCACTTCCCAACATCCTCCATTACTATATGAATCATCTCTTCAGACATAAAGGGAGCCAATGAATCCCATTGGTGCAAACCAAAAAGAGTTACCCAAAGAATGGGTACCATCCTTCCTCTACCTCCCTTATTTTATTTTCCTTCTCCACTAAATCAATTATTCTTATTACATGAATAAAAAATATCAACAGTATCCTAGAAATAATGATATTGTTTTATGATAATGGTTTGTTCTACACAAACACATACATTCATCTATTGTGTAAAGAGCATACTTTTCTTGTGTAAGGTAAACTACCACCTCATGAAATGATACTAATTGTTTTTCATTTTACACCTATAATGGATGGCCATTATGATTAAAAGTACATTTTTATTATATATATATATATATTTTATTTAGTCTTTATTAATTATTATATAATACATACCCTCAAAAATTCCATTTTGAATAAATATGATAGTTTTGTTTGGGGTAGTGTGGACTATTGCCTCTACAAAGCGACATAATTTGTTTGCACACTACATAAAATTCATTAAGGATGGGTTTTATGATATTATTATATATATATAATAATAATTCTAATATAATTATTATATATATATTGGTGTTATGGACCCATAAACAACTTAATAGGTTCCCCAATACTGGTGGCCACATTGCCTCAAGAACATCTCCCTAAATGCCAGAGGCTTCTGAATTGCAGTGAGGGCCTAGGTTGTGTCTATGGAGAGACAATTAACTCATTACCAGAGTTTATTTGAGAGGATAGTTATAAATAGAGGTAAATATTGGAAGCAACAACTAAACATAATATACCACCAAAAGAGACAATTCAAAAATAAATGAAATAACTGGAATAAGATACAATAGTTATAGATCATATATGTCATGTTTCTAGAAAATGAAAAAAATCTGGATACAATGTACATGGAAAACAAGATAAAAAAACTATAGAAAATAAAATACATAAACTATCCCAACTATCTCGAGATACATCTCAGTCATCTACTATAAGCTCCATCCTACCACAACATGCAATAAAGATTCTAGAGCATTAGGTGTCACACTATCGACACCTTCATACATGTAATCTTTCCCCAGGTAAAAAATGTAACCATAAAGGGTGTGGGATAAATCTCAGTATTTCCCCACCAACAGAGTCTATAAAGTTTGACCCATGCAATTTAAATTTTATAGTGTGCAAGCATGCATATAAAAAGTAATGCAGTATAATGTAACTAAATGCAATGTACCTATTTTAGCCCTCAGATTGTGTATTACAATGTAACTACTTCATTAATTCAGTAATAAAATATTTATTTAAATGAGTTACAATAGGCATAACATCCATTAACATCACCTTGTGATTATATAAATAGAGAAGGGTTTCATGATATTATAAGAAAAACTATAATTGATAATTAATATGAATTGGTTCCATGGTATTCACCGAGGAATCCTTTAGCTCATAGGACAATAACATAGTAAAAACTAAGTCAAATGAAGGGGTAAGAGTTTAATCCAAATAAAATCATCCAATTCCTTCCACAAATTTATGCTTACCAAATCCACGTAGTTATTACAAGGTAAAACCGGGCTACGAAATGAATGGGCCTAATGGTCTGTAAACATGAATCCTACATTTCAATATTAGATCCAAGGAGTGTATCGAAGACATCCATTAATAAAAATAAATGGATCCCATGGTGTCATATTGTGCATATAGAGGTATATAAGGATCAGGTTCTAGGGTATCTCTCACCCTAGGAAACTGGCATCCTTGATTCGGAATAACTTCCCCAAGTACCCAAGTAATCCCTTTGGGAATCAATGAAATACCATTTGTAAAAACTTGATATAATGATTTCAATTCCTATATTCATAAAGGGTCACCATAAATCTACGTAACTATAACAAATTTGGAAATATGATTATGATTCCATTAACAATGAACTTGGTTCAAGCACATCCATTCATTACATTGGCGAGGACAAGTATCGTGTAACCATTTAATTAAAATAATTTAGGTCAAGTCTGATTAAGAATGATCACTCCAATACCTACCAAGAACATGGAATGGTGTTCTATGGACAAGAAACCAATCATTATTTTACATTTAATAAATCCAATTCCTATACATAAGAATTTTTCCCAAAAGACCATTTGAATAAATTAATTACATTGATGCACATAACATAGGTATGCCATGTTGAAGTTACAAGGCACAAGATATTCACAATTTCATGATTCAATAAGAAAATAATACAACGATGTACACTATTAGTGAGGTCAAATCAATCAAACCTTTAAGGTGGATCAAAAGTGTCAAAACACTAAAATGACTATTTTGTAATATTTACCTACATGAGTAATTTTTTGTTAATATAACCAGAAATAATTTATAAGATTTAGAGAAATAGAATAACCATATGGTTCTAATAAATATAATCATGGAATATAAATTCAATAAATGGAACCGGATGAAATTGATGATCTGACACAACATATCTAAAATCAACAAACATGAGGGATGATTTATAGACCACCGACCTAGTACTCTGACAAATATACTCATTCAGTATAAGCATTTGACTTATCCTGAATAAGCGTATATCTATAAAAATATAGAAAATTATTAAACCTTGAAAACTAGGTCTAGAGCATGAGATATGAATAATGAATCAATCAGACATGAGTACATACTGTTGTGTATCCAACGTGATTAGAAAAGGTCGTACAGACCCTAGATGTAGGTGTTCTATTGATCCCTATGTTATCTATTAGAAAATATCTAATGGGATAAAAATAGAGGTTCATCACATTAGAATTCAGAATTTGGAATAAGAGTTGGGTTCATAATGTCATTAAGGTAAAAAATGTAAAATTACCCAAAAATTATGTCATTCATGGTTTGGCCACATGCTTAGACATTAAGTGCTCCTACCATGCATGAGAAACTATAGGAAATAGGTGTACAACATAGTTGGGTCACACGGTCTAAGAAATAGTGCACTAACTGTGTATCCTGGATCTAACTAAAAATGAAAACCATCTCCAATGTTAGGTCAAACATTGCAACCTAACCAGAAAAATTCCCCTAATCGTGAGATATGCCCATTTCCATTAAAAGGATGGGCTCTAGGCCCTAAAAAATCCTCGAAAATCATTGGTACCTTATATAACACAATAGGCTTCAAAATTTGGTCCAAACTAATTAATTATATTTAACATTAAGATATTCTTAACTGATTGAACACCCTGGTTCTTAGAGTCTTCCCCCTTAAAGGAGACCAACCTCGAGTTCACATTCCAAGTGTTTTGAAACACAGTCTAAGAATAACCATGTCCATATGGAATGTATATCAGCCTCCCACTCCCATATCTCATCCAGCATGTGGCCATGCTACCATAGCACCCATACCATGGGGATAGAAAATCCATGGAGATCATGTGTGCTCTATTCAATGATGCATACTATATACTCCTCAAAGGTTGAATCATCATCTATCTCAACATCAATAGGTTCAACGGAATGAGATAGTTCATCATGATATTAGAGAAAATATAATCATGAAAAATGTCATGCATGGAATGGTACTTATGAGGTATTTAAAAATTATAGGATAATAGTCAAACTCTAACTATAATCTCAAATGAACCTACATTTTCAGGTGACATCTTCCAAAAATTCTATAATTTTCTATGACCTATCCTATAAAATTCCCGAAGGAAAACATGATCCTCGACCTTGAACTATAGAGTTCATAAAAATTTGAGGACATATTATTTACATCTATATGAAATATTTAACATACAATTACTCATAATAAGATCTAGATCTAAATTCCCATGTATGAGATGTGTACTTAGTAGAGCTACCACACTCTCGTCTATCCATAATAGGGGTGGACTACACATCCTACTATATAAGGCCTTGAAATGATCCATCTGAATATTCTCTTCAATGTTGTTATTATAGAAAAACATTATGGTAAAGATATGACTCTCCCATGAACCTTTAAAATCATGGAAATATTATTAGAGCACATCCAATGGAACCTATATCATCCATTATAACTATCCATCGGTCTGAGGGTGGAAATTTTTTCCTTACAAGCACCTATGTATCCATAGTGTTTTTCAACCCTTTCCAAAACTTTTACATGAAACTTGCTTCCCAATATTAAAATATACTATGAGGAAAACCATGTATTCATATGATCACACAGTCATACATTCTTCCCATCTCATCAAATGGAAATTTATCAAGAATATGAATTAAGTGAGCTGATTTCATTAGTCAGTCCATAACTACCCACACAACATTGATACCCATAAAATAACTAGGAATTTTGACTACAATATCCAATAAAAAATATCTTCCCATATCTATTCTTGCACTAGAATTAGTTTTAAAAATATTGTAGGCTTCTAGTGATCTGCCTTCTCCTGCTAAAGTGTGTAACACCTAGTGATAAATCCTCTTATCTAACATTTCATCATAGGCCAACAATACTGATGTCTCATATATCGATTCATTTTAAAGACTCCCTAATGAACTACCCACAAAAAAATTGTGGGAATATTACATCAAATTATATCTCAGATCTATGGGAACCTATAAACAATCATTAATATGTTGGATTTCCTCTCTATTTACAGACCAATCCCGAGGTGGGTCGGCTCCTGATATAGTCTCAAGGAGATCCAAGCCCTCAGGATCAAAAACATCCATACCATTAACCATTTTTAATGAGGTAGTAGGTAAATCATAATGATGATAGGTATTACGGGTCATGAAAATCAGGAAACTCTAGGTGGATCCTAGAAAAGACTAATATTAACTTCCATTCATCACTGGATTCCCTTCCAGTCTGTGCTTGAGTTATTCAACTCAACGGATCAATGACTATATTTCCCTTTTCAGACATATAAGAAAGATAGAATTCATGGATCTAAATATATTCAATCCATCACCACTATTCGAGGTTTAATTAACATTTTGATAAGATATATTTTAGGATCTTGTGTGATGTGTACACCAAAAAGAACTCACCCAAAAATAGAATCTCTACAAATGAATTTCATGGAAAACCGCTAAAAGTTCAAGCTCATGCATTAGGTAATTCTTCTCGTGAGGCCTCAAATTCTGAGATCCATATGCAATTAGTTTTTCCTACTACATCATCAATGTTCCATGGCTGATTCTAGATTCATCAATGATGAAGATATAACCTCTTACTTGATCTCACATAGTCAGAAAAGGTTCTGAGACATGCCTCCCTTTCATCTCTTGAAAGTCTTTCTCGCATTCTTCAAACGAAAGGAACATATATACCTTATTTTTAAGTCATGTAAGAGATAAATGAAGGAATGATAAGTCCTGTATAAAATGACAATAATATCCATCCCTCCCATAGAAACTTCGTATCTCAAACACATTTTTGGGTTTCTCCTAGGAAACCACCACACACCCCATCAATGGGTTAACAGATATTCCTAAATATATGAAAATATGACCATAAAAGTGAAATTTTTGGATCCATAAGTTGCACTTCCCTATATAAGAATATATATAAAACTTTTTTAATGTACTAAAAATGATATCAAGGTTCTTGGAATAGTTTCTACGAGTGTGAGAATACAACAAGATGTTGTCCAAAAATACTATGAAAAAAATATTCCAAATACGGGTGGAACACCCTATTTATTAGATCCATGAAAAGGGAGGATACATTAATAATAAAAAATTACATGAATAGGTACTCGTACTGATCATAACTACTACATAACATTGTATGAGGTATGTCTGATGGCCTGACTTACACCTGAAGATAACCCAATCTCTGGTCGATATTAGAGAAGACCCTAGATCCTCACAGATGGTCAAATAGAACATCTATTCAATTCAATGGATAAAAATTTTAAACCATAATATGGTTTAACCATCTATAATCCATTTATAGATGAAGGTTCCCATCTCCCTCAATGGGGAAATTATGGTAGAAACCCAAGAGGAAGTGTTGGTCTATATGTAAACATATTCCTCTGATTTCTCTAACTACCTATTGATCTCCTGGAGCACACTAGGATCCATCCTATGTGGATAAATGACCTCAATAAATGTTCCTAAAACAATATCAATTGTAAACTATACCTATATATCATGACCTAATATATATAAAATACATCTTAAAAAACCAAAAAGGATCATCTAATAGAGGAAATGTATCCTGGCATGAGTCATGATCATCCCTGAAGAGACCAGATATCTGGGTGGTTACACCACATACACCATAATGTTTTTGTCCGAATCTTATAGCCTAGAAATTCCACTCACCCTTATGAATATAACTAAATACCTATGGTGATGTAGATGATGCCATTTGATGAAATAAGTCTACCAAGGTGTGACACAGAACAAACCAATCCAACCTATGAATGAAATCGAACCCTATAATCCTATGAACCAAGAGCTCCCTTAAGAATGGGTAAATAGATACATGAGGGGGATTGTCCCTACATTGGGGTATTCCCTTTAATATTACCCATAATGAATTATATTATGTCATAACACCACAAAAACACTATATTGTTATCCAAATGTATTCCAAGATATAGAAAGAGATAAATTTTGCTGAACCACCTGTATCAGATAAAGCAAATACTATAGTGGAGGCTACTAGAATATTACATTATACAGTAGATGATCCCACTTCCTGATCCTCATGTATTAGTCAAATTTCCTAAATATGTCATATCCAAGGGCCCTAATTAACAGATGGACTACCATGATCAAAACAACATTGCTGGCGCTACTGGTGATCAAGGTTGTGGCTACCACATCCATGACTTCCTCCTCAGATAGTCCTACCATGCCTACTCTAACTCACTACATGATGAAGTGTAAATGAACAAACCCATAAAGGTAGAACCGATGCATATCATCCTCCATTATATACTAATGGAAAGGTTTAGATGAAATGATAAAGATGTCCCATTAGGTCGCAAGGCTGACACTCTAGTGGGTCACTATCATGTTGAGGATATTATGCATATACATCCACACTTGTTACACACTACAGAGCTACCTACATGGGTTCTCTGGAAGAAATTTCTCTGATGAGAATCTTTGAGGGAATGCATGTTACCATTGAATGAACTAGGGGTATGATGCGACACTGGTCCTCTATTCCCTATATTGTCAATTTTTATCAAGTTGTTCTCAATGATAAAAGTTTGATATAATATTTCATTGAAAGTAGTTAGGATAAAATAATTCCACTAAGTATGTATGGAATACTAAATCCCATCCTCAAACTGTCTAGCATGAGAATGATCATCACCGGATAGAAGTAATTCAAAGCATTGAAACATTGTGAAACGTAATGAATGTCCCATAACTAGCAAATAACCCTGCTGAATATTTAATGAATTTTATGGCTCATTCATATCTCAAATTCAAAGGAATAAACTAATCGTATAAGATAGTTTTTAAATCAAACCATAACATGCCTCAATGATGAATATCATGTGTATTCACATCCAAACAGTGCTTTGGCTAAATCACATAGAAAGTAATTATAATGTTTTATCCTCCTCTCTGGAGGCCTCTCCAGACTCTCAATGATAGATAGGGTGGCCTCCAACCAAGACTAAAAAACCTGCAGACCGCTATCCCTTGAGAAGGATGGATGATGCAGTAGTAGAAATTCATAATTCAGATCATCCGTTGTAGGCACATATTGTGGACCATCATTCATGGACTACATCATATGTAGGAAACTATCACGAACATGGGTATCCGTGCTTGGTTTTGGTAAAATAGGAAGTTCCTCCAGTGGAACTCTTGGAACGAAAAACAATAGCTCATGGCCCACTATGTCTAACGCATGGTCATCACCACTATCCCAGCATATGACAAGAGGGCATTGTGGTAACATTGGTCTACAAATTCCAAGAAAAGGACTTATAACCTGCTAAAAATTATTAAGATAGAATCATTAAAAAATGAAGAGGGTAAACAAACTAATGAATCAAGATATACCTCCACAAAAACCTGCTTATATTTCTGAGAATCAATAAATGACCATATATATGTTTTTAGGGTACTATTAGGTGAAGGTTCAATAATAATATCCCTCCTCATTTAATAGAATTTCCTTCATTTCAATTTAAATTTAAATACATAGATTACTCTATTACCTTTCATAATCATGGCAGGGCAGGATAATGATGTGAAATAATTCAACTTAGTGTTTTCATGTACATAGAACTTGTAACAATGATCCCTTAAAATGCACTTTCAATTCCAGTGAATCATGTCCCATAATCTTTGTCACTAAAAATAACAGCCATTTGAATTTCAATTAAAGTAATGATTTAATAAATTAATCATTCCAATCCATGTGGGCTCATATCACCTCAGGAATTGAAATTGGAAACCACTCAATCAGAACCCGTAGAAACCCAAGAAAAATATAAACAAGGAAAGGATAACTAAAAAATGATAGGCATATCATGTAATTAAAGGAGTGAAATTCACCTAAATGGTATGGAAATATGATTAACATGAAAATTATAGTTTCTTATAATGATTAATGTAAGAATGATCTTTCCATCATATCATTGGTGAAAAGTATAAAATACTAACTCAATATGATAAATAAAAAACCCCACACTGAATGTATGTTACCCAAAAATATAAAAATACCAATTGTAATAGTCAAAAACATAAAAACAATCATAATTCTGAAAACCTAGAATTTACCCTACTAAAGTGTTCATGATGCCCATGAAGAAAATATGACTTAGTCCCAAGCATTCCTAATATGTTGAATAATTTCTCAAATTTAAATTCAATAAAGGAAACCTCTTCAAATACATATTTGTGTCATCCCATCCCCAAATGTCACTTTATATTTTCACCAAGCCTAGATTCCACGTGGCATGGAGCCCATATCCTTGAATTCTAGAGGATTATAACCAATATCGTGGGCCTAGAATGTGTCTGTGGGGAGATTATTCCCTTATTACAAAAGTGTTTCACAGTGAATAATTATAAAAATTTTAAATTATTGAAGGAACCAGAAAATGGAATTCACAATGGAAAGAGAAAAATCAATAGTAACTAATATAAATGAAATAACATAAAATAAATTATGATTATATAAATAATATAAGAAGAAAAATATTAAATATATGGACATAAATTAGTTGAATTTCATGAAAAATCTAATGCAGGAAAGGAAATGCATAAACTATCCAAAGCATCTGAAGCTATATCTCAGTCATCTACTACCTCCTCCATACTAACACAATAAGAATTAAATTTTATGAAGCATAAATCATTCCTTAATAAACACCTACATATATGCAATCAACTATGGGTACCAAACAACACCTAGAGAGGGTTTGAGAAAAATATTTTTTTCCACCAATAATGGTTTCTATAAAATGTCTGTATTGTAATGGAAAGGTTACAGTGTCCAAACATGGATATGTAATGTAATAATATATAATATAACTAAATTCCAGGTACCTTATTCAACCATATTATCATGTCTAATCATAAAACTATTTTATTGATTATGTAAATACCAATTTATATAAATGAAAATCCTGAGGCATAATAAGTACAAACATCACATCATGATAATATTAATAGAGAAGGTTCCAAGTTGTGATAAGATAAGCATAATTGATAATTAACATAAAGTGGTTCCACTGTATTCCCCATGTAATCATAGACCATAGGGGATACTAACATAGCAATAAATGATTCTAGCTATGGGGTACGAGTGTAATCCAGGTAAAATCATCAAATTTATTCCACAATATGATTCTTACAAAGAACAAGAATTTATTCCAAGGTAAAATATGGAAAATATATGACTAGGACCGATGGGTCTAAATATAGAACCTAATATTCAATTTTTGATTCAAGTAGTGTATCCGAGAAATACATTAATAATATAGATGGTTTCCCATAGTTATATATTGGTTATCCAAAGGTATACAAGCATTATGTTCTTGGGTAGGTATCACCCAAGGAAACCTACTTCCTTGAGTCGGATTCACGTCCCTCAAGTACCCTTGGCATTTCCTTAGGAATCCTATATCTAACACAAGTCATGTGTTTATATAATGATTTCATGGTCCATATGAATTAAGGGTAACCTTATTTTTAACTCATTATAATTAATTTGTCAATATCATATTTATGCCATTGAAAAATTCCCTTCATTCAAGAATTACCTGAATTTAGTTTGACCGGGCCATGTAGCATTAATTTTTTTATTAAAACCGTGTATGTCATGTGCAATTAATAACGTTCACTCCAATTCCTTTCATCAACATGCAATGGTGTTCTAAAGACATGAAACAAAACATTCATAAACATTAAATATAGAATAGTCACATACTTAAATATGTTTTCAATAATACCATTTAAATTAATTACAAACAATTTGGAACATACCTTTGTCAGGTTAAGTGGAATTGAGATGCTATAATATATCCAAAATTCCATGATTCAATAAAAATTTATTATTAGAAGGGTAAACTTTAATGTGGTCAAGCTCTAACATACCCATATTGTGGCTTAAAAGTGTAAAACACCAAAATCACTACTAAAAAATACTATTCTATTGGGGAGTTGTGACTTATTAATTTAACACAAAAACAATAATCACATAAATAGAAATAGAATAACGATACAATTATAATTAATATATTAATTGAATATAAATTCAACAAATGTCACCCAATGAAATTAGTTATCCCATGACAACAATTCCTAAATCATAAAAAATGAGGGATGAGTTATAGACCACACAAATAGTACATGTGCCACTCACCTCCTATAGTATCAACCATGTATTTGGCTTAGATTAGAGAAAATATGATAAAATAATAAAAACACTTAAAAATTGATTACTATTTTGAGAGAAAGTGGGATGGAGAACATCTCAATCAAACTAAATCACATACCACTTCACATCCAACATGATGAATGGAAGGTTCAATGGATCCCTAATGAAGGGGGTCACATTATACCTAGGTTATTCCTTTAAAAATATCCAAAATTATTGAAATGGAGGTTCATCTTATTGGAAGTCATATTAGAGAAGAAGGTTTGGTAAATTATATCATTAAGGGGGGTAATGTAAAATTTCCCATAATTTAGCAGGTGTAGAATTTTATCACACAGTTTTGCAAACCATGCACTAACCATGCACGAGAACATATTGGAAAGAGGAATAATGCACAGTTGGGTCACACGGTTTTAGAAACTGTGTGGAAACCATATAAGATGGCTCTGTCTAAAAATAAAAATCATCCATATTGTTAGATCTGACATCATGGTCTAACCACATGGTTTCCTTTAACTATGTGACATTCCCATTTCCTAAAAAACAATTGGTTTCAGGAAATACACAAGCCCCAAACACCCTTAGTACCATCCCTAACTAATTAGGAATCCAAATCAGGTCCAAAATAATGATTTATAATGAAATTTGAAGGATCCATGCCAAATTGAAAAACAAGATTCTTACATATATACATATATTTCATTTAAATTATTTCTTATACTTTTACAAATAAAAATATGAACACTGTTCATGTGTACCTATGTCCTAAAATATTTATGGAGGGTGTATTTTATTTTATATTTTGATATTACATAGATTATAATAAATGCATATATAATTACTATACTTGATTTTTATATAATGTTTTATAATCTAGAGACCATGATATAAGTATTAGGAAAAAAATGGGACAAATTAAGTCACATGGAAAAAAAGAAAGCGTATATTACCCAAAGATAAACCATAACATGGAAGAAAAGGGTAATATATGTTCATAATAAAACCATATATGGTATTATATATAATAATATGGTTATTTGAAGGAATTATAATAAAATTATATGTATTAAACTTGAGTTTTTTTTGTATGATGATAGTCAAGACATAAGGTATGTGAATTTCTTCTGATGTTTTGTTTCTGCGAGATACGTGAATTATATATTATTAATCTATTTTTTGTAGTGTGTATACTTCCTAAGGATGAATTATATTATTATTACACTAAAAATAATGTGTTTTTTATATTTTCTTACTGATATTTCTTTCATGGGGTTTATGTTTCAAAAGATACAAATCGGTAAAGTAGTTTTTTCTTAATATTCCTTCTTTGATAGACATGCCATGTTATGACCCTATATTTTTCCATGAGGTGTATATAATGCTTTTTACATGTGATATGATACAAATTAATTCTATTCATGATATTTAAAACTTTTATATAATTTTATTCTTTCAATTTTATTATAAGTCAATGTTACTAAATCTGTAAAAGTTTATAGCTAAAATGGAAGAGTTTATGAAGATTGTATATTAATTTTCTCTCATTTATGAGATCATGTTATCTATATCTCAATAAATATCATGAGGTTTCATACCCTTTATTTATATAGGTTATATCTATAAAATATAACACTTTTTCAAATATTTTTTACATAAGATAATCAAGATTGTGTTTTTTAGAAATCCCATATTTACCTCTCTCATTGGATGGAAATATGTGTTTTCTCAAAATGATGATTCCTAAAAAACATTTAAAATATATACTAATATTATCCTATAATCATTAAAAGGCATTTTCCCTATGTAATTTCTTTTTTAAAAAATGTTTTTTTGAAAATAATCTTTATATCATTTACTTGTCAAAGACCATTTTTAACAGTTTTTTTGAACAAGGGATGTTTGACATGTATGAATTTACCTCTCAGCTTTACCTTCATCCCTTAGAATCTTAATTTAAAAGAATAGAATATTTTTAAAAGAAACTGTTGTTATAATATTTGGTAAAATACATTTTTAAATTCATTTTCAATGAAAAAATTTTCCAAAATGTTTTAGGTTTAGATATTGTTTTAAATTATTTTTATAACATCCGTTATAAGTTATAAAAACGAGATTTTAAGTGAAATGGTTTTAAATTAATATTATGATTATTTTATATGTTTACAAAATATTTTAAATCAATTTTTTTTAATTTTTTTCAATCATTTTTATAGGACATAATGGAAAAATGTTTTCAAAATGATTTCATGCCTTCCTTATATGTATTCAATGTATTTTAAATGGAAATTGTTTTCAAAAACGATTTATGTTTTAATAGATTTGTTTAGAAGATATAATTCTATCCTTAAGAAATGTTTTTAAAAGGAACTTTCCAAATTATTTTTCATCTACGATTACATACATCAGGGTTAACATGCCATTCTAGGAAACAATCCCAATGCACCATTCAAATTCTTTCTCTAAATGGTTTATATTTGGATGGAATGATACTTTTGAAATCTATTTCTCTTTTATGGGTTATATTTTTATGAACCTTGTTCCTCTAACATGGGTTTTATTCTTACATAACATACTTCCTATCATTGGTGGTTCTATGAGAAAATGATTATTAAACACATATTTGTTACATTGTTTAAGATACAATTACATTTTTATGACACCCAAATCATTTCTTGGGTTATTTTAGGATTTTTATGAAACACATATCTATATATGTTCCATGATATGATGGATGATTTTTTTTCTGGTAGAATATGTATGAATGATTTTGTTGTGAGTTTTTTGGTTCATATAGATTCCTCCAATATATTGGGTAAATATTTATATCTCATGAGATAATGATGGTAATCATACACATGAGATTGATATACTATGAGAAGATTGGGAAACCGGATACTTTACAAGGAAATGACTACAATTAGTGATGATGGTGTATCATGCCTAGTTGGTGTAGTCACCCTAAAGATATAAAATATCAAAACTCGAAACACTAAAGGAAAATTGGAAACCTGATCCACTATGGGAAGATGGGTAAACCCAATACACTATGGGAATATGGGGAATCACAATCCCTAATATAGAAAGGATTGCGACTAAGTACGGTGGTGTGTCTCTCCCTATAGGTGTAGTTCACTTGAAGTACCCTGATATGTTCCTAAACCAAGTCTTAACATTATGGTAATGATATTATAGGTTTATATTTTTTCCACATTTCTGGGTATTATTAATATGTTATGCATTCATGAATTATGATTTTGTTTCCCTTATGATTCATGTTTTATGATCATCAAATATCTATGACATGATTCATATTTATGATATATGATATATAGTTTATGATCTTCAAATGTAATTATCATTTTCTCATTACATTTATATCATCTTCATTATTACATATGTCCCTTGATTACCCTTACCGAGCATCTAAGATCACCCCTTTTTATTATATCCTTTAATTGGTTATGAATATATAGTTGTCATATGATATGTCTAAGAGGGATTCTAGTCATTGAGATCCTATAGGGAGATAATGTATCTCACTCATATACAAGTGTTTACATTTTTATGTTTCCAAGGGAACTAAACTAATATGCTAGTTGGGTTTATGTAAGTGTAACATTTTACGTATTTGGAAAAATTGATGTAATTTATATGTAGATTTAGACTCGGTTCATATAACATTGGTTGTTCAAGATGTAAAATTCTCTACCCATTATCTCTCATATCATAAAAATTATATTGAATCTAAAATATTATATATCAAGACTAAAAATTCATCTATTGAATCAGATATTGAAGAAGAACGTGATGAATTTAGGACTAACTCTCCCACATGTAAGGAAGGAATATCCACCACAATCACTGAGCATGGGCTGGTAAATCGTGGAATTGATGATGGCATGTTACCAATATTTATATGTGTCTCCATTTCTCTTAAGGACTATTAAATGAATATTTTTTGGAATGGATTTTTATTTCAAATTTAAAATAAAAAATTAATTTCTTGTTTTTTTAATACAAACAAAGGTGAGAAAAGAGTTTTCAGGACAACTGATCTTATTGTGCTTGTGTTTTCAATGTTGATGGTGGCATCATTTTGTGGTGTTTTTCAAATTATTAGTGATTAAAATATAGAGGAAGGGATATAGTTCGTAAAATATGTATTTACAAAATAGAATATTCAAAATATAGAAAATGCATTGATTTTGAATAGGATAATGTTTTTGGAAGACATGAAGCATCATGAAGGATTCTGGTCTCATGATGCAATAAAGGTTTGGAAAACTGCCTTTAGGAATAATTGCTGAGGAGCGATGGAATGACAGAAATTTATGTTATTATTGGAATTTTTTTGAATTAGATTATTTTAGTAAATTATTTATGAAATTTAGCATCACAGACATGAATGAAGTTGTTTGAGAAAAGGTTGTGGGGATCATGAAATATTTATGAAAGAGTAAATATCTATAAATTAGAATTTTATCATCATATGAGGTATCAAAGTAGTTTTGAAAATGGTGTAATTTCTCTAATCTGGTAAAGGTATAATGAGAATGAAATTATTAAAAAAATTAGATATTTCTCATGGAAAAATTGAATAACAAGAACAATGGTTAAGAACAAATTGATACCAAGGCATTTAATGAAAGTTATTTTTTAAAAAGATGATATTTTATTGATACTTAAGATTTATGTGATGGCCTTGGGTTTTTCAAAGGTACTACGATTCATGAAAAAAGGTTTTTTAACATATTTTTTGAGTGAATAGTTTACTCATGTTAATGAATTCGTAACATTATTTAAAATAGAGTTTCATGATAATAAAGGAAAATGACTTGTGTTTCAAATAAATTGATGTGATCAATAGGTCAACAAACAAATTAATACTTCACCCAAATTAGTGAGAAAGGGTGAGTCAATGGATGTGATTAATGGGTGGTAGTGTGATATCCCATCAACTCTTAAAATGCTAATGTCCCTAGCATGTAGTGACTAGGTCTTGTCTTTTTTATTCAAAAATATCTAGTGTATCTTAGAGGATTCATGTATGATTAACACACTAGAAGTGAATTCCCCAAGTGATAGACAATAGGGGTGAACCATGAAAAGTTTATTTTTTCTATTTCTATATTTTCATATTGGTGTTTAATAATTTCATTATACTATCAAATAGGTTTAATGAGCTCCTTTTAAAGAGGGGAAAAGGCATGTTTCCTTGAAATAAAAAGTTGATAGTATGATTCACTCCTCCCCTTTCAGGGTGTTCTACGAGCATAAATTATTTCATTACTAAATAAAAAAACACTTTAACATGGAATTATATATAAATCATGTGGATAATACCATATGTGGTAACACAATACATAGTAATACTCAATTAGCATAGAATATTGAATTATAGATATATAATTATTAACCCCTCTCATGCTACTAATATTGAACCAAGATATTAAAAAAATGATCAAAAAAATATTTTTCTAGAAGTGGATTACCAAATATGGATAAATAAAATCATACCTTTTAAGAAAAATAATTGGAATATGAGGTTATACATCCATTTAATATATAATAACTGATACTTCTGGAATAAATATTCCCGATTTCTAATCACAAAATATTTGATTGATGACACAACAGGATTCCATGCACATTCAATTTTGGATCGGTATTGGGGGTAAGTTAAAATAAATGCGTCCTTCAAGATTATGTGTCCACCACAATTAAGAACATCAGAGGATATTTTTCTATAATTTTATGACCTTTATTTAAATTAATGCTAACACTAATTATCAATGCACCCAGCATCATATCATTAAGCCCTTCATGGGATGAATAACGGAATGTTATGTCGTTGACATGGTGTAAAAATAAATGTAGTTCTGTAATCACATCTTATACCCTCAAAAAATATTAAAATAATTTCAATAGAAGAGTTTGAAGATGATATTTTTTAAGTTCATTTTTTGGTGGTAACGTTAGGGAAATTTATTGTATTTTTGTATAGCACCACTTCATTGATGTCATCCAAGAAAAAACTAATGTAATAATTGAATTTTGACATCCTAAATATCCCAATTAACTTAAGGTGATCCAAGGTAAAACTTTTTATATATAGTGTTTTATAGAAAACATAACAATAATATCACTTCCCATCATAAATTTAATGATGTATTGAGTCACCAACTGATTTTTTGAGGTCTACCAAGAATTCATTGAGTAAATAAAGTTGTACTTGTTTCACCCACTAGTATTGATGATTCTATTAGAAATAATGAAGCTCATTTTATTTGAGTCCATGGTAGAGAAGTCTCTTTTCCCTCCCCCCCACAAAGGTAAACTGACATGGGGAATGAAAATAGTTTCTATTACCTTTGTTGAACCATTCTAGTTAATGAGACATGTATTTTCAATGTCGAGAATAAGTAACTCTCACTAATTTTGTAGCATAAAAGATGATACATTAAATGAAAAATGAAGAAGCCCACATGGATTATCATATTTACCTTATCAAGTATAACCTTGGCCTTAATTTGAATATTGGGAATTTGACCCATTGGGTGGCTATTATAAAGTAATCCAACGTCTATTTTGTGTTATAGAATATAGTCAAATGGAAGTCCTTAGACGATTTACACATGAAACATCCCAACTCGTAAAGAACACTATTAGAAACCGAACATCTATATTAGTAGGTTTTATACTACATGAATATCTCCAAACATAGGATATGTATTTTTAAGGTTCATCTTGATATCATATCAAAAAGAGATGGAATGAAAGAAGCTGATCATGGTTTGTATAGGGATTGTATTTTTTTACCCAATCAATGAGAATTCTCCTAATCTTTTTCATTTTCAAAATGATGCACTAATATTGAGGTATAATACCAAGACATCATTTAGGTTGCTGAACTAGAAATATAACTACAGGAAACATATATGAAAATCAATAGAGATTTAGAGATAGTGACAAAACAAAATTTATGGTGAATATGAATCCATGAAGGAGGAATTGGATCCCCTCACTATATTTGTTAGAGGATTGATGGAATAGTTATAATTTGAACCCACATTTCATCATGTTCATTGATCAAAAAATTCTTGTGCTGAAGAACTGGCTAAAATTACCACAAATTAGGTTGATCGTGATTAGGAATAGGTTATCTTTCACATCACACATCAATGGATGGGTACCAAACAACACCTAGATATTTTTTGAGAAAAAAAATTGGGTCACCAATAATGGTGTCTATAAAATGGTTTTATATTAATGGAAAGGTAACAGTGTGGAAACAAGGATATATAATGTAATAATGTATAATGTTACTAAATTCCAAGTACCATATTCAACCATATGATAATTTCTAATCCAATAACTAGTTCATTGATTATATTGATACCAATTTATATAAATGAGAATCCTGAGGCATAACAAGTAAAAACATCACATCATGATAATATAAATAGAGAAGGTTCCAAGTTGTGACAAGAAAAGCATAATTGATAATTAACATAAAGTGGTTACACTGTATTCCCCATGGAATCTTAGACATTATGGGATACAGACTTAGAAATAAATGATTCTATCTATGGGGAATATGTGTAATCCAGGCAAAATCTTCAATGTTATTCCAAAAATGATTCTTACACAGAACAAGGATTTATTACAAGGTAAAATATGGATAATAAATGACTGGGACCGATGGGTCTAAATATAGAACCAAATATTCAATTTCTGATTCAAGTAGGGTATCCAAGAAATACATTAATAATATATATGGGTTCCCATAGATATATATTGGTTATACAAATGTATACAAGCATCGGGTTCTCGGGTAGGTATCACCCAAGGAAACCTCAATCGTTGAGTCAGATTCACATCCCTCAAGTACCCATGGTATTCCCTTAGGAATCCAATAGCTAACACAAGTCATCACTTCAAACAATGATGTACATGTCCATATGAATAAAAGGTAACCTTATTTTTAAGTCATTATAAATAATTTGTCAATATCATATTTAAGCCATCGAAAAATTCCCTTCATTCAAGAATTACCTTTATTTGTTTTGATAGGGCCATGTAGCCTTAAATATTTTCATTAAAACCATGTGCATCAATTTCAATTAATACGGTTCACTCCAATTCCTTCCATGAAAATGGAACGGTGTTCTACGGACACGAAACCAAACATTCATTTACATTAAATATAGCCTAGTCATATACTTTAATATGATTTCCATAATACCATTTATATTAATTACATACAATTAAGAAACATACCTTAGTTAGGTTAAGTGGAATTGAAATGATATAATCTATCCAATATTCCATGATTCAAGAAGAATTTATTATTATAAGGTTAAACATTAATGTGGTCAAGCTCAAACACACCCAAATTGTGGTTTAAAAGTGTATAACACCAAAATAACAATTAAAAAATACATTTTTATTAGGGAGTTGTGCGTTATTAATTTAACACCCAAAAAATAATCACATAAATAGATAGAGAATAACGATACAGTTATAATTAATATAATAATGGAATATTAATTCAATAAATGTCACCCAATGAAATTGGATATCCCCTGACAACAATTCCAAAATAAAAAAAAATGAAGGATGAGTTATAGACCACACATATAGTACCTGTTCGACTCTTCTCCTATAGTATAATCCTTGTATTTGGCTTGTATCAGAGAAAATAGGATAAAATAATAAAAACAATTAATCATTGATAAATAGTATGAGAGAATTTGGGATGAAGAACATCTCAATCAAACCAAATCTCATACCACTACACATCCAACATGATGAATTGAAGGTTGAATGGATCCCAAATGAAAGGGATCAATTTATACCTAGTTTATGCATTTAAAAATGTACAAAAAAATTTAAATGGAGGTCCATCCAATTAGAAGTCATATTAGAGAAGTAGGGTTTGGTTAATTATACCATTAAGGGGGAAATGTAAAATTTCCCAAAATTTAGCATGTGCAGAATATTTCCACACAGTTTTCATAACCATGCACTAACAATGCACGAGGAGATATAAGAAAGTGGATTAATGCACAGTTGGGTCACACGGTTTTAGAAACCATGTGGAAACCATGTAATATTTCTCTTCCTAAAAATAAAAATCATCCATATAGTTAGATCTGATAGCGTGGTCTAACCACATGGTTTCCTTTAACTATTTGACATGCCCATTTCCTAAAAAACGATGGGTTTCAGGAAATGAACTAGCCCCAAACACCCTTAGTAACATCCCTAACTATTTATGCATCCTAATAAGGTCCAAAATAATGAATTAGACTGAAATTTCTGGGATCCATGCCTAATTGAAAAACAAGATTCTTACATATATACATATATTTCATTTACATTTTTTCTTTGAATATTATAAATAAATATATTAACAATGTTCATGTGTACATATGTCCAACAATCTCCATGGAGGGTGTATTCCATTTTATATTTTGATATTACATAGATTATCATAAATTCTTATATAATAAATACACATGATTCTAATATAATTTTTTACAATCTAGAAACCATCATATAAGTATTAGGACAAAAAATGAGACAAATTAAGACACATGCAAAAAAGAAAGCATATATTACCCGAAGAGAAACCATAACATAGAAGAAAAGTGTTATATATGTACATAATAAAACCATATATGGTATTATATATAATAATATGGTTATTTAATGGATTATAATAAAATTATATGTATTAAACTTGAGTTTTTTATGTATGATGATCGTCAAGACATAAGGTAAGGGAATTTATTTTCGGTTTTTATTTCGGTGAGATACATGAATTATATATTATTAATCTATTTTAGGTAGTTTTTATACTACCCAAGGATGAATTATATTATTATTACACTATAAATTATGTTTTTTTACATATATTATTTCTCATATTTCGTTCATGGGGTTTATGTTTCAAAAGATACAAATCGGTAAAGTAGTTTTTTCTTAATATTCCTTCTTTGATACACATGCCATGTTATGCCCCTATATTTTTCCATGAGGTGTATATTATTCTTTTGACATGTTATATCATAAAAAATAATTCTATTCAAGATATTTAAAACATTTAGGTAATTTTATTCTTTCTATTTTATTATAAATCAATATTACTAAATCCTTAAAAGTTTACAGCTAAAATGTAAGAGTTTATAATGATTGTATATGACTTTATTCTCATTTATGAGATCATGTAATCAATATATCAGGAACTATCATGAGTTTTAATGCCCTCTAGTTATTGAGGATATATCCATACAATGGTATAGTTTTTCAAATATTTTTTACATAAGATGATCAGGAATGTTTTTTTGAAATGCCAACATTACCACTCTCTTTGGATAGAAATATGTTTTTTATAAAAATGATGATTCCAAAAAATCTTTCCAAATATATACTACTATTATCCTATAATCATTAAAATTCATTTTCCCTATGATTTTCCTTTAAAGAATTTTTTTTTAAAAAATAATCTTCTTATCATTTTCTAGTTAAGGACCATTTTTAACAGTTTTATTAAGAAGGAATGCTTGTCATGTATGAATTTACCAGTCAGCATTACCTTCATCCCCTAGAATCATAATTTAAAAGAATGGAATATTTTTTAAAAGAAACTGTATTTATAATATTTGGTAAAATACTTTTTTAAATTCATTTTCAATGAAAAGGTTTTTCAAAATGTTTTAGGTCTAGATATTGTTTGAAATGATTTTTATAACATCCGTTATAAGATTTCAAAAAGCGATTTTAAGTGAAATGGATTTAAAATAATCTTATTATTATTTTATATGTATAAAAAATATTTAAAAATAAATTCTTTTTAAAATTTTTTCAATAATTTTTTATATGACTTAATGGAAAAAAAATATCGAAATGATTTCATGCCTTCCTTATATGTTTTCAATGTATATTCAATGGAAATTGTTTTCGAAAAGGATTTATGTTTTAAAATAATTTTTTAGAATATAGTATTCTATCCATAAGAAATTTTCTTAAAAAGATCTCACTAGTGCAAAAACACTTTTTAGAGTCGGTTTTTTTTAAATTTTAACGTCGGTTATAAACCGACGTCTTTATAGGTGACGTTAAAAATACAGTTTTCGCGTCGGTTCATAGAAACCGACGTGAAAAACAATTCGCTTATGAGTTTCGGCATCGGTTTTTTATAAAACCGACGCCGAAGCTACATTTAGACATTATTTTCCGCGTCGGTTCATTAACAAACCGACACGGAAAATAGATTCGACTAGGTTTTTGGCGTTGGATTTATATAAATCTGACGCCGAAATAGCGGTTTTCCGCGTCGGTTTTTCTAAAAACCGACGCCGAAACAAATTTACACAGGATTTTCGGTGCCGGTTTTTTAAAAAACCGACGCCGTAAACAAATTTTTTTAAAAAAAATATTCGGCGTCGGTTTTTAAAATAACCGATGCGTAAATAATTTTTTTTTTAAAATATAATAAATATATTTTCTCTTCCAAAAAAATCGGAACCCTGAAAAAAAAACGAAGTATACAAAAAAAATTAAACAGCTTTAACAGAAGTACTTGAGAAAACACAAAGTAAAGCAGAATTAAAATACACGTACCTACATGGTGCATTTTCTTAATCTAACCATACTCAGTATCAATCATTGTACGTTTCCTCCCATAGATAGCACCAATCCTGTTAAAACAGTAATGAAACTAAGGAGATGTGCGTGAAAAAATCAATCCAAGATATTAGTGCAATGAATAAACATTAAATGAAAATGTGTAATTTATTTGAATCATTCATTTTTTCACAAATTAAATTACCAAAATGAAATGTTATGACTCCTGATCAAAATTCCAGGAACACTCAGCCGATGCAACTTCTTCCTCACCTCCCCCACTGAATATGTTGGTGGTGTCTTTTCACCATAGGATCCCCACCACCCCAACCTCAGATTTTTATATTTTCTCTCTATAGACGTGCATTACCCATTCACTATTGTTATTTGTTTATGTTATGGAATAACAGAGAAATAAGTTTGAGTGCAAAAAATAGGTTAGAAAATTGAAATCAAATGCAGATTGAAGAGACATAAAGAAACATACCTTAAAAATTGACGCCTTCTATTTTATATTTGTGCAAACCCACTAAGCGTTATTTCAGGTATTATGTGATATGCTTCTCAGCAATCATTTTCTGATATTTATTTTCATAAAAAATAAAAAGGCCTAGAAGATATTGATGTGCATGAAAGGGAGACAATTTGTAGTGTTTTTGAATGTTATTTCGCTATACGAATCTCTATGTTCATGATCCAAGTACCACCCTCCAGATCTGTCACTGTACAGACAAATGATATTAAGAAATAACAATGAAAATAAATATAATAACTAATTCTAAATTAAAATACACGTATCTGAAATATACGACATGCTTATTGTTGGTTATTGTTGAAGGATTAATTTGATTATTAGTAGATTCAATAAAACAGTTTTTGCAGAGGCACTTGAGAAAACTCAGTAAAGCAGAATTAAAATACACGTACCTGAAATATATGACATGTTCATTGTTTGTTATTTTTGAAGAATTAATTTGATTATTAGTAGGTTCAAACACCTAATATATCATAAGAGTTAGTTTTTTAAACCCATATATATTATTATTTATATATATTAGTATATACATACCTCAAATCTTAATCAGACTTAACAAATAGTCCGCAAAAGTAGATTGAATATGGATCATATCAGATTGAGAATATGACTGTGAATCATTGAATACCTACAATAATATTGAATGATATGAAATTAATAAATAGAATAAAGTGGATGAAAATATATAAAAAAATTAATACAAGTAACCTTATGAAAATCAGTTGTTTCCCCAGTTGTGATTATCTCGTACATAAATCGTAGAATATAATAACCACATTCAACATGTCCATTTTGACGATGACACTGCAGTTATAAAACATTTAACTAATAATGAAACCCAATATAAAACAAAAATATAAAAAATAATTACCTGTACTTCCACATTTTTGATTTTCATTGGTTTCTTTTCCTTTGTAGAATGTTTCCATGAACTGAATTTTTTTATATAAGAACTAATAAAACTTTTGTAAACAATTAAAATTAAACATAACAAACTTCTAAAAATAAAAAAACAACTTACCTGTTTAATAAGTTGGAAAATGGTTTACGCACTTTTCCTAATAAAGAGGAAAACCAATATAAGGTGCATTCATTTGGGCAAAATACACCTAACATCCAATGCCCCCTATAATACAAAAAGTTCACAATTAATGACATTATAATGATCATGAGTTCAAAATTATGTTGATATAATTACTTATCAAGAAATGGAAAAAACCATCACTGAATCTCTGTTTGTGATAATCTCTCGGATATATATTGAACTCTTTCATCATTTTTCACATGTTTGAATTCCAAGGAAATGTACTCTGGATCTATAAAGCTGTAAATGCTTGTAGTTTCATTTTGTAAAAGAATCCTGTATAGATACCTAATTTAAAAAGAAAATATAGTTAGTCAATGACATAACAATATTTTATTAAAGAAATAGCAATTCAAACGTCAATTTACTTACATGGAAAACAACTGCACCACATTCAGCCCGATCTCTTCAAAATTAACTAAATTCATGATATCTTCTTTCAATATTCTCAATTTATAATTTCTTCCACATATATCGGACGTCATCCGAAACTCATAGATAAAATTAAAGGAAGAAGAGCACTGAGATAATCTTTTCAACCCAGAAGAAATATCAGAAGTATCTACAGCCGACTGTTTCTGAACATTTTGCTGCATTTGTACAGTTTCTTTTGCTTTCAGATATTCCTATATAAGTTAAATGTCAGAAAACATTATAAGTAATTTGGAATCATTTCTAATTACTATTTAAAAAAACTCATACCTCATGTGAAATATAACGAAGAAGTGCAGTTGGCCAAAGTAAAAAATGGCCCATACATTCCCCAACACTTGTGATCTCCACAGTAGGAAATGGTAGTAGAGCAGTAGGATCTATAATAACAAGTACTGATAATCTAACCTGACCCATCTGCATAGGCTGATGATGTACCGAGTCCCCCAAAAAATACACTTGTCCTAACGCAACAATATGTACACGAGGATCTCCCGCAAACAACTCACAATATAAGGTTCGATCCGATGGAGGAGGTGGTGGCTAAAAGTTAGCAGGTGGGGTAGGGTAGTTAGGGTAAGCAGGCTGAGAAGTCAGAAAAATGAAAAGGGTATATTAGTGTTTAAAATTTATAACATAGAAAAATTGATTAAAAATTAAATAAAATAATATACCTCAAATGGTTGCGCAGACGGGGCAGGGTAAGCAGATGGGGCAGGGTAGTCCGGGTGAGTTGGCTGAGAATATTGAAAAATGAAAAAGTTATATCAGTGTTTATAATTTATAAAATAGAAATATTGATGACATTAAATAATATACCTCGGAAGGCTGCCCAGACGGTGTTGGGTAAGCATATGAGGCAGGATAGTCTGAGTGAGTAGGCTGAAAATGTTGAAAAATGAAAAAGTTATATCAGTGTTTATAATTTATAGAAAAGAAAAATTGTTAACAGTAAATAATATACCTCGGAAGGATGAGCAGACTGTGACTGTCTTTCCAAGTGTTCTAATAAAGCCTTCTGTACTGCTGCTTGAATTTTATCACCCATAGACCATTTCATATCCTGCAGCTATTCTTTTAAGGATTCGATTTCCGGGTCTCTTGGTTACTTACTCTTACCAAAAACCTTCCGAATACTAACACCCGCCTGATATCCTCTAACACGACTGGGGTGTTCAGCCTTTCCCAAATCAGTGGATAGGATATCCATCCTACCCTCGGGGATAAAAGAGCCATGTGTCTCTTTCTCCTGATGTTCATCCTGAAATGAAAAATAAAAAATTTATATTAGTGTTTATAAATTATAAAAAAGGAAAATTGTTAACAAAGAATTAATATTTACTTACAATTCTATCAGCCACTTGATGAGCTTCGTCTATAAGATATTGTTCATTTTTTCTTCTTCTTGCTCGATTCCATTTCTCATGGCGAGTGGGAGGAGATGGAGAACCATACTGGACCTCTTCTGAACCACTACTTGATCGAGATCTTAATGCTTCAAATTTTTCTTCAATAATTTTCTGCTCCAAATACGAGTATCCTCCACGTGATAAAGTATGAGGGTATACGTTTTTCAACTGGATCTCTTGATGAGATCTTCTGGAGGCCTGTTACATAAAAATAAATACATAATTAATAAGGAAAATATAGCATAAATTTTAAAATATAAAACAATTACAATACCTGAAATTTCTCTTCCTAACAACTGTCAACAAATCGCTTCCATGTTTCATCATCTATATATGGATACTTAAGACATGGGATTTCAAACCTTCTCTTTCCAAAAACATAATCTTTCGTCAGTTTTTTTTAAAATCTCTCCATCGAACCGCCGCTAAAGAGAGATGTCTTTTCCTAATTTCTTTGGTTTCCTCAAAATTGAATGTCATCTGTAATTGAAAAAATTAAATATGTCATTTAAACTATATAATATTAAAAAAATGAGATAAAATAAATAAATAAAGATATTTTACTGTCACGGCCTCCCAAAGTTGTTGCTTCGCAGTCCTGTCCACTGACTTCTAATCAGGATATAAAATACTAATCCTACAACGGCTCTGCATCGCTATATAACTGACAAACTGAACTGCATTTGGGCCTACTGCATTATTATTATCATCAAAACGGATGTGTGATTTGTTATCATCACGAGCGAGTGATAGTTTTGGTAAACGTGTAATACCACGTTTACCAACTAGAGAACTTGATTTTTGAGTAGTAACTGGAGAAGTCTCCTCCGCCGAGGATGCATAAGTAGTCCTGCAATTTTTTTTATAAATTAACAGTTTTATTTCATTAAATATGTATATTACTGAATATTTAATAATATGTCAAAATAGATATACCTCGGTAACTTCTCCTCTCTATCTGTATTGGAAATTGCTACTAGAAAGTGTAATGAAATTTTGGGTACCTGAATATCATTAGAAAACTGAATAATTAGAAACAAGGAAATGAAAAATAAATATGTAAAAATAGAGGCATGCATTTGAAAGTTTTAAAAATAGACAGAAAATATAAATATTTACCAGAAAAATTAGTAGACTAATTTAGTGTTTTCCCACATCCCTTCATCATGATTGGTACGTACTTCATGCACTATGTCTGTCTTATATTCATTGTAATCATCTAAAAATTGCATAATAGATGAATAAGGCTCATGTAAATCACTAGCATCATCAGAATCATCATCATCTCCCAAATGATATCTTTTCCCTTGCAAAACAACTGACCACTGATCATTCGACGGATCACTGACATAAAATACTTGTTTTTCATGTGTCGCCAAGATAAATGGTTCCTCATTGTGATTAAATCTTTTCAAATCAACCAGTTTAAACCCATATTCATGATGTTTCACGCCACTATTACTATCAACCCAATTGCACTTAAAAATAGTGACTCGAAATTTAATATAACCAATTTCCCATATGTCTTCAATAACTCCAAAATATGATGTTGATGCAGAAATTGGGTTTTTATCTTTGGCACTCGAAAAATGCACTACTTCAGTGAATACCATCACACCACTATTCTGAACGGTACTCTTGTCATCCAGGTTTTTTGTGTAAAATGTGTAGCCATTGATATCAAAACCAGACCAAGTGATCACCTTAAAAGATGGCCCCCTTGATAACCACTTCAATGTTTCTGATACAGATATATCTGGGGTGACTTTCTCTTTAAACCATGAAACAAATGTCTTCTTATGCTCAATCATCATCCACTTTTCATTTCTTTTCTGATATCGTAACTTTAATTCAGAAATATGTGAGGATATATATGGTTGAACCTCATCTGTGTTGTTCAAAATGTATAAATGTTCTTGCATCACTTCATCACGTGGTATGAACATTACCTTTAAGCCTCGAACCCCTCTACCTTCTCTGTCAACTGTCATATGTCGAGATAGAGGGAGACCAATATGCTCCACCTCATTCAAATAATCAGTACAGAACTCAATCACCTCTTCTGATACATATTTTTGAAAAATAGAGGCCTCTGGTCGATAAGGATTTTTAACATATCCTTTCAAAATATTCATATATCTTTCAAAAGGATACATCCATCTTAAATAAACAGGCCCACACATTCTTATCTCACGCACCAAATGAACCAGTAGATGAACCATTATATCAAAAAATGTGGGTGGGAAATACATTTCTAGTTGACAAAGAATAAGAGTTGCTTCATTCTCCAACAAATCTAACAAATTTGGATCAACGACTTTGCTACAAATGGATTTAAAGAAATTACATAACCTGATGATTGCCTTCCTGACAGCTTTCGGTAATATACCACACACTGCTACTGGTAGAATTTGTTGCATTAACACATGACAATCATGTAATTTCATACCTATTAATTTACAATCCTTCAATGACACAAAATTATTCACATCTGAAGAAAAACTGCTGGGTACTTTAATACCATGAAGACACTGACAAAAATTCATCTTTTCAATCTTGCTTAATGTGTGACAAGCCGAAGGTAAATATGTTCTTTTTCCTTTCACAGCAGGAGCTAACTCCAAACGTATTCGCATTAATATCAAGTCCAATCTAGCATGTAATCCATCTTTTGTCTTTCCTTTTATGTTTAACAAAGTTCCAATCAAACTATCACATATGTTTTTCTCAACATGCATAACATCAATGTTATGATTTATCTCTAAAAATCTCCAATAAGGTAGTTCGTAAAAAATAAACTGCTTCTTCCAGATATGTTTTTGTAAACCAGAACTTTTTCTCTTTCCAAATGTTGAATCAATATCTTTCACTCTGTCATAATATTCTTCAGCTGACAATGGTTGATGGGGGAGGTTGTATTCTTGTAAACCGTTAAATGCTTTTCTCAATCTACGATAAGGATGATCAATTCGCAAAAATCTTCGATGTCCCATGTACACTGTCTTTCTTCCATTCTGCAATTGATAATATGAAGTTTGTTCTTCACAAATTGGAAATGCTTTATGTCCCTTAACACTATATCCAGATAAGTTTCCATATGTAGGAAAGTCATTTATAGTGAACATTTTCATAGCACGCAAAAGAAAATAATCTTTCTTGTATGCATCAAAAACTGTAACACCTTTCTCCCATAGCAGTTTTAAATCCTCAATCAATGGTGTAAGATACACATCAATATCATTTCCCGGTTGTTTTTGTCCAGAAATCATCAATCTCATCATAACATATTTTTTCTTCATACATAGATGTGGGGACAAGTTGTAAAGTACCAGCAAAATAGGCCATGTACTATGTTGGCTACTGAGGCTCCGATAAGGATTCATTCCATCAGTATACAATCCCATTCTGAGATTTCTAACTTCACTTCCAAAATCATGAAATTTTTTATCAAAACTCTTCTACTGTGGTGAATCGGCAGGGTGACGTTAGTTACCATCAGAAATGCGCTCATCTGAATGCCATCTTAACCTTTTTGACTCATTTGAATTTGCAAATAGATGCTTCAAACGAGGAATAATTGGAAGGTACCAAATTGCTTTAGATGGAGTTTTGATTTTGGTACCGAAAAGTAAATCAGAATTGAATTATCATAATTGTTTGAAAAAAATATTGGATGATATCATTGGAAAGTAAAAAATTGATTTTTCATAATGTTACATGACATCACCTGAAAATGAATTTGAGTTGACTTTCTCATCCATCTTATAGCGCGATGTTCCACATGTAGGACAACTTGATAAATGTTCATTTTCTTTCGTATACAGTACACAATCATTGGGGAAAGCATGTATCTTTTTATACCCCAATCCCATTGGGCATAATATTTTCTTCGCCTCATAATTGGAATCTAGAAGCCCATTGCCTTCTGGAAGAAGCTCTTTTAAAAGCTCAAGTAAACTGGAGAAACTTTTATCACTCCACCCATTTTTTGCTTTTAAGTTAACTAATCTCAAAACTGCTGATAACACTGTTTATTTACTGCAACCTGGGAATAATGGTTTCTCAGAATCTCTATAAAATCATTCAACAGTTGGTGTTTTTTCGATGGTTTCAACACCTAAATCATGAATTAATTCTTCAATACGATCCTCTGCCTCATTACGAATATCTTCATCAACATTGGATGTTGAATTTTCATTTCTTTCACCATGAAAGATCCAACGTGTATAATTAAGGCTAAAACCATAACAAATGAGATGATCCTTGATTTCTCTGTAGTTTAACTTTCTCATATTTACACACTTCACACATAGACAGAAAATCAAATCTATATTTTGATTATGCCTTTTAGCAAATTCCAAAAAATTGTCAACTCCTCATTCATATTCACTAGTAGTTATTCATAGATAAATCCAATTATGATCCATTAATACCTGATATCACAATATAATTGATGAATATATTAAAACATAGAAACATTTAAATATCTATCAGATAAATTGTAAACAAAAATATATTCCATAAAAACTATTGATAATCAGATAAAAGACATCAGATATGAAACACGTTTACAAATAGAGTAAACAGTTTATTTTCATATTATATACATGTGTGTTATATTGAAATATATGGACAAAATGGTTAAATCAAAGGTTTCATTTTTTGAAAATAAAGTTTCATGATATAAATATCATATGAATGACATACAAGATAATATTATTTCTCACTATGACTACTATTGATCACACTATATTTGTTTTTTTATTCATTTGATGTAACATGAATGAATCATGGAAAAATTAATGTGAAAAATAGTGCAATAACTATCCTCATTTAAGACAATGTGTATTAAGAGACATGATACAATTTTTGGTGACTATGATAACTCAACTCCCTCAATCCATGAGTTTTATAATAGGGAATTATGAACATATAAATTCATTATGGAGGGATAAAAATTCCATTGCATATTGTAGGTGACAACTTACACCCCCTTCCATGTGTCTATTGCAGCAAAACATGTCAAGGAATCGATCAACATGAAGAGAAATATATTATCCATCCATGAAAGATTAGATCATGAGAATGTTTTATTTGCAGCCTATGACTTAGAGGGGGGAAATAAATCATTTCATGACTATTATTTAGAGGGAGAGAAAGATGAATAAATATAATCAATGGAATGAGATAAGTTTAAGAGGATATTTATTAAAAATGCATGAATCTAACCCCAAATATGAAAGTGGAAAGGTATTTTTGAAGATTAATAGAGGGATAATGATTATATTATTATCTACGAAGAAATAATTACAATACATTAAATGTATGATTCTAGTCGTATTATGGACATTGCAAGAAAAATTATTTATTATATAATGGCATGAAAATATTTATTCAAATTTTTTTTAACATAATAGATAGTGGTAATTATTTATGTCTTAGTTAAATGATGACAACCAAAGAGAATTGAGGAATTTTGCTTGGTAAATCTCAAGAAGGAATGAAATAACAACAAAATACATGCAAAAATGTGAGTGAATTCATTTAACATAATAAAATTATTTTTTTGAAGAAGAATTTTTTAAAATGGAAATGGAATTAATAATATAGTACTTCATAATGTAATGAAAGATCATTTTAAACAGGAATAATTATAATAAAAACAAAAAATTTGAAGTTCAACCCGAATGGATATGTTAAATCCAAACTGCGACCGGTATAATTACTTCCAAAAACAAACAATATCAAATCTACACCAACAATGATAATACAAACCAAAAATAATGATAAATTACAACTAAAATCTAACCAATAATCAAAATCGCGCAAAATAGGGTTATTGATAAAGAAATAAACAATGGGATATGAAACAAGAGATATAGAGGAAGAACACATACCCAAAATCGTGCAGACGACAAAAAACCGTCAACAATGGCCGTCCAAGATCGCAAATCAGGTTCGAAGGTCGTCGGGAGTCTGAAGCGCCACAGCGGAACTCAATTTCGACGATCGAACATAATGAGGGTTTCTGACCGTGAATATTTTTAAAAGAATTTTTGCGTCGGTTTTAAGGAAAACCGACGACGAAATGTTATTTTAAAATTTTCGGCGTCTGTTTTTAAAATAACTGACGCGGAATATATTGTTTTGGAGTTGGTTTTCATGAAAACCAACGTCGAAACATTTTTAAAATTTTATTTTCCGCATCGGCCCTTAGGAAAACTGACGCGGAATATATTTTTTTTATTATTTTCGGCGTCGGTTTTAAGAAAACCGATGCTGAAAACTTTTTTTAATTATTTTCCGCGTCTATTTTGAGGAAAACCGATGTGGAAAATATGTATACTAATATTATTGGCGTCGGTTTTCTTCAAAACCGACGCGAAATATCAACGCATAATTATTTTTGGCGTCGGTTTTTTTAAAACCGACGTTAAAAATTCCCAGCACATACTATTCGCGTCGGTTTTTAAAAAACCGACATTATTACGACGACGTTAAAGCCCGTATTTCCACTAGTGTCTTTCCAAATTATTTTTCTTCTACGATTACATACATTTGTGTTATACATGACATTCTAGGAAACAATCCAAATGCACCATTCAAATTCATCTCTAAATGGTTTATGTTTTGATGGAATGATACTTTAAAATCTATTTCTCTTTTATGGGTTAAATTTTTTATGAACCTTGTTCCTCTTCCATGGGTTTTATTCTTACATAAAATAGTTCTTATCAAGGGTGGTTCTATGAGAAAATGAATATTAAACACATATTTATTACATAGTTTAAGAAACTATTACATGTTTATGACACCCAAATTATTTCATGGGTTATTTTAGGATGTTTATGAAACCCATCTCTATTTATGTTCCATGTTGTGATGAATGATTTTTTTATATTATAGAATTTGTATGAATGATTTTATTATGATATTTTGGGTCATATATATTTCTCTAATATATTGGGTAAATATTTATATCTCATGAAATAATTATGGGAATCATACACATGAGATTGATATAATATGGGAAGATTTGGAAACCATATCCTTTAAAAGGAAAGGACTACGATTAGTGATGGTGGTGTATCATGCCTAGTTGGTGTAGTCACCATAAAGATAGATTATGTAGAAACTCGAAACACTAAGTGAAAATTGGGAAACCTGGTCCACTCTGGGAAGATGGGTAAACCTAATACACTATGGGAATATGGGGAAACCCAATCCCTAATATGGAAAGGATTGTGACTGGGTACAGTGGTGTGTCTCTCGCAAAATATGTAGTTCACTTGAAGTACACTGATATGTTCCTAAACTGAGTGTTGATATTTTGGTAATGATATTACAGTTTTATGATTATTCTACATTTCCGGGTATTATTTATATGTTATCCACTCATGAATTATGAATTTGATTCCCTTATGATTCATGTTTTACGATCATCAAATATTTATGGAATGATTCATATTTATGATATATGAAATATAGTGTATGATCTTCAAATGTAATTATCATTTTCTCAAAACATTGTTATCATGTTCATTATTACATATCTCCTTTGATTACCCTTACCTATCATCTAAGATCACCCCTTTTTATTACATCCTTTCATTGGTTATGAATATATATTTCTCGTATGATATGTATAAGTGGAAATCTAGTAATTGAGATCCTATAGGAAGATAATTTATCTCACTCATATACCAGTGTTTACGTTTTTTTTCAGGTGAACTAAACTAATATGGTAGTTGGGAGAATTTTAGTTTAACATTTTAAATATTTTGAAAATGTGATGTAATTTATATGTAGATTTAGACTCGGTTCTTATAACATTGGTTGTTCAAAATGTAAATTTCTCTACCAATTATCTCTCTTATCATAAAAAATATATTGACTCTATATTATTACATATCACTATTGAAAATTCATCTATTGGATCAGGTATTGAAGAAGAACATGATGAAATTAGGATCAACTCTCCCACATTTATGGAAGGCATCTCCACCACTATCATTGTGCATGGGCTGGTTAATCTTGGAATAGATGAAGACATGTTACCTACATTGATATGTGTCTCCATTTATCTCAAGGTGTATGAAATGTATATTTTTTTAAATGGATTTTTTTTCACATTTGAAATAAATAATTCATTTCTTGTTTGCTTTTAATAAAAAAACATGAGAATAGAGTTTTTAGGACAACTGATCTTATAGTTCTTGTGGTTTCAATGTTGATGGTGGAATCATTTTTTTTGTTTTTCAAATTATTGGAGATTAAAATATAGAGGAAGGGATATAATTTGTAAAAATATTTTTTTAAAAAATGGAATACTCAAAATATAGAAAATTCATTGATTTTAAATAGGATAATTATTTTGGAAGATATGAAACATCATGAATGATTCCGACCTCATGATGCAATAAAGGTTTGGAAAACATCCTTCAAGAATAATTACTGAGGAGGGATGGAATGAAAAAAAATTATGTTATTATTAGAATGTTTGGGAATTAGAAAATTTTACTATTTTTTTTATGAAAAGTATCATCACAGACATGCATGAAGTTGTTTGAGAAAAGGCTATGGGGATCATGAAATCTTAACGAAGGACGAAATTTATATAAATAGGTAGCTTATCTTCATAAGAGGTATCATGGTAGTTTTGAAAAGGGTGTAATTTCTCTAAATTGGTAAATGTATAATGAGAATGAAATTATTAAAAAAAAATAGATACTCTTCATGAAAAATTTAATAATAAGAACAATGTTTAAGAACTAATTGATACCATGGAATTTCATTAAAGTTATATTTTAAAAGGATGATATTTTATTAATACTTAATATTTATGTGATGGCCTCGGGTTTTTCAAAGGTACTGAGAGTCATGGAAAAATAGTTTTTTAACATATTTTTTCAGTGAATAATAAACTCAAGTGCATGAATTCGTAACTTTATTGCAATTAGAGTCTCAGGATAATCAAGGAAAATGACTTGTGTTTCCAATAAAATGTTGTGATCATTAGGTCAACAAACAAATTAATACTTCACCCACATTAGTGAGAAAGGGTGAGTTAAAGGAATTGATTAATGGGTGGTAGTGTGATATCCCAGAAAATATTATAATGCTAGTGTCCCTACCAAGGAGTGACTATGTCTGGTCTTTCTTATTCAAAAATATCTAGTGTATCGTAGAGTATTAATGTATGATTAACACACTACAAGTGTATTCCCCATGTGATAGACCATAGTGGTGAAAGACATGTCTCATTGAAATAAAAATTTTATATTATAATTCACTCCCCCCCTTGTAGGATGTTCTACAAGGATAAATTTTTTCATTACTAAAGAAAAAAACACGTTAACATGGAATTATAAATTAAACATGTGGATAATACTAGATGTGGTAACAAACTACATAGTAATACTAAATTAGTATATAATATTAAATTATAGATATAGAATTATTAACCCCACTCATGCTACTAATATTGAATCAAGATATTAAAAAAGTGATCAAATAAACTATTTTTCTAAAAGTGGATTACCAAATATGGGTAACTAACATCATACCTTTCAGGAAAAATAATTGGAATATGAGGTTCTGCATCAATATAAGATATAATAACTGACACTTCTGGAATAATGATTCCCCATTTATAATCCCAAAATATTTGATTGATGAAACAACCGGATTCCAAGCACATTAAATATTGGATCGGTATTTGGGGTGAGTTAAAATAAATATATCCTTGAAGATGATGAGTCTCCCACCTTTAAGAACCTAAAAGGATCTTTTTCTAGAATTTCATGACATTTATTTAAATTAATGCTTACACTAATTATCAATGAACCAGGAATCATATCTTTAAGCCCTTCATGGGAAGAATAACTGGATGTTATGTCGCTAACATGGTGTTAAAATCAATGCAGTTCTGTAATCACATCATAGACCTTCAAACAATATTCAAAGAATTTCAATAGAGCAGTTTGAGGATGATATTAATTAAGTGAATTTTTTGTGGGTATCATTAGGTAAATTTCATGAGTTTTTTTTATAGCACCACTTCATTGAGGTCATCCTAGAAAAAACTAATGTAATAATGGAATTATTACATCCTCAATATCTAAATTAACTTAAGGGGATCCAAAGTAATATTTTTTATATTTAGTGTTTTATAGAAAACATAACAATAATATCACTTCCCTTCATAAATTTAAAAATGAATGGATTCACCAACTAATTGTTTGAGGTCTACCAAGAAGTCTTTGAGTAAATCATGTTGTACTTGTTTCACCCACTAGTATTGATGATTCTTTTAGAATTAAAGAATCTCATTTTATATGTGGCCATTGTATAGCATTCTCTTTTCCCTCCCCCCACAAAGTAAAAATTACATGGGGTATGAGAATAGTCTCTATTACCTTTGTTGAACAATGCTAGTTAATTATCATGGAGTTTCAATGTCGAGAATAAGTACCTCACAATCATCTATTAGCAAAAAAGATGATACATTACTAGAAGAATCAAGTAGTCCACATGGATTATCATATTGACCATCTCAAATATATCCTTGGCCTTAATATGAATATTGGTAATTTGGCCAATTGGGTGGCTATTATAAAGTAATTCAACATCTATTTTGCGTTATAGAATATAGTCAAATGGAAGTCATTAGATTATTTACACATGAAATTTCCCAACTCATAAAGTACACCAGTAGAAACAAAACATCTATATGAGTAGTTTTTATACTACATGAATATCTCCAAATGTAGGATACATATTTCGAAGGTTCGTCTTGATGTCATATCAAAAAGGGACTGAAATGAACGAAGGTGATCTTGGTTTGTATAGGGATTGTATTTTTTCCATAATAAATGAAAATTTTCCTAATTATTCTCATTTTCAAAAGGATGAAATAGTTTTGAGGTATAATACCATGACCTAATTTTGGGTGTAGAACTAGAAATATAACTGCAGGAAACTTATATGAAAATTAATGGATATTTGAAGCTAGTGATAAAATAAAATTTATAGTGAATATGAAACCAAGAAAGAGGAATTGGATACCCTCACTATATCTGTAAGAGGATTGATGGAATAGTTATTATTTGAACCCTCATTTCATCAATTTCATTGATAAAAAAATTATTGTTCTGAAGAGCTGGCTAATATTTCCACAAACAAGGTTGATTGCGATTATAAATAGGTGATATTTCACATCACGCATCAAAGGATGGTCTCATCAGTCATCATTTCTGATATAGAGATAATTAATCAAGAAAAAATTGACCCAAATAATTATGTAGTGATATCCACTCATGGATGGATAAAACCTATATTTTATTATGTAAAAATGTGATATTCTTATTAGATTAAGAGTAACAAGGGGAGGCATGACACAGAGCAGTGAACAATTCCATTTCAGGATTGAGAAAATTAATAAAACCATTACGAATGAGGCTCTAATGTAACCCTCTACTGCTAAATAACATAAATAGATATATCTTTCATTAATAAAGTTTTCTATGCAGGTTCATGGAGTTCTCATCAGTTAAAGGCCAAACATTACCTCCATATTTGGAGGTATGTTTACTACTGTAAAACACTGACATAGAACTATGTGAATTTATAAATGAAATTTTATGGAAGAAAATATTATTAACACATCATTCATGAAACCTTATAACTAATGCATATAGCTAAATATTCTTAGACACATCGAATATGGGAAATAGATATTTTGATTCCATATCCCCTGGGAACATCTATGTTGTATAAGTAACTCTTTATTCCTACCTAGTTATTTATCAAATGGGTAAAGGAAATAACCATCAAGGAAATTAGGATGTATAACATTGATAAAAGTGAAAATTAGAACATTTCCATGAGATTCGGAGTCCCTCACACGATATTAATAGACAATGAAACAAAATTTTGTTCTATTGAGTTAATGAAATTATACCATGAGTACAACTTCAAGTCTAACCATTCATCCCACTATCTTGCATATCCAAACGGAAAAATATATCCATTATTAAAGAATTTTCTGAATATAAAATTTAAAATCATTAGAAAAGGATTTATGTTTTGACCAGAAAAACCATATCATGTGTTATGGTCCTACCGTATGCTATACACACTGATACACAATTATCTCATTATTAATTGGTGTATGGAACCAACGTAGTGTTTAATATAGAGTCTTAGATAACTTTTCTTCTAACATATATTTATGGACGACACATTGATGATGAAAAATCACCTAATTGGATGGATGAATAGTAAATTATCATTAAAATATGTTTATACATACTAAAAAACTGTCAATTGCATCAAAATTGAATCACATTAGCCTTTAATAAAGGTTCAATTTTGTTGATTCATTAATGTACTATGGTTATTGGATCTCAAAACCATAATGATACCTAGAAAGAATCCTCCAAATTTGGAATCCAAATTTGATGGTATTACTTCATATTTATGTTTAGTTTCAATTGAGCTTACTCGTTATCCAAAATCGAGGTGGATTGTGTCACCCCACCACCAATATAAGGACTCTAAAAAAGTAATTTTCATAATATTCATAATATGTATTTCATCATCTTTCATGGAACTAAATTGCATGAATGTCCTAATTATGTGAAATAAAACTACAAGATTCTATTCATCATTACCACATGATGTCAAAATGAATTAAAAATATTAATTCACTAATTAACCACATTACCAGAGAAAGATGGGTGGAAAATATATAGGAAGATACCCAATATATTTTTTGTGTCAGACACACATAATAAATCAATCTTTTCTAGAACATCATGTGGCTTTAATCATTCCAAAAAAGGATTTGTAGTGACACCCATATCAAAAATATGACATCTAACTAAATTTATAGACACCATTCATCCATACCACATGATGCTGAAATGAATAGAGAGGTACTTGACACACGGTCATAAATGGAACAACCCATATCAGCCTAGTCCAAATACATTATACTATAAGAGAATGTATTGATCATACGACACTAAAATGTAGTTGATAGAGATAATATTTCCAATATTTTTAATGTCTATTTAAATGATTTAAACCTCACAAATTTAACAATTTGATCTTATTTGTAACAATTTTTGATTTATAGTGTGTTTTGGGATAAAAAGTTTAAATTTCATAATTCCGTATTTTTAACAGATTTTTATCACAGGGGTATTTTGGTCATTTTTTATAAAATATATTTCCAAATTTTGTGATTCTAATTTTTGTTGAACCCTTATTTTATTTCCTTCAACTTTGTCTTCAGGACCAGGGGTTGAATCGATATTATTGGTGCCCAAAAAAATCAATGAAGTTGACAATTTTTCCGGGCGGACTGCATTGACTCCACCATAGTAATGGAAGCAAATTTCGGCCTACACTACTCCAAATGATGCGATTCCACCTGGCTATGACAGACTACTCCAAGGAGCGTCTCCTAAATAAATTTCAAGCCGTTTGAATCCTTTATGATGGCCGTGTAGTGATAGATTTTTGAAGGAAGCTTCCAGGAGGCTTCATCCAGAGAAATCTATTTTCAATAGAAAACCATAAAGCCTTCAATACGCGTCCAATTAATCTGAAATTTTGAGGGTGGACGGCCAAGACATTTATGAACAATATTGATGCAGAGGTCCACGCGTGAATCGGCCATTTAATGGGTCTAAAACGCGACAAAGTGGTGAAGATAAAACCTTCCTATAAAAGGAGGGGAGCTCCTACCTCTCAAGATATTCTATTTTTCACCACACCATCCCTCACAAAAGGGAGTTGGCTTGAGAGAGTGAAGGGGAAGGTGGAGATTTTGATCCTTAAGAAGATGAAATTCTTTTAATATTCAATAGAAAAGATGAAGGCTTCTCAAGTGATGGAAGGATAAGCGGCAAGTGGTTGCGGACGGCGACACCCGACGGACACTCTCTTCTGAGTTTGGATTTTAATGTGTAATCTCTTTTTTTGAATTTCTCTTGAACCTATATTTTTGAATTAATCTGGTTGTTTTCTTTCTTAAATATATTTTCAACAAATTTGTTTTGACCATTGTTCCATCTATAAAGTTGAACAATTGACTTCGCTATTTAAAATTCTTTGGTGAGGTTTTGTCATTGAGCATAGCGAATTCAATTAGGTTCTATTACTTGTAGGTATTTAAGTAATTGAATCACTTCTATAGGCGGGACAACAATCATATTGAAGTCTTAAATATGGTTTCTTTTCAAATTTGAGTGTAAACCTGGGGGTCCTTGGGGGTACATTTAGGAATTTAAAATAAGAGATATTTTATTATATACAAGGAAGAGGGGAGTGTCTAAGAGGGTGAAGCTTGTCTGCGACTGCTATTTTTATTCTTGATTTCAAACCCACATTATCTTTCCTTTAAAATTATTTAAGTTTAGAATTTAATTAATATTTTATTTTCAAATTGTTAATCAAACCCCCATTATCATTTCATTAAAAACAAACCAAACAACAAAAGTGACAGTTTTACAACACGAACTGCAACCTCCTTGAGAGACAACCCTATGGTCACCACTGTGCTACATAAAAAGGGAAGATATTGATTGAGGGTTTCACGACAAAAATGCTCACATCAACTGGCGCTGTTGCCGGGGAGGTTGCTAGAGTTGATTTTATTTTAGTTATATATATATATATATATATATTTTCATTCTCTTTCATGACCCGAACTTCTGAACCAAACTTGTTACCTTTAGATTCAAAAATTGATAGAACTTTTCACACTAGGGTTAAAGGTAATAATCCACAAGTTTCAAGTTGTGAATCTTCCACCAATACACCTAGGAGGGACTTAGTTGAAACAGAAATCCAAATGGCTGAAAATAGAACTTTGAAAGAACTGGGTTCGTCTTATGATGAAAATCACGAGAATCCTGTTGAGTACCATGATGCCCCTGCTAGATTTGAAATCAAGTCCGGTTTCATCCACCATCTTCCCAAATTCAATGGGTTTCCTGGTGAAGACCCACACAAACACCTCCAAGAATTTAGTTATCTGTGTGTCAATATGAAACCTCATGGAGTTGATGCCGATCAAATGAAGCTTAGGTCGTTTCCTTTTTCTCTAGATGGAGTTGCTAAGGAATGGTTTTTTTATTTTCACTCAACCTTGATTAGAAATTAGAATGAATTAAAAAAGTTTTTTCTTGAAAAAATTTTCCCTGCGTCTAGAACTGCCTCCATTCGAAAGGAGATTTGTGGAATTAGGAAAACACAAGGAGAAATGCTTCACGAATACTGGGAAAGGTTCAAATGTCTTTTTTTAGTTGACCCTATAATCAAATTAGTGACCAGCTTCTCATTCAATACTTTTATGAAGGATTGTGTCTCACTGATAGAAGTATGATCGATGCTGCTGCAGGAGGAGATTTAGTTGATAAGACACCAGCTGCTGCTAGGATTTTAATTGCAAACATGGCCCAGAATGCCCAACAATTTGGAACCAGAGGCCTTCTTCATGTCAAAGCTGCACAAGAATTCCCTAATACTAGTCCCGAAAATATCACAATTGCAAGTCAACTATCTGATCTCACCACCATGGTAAGGTCAATAATGTTGTCTAACACCCCACAAACCCAACCCAAACATGAAGTGACTTTCCAACTACATGTCCACTATGGGATTTTTTCTACAAATGAACATTTTAGTGACCAATGCCCGCAAATGAAAGAGCCTCCTAAGAACTGCAATGCAGTTTTTCCTAGAAGACCATTTCAACCAAACCAGCAAAGACCATTTCAAAACAACCAAAATTTCAATCAAGGATGGAACAACAACTAAAATGAAAGATTTCGTCAACCTGAACAACCAAGAGGATTCTTCCAAGGACTATCAAGTAATTATCAACCAAGATATTTCAATGAGCAAGCCAATGCTCATTCTGGAAGCAATTTTCACCCTACCCCTCCCACTCCAAACTTGGATAGGAACCTTGAAGAAGCAATGAGGAAACAACAAGAGGAAATGGGGGAACTAAAAGAATACACAAAACAGCAAGATAATAGAATGAATACCTTGATGACTCAAATGGGTCAACTTGCCTCTGGTATTAATTGCATAACAAATCAAATGAGTGGTGGTTTACCCTCACAGCCACAAGTAAATCTGAGGAATAATGGGAAGGAAAATGTGAGTACAATTGAACTTAGGAGTGGAAAAAAAATTGAAAAATCCTAAGATTGAGAACATCAAGCCTTCTTCTGATACTGTTGATGAAAATCCTACCCTTGATAAAAATGATGAAAAATCTGAAGTTGATAGAAACTCAAAGTCAAGAGAAGAAATCTTGTTTGAAAGAATAGAGAATGATTGGAAGAGGATGTCTGGCCATTTTGTTCCTCTAAAACATACTCAGAATACCCCAGAAACATTCAAACCTCCACTGCCTTATCCAAGGTGTGAACCACCACCAAAGTCAAGTGCTGAAAAAGATTTGGATAAGGATGTTTTGGAAACATTCAGGAAAGTCCAAGTCAATATTCCATTGCTCGATGCTGTGAAACAAATTCCGAGGTACGCTATGTTTCTGAAAGAAACGTGTACCAACAAGAGGAAGTTCAATGGGGGAGAAAAAGTAAACTTAGGAAGGAATGTCTCATCGTTGATTCAACATGCCCTTCCGGTCAAGTGTAAAGACCCTGAGACATTTACCATTCCCTGTACCATTGGGAAATGTGAATTCAAAGATGTGATTCTTGATCTAGGGGCCTCCATCAATGTCATGCCACATTCTGTCTACTCATCTCTTCAGGTTGGAGACTTAAAACCCTCTGGAATTATCATACAACTCGCAAACCGAAGTACCACCAAACCTGCTGGAGTTATAGAGGATGTTCTCATTCAAGTGAGAGACATGATTTTTCCTGTTTACTTCTATGTTTTGGATATGGAAGATGATCTGTTCAGCACACATGCTCCCCTCATCCTAGGGAGGCCATTTCTAAAAACAGCAAAATCTATCATCAATGTTCACAAGGGAACACTTTCACTAGAATTTGGAGGAGATGTTGTTCATTTCAACATTTTTCATTCAATGAAACACCCAGTTAAGGATCATTCAACTCCCCATGTAAACATGATTGATTGGTTTTCCTCTGGCATGTTACCTAATTTTTTCTGTGATGAAATACCAACTGATGTGGAAGAAGAGGGATATTTGTATGATACCGAATCAGATAAAAATGAGGATGAAATTGGAGACTATGAAGAGTCTTAGGATGTGGAGACTGGATATCTGTGAAATGATGAAGATGAATTTCTAGAAACCATTGAATCTATTAGTGGTATTCCAGGAAGGGTTTCCAATTTTTCACATGAAAAAAGTCTTGATATCATAGAAAGAGATAACTTTGATGAACATGGAGCTTCACCAAACAATAAAACTTCTGAAGAGTTCCCAGTTATCAATGAAACCAACCCACCTGTGGTAGAATTGAAACCCCTTCCAGATAACCTCAAGTATGCCTTCCTAGGTCATAAGGAACAATTCCCTGTAATAATCTCAAAAGAATTGTCAGAAGTCCGGGAAAACCAATTGTTGGAAGTTCTCAAGTCCCACAAGGAAGCCATATGATGGACTCTCTCTAATTTAACAGGAATCAGCCCCTCAGTTTTCATGCACATAATTTTACTAGAGGAGAACACTAGACCGGTAAGAAAATTTCAAAGAAGACTAAACCCAACACTTTTGGATGTTGTGAAGAAAGAAGTCACCACCTTGTTGGCTTCTGGAATTATTTTTCCCATATCTGATAGTCAATGGGTAAGTCCAGTCCATGTTGTTCCTAAAAAAAGTGGATTTACAATCTCAAGGAATGAATTTGGTGATCTTGTCCCCATAAGGCTTCCAAATAAATGGAGAATGTGCATTGATTACAGGAAACTCAATTTGGTTACAAGGAAATACCACTTCCCGTTACCATTCCTTGATCAAGTCCTTGAAAGACTAGCTGGAAAAACCCACTACTGTTTTATGGATGGATTCTATGGATATTTTCAGATTCACATTTTACCTGAGGATCAAGAGAAAACCACATTCACATGCCCATTTGGAACTTTTGCTTACAGAAGGATGCCCTTCGGTTTATGTAATGCCCCAGTAACTTTTCAAGGGTGTGTGATAAGAATCTTCTCTGAATTTTTGGAAACATGCATGGAAGTTTTTATGGATGACTTCACTGTGTATGAATCATCTTTTGAAAGTTGTTTGAAAAGCTTGGAACGTGTCCTGAAAACATGCATTGAAAAGAACCTTGTTCTAGATTATGAAAAATGCCATTTTATGGTTGCTAAAGGGATCGTTCTTGGACATGTTGTGTCCTATGATGGAATTCAAGTTGATCAATCCAAAGTTGAGGTCATTTCTTCATTACCATACCCAAAAACTGTCAGAGATGTCAGATCCTTCCTCGGGCATGCTGGATTTTATAGGAGATTCATTAAAGATTTCAGTACGATTGCACTTACACTGTCTAGATTACTCCAAAAAGATGACCCATTTGTCTTTGATAAGAATTGCATAAATTCGTTTCATGATCTAAAACAATGATTGATAACCCCTCCCATTGTTCAACCTCTTATATGGGACATTCCCTTTGAAATAATGACAGATGCATCTGATTTTTCTCTTGGGGCAGTATTCAGTCAAAGGATAGAAAAGAAATCTCATGTGATTGCATATGCCTCCCGAAAACTTGATCAAGCCCAATCAAACTACACAACAACTGAGAAAGAACTGCTGGCTGTTGTCTTTACTCTAGACAAATTTAGAAGTTATCTGCTGGGCTCCAAGGTGATTGTTTTTACTGATCATTCTGCAATCAGATTCTTGATGAAGAAACATGATGCAAAACCAAGACTTCTGATATGGATTTTACATTTACAGGAGTTTGATGTTGAAATAAAAGATAAGAAAGGATGTGAGAACCTTGTTTCTGATCATTTGAGTAGGATACCATCTATTGGGAATAGGAAATTTCAGTTGTTTTCCCCAATTAAGGAAACCTTTCAAGATGAGGATTTATTTGCTGCTCAAAGTGAAATACCATGGTTCGCTAATCTTGTAAACTATTTGGCTTCTGATGAACACCCCCATTGGTTTTAAAAAAATCAAATTGATAAACTTCGGAGCGATTCAAAGAAATACATTTGGGATGATCCTTATTTATGGCACATTGGTAGTGATCAAATGATACGAAGATGCATTCCGAACTCTGAATTTCAATCCATCCTACATTTCTGCCACACATTAAACTGTGGAGGACACTTTGGACCAAAAATAACGGCAAGAAAAGTTCTTGATTCTGGATTGTATTTGCCCACCATATTTAGAGATGCTTTCGAATTCTGCAAAACCTGTAAAAATTGTCAATTCCAAGGAAACATTTCCAAGTGGAATGAGATGCCACAAAACCCACTTTTGTTTTGTGATGTTTTTGATGTATGGGGAATGGATTTCATGGGGACTTTTCCTAATCCATTTGGATATCTCTACATCTTGTTGGCTTTTGATTATGTTTCCAAGTGGGTAGAGGCTATCCCCACCCGAACTGATGATGCAAAGATTGTGTCTAAATTTTTGAATGGAAATTTGTTTTCAAGGTTTGGGTTTCCAAAGTTTCTAATTACAGATCAAGGTACCCATTTTTGTAATAGGACATTGGAATCACTTTTGAGGAAACACAGTGTTAATCATAGGGTCTCTACGCCCTATCATCCTCAAACAAATGGAATGGCTGAGTTGTCTAATAGGGAGATCAATCAAATCCTAGAAAAAACAGTGAACCCAAATAGAAAGGATTGGAGTTTGAAACTTGATGATGATCTTTGGGCCCATAGAACTACTTTCAAAACCCCATTGGAATGTCACCATTTAGATTGGTCTATGTAAAGGCTTGTCATCTACCAGTTGAGTTAGAACACAAATCCTTTTGGGCTGTAAAAACATGTAACATTAACCTATATTCTGATGGGAATGAAAGAAAATATTGTTTGCAGGAGTTGGAGGAGATCAGAAATAATGCATACGAAAGCTCCAGGTTATACAAAGAGTGAAGAAAAGCCTTTCATGATGGGAGGATTCTCAACAAAAACTTCAAGGAGGGAGACAAAGTTCTGCTATTTGATGCCAGATTGAAACTCTTCCCAGGTAAATTTCATTCCAAATGGTCTGGCCCATTCATTGTTACTCATGTTTTTCCTTTTGGTGCAATATAGATTAATGATCCAGACAAAGAGACATCATTCACTGTCAATGGGCATCAGTTGAAGCTATTTCGAGAAAATTTTCATGATCCTCCTGGGGAGGAAATTCAACTTCATGACACAGAATATAATTGATTCCAGGTTGTGTCTTTCCTAATCATTTATTTTTTCTTTGTCTTTAATTTCTTGAATTTCATTCTAAAAAAACTACACAATGAAGACATTGCATAGAATAAGTGTGGGGGGACACAATGCTGGGTAGAGTAGATTTTTTTTACGAACATTGTTTTTGAAATTTTTTGTTGTCAAAATTTCTTTCCATTTTTTTCTTCTTTCTTCGTGTTTCTTTTAAAAAAAAGTGGTTTTGGAATTTCTTAAATTTCATTTGAAACTCATGCCATGGTGTGATCCAACTTATCCTTTGAAACTAAAGATAAATGAATACTGAATACAACATTGTTTTATGTTCAAAAATTTGGAAAATTCTTAAAATGACCACTGATTTTTAAATATCATGGCACATATCACTGGCATTGTGATTGAAATTCTCATTCCTGTGAGGCCTCTGGACCCGTTTTTACACCTTCTTCACATTTACCTCTTTCTTGAGAGAACCAATTCGTTTTTGTTTAAACCAGAACATGATTTATTTCTATCAAAACATGAGGGCTGAGATACGTGTGACTAAAATGATTTAGGAATTAGTTTGAATATTGGAGCCTCCTTTTCATGATTATCCTTTTTATTTTGGCCTTCCTTGAACATTTTATCCTTCATGATCCCTTAGTAGCCATGTATATCCTGTTAGGTTAGACACATTACAAGACATATTTCCCTTTCCAACCTGCTCTGGAAGTATAAATGCATGATCTAGTTGAACATAAGTGTGGAGGGGAAGATGACTCATGATGTGCTACCTCATTTGGTGTTTCTTTTGGAGAACCTTTAAACATTGAAGGCGTATTTGTGATGCTGGAATATATTTTTCTGAGAGCTGTGCCTATCTGGAGCTCTCAAATGAAATGGAGCTGTGCCTATCTGGAGCTCGCAATGGAAATAAGCTGTGCCTATCTGGAGCTTTAAAAAAAAATTCATACTTTCTGCTGAAATATTGATGGAATGGGGTGGAAAACAGAAGATCAGAGCTGATTATTTTAAGAGAATACGGAGGAGACAATACTTGAGTAAAAATTAGAATCATGCATTTCTAATTCAAAAAGAGCCAAACCCCCCTTATTCAGCCACAGAATTTTTCACATTTGAAACCTACCAACCCCAAGCCACAGAAAATCCTTGTAAAGTCTTCATGATAATCACATGTTCTTGGTTCACATCGGGTGGAGATGTAGAAATTTATCAAGCCTATGGTAATTCGTGCATGAGTTTGATGAGAAAAGCCTTGTTGCAAATCTATATTGTGGGCTGAGAGAAAAATGAATGTGACGTAAGTGTGTTGTGTCCATGAGAAGACAAAGTACGTGGAAATGGATTGAATGATTTGAATTTAGAATTTAAAATATTTTTCTTTAATGAGGCATGATATCTTTTTAATTCATTGTGGTAAATTGGTAAACTCCATTGGTATGTGTTTTATTTTTCTTGATACCGTGCTCACTTGTCCAGGAGTCCAAGAGCCTAGTGTGGGGGAATTGATAGAGATAATATTTCCAAAAATTTTTAATGTATATTGAAATGATTTAAACCTCATAAATTTGAAAATTTTATCTTATTTGTAACAATTTTGGATTTATAGTGTGTTTTGGGATAAAAAGTTTAAATTTCATAATTCTGGATTTTTAACAGATTTTTATCACAGGGGTATTTTGGTCATTTCTTATAAAATATATTTCCAACCTTTGTGATTAGAATTTTGTTTTAACCCTTATTTTATTTTCTTCAACTTTGTCTTCAGGACTAGGGGTTTAATCGATGTTAATGGTGCCCAAAAAAATCAATGATTTTGACAATGTTTTCCGGGCGGACTACATTCACTCCACCATAGTAATGGAAGAAAATTTCGGCCTACACTACTCCAAATGATGACATTATACCTGGATATGATAGAGGACACCAAGGTGCGTCTCCTCAATATATTTCAAGCCATTTGGAATCCTTTATTATGTCCGTTTAGTGATAGATATTTGAAGGAATCTTACAGGAAGCTTCATCCAGAGAAATCTATTTTTAATAGAAAACCCATAAATCATTCAATACGCGTCCAATTAATCTGAAAGTTTGAGGGTGGACGTCCAAGACATTGATGAACAATATTTATGAAGAGGTCCACGCGTGAATCGGCCATTTAATGGGTCTAAAACGCGACAACTCGGTGAAGATAAAATCTGCCTATAAAAGGAGGGGAGCTCCTACCTCTCAAGATATTATATTTTTCACCACACCATTTCTCACAAAAGGGAGTTGGCTTGAGAGAGCGAAGGGGAAGGTGGAGATTTTGATCCTTAAGAAGATAAAATTCTTTGAATATTCAATAGAAAATATTAAGGCTTCTCAAGTGATGGAATGCTAAGCAGCAAGTGGTTGCGGACGACGACACCCGACGGACACTCTCTTCCGAGTTTGGATTTTAATGTGTAATCTCTTTTTTTGAATTTCTCTTGAACCTATATTTTTGAATGAATCTGGTTGTTTTCTTTCTTAAATATATTTTCAACAAATTTGTTTTGACCATTGTTCCATCTATAAAGTAGAACAATTGACTTCGCTATTTTAAATTCTTTGGTGAGGTTTTGTCACTGAGCATAGCGAATTCAATTAGGTTCAATTACTTGGAGGTAATTAAGTAATTGAATCACTTCTATAGGCGGGACAACAATAATATTGAAGTCTTAAATATGGTTTATTTTCAAATTTGAGTGTAAACCTGGGGGGTCCTTGGGGGTACATTTAGGAATTTAAAATAAGAGATATTTTTTTATATACAAGGAAGAGGGGAGTGTCCGAGAGGGTGAAGCTTGTCTGCGACTGCTATTTTTATTCTTGATTTCAAACCCAAATTATCTTTCCTTTAAAATTATTTAAGTTTAGAATTTAATTAAAATTTTATTTTCAAATTGTTAATCAAACCCCCATTTTCATTTCATTAAAAACAAACAAAACAACAAAAGTGACAGTATTACAACTCGAACTGCAACCTCCTCGAGAGACAACCCAGTGGTCACCACTGTACTACATAAAAAGAGAAAATATTGATTGAGGGTTTCACGAAAAAAACGCTCACATAAGTAGTCATACCCAATGTACCAAGAATAGGAATCCTTGGGAAAAAAATTCAGAATTCTCTTGTCCTGAAAATGGGATGCCTTTCATTAGATGATTTTCCAAATGCCAAGACAATGATTATGGGGATTCATTACTTATTTTTCATTTTGGGTTTCCATAATCCTTTTCACATGAAAATAAACTGTATGGTTTCCATGAAATACATATGACTTGATTCTCATTTTGAAGATATATATAGAGAATCCTATATCATCTATCTTGTACCAGCAACTACATTATAGATATTACATTGATATTTATTTTAATCTACTCAATGTAAAGAAATAGACCTTTTAAATTCAAATTTTCTCACACAAATCATGGATCATGTTGGATTAGGGTTGTTGGAATTGGATTCCCTATTTGATTGAGACATATTAGATTGGGTTATTGATATCATGATTCTAGATTCATGGCAATAAAAGGAAAACCTTTTATCCTTACCACATGACATTGAATTTCATGGTTGATGTATCATCAATGAAATAAAATAGTTCACTACATTGTAAAACTCTTAAGATACAGTCATGAATGTTGTTGGTCCCTCGCCACACATAATATGATGAAATATGAATGTACTGATTAGTTCCATCACAATACATGTAGTGACATGATGTGGCCTTATTTTTACCCAGTTTTCCACATCTTTTTATTACATTTTATACAATTTATTTAATTAATTTAACAATTTTTAATAAATAAATGCACTTTTGTATTTTTATAATTATATTTGTCAATTATTCACTTTTTATAAAATTTTATGTAATTTTGAACCTTAAAATAATTGATTTATTCTTGATGTGTTTTTAATATAACTACTTTTAAATTTGTTTAGTTAAATATTTATTTGTTTATTTTATTTAATTTATCATTATTATTAATCATTGACTTTGCTAATTAATTTACTTTTAATTTTTAAAGATATATACAACTTAGCTCAGCTTGCCAGACTATCAGTAGCTCATCTACCGATAGCAGGTTACCGGTACACTCTATCGGTGACTCTGCCTCTATCGGTGACTTTGCCTCTATCAGTGAGTCTACCTCTATCGGTGACCCTTGCCACCGATACTCTTTTCTATCAGTATGCCTTTCAATTTTATAAACAACGGTGAGTATTTAGTTGGTTAAAGTCTGCCTGACTTCTTAATAAGTTAATTTCTAATTAAACAAATTATTTAATCAACATAATTCTAATTAATTAACTTAGACTTTGTTTTTATAATTAGCCTTTTATTTTAGTTACATTAGAATAAGGTTGAAAAGTTATTTTATGTGTTTTGTCATCCTGCAAATTAGTTAAGTAAATAATTAGTGTTTTAAGTTAAATTAAGTTGTTCGCCCTTAATTTTATGTGTCAAATAATTAATTTATTAATTAATTAAGAGTTTTCAAACATTAATTATATAATTTTATGTATGTAGATTGGGTTTTAATTCATTTTTATTTTGTTTTAGTCTATTGGTAAGGTAGACGAGCACCTGCGGTCACCGGGGCTTTTTATTTCTATTTGTTGCTATCCTTTAATTAATTTATATAGTTAATTTAATTTAAGTCTTTTATAAGTTTAGTTTAAAATTTTATTTAGTGTACAATTTTAGTGTTTCTAATTAATTATTTTAATGTGTTTAAGGTTGAATAATAATTTTGTTATGAATTAATGGTATTTATCATTACATTAATTAATTATTTCAAGTCTTTTCATTTAATTTATTTTAGTTTTAATTCTATTTTATTTCAGCAAACTATTATTTTATGTACTTATGGTGGAATTTTATTTATTTATTTATTTTTTTCTCCATCGGTAGCTTCTGCTACCGATGCGTTTTATTTTCCTCACCGATATATATATATATATATATATATATATATATATATATATATTTGTTTTCTTCTATCGGTAGCTTCAGCTACCGATACCCCTCATACACCTCCAGCTACCGATACCCTCTATCGGTAGCTCTTTTTCTACCCCTGTTCTCACTGTTACCTCCCTTTTTCTCCTTTTATCGGTAGTTTCCATCACCGATATTTGTTTTTTTTTCATCTATCAGTAGCTACAGCCACTGATACCCTTTCTCACCGATACGCCCCTTCTCATCGATACGCTCTTTCTCACGGATACAACTGCTACCTAGGTACCGATGAACATCAGCCCTTTACCAGTAGCTGCCCGCCTCAATCAGTAGCTTCTCTCATGGCCTGGATTTGTTGCTTCGCGAACTGAGGAGGGATGTGTGTGATGCTTGGAGCTAAGCAAATCCAGTTGAGACTTCGTTGCGCCGTCTGAAATTTTGAACCGCCGCTATTGTCTGCCGTTATGAGATCTGCCGCGCTATGCTGCTAGATCAAGGGAGCCGCGACGCGCTGCTGTGTGAAGGGGAGGTGCAGGGAGGTCCGCCGTCGAGCTTCTTCCATGCTGCTAGTTGCAGAGGAGGTCCGCAGGGTTTCCACAAGTCCGCTGCTGCTAGAGTAAAGTTGAGACACCGCGCCGCACTGGATTTGAGGAGGGTCTGCCCTCCTCTCGAGCTAAAGCCGCACCGCAAAACCTGCTACAAGTGGAGGGAAAGCCGAGACTGTATCGCCGCGCCACTCTCTTGAATGAGAAATATTGCCCCTATTGTTGTGTAGAAGGCGCCGCTGATGTGCGAAGGGGAGTCGCGCCATCCACTGGAAGCTGAAGTTTCTGTGCGTCGCACTGCAAGATGGAGAGGCCGTCGGTTTTCAGGAGGATGAAAACCCATCCCCCTTTGCGCCGAATTGGGGGAGGGAAGAAGAAGATAAATAATAATAATAAAAAAAGATAATAGATAAATAATATAATAAATAATGTAAAAAAATGAAAAGGAGAAAAAGACAAATGGAAAAGTTAAAGTTAAAAAAATAAACATTACAAAAGTCAAAAGTTGTAAAGTTATGTACAAAAGTTATAAATTTTAAAAACATACATTGATAAATTATTAATTAAATTATAAAACTAAATTAATAATACATGTAAATAATAAATTAATATTATAAATTATTTAATTAATAACAATTATAAATAATTTATAAAACATACATTTTAATTTAATTATATTTATAACTTAAGTAATAATTTTAATTACTCAATTAAAATTAACTATTTAATTAATTAACCTAACAATTTAATTTCTTTAATTGTAATAATTAAATTAATGAAACAATATTAAAATATTTATTTATTTATTTATTTATGTTATTATTATTTAATAACTTAGTTTAAAAATGGATAAAATTAATAACTTAGTAAATATTTTATAAACTTAGTTAAATTTATAACTTTTTCATAAATTATGTTTTTCCATAGTATTATTTAATGGATAATTTTATAAATGAATTAAAAGTAAATAATAATTAACAATTAACTTATGACTAACCTTCAAAGAGTGATATAACACTTGACTTTAAAAATAACCACGTTTTCTTTCTTTGGGTCCTTATTTATTTACCCTTTTTATTTATTTATTTATTTTTGCAGGTTCATACCAAAGATTTAGACACGTCCAGGTACTTACAACTAACTTTTCCGAAGTTAGTTACGTGAGAAAAGATTGTGCGACGTGTCGGTCAAGAAAAAATGCACATTTTGCAGTGCGTGGGTAAAGAACTTTTGAAGTCGGTGGAGATTGAGCGGTGACGTGTAGTGGATCACAGAGAGTACTTAAGCATAACAAGCAGCATTTTTTTAGGGGGCGACACATTCATTGACAAATACATTCATACATTTACCCGGGGGGAGACGATTAGGAGATGATGCTGAGCAGTGCAGTCCAGGAACTTAGGAGTAGAGCATTTTTAGGGAGTTCCTTCTCCCTCACGATTTAAACATTTGTACTCTGTTTCTGTAATGATTCCTATTACTACTGTAATAATGAATAGTATTGTTAGCTAGGTCTCATAGTTCGGGGAGAGTTGTAGCTCTACTGGCATCTTTTTCATCCTTCTCATTAACCAATTCTTCTGTGATTAGAATTGATCGGCGAGATCAAATCTAATTTCATTTATCTGCTTTGTACCACAAGCACTGAAATATTTAGACTCTGTAATCATTCGGCGAGTTTGGTTATAGAGTTATATTTTTAGTAAACAAATCATAATGAAAACTTCAGTACTTACGGTGAGTTTGTACTGTTGTTCATCTTAAGACATATTTCTGGAATTGTACTTCTTGGAGTGGTGAACTCTAGTTGTACAATTTCTACGACTTAACTCCTAGCGAGGGAAGTAAGTCGTCTCTTTAATTTAGTGGTATGAAGCAGTGCTTTACATGAAAAGGAGAATCAATTCAAGCCAGTAGACTAGAATGAACCCGAATATTCTTTACTGTTGTCTTTTATCATCATTTTATATCTGTTGTTACACCTTGCTCCCAACTGTACATTGTTTTAGTATTGTTCAAACAATTTTACTATAAAATTAAAGTTTCACAGTACTTAAATCCATAAGGAAATCAAAAGATATAAAAATTTAAAAAGTGAAAATTAGAAAAGAAAAACACTCCGCTGCTGACAACATTGGAGCTTTCCAAGTTTTTTAGTTAGTAGTGGCCAATTTTACCTTCCCTGTGGGTTCGACCCTACTTGCCACATATATAGTAGTTAGTATGAATATAAATTTTAAACATTCACCGACTTCAGCGACAGTTTAGGTCACGTTTTTGGCGCCGTTGTCGGGGAGGGCACGAGCCATTGCTAAAAAAACTCTTAAAAAACACATATATAAAAAAATCCTTAAAAAAATTGAAAATTTTGAAAAACTGTAAAAAAAATTACTTTTCTTTCTGCGTGTTTACTGTTAGAAACTATCTACAACTGTCTGTATGAGCACGAGAACATCTTCTATTATATTAGATCCTCTAAACCCTGAACTGGATAAACACTTAGCTGCTCTAAGAAGGAAAAACAAAATTAAAATGGAAAATCCAGGAAATAGAATCCCTGAGAATAATAACTTTCGAAATAACCATCCAGAACTCTTAGATGAACACGAAAGGCCTAGGATGAGGGAGTTTCAACTGCCTCAAGATTCAAGAAACCCATTATCCATTAGATTAATTCCTAGTGCCAGAAATTATGAGCTGAATCAATCACACATTTCTCTACTGCCTGCATTCAATGGGCTCTCTAATGAGGACTCTCTGGCCTTCATTACAGACTTCTACAATACTGTGCAGAAACTTCCACTTTTAGGAATCACTTAAAATGAACTAAGGATGATAGTTTTTCCATTTTTCCTTAAAGGGAATGCGAGAAATTGGTTTTTAAGTCTAGATGAAAATATTTTTGAGAATTGGGATCAAGTGTATAACTCATTAATTATGAAATTTTATCCCCAAAGATTAAAAGGAGAACATAGAACTAAAGTAACTTGTTTTTATCAAGAGTATGGAGAATCCTTCCATGATGCTTGGGATAGATTCAGGGATCTGCTTAGGCAGTGTCCCCATCATCAACTCCCTTCACATCTCCTTATGGACACCTTCTACGAAGGGCTTTCCTCCTCTGGTCAGAATTTAGTGGATCAAGCTACTGGGGGTAATTACAATGATAAGACTGATGAAGATTTGAGACAAATTTTCAATAATCTGGCCCTTAATTCTCAACATAAGAATTCACGAAGAAAAAGAGTTAATAGAACTGTCTATTCAAATACTGGTTCAATGAATGAAACTCAAGCTCAACTAGCTGAAATCACTAACCAACTTCAAACATTAATGAACCAGAATTCAAAACAATCTAATAACCATGTTGAAAACCAGAATCAGTATCAGTCTCTTAGGCAAAAGTGCACTCAATGTGGTATGTTTGGGAACTCTGAATGTTTTTGTCCTAATGTTGATCTAACTTCCCAACAATATGAAACCTCAAACTTTGTTAATTACGGTCCTATGATGCCTCAAAAAGAAGATCCATTTTCTAATAATTACAATCAAGGCTATAGGACCCATCCAAATTTTTCATGGAAGGACCAAGGAATTATTCTGCAACAAACTGCCCCTAATTATCATAACCTACCAAGACCAAATTTTCAAAGTCAACAAAGGGGAGAGTCTTCAAATGTTCAAGGAAGTAATGATAATCAAATGTCTTCTAAATTGGATCAGATCTTGAATAAAATAAACTCACAAGAGGAAAGGTACATGTCTCAACTTAATAAATAGAAAAGTAAATATGAGTCAGACAAGATGCAAACTGATGTGAGAATGCAGAATATGGAAACACAGCTTGGCCAATTAGCTAGAGATTTGACTTCTAGGGATAAATGTAGGTTGCCTAGTACCACTAAACTAAATCCTAGGGAGAATATTGTGGCTGTTGTTACTAGGAACGGCAGAATACTCAAAATGTTTCTGAAAAACTGTAAAAAATGCTCAAAATGAGAAACTGTTTGAATCTGCAAATGAAAATCTGCTTTGTTCACAATCTGGAAATTCACAGAAAGATGTCGAAAATGATGAGAATCTGATCCTTTCACCTAGAAATCAAGATGAATATTTTTTTAAAAATCGAAAAAATAAAGGAAAAGAAAAGGTTGTTGAAGAGGTGAGGGACATGCCTACTGTTCTGAAAAATTTTGCCCCACCCATCCCTTTCCCTGAAAAACTGAAACCTCAAAGTAATACCAAGGCTGAACATCTTCAGTTCCTTGGTCTTCATTCTATGCTTCAAGTGATCATCCCTTTTATCCAATCCTTAATTCAAATCCCATCCTATCTGAAATCTTTAAAGAAAATTGTTTCAAATAAAAAGACCCTTGAAGAATTTTCTACCTATAGCCTCACTGAGGAGTGCAGTGCTGTGCTTCAAAAGAAAATCCTACCAAAATTGAAATACCCAGGTAGCTTTTTCATCCCATGTACTCTAGGTAACTCAGGTCAGCTGAACTGTTTGTGTGATCTAGGTGCCAGTATTAATCTACTCCGATACTCACTATTTCGATAGTTGAGGTTGGGTGATCTTCAACCTAACATGGTCATATTACTGTTAGCTGATAGATCCTTTACTCATCCTATAGGTCGAGTAGATGACTTACTAGTTGGAGTTGGGATATTGTTCTTACCTGCTGATTTTCTTGTTCTAGATATGGAGTGTGATCAAGTGGTACCTATCATCTTGGGTAGACCCTTCTTGGCCACAGGTGGAGCTGTCATTGATGTGTCTAAGGGTCAACTGATCTTCAAAATTGGTGAACAAGAAGAAGAGTTCAATGTTTTTAAAAATATTAAAGAACCAACTTATTCTGAAAACTGTTCAAAAATTGAGTCTTTTGAAGCTGAATGTTCTTATAAGAATAAACTTGAACTCATTGAAAAATCTGAAAATCATTCTTATGTTGAAGAAAGCATTTGTGAAGCTGAAAATCTTTGTGAATCTGTCCTAGAAGCTGAAAATTCTGTTGTAACAGCCAAACGGGAAAATCTTCCAGAACTGGACAACTTTCCAGTTTCTATTGTAGGAGAGTCTTATGTTTCTGAACTTAAGAGTTTTCTTAGTGAAATTGAGGGTGTTTCTGTTAACAACAACACTTCTGAATACTTTGATGATACTGAGGGAGAACTGTTAAGACAATTAGATGATTCTTCTTTGATTAACCTGCTGAATTCAAATTTGGAAAATCTGGACAGTGTACTGCCTACCTTGGACAGTAGCCCTGTTATCTCTGAATCTGAACTGGAAATTGAAAATCATTCATCTTTTAATACTCCTTACAAGAAATATGTTGAAGATCTTGGACCTCCCAGGCCTAAGAGTCTTCTTTCGAGTGTAGTACAACCAGATCTTGAACTGAAGCCCATCCCTGCCCATCTTAAATATTCAATTTTAGGTGAGAACTCTACTTTTCCTGTAATAATCTCTGCTGAACTAAATGCAACCCAAGAAGAAAAACTGTTGAATGTTTTGAAAAATTTTAAATCTTCCATAGGATGGACCATAGCTGATATCAAGGGAATTAGTCTGTCATTCTGTATGCACAAAATTCCTATGGAACCTGATCATAAGCCTAGGGTAGAATGTCAAAGAAGATTAAATCCAAACATGAAAGAAGTTGTGAGAGAGGAAGTAATCAAGCTGTTAGATACTGGAATGATATATCCCATCTCAGATAGTGCTTGGGTCAGCCCTGTCCAGGTTGTCCCCAAGAAGGGAGGTTTCCCTGTAGTAAAGAATGAAAAAAATGAAGAAGTCGAAGTTTGGAAAGCCACAAAATGGAGAGTCTGTATTGATTATAGGAAGCTTAATGCCGCCACTAGGAATGACCATTTTCCTATGCCCTTCCTTGATCAGATGCTTGAGAGGCTTGCTGGAAATGAATTTTTCTGTTTTCTGGATGGGTATTCTGGTTACAACCAGATTCATGTTGATCCAGAGGATCAGGAGAAGACTACTTTCACATGCCCCTTTGGAACATTTGCCTACCGGCGGATGCCCTTTGGGTTGTGTGGAGCTCCAGCCACCTTTCAAAGGTTTATGATGGCTATCTTTTCTGATATGATCGAGATAATCATTGAAGATTTCAGGGATGGCTTTTCTATAGTGGGGAGTACTTTTGATACTTGCTTAGGAAATCTTGGGTTTGTCTTAGAGAGATGTATTGAAACTAATCTTGTGCTAAATTGGGAGAAATGCAAGTTCATGGTTACTGAAGGTATTGTCCTTGGTCATAAAGTGTCAAAGAGAGGTTTAGAAGTTGATACTGCGAAGATAGAAGTTATTCAAAAACTGCCACCTCCTGTTAATGTTAAGGGTGTTAGAAGTTTTCTAGGTCATGCTGGTTTCTACCGGAGATTCATAAAAGATTTTTCTAAAATCACTAAGCCCTTGTGTTCTTTGCTGGTAAAGGATGAACCATTTAACTTTGATGAAAACTGATTGAAATCATTTAATCTTCTTAAGGAGAAACTCACTACATCACCTATCATTACTGCACCTGATTGGAAACTACCGTTTGAGCTTATGTGTGATGCTAGTGACATGGCTGTAGGTACTATCCTTGGACAGATGAGAGATAGAAAATTGCATGCGGTATACTATGCTAGTAGTCTGCTAGATGATGCTCAAAAGAATTATACTACCACTGAAAAAGAGTTGTTAGCTGTTGTTTTTGCTTTGGAAAAGTTTAGACAGTACTTATTAGGTTCAAAAGTCATAATTTTCACTGATCATTCTACTTTAAAATACTTGCTGTCTAAAAAAGAAACTAAACCCAGGCTGATTAGATGGATCTTATTGTTACAATAGTTTGACTTAGAGATTAGGGATAAGCAGGGAGCTGAAAACTTAGTTGCTGATCATTTATCTAGGCTTCCTGTTACTCAACTTGAATCTGAAAATTATAGGGAGATTAACTCTTCCTTCCCTGATGAAAAACTGCTCACTGTTTCAGTTAGGCAATCTGCTTGGTTTGCAGATTTTGCCAACTTCATGGCAGTAGATTTCATTCCCAAAAATCTGTCTAATAATCAAAGAAATAAATTCATTTCTGAGCTTAAATATTATTTGTGGGATGATCCCTTGCTGTTTAGGGGGTGTGCTGATGGTATTCTTAGGAGATGTGTACCTAAGGAAGAGATGTTGTCTATTATTGAAAGTTGTCACTCTTCACCTTGGGGAGGTCACCATGGGGGTGAGAGGACCGCTCAAAAAGTCCTACAATCTGGTTTCTATTGGCCTACCCTCTTTAATGATTCTAGGAGTTTTCTGGTTGGGAGTGATAGGTGTCAGAGGCTGGGTAATGTGGGTATGAAACAGGAGTTACCCCAGAAGGGTATTTTGGAGGTAGAAATTTTTGATGTTTGGGGATTAGATTTCATGGGTCCATTTCCATCATCACATGGGAATGATTATATTCTTGTTGCTGTAGATTATGTGTCAAAGTGGGTTGAGGTAGTAGCTCTGCCCAACAATCAAGCAAATAGTGTGATAAAATTTGTAAAAAAGAATATATTTACATGATTTGGAGTACCAAGAGCTTTTATTACTGATAATGTAACACATTTTAAGAATTACAAGTTTAAAACTTTGATGGAAAAATATGGTTGTGTTCACAAAACTGGTACTCCATATCATCCACAGTCCAGTGGACAAGTAGAAATTTCTAACAGAGAACTAAAAAAATTCTTGAGAAAACTGTGTCAAACTCTTGGAAAGACTGTTCTCTCAAACTGGATGAAGCTTTATGGGCATATAGAACTGCTTTCAAGACCTCAATAGGTATGTCTCCTTATAGGCTGTTGTTTGGGAAATGTTTTCATTTACCTGTGGAGTTGCAACATAAGTCATATTGGGCAGTTAAGGCTCTGAACATTGAATTTAAGAGTGCTGGTGAGAGGAGATTGCTTGAGTTGAGTGAACTTGATGAGATTAGGATAGAGAGTTATGATAATTCAAGGATTTACAAAGAAAGGACTAAAATTTTTCATGATTCTATCATTCAAACTAAAAAGTTATAATCTGGACAGAAGGTTCTCCTCTTAAATTCTAGACTTAAACTTTTTCCTGGCAAGCTGAAGTCCAAGTGGTCTGGACCATTTACTGTTGTGAGAGTTCTGAAGAATGGAGTTGTGGAAATAGTTGGTGAAGAGAATAAACCCATGTTGGTTAATGGGGAAAGACTGAAACTCTATTTTGAGGGGAAGCCAAAGGGATTGGCTGCTTTCACTGTTCTTGAATGAAGTCTGGCTGGGGACTTTAAACCTAGCGCTGCATGGGAGGCAACCCATGGTTTGTGTCTTGTTAATAAATAAAAAAATTTGTAATTAAATAAAATCTAACTGAAGACTTTAAATTCAGTGCTTCATGGGAGTCAACCCATGCTCTTTCTTTCTGTTTACTTTTGTTCTGTTCTTATTTTATTTTGAATAAATTGATGATTTTCATGTTCATATATGCTCATATATGCTCTGTGTTTTTAGGAATGCTGCTTGTGTCATCTAAAGAGTGGAATTCCCATGCTGGAGGTTTAATGAAGACACTTCATTTAAGGGATGTTTTCACTTTCTGCACTTATTTTCTGCTTCTGTGTGATTTAATAAATTTTTTTTGTTTTAAAACAATTATGTTTCATGTCACTGTGTTAAAGGAAAACAAATCTGCTTGTACCTCATTTTTAGAATCTGTAGCTTAGTGATAAAATCTTTCCACTGTTTGAATTTATGTGTGGGGGGTACATGTAGAGTGAAAATTTAGTTTCGTCCGAATTGTTTTGGCTGATGGGTGTGTAGCATGCATCATTATGCTTTATTTAAAACCCATTTGAACCCAATCTGTTAACTTGCTACATCCTTGTCATTGTTCACCCACAAGAGCAACATGAAATTTTTTGAACTACTTTGAAATTTTTTATTACTGGACATAAATGTTAATGCACGTACTTGGATTTGAACTTGCTGATTATTTAACCTTTGTGGCGAACAAAAATCTTTTTGAACTTCATTGAGACCCTTTATACATGTCATCAATCTACTAAATTGAAAATGTGTTTTGAACTTAGATTGCTTAATTGTTTTCTTCCATATTTAGAAGTCAACTTTGGGGATGAAGTTGGGTTTTAAGTGTGGGGGAGGGGGTCAATTCTTGACTGTGCTAAACTATGTTTAATTGTAATGCTCATCAATTCCCACTGCTTTTAAACTTTTTTTTTTCAAAAAATGGTCAAAATTTTTCAAAACAATTCTTTCACAATTTTAGGCTTTACACTGCACTCAAATGAGTCTTGCCTTAGGATGGTGCTTGATTGGATGTTGAGTCTTGCTTTGAGTCTGAAATGAGTGTTGGTGGATGATTGCTGAGTGGAACTATTTAGTGGTTTAATGAATTTTGTTTAGGAACTTGTTTCGAGAGTGATATGGGAAACCGTTTAGTAGATTTAAGATCATAATTTTAGGTACTGGATGTTTGACTTTTATCCGAGGATTTTTTTAATTTTTTTTAATTCATAAAAATGATCATTTTTATTGAGTCAATGTAAATGGTTTTTATATAAATCCTTTGTAACTGGAGTAATACTGGGCATCTGGGATCCCACGGTGAATCTCTGAGACCTTAGATGTTGGGTGCGTTTCTGTTTACTATAAGCCCTCTGTACACTCTGAATAAGTTCATTGCACAGTGCTTGGCACAAATTACATGGCTTGGGAAAAATAAATAAAGTGTCTAGGGTCAAAAATGAATTCATTAAGGTGAGGGGAATGATGAACTTCAGATGAAGAAGGGGACAATGGGTTTGTATGGGAGTCATTTGGGATGACTATATAAAGTGGCCAAAAATTATATATTTTTATGTATTTTCTGGTACCAAAGTGATGAGTTAATGTACAAAGTTACTTTTATTAAGATTTTAATTCCACATTTTTTTATCATGTTATCACTCTTGAATTTAGAAATTGAGCTTGAATTGAAGTGAGTCACTAGGCAAAGTCATATATGAAGTAGGACACCTTCATTTATGAATGATTCATGGTTTACTTGAGTTCCCTTTGAGTAGTGGTTCTAGGCGAGACATTATTTGAGGCTATGTTTTCAATAGCCTAAGCACACTTTTTGAGTCCTCTGTTGAAACTTCTCTAAACATAGCTGATTTGTATAATTCATTTTTTTTCAAAGATTATTAAACATGGGATAGTTTGAGGACAAAAAATGTTTATGTATGGGGGAATTTGATGTGGCCTTATTTTTACCCAGATTGCCACATCTATTTATTACATTTTATACAATTTTTTTAATTAAATTAACACTCTTTAATAAATAAATGCACTTTTGTATTTTTATAATTAAATTTGTCAATTATTCACTTTTTATAACATTTTATGTAATTTTGAACCCTAAAATAATTGATTTATTCTTGATGTGTTTTTAATATAACTAATTTTCAATTTGTTTAGTTAAATATTTATTTGTTTATTTTATTTAATTTATCATTATTATTAATCATTGAGTTTGCTAATTAATTTACTTTTAATTTTTAAAGTTATATACAACTTAGCTCAGCTTGCCAGACTATCGGTAGCTCAGCTACCGATAGCAGGTTACCGGAACACTCTATCGGTGACTCTGCCTCTATCGGTGACTCTGCCTCTATCGGTGAGTCTACCTCTATCGGTGACACTTTCCACAGATACTCTTTTCTATCAGTAAGCCTTTCAATTTTATAAACAACGGTGACTATTTAGTTGGTTAAATTCTGCATGACTTCTTAATAAGTTAATTTCTAATTAAAAAAATTATTTAATCAACATAATTCTAATTAGTTAACTTAGACTTTGTTTTTATAATTAGTCTTTTATTTTAGTTACATTAGAATAGGGTTGAAAAGTTATTTTATGTGTTTTGTCATCCTGCAAATTAGTTAAGTAAATAATTAGTGTTTTAAGTTAAATTAAGTTGTTCGCCCTTAATTTTATGTGTCAAATAAATATTTAATTAATTAATTATGAGTTTTCAAACATTAATTATATTATTTTATGTATGAAGATTGGGTTTTAATTCATTTTTATTTTGTTTTAGTCTATCGGTAAGGTAGACGAGCACTTGCGGTCACCGGGGCTTTTTATTTCTATTTGTTGCTATCCTTTAATTAATTTATATAGTTAATTTAATTTAAGTTTTTTATTAGTTTAGTTTAAAATTTTATTTTGTGTACAATTTTAGTGTTTATAATTAATTATTTTAATGTGTTTATGGTTGAATAATAATTTTGTTATTAATTAATGGTATTTATCATTACATTAATTAATTATTTCAAGTCTTTTCATTTAATTTATTTTAGTTTTAATTCAATTTTATTTCAGAAAACTATTATTTTATGTACTTATGGTGGAATTTTTTTTATTTATTTATTTTTTTCTCCATCGGTAGCTTCAGCTACCGAAGCGTTTTATTTTCCTCACCGATATATATATATATATATATTTTCTTTTATCGGTAGCTTCAGCTACCGATACCCCTCATACACCTCCACCTACCGATACCCTCTATCGGTAGCTCTTTTTCTACCCCTGTCCTCACTGTTACCTCCCTTTTTCTCCTTTTATCGGTAGCTGCCCTCACCGATATTTGTTTTTTTTCATCTATCAGTAGCTACAGCCACTGATACCCTTTCTCACTGATACGCCCTTTCTCACCGATACGCTCTTTCTCACGGATACAGCTGCTACCTAGGTACCGATGAACAACAACCCTTTACCAGTAGCTGCCCGCCTCAATCAGTAGCTGCCCTCATGGCCTGGATTTGTTGCTTCGCGAACTGAGGAGGGATGTGCGTGATGCTTGGAGCTAAGCAAATCCAGTCGAGACTTCGTTGCGCCGTCTGAAATTTTGAACCGCCGCTGTTGTCCGCCGTTATGAGATCTGCCGCACTATGCTGCTAGATCAAGGGCGCCGCGCCGCGCTGCTGTGTGAAGCGGAGGTGCAGGGAGGTCCGCCGTCGAGCCGCTTCCGTGCTGCTAGTTGCAGATGACGTCTGCAGGGTTGCCACAAGTCCGCTGCTGCTGGACTAAAGTTGAGACACCGCGCCGCACTGGATTTGAGGAGGGTCTGCCCGCCTCTCGAGCTGAAGCCGCACCGCAAAACCTGCCACAAGAGGAGGGAAAGCCGAGACTGTATCACCACACCACTCTCTTGAAGGATAAATATTGCCTCTATTGTTGTGTAGAAGGCACCGCTGATGTGCGAAGGGGAGTCGCGCCATCCACTGGAAGCTGAAGTTTCTGTGCGTCGCACTGCAAGATGGAGAAGCTGTCGGTTTTCAAGAGGAAGAAAACCCATCCCCATGTGCGCCGAATTGGGGGAGGGAAGAAGAAGATAAAAAATAATAAAAAAAAATATAAGAGATAAATAATATAATAAGTAAAGTAATGTAAAAAAAAGAAAAAGGAGAAAAAGACAAATGGAAAAGTTAAAGTTAAAAAAATAAACTTTACAAAAGTCAAAAGTTTTAAAGTTATGTACAAAAGTTATAAATTTTAAAACAATACATAGATAAATTATTAATTAAATTATAAAACTAAATTAATAATACATGTAAATATTAAATTAATATTATAAATTATTTAATTAATAACAATTATAAATAATTTATAAAACATACTTTTTAATTTAATTATATTTATAACTTAAGTAATAATTTTAATTACTCAATTAAAATTAACTATTTAATTAATTAACCTAACAATTTAATTTCTTTAATAGTAATAATTAAATTAATGAAACAATCTTAAAATATTTATTTATTTATTTATTTATTTATGTTCTTATTATTTAATAACTTATTTTAAAAATGGATAAAATTAATAACTTAGTAAATATTTTATAAACTTAGTTAAATTAATAACATTTTAATAAATTATGTTTTACCATAGTATTATTTAATGGATAATTTTATAAAAGAATTAAAATTAAATAATAATTAACAATTAACTTATGACTAACTTTCAAAGAGTGATATAACACTTGACTTTAAAAATAACCACGTTTTCTTTCTTTGGATCCTTATTTATTTACCCTTTTTATTTATTTATTTATTTGTGCAGGTTCATACCAAAGTTTTAGACACGTCCAGGTACTTCCAACTAACTTTACCGAAGATTTTTACGTGAGAAAAGATTGTGCGACGTGTCGGTCGCGAAAAAATGCACATTTTGCAGTGCGTGGGTAAAGAACTTTTGAAGTCGGCGGAGATTGAGCGGTGACGTGTAGTGGATGACAGAGAGTACTTAAGCAGATCAAGCAGCATTTTTTTAGGGGGCGACACATTCATTGATGAAGACATTCATACATTTACCCGGGGGGAGACGATCAGGAGACGATGCTGAGTAGTGCAGTCCAGGAACTTAGGAGTAGAGCATTTTTAGGGAGTTCCTTCTCCCTCAAGATTTAAACTTTTGTACTCTGTTTCTGTAATTTTTCCTATTACTGCTGTAATAATGAATAGTATAGTTAGCTAAGTCTCTTAGTTCAGGGAGAGTTCTAGCTCTACTGGCATCTTTTTCATCCTTCTCATTAACCAATTCTTCTGTGATTTGAATTGATCGGAGAGATCAAATCTAATTTCATTTATCTACTTTGTACCACAAGCACTGAAATATTCTAGACTCTGTAATCATGCGGCGAGTTTTGTTATGGATTTATATTTTTAGTAAACAAATCATAATGAAAAATTCAGTACTTACGGCGAGTTTGTACTGTTGTTCGTCTTAAGACATCTTTCTGGAATTGTACTTCTTGGAGCGGTGAACTCTAGTTGTACAATTTCTTCGACTTAACTCCTGGTGAGGGAAGTAAGTCATCTCTTTAATTCAGTGGTATTAAGCAGTACTTTACATGAAAAGGAGAATCAATTCAAGCCAGTAGACTAGAATTAACCTGAATATTCTTTACTGTTGTCTTTTATCATCATTTTATATCTGTTGTTGCACCTTGCTCCCAGCTGTACTTTGTTTTAGTATTTTTCAAACAATTTTACTATAAAATTGAAGTTTCACAGTACATAAAACCATAAGGAAATAAAAAGATATAAAAATTTAAAAAGTGAAAATTAGAAAAGAAAAACACTCTGCTGCTAACAACAGTGGAGCTTTCCATGTTTTTTAGATAGTAGTGTCCAATTTTACATTCCCTGTGGGTTCGACCCTGCATGCCACATATACAGTAGTTAGTAGGAATATAAATTTTAAACTCTGACCGACTTCAATGACGGTTTAGGTCATGACACTCAAATTCCAATCCTAGGGCAATATGTAATAATAAATGGGAATAATTTCCCCTATGTATTGGTCAGACCTGTGTTGATATATTCCCATCAAATTACTATGTGTTGATTGAATAATTCCCTCACATGATATTTAGTGATGCATGGTTCTCCGATCACGTGTCCAACCATAATCATTAATTGGAAAATCCCACACCCTTATGTGTTTGGGTTAGACCTATGTGGAGTGTTTACCATCCTAGATCTTTGTGTGTCTTGACTAATACAATTACAAGGTGCATATTGATTCCAAAATCACTAATCCTAGGTCAAACCGTAATAAATAATTTTAAAAAACCCTTCTCTTCATATGGGATAGTCTCGTGTCATGTGTTCCCTGTTTACGAACAATGTGTGGATTTATTCCGGAAATCAAAATTTATGTAGTGCCACCCAACTCTAGAATCATAGGTATAACTAAAATATAGAAATGTATGACTCCATACATACAGGCTATTCCCATGAAGGGGTCATTAATGTGAGGACTATGTGTGGCCTAATTCCTATATTAATAGGATACATAATGGTGCCTATATCTCCAATCCCTTGTTTTCCCACAATGATCAATGAGAAAAAATCTCTAATATATTTTTGATTTAAAAATCATAGAGAGTTTCATATTCATCAAATAAATTTGTATTGAGTTCTTCCATCACAAGATACATAGTGACACCAATAATTTGAATCATGGGATGAAATACAAGATAAAAAACTATCACATATTTATACACATATCAAATTTGTGCATAGAACATTCATGAATGAACTATGTGAGGATAGATTATTTCCATTATAGGATATGTTGTGACACTATAATATTATATTTTGGGCCCATTCATAGCATTCTATAATTCCAAGTCATGTTCCCTTATGAGTTTCAAATCTATGTAGAGGTTATTATACATAATAAATTTTGGACTCTCTAGCATATTCTCCATAGAGTACTCATGAACACATTAATCTACTATCATTTTTTACATTGATTATCATTCTAGGAATGGGTCATGTGAGATTAGGGAACCCTAAAAACCACTCTGGCCAATACGAAAAAGACGTATCTGAGATTCAAAAACATCTCCATGTTGCATGAATTTAATATTCATAATTATATCCTAGTCACTTGATGGTGCATTGGATCAAAAAAGTACTTCTCATGGAAAAATAAACCCCACTATTGGTTGTGTACCTATGAATCATATGTCTTAATACTTCAACTAAAAATTTGATCAATACGAGCTAAAGTAGAATTTATGGTTTTCATACCATTCTTGAATCTTATATTTTCCATGAACCAACTTAATGTCTTTTATATCTTACTGGACAGATCCATTTCCATGAGTTTATAAACTTATCGTGGAATTCTAGTGACTATATTCTTTTTTTCTTGGGAATTTACTATAGAGAATTTATAATTGGGATTGTTTTATCTAAATAAACCCTTGGGACTGATGAAGTCCCCACTATATCATGATTTATTATTTTAACCATGTCAAAATATATGAGCTTCCCCTATTACCAATGGTTCACTTATACCAACCAGTTCCCACCTATCGTGAAATAAAATATTCTTCATATATTATTTACTCCATCCATATGACAACATTAAATTGGATTTAGATACTCTCAACACTACACATCTATGTGTCGTACCCATTCTAGAATGAATGATTATTAAATCATATCCTTATACTCTTCAATTTTGTGGTATGAATCTACTATGAAGAACCAATATCACAATTTTAGTCACCCCTCTCCCATACATCTGAATCAGATATAAAAATATAGATCAACTTAATGGTGCTGATTAGAACATGATACAAATGGCTTAAATAATCGTAGTGAAACCCATGGAAGAAAATCCATAAAAGAATAATATAGAATTATTTATAGAGTTTTGATTCATAAAAACTCACTCTACATATGCACAAGTATGATCTATATAATTCTTATAGAGAACATGATAAATATAGGCATGAATGGATCCTACATCTCAATAATCATCAATAATCAAGTGCATGGATTAATAATTCTTCTAGTATTTAAATTCACCATGATCATTGAATCATATACCAAAGGATGTAATTAAATATTTCACATTAGTTTTTATGTCCTTGCTACATGACATTAAATTGAAATGGAAATGGACTAGATACACGACCTTGGACATCATGAAATATAAATCCCTAATACATGATGTTAATTTGTGTGTAACATCATACATAATCATTCCTTATTAGAGTAATAGAGATTCCTAAACTCAATCAAATATTGTTCATTGTACTTCTATTTTATATTAATCACATCAAACAATAAATCACACATCATGTCTTGAGGACTTTTGAATGTTGTGAACCCACCATGGACAATGAAAACAGATTGTCGGATAAGGAGACCATTTTTTAATATATATATCTACCCTTGGTTCCTATATTGGATCTATCATCCAACAACTAAATGCATCAGTATCATTCAATATTGTGTTTTCGATCTTTTGGATCCCTAACATTTTCGTGGTGGGACATAGAACCTTATGATGATTTGAGTCATATCTGACATGGATTTTTCATTCCATTACAAAATTCTTGGAAAACATGATCCATAAATCTTGATATTTTCCTAAACCTCTAAAAATTATGATAGAGTATGCTTATCCCATGGTATCCTCATTAGGATAATATATAACATTCCCATACTAGGCTAACATACATAATGACCTTAAAATTCATGATCATTTTTTGATGTTGTAAGACCATAAAAATTAACCATTTTTGGATGAAATAAAATGACACATATATCCGAGTGATATATATATAATTAATTAGATTGAAATCATGAAAAAGTAGTTCTGAGAAAAATTCAACTCTAGTCTAACTAAACTACCAAGAAATGCTCATTGGACACCTTGGTTATAGGAAAAAGTTACATTAATTATTTTTCACATATCCTCCCCACAATAAGGTGTCCACTAAGCGGAGACACAACTATTATGTTACTCAAAACCTTCATGAATAATAAATTTTCCATAAACCACTAAAATTAAATTAACATCTGAGCTTACACAATGAGATCCTTGAGTTTATACCCTTATCATGTAACCCCATATAGCATGGGCATCTGAGCCCTCATATAATCCATTTAAAAAAATGGGTACATTACTCAGTCATCAAAACTGACCCTTTGGTCTCCGGGATGCCCTCCATAAATCCAATAATTATTTTCATGACTACTTGGAACATCATGGACTCAGTCAATTATAATGGTAGTATTGTACCCAACATTTCCAACACCACCTAACATAGATATTCATAAAATGTGATTTTGAATCCCCATAACAAGAAAATTCAATCGGTTTGAACATCATCAATGTTACATCTCCATGATTGTTACCATTTATCCAATATAGAATGTGACACTCCGTTACGATATTTTTTCATGGACCACATCACATAAATCAATACCACATGGCATAGAGACTGGCCATTCTTTGAAAAAGAAAAACTATCCTTTGGTTCTATAACCCTCCTTGTATAGCCTACACCCCACTTACAAATTTAATGTACATATTTATGATTATTCTTAAATATTAAATGGACCATGGAAATAAAATGGAAATACCATATAATTTACCATTAATATTGGACAGACGTTCAAATTCATAATGGATTTTGACTTAACAACTAGATGAAAATCCACCTTCTAAGAAAGGCACAATAATAATTATTAGCCCCGATGACACCATGGTAGAACTCAACACATTATGGTGTTTCATGTCATGTTTAAAATAAATTCCCCTTCATATATTCCTCAATTCAAAATATTGGGCTCTTATTTAGACTACCATTTTCCAAATAACACAATATATTTGATTCTCTAATATATTTTCATCCACAAATATCATTATCATGAACTTTTCAATGGACCCTAGTATAGGAGTGGTGACCCCTATACATGACCATGCATGTAAACAGTATGGGTTAATTCATGAAGGATACGAACTAAAAACTATATATATATACAACAAGCAAGAAATGAAATCTAAAATTATTGAGTTTCAACAACATAATTATAGAACATAGTACATTATTGTTTATTGGGTCATAACCAGTATGTCTACACCATTCTTCATATTCCCTAGAAGCACCATGTCATAACTCAAAACCACAGGTTTATTTTTGGACATCCCCATTATATTTTTCCAATTCCACTCACATTCACCAAATCACTGTCGAAGAACTCATCAGATTAGTGTTTTTTGGGAAATCCCTATTATATATTCATTATTCCACTGGTGAGCCTGGAAAACACTATGGAGGAACTCAACATCACAAGGTGTTTTGGGTGATCCCCCACATGTATTTTCTATAAATTCCAAACTACAAGATCCTAAAATTCAAGAATAGAGTGTATGAGATAGATGGTCAGAAACTAAAACACAACAATAGTCTAATTTTCAGGTCCTTAAATATACAATGAAAAGATAAAAATTCTCCCTAGGATGAAACCCAAAAAGGGAACCACATGTATAAGTTTAGTCTCTGCACACTAGAAAAATCATTTTTTGTGATATATATATTATCGAGAACACATCAATTAGTAATGAAATAAAAAATAGAGGTTAAAAAAACGTGAGAGGGTGGTTAGTGAAAAAGGTTATCCCATGTCAACTATGATTTTACCTAAATAAAACATATGAAAAAGAAAGGGAAATATAAAAAATTATATACAGCTTTTATGTTTCATTATTATTCCTTTGTAAAAAATATTTTCTATTTAAATCCAATGTCTTAAGAATTAGTTATAGGGATATCTCTCATGAACATATATTATACATATTATCCATTTATATAAGGTTACATGATGATAACCAGAGTAGTTACATCAATATGTAATCTCAATTCACTAGGGATTCATAAGAAATTTTCAAGAGAACTATGCTTTTATTTAGACATTATAATCTAGGAGATTTGGTTTCCATGGTATAATATTAAAAATGGGAATTTAAGATGATGAATGAAATCTCAAGTCATTGAAATGTCATGCACATCATGACTGATTGAAATATAAAAAAAATGTAATGTAATATTTAGAAGATTTATTCATTTTTATAAGAAAATGGTGGAATCTCACCATTCCATAACCTCTATAAAGAATCCATAAAAAATAAATCTGATGAGAGTATAAAAAATGTGATTTGCTTCATTTTCCATGTCAGATAAAGTCTGGTGAGAAGTGTCAACTAATCACTGACGTGTTTTCCACCCTACTTCTTCTTTCAATTATTGTTTATGATGATTTTCACTAAAACGGTATAAATCCTCAAATTGTTTATGAGTATTCTCTAAAATGGATGATGATTTTGAAAGAATGTACTTTGAAAGAGAAGTGTCATCATCCAATTTTGATATATGTGGGTTCAGGTAATCATTATGGGTGTGAATAAACGAGATTATCTATTGACTACGTTTTAAACCAATAAATCATACCTTATTAATTTAGCCATATGGGTCTCATCATCAAAACCATGAATGTCCACCTCACTTCTAGACTATTGTTTTTGAGTTATGAAAATTTGGAACATGGTTTAATACTATGACTTCCAATATAATCCAAATACACCTAGATTGTAAAAGGGATGGTAGAGGCAATCCTATTAGACATGAAACACATATGAGGGAGTCTTGGTTATTATGTTAAATAATTATTACTACAAATCCTTTTTTATTCATGATCAAACCTATACAATGGGGTTGTCATATAAAAATAAGAAATGGTTGGATGATCTAGTGAATAATAAAGTGAACAAGTTTCATGTGCTCTTCTATCAAATGATTCATCAGATATCCAAAATATCTAACGATCGACTTGCTTAAAAAATGATGCCCTAAGGATGTGATGTTCAATACTAGAAAGATAAAATATCCTAGGAGCCTCTCATAGGTCTTGAATATACTTCCTTTATTCTATATATAGGGGATTGTTTAAAGCACACATTTTACACATCACATGGTCCAATTATAATATGAATATGGTGGATAACCCATGATTTTATTCTCATCACATGCCACCTTAAGGGAGAGGAGGAACCCTTAAAATACAGATAAATTTGTGATTGATCAGATAGGGGACATATGGCTCACAAATAATCACCTCTCTTACATGGGCCACATGAACCCCAATATGGAGAGATACCTTAAATTTCCTTTCATTGGTACACCCAATATAATAATAATCAATTATCCTAGTCAATGATTTGTTGCGAATGAGTTGAAACAATTACTATATCTCAACATTTCAAAAACCTCACTAGGGCATTGAGGAATCACCTCAACCCTAAAAACATTCGAAAGATGGTAACAGAACAAAACATCAAGGACCCTAGTTGTGTTAAAATATTTATAACATATAAAATATTTTCATATCATAAAAAATAAAATATTTAATGGGATTCCAATCCTACATGAGATGTTTCATTACTAGATATTAACAAGGTTACAATAATGGCGATAAAGGGTATAAAATACTAGAATAAGTTGTTTTCCTCAACTAATCGAGCCACCATAACCGATGGGCTTAGTTGAATTCCTAGGCATGTGTCCCCATATGGATAAATATATCTGTTTAGAAACATGTCAGAAAAAACATGTAGATGATTGTTGGGGGATACATCTTGTGTCACTCTGTACCCCATGTGAAATATTTCCAATCATTAACGATGACACAATAAATGATAACACTATTGTGAACCTATTTTCAAGGGAATCAATGATGGAATATAGTGGTTGGAAAAGATACACTACAACAAATGAAGATTTTGATACATTATTGAAAAGTAATAAACATGAAATTGTATTTTCACCTTCTTTATAATCTCTTTCATGATTGGGATAATATCACAATCAAAGGACATATTTTTTATGCAGTCATCCAAAACAAATGATGCAGGATTAAATTACTCAAACATCTACCCAAGAAATAGTTTTCCTCCTAGCCAGTAAATAACCCAAAGAATGATTCCCTATTTCTTAATAGTATAGATGAATGAAATTACTTCTAGGATAAAATAGATAATTAAATATAAGGTAAGTTTCAAATAATGATAAATGAAAAATAGATAAATCTATGAAATATCGTAAATATGAATAGTGTGTGGAAAGTTGGAGATTTCCATGAAGGTATAACAAACCCAAAACAGTTGTTATCATTCTTTAAAAAATTTACCTACAGATTATAAGTCCCAAATTGACCTCTAGACGCTACTTAGTTTATTCAATGATGTTATAAGTATGATAAAATAACATTGACAAATTTTATTGGGCGTAAGATAAAAATTGTGATTCAGAGGGGAGTTCCCATATTTATATAACTACCCCATGGGACCATGCAAAGACCAATTTATGATCAAAAAATTTATTTGAAGAAATTCAATTGGATATATTGGCTAGAAAGATGTAATATTGTATTGAGAGAGGGAATGAAATCATCATCCATTAAACGAGAAGTTAATAGGGAAACCCTATTTTTCAGGGGGAAGTAATGAAGTTATATATATATAATCCCTCTAAAAGTCTCTTTGTAAGAATAATTGCGATACTTAGGGATGATAATTTGATTCAATACCATCATAGACCTATGGAAATTTGTGCTCTAAGATGTATAATAAATAGAAGACATATATATGGAAACACGGAGCATATATATGATTAGTTGGGAACTCTTCCAAATGTGGTGCATAAATAAGATAACATCATGATAAGTGCATAAAAAATAAAATTATTTTTGATATCTTGAAATAATATAGGTCTTGTTAATTTCATAACTCACAATGTATCTTGAGACCTCATTATCTATTTTAATACTTTTTTATTTAATGTTCATATGATGTTCATGGGAACCATGTAATGATTAACTGATGATGAGAAAAATCCATCATGTCACATGATGCTTGGAAGATAGCCATGCAATCGAGGACTATTGTCAAGGTGCATGAATGTCTCCAAGAATTTATTTGTAGTTCATTAGGAAAATTCCTAAGACATATAATTCATTTAGCAAGATCACATGATCAAATCTCATATAGTATTCTTCAAATTTGGCATTGTGAAGAGATCTCATAAAAAAATCTTGTGGAAAGGCCTTGAGATGCAGTCACATGATGGGAGATATGGAAGGATCACTAGAATTAATAGTCATTAGAGGAATGAGATTCCACTATCCATTATTCATAAGATGATATATATTATAATTAAATTCACCTAGATGATGTAATGCAACTGGGGCACTATCCATTGGAATCCTCAATGACTCAAGAAGTCCATTACCATCCTCAGAACCATGTCCATATCCTGGGGGATCTTTTTCTAGATGGTGGGGTGCATTTTTTGAATCCCTCCAAATGAGAACGTAAAATTATAGAGTTTACGAAATACCCAAATCATGATTAATGTAGTCTCTATAATTTAAAGGAAGTATTATCAAGACTACATGTATTATAGGTAGCTGAATCATTTGGATCACATAAACTCTTCGAGGATACACTATTGAATTAACGTTTTTAGTCCATTAATGGGAATCATGTTCATCATGGGATGTGGGGATAATCATGATAATATTGTTTAGAAAATCATACATATCATACAAATCCGCTTAAGCAATACCTCTTACTCTTATAAAGGAAACTAGTCAAACCCTTGTGATTTTTTGACAGAATCTCGATGAAGACTACCATTCATTTGACACATTATGTGATAGTTTTCGAATAATCACCCAAATAACCTAATAAAATAATGAAATAAACCCAAAATGAAATTGGATCAATGTTTTCCATGTTACTTTAATCATCGCGTGGAGAAGATATGATAATTCTTTTGTCACCACCAATCATGTAGTAGTTCTTTGACATACCTACTTTATCTTTCAAAATCTCTATTAAAAATTATCTTGATCACAAGAATGTACCAAAACAAGTCCCTTTGATCATATAAGAGCCTCCTTGATATAAAATCTGGATATGTGGAAACTCTTGAATGTGTATTCCCGATCTTTTAGAGACCCTTTTACATATTGATTTATTTATTAGATGCGTCATAGATGAGATTAGAAATAGTCCATGAAAATTCTCCCATGTCATCCAATGTATTCTCACCAATCATATGTCTCTTAGATTGATACCTGATGAGAATTCCTTGAGAAATAAAGGTTAAAAAGATGAAAATGTAAGAAGCCTCTTTAGATGGAAAAATACATTGTTGTTCATGGTAAGGGGTTTTGTGCCTTTTTTTATCTCCATTGGTGAAATTCAAAAGTCAAATTGATCCCATGAGAGGGCCGTGAAAATTTATATTTATCGGGTAAATGGAACAAAGAAATGTTTTATTCAATCATGTGAAGTACTCTCTTTAAGCCTCTCTATATCGTGTGGAATATAAACCATGTGGTGTAAGTGGTTCAAAGAAAATTTCACACCTTAGGATGATAATGTAAAGACCAAATTATGGTTCAAAAAAATCATGTGACAATACTTCATTCTTTTTAGACATATCATGAAATAGGCCAATGACATGTAATCTTAAATCATTTAAATCATGTTGAGACATGACATCTATGTCATATATACACTCAAGACATTTCAGAAATATAATCTGAATATGTCATGCATAGACCCTCTAACATTACATGAATGTCAGAAGATATATAGGGACGTGAAAATTTTAATGTTATGAATATTGAATATTATCCAAAACTAATCAATGAGAAATATAATTATTATATAATCAAAAAACCTAGGATGTTTTCCTAAGGCCTGATCTCTAATGCGAATTCATGTTCTTGTATATCCCTTCACGTTGTAGACACTTTACCACACAAAGTTGAAACTATCATGTGGTTTTATCACCATTCCACCTCAATCAATAAATTGAGAAGCTAACTAAACTAAGAGAACTATCATTATTTATATAATACAAAAACATAGGATTCATTCCAATATACCATGATCCATATCAAACACCAAATTATGGCCTCTTGAGTGTATAATTTTGACATTAATATATTGTAATATTGATAACTTTCCATCCATTTTTTAGCAGCAAGCATGGATCATATGGGGTTATAGATTTTAAACAAACATATCACTCAGATAATGAATTCCCCCCTTCTTGGGAATCTTCAGTCTATTTTTCCTTTTTAATCGAATGATATTATGTCCCTATATAAGGGAATCCACCTTGAGGGATGTCCCAATGTTTCTACCAAATTGGTAAACTCTATGGGAATAACCCCCATGTGAATTAATTATATATCATCACCCAAAAGTGGGTTTAGAATAGTTCAAACTAAGATGAATCTGATTCATGGAATTAGTAGGATATGTATGGTTCCCTCCTAGGGCTCGAGATCAATACTAAATTTATTTGGACACTCTTATATGTTCATTCCATAAGAAATTAAACTAGATGGTTTCAAAATGTTATGTTTTTTTGTTACAGTTATAAATAAAATATGTAGGAAGGATCATAATGGTTCAATCACATCCATGAAATCCAAACAACCATTCTAGATGAATTTAGTCTCCAATGTGACTGGTTATGTGTCTTCAATATATAAGAAGATTTTTATTTCTTTGAAAGAATGGAAAAAATGAAGAAAATTATATACATAAGTGTGGTATCATTAATAAGATATACATTATCGATTAAGGGAATCAAAACCTGATATATTTGTTTGGTCAACGAGATATGTATAGGGATTAGGAATAGATTCAAGAATATATTGTAAATATATAAGAGAGTCAGTATGTAGGAAATAATCCCCCCCCCAAAAGGGCATCAAACACATATATCCTCAACCATTATGAGTTCCTATGAATTTTTGGGTCTAAAAACACAAAGGCTTTTTGTTATTAGAACAAATTTCTGTAAATTATTATGGATGTGGGATCTTTGGGCTATTTCAAAGAAATAAAAATAGTGAAATGAGTTAAAATGATTGTGAAACTATAAATGAACCCCCATAATCAATCCTAAAAAAGGAAACAAAATTTTTACACATAGTGTGAAGGATTGTAATGATCGAATAAGTAGATCTTTCTAAGAATTGGGGACCATTTCAATTAATCCCCTGGCACCACACATATTCTAAGAGAAATATTATTATTCCATGATTATCTCCGAAATTAAATATGATTATAATATTTTTTATTTATATCTATTTTTTGTGGATTTTAATTTTTGATACATTATCATTTCATTTATTAATTCTCATTTCAATCATGAAAAACTCTTATGGTATTTCTTATCAATTTCCACTCCCTTATGAAATATTTTTTATTATTAACATATATTATATTATTAGATGTATATAAATCCCTATTGATGTTTTTATCTTCGATATCTATTTATTTTTGGGGATTAATGTTTCAAATAAATGTTACTCTTCCATGTGGATTTAATTAAAAACTAACCAAATATGTAAAAATTTGTTTTACAATCTCATTTTTTATAATTTCTCAAATTTTTAATGAAGGATTCTTATAATATATCATTTATAAAGACCTTCTATTTTCTTATTCATAGGATAATTATTTAGTATCCCAAACATCAATCATATTTTCCTCTCATTGCCGCTTGAATACAGGAAATAAATATATATAACAAAAGACAATCATATTTCCCCTTTAACTGTTAATATTATTCTTCGATGTCCATATTTTACAAGCATATTTTTCAATAATCATTTATGTTTATTTACATAATATATTATTGAAAATTTATATAATATATTTATATCATCCTAGGTAATTATAGAATAATATTAATTAAAAAATATTAATATTTATGAATTATTCATTATTTTTTCATTAAAGGGGATTCGTTTTCTAATATTGTACCCAAAACACAGTAATGGGATTCTATGAAATATTTTATTGCACTCAAAAGTGACTCATATAAAAAAATAATATATTAATGATAATATTATTTTAAATGATAGAAAAATAATACCCATTTTATTATATAGACTGAAAATAATGAAATATATTATTTTTACACATGTTTTTTAAATTGTTTTTACTTTCTTCTAATAAATATTATAGTCTTAAAACATCAATTAATCTAATTTTATGCATAAATACTATAATATTTTTATAATTTTATGTTTACCACCTATATGGAGAACCCTATTTATTTCTAGATTTCATAGTTTATAAAATGGATATGGAAAATTAAACTTCTTATTCGAAAGAGAGCCATCAAAACTCACATTGGTTTCCTTTTTTTTTGTATTATTATGATAAAATTCACAATTTAATGAACAATCAAAAATACTTATTTTTATTTGAATTTTTTTTGTCTGATTTATTTATATAGTACGATTATTATTTTTATTGGTTTTAAATTATAATTAAATAGTGTTTTTATCATTTAATCCAATGTAGGTCATTATAATCAATTTCAAAATCATACTTTACATATATACATTGTGAACTTTTGACCATTTTTACTTTAAACTGTTTCCTCATTCCATCTATATGATTAATTTTTAAATATATTTTAGTCACTTATGTGAATTGACTTTTAAAAAATGTACATACATGGCTGAAATAAGTATAAAAAATCTGATCTGAGAGGATTGAAATATTATTTGGTGAATAGTATTTTTGTATTTTATTTAACATGGTTAAAGATATATCATGTAATTAATGTTTAAAATAATATTATAATAATATAAAATTATCCTAACCTTGTTCTAATCATATTCGATGTGTTATTTTGGACCAATAAATTTCTTGGGAAAACATTTGTCTTTTGGAATTCTCTTGGGTGTGATGAGGATAATAATAACATTTTATTTAAAGTAAAAAACATCAATGTCATAAACATGAATTTTATTACTAAAACAGTTACAATTGAAATTAATATAAATGGTATATTATACTATAAGTAATCGATATAAGGAAAAAAAATATTCCGTATATCTTGGCAATTTATTTGAAATTTTTAGACATTAGATAATTAAATTTAATTATGACACAAAGATGACACTTTATTAGATTTATAATAAGATGATTCAAATAAATTATATTACTATTATTAAAATAAATTTAAAATGTAATATTTAATGTCATCAATGGATTTTTATGGTGAATCTGAAATTTAATTGATGATATAATTTTGTTTTTTCAATTGAATGAAGGTGTTATTATTTTTTAAAAATGTCACCTAATGAATAGTGATAAAACATACATAATTCATATTTTAAAATATAAAATATTTCATTGAAATAATTACATTATCAAAAGGTCCATGAATTAGGAAACTATATTAGATATGTCTAAATATATCAATAATGAGTCATTCATTGGTTGTTTGGAATTATTTGGTAATTATTTTAACTCTCAAATAGTAAATTACATGATAAAAAGGTAATATTTAAAAGTTTAATAACATAATGTTAAGGATAAAAAATTTCCAAAAAATGTTTAATTTTTATGTATTGAATGGATATTGACCCATACTCATCCTATATTAGATAAAAAAAACTTTTAATCAATTGAAATAGAAAATGAATTTATATTAATTTAATACTTTTAATAAATCTAAGATTTTCATTCCCCTCTAAAAAAAGACACTCTTCCTCTCGATTACATACATTTAAAAAACATTTTGGATGGTATATGATCTACCCAAAACCCTTCCTATATTTCCTCCCCACATTCCTTAGGCATGAGATTAGGAATATAAAAATTCTTAGATGTGTTATGGTGTTAATAAATGTAATCTTCTGAAGGAAATAGATGTTTTTATTTAAGTGTTACAATTATATTTCATCATACACATCCATAAAATCCATTCCTACTATGAATATATAACAACTGTATTATCCCCCAAAATAATGAGATGTTATTTTTTTAATATAATTACTTAAATCCATATCCACTTCTATAAAATGAGAAATGAATTAATTGTTCATGATTATGTGAGAATAATAACCTCCATGAACCAATATACTTTTTTTAAAATAACTATCTTTCATGATTCTTTATAATGATATAAATGATTTTCATATGTTATAATCAATAAATTTTAATGATTAAATGACAATATTATATCAATTATGTTCTTACTATCCAATAAAAATAAATGATAACATCGTTCGTTCTTACGTGTGAACTATCACCTTCATAAAGAGATGTGATTAGTTTTAATTCACTACTACACTTGTATGATATATTTAATTTTATTTAAATTATTAAAATTATATTAACGATTTTATTATAATTATATAACGATTAAATAATAATTAAATTAGTTTTATAATGATCAATGATAAATGAAAAAATTACTCATGTGTATATACGACCTACCATCACCGTGATTATAACTTTAATTATTATTTATAACCATAATTAGATGTTTTATTTAAAAGAATAATTAATGAATATAAGTGATCATTATACAAGAATATTATTCTAGATATGATGTACTTATCACTACATAGACAATTTACATCATAACAAGTTCATTTTTGATCTCGTGTACTCAATATTGACAAAATATCCCACGCAAAATCAAATAATTAAGTATTTTCTATTTAATTATAAGTATCATATATAATGTGAATAATAAAAATAAAAAAGGTCCTCAAGAGAAGTATAAAGTAACATAATTTTAGTATTTAGGAATAAAATGAGTGTTTGGGACAATTCAGACTCAAGGTAAGGGACTTTATATCAATCTCTTTTCATTGAGGCATAATTAGATTCTATACGCCAACTTCTTTTATACGATGTATAATCAAACCCTTAAAAATTTAATTTCATTCAAAGGTTTAAAAGAATAATTTTTTAATACAAATAATTGTACTAAATTATAAAATGAATGTTTTTTAACCTAAATAGGGACAACGAAATTTCTGTTGTCGTGGTCATTATTTGATATTTTTATTCCTCTACTAGCCATAATGTTTAAAAAAATACCATAATACAATTTCAGTTATATAGGTTCTGAAAATGGTTTTTAGACATTATTGATTATATCAATATCTTGAAATTGTATCTTATTATTTCAATGTGGAAATGTTATTCTTCTTTTATTCATGTTTTATGTGTATGATTATGTTAATGTTATTTGGTATTGTTTTTGTATATGAGTTTTTTCATGATAAACTAGTGGTGGGTGATCTTATGATAGATTTTAATTAATTGGGTAATGATATTGAGTTAAACAATAAGGTTTCTCCTAATAGATTTATGGAATATAGTATGATGGGCATTCCAAATGTACCCATGAAGTTTACTCCCCATGTAGGTGTGAAAGCTACAATATAAGTATGATAAATTTAAAAAATTTTACCATTATCTTTTATTATTTCTAATAATTTTTTTAGGAGTCTTATTATTTAATGAGTTATGTAAATGAACTTATGTTTTATTGGTGAAAAGTATGATTATGCGAAAATGTATTCATGAGTTTAAAATATTCATGTACTAATGATTTCATTAATTATTTTATATCCCCCACAGATCTATTTTTCTCAACCAAATATTTTCAAATATATTCAATATGGTATAAGTATTGTAGGATAATGTAATATTTCAAGATTAACTTTATGAATATTTATATAACGAAAAAATTAATTCATATTTTAAAGAGTTGTTTCATGGGATAAAAATGGATAGTGAGTTGAAGATTATACGTTGTAATATTTGGTATGTTATGTAATTGTTATATCCTAATTATGTAAAATTATAAACCTAAATGATACTCAAGTTTATTTATTAACTTATGTAATGATTATGTATCATTTAAGGAAGTGAACTTGTAAAATTTTACTTTAAATGGATTAAAATTAATCATTTTAATGTGTTCATAAAGTGTCATTTTAAGATTTCATAATAAAACAATTATTGTTTTTCAGAGTATATGGAAATAATGTAATTTCAAAATTTAACAACCATTTTATGATAATATTATTCATATTCACGTTTTCAATGAATTCACAACAAAATCATTCATTAATATTTATTTTATTTTTTTCTCATTCATTTTATCTTATCCTAGGAGGAACATTATTATACTATAAAATCAAATTTTCAATGTAATTTATGGTTATATATTATATCTTAATTAGTTTTTTGGTCATTATGTTTTTATTGAAACATTAAATTTCTTTGGTTTTTTTTTTCAAAAGACACATCGTTATTCATTGCATCATGGATATTCATGTTCTTAAAACTATATTCCTTTTTTAAATTATGTGTTTTCTACCAATTTTACTTCAGAAATCCAAATATTCCATATTCTTGTACTAATATAGACATTAATTGATGGTGAATATTTTTTATAAATTAAAATAAACATTTCATAAATGAAAAATTCATTGTAATATTTTATTGATGGGAGAGGCCTACTAAACCACCACAATGCATTGGCATGTCTCATTATAGTAACAAGATATCATACATCATGTATGAAATATTTATTTAAGTATATTTACTTGGAATAAAGACATAATTATTTTATTATGATGTTCAAATTTATAATTTCAATAATTATAAAATCAACTTCTAATTTCCATTTAATAATTTTTATATTATATATTCCCTTTATTATGTTTTATGATTACGTAATTATTCATATAGAAATATTTTGATCTTAAATTTTTCATGCCATATTTATGTTCATCTAAATTTAATTATTAAATTGATATTTCATCAGTTATTTATATTTCCATATTGATTCATTCATATTTACTCATGATATATACCTATATATGTAATCGATAATGAGCTTATTAGTTTATACTTGTTTCATTCATTTCCAAATGATACGAATAAAGAATCCTAAAATGTGTTCATATAAGGATATTTTTTATTTTTCACTATGTTTTAATAATTCATTGGTAATGTAATATGAGAATCATGGTTTTATTAGGCTCTTCAAGAATAAGAATCTTTTTTATAATTTGGAATTTGGTCACTTGTATCTAATCTCAAATTATAAATGTATCTGACGAATTTAGGATACTAGAGTTAGGGTGTTATTATTGGTATCAATGAATGTTTCGTAGAATCCCTAGAAAACATATTTAGGAAAACAATGAATTAGGATCAAAACATAATGAGATTAATTAAGGATAAGTCTATGTATGAAAAAACATCCTATTATTTTAATAATGAATATACTATATCGACCTTCTATAAATACATAAATATATGGATAATATATGTGATGTCATTTTTGTACATATCAATCTACATTTAATGGCCTAAAATGTGTTGGTAAACTATATCATGGCCATTATTCTGGGCCATGGTGAATATTCCCGTAGTGTACAACAAGTCAAACACATTAAGGGGTATTCATGTGTTAATTGGAATTTCCATTATGAACAATTCTGATGAATATAAAAATATAACCTATAATAACCAATGTTATTCCTTAACTATATGATATTTTGAAGTGTATTGGGATGATATGTTAAGGTTAATAATATGTTTAAATAAATTTGAACCCATTTAGTTTTTATGTTAATAGATTGGAAAAATATTAAGGTTATTTTGAGTGTCATTTATTAGAATACAAACCCTTGGTTTATTATATGTTTTAGTTAGAGGGTAATTTATAGATTATTGCATTTATATTTTGTAGACATAATATTAAAAATATTGATATATTTTATGGGAATATGATCATTTATGAAAAATAATTAGTATATAACAATAATATTTTATTTTTTGTATAGAATAATCTATATAGAACACTACATAGGTTAATATGTAATTCGATGATTAATTTAATTTTTTGTGGATGTTTATTATTTTTGTAAGTATTATAGGTATTATATTAATATTTTTTTTGAAAAATGGAAACCCATAGGCACAAAAACAACTGATCACATTAGAAAATGTAACAAGGCTTGACCCCACAACTGAAGGGTGATAAGGGATTACCTTTTCCCACCAGGATAGGTTATATCCTTGTAAATACAAGAAACATTTACACAAATGATATGAAATATAAAGAAAAAAAAATATTATTATTCAAATTATAGGATCAAATACTTTTTAATTATTTATCTTTTTTGGTTATTAGTTATAATTCGAGAGACATTATATTGGGTTGTGGTATATAAAATATCACATGTTAAGGAAATAAATTAGTATCAAATGAATCAATTACATTTTATTGAGTTGTAAGATTAAGGGTATGGGATAAACTTTGAGGTTAAATATTTCATTAATTATGAGGTTATTAAATTTATTTGGTATAAAATTAGTTTTTTATGGAATGATTTATATTATGCCTTTAGTTTTGTAACATCCCACCCCCACCTATTGGCATGAGAAGATGATGATATTCTTGTAGGCCTTAGGTGATATCCCCAAGACAATAAAGGCAGGAAAAAATTCCAAGGGCCTCATAAATAGTTGGGGTATGATTTTACCATTGAAAATAACACAACCATTCCTAGATAAACATAACAAAAAAATCATTAACAGATTCATGAGTGTAATGTAATATAACCTAATGTACAACCCATTGATTACAAAAATAAACTATAAAAATAATCCACATCAAAGGAAAAATATGAAACTAAAAAATCTCAAAGACATCAATCAAATCATAAAGAAACTAACAACATTCCCTATAATCCAACTCCACAATCGATGCCCATAGAATCATGATGTATAAATAGTGAAATAAGATACTTTTCCTTTACCTATGCATTGATATAAAAGATATGAAAATTCACCAAATTTTACAAGAATTTGGTGAGTATAAAACTAATTAGGATGTACCCAAATTAATTTTTTACTCACGCCACTAGTAGAGAACATATTAGATCAATTATATAGAAAATTTCATATAATACTATTTATAATAGTTTTTTGCAATTCCTAACCTCTTCTAGCAAAAAAAATCATTGAAATAAACTACAAAATCATTTAAATTACTTCTCAATCCAATTGGCATAACCCATCAATTGTCCAAAAAAATAACCATAGACATAAAAACACACTCCCATTTAGTGTCACCATTTAGGGGGATCTTCATGTCCATAATCAATCCCTTTTATGGTGTTAATTCACTACCATTATATATACCATTCAAATCATGCCCAACCATTTACACCAAATACCATCACCACCCAATAGAGCCATAAAATTATAATAAACCAAAATTTTAATTGAAATAGTTAATGAATAAATCATTCTATAAATCCTTTCCATAAAACCATTTTAAAATCATTATTTTAAAATAATGTACACCTTGAAATTTCCACTAAATAACGAATTTCATAATTTAATAAAAGATCACAAAAGTGGGTTTTCAAAAAACATTGAACATAAATTTCACTATATAATCCAAATAATATATTTGATTTAAAATAAAGGCATCACGTTCAAATAATCAGATTCTATATTAAATTCACTTAAATTTCAAACTTAGTGAAAAATGATGAATGGAATAAATTCTTCAAAAAGTGTACTTTGATCTTCCAAAAACTCACTTAGATTATTTTTATTAATATTAAAAAAATTATATATAATCATGATTAGAATATAAACACTTGGATCTATCCCTAATAGATTATACACATGATTCTAAGATATGTAAGAAAAATAAAACTAAGGAAAACATCATGAATAAGAACATAAAAAGGAATCTGGTTTACTAACACACCATGATTCTCTTACGGATCACCCCTAGGTCAAAAGGAATGGTCTCTACAAACTATCCAAGGAGAAGAATACTTATTTGGCTCTATCTATTGGAAAATTATATGTTTATGATCTCAATCAAATTATATACAAACTTTTAGGGGAGCTTCTCTTATACTTAATGGTTTGGCCACACAATTTAATGAACCATGCACCAACCTAGTAGGTCCTACTACTATAAGACACCCCTCACATGGTAGATTCATATTATTAGAAAACCCATTAATAAACCATGTTATACATTTATTTCAACGAAATTCGTAGTTTTTCTAGGGTAGATTCATGGTTGTTCAAAATTTTAGTCAAACAGTGTTCCTAAAAAGTGACCTCCATTTCCCATTGCATAGTTTCCTCGAGTATTTTCCGATTTTTTAGTAACCATTCTATACACATAGACCAAAAAAAGCCCTAAAAAACATAAAAACTCCTTCCAAAACTCTCAAAACATCCCAAAAACACATTATATAAAAACATTACATAAATTACGAGTTGTGTAGTAAACTATGGGGGGAGCTAGATTATCCCCACCATTGGCCTTTCCATTTTTATAATGTAGAATAAAATCACTGAACTAAATTTTTTTGGGCCATTAATCTTTCATTTCTTCCTCACATTCCTGTATTTTATATTAAATCTATCCATGTTTCCATAAAACCCTTACTACACCGATTATTTTCCCATAAAATACATTCCCTTTCTTATTCTTAATCATAACTAGCACATAAAATAACGTATCATTAGAATTATTTTTATTTGATCACATAAAATCAAAAAGTTTTTATTAGTTTTACACTCATTCAATTGATATACATGTAAAAAATTATGAAATAAACTAAACCGTGGGGGAATATCTAGTCAATATTCTACCTAACCAAGGAATATATGTATCATAATAGGGCCCAAATATTGAGGAGATAACTTTCACTGGTTACTAAATGATGATACATAGGACTGGGATTGATTCTCAAGAAGACATGATCCCTCGCATAATCTGAAAATGTCCATCAATGTTGATACACCTTTAATTTCTGAAAACTATGAGTCGTCTCCATCATATTCCCGATGAATTGAATATTTTGTTTGGTCTCTAGGACAAGGATTATTCTAATCAGTGTGTTCTATCTTATTTTTAAGAAAAAAAGTGGATAATGTCAAGGATGATAATACAATGCTTCAAAGGGATCTATACATACCGAGGCATGATTTCTGTTGTTATTTTTAAACTCCACTAAAATTATGTTTTTCTCCAATGATTCACAAAAATATATTACACAAGCTTGGAGCATGAATTCTAATGTGGGTATCATCCACTTAGAATATATATCCTCCTAATGATGGTACGCCACAATCATAGTCAACTGATTACCAATGGATTAATGTAAGGATTTGAAAAAATGAGGCAGAATCCTTATATCTCACTCTAATAATATCAAAATCATTACTCAATACATATTTTAAAATAAAAATATTTTTAACTATTTTAAAAAATCAAAATCATTTTCCCCAAATATTAAATATGTACTAAAAATTAAATATTCCCTCCTAGTGGGAACTAATTGCAATCATTGCATGTAATAATAAAATAATAAGATTAGAGATAAAAATGAGAAAACAACTCCATGAAGTGTCTCAAAACAATCATTTAAAAAAACTCAATGGTAAAATAATGTTATATATATATACACATTAGGTATGAATTTTTCTTCTTTACATTTCCGTTCCCCACCTTCCCATTCTTTGATAACATCCAACTTCATGGACTTAAAAAAGAATAATTTATCAACTCTAGAACTTATCTAATTTATTCCCTTTTTCCCCAAAAGGATATTTTCAATAAACCAGAGAAATTATATAACATTCCTCACCTCAAACATTAGATTTGGAAGAGGTGGATGTGCTACTGGGCCCTATGTGAAATCCTCGAGACACTAAAGGTTTGCAATAAATTTACAGGGATTCATAAATTTTTAGGGGATTATTTTTTCATTTGAAAATAAATCATCCATAATTAGATAAAAAAAATAAAAAACCATTAAATGATTCATATTAGAAATGAAATACAACCAAATTTAGAATTATTTAATAATAAAAACAAACAATAACCATACACCATCTCAAATTAAAAAATAGAAATATTAAAAAAAATACTAATAGAGAACTAAGTCATCAATAATTAAATACCAACGTTTCCAGTGCTATAACTTAACATGTCATGCCCATGGTATCATGATTAATCACTATAAAAATGAGATACTATTTTTCCAGCGTCTTCATAAATAACATCCAAAAATAAACCAAACTGACCAAGTACGGGGTGAGTATGAAACTATGTATTTTTCACTAAAGGAATTCCCTACTCATAAGTATAGGATAGAACATGTTATCACATTTATATAATAGAATTTATATAAAAAAATTTAAAATATTTTATAACCAAGACAACCCCTTTCTTATAAAAACATTATTTCCAAGGAAAGAATCAAAAAATTATTTAAAATTATTTCTTAATCCATTCTCAATAACCAATTCCATGTCCACACAAACAAAAAAACACTAAAACAAACACAATATTGGTGTTACCATTGATGGAGAAACATCACATCCCTGCTCCTCCCCTTTGATGGAGGTACATCACAAACATTATCAATCACATTCAACTCACGACCAATCATTTACACAAAATATTATTCCAAAACAATGGACACAACCAACTTTAATACAAAAAAATCATTAGAAATATTTATTCAATCCCATTTCTATAAATAAAAATATAAAATATAATTTAATATAATCATATTAATATTATATAATCCATTTCGCATTCTGTAAAGAAAAAAATTTCTATAATTTCAAAAACCATCACAAAAGTGGGTTTATAGAAAAAATAAACATCAATTTAGAAATACATAATGATAAATTCATTTAATTTTAGAGAGATAATTTTTTATTTATAGGATTTGAGATTGAATTCACCTACCTTAGAAACGAATGCCTAAATAAAGAACAAAACAATTTCATCAACAAATTGGGGTTGATCTTCCAAAACCCAACATATATCTTTTTACATACCATTATCACAAAAATATATCATCATAATTGACATCAAAGCACATCGATATATCCAATATTTATTTTATCTATGAAATAATTAGTGGTAAGAAGAAGATAATTAAGGAAAAACCATGAATGATCACATTCCAAGGAATCCAGGCCCCCAACACTGCAGGATTCACCAACAGTTCACTCCCAAATACAACTTATGGGTATATATTTCTATTGAGATAAAATGAATTCATATTAGGATTGAAAAAATTAGAAAATAAAATCATAATAGTATAAATCAAATTAGATCCAAAATTTATTGATTCCCATCACTGTGCTTCATGGTTTGGTACCATTGGTTGGAATACCATGTTCCAACAATGTGGGTGATACTACATTAATACACCCCTTATAAAGTTTTCTCAAAGAGTTAGAGAAAATGTGCGATAAAAATTATAAACACTTATGTGCTTTACAAACACATATTCACCTGGGCGGTCACACATTTTGGACAAACTGCCCAGCACTATGAACCTACCCGACGATTGTTTTTTCATTTTCATGGTTTCTCTGAGGCGTTTCATGGTTTCTAAAAACTTTGCTCAAACTATGGACCTATAAGAAATCCAAAAAAACATTAAAAACTTTTCCAAAACTCGTAAAACATCAACCAAAAAAATTATATAGTAAAATTTCATTATTAAATGCTTATATACATGATACTAATGGTGTTATAGGATAAATATCAGAGCTGTCGTGAGTAATGTATTATTTCATCATATCATTGTTTATTAATTTTGGGTATTATATTACATTTTCATAAAAAATTTGGTATATGTTATTACATGATAAATAATTTGATATTCTTTTACAGATTAAGTAATCTATAAGAATTCTATTTTAGATCATTATGTTTAAACAACCGTCTTGATTATTCATGGTTTGGATGAAAAGATTAATTTATTACTGAAATTTAATAATGGATGAAATTCCATTAATAATATAGGGTTATTTTATTTTGTTCATTATATACATTATAATTGAATTATACAAAATTTTTAAAATGGATCTAGAAAACTAATGTTGGATATTTACATTCATTTTGAATTAATTGATGGTTATCTCACCCCACTATAATTTATGAATTTTTTCATTAATATTTTTCATAAACATGGTATACATAAAAATATATTAGTCCATTGATGATATTATTATTCTAAATTCAATATTTTAATTTCCCAATAATTTTATCCTTATTTGGGAGCCGGATTATGTGTTTTTTTAACCTTTACCCATCCCACAATCGCTTTTTAAATTATTTTTTCCCCTTTGTACAATGTGAGTTTTCAATATATATATATACCCAGATAATGTAACTCTAATGATCAAGAAAAAAATGGCATGGATAAATTTATATAATGTTGGAAAAATAGAACACCAAAATAATTTAGTTCAAATGAATAACATGCATTATATCTTTCCAATCATGCAACACCCGGATTTAAGAGAATTAATATATTTTATAATAACCCTATTTTGAAAATACGACCTACGACATGAACCATTAGGTACAAATAAGTATAACAGGATTATAAAATATATTTATAGTTGTGACACTTAATACTAATTTTTCAATTAAATAATTCTAAATAAACCATCAATTTTTTGTAATGTTGTTTTATTCTTCAAAAATGCATTTTTCATAAAAATTGATTTAAATGTATTTTATGCATGGAAATTATTACTAATTTATTTTATTTTTAGAAATTTTATACTTTAAAATTAGAAATAATTTTTAAAATAATAATATTAATATTTATGTGGGTGGAAATTTTGGGATTGGTCTAAAATGATTGATTGTTGAGTGAATAGTTAAAATACATGTTCATGAAATACTGTCATTTATTTTAATTAAATAATGTAATTCGAAAAACCATTTTTTTTTGAAAATTTTACCTAGTATATATTTTACACAATTACACCCCTATAAATAGAAAATATTTAACAATTTGTTATATGTTAAATTTTATGCTTTAAAAAAATTTAAAAATTTATTCACCTATTATGTATTAATATTCTTTTTTTTAAATACCATTCTCGATATTTAAATTTGATAAGTGGAAAAACATTCTCTTTTGGGAGGATCAAATTTTGTAAATATATCCCTTTTATTATTTTTCTGTATGAATAGAAACAACAATAATCATTTGTCACCTCAATAGGGATACAATGGGTAATATACAGTTAAAATGATGTGATAAGGATACAAAATCAACATAAAACATTCTATTATTTCATTTTATGTGAAATCATTGGATATATAAATAAAAAAATCAATTATATGGTCTTCTGTTTCAGTTTTCCTTAAAAATAATATTTAAATTAATTTAGTTATTGAGATTATAAAAATGTCACTATCGGTATTTTCATTAATTTAATATCTTCAAATATGTATAATAATATATTAATGAATGACAATTTTTATTTTTAAAACTATTTTTTTAATTATATTTTTCTTTATGTTTTTAATGGTATAATTAACATAAATATATAGACGACACTTATAAAGATCATTTTCAAGCAGTAATAAAATTAGAGTTAATGATTTTGAAAACCAAAAATATAATATCATTTGGAATAGATAAGTAATCACATGAAATTTATGGTTAATTATAGTGTTTTATTTATCTATAAATATATAATATAAGAATTAATTTGTCATCTTGATGTATTTAATGTTTGTATTAATGGATTGTATCAGAAATGACATTAATGATACTTTAAGAAAATTTATATATTAATAATTTATTTTGAAATGATCATGATATTTAACTATGATATGTAGGTTGAGATATATTCTAAAATTACATCTTTTTTCCATTTATGAATTAATTATTAACTTATTTTTCAAATTATAGAACATTAATATTGAAACATTTATTTCAACGAATAACATCAAAATGTGTTTACTAGGGTCATTATGAAAATATATGTGTATAAATGAGTTCAAAACAATCGTAAACCTCATTTATTGGTTTTTTTCACATCCTTGAACATAAAAAATTATTATGGGTTGTTTGGGATCTGTTATTCCATGAATGTGAGAAAATTATATTCTAAAATAGTGAGTAATTACATGTCATTCTCCCACATTGATTATAAAAGGACATTGATCCCCTCTATTCATTAAACCTCATTGAAAAAACACAGACCAACAAAACCCTTCCAAATTCACATAAAAACATCTCCTTCCATGAAATTTAAGAATATGTGTTCTTAAAAACCCCATCCATGGGTCCTTAATAAGGGATATAAATGACGTATACTGAATAATAAGTAATCACATTTACTAAACTGTTTAAGATTATTCCTACTTCAACATCCTCTAAAATTTTGTACCAATCATATAATAATTATTATAGAATCATTAACATAGATATATGTGATTATGATTACCCATTTTCCTCCACTTTTCATCATATAGAAATAGAAAACCTCACTCATGCATACAAATGAAAATCCATCTCCACATAGAAAATAAATTCATTTTAATCATCATTTTACATGGATGGTTTTAGATATGTAAATAGTTTGTATATATAAAATTTATGACATTATTATGTTTTATTAAATATATCAAATCATTTATATCTTTATATTTCTATTAGATAAAAGTTAATAATGCTTCTCGTACGTACGTTTGGACTACCACTTCCTAAAAGAGAAGTAATTTTTTTTCATTTAAGCATTTCATGGGTTCTAAAAATGATATATCTAATTAATATATATGATATAAATATATAAATTATTAATCATGATAATTTATTAATTATTTATCTTTTATTTGGTCTATCACTCTAAAATTTAAGAGATATTTCGATCATATATATGTGCTACCCTCTCCTAGAATGATGTAAGTCATTTTTCTATCTTCATTGTTCAATAATGATGAAAGATAAATACGCAATGAATAAATGTTATATTTTATATATTAATTTAATTAAGAAGAATATGAGAAAATAACATATAAAAATTTATTGCAACATCTACAGTAAAATATAAGTGAGAAAATAAAGTAGGTTTCACACATATAAATGATAATAATCAACTATTATTGAAAAAAGGGTAAAAAGAAGTTATAATATAATCATATAAGGTATTATAAATATTTATATGTGTTTTTATATATGAAATATAATGTATAGAACCATTAAAACATTTGATAAATCATAATCAAAATTGTGGAATATTGAGGTAAGGTGTATCTAAACTCAATTTTCATTCATCATGTTCTAATTAATCATTATTAACATTTTTGGTCTATGCTTATTTAGGAAATTACATTTGATTTTTTGACAATATATTCTTTGTATTTACATCTTTCAAGTATAATTATCTCATTAGACAATTCCCACATCAATGATTAATTCTTTTTAAGGGATTTCATCTCAATTTATACTCTATTCATACATATTTTGAATTATGCACCTACATTCACTTTGAGGTGTATATATATCCCATTGATTTATATAAAATGAATATATATTCGTTCATAGTGACTAATGATATTGTTAATTTTATATAAATTGATGTGGTTACAATTTAAAATTACCAATATAAGTAATAATTTAATTTACAATCTCAAATTTTTAGTATTTCTCTAATTTCAATTTAATAAATCTTATAATGCCTGCATGAGTCCCACGACTCAAGCCTTCAGGACCCAAGTCCTCATTAATGAAAATATTTTTGTGGTAATTTAATGTTAGTTTTTTCAATTTCATTTTTATTCTTGGAGATTACATACAATTGTTAATATCTTATTTACAAACCAGATACACAATCATTCATGTTCTTCAGTTAATCACTCCATGAATCATGTTAATGGTAATCATTTCAAATCCACATGAAATAAAATTTCACAATTTTTCTAATTAGACTTTTTATTCCATTTTCAAAACCAAATAATGTGATTTCATAAATTAATTCCATTTAAAATAATTTAAATTTAATCTATTATTTATCATTGTTAATCATCAAATCATTTACTTAAATTAATTTCCAATATATGAAATTGATTTTTTAAAACCTCCAAATATTTTCCATTCCATTAAAAAGGGATATTTTTTAGAATTACCATCCCATTAAAAATAATACATAAATCTTATCAATTATAGTTGTATATATCATTTAATAACTCATTTAAAATCAAAATATAATTTTTTTAATTGTAGGCCAAATTCATATAGATCACTTAAATTTAACTACTTGATCAAATCAACACATTCAATGAGACATTAAAACAAATAATGAAGGTGGAGAATATGAACAAGATAATAGTTGATCACATGTCATAAAGATAATATTCTGATTTATTCAGGAATCAAGGGAGTACACTACTTCAAAATAAGTGTAGCATAGAGAAATAAGACACCATAGTAGGGAAATACATCAGGGATCAAGTAGTGAATCGAGATGCCCAGAATTGGATTAATCATCCAATAATCATTTATTGTGTCCCTATTTGTTCAATGAAAGTGGTTTCAAATATAATGGAATGAATTTAGGCAACAGAGATGAAAAACCTACCGGTCTAGATTTTTTCATGAGATGATTCATTGAATCATCATGAGAATATAATAAGTATTGTTAAGAAAAAAATAATTTCATATCGGGTAAAAAATCATGATCTCCATTATTTCACATCATCAATAAAATTCAGATCTTATATGTGTTAAACTTTTGGAAAATATTTAATGGATTATAATGAGAGATGGATTATTTCTGTGATTTACATTCATTATGTTAATTTTTTCTATAGACAAAAAACATATTGTTCATATCGAAAATTTCCCAAATTCTACAATGACCTCTGAAACCAAGGAAGCACACCCTTTGATGCCATAGATAAAAATATATCTAAATTCCATTAATTAAATCAGTCATATATCCCCAAAATTATTTTCATTATCTTTATGTAATGCAGTTCATCCTTCATAATACAAAAATAATCCCAAACCAAAATGGAAAAACACATTTCAAAAAAGAACTGAAAGCCCATTATGAGACTTGAAAACCACCTCACGATAAACACATTATATATATAAAAATTATATCAAGAATCTTTTATAACAAATAGATGAGGACACTAATATGACAATATTTTCTCACACTCATATCTGTCATAACAATCATAACAATTTTTCAATAGCATAGGGACCGATGTTATCATTATCCTAAGAAGAAAAATTATCTTGGAATAAAAAATACTAACTTGATCCTTTTCCATATTAAAATCAGGCCAACATTAATATCTTTTCAATATTAAATATGATAATGTTTATAAATTTACATTCAAATATGTGATACATGCTATATGTTTTCGATCTACATCAACTATGGTAAAAGTGCCAATTTGTAGGTCTCCTTTCCCTCTAGCATAGAAATATCAAAATAGACCACAATAATTATCTCAATATTACTATGTTTCCCAATATGATGGGGACCTAAATGGGTTGATACTTTTAAAACACCTAATCACATATAGAAAAATCTATCTTTTTCTGATGATGGTCATCAATAGATTTAAACCAGTTGTATATCCTCGACATTATATGTAAAATGAGATGAATCCTCAACATCATATCTGGGATTAATCAAAAACCAACCAAGACAATTTCACATGTCATCAACAAACACAATTGAAATAAAACATGTATTTATATTAAATGTCATAAATTGCTCAATTATAAAATTGTAATATTAACAAATTTGGTGAGTGAATACAACTAATACCAAATTTCCATCCCAAGCACCATCCAAGTCAGCAATATAAGCATGTATCATGTGCTCGAGAATTTTTATAGCTAAATAAAATTTGGACATATATCAATAGATGATATTTTTTTCTCTAATATAATAAGGATTTCACTTTGACTTTGATGTCTCCCTAGAAGTGAAAAGTAAAATGAGAAAACATTTCATGAACTATATCATAAGGGACTCCATAAAACACGACAATCTTCTATATGTTAATACATTCAAAATCATCACCATTATTTGTATCATGAATATGAATAATGTGATCTGATTTGGTCACATGATCGATCAACACCCAATTTGGATTCCTTCATCGCGGGGTAAGTTGAAACCCAACATCAATGTATTTATAAATATCAAACCATTTACAAGTTTGAAATGGAAGAAGCTGACGAAATATTGAATGAATTTGGTGATCTATATAAAAAATGCCAGCAATGTATCCTACATCACATAGAAACAAAAATCATTCCCACATACCATAGATCATCATTATGGTTCTATCATTCACCACCCGTTAATAATTATGTAAATACCCCACCATGGGTATTCTCATAGGAAAAGTTACAACTTAATAGTTCTAAAAAACATTGTATAATACCCGAAGAGATAGAACATTCAACTATAATCTCCCCACCATAATGAGAATCCATAATTCCACAAAATTTACCATCAATAAACTAATATTAAATAATATTTTTGAGATAGAAGAGGTCAAATGAATACGATAAAATACCACATTAGTATCATTCTTTAAAACTCCAAAATGCAACTGAATAATGGGACCCGTTATATTCTACTATTCTATTTCATTCTATAATGATCGGGGTCATTTTATTCATTATTAATGAATCATCAATTACATTATCAATTCCTTTTTATAGGAAATTCCAAAATTAAAATTTTTAAGGTACTCCATGAAATATATTTATCAGAGAATTATATATTTTTGAGGAATGATATAACTAATGGTTTTTGTTTTAAAATAAATGATATCCCTTTCACTAAAATGGATATTCCACCAAATCCTAAAATAATGAAGTACAACATCATGTTTGAGGTCATGGTATCAATATTACTTCTCATCTGTCTAATGCTATCTGGAAACATAGGGAACCATATGATAAACCTAGAAAAAGAGACAATCCAGTCCAAAACCTGATTCATCATAGAAGACCGCATAGACCTAATCAACCTTTATAATTGTCCAAAACTATGTATATGTCAAAATAAATTTTATATCAAAAAATGAACTATCACATTTCTCATCAAAAATTAACATAACTCAAAACATAGTGAGATAGGTCACCAGTGTTGTTAACATTGAGAAACATTTGAAGAATCTTAAGAAATATCTCACTAAACCTATGATTTCATAAATCAGGAAATAATTATGCAGTTATTCCAATACCATAATATATTTCCCCATCTCATCATCAAATGAATAAAGTGTTTTGATAACTCATTTCATTGGATATTTACATCCTGAATAAAGTCATACCACTTCCATTACATACCATGGACATAATGATTTATATAAAACTATAGAACTTCTACTTTATTATGCATGTGGTGTTTCTTATTCAATGAGTAAAACAAAATGATGTCTAGAAATAAAATTATGATCAAGTTAAGGTACACAATTATTGTTCCCTTCATTAAACCAATAAAAAATTGAAAGATCATTTTTAGGCCAAATGGAATAAAAAGATAAAAATAATTGTCATGAATTTTTATGATTCTAGTATTCTGAATGTCCAATTCTTTTATTCTCAATTGGAGATATAAATATCTATGATCTATCATTGCAAACAACATTAATACTTCCAGATAGTCAAAACGATAATCAATATATGGTAATGAATTCATTCTCTTCAACATTACTTGATTTATTTTCTATAAATCAAATAGTTAGACATGTGTTCCATTATCCTTGTTTGAAAAGAGAATAGGTTCCTTCCAAAGAGACATAATCAAGAATAAAAAAAAAATTGACCATCCAGCCGGGTCCTCAATTATTTAAAATCATCGATAGGTATATGATAAGAAAAAATGGTAACTAGCTATGTAATATGTTACACAAATATAAAAAATTTATCGTACATTATTAGTGGGAAGCTTCAGACATCAAAATGAAAACATCAGGTAATTTGATGATAACTAGAGAGAGATTGTGAATAGGTGATTCTATCTCCATGTACAAATTTATAATGATATCACCCTTCCAAAATCTAAAAAATAGGCTCAGGCTCTACTTGAAATTAATTCGCATTCTCCATTAAAAATACAACATACCCCTTCATCCCTAGTAAATTACACCCACCAAATGTAATGGTCAATCCATGACTTTTGTGAAATCATTTAATACATACCAATAATGATTTTAATAGGTTTCATATAACAAAAAATAATATTATAGACAATTTCAACCAACGGAAGAGAGAGAAAACAGATGCAGGACATTAAACACCCTACTATCTCATCATTCTGAGGGGTGAAGTGATATATTTCACATAAGATAGATTTATCATAGGATGATTCAAAAAATTCACAAAATATGTCAACATAAATGATTTATGTTAAACAATATAAATGGAATAAGTCAATATATATGAATCTATAGTGATGGTAGCTCTGACAGTCACCAGACCCATATTAGCATCATCTAGGGACACTTACATAGTATAAATAAGCATTATTCTATATCATTTTTGATGGAAGCCCTTAGTTGTTAAAAAAATATGACATAACCATTGTATTTTTTGTGGTGATGATGTTCCATTACCAATACTCAAATAAAAAAAATGAAATTATATAATTTCTATAAGTTTCTTTTGTGAGAACATTTGCTATATGACTATGGTTCCCCAGGGCATTCATGTATTTAATTCATAGCCATGCCACATTTAATTTGAGTAAAAGGTTCTATTCAAGGAACTGTACGAGGAATTGAAAATTCTTACATCCTAGAACCACAATGAGTATTTTGATGCATTTTATTTCAATTAAATGAACTCATAAAACTAAAAATTAGGGAATAAAGAACTCATGCCAACCATGAATTATAAGACGGGTTCAATGTCCAAAATTTACACTCTATCTAGAACACTAGTAGTAGAAGAGGGATTTAGAATGAAAAAGTGTGATTAAATACTGGGAAAGAGATCCATATTGAACCGTTGATACATAATCAACTCATTAGATATAACATCATGTGAAAATATAAAATTCTTGTAAAAGGGTACCCATACAATTACAGGGTCATATAAACATGTTTAAGGGTTAGAAAACCAATGTACATCATAAACATTATAGAGAAATAATTATTGAAAATAACTATAAATTTATTTCATAAAAAATCATCATGTTTATTCACTATCACCATCAAATCCCACTATCTCATACTAGACCCCTCATGTTTGAATTTTCATATTTCACATTAATCATGTAAGGTGGTTCCATGAACCAAAAAAACTATGTATTTTTTAACGAATCCGAAAACAATTTTGGATCATTAGAAACATAGAACATTTTCCATTGATGATGAATACACTATTGAAAATATTGTAGATAATTTCCCATTCAAGGTTCCGCAACCATATCCGGAAGGACATTGGGTGTTGGCACTAGTCCAAGAACATGCCAACATACACCACTGTCTCAAAAAGATTAAAGTCTCCTAATGAATTTCCCCATTGCGGATCAATATAATATCCCTCATGAAAACTCATTAAACATATAATATGAGACATAACACAACATTTTATCAACAAATACAACAGATATGTTATAAATGATTCACATATCATTAATTGATATTATAGGTTCATGAATATCAATTCCCTCAAGAAGAATCACACATTGGGGTCTCAATATACATTGGATAGAATCACGGAAAAGTTTGTTAATCGGAGAATAAATTTCCTCAAAAAAACTTCTTATACACCATTGGGGACTTATTTCTTCTTAAATGATCGATGGATATAATCATATTATTAAAAAAAGGGTTTAAACAAGTCTAAAAGAATGTATTTTTTCACATCCCACAAATAAAGGGGAAGAACCTCAGGGGGGAGATCATTTCTCCAGGTAGTGTCCTTATCAATTCCCATGTTGGAAAGGTCATCTGCAACTCTGTTTGCTTCCCAGTAAATGTGCATAGCAATGAATTTGAGGGCAGAGAGAGAGTGAAGACATTCAATCCAGCGAGAAATGAGTTTCCAAGCCAGGTGGATGGTACCCTTCCATATTTCCTGGACAGTAGTGGAGGAGTCGGTTTCAATCCCTATGTTGTTCCAGTTGTTCATCTTGGAAAACAAGATCACATGAATGACGTTTAGTATCCCGGCTTCTAAAGAGGTTTCCATGCCACATGATCCATAGAATCAACTGATAACTTGATCAAGATGATTCTTGAAGATGGACTCACAACACGATGGGCCAGGGTTGCATTTAAAAGCACCATCTACATTGATTTTGATCTAACCTGAAGTTGCGGGGGGGGGGGGCTGCCAAAAAACATCAATCATAAATTTAGGGTGAGGATAGTTACCTATAATCCCAAGATGGCATAAGATAACCAAATCTCTGACTGAGTTGTTACACTGATCTTTCTATATCAAGGACGCCTCTCGAGTAGTGATAAGAATTGTCATTTTCCCTAAATAATGTTTGAATGAACTATTGAGAAAGTTATATTCATTCCTACCATACCAGATCTAATGAAGAAGCTCTGTAATTAAAGCCACTAAGTAATTCTTGATTTGTTGAGAGTCGGATTTCTCAATGAATATTTGAATCTGAGAGATTAGAGAAGTACAAGACAACCAGTTGCATTCAATGATATCAAAAATATAATGCTAATGAGTAGTACCAGTATCACAAGAACGTAAAATATTGTTAAGATCTTCATGATGTTGGTTACTCATGTGACATTTATAGAAAAGGTTGATTCCAAAAGATTGTAAAGAGGAGTTAGTTGGAATTCTATTATGAGCAATACGCCAAACAACAATAAATCTTGAAGGTTTTTTCCATGGTTTATTGAAGTTGTTAAGCTAGTTAAATTTGTTCATATCATTAGTATATGAATGCTTGTAAAAGCTCTTCGAGTCAAGAATCCCATTATGGGTAGGTTCCCAAATCATGAAAACCTCATTATCAGAGAAGTGGTAAATCTCGAAAATAGTTTTATTCTCTTCTTGAAGGGGAGTCTGTTACATATTCATGATGTCTTTAATGGTGTCTTTAGTGTGCATAGGGAGATGTGAGGTAGATACTAAGGAAATCAAGGGATTTCGAGTACATTTATCTAGCCAAAATATATAATTCGAGTCTCTATTGTAAATCCATCTAAAATTTGACTTAATAGAGTTAAAAGTACATTTTATGGATGGCCATATGGAAGACATGAGATAAGTATATGTGTTTCATTGGAGTTTTCCAGGGAAATGAGCCCGAAGGAAATCAGTGGAAGGCAATTTATTACAAATGAGATTCCACATGGGCTTCTCCTAGAGGGCTTGGTTAATGTGTTTGAGGTTTTTTATCCCAATACCACCATTTTCAATAGGTTTACAGCACGTGGAACAATGTATGGTAACTAATTTCCATTCCAGAGTGCTTCATGTCCAAAAAAAGTTTTTAATGGTAACGTTGATGTGCTTTCAGAGTCTACCCAGATATTTATAGATCATCATTGAGTAGACATGTTTAGAAACAATTCTGGATTTAACGAGATAGATTCTCCCTGCCATTGAGCTATTTTTTCCATTTGAAGAGGAATGATGTCGAAGAGTTTGATCATCAATGGTAGAGAAGTGAATCGATTTGGGTCTAACCCAAAAAATTGGAACCCCATGATAGTTTAATGGTATAAAGCCCTTGATAAAACCAACAATATTTGTAATGATACCTTTCCGACCAGGGGGATAGTTTTTTCCAAAGAAAATAAATAATTTCATCCAGTTGATATGTTGACCAGAGACATCTTCATAGTGAGATATGATGGGTTTATGGTTGATTAGATTTTTTTGTCTCCTTTTAGAAAAAAGATTATGTCCTCACCATATTGAAAATGGGATGGGGTATTCAGGCATCTGGAAGCAGGAATAGGATTAATATTACCATTTCCAATGGCTTCTGAAATGAGTCTACTAAGGTAGTCTTCACCTATAGAGAAAAGGATAGCCAATAGTGGGTCTCCTTTCCTGACCCCTTTAGAACAGTTGAAGTGTCCTCTAGGCGTACCATTTAGAATAATAGAGATACGAGCATATTAAAAAGAGTGGTAATTTTGTTGATAAAGGTCTCGTTGAAACCAAAATTTCTAAGCACTTTAAAAATAAAGTTCATGTCAATGGTATCAAAGGCTTTTGTAATATAGAGATTAATGGCCACATTCCCAACTCTGGTTTTCCTGTTCAACAGGTTAGAGTACTTAGAGACTAAACAAATACAATCTTATAAAGATGTTCCTTTAATGAATCGAAATTGATTACGTGATATAATTCTATTGCTGCTGTCGGTGATACGATTGGAAATCAATTTGGTGATAATTTTAAACAACGAGTTAATAAGGGCGATGGGTCTGAAATTAGTGATTCCATTAGCATTTTTAGATATAGTAATGAGGACAGGGAATTTAGAGTTTAGACCATGAGGAAGAATTCCTTTAGAAAATAATGTTTTAACCATTCGGCAGACATCATCCTGAAAGATTTTCCAATGTTGCTGGTAGAACCCATTATTAAAGCCATCCAGACCTAGGGCACCGTCTGTGTTATGACTAAATATAGTTTCTTTGATCTCATGATCTAGTGGGAAATTATTACGTAGGATATTATCCTCATCTGTGACCAATTGAGGAATAATTTTAGGCCGAATATCTTTATCAATATTAGGTCCATTAAAGATATTTTGAAAGTGAGTGATGACATGATTAGAAATGCTTTCATCAGTGTCAAAAAGTTGATCCCCATCCCTAATATATGAGAGAGGTTTACAAGTATTTTTAACTATTTGAAGATCATTCAAGAACTCTGTGTTTCTGTTTCCATCATTTAACCATTTAGTTTTAAATGTTTTCTTTTTAAGGTTATCTTTAAAGTTATGTAGAGTAATCATATTGGAAGAAATATTAACTTCGTGTTGGGGGTTTTGGTCAAAATTGGATGAGGTGTTTTGATTTTGAAGTTGATTAAGGTCATTTTCAAGGGTGAAAATGTTTTTATCTATTTCCTCTGATTTTGATTTACACCAGTTTTAGAGGATTTGTTTTAACATTTTTTGTTTAATAGGATAGGAAAAATAATCCTTATTGGTGTTCATGTTAGTCCAAGACTTTTTAATAATATTCACACAGTCTATGTCAGAAGACCAAGCAATGTTATATCTAAAAGGATATCTAGGTTTTTTTGTGGTCGAAGGAGAAACACACCAGAATTGGGTGGTGATCAGAATCCACCTTGTTAAGTGTGATACTGGAAATATTGTCCCATTGATCTAGATCCATATCATTATTAAAGGCTCTGTCTTGTTTGTTGTCCACGGTTTTGTTATAATGATGTCTGTACCATGTAAAATTATCAGCACTTAGATTAATCTCAACAAGGTTACTATGTTCAATGCATTCCTTGAATTCAATAGTTGATAGTGAAGCATGCAACGGGCCTAGTTTTTCTCTACCATCTAGAATTTCATTGAAGTCCCCAACAATAAACCATGCTTTTTGAATAATGATACTAAGCTGGGTGATTTCAGTCCAAAGAGACCTTCTTTCTTGATATCTATTATAATCATAGACAAAATTAGTGAAAATGCGTGTCTGTTAGAAAATGTAATCACAAGTTAAATCTTGATTTGAAGTTATAAAAATATTGAAATTTTGATGGGAGTAGTGAAAAAAAATCCAATAGGATTCAATTGGGGTGTTATTAGATCACGATCCTACTAAAGAATAACCAGGGGGTCAAGCATGATGATATCTAGAAGAAAAATTAATTTTGGTCTCAGAGATAGAAAATAGCTTCAGTGTGTGAGTAAAAATAAATCATTTCAAAATGTTTGTAGTGTCAGTGTTTTATATCCCTTGGCAGTTCCATAAAGGAACATTAATTTATACCTCTTTTTTGTGGGGTTGTCCCCTTTCTTTTTAGAGGCTGCGGACTTTCCTCTGGTTGCAAATCCCATGTTGTTGTTCTTGTGATTATTACCAGGTTTTGTCTGTGTTGTCAGGGGAAGATCAAAAGAGTTGTTAGCAGAAACTGAAACAATTTTTTTCCTAGTCTCACCTAGTTTATTCGCATCTAAAACAAGCGGTATGCCTATCTATGTAGCTGGTGCATATGTTATGGACACAGTCTCTTGTGGTGCGGATTTCTCATCAAGAGGTGAGCATCTATCTAGTCCAGCTTGTTCATCATTTTCCTAAGATTTAGTGGGGGAGGTTAGCAGAGCCATATTGGAACCTTGCATTACCAGGTGAGACCTGCATTCTTGCATAATTGTTGTTGATATAACAGTTTCAATAGTGTTTTGTGAGTCTAGTGTGATAGAGTTCCTTAGGTTCAACAGGGGGTTCTGTTCAGCGATGGTCAGGTCAGTTTATTCCAGGGGTTCTCCTAAAGTAGGTGCAATATCCTCTGAAGGGTAATCAGATTTTCCAAGAGTTACTTGGGGATGTGAAACAATTTCAAATATATTTGCGTTAAGGTCATTACGAAGGGATTTTCAAGATTTTCACACTCTTGTCCATCCACCATGTTATCCCAGGATTCCTTTTTTCCATGAATCAGATGCTCAAATGGGTTGCTTATTACAACCCATTTGTCCTTTTTCTTTTTGGGTGATTCATTTTTTTTTTGGAAACTTTTCATTTCCCCTATTATTTGTCTAAACCTCTTTCCATTTCTTGGGATTCTGCAGAGGTGGAGGTTTTTGCACAAACCTGTAATTATAGACAGTATGACCAACTATTTTATAGAATTCACAGTAGGGTGGAAGCCTCTCATATACAAACAGAACATCAGTTCTATAATCAATGGCATTGAACGTAATTGAGGAGGGCTGTTTATTCACAAGATTGTCCTCTATGATCACTCTGGCATAAAGTCCAATGTCTCTATATAGTTTTCATTGGTCTACTTTCAGTGGTGCGCCAATACGGGATTCTAGGTAGTTTAGAATCTGTGGGTTCCATTAAAACCAATTTAGATTGCGTAATATAACCCAAACATGTGTTGTGTTATTCCTATGAAAAAATGGGTTAAATGTAGAGTCCCATTCATACAATCAGAGGATACTCGGTTTAAGATTCAGTGTACAATTTTTTCAGGTCATATCGAAGTCCTCTTGCGAAGAAAATAATATATGAAAATAACCCTTACCGAGCGGTACTAATTTCAGTTTCAAAAACCCCAGCAAGAAGAAATTCTTGGTTTCAAATCAGTTTAGGGCTAGGGATTGTTATATTTGATATACGTGACACGATCCATTATACAGAATTTACATATCTATGCTCTTTGTAGTACAACATCCGGGTCTGCTTCTACACAGATGCCTCTATCGTCCAATCTTCCGATCCCAGATGTCTTCGGCTGCATCTTGATAGAGTCAATACCTGTCAGGGCTTCGAGAAAAGAAATTGATTTTTGTCATCAGTTAATCATGGTTTGTGGCTCTTCTTTGAAAGAAATACCCGCTTTCTTCTCATTTAGAACCTAGATGAGTTAAGAGGAATCCATAATTCACGAAGACGAATCAGTGGGCTTCGTCGCGTTTTAGACAATTAGGTTTTTCGAACCGTGCTTTTGAGCATCCTGAGTCGAGGGCGCACAACACCGTACTTCAATGGAAGAGTCATAAACAAGCATACATGACACAACATTGACATGATCCAAAAATGATACCCTTTTATACTGATACCTATGATGACTCTGACATGGAATGAATGACATTTCTCATACCAAATATTTGTTCAGTAGCATCTAAAATAATAATAGAAATAGAAAGGAAAATTTTTTATATAATGAATAAGAGGATATATATAGATATATATAATATATTGTCAATAATACAAAGAAATATATTACTAGAAACTATCATGTAAAAAATCACCCAAATACTGCATCATCAAAAGTGACAATAAATTCCATGTTTAAAGCATAAATATATATTATGGAATAGGATGGTGGAATCTCCACTGGTCACCACAATAACACAGGGTCCCAATTATAACAAACACCCCCACCACAATCTAGATCATTCCTTCTTCATGTGTCTGACATAATATAATCTTGATATGACTAAAGGATATGTTAGGGTTTCATCTATAAAGCTGAGTTCGGTCTCACCAAGTGTTACATAATCAATTCCATAATAATTAAATCAATTATGAATTAAATTAAAATAAAAAATAAATGGAATTTAATTTAAATATTTTCAATAAAACATGATTTCATAATGAAAATATAATAGTTATATGAAAATAAGTTTAAATAAAAATTGTGTATAATTCATTTATATAAAGAAGTTCGCATGAATAGAACAGTTTAATAATTAATGGAATGTAATCACTGCCTCAAACATATCATTGAACCATGTTATGGGGACTGTGAAATAATTGTTTATGGAAATAGAATACCCACATTACTATATTAGTGATCTCGACTCTATGAGATCATACATCCCACAACAAAGGCATTCAAAACTCAACTCCCCATGTTGAAAAATAATTTCACAATAAGTTTGTGTTAGTTTATTCATTTTCAATCCAGTTTTATGGGGTCAGATCTTGGAATTCAATACTTAAATAACCACTAACTACCTATTCTCACAAGTGATTTAGTCAATTAATCATTAGAAAGTCAATCATTTCAAAATAGTTCAAAATGAAATTTCACAAATTTTTTGTTGTTAATAATAATTCCAAATTTCCAAACTGAATAATAGATTTTCATAAATTCTCCAATTTTCAAATAACTTTAAATAAATCAATCTCCACCATATTCCACTAACAATAATTTCACGAAATATTATTCCAAGTCACTTATAAACATTTTTCAAATTCATGAAACAATTTTTTTCTATGGATTGGAATCCCAAATTTTGTATTTATTCATTGGATTAAAATATTTTATGATGTTTGAGGGTGAGCCTTATATGACACATAATCTTTATAGTTTTATGGAAAAATATATGACCCTATAGTCCAAAAACACCAAGCACCACTAATATAGTCTCTCCCCAGAATAATTTGATACAATTAACTGATACCCAACGTTTCAGGATAACACAACTAGCATTTACCAACATTGAGATGCATGGTTCCTGTAACCAATTGAAGATTTCTTTGCCAGTCATTATTCAAATATATTAACCCCAGAACATTTTGGTGATATTACATTTATTACTTATTTGGATATATAATAGAGTTTAATTGATGCTTGTTTTTTCTTAATCTTTTTTTTCTATCTTCGAACGTGCTTCTCCAACTCATGAATCCACCACTACATGCCGGTCAGCATCACCCATCAAGATGATCTTCATCAGTGCACTACTACTCCATTTTGCATGAAATACATCAGGTAAATTTCATACACCATTGAATGATTCCCATGACCCATCACCAAATCCTGAAACCAATTAACCCTTCGATCCATCTCCCCTTCATCTCTTGACAACTACTGATCTTCGAGCCCTCGTATCATATCACCAATCCCAATCCTATCACACCATCACCGTGTATCACCCTTCCAAAGACACAACCCTCATTACATCTATCATCTATATCATCAATAATTTTCATAGGGTCTATATTTCCTATCGGTGATGGAACCCAGATTTGATGCACAGATGAAACCCCTTATTTTCATTTCCATTGAAAAATGGTGGGTTTTAGTAATTTTCATTACCATTTAAAGATGATAAATAATTAATCTTAAATAAATATTTTAAAAATAATTTTCAAACTCAATGAAGACTGATCAAGAAAATTATGGTTTCAAATATTGCTTAAATCATATTGAACCTTGTACCATTAATCATGTGATCAAAGAAACACCCACAACAAAAAACACCAATAAAGAAGAAAGGAAAATAAGATCAACATAGAGAAACATGATAAAAAATAATTATGGTAAAACACAATTCTATATTCAATCATTATATCACACCACTAAAATATATGGTTAGCAGAGAGATCGAGAAAACCAAAGCATATAAACACACAATGGATCAAACACCAAAAATAAATATGGATGTGGTGAAATTATCCAAAAATACCCAAGATTTTTTCAATTGGTTGATGTTAATAATCTAAATAGGTAATAAAATTATTTTAGGATATGGAACATAAAAATCCATTGGGCCAATGGAATTATGGACTTGAATCCCTAAATCACAATGTGAATATCCCAAGTACTGTACATGAAAATGGTGTAACCTCATGTTAAATATATTAATCATGGTGATTTAATTTATTTATATAAATTTATATATTATATATTTATCATATAAACACTATTTAGTTTATTTTTTTGAGTATCCGATTGCATTTTGAATTTCATTCTCAACATCAGTCTATCTAGCTAACAATACACAACTACTTAAAAAATAGTTTTTTTGATAATAATTGACAACTTTTTGACACAATAAAAATACCATTTAATTCCATAAGTAAATTTATAATAAAACAATAATAATTAAATAATTTATACATCCTTTAACATTAGGTATTTTTCTATAGTAAATTCCCTCTGTCATCAAAAGGTTCAAAAGATATACAAACAATAATGGAATGAACAAATGAGTTAAGAAATTTCAATATAGGGGAACATGATGGCACATAGATTGAATATTTTTTAATGTATATTTAATTAATTAAAATTACCACTATATGAACCAGTTTATGATATTAATATTAGTTTATATGTTCACAACTGGTTGAAAAGGAAAAATCATTACTGAAAATTTATTCTAATTATAAGCACCCAAAAATCAATCAATTGAATTTCCATTCTAATAATGAAGTTAATTGGTATAATACATATATATATCATAGATATCGCAATAATAAAATAATTTCTTAAAAATTAATAGTGAAATAAGTGATATTTAATGATATTAAGTAACCCATACTGACGGAATAGTCACCTAACCGTTGGAATAGTAACATGATGATTAAGAATATAAACCTGGAAAATAAAATAGTTATATCAACTATAAATTTCTTAATAAAATTTGGGAATAATAAAAATTATAATATAACATAATTTTATCATATTATAAGTAAATAAATATAATAAAAATAATAAAATATGTATTGTCATTTTAGTAAAACATAAATGTTTATTTAAGATGTAAAAAATAATTAGACTTTTTAAAATAATACTTATTTTCATGAAATAAAGTCATATATTAATATTTTTTGTTTTATAATTATAATATAATTTTATAATACACTAATTAATTATACAATCAGTTAGAAAATCTATTATAATTTTAAAATCAATATTTTTCAAATAAATGAGTAATTTTTTAAATAATAAAATTTATCATATTTATACAAAAAATTCATAAAATTGAGCTTAAATTTTAGTTATACATTTAGATAAATGGTTAGGGTAAATTTTTGGGGTGATTATAAATAGGAATATTTTTTTGAGTAGTGACATATAGTAATTTACATTATATTACATTATATATGAAATTCAGTATTTCTGGAGTCATGGATCATTTAATAATATAATATATACCTATCTATATATATTTACTATATTTAGTCATGGAAATAAATAGTATTTATATTATTTACTGAAAATACTAAACTAATGAATAAAATAAAAAAACAACCCTCTCCTCCCCTATAAATACCACCCCACACCACCACTTCTCCCCACACCTACCCAGATTTAGACCCTATCAAAATTCATGAAATTTCTCATTCCAAGACCCTTCCCATTATAAAAGATTCATTACTGCCAAAAAATACCAAATCCAATTTCCCTATGGAGTTTCTCATGGAGAAGGATCCGAGAGGTAAAATCTTCATTCATTTTCCATTTAATTATTTTTCATTTTTTTCTAATTTATAGCATCAACTATACTTATCCAAGAGGAATGATAACACCAGTATCATATATATACTGTTATTTTATTATGTTAGTGGAATAATCTATCATTAAACCATTTTTACTCAACCTTTTACTCTAAAATATGAAAACATCATATGCGAGGTGTTGCTTAGTGGCCTTCGAGGATGATGAATTTTCATTTTCCGTTTTCCTCATCACAGATGGTAATAAAACAATTAATATAGTTAAATAATATTATAATATACATGTTATATGTTCTATTATTCACTTTAATATATATATATAAATAATATTTTTAAAGATATTATAGAAGTTTTCATGGTTGTAAAAACCAAAAAAAAGTAATTGAATCACGTTCAATAGCTTTTTGTCTAATATATCATCCTCATAATACATTCCTAATGATATATAAGAGAAATTAAATTTATATAATTTTATTAGTAGTATTTAATTTTAATTTTTTAATGTTGTTTTATTTTTACATGAACTACCATAATTCTATACAAGTAACATGATCATGAAAACAATGAAAATAAACACTTTCAGCATGACAAAATTGAACTCTATTACATATCATAATGGCCAAAAATGAAATATATAAAATTATAATAAAACAAATTCATTCATAATAGGTTATTTAATTAATAATTTCTGAATCTAATATAAATATCAAGGATATTAAATTAATCGAAGCGCTCAAACATAAGGTAATTGGATTCTTAAACACAAATCATTTAAATTTGGGTTTTCATCTTTCATTACAAGATTCATTTCATATGTTCTATTAAATATTCCTAAAATAAAATTTCATAGTCCATCCATTTTCATTTATGGATATAAATGTTTTGAATCTATTTTTTGTGATAAATACAAAAAAAATTCCAAAATAAATCTTCCTTATAAAGACACATCTTTTTCATCTCATGAGATTGTTTCTTCTTCACTGGTGATTGAAGATTCTTATACCGTGTAAGATATTACCTTTCTATTTTGGGAACTATAATGATTATTCATGAATGTATTAATTATGAAATTATCATGAAACCCATTTACATTCCATGGGATATTTTATGGGAATGATTGTTATGAGTTCTATGTGGCATGCATGACTATGTAAATGTTATTATGTGATGGGTGCATCCTGAAATAAATAACACCTCAACACATTGGTTAATAAGATGTATTTGACAATAAAATATGAAATATCCAGGAATATGATTATAACATTATTCAAAATGATGATTTTATTATTATCCACATATGTTATATGTGAAAATGATTCTACCTTTGTCCACAACTATGTGTTGAATTTGTCAACTAAGACAAAATATTTAATTTTTTATGCAATTTGACATTTCTAGTCATTATCTAATCCATCCTCTCATGATTAGGATATTGAACAGATGATTATGTAATGATGAGGAAGAATATTCTGACCCCATATTTTATTGATTCATGTTCTTATCTATACTCATAATGGGATTTTAGATCTTCTATTTCTTTGATGTCAATCCTCGGGTGATTACTTGTATTACAAAGAACAATAGGGCCACTGAGAAGATATAGAAGAAGGAATTAAATATTTTTTATTTTTTTATACAAAAAATTAATGTATGGTACTATTTTTCATAGGATACTAAATCTTTTTTCCTTATTTCCAAATTCATATATGTTTTTTATTATTAAAATGATGTAATGTCCATGTAAGAAAATGTAGGGTATCTATTGTTTGTATAATAACATGGGTTGTTGATATGAGAATTTAGATTATAGTTAATTATTAAAATCCATTAGGACATGACTAAAAATATTTCATCAACCAAGAATATTTGTTTTACAAAAAATCAACTCATAAAGATCACACAATATATTCCATTAGAGGTAATTTCTTGATGGGACATATTATTTATTCCTGACTTATTGAATTAATGTTTCTTCAATAATTTTATATTTTAGAAAATAATTATATGAAGGAGAGACCAAGGAAATAACCCATGTCAGTGAAAATGCATTAAATGCTCAATTGCCATACCAAATTCATTGGTTGGTGGACTTATAAATTTCATTGAGATTTTTAGACAACTATATTAGGCTATGAAAAATAACAAGAATACTGAGGAATTTCCTCCATCTCCTAATGGAGAGAATCTTTCAATCATGTATTTTTTATCAAAACCACCACCGATGTGTTGTGGTTCTTCTGATCCCCTAGTCGTGAAACAATGTGTGAACTCAGTAGAGAATATATTTCTCTTATTCATAGTTCAAAGAGGGATAATGTGGCTCTGGTCAGTTATGGTTTAGATAGCGAGGCTGATCAATGGTGGGAATTGATTAAGAATTCCAAGAAGAAGTATTAAACAGATGATATAGAGTGGAATAAATTTATAAAAATATTTTTTGAAAACTATTTCCCTATGCGTCTTCATACAATGGTAAATATATACTTTTTAGAGTGGATGAAAAAATAATGGGAATCACTAATGAATTATGTTTAAAATTTCACAAGGCATGCACGATACACCTAGGGTTTTTGTTATCAATAATGGTAGAAAAATATATAGAATCACTAATGGTTAAAAACCACAACATCTAAATTCTCAATAATAGTGATATATTTAGAGTTATAATGATGTTTTTCGATTTGATCTCGAAGTGTTTATTAAGTTTGGAAAATATTATGATGAATATGGAGACAAGAAAAGAAATTTGTTTTATGACTGAGGATATAATGATGCAGGTGGAAAAAAACTTCCTCCACTCACATGTCAAAATTGTTGAAATAATAATCATGTCAATTTATTCAAAGGGATATGGAAATGATTAAAACGAGAGAGATAGGTCAACCAAGTTAATAAATTTCCTAGATTCATGAAGAATCATTCCAATTTGATGGTGCGAAGTAAGGAACCACCCATGGTACAATGATTTAACTATTGGGAGTAAGGGAACTATGATATCCAATGCACTAAACCAGAACTCCTACATGGTAATCAACATCATCAGTCGCCCAATCCAAATGTGAAAAATCAAATATTAAATGATCTTTAATGTTGTGGTGGATCCAAACAATAACGTGGATACAATTACATTGGTTTTCCATTCATGAATACTGAATGTAGTATTTGATTCTAGTTCAACAAATTCTTTCATGCAATGCAATTTGGGTAGAAATATTCAAAGGCCACCTCAAAATTTGGAGGATGATTTTTTATATGAATAAGAAATTGAGAATTTATTACATCCAATGTATATAACTTCTCCATGAATAATGTTTGTGTACTCATCCACTGAGAAAATATTTTCATAATTACTTTGGGGGAGTTTTATGCTAGATTGGGTATTAATTGACTATTATTATATAAATATGAAATCAATTATCGACAAATGGTTATCACTCTCCATATCCAGATGCATACTCTGATTCTATAAAAGTGTATGGGGGAGAATGATTGGAATTTGTAATTATCATCTCTATTTGGGATATTTTGGCCTTATGATAATGAATATTTGGAAAATATGATTGATAAAAATGATAGGATAATTCTATAAGACATGAATATTTTGTGAAAATACACTAATGTTTTCCCCATTGATTTTTTTTTGGTATTCCACATAACTAAGAGGTTGAGTTCTCATTTGAAACTATTCTGGTTCTATTTATTTATCAATGAAACCTTATATAATTCCAACCTTTGATTTTGAGGAACTGATGAAATAGTTACATGAGAATCTATACAAGGGTGAAATATGACCCAGTGCTTTACCATAAGGTGTTCCCATCCTCTTTTCCATAAAGATGGATGGATCAATAAATCTCTATAAAACTATTATGAGCTCAAAAAAAATTAATTATCAGGAATAATTATCCCCTTCCATGGATTGATGACTTGTTTTATCAACTATGTTAGTCCATGTATTTATCAAATGTAGACATTCGATTGGGATGTCACCAATAAAATGTGAGGAGGAAAAATATTCCCAATACTTCATTTCAAACGAGGTATGAATAGTATGAGTTGAAAGGGAGGCCTTTTAGATTCACTAATACTCCATCAATATTAGTGCATTTCAAGAATATTTTAATTATATATTTAATATAGAAATTTGTGGAAGCCTTTATTGATGATATTTTGATATATTCAAGGCTGAGGAATAGAACAAAGAGCATTTGAATACTATGTTAATGAAATTGTGTAGAGGGGAACTCATTGAAATTTATAGTAAATGTGAGTTTTTATGGAAAATATATCATTATTTGAGAATGTAACCACTGTAAACATAATTTATTATGACCCTTAAAACAAAAATCATATCAAAGAGTGGTCCAAGACAACATCTGTAATAGTGGTTGGTATTTTCCCTCGCATGTCTAGTTATTACTGGTGATTCTTGATGATGTTCACATGATTGAAAAACCCACTAACCTAAATAACACAAAAGGTATAAAATATCTTCCATATAAGTGAATGTGTAGACTATTTTATATAGTTCATAAGAGTATTATCATCGTGTAATTACTCACACTTCTTGAAATGTGAAAAAAACATTGTGGTATATTGAAATTATTAAATTAAGGGATTAGGATGTGAATTGATGCCATGTGATAATGTGATAGCCTAAGACCCATGGTTGTTGAACATTCATGGGGAAAACTATCACATGCATGATATAGAGTTGGAATAGGTGATCTTCATGTTGAAAATCTATTTCAATTTTCTATATAGTGAGAACTGGGAAATATATAATAATCATAAGAGCTTAAAATATATATTCACAATTAAGGATCCAAATATTTTCCATAAAATATGGTTACATATCATTAAGGACTGTGGCCACTCAATCAACCACCATCGTAGAAATGATAATAAATTAGAAGACACTCTATGTTGAATTCATCTTGTAACATTATCAATAATTATAATTTAGAAGGATCCAATATTTCTATATTTGAAATGTATTTTTATGAAAATCACTAACACAGAAATAGTATCAATCATTTCTAAAATGAATGGTCTACCATCCCTCATAGGTAAAATAGAAATTATAAAATAAATGATATAAAAATTTAAAAGAAGGTGGATGCTATGGGAAAGAGGAAATCCACATATTTCAAATTATATATGGATAGAATATTATATTTTAGGTAATGTATATGTGTACCATTTAATCCCAAGGTATAGATATATTTTCGAATGATGCACATAGATCATCTTTCTATATTTACTCAGGGAGAAAAATGATGTATTGAGATCTTTGAGAGAACTATTGGTGGGAAAATATGAAGAAGGAAATCTTTTAATATAATCAATGTTCTTAATATGGCATAATGTAAAGGGGGAAATGAAAAAGTCCAAGGGGATGATGCGAATATCTCCCATGCCATCATGGACATGGAAAAACATCACCATTGAATTTTTAATCATACATATAAAGTAATCCAGATGAAATCATTCTATATGGGTTGTTTTGGATCATATTACTAAGATAGATCATTTTTACATAATACAAGATGAATTCTCACTTCATCAACTTTCTTGGATATACATCAGTGTAGTGGTAAGCAAGAATGGTGTACCATAATCTATTTTCCCTGATCATTATATTATATTTTTATTCCATTTTCCAGGAAATAAGGAAAAATTTTGTAAACAATGAGTCAAACATCAGTATGACTTATCATACTTAAATATGTATTCAATTTCATCAAGCCATTTCGTAATTTTTAATCTAGTTGAGAGAATGTTCTGTAGAATTTTCTAAGATGATAGGGCCAATTAATACCAATGGTGGAGTTCTTTTAATATAATATCTTCCACTAAATCATCCCGATGGAACCATCTGAATATCTTTATGGGAAATGATGCAGAACACTAACATGATGGGATAAGTTAGTGAATGTAAGTTTCTATGAACTGAAATGGTTAAAGAAATGGTAGAAAATGAGAAATTCATTCATAAAAACATCATGTCATCCCATTGTTGATAGAATATATATATATATATACAATGACTGATGGGACCTTGATTTTATAGATGGAGGCATGATATATTATTTTGTGTATCACCATGGAAGAAGATCATGATATTTTCACTCAAAGAAACACAATTTCTGAAGTATGTTATCCCCATAGAGATTCTTGATCGTGCCTGAGCTATGGTCTTTCAACTAGTTTCTCCACCTAATATTAATTCAGTTTACTATGTCTTCCACATATCTATCTTAGTATGTTACAAAAAAAATCCCTCACATGTTCTCAATTTGGAGGTTGTATAGTTGGGAAATGATCTATATTAAAAGAAGCATCCAATAATGATCATGGACCTTCTAGATAGTGTTCAACACAATATGAATACTTAGCTAATCAATGTATTGTGGATGAAACAAAAGTACGAAGAGAAAAAATGGTAACTATGGGATCTATTGATGGGGAAATTCCATCACCAAATTATGTTAAGTGAAATTTCAATAGTAAATTTTCAAAAGAAGGGAGGAATGTAACAACCCAAGTGTTTCTCAATAGAGAATATCTGAATATAATTATGTTATATGGTATAACACAAATAATATGAAAATTGGGTCCTGTTGATGGCACATCCACCCCACCATAACATGGTCTTCGAGTCTTGGCCCACCAGATACCACTAGTTTCCCCACAGACACATAGTACCCACCTTAGGTCCCACCCATGTTCCCAAACGAGTCATATGACTAATGATTGTCCCCACAGGCCACCAAATGTCCTTTCAATTGTTCTTTTTCCTCCCTCACACACACCGTGAGATACTTCCCATAGGGTCACCCATCCTGATCACAACTCCAGGCCAACAACCCTTTACTGTGGAGTTTTAATCATGTTTGCTTCCAAAAATGAAAGTGCATCTTGTGGAAATGAGTCATATCATCTTTTCATTTAATGATTTTTTATTTGGGGATGTTACACATACATATCATAGATATCCATATAAAAACATTATTCCCATTATTTAATTGGAAAATAAGTGATATTTAAAGATAATAAAGAACATATACTAATGGAATAATAAACTAACAATTGGACTAGTAACATGAACCATAAAAGTAGTTATCTAGACAATAGAATAGTAACCACACCTTGATATCATATATGAAAAAAATCCTACTTTAAATGATAATATGATATAATTATATCATATTATAAGTAAAAAATTCTTTCAAATGATAAAATAAAAGTAAGTATTTTTGTAAAAATAATTTTTCATTTAAAAGTTTATAATTAATCAAATTTTATGAATGAAATTTTATTTACATAAAATAAATTTAAAATTTAAAATTTTGTTGTCTAAAGATTATGAGAAAATATATTAAACCTTAATTAATTTGTTATTGTGTTATAATGTCAGTTATAATTTTAAAATCTGTATTTTTTTGAATTAATGATGGGTTTATTTAAAAATTTAATTTCACATATTTAAAAAATTATTTTTACAAAATGGATTATATTTTTAAATTCTACACACCAATAAGTTTTTACAATAAATTTTTGTATTTTTATAAAATGTTTGAATTTTTTGTGAATAGTGAAATATTACAATTTACAATATATAACATTATATGTTAAATAAAATATTTCTTGTTTCATTGTATCATCCTAAAAAATAAATAATAAAAAATTTTCATATTTATTTTCATATTTTTGAATTAAATACTAATTTTACATTAAAGTGGATGATATGTTTTATGGAGTACCAAACACACAACAATGAGTTTCTACAAAGTCTAATGTTGCACACAATGCCGAGTCATTCTTAAAAATAATAATATAATACTATTTTAAATGGTAGTTAATGCATAGAAATTTTATAGGATGGAATGAGCATAAATAACTAAAATATGATTACACATGTTTGTTAAATGTTTTTAAATTTTACTAATAAATATTAGTAGCTTAATATGTGAATGAATCTAATTTCAAGCATAAATACTATAATATTTTTTAAAAGGTCGATTTACCACCTTTTAATGGTGAACAGTATCTAAATCTAGTTTAGGTTACTTTTATATGTTATTTTTTACAAAATAAAATTCTTATTTAGAATGGGGACATCAAAATTTACATCGGGTAAATTATTTGTATTTTTATGATAAAATTTATTTTTTCATGAATAATGAAAAGTATTGCCTTTTAATTCAAAACTTCCTTTTTGGATGATTTATTTTTATAGTTAAATTATATTTTTAATTTGTTTTCAATTTTAATTAGATTATATTTTTACAATTTAATCCAATGTTGGTCATTGATGTAATTTCACATTGAAATTGGGCATTAGCAAGTGTCAATCTTTGGTTAATTATTATTTCTTAAAAATATAATTTTTGATTTGACAATGGGAATTATTTTTAAATTAAATAAATAAACATCTATGTTTTTAATTTTTTAAAATAGACATCTTATTTGAATTCAGAATATCAAATATTTATTAGGCAGATTTTTTGGTATTTTTTTAAAAACCTTCAATTTTTTATGAATAGTGAAATCATTAAGTAATAGTTTAAAAACCAACTTCTTAATTTAAATGAAATTTTAATACTACTGTAAAATGAATTTTGAAAACATGACCTATATAGTTGTTATTAGTAATTAAAATGTTGTTTAATAATATTAAAATATTTTTTGGTGATTAGTGACATTGGACATTTATTTACCCCAGTTAATGGTTTATAGGGTAATCCAATGTAAAAATAATATTATAATAATATAATTTTACCTTACAACACATCCTAACCATATTGTATGAGTCATGGCCCACCAATACAATCATTGGGTGAGATTGTTTGCCACTTAAATGCATTTGGGTAAGATAATGACATTAATAACTTTTTATTTAAGATAAAATAAAAAAATCATAAACATGTGTTGTTTTTATTTATGGTAAAAATAAAAATATCATAAAAATATCCTCACTTATAAAAACCACCATCACCACCTATTCAACTCAAACACTCCATGTTTTTTTCCAAATTCTACTCATTGCGATTCCCAAGGACCTTCTCAAATTCAAAGATTATTTTTCTCATAAATAAATACAAAATTCAATTTCCCAAATGGGGATCTCAAAGAAAAGAATTCAAGGTGTAAAATCCAAATTCATTTTCTTTTAATTTTATTAAATTTCGTTTCTTTTCATATTATCTTCTAACATACACTTATAAAAGTAAAATAATAACTCAATTATAATATACATATAATTTAATTTTATTATGATAATGCAATCATCCATCATCAAGCCTCCTATCCACTTTCTTTTTTTCTTAAAATTTAAACTTCGTCAATGAAGTGTTGATTTATCGCCATTGAGGATGACAACTACTCATTTTATCCTACTAACTTAATTTTGGATTAAATACCATATTATGATAACATAAGATTATAGTGTACATTGTATATGTTTCATCATAATCTTGAACAATTTTATTAATATTATATTAAATAACGATATAACTTTGGGAAGTTTGTAAATACCGAAAAAATTAATTAAATAACTTTCATTAATATTTTATCTAATGAATCACAATTATATATAACTAAATAATATATTTTGACTTTTTTTAAATTATATAATTTTAATTCTGGAGAATAAATATAATGTTACATGAACTTACAAACTAGTTTACAAGAAAACAAATCATGAAAACAATGGATGTGAAGACTCCGAGGACGAAAAAATTGAACTCAATAAATAATAATTGAAATTAATTAAATTTATTAAATTATAATAAATAGAATACATGTATAAGAGGATATATATTTAATAATTAATGAATAAAAATTTATTATCTAGGATATTGAAGTGAATAATCCATTCAGACATTAGGTAATGGGATTATCAAATCCATCAAATTTTCATTTACTCCTATTTAAGGTCAAATATTTTAGAGGTTATTATATCAATATTCCTAAAATATAATTTAATTATCATTATATTATCATTTCTCGGATATATAGGTTTGAAATATGATTTTATAACCAATGCAATGATTTTACCAATGTAACTCTTCCCTTTAAAAACATAAATTTTACTTCTTTTTGGATTTTTTCTTCTTCACTCCAGATTTATTTTTCTTATACAAAATATGTTATTGCATTTTTATTTTGGGAAACCAAATGTTTAATCCTAAATGTATGCTTTATGAAATTATCATGATACCCAATTCTTTTCTATGGGATATTTTATTATAAATATTTTTATATGTTTTCTTGTGGAATTTATGATTATATAAATTTAATGATGTGATGTGTGTACCTGAAAATATAAAGTGCTCTAATGAATGGGGTAATATAATATATATATCATGATATAATGTTAAATATGACTGAAAATGATGATATATTTTTTGACAATGATTATTTATGATTATGAACATATGTTATGCCTAAAAATGATGCAATTTTTTTAAAAAAACTATGTGTTGTATATTATTACTAATATATAGTGTTTAATTTCTATAGATATAAACAACTGAAGTATTTATTTAATTCTTCATATCATGATTATGTCTATGACCATATGATTATGTTTTTATTGTGATGAATATGATTGTCTCATGTTCTATTGGTTCACATTATTATTTATCATATTACGGGGATTATAGATCCTCTCGTTCATGGATGTATATCTTCAAGTGATTAGCTGAACTAAGAACAACACTAGGGCCACTATGAATATATAGAATAAATAAATTAAAAAAAATATTTTTTAGTATGTAAATGTTTTGTGTGGTCCAAATTTTCTGAAGATAGTAAAACTATGGATAATGTATTTGTAATGATATTATATATTTTACCTTCAAAAATATGTAATAGTCATGTATACAAAAGTAGGGTTGCAATGTTAAATGTTTTCTCTCCATTTCATTCGCTCCTCTATAATATTTAATTTTCCGTTAACTTTTTTATGAATTATTTTCGATCTTTCAATTCTTGAATAATTTTTTGGGTCATTATATTTCAATTAAAACATTCAAATTCATGGGGACCATATTTTCCTCAAACATATCCTTATTCTTGGTGTCATGGATATGGAACTTGCCTAAACTATTCACCATTTCTACCAATGGATTTATTATAATTTTTTGATTGTTTATATCCTCATACTCTATATTGTTTACTAAGTGATTATATTTATTGATGCAATATAAAGTTTAGGAATAAAATTTTCTGATCAATATATATGGAATGAATTTTACATTATCACTATTTAACAATACCTATTAGAGCCTATCAATGAATATGAATGTATTATGAGTCAAACGAGTAATGGGTATTTGGAATATTCCAAACTAGTTTACAAATTTTTTCTTGGAATGTGATCACTAATGTAAGATTATTATATACAAACATTATGCATTCCATAAGTTGAAATTTGTTATTTATATATGTTTGAATGTTTTTATAGTTTTGGTATTTGTTGGTTAGTTTTATCCAGTTGATTTTATTTATTTTGAATTATTTTCATCAGAATTTATACCAACCATATTATTATTGAGTCCCATGTTACTGATTAAATGGGGTGAGGTCTCAGGTATTTACCATTCCATATTTATTATACCTTATTTATTCATGATGAATTCCACGGTATGTAAAATATACATTGTATCAAGGATTCCAATTATTTTATTTCCCTTACCTTTGATAAGAAATTTTAATTTTGGATAAGGTCATGAATATGGAATTTATACATTCCATGCATTGGAATATTTTCAAACATGAATACAACGAGAACAACTTTTTTATATATTTATTCATGTCCAAAAAACAATTAAATCCTTTGGGGTATATGTCACGACCCATCGTAGTGGACCCCGAGCCGTAACTCCCCAAGCCCACCTCTAATTTGCCAGGGGCTGGTGACTAGCACCGAGTAGGCATGTTTCTAACAGCGAAGGCATTGCCTCTAAACCTATACAAACACACACACATCTTCAAGCCCAAAAAGCTGAAAAGTAAGAACTACTAAAAATGGAAATGCATACATTCACTAAAAATCCCAACCTACAGAGTGTGATAGGAAAATAATGTACAGAAAGTGTAAAACACTAGGAAAAATGTTCAAGCCCATCAAAATAGAGTTTGTATCAAGTACAACCTGTAAAGAAAGGTGTTGGGACTGCAGTCTGTATCCGTTGGAAAACACCTCGGCCTATCTGATCTCACTAAGTACCGTCCGATCCTGGTCCACCTAGAATCCAGTCAAAGGCCCGCTCGTCTGCATAAGACACGATACGTGTGGGAAAAAATCGTGCAAGGGTGAGTATAACAATACCCAGTAGGACACCCTGAAACCACAAAGGAAACACAACAAGGGAAAATAACACAAAGGAAGGATACAGAAAGCTCCACACAGTATATGTCTATAGAACATATAACAATAATATCTAGATATACTCATACACGATTGACTATCACGAAACCACCAGTAAGATCCAGATCGAAGATTCCACTATGAACATAACAAGGGGAACACAATCCTAGGTCTAAGACAGAGATATGAAGTACTCGTTCTAGAAGAACAAACTCAAAAATTAATTGAAAACATGATGCTCAGATGAAGATCACAATCAATTGCCATGAGGTGATTCCAACAACTCAGTCTGAGCTAATCCGCTAAACATAGGATCGGTGCTCGGGTAATGTTGGTCACGTCGATACCAAGAACTCTTCCAAGGATTTCAGGAAAAAATAGAGGATCTAGATCTACGTCTCATAGAGGGGGTTCCAAAACTCTATTCAGAATGTCCTGCTGAAGGGATCATACTCCTATATGTGGTAAATGATACCAGAAACCATCAGGAGAAAGACTAAGTGGTAGAGCCCTAAGGAAACTAGCCCAAGTCATAGAAGGCAACCGGATCAAGCATTGTAGAATTGGTTAAATGGTGTGTAGTATGGTTACATGCCGTGTTCCTTGACCCTGATTAATTCTCGTGTAAACAGATCGTATCATTCGTTCACGCTGTGTAAAACTCATCTACAAGTCGCGTAGCAAAGTACATGTTGTGTTCCAGACTCTGGGTACTGCCCGTGTAAATGGCCCGTGTTAGTCATATTTTTAGTTAGATAGGAACTACACGACGATTAGAATAGTCACATGCCATGTTGGAGCACCTGGGGATCGCTCTGTGTACGCTGGACATGTGCCCGTACATGGTCTCTGTCCGTGTCTGTGTCGCTTGTCCGTGTACCAGTACACGGGGTATCCCGTGTATCTAGACGGGTCTTTCCAAGGAAGGGTATACACGTCATGTGCTTGGCTGTGTACCCAACCCGTGTCCGTGTACTCCTAGAGTTCACACCATGCAGTCCTCCAACGAACACACGCTGTGTAGCCCATACTACATGGCGTGTAGTCATGGAATTTCCAAAAACGTCGTCTTCTTCCTCACGCTTTGTCTGATCTTCTGGATCACGTTTCTCTGGTCTGTTTGCCGCAAAACTCATGATCAAGGGCCTCCTCGACGTCGTGATGCTGAATTCGATGGTTTGGGGCCTTGAATTGGCTCGAAAAATATCATATGATCCTCCGATGAAAATACGTTCGAAGAGAGATGTAACACCCGAGGTTTTTATGAGTAATATTTTGTTTTTATGTTATATATATATCATAAAAGTAATCTTTCACTACACACTAGCTTGACTTACTTTACACGCAATTGCGACCTTCCTCGATAGCTTGCGTTGTATGCAATACCGAGTTTCACTAAACGACGATATGCTATTAAAATATTATTTAAAATAGCCGTTATGAATAGTAAAAACCACTTTTTGGAATTTTATAAATTATATTTTTTAAAATGGACTTCATTTTTGGATTCGGAATATCGAAATTAGCCTACTGTGAAATTTTGGTATTTTTCTGAAAACATTCAATTTTTGATGAATAGTGAAACCACTAAGTGGTAGTTAAAAAACTGAATTTTTAATAAGACAAAATTTTACCACTTCTGTGAGTGGAATTTCTAAAATCCAAAAGACACGGTTATTATCAAGGACTAAAATGTGGTTCAACGAGATGAAAATAATTTTTTTGTTGAATAGTAACTTTTTACTTTTTTTTACCACGGTGAAAAGTAAATAGGGTAATTAAGGGTAAAGATTATATTATTATTACCCTAAAACATGTCCTAATTCTATTGGATAAGTGAAATTCGACCAAAAACAAACTTAGTAATAAAATATGACAATTTAGGCCCACTTGGATTAGATTAGGACATTTATTATTAATTTATTTAAAGAAGGGTTAAAATAGTTAAAATCAAAGTCAAATAAGTAAATAATTTTTATTATGGGTTTATACATAAGATAAATTCTACTATAAATATACATTAGAAATCTAAAACGATATCCTACATAATGGTATTTTATTTATAATTTTTAGACATTAAATAAATTAATTTATTTATGACACAACGATGATGCATTAATTACCCTTTTAAGGAAATGTTAACATAATTGATGTTATAGATGCTCAAATAAATGTAATTTGAGAATTTTTATAAATTCCACTAATTTTATAGGTTACTATGATATATTAGTGTTGCTTTAATCAACTTGGTTCGAACATATAATTCTATTATGACTTTCACAAAAATAATATATCAAATAGTGTCAAAATTGACAGAAAATAGTTTTTAAATCAAATATTATATTATTAATTGTTATTTAATTCCTAAAAATCTAAGGTTCGGTCAGATGACTTAGATAAGGATATATATATTAATAATAAACAACTTGGTGTTCTTTTTGCATGTTATAGTAAGTGTATTAACCATATAGTGTAAGAAAACAAAAAGTCACGGTAAAAGTTATATTATTTAACATAGAGTCAAATATAATTGATAAGGTTAAAATAATAACCTAAACTTGTATAAATCCTATTGGTTGATAGTATTTCGACCCATCCCCACTTTACCTTCTAAATAAGACCCTTTGGAACCATTATGAACCGATTTTGACTTTAATATAAAATAATATTTTGAGATATTCCTAAGGTGCCCCTCTCCTCCCTTATAAATGGGCACCTCCTCCCCCTTCTCCTCACACCAATTTGAGCACTCAAGTTCGGCCAACCCCTGCCAAAATACCTTCTCCACTTCCCTAGAATAATCCTAGAGGTCCTGGTATTCTTCAAAGACCACTCTTAGTTCCCTAAGTGGAGGATTCAAAGAGGCTTCTCAAAGAAGTGGTAATATCCATTACCGATCCTTTCAATTTCTTTCTTCTTCAACTTCTTCTTCTTTAGTAGTTTCATGATAACGTAAAATCATCAGTATTACTTACATACTGATATGTTATTATAAATATTAAACAACCCTAATTCACCTTCTATCCATCCTACGGAAAAATGAAATCGTCGCGCGTGCGTACGTACGGAATACCGTCTCCACGCCGTGGTGTAATCTATTTTCCACCATCACCTTACAAGGATGGGTACAATGGTGTAATGAGTAACTATATATGATTATTATAAAGTGATATTGATACTAAAATAGTATAAATACACTTAAATACAATTCCACGATCTTGGGAACAATATCATCCCTCGTGCGTACGTACGGAATACCGTCTCCATGATGTGATGCAACTCGTTCTACATGATCATCATTACATAGTAATTATATAAATGAATTGGATGAATAAATATGATATATGTTACACTAATACCATTCTGGAAATAAGGTATCTATAACCTTAAAAGAAGAATAAGAATTTATTCGGCAAAACACGCATAAGAACAAAAGGCAATAAAGACCCGAGTAACAAGTAACAATGAAATATTACTAATAAGAAGCTAAGAATATGACCATATATGATATAATATAAATATTTATGATTCTGGAATAAGTCAATAACATTATTTAAACCATTATACAGGAGCTTCGGACATGTACAAAGCAAATCGGACCTAAGGTAAGGGAATATATCACAATCTCATTTTATCCGAGATTGTTTATACTTTGGTATTTACTGGGGTGTATTTTATCATCCACATCCATGTTTCCTCAATATGTAATATTAATTCCATCCACCTACAATTTTATAAATCCAATTTTACCCTTCAGTGAGTTTTTAGTAAAAGTTATGAAAGGAATCTTTTGTCATTTTTCGTACGAGGTACTTTTTGACTTTTCCGACAAAAGTATGAGAAGAATGTTTTTTTAACTTATACTGAATGAATGGATTTTTAAAAAATTATTTCCAAGAATATTCCTTTACAAGTTTTCAAGTTTATTTTTAATCATCTTCTTGTAGTTTAAAATTGTAAGACATGTTAAGAAAGCTAAAATGTTTTTCAAGTAGAAAGGATATTTTCCACAAGAATGGAGTTCAAGTGTTTTATCAAAATTATTTTCCATCTAAGATAATAAAGGGTTCGGTTTATATCCCTATTTTTACATTGATTTGACTATGTTGTGATGGAATTATGTTTATGAATTCCATTATCTTATATGAATTTTATTATGATGTCACGATGTTTATGATTCCCATTTTTATTACATGGGTTATTCAATGATGTATGGTTTATGATTTTGTGGCACACATAAGAATGGTATCATTATGAGATGGGTGGGACCTATCTCTCCCTCCAATGAATTGCGTAATGATTTATATCTCATGAGATAGACATGGCTGGAACAGAAGGTTATTTCGGTTCAGTGATACAGGACTAAAACGAGGAGTGAACTCGGTTCAGAAATGGACTTTGTCCGCTAAGATAGTCTTGGCAATGATTCATGACAAACAAGAAATGATTTTCCATGATTATCAGTGCATGCCACAAAGTTTCAAGTTTTATGTTATGATTATGAGGATCTCATTTTCACTTCTATGATTTATTCCATGTTATGATATTATGATCTCTTTTGCAGGTTATGATTTTCAAAAAGATATGATATGATTTTTATTTCCTTTATTTGCCCTTACTGAGCATTTGAGCTCACCCTTTTTGTATGTTTTCTTTTCCCCAGGTCAGGAAGATGGATATTAAGTAGAATATGCTAAAAGGGACCCTAGATATGATGAAATAAATGGGAGACACTGTAGAAGATTTATGAACCAGTTGTTTACGTTTCCCAGTTTCTAAAGACACTATACCTATATGGTCCTTTGTGGTTTTGTCATATGTTGTAATAAGTTTGCTTCAATTTTGAAGTATTAACAATGTATGTAAAGTATGGGTCGTTATAGTTGGTATCAGAGTAAAGGTATAGTCAACCTTTGAAAACTAGGATGTGAAAGCCTTAGTAAGAACCCTAAGGATAAGACTAAGCAAAGAACCCAATCTTAGTGTTTTAGAAATGGCCTTGAATAACCTAGGATAAGACCTTAAGCGAGAAAATTTTATTCTTGAATTATGTGGTTTTCCTTTTATAATTAGTGTTGCTCACACTATTCTTCTTGGTTTTAGTCAATGGCTGGAACCCGAAGGAACCGTGTTAATGCGGAATGCGATGGGCAATGCAATGATTGTCCCCCTAAGCAACCAAACGATATGGGAGCTGGAATGTAAAATATTGTAGCCATGCTCACACAACTTTCTCAAGCTATGAATCATACAGGACTTCCAAACATGAAAAGGAAGGAGCGACATTCTATTGAATCCTTCATGAGACAGCGTCCACCTTCTTTTAGCGGGTCTACTGATCCATTAGTTGCTGAACAATGGATTAGTACTACTGAAAAGATATTTTCAGTTCTTCAATGTTCTGAACATGATAAAGTCATCCTAGCAGTGTATCGTTTGGAAGGAGATGCTGATCAATGGTGGAATCTTATTAAGAATACGAGGCAAAGGGATGAAATTGAGTCCATGGAATGGGATGAGTTCAAGAACTTATTTTTCAATAAGTACTTCCCTCGTATTCTATGAACAAAGATGGAGAAAGAGTTTCTTGAACTGAAGCAAAGGGATGATTAATCTGTTGGTACCTATGAAGAAAATTTTACAATACTTGCAAGGTACGCTTCTGGTATTATTATCCAACCTGAGAGTAAGATCGATCGATTCTATAGTGGCTTAAAACCAAGTCTTCTAAGGGCGTTAGCCATAAGGGACTTCAATAGCTATGAGTAAATCGTTCGATGTGCTCTCTAAGTCGAGATAGAGATTGGAGTAACCCATCAGTCAGATGGGTTTGAGAAGAAGAGGAAAATGGAATTCAAAGGAAAATCTAAAGAGCACACTGAAAAGAATATGAGCATTCCATTATGCTCGAAGTGTGGAAAGAAACATGGAGGGAGTTGTCTTAAAGGGACAAGTAAATGTTTCGAATGTGGAAAGGAAGGTCATCGGGCATTTGAATTCCGCGATAATGGGAAGAAGATGTCTAATGATGCAAACAAAGGCATGGATACACAGAATTAACCTACTACACTTCAATGTTTCAAGTGCAAGGAGATGGGGCATTATGCCAATCAATGCCCAAATCCAAGGGTTGATGATGATGGTCGACGTCAACAAACTCTTAAGGCTAAAGACAAAGGAAAGTAACATGTAATTTCTATCAGCAATGTGGAGTACGATAACAAAGTGGTGAAAGGTACACTTACCATCCACTCTAAAGTAGCAAATGTTTTATTTGATTCTGGATCCAACAACTATTTTATTTCTGAAGAAATTTCTAAGGGTATCACCGTATTACCTCAACAATTAGATGTTGAGTTAGCTGTGACAACACCTAATGGCACATCAATCTCATCAAAAGTTTATAATTCTCCTCCAATTGATGTTTGTGGGAAAGTGATTCCTACAAATATTGTGATCCTTCCTTTAGTGGAATTCGATGTGATTCTTGGCATGGATTGGCTTTCTTTATACGGAGCTAATATCAATTGCCAAAGAAGGGAAGTCACATTTCATATTCCAGATCAATCTATGATCGTCTATCAATAAAGGATGAACATAACCTTCTAGTGGAAATTTCTTCCATTTTATGGGTATTGATTCCACTAAATGAAGGTTATTTATCTCAAATGGTTGGTGAGAAACTCGCGATTCAGAATATTCCCATCGTACGGGAGTTTGATGATGTCTTTCAGGAGGAATTACAGGGTCTTACACCAAATCGTGAAGTTGAGTTTTCAATAGAACTCGTACCGGGTGCTTTGCCAATTTCAAAGACACCGTATAGAATGGCCCCAATTGAGTTGCAGGAATTGAAGAAGCCACTCCAAGAGAATATTGATAATGGATTCATATGCTCTAGTGCGTCACCTTGGAGAGCACATGTTCTATTTGTTAAGAAGAAAGATGGATCAATGAGACTCTGCATTGATTATCGAGAACTTAACAAGATCACTATCAAGAACAAATATCCTCTCCCACGCATTGATGACTTATTTGACCAACTACGCCGAGCTCAATACTTTTCCAAGATTGATCTTCGTTCTGGGTATCATCAATTAAGGGTCAAAAGGGAGGATATACCAAAGACAGCTTTCCGTACAAGGTATGGACACTATGAATTTATAGTGATGCAATTTGGTCTTACTAATGCCCCTACTATCTTCATGGATCTAATGAATAGAGTCTGTAGAGACTATCTTGATAAATTTGGGGTAGTCTTTATAGACGATATTCTTGTCTATTAAAAGAGCAAGGAAGAGCATGAAGATCACTTGAGAATTATATTGATGACCCTGAGAAAGGTGAAGCTTTATGCCAAATTTACCAAGTGTGAATTTTGGCTTCAAAAAGTTGCATTTTTGGGTCACATAATCTCAAAATAGGGGATATCTGTGGATCCAGCAAAAACAGAGGTTATCGAAAGATGGTCGAGACCAACAACAGTAACTGAGTTCCAAAGTTTTCTTGGTTTGGCTGGATATTATCGACGTTTTGTAAAATATTTTTTACGGTTATCTAATCCACTCACCAAGTTGACTCGGAAAGGAGTTAAGTTTGTTTGGACAGAGGAATGTGAAGAGAATTTCAAGGAGTTGAAAAGAAGGTTATCCAGTGCACCTGTGCTCACACTGCCTTGTAGTGGAGAAATGTTTGTGATCTACAGTGATGCATCCAAGAAGGGATTGGGGTGTGTTCTTATGCAAAATGATATGGTGATAGCTTATGCCTCACGACAGTTGAAAATCCATGAGCAAAATTACCCAACACATGATTTGGAGTTAGCTACGGTAATCTTTGCATTAAAGATTTGGAGGCATTACCTTTATGGTGAAAGGTGTGATATTTATACTGATCATAAAAGTTTAAAGTATATTTTCACACAAAAGGAGCTGAATATGCATCAAAGAAGATGGTTGGAGCTGATTAAGGATTATGACTGCTCAATCCATTACCACCCTGGGAAAGCAAACAAGGTGGCAGATGCATTAAGTCGACAAGACCATGCTAGTTTATCCATGATGAGGATCACAAAAGATCCAATATTTATGGATTTACAAAGGATGGATCTTGGAATTATAATGGAAGGGGAAAAATCTTATCTTTCTCAAATGAATGTTCAACCATCTATATACATGTGAAGATTAAAGAGGCACAGAAAGAAGATGTCGAGTTACTAAAGAAGGTGAGAAATGTTCCTGAATTCAACCTTGATTGTGATGGGATAGTAATGTTCAGGAATCGGGTTTGTTTTCCTACCATCCCCGAATTAAAGAAGGAGCGGCTGGATGAGGCTCATAGTTCTTCATTGTCTATTCATCCTGGAAGCACGAGGATGTATAGGGACCTGAAAGAGTACTTCTGGTGGGATGGCATGAAAAGAGATGTTGCTGAATATGTCCCTCGATGCTTGATTTGTCAACAAGTTAAAGATGAGAGATAGAAGTCTAAGGGGATGTTACAACCATTACCCATACCCGAATGGAAATGGGAAAACATCACTATGGACTATGTCACAGGACTTCCTAAAACATCCAAAGGCAATAATGCTATCTGGGTCATAGTAGATCGTCTTACAAAGTCTGCACACTTCATTGCTATTAGAGAGGATTTTTCTCTAGATCAGCTTTCTAGGATATATGTAAAGGAAGTGGTAAGATTGCATGGAGTACCACTTTCTATTATATCTGATCACGGTCCGAGATTTACCTCGAAGTTCTGGAGAAGTCTTCAGCATACTCTGGATACAGAGTTGAGTTTCAGCACTTCTTATCATCCTCAGACAGACAGTCAGTCTGAGAGAACAATTCAAACACTAGAAGATATGTTGAGAGCTTGCTCTATGGATTTCAAAGGAGGTTGGGATCAACACCTACATTTGGTGGAATTTTCTTATAATAATAGCTTTCACTCCAGTATTCAGATGGCTCCTTATGAAGCTCTCTATGGAAAGAAATGCAGGACTCCAACTTGCTGGGATGAAGTTGGGGAAAGAAATCTATTGGGACCTGATCTCATTGATGAAATGGCAGAAAAGGACAGATATATTCTACAACACATAAGAGCAGCTCAGAGTCGACAGAAAAGTTATGCCAACAACCGAAGAAAAATCCTAGAGTTTGAAGTGGGTGATGAAGTGTTCTTACGAATATCTCCCTGAAGAGGGTTATGATATTTGGAAAGAAGGGGAAGTTGAGCCCTAGATTTATCGGTCCTTTCTAAATACTGGATCGTGTTGGTAAGGTAGCTTACCGACTGGTGCTTCCACCGAATCTCTCTCAAGTTCACGATGTGTTCCATGTATCTCTCCTGATAAAGTACATACCTGATCCTTCAAATGTACTCAGCTCAGAAGTTGTACCGATGGAGCAAGATCTTTCTTATGAAGAACAACTGATAGAGATTCTGGATCGTATGGAAAAAGTCCTACGAAACAAGACCACTCGATTAGTAAAAATTTTATGGAGGAACCACCAAATTGGAGAAGCTACATGGGAACTTGAGGATATTATGAGGGAGAGGTATCCTCATCTGTTTGTTACAAAGTGACGAATTTCGAGGGTGAAATTCTTTTTAAGGGGGGTAGAATGTGACACATGATATTTTTATGAGTAATATTTTGTTTTTATGTTATATATATATATCATCATAGGAATCTTTCACTACACACTAGCTTGACTTACTTTACACGCAATCGCGACCTTCCTCGATAGCTTGCGTTGTACGCAATACTGAGTTTCACTAAACGTCGATATGCTATTAAAATAATTTTTTAAAATAGCCGTTATGAATAGTAATAACAACTTTTTGAAATTTTATAAATTTTATTTTTCAAAATGGACTTCATTTTTGGATTCGGAATATCAAAATTATCCTACGGTGAAATTTTTGTATTTTTCTGAAAACTTTCAATTTTTGATGAATAGTGAAACCACTAAGTGGTAGTTAAAAAACTGAATTTTTCATAAAACATAATTTTACCGCTTCTGTGAGTGGAATTTCGAAAATCCGAGGGACACGGTTAATATCAAGGACTAAAATGTGGTTCAATGAGATGAAAATAATTTTTTGGTGAATAGTAACTTTTTACTTTTTTTTACCACGGTGAAAAGTAAATATGGTAATTAAGGGTAAAGATGATATTATTATTACCCTAACACATGTCCTAATTCTATTGGATAAGTGAAATTCGACCTAAAACAAACTTAGGAATAAAATATGACCATTTAGGCCCACTTGGATTATATTAGGACATTTATTATTAATTTATTTAAAGAAGGGTTAAAATAGTTAAAATCAAAGTTTAATAAGTAAATAATTTTTAATATGCGGTTATACATAAGATAAATTCGACTATAAATATTAATTATAAAGCTAAAAGGATTTCATACATAATGGTAGTTTATTTATAATTTTTAGACATTAAATAAATTAATTAATTTATGACACAACGATGATGCAGTAATTACCCTTTTAAGGAAATGTTAACATAATTGATGTTATAAATTCTCAAATAAATGTAATTTTAGACTTATTATAAATTCCACTAATTTTCGTGGTTACAATCATATATTAGTGTTGATTTAATCAACTTGGTTCGAACATATAATTCTATTATGACTTTCACAAAAAACATATATCAAATACTGTCAAAATTGACACAAAATAGTTTTTAAATCAAATATTAGTTTATTAATTCTTATTTTATTCCTAAAAATCTAAAGATTGAAAAAATGACTTAGATAAGGATATATATATTAATAATAAACAACTTGGTGTTTGTTTGGCATGTTATAGTATGTTTATTAACCATATAGTGTAAGAAAACAAAAAGTCACGGTAAAAGAAAAATTATTTAACTTAGAGTTAAATGTAATTGATAAGGTTAAAATAATAACCTAAACTTGACTAAATCCTATTGGTTGATAGGATTTAGACCCATACCCACTTTACCTTCGAAATAAGACCCTTTGGAACCATTATAAACTGATTTTGACTTTAATATAAAATAATATTTTGAGATATTCCTAAGGTGCCTCTCTCCTCCCTTATAAAAGGGCACCTCCTCCCCCTTCTCCTCACACCAATTTGAGCACTCAAGCTCTGCCAAACCCAGCCAAAATCCCTTCTCCACTTCCCTAGAATAATCCTAGAGGTCCTCGTCTTCTTCAAATACCAATCTTAGTTCCCTAAGTGGAGGATTCAAAGAGGCATTTCAAAGAAGCGGTAATATCCATTACCGATCTTTTCAATTTCTTTCTACTTCAACTTCATCTTCTTTAGTTGTTTCATGATAAAGTAATAAAATAAGTGTTACATATATAATGATATGTTATTATAAATATGAAACAACCCTAATTCACCTTCTATCCATCCTACAGAAAAATGAAATCACCGCTCGTGCGTACGTACGGAATACCGTCTCCACGCCGTGGTGTAATCTATTTTCCACCATCACCTTACAAGGATGGGTATAATGGTGTAATGGGTAACTATATATGATTATTATAAAGTGATATTGATACTGAAATAGTATAAATACACTTAAATACAATTCCACGATCATGGGAACAATATCATCGCTCGTGCGTACGTACGGAATACCGTCTCCACGATGTGATGCGACTCGTTCTACATGATCATCATTACATAGTAATTATATAAATGAATTGAATGAATAAATATGATATATGTTACACTAATACCATTCTGGATATAAGGTATCTATAACATTAAAAAAAGAATAAGAATTTATTCGGGAAAACACGCATAAGAACAAAAGGCAATAAAGACCCGAGTAACAAGTAACAATGAAATATTACAAATATGAAGCTAAGAATATGACCATATATGATATCATATCAATATTTATGATTCTGGAATAAGTCAATAACATTATATAAACTATTATACAGGAGCTTCGGAGACGTACAAAGCAAATCGGACCTACGGTAAGGGAATATATCACAATCTCATTTTATCCGAGATTGATTATACTTTCGTATTAACTGGGGTGTATTTTATCATCCACATCCATGTTTCCTCAATATGTAATATTATTTCCATCCAACTAAAATTTTTTAAATCCAATTTTACCCTTCAGTGAGTTTTTAGTAAAATTTATGAAAATAATCTTTTGTCGTTTTTCGTACGAGGTAGTTTTTGACTTTTCTGACAAAAGTACAAGAAGAATGTTTTTTTAACTTATACAGAATGAATGGATTTTTAAAAAATTATTTCCAAGAATCTTCCTTTTCAGTTTTTCAAGTTTATTTTTAATCAACTTCTTGTAGTTTAAAATTGTATGACATGTTATGAAAGGAAAAAATGTTTTTCAATTAGAAAGTATATTTTCCACAGGAATGGAGTTCAAGTGTTTTATCAAAATTATTTTCCATCTAAGATAATAAAGGGTTCTGTTTCTATCCCTATTTTTACATTGATTTGACTATGTTGTGATGGAATTATGTTTATGAATTCTTTTTTCTTATATTAATTGTATTATGATGTCACGATGTTTAAGATTCCCTTTTTTATTACATGGGTTATTCAATGATGTGTGGTTTATGATTTTGTGTCACACATAAGAATGGTATCATTATGAGATGGGTGGCACCTATATCTCCCTCCAATGCATTGGGTAAAGATTTATATCTCATGAGATAGACATGGCTAGAACAGAAGGTTATTTCGGTTTAGTGATACAGGACTGTAACGAGGAGTGAACTCGATTCAGAAATGGACTTTGTCCGCTAAGATAGTCTTGGCAATGAGTCATGACAAACACGAAATGATTTTCCATGATTATGTGTGCATGACACAAAGTTTCAAGTTTTATGTTATGATTATGGGGATCTCATTTTCACTTCTATGATTTATTCCATGTTATGATATTATGATCTCTTTTGCAGGTTATGATTTTCAAAAAGATATGATATGATTTTTATTTCCTTTATTTACCCTTGCTGAGCATTTGAGCTCACCCTTTTTGTATGTTTTATTTTTCCCAGGTCAGGAAGATGGATATTAAGTAGAATATACTAAAAGGGACCCTAGATATGATGAAATAAATGGGAGACACTGTAGAAGATTTATGAACCAGTTGTTTGTGTTTCCCAGTTTCTAAAGACACTATACCTATACGGTCCTTTGTGGTTTTGTCATATGTTGTAATAAGTTTGCTTCAATTTTGAAGTACTAACAATGTATGTAAAATATCGGTCGTTATAAGAGATTTCTTTCGAATTGCTTATATCTGTCCGTTGTCGTCACAAACACAGCTCCATTGGTTCATCCCATTGTTAGATCTATTATCTCGGATCATTATGCCATAGATCAGAAGTGTAATCGATCGTTTTTCGTGACGATCCGGGTTCATTGATGTTTGATCAAAACCAAAACAACCTCAAAATCCATGCAAAAACCCATCCTGCAAGAACGATCAATCCGCGGGCTAATCTATTCATGGATAAGTCTGCGTTCATTGTGGTAATTGATAACAGGGGGGGAAATCAAAAACAAACCTCATTCCTAGATCCGCGGCATTCGTTGGCGATGATCTGGTTGTTGCATTGTCGTCGCAAGCAAAAATCGCCAAGAACGTTGTTGCCGCATCGGGAGGTCGTCTACAGAGCCTCCAGAGCCGCCAATGGTTTTAGGGTTATAAGGTTTGTAACCCTAGACCCCTGCGCATGCCTTTATTTAAAAAAAATAAGAGATATCTTTTGCAGCATATTTAAAAGATTTCACCGCAAAATAAAATATATATTTTTTAAATATTTTATTACTCTTACGTTCAAAAAACTAGATTTCACCACCGACCTGCACCGGCCGATGTTAGGCCTCACCTAAGGTAAAATTGATGCCCTGAATGCAACGGTGCATTCAAATTTATGATCCGAGCACCCATTTAGAAGTTATTCCACTTTTTCTGGAAAACCACATGCATGTGTAATTTAATAATTTAATTACATTCAAACATTTGTTCCGGGCTCACCTGGCCTCAGAACTGTACGCCGTCTTAGATCCTCGTCTTGAATTAATTTTTATATAATATTAAAATAGTACAAGAAAAATTCCAGGACATTACATCACACCCACCTTATGGTTTTTACGACCCTGAAATTCCAAAACAAAGGAAACTCAAAAATATGTTGGTACTGCATGCGAATCTGAGCCTCCCGCTCCGACGTGCTCTCCTGGAGATTCCTGTGCTACCACCCGACACACAATAAGGTAATAGCTCCCCCAATAAGGATGTTCTCCGGCAGATCCTCGATCTCTACTGGGTAGTCAGCAAAAGTCTCTCCATCATCGATGTCCAGCTCGCCCCCGTCGATAACATGCGATGGATCATGCACGTACTTCCGTAGTTGTGTAACATGTAAGACGTTGTGTACCCGGTCCATCTGAAGAGGTAGATCCAAGCAATAAACCACCTCGCCAACTCTACTCAGAATCTAAAAAGGTCCTATGAACCTTAGAGATATCTTGCTTCCTCGGACAAACCTCCTCAATCCCCATCGAGGTGAGACCCGAAGGAACACATGGTCTCCCTCCTCGAACTCCAAGGGCCTCCTCCTCCTGTCAGCATACGTCTTCTGCCGACTATGGGAAGTCTTCATCTGCTCTTGGATGACCTGCTCCTTCTCTGTAGTATCTCTTACCATCTCTAGGCCCATGAGTGCTGACTCTCCTGTGTCAGTCCAGTAATGTGATGACCTAAAAGGTCGCCCGTAGAGATCCTCCAATGGTTCCATAAAAATAGTGTAATGATAACTGTTATTATAAGAAAACTCCACCAGTGTTAGGTGATTCTAAAAGCTATGACCAAAGTCAAGCATGAAATCTCGAAAAATATCATCCAGGACCTGGATGGTCTACTCTGTCTGACTATCACTCTGAGGATGGAACGTTGTGCTCAAGCATAAATGAGTCCCAAAAGCTTCATGCAATCCCTTCCATAATCGGGATGTGAAATGAGAATCACGATCTGAGATGATCTTTAACGGAACTCTGTGAAGTCGAACTATCTCTTTCACGAAGTGGAATCCCAAGATCTCTACTGAACTCTGCTCCCATATTACTAGGATGTGGGCCAACTTGGTGAGTCAATCAACGATCACCCAGATGGCATCATGTCCCCTAGACGTACGTGGTAAATCCATCATGAAGTCCATGGATATTCCATCCCACTTCCACTCTAGCACCTCAAGGGTCATAATCAAGCCTGTTAGAACCTAGTGCTCAGCCTTCACTTGCTGACAAGTAGGGCACGAGAAAAAACTCTTCCACACTCTTCTTTATTCATGGTCACCAGAACTGACGTCGGAGGTCATGATACATCTTTTCCACGCTTGGATGCACCACCAAAGGGGATGTATGGAACTTCCTTATAACCTCCTCCCACAATGTCACTTGTACTACTGTACATACATTGAAAAGAACAATGTTCTCCCCACCTTCTGAATATCCATCTGCAGAAACACCTGTGGATATCTGAGCATGTAAAGTCACACAGCCAGCATCCTCGCACTGTGCTTCCCTGACTCGCTGTAAGAGTGGAGGGGTAACAACCATTAATTGTAGGTAATCGCCCTCATCTCCATCCACAAAGGATAACTGTAAAGAGGCCAACTACATCGTCTCCTCATCCAACAACTGCGAACTGGATTTCTTGCTAAGAGCATCTGCCACAAAGTTCCCTTTCCAAGGAGTATAAATGATATAAAAATTGTAATTCTGGAGGAACTCAAGCAATAGTCATTGTCTAAAATTTAGATCCTTCTGAGAAATGATATATTTGAGACTCTTGTGATCAGAGTATATAGTAAAATGATCGCCCATCAGGCAGTGCTGCCAGATATTCAATGCGAAGACTACCACTGCCAACTCAAGATCATGGGTCATGTAGTTCTGTTTGTGTGGCCTCAAATGATGTGAGCCATAGGTAATCAATGCTTGCCTCTCCATTAGGACACAACCAAGCCCAATTCCTAATGCATCAAAGAAAACTAGGTACTCGACACCCTCCTCCGGTAATCTCAAGATCGGGGCGTTCTTCAGACTCTGTCTCAACTGCTGGAAAGCCTGCTGCATCTCTCGGTCCACACGAATGGCTACCCCTTTTGGGTCAAAGCATATGTGGGTGCTTAAATCCTTGAGAAATAAAGAATTATTCTAAGGATAGTAGCCTTCCAAACCAAGGATGCTCTGCACCTCCGTCCCACTCCGGGGTGGCTCCCATGCTAGTACTACCTCCACCTTGGCTAGGTCCATGACTACACCATCTGCTGAGATAAGGTGTACTAGAAAGTGGACCACTTGTATCCAAAACTGGCACTTCAAGAGTTTTATGTACAATTGGTGCTCTCAGAGTTTGTCCAGAACCATCCTTAGGTGTCTCGCGTGTTCCTCCTCAGAAGCATAGTACACAAGGATATCATCGATGAATACTACTACGAGACGATCTAGATAGGGCTGAATGATACTGTTCATGAGTCCCATGAATAGTGTCTTGGAGTTCTTCACACCGAAGGGAATCACCAAGTACTCATAGTGACCGTAGCGACATATGAAAGACATCTTCAGTACATCCTCATCCCGTACTCAAAACTGGTGATAGCCTGATCGTAGAACATCCCTTGAGAACCATCGTGCCCCTCTCAACTGGTCAAAGATGTCAATGATACTTGGTAGTGGATACCAGTTCTTCACGGTCACCTGATTCAAGTGCCGGTAATTTACACATAGTCTCAAGATCATGTCTGCCTTCATGGAAAACAACACTGGGACCGCCCAGGAGGAAACGCTGGGTCTCACACTGCCCTTCTTCTACAAGTCTTCCAGCTGCACCCTCACCTCATGAAGCTCTACAGGATCCATCTGATATACTGATTCTAATATCGGTGCCGTCCCGGGTTTCAAATCAATGCAAAAGTCTATCTCCCGATGGGGAGGTAGTCCTGGGAAATCCTCCAGAAAGGCGTCCTCATACATAGCCACTACTGCTGGAAACTGGAAACTCGTTACATCTACTACCCCAAGGGCTAGGCCAGCCAACTAATAGGATATCGATTGCACCTTCCTACATACGAGTCCATCATGCGGTGTCTGGGTCTCTATTTCACCGAAAAAAGAGAACCTCATTCCATCACTGCGGACACACCACACCTTTCGCCTAAAACAGTCGATCTTGGCATGAATTTGTGGATAGCCAATCCATACAAAGAATGACATCCTAAGGCATCGACGCTACCACAAAGAGGTTCCAACTGAAACACTCACCTCCAAGGGTCAGGTCACACTGTCTACAGAGGTGTGTGATCTCTGATTCTTCTCCAGTCGGTGTTTCTTAGCGTAAGGGATGAGTGTACGGCTCAAATGGAATCTCAAGGTCTCAAATATTATAAGTAGCCAGAAAGGAATGACTAGCACCTATGTATATAAGTATGACATCCAATGTACAAAAGTAATATATTGTACCTCTAATAATTCTGGAAGTACATGGGTCATAAGCCTCTACTGCATGCAGTTGTCCCTGCCTCTGCTCACCAGCTCCCCGAGCCTAGGACGGACCTCCTGGAGGTAGTGGTGGTAAAGGGACAAAACATCGACCACCTCCACCTTCTCTCCCAAATCCTCTACCGCATCCGCTACCCCGCGGATCTGTCTGCTCCACACATTTCGTCTGCCTCGGTGGTCCATCCACTGCTCCCGTATCAGTACTATGGTGGGTCAAACAATCTCGAGCGAGATGTCCCCTGCCGTCACATGAGTAGCATCGCCTCTCTCGAGGATGGTTGGATGCGACCTGTGAACCTTGTAAGGAAGATCCCCAGTCTTAGGATCTCATCTGAAAACGTCTCCCAAAACCTGTCTCCTAGACGTCGGCACCCTACAACAGTGGTCTCTGCTCGATCTTGCTCACTGTTGACAACTGTCGGTTGTCTATGCTCTGCCAAGAAGCTCTCTCCCACAAAATCCCACTCGAGCACCCTAGCATAAGTGAGAATGATCATAGGGATGATGCTAGCTCAGATATCTCTGCGCAAGCCCTAATCAAAAGTCAGATCTCTAAAGTAATGATCTCTGACCATATCCATTGAGTACCACGATAGGTCGGTAAACCTCGATGAATAGTAAGCCACTATCATGGTCCCCTGCTGGAGCTGAAGAATCTCCTGTATACGCACTGCTCTCAGGGTAACTGGTGAAAACTCCTCTCTGAAGAGATGCTAAATATCTAACCATGAAAGAGTCACCTCGTCGTAAGTCTGGATAAATGAACTCCATCATCGCCCTGCTGAGCCCTACAGAAAGCTAGCTGCCAGGATCACCATCTGGTATGCCGGTGTCCTGACTAAACGGAAGACTTTGGTCATTGCCTCAAGCCAGTCCTCTACTTCCCGAGGGTCAAGTTCTCCGCAAAACCTGAGGGGTCTCTGTTTCCAATGCTTTCACCGGGGCGCACGCATCCGTCTGTGGAGGACGCGCTTCCTGTTGCCCCACATTCTCGCTTTCCAAAGGCGGGCGGCATTCGCTCCTTATTCAGGGACGTCTGCTCCTTGATCGAAACGGGATGATGGTATCTCGGTTCTTCCTTCTGTGGATTCCTCCTCGGAACTTGTCACCTAGTCCGGGTCTCCCTCATAGATTTAATACGTTGTTCGTGAAACTCTTCCCGGTGCCATATCTTCATGGACGTCTGTTAATTACACTACTTCTGTCAAGACATTTCACAGGGTATTGACATGGTAGTGACCTTCGGTCGGAGTAGACGGCAACATCGGGCATGTCGGGGCATCTATGGGTGCATGGACATTGGGGAACCTGTATTCTTCCACATGAGAGGGCATCTCAAGGGTGCTTAACCCAAGGCATCCCACATCGAGTGCAGGGAATCATATGCCATCTGAGGATTTCCTCATCCTCCCATGTTTATCATGGGGAATGCCACAAGTTTAATGTCTTTCGGAGACGGTTACACCAAAGGTGTGTCATCCGAGGTTTTCCTCAGGCATCTCATGTTTATCAGGAGGTAGGCCGCGAGTTTAACGTCTTGCGTAGACAGAATGAGGGTGATCAGAACATCAAATGAGGACGGATCCGAGGTGGTGCACTCCCTAGAGGGGAAAAGGGTGATGAATCGGGGTGTACACAGAGGACAACGATCCGGTGATATGATGGGGCTTACACGTGGAAATAGGCCCAGGTACTGCTTGGAGCAGCGAAGAAGTGGACGACATGATCCCACCGTGATTTGGCAGCCCAGGTAAGAATCAGGATGGTTGATGGATGGATGAATGAAGTGGAGGGGGAGTGAAATGGGACCATCGCATGGGAGACGATGAAGTTGGGATTGAGCCTTGAAGATGCTTCCTATGTATCCCGTGGTAGGGAATCAATGTCTGCATAGTTCGGGATGGGGCCGGTGTACCGAGGTGAAGGTAGACCTTGGTCCGATGAATGTCATTAGCGAACCAACGTGAAGGTGGACCTTGGTTCGATGAGAATCGTCAGCATACCGACGTGAAGGTGGAACTTGGTCCGATGAGAGATGGGTTTGAACCTCGGGGAGGCTTCCTACATACCATGCCTTGACATGGATCAAGGAATTCGTAGTCCAAAGGTTTTCATTGGCGAATCAATGTGAAAGTAGACCCGTGGGTCCACTAGTGGTGGGTTGAACCTTGGGAAGGTTTCCTATGTACCATGCCTTGGCATGGATCAAAGTCCTCGTAGTTCATAGGGTTGATGGAATACAGTTTAACGTCATGCGGGACGATAGTGAACCTTGACGTGAATAAACAACGGGTGGTGGGCGTCGGTTAACCGACGTAAATGAGGGACCTTGGTCCGATGGGAGGTGGGGGCTTGACACACCGACAAGGAGACGGTCTGGGCCAATGATTGTTGGGCTTGAACCTCGGGGAAGCTTCTTACGTACCATGCCTTGACATGGATCAAAGACTTCGTAGTTCAAATATTGTGGAATACAGTTTAACGTCATGCGGGACAGGGGTGAACCGACGTGAATGACATGACTGGTGGGCTTGAACCTCATGGAGGCTTCCTACGTACCATGCCCTGACATGGATCAAAGACCTCGTAGTTCGGAAGGGGCTTCGTCGGCGAACCGACATGAAGGTGGACCCGGGGGTCCATTTGTGGTGGGCTTGAACCTCATGAAGGCTTCCTATGTACCATGCCTTGACATGGATCAAAGTCCTTGTAGTTCGGAATGGATGAGTCATGACGGCTTACCGTCAGACCAGAATGCAGTTTAAAGTCATACTGGACGAAAGTGGGACCCGACGTGAAGAAATGACAGGTAGGATTTTACCTCGTGGAGGCTTTCTATGTACCATGCCTTGACATGGATCAAAGACCTTGTAGTTCAAATGGGCGTGTAGTTTAATGTCATATGGGACAAGGGGCATATAGTTTAACGTCATGCTGGATGAGGGTATGCAGTTTAACGTCATGCTGGATGAGGGCGAAACTCGACGCGAATTGAACGACCGAGTAATGTGGCTTGAACCTCAAGGAGGCTTCCTACGTACCATGCCTTGACATGGATCAAAGTTCTCGTAGTTTGCTATGGATGGGGGTCAGGGTCGGTGCTCACTCTAAGACCACGTGAGTCATGCTCGGTGTGAGAAACAAGAGGTTGAAAGGACCTGATGATCACATCGTGAAGGATGCTTCCATGAGAAGCGAAGAGGGGATTATGCATTAGGCGGCCCATGGTGCTGGGACATACTCTATGATGGAGGACCATAGAAAAGGATGCTGATAGTTTTGGGCTTGAGCCTCGAAGAGGCTTCCTAAGTACCATGCCTTGACATGGATCAAAGACCACGTAGTTCTTTTGATGACATCTTACCACTGATTGGTTGGTTTCAACAGCTTAATGCTGTGTTGGGTCACAACGTCTTACCACTGGATAAGGTCATAATGGCTTACCACTAGATAAGGATGTGAACGGCTTGCCGCTAAATGAGCTGCAACGGCTTACCGCTGGATTAGGTCACAACGGCTTACCGTTGGATTGGGTCATAACGGCTTACCGCTGGATTGGGATGCCAACAGCTTACCGTTGAAAGGGGTGACCATAGTGGATGGTGCTTATGCTAGGAAGCTACCCGGGTGCTGCTAAGTAGTGGCAATGGTGCATGGGTCTTACGCTAGGAAGCAGCCCGAGTGCCGCTATGGAGCGGTAATGTTGAATGGGACTTACGCAGGGAAGCTGCCCAGGTGCTTCTAAGGAGCGGCAATTGTGTATGTGGATTATGCTAGGAAGTGGCCCGTATTTTCCTCCTCATGTATGGCCATGAGGGAATCCCAACTCACTGGTGGGTTGAGGCGTTTTCGTATGTGCTAGTGCACAAGCGGGATAATGCCAAGGGGCGTTGGAATCATGCCACTATAGTCATGGCGTTAGGCGTCTTATGCTTGGAGCATACGACAACTCTTGTTTAATGGAAGAGGCATCCTTTGTTTGGAACATAGGGAATAATATAGTTTATATTCATGTAGATAGGACTGTTAGCATCTCATTCTTGGAGCACAAGGCATCCTATCATTTGTTAGATAGGGGGAACTACAGTTTAGAGTCATGTAGATAGGATTGTTGGCATCTCATGCTTGGAGCATAAGGCATCTCTCGTATAGGGAAAGAGGAATCCTATGTCTTGATCATAGGGATAATACTACAGTTTAGAGTCATGTAGGTAGGACTGTTGGCATCTCATGCTTGGAGCGTGAGGCATCTCTTGTTTGGAGAATGAGGCATCCTATGTTAGGAACATAGGGAGTACTACAGTTTATAGTCATGTAGATAGGACTGTTGGCATCTCATGCTTGGAGCATAAGGCATCTCTCGTATAGGGAAAGAGTCATCCTATGTGTGGATCATAGGGAGAATACTAAATTTTAGAGTCTTGTAGGTAGGACTGTTGGCATATCATGCTTGGAGCATAAGGCATCACTTGTATAGAGCAAGGGGTATCCTATCATTTTTTAGATAGGGATTACTATATTTTAAAGTCATATAGATAGGACTGTTGGCATCTTATGCTAGGATCATAAAGAATCTCTCGTATAGGGCAAGAGGCATCCTATGTGTGGATCATAGGGAGAATACTACAGTTTAGAGTCATGTAGGTAGGACTGTTGGCATCTCATGCTTGGAGCATAAGGCATCTCTCGTATAGGGCAAGAGGCATCCTATGTGTGGATCATAGGGAGAATACTACAGTTTAGATTCATGTAGGTAGGACTGTTGGCATCTCATTCTTGGAGCATAAGGCATCTCTTGCTTGGAGAAAGGGTCATCCTATCATTTGTTAGATAGTGATTACTACAGTTTAAAGTCATATAGATAGGATTGTTGGAATCTTATGCTAGGAACATAAGGCATCTCTCGTATAGGGCAAGAGGCATCCTATGTGTGGATCATAGAAAGAATACTACAGTTTAGAGTCATGTAGGTAGGACTGTTGGCATCTCATGCTTGGAGCATAAGGCATCTCTCGTATAGGGCAAGAGGCATCCTATGTTTGGAACATAAGGGTTACTACAGTTTATAGTCACGTATAAAGGACTGTTATGAAGATGGTTCCTTGAAATGGTTGGTGTTGGGACTTACGCAAGGGTGGCCCTTTCTGGTTCAACCTGGCATAGGAGCCAAGTGATAGGATTTGGGGGAGTTTCCTGAGGAATGGTTCGACTCAAGGTACTCTGGGAATTGATGATGAGAATCTCAACTCACGACATGGAATGAAACCCAGAGGAATATGTCAAGTCAAGGTGTTTCATGGTGTGTGGAGGAGTATCTCTAATCATGGTATTCAATAGGTTGAAGGTGGGAGCACATAAGTGCACAATGGAAAATCCGGACATCCCAGCCCGAATAGGTCACGGTGAAACTATCCATTTTTCATGGGGGGCCGTGACGGTAGCGAAGGGACTGGTCCAGAGGGCCGGGACCGGTGCCCGTCACGGACCCCGATGGGGGGTGCGGGGGCACAGGCCCCGCGGTATGGACCGGTGGGCGCGAAGGTAGGATACTCGCAAAGGATTGGTCTTCGCAAAGTACCTTCGCGGAGCATGGACTTTCGAAGCAATGGTATATCATGGAGAAAAGGCATCTCACAGAGCAAAGGGGTCTCGTGGAGAAAAGGGGTCTCGCGGAGAAAAGGGCTCTCGCGAAGCTTGGTCTCATGGAGCAGCATCGCGAAGCATTGGCTCACGGATCATGGACTCGCGAAGAATGGTCTCACAGAGCAGCATCACGGAGCGTTGGCTCGAGGAGCATGGACTCACAGATCCTCCGCTCACGGAGAAGCAACGCGAAGGATGCTGCTCGTGGAGCATGGCCTCGTGGAGCCGCAATGCGGAGCTCCGCTCGGCCGCCCAAGGGGAGAAGTGGCCATGGCCATCCCCTGAAAGCGGGAGGGGGGGGGGGGGTGAGCTGTGTATTTATAGGCAGGGGCGCCACGAGGTAGACCTCCCGCGCCGCCATAGGTGCTTCTCGGCGCGCTCGCAATGGAAAAATTCGTTCGCGGAGAGGTAACGCCTATGGTGCTTCACGGCGGGCTCGCGAACGTCAAATGAATTCGTGGAGAGTTACTGCCTCTAGAGCTTCACGGGACCGCGATGCTCGGGTGCTTCGCATCAGTGCTTTGTGAGGGGTATTCGCGGTGCATCGCGAACATCAAACGGGTTTGCGGAGCCTCTCACTTCATTACTTCGTGGCGGCGCTCTACGATCACGGAGGGGGCTTCACGAATGCGCTTCGTGAACCATATTTCCATCCAAACATCAAATGTCCATAACTCCTATTTCGTAGCTCCGTTCGGGCCCTACGACCTACCAAATCGAAGCTTAAGAAAAGTTCTACGATATTGCATCGTGTATGGAAGCAATTGGAAAATTTCAGGAACGCATTTTTCAGGGTCTACAGTCTCTGTCTCTGAAACTCACAGAGTGCGCTCAACCTGCGCTCCTCCTCCACTAGAATAGCAAGCACTAAACACTTCTCGACCGTTGGCGGGATAACTAGAACACCACGTAATGGTAAAACTAGGGGATCTGGACCCTATATCGAAGATTCATCACTTAGGGGGTCATCCTCCTGATCGAGCTGCTGGATCTTAATGGGTGCACGACGCGGTGGCATCCCATAAAGAAACAAGATGTATTTCATACTGTGAGTATATCTGGAGAGCTGACTCAAGAAGGACATGGAAACCGCATCCCATTCTTATATGATTCATGTACCATTGTATTCCCCTGCAACCGGTGTCTTCATGTTCTGATTCGGAAAGAAAGTTATCAGAGTCCTGGTGTATGGATACGTCAGCCGCCCGCACCAACAGTGGGGTCCCTGGCATGAAATCCGAACTCAAAACACTTAGCATTGTTCCCCCAAAACAACTCACAGACTCTCGGTCCTAAGGTAGAACCGACCACCTCTGATACCACTCTGTCACGGCCCATCCTAGTGGGGCCCGATTCGCAACTCCCCATGCCCGCCTCCAATAGGCTAAGGGCTAGTGACTAGCACAGAGTAGGCATGTTACTAACATGGGAGGCATTTCCTATAAACATGTACACACACACACACACACACACACATCTCCAAGCCCACAAGGCTGAAAAGTAAAAACTACTAAAAATGGAAATTCATACATACACTAAAAATCCTAACCAACAGAGTACGACAAGAAAGTAAAGTACAACAAGTGTAAAACCCTGGGCCAAAAGTATGAGCCCCCCAAAAGAGAGTCCATAACAAGTCCAAACTGTAAATAAAGGAGTTGTGACTTCATTTTGTCGTCGTAGGAACACACCTCACCCTGTCTGTTCTCACTGAGTACTGTCCGGTCATGGTCTTCCTAGAACCCTGTCAAAAGCTTGCTCGTCTGCACAAGACATGACCCATGCACACTAAGCCTGTGCAGGGGTGAGTATAACAATACCCAGTATGACTCCCCGAAACCACAGAGGAAACACAATAAGGGAAAATACCACAAAGGAAGGATACATTAATCTCCACACATTATATGTCTATAAAACATATAACAAGAATATCCAGATATAATCATACACGATCACCAATCGGGAAACCACCACTAAGATCCAGCTCAAAGAGTCCACTAAGCATGTAAGAAGGAGAACACACTCCAAGGTCTAAAGAGAGAGATAAAAAGTACTCATTCCTAGAGAAAACACTCCACATGTACTAGAAAACATGATGCTCATATGAGGATCACAACCAATCACCATGGGGTGATTGCAACAACTCAGTCTGAGCTAATCCCCTAAGAAGAGGATAGGAGCCTATGTAATGTTGGTCATGGAGATATGAAGAACTCTACATAGTGTTCCTAGAATGAATAGAGGATCCTGCTCTAATTCTCATAGAGGGGATTCCAACAACTCTATTCAGAATGTCCTACTGAAGGGATCAAACTCTTATATGTAATAAATGATAGCGGAAACCTTTAGGATAAAGACTAATGGGAAGAACCCTAAATAAACTACATCAAGTCACAATAGGCAACTGGCTCAAGCCTTGAATAATTGGTTAAATAGTGTGTAGTATGGTTACACGCCATGTTCCTTGACCCCAGGTACATCCCATGTAAACGGCACGTGTCATCCGTTCAGGCTGTTTAAAACTCAACTACATGGCGTGTAGAAAAGTACACGTCGTGTTCCAAATGTCGGGTACTGCTCGTGTAAACGGCCTGTGTCACTCGGCTTGTCAGATAGAAATGAACTACATGGAATGTAGAATAGTCACACGCAATTTCCGAGCACCTAGGGCTCGCTCCGTGTACTATATACATGTGCACGTACAAGGTCTATGTCCATGTCTTTGTCGCCTTCCTGTGTACCAGTACACGAGGTATCCCATGTATCTGGAAGGGTCTATCTAGGTAAGGGTATACACGTCGTGTCCTTGGATGTGTACACAACCCGTGTCCGTGTACTCCCAGAGTACACACCATGTGGTCCGTCGATGAACACACGCCATGTAGCCCATACTACACGATGAGTAGTCGGAAAATTTCTAGAAACGCCGTCTTCTTCCTCGTGCTTCGGCCGATCTTCAGGATCACATTTCTCTGGTCCGTTTGCTGTGAAACTCAAGATCAAGGGTTGCCTCGACGTCGTAATGCTGAATCCGAGGGTTTGGGGCCTTGAATCGGCACTATGAACAATATATGGTCCTCCGATGAAAATACAATCGAAGAGAAATTTCTCCTGAATCGCTTAGATCTGTCTGATGTCGTCACAAACATAGCTCTATTGGTTTTCTACGGTGTCAGATCTATAATCTAAGATTGTTACGCCGTAGATCGGAGGCGTAATCGATCATTGTTTTAATCTCGCGAAGAACGAAGAACACACGCGAAGAACGCGAGGAAGAAATCCCAAAAATCACACAAGAGGGATGAACCTCGATCGTTGTTCGTGACGATCTGGGTTCGTCGCCATTAGATCAAAATGAAAACAACCTAAAAATCGCCGAAAAACCCCATCTCGTAAGAACAATCTATCCGTGGGGTAATATGTTCGTGGATTAGTCCGTGTTCAGCATGGAAATAAAAAACAGGAAAGGAAATCAAAAACAAAAATCCTACCAGGATTCGCGGCGTTTGTTGGCGAAGATCTGATTTTCACGTCATCATCACCAGTGAAAATTATCATGAACGTTAGTGCCACATCGGGAGGTCTTTTTCAGAGCCTATAGAGCCGCTAAGGGTTTCAGGGTTATCTGGTTTTTATCCTTGGACCCTTGCGCATGCCTTTATTTAGAAAAAGATAAGAGATGTCTATTGTAGCAGATTTAGAATATTTCTCCACAAAATATAATATGTTTATTTAAATATTTTATTACTCTAACATCCCAAAAACTGGATTTCACCACCGACTAGCGACGAACGATGTTAGGCCTCATCTAAGGTAAAATTTCTTCTCTGAATGCAACGGTTCTTTTAGATTTCTGATTCGACACCCGTTTAGGAGTTATTACACTTTTTAAGGAAAACCACATGTGTGAATAATTTAATTATTTAATTACATTCAAACATTTCTTCTAGGCTCATAGGGCCTCAGAACTGCACGTCGTCTCAGAGCATGTTCTCGAATTAATTCCCATATAATATTAAAATAATACATGAAAAAATCCGCTACATTACATTATAATCCCATGTATCTAGTTAAAATGATTCAATGTAAACACAGATTTTTGGATGAAGGATTAAGGTGGTTTCATAAATAAAAATATCAATAAATTTATTTTTATTTAAAAGTAAATACATGTTAAATAAATAGGTGTTACACTACAATATATTAAATATTTTTTAATTATACCACCCAAAACCACTTCTTTGTAATACAGTATTATAAATCCCATATAAGTAGTATTATAGAATTATTTGTTAACAATATAGAATGTTTTTAAAAAAAATTATAAAAAATCATTAAAAAGTGTAGATGTCATCATGTATTTTTGCAGAGTACCTTTTCTATATGATTACATTTATCTTTTGATTCCCATACATACAAGTATCGTTAGAATAAAAGATGTATGCATTGTATAAAAAATTATATAATAATCTGTTAACCTTAATTAATGATAATATTATACATTCCTTATGAGATATTTTGAATATAATTTTTTACACAAATTAATTTCTAAAAAGGATTTATTGAGGTAATTTTTCTATTTAGAGTAAATTCACAGGAAAAAATATGTACCTAAAAATTTTATAATATCATGGAATAAAGAAAGGAATAATATAAAAAGTCTTGGTATCCTTAAAACATTCTCTTATACTTTTACCTTGTTCAACATAAAATGAAAATTTCCATGAAATTTAATGACGAACATATAGTAACCATATATATGGAAATTATGATATGAATTGGTAACACCTGATAAAAAATGGATGATATAAATAAAAAATTAAAAATAGTAATTTATTTGTATATTTTTTAATAAAAATTACATTAATATCCATATAGTTATGAAAAATTTCATATAACTTATCGACAATAGGTAAGGGATCTTCTTTACCTCATTCATGACTTTCTTGTTTCACATTATCTTTTTTATCAATTTCATACAATATAAATCATATAAAAATATTCTATTTTTTAGATAAAACATTAAAATAAACCATGTTAAATATTATTTTCATTTAATTGGTTAGTCATGTTTTGATATCCCTTCAAAATTACAACATTTATTTGAACACATTTGAAGATAACATTCATATTTTTAGTGTCATGTCAAAAATCACCAAAATAATTTTTTATACCATCAGTCACTTTTAGAAACTCTTATTATGTCAAGAATAACACTCTTGGATCAATTATAGATTTATAGAAAATAATAATAATTTTACCTCTTTAATAATATCACATAATCATATTATAATTCTTTTCCAGGGTGGTATGTTTTTTTTCAATCATATCGAAGATCCTTCTCTAGAATTTTAAATATTGGAAGTCACTATTAATTAAATATGTATATTTGTTAAATATGAAATTATTTGATGAATTAATTGACTTGACATTATGAAATTCATATGAATTATCCATTTTTCATTTAATTAGAATAATGAAACCCAATTCAGTCTTTTGGGTTTGATCACTACTATGATTTATGTATGTTTTATGTTTCTCATGTGTAATCCATATATATGATAATCATTTTTCAATTGGTGGTCCTATAATTATTAATTCATCCAATTAATTGAGTATATATTTATACATGAGGATATGTTTTTTAGGTATTGTAGTTTATACCTAATCCATAATGAGAGATTATCTAATTTGTATTGGTTTTTTGGGGGTGTTCCATAACCTATGGTTATGATATCATGTCTTATGCTGATTTCAAATTATTAGAATACTGTGAGATAATTATATTTTGACATGTCTCTATGATTATTATTATTATGTTTATTACATCATTTTATCCTCTTGATAGTCATGTTAATATTAAATACCATGTTTATTCCCATACTGGGCTATCTAGATCCCAATATTTTGTGTAATTTACAATAGATATCCCATATTGTTTTAGACAAACTATGGTAGTTTGAAGAAATAGAAAAACATTTAAGTAAATATAATGTTTGTTTGTTTCATATTAGGTATTATAATGTATAATATTCTATAGGCTCTAAATATTTTGGTCATGAGATTTTGTATGAAGGAATCATGTGTCAAGCATTATGACCTAAAATGTTTTTATGTGTTGTGTTGGTATACACAAACTAATAATTTTTTTCATGAATCATATTATTCTAATAAAACATTCAATGGATTACATTATTAATTACCATATATATTCCTTAATAATAAGATATGGACATTCTTATAATTTGGTATTTATTTTAATGATTCACCAAAATCAGAAACAGATTCTTTTGGGTTGATATTGTAAATGTTTGAAATTAATATATTTAAAACCTTTCCTATGATACAAAATATTTTAACTATCTATGTTTTTTATATCAAATTTGATATTTCTTGTTTCATGACTTCATAATTATATTATTATTATTATGGTTTAAAAAAAATATTTATATAATTTTTTTCTAAAAGTTCTTGATTATTTATTATTTCCAAATTGATTTTCGTGTTGTTCCAAATAAAAACATTCAATCTAATTAAATGTTAATTATTATATTTTATTTCTGATATAGGATATATTTTATGTATAATAATCTACCATAATTATCTAGAAGGCGTATGGAATATTTTTATCTATCAAAGGAATAATCCATCATATATTTTTCAATGCATATCTATACATTGTGTAGAAAGATAGGTTTTTTTAATACTATTCCTCAATTACCACTTTATATTCTCTTTGTTTCATTGATGATAACTCTCCTAGATTCCGTATATCATTTTATTAGATTATTTATTGACATAACTGTTTAAATATTCTTCCTATATGTTGTTAAATCCTTATATCTAATCATATTAATTATTAACTGTTAAAAAATTATGTTACTAAATAGTGTTGGATGATGATTTAATTTCCTTGGTTTTATCATATTTATTTAATGATGGGAATTTTAGTTATTTTTCAATGTTAATCCATATGAAAAATATATTTAACCTTTTTTAATTACATGTATTCATTATGATATAATAAATGACTGATTTAAAGTGGCACACTGATAACTACATTTATTATATATATTTTTATATTAAAATGAATTGATTATCATGAATTTATTGTTAATGTATTCTTGAAATCATAATGTCTTCTTATTATTTTTGAAGAATCTATTAGTTATTGTAATTTTGAAAAAAGAGTACATATGATCATTATTTCATTAAAAGGATGTTATTCCTAAAATTCTGATGATCATAGAACTTTCATGAAACATGAAATGGAGGAAATAAAGAGAAAGAAGTGTCCTAAATGTGAAAATTTACATTACACATCATTTAATCGATACAAAATGTGAACCAATGCCTAGAATGATGGAAATACAAGTCATGAAGTGGAGAAAACCACCCCGGAATGAAGACTATATGTCTCACAATAAGAAACATATGTGATAAATCATGAAACATGGCCTAAATTCATAGAACACTTATACTCATTGAATTCCATATAAGTTGTAAAAATTTACATGTTGTGTAATCAATTCATGTTATGAAAATGTCATGACGGATAAAAATAATCTATATTAAACATTTCTAGGGCTATTGAATTATTTATTTATGAGGAATACCCATAATCAATTTTTGGCATATCTAAAATATATTGGATGGTTTTATGAGCCCAACCAGAGTCTATAAAATTGGGTCATGATGATGCTATTAAGGGATTTCTAAGACCAATACATGAATAAAGAATATATATTGTGTGTTGTCCTCACCAGTTCATATCTTTTTTCTCATTATGTTTTATATTATTTTAATGAATATGTCTTATTCACTCATCCACAGTATTATGGGATAAACACACCTAGTTCTAGTGTTATATAATAAAGGGGTAAGGGGTCGTTGAAATGTTTATTTTTTATTGTTGTATTTTGATCTCTACAATTTACTCAATCTATTTCAAATCCATTTCATTTAATTTTATCATTATTATTTTTATTTGAATGAGAAAGGAAAATTTTAATTATGAAACTAGTTTCCTTGAATTAGAGAATGAAAATTTTCATAATCCTAGAAACTTTGTATAAAAAAGGCATCGAGAAAAAAATCAATTTGGGTACACCATATATTACCAAACCACGAATAATATAGTATATCCAGATTTAAGAGGGTTAATATGACTACTCGATTTAACTCATCATGACTCTGATTCTTACCATAGATTAATCAAAATATTTTATAAAAAATAAATGGAACTTATCAATGAAACTATAAAACCTTGGACAAACTTTTAGAACAAACATCAATCCAAAAATTCTGATGGGATCTTATTTATTCATTCAGCTTCCTTAACCAAATTGAAAAACCCAAAATGCTTAGGTCGATTCTTCATCTATTTCTTAAATTTAAATAAATTAATTATTTTGAAAACCTTATAAGACTAATTCCACATCTATGAGGGTTTCACCATGATCATTACTAATAATATATTTTAAATAAGTTGCACCATTTTTGTTTTTTAACAATTTTTTTATTTTGATTAAACCGAAAAAAAACAATGATGCTTGTTAGGCCTGTGAAAATATGTTCCACTTTTGAGGATGAAAACATGTTATTTTTTAGGTTTCATTAATTTTATATTTTATTTAATTTCATTCTTTCAATTTCCTTTTTTACACAGGGTGTTTCTTACTTCTATTTTCATGATTCTAAATCTTAATAATCAACCACAAAACATGATCCAAAGAAGAATAAATTTTCAACTTCAATTATGAAAATTGGAAAATTATGTGAATTAATAGAATTTAGAACACTGATTGTATAGAAACCAACCATGTTCATAGATTTATTCAAATTGAAATAGGACTGTTGATACACACAGGCTACAAACGACCACTGAACATATGTTAACAACAAAACATCATGGGACCTCATGTAGTACAATGTCACATCAATATAAACCCTGAAAAAATTCTATGATCTAAAAAATGGTAAATTCCCTAGAATAATTCATGATGATCCAAACACACAATTGGGAAGCTTCCTCGATCTCTGCCACACATTCTAATTCCATAATTTTTCATGTAACATTGTATGACCCTATATTTATTGATTTTCATTATGAGAGTGGGAACGTGGTAGGATCCGAAGAGTTCTTTCAAATTAAATCACTACATGGGATGATCTAGTCTGGAACATCCTCACTTGCTTCTTCGCTCCTTCAAAATCAATGTACATATCGATAAAAATTCCAAATATTTGTATATTTGTGGATGAATCTCGATAATATGCATATAAATATTTTAAATATATGAATCAAGAAATGGCTCCATCCTAGTATATAGTTGTGGATGTTAATCCAAAAAATATGTAGTTATTGACCATAGGGAAATAAATCAATTTTTTATGTTACAGCTGTAGGATCACATAAGATGATGTTTCTTGAAGAGAGTTATAGCTTGTTAAAAGAAATGGTAAGTAATATTTTCTAATGTAAAGGGGAAAGGATAGACTGAAAATATTTTCACACAATCAACAACAATGTATAGATGGAAAGACATATGGAATCACTGGATACAGTGATGTATGTGATAATGGGACTACAACAAAACCCCCATGATATGTATATTGAATACACATGATTACAATCATGGTAATAGATATTAGGGTTGGTGGCAAAAAATTAAAAATAATAATGATATCAATAAAGGCAAAATGTTTTAAAAAAGAATAACTAAAAGAGATGACACTAAGAATATAGGTCTATATGATGAATTAAAAGTTATCTTTAGTCTTGACCACAAAATTAGCTATAATCAAATAAATATGGGAATAACCAAAAAACAAAAAAGAATGCATTTAGAAATATGGAGAATCATGTTTGATGAATTGTTGGATGTCTTATAGATATACCCATATTAGTAATTTTAAGATACCATGAAGTAGTCAAACATAAATATATAAAATATTTACTTATCATAAGTTGTAATAATAATCAAGGAATTAGTATAAAATTTATATGATTCAATGATGAAAAACTAGTTGGTGTAAGTAGAAGAGAAGTTTATAATAGAAAAGAAAAATAATCTAAGGAAGATGATGAAGAACCACCATTTGAGAATCCAATATTTTTGTTTACATAATGAATTGTACAAGTGAAGAAAGATAAAAAAGGTAAATTATTCTTATATAATAATGAACTAAATAAAAAAATTATTATTTTTTGATTCTCTCGAAATCATGTCAACCTAAAAAACATTCATCAAATATATGGAAAACAAATTCGAATAAAATCAAAGAAATTTTAACTATACCACTCACATGAGAGTAATCAGAAATGGTAACAAGGGTCATACCTAATTAATACATGATCTAGGTTTCTTTATGATTGATATATTTATATGAGGTATCAAATGTGGAAAATAATTTCTTAAATTATGTGCTAGTGTATACTTTATGTCACACATGAATTTCAATAGTTTGAGAATAGGATAACATAATAACATGAAATATTTTTTTTATTTAGATGATTAAATAGTGAAATCCCAAAATGAATTGATCGAATAAATAGTGATCAATGATGTCATGTTTATCATTAAATTAGACTTCTTAGTACATGATACATAAGATGGGAAAGATCCGCTCATTCTAAGAAGAACATTGGTGACCACATGGCATGTGATTAAAGATTCCCAAAGAGAATAAGTCTATCTAATATATGGATATGAACAAGTAAGTTTGAACATCCATTAAGAAATGATAAATTATTATATTATAGATAAAAATGAATTCGGAGAAAAAACACATCATGATAAGTTTGTCATTGAATCTAAAGAGACATCTAAAATATATGTTATTATAAAAGAGTATTATTAACAAAAAAATAACATTAGAAGAAAGAGATTATGTGGACTAATAATAGTGAGACTAATGGAATGACTAAATCCCAATCATTTGATAATGGACAATTGTTATAGATATTACATGGCCTTATATTATATTTTTGGATCAAGGAAGAAAGAATGAATCCTTCCATTTGATATTATTAAAGTTAATCCTATAGGATGAAAAATGTATTCTTGAGAATAAGGATAATGACTAGCCTACATGGACAAGACACAATTGGAAAAAATTATAGACAGTGATGTGGTAAAACAAATCAAATATTTTTAACCAAGGAAAAATATAAAGGATGTAAGGTTCAGTTGAGGATGGAAGAAAAATTGGTTTCATAAGGAAACTAGTGTTTTTATGTTTTTCAATATATGTTATTTAGGCCCACATAAGTTTCCTCAAATTATTTCAAAAATCATTATTAATGAAATTTGATATCACAATTTAATTATCAATTTATAGTATCATCAATATGATGGCCAAATGTAATTTTTAGGAAATAGAAGAGAAGTCTAGAAGACCAATATATGTTATGAATTGGTTGCAAAAAGAACCCGAGTAGATGACATCAATGAATAATTCCAAAGGGGGTAATTATTTCAATTCATATTTTTTATACTTTATATAACACATTAAATTTATGTAGATATTTTAAATCATATTTAATTCCCACACATTATTCTAAATTCAATCAACAGAAAAAGGAGGCATAAAATGACGAGGATAATTACTAAAGCATGAATTTAAAATTCATTATCAATTTATTTAAATGAGAATAATGGGGAAATTGATAATTAATGATATTAAAGTAGATTAAAATTTTGAAAATATTCATTTAGGGGTGCATATTTTATTTTGGTAAAAAAATTGATATTGGGATATGATTTGAATTTCAGATATTTGTGTTACTTGATTAAATTATTCTTATGCATTTTCATGAGTGATTATCCCAACCCTTTATTATCATTATTAATACGTCATATACAAAAATATTTCCAACTATTTATATAATATATTTCTTTTGAAACTCGGTCGTGTTTTCTTTTAAGACATTGATAACATATTTTCAATACTATGACTACCTATAATCAATTTTAATATGATTGTAGAATCTTTTATTTAACCCTTTTTTCTTAGGAACCACCTTTCATCAATCCTTTTTAAGACCATAGAATCCATAATTTCAATGATTGGAAATGATCCATATTAAAATCTTATCTAATACCTTCCTAGATCCCTATAAATTGTTTCCATTTTATTTAAAATAATAAATGTGGTGGATATATTTTCTAGGTTGTACCAAGATATAATTAATCAGGGATATTTTACATGGGTATTTTCATTTAGGTTTTGGCATAAGAGATATTGTTTACATTGTATTTTTTTATTCAAATATCTTTTTCAAATTAACAGAATATAAAAATTTTAAAATATAAAATAAATATTTGTGTTGTGTCATCGGTGGTAAAAAATCTTCAATTACTAGAACGATGATGTTTTAGTCACATGTGGTTAGGTGGTAGACGTGTGATTTTTATTAAGCATAGATCTTGAAAAACAACATAACAATGAAAGAGTAATTGATTCATCCATTTAAATTATATGTATCTTGTGCCAAAATTGATGTTTTTGGGGTCAGATATATAAGAAATATTTTAGGGGGTTTCTGCTTATATTTTGATATTATGCATTGAGATTTAGAGTCAGACAAAATATATGTCCTTTATGTATTTCTCTATTTAAATTCCACCCATAAATACAAATATTTATTTGATTCAAAATTGTGAATACCTCGTGATTAATTTTGATTCTATTTATATGTGATATAGATATTAGATGACTTGAAGGCATATGGTAAGCGACATATTCTTTATGTATGTTCAACACTATATTTATTCATACCTTGATGATGTGCAAAAAAATTCACAAGTGATAATTCAGAAATGGTATGCATAATAATAAAAAATTATAAAAAGATTTGGATGAGTAAAAAATTTGGGAATTTCAAAAGATTATTTGTAAAATATACTGTCTATTTGTATTATTTGAATAATGAATTTTTGAAAAATATTCTGTGTGTTATGTCCAAACAATTAACTTTCCATTTATGATTTTTTTATTTAAAACAATTTTAACATCATGGTAAGGTGGACGACCTTTTTATTATGTAGATATTCCAACCCTGAGGAAAATTATGTATTCAAGTGTGGGGGTATTTGATATGATTATTTTTTTTACAAATTTGACATTAAAATTCATTGATTATGATGTTTTTTTTGGTAATTCATTCCTTTACACATAATGTTTTCTTTATACATTTCAGAATACTATCTTATATGGTAAATTTAGAAAAGGAGAGTAAATGATCATGATATCCAATTAAAATATATTTTTCTGTTATATATGATGATCCTGGAAAAAATATAGGACATGAAACAAAATTACAGTGGTGAAAAAAAGGTTTTGGAGATGAAAATTGAGTTTCCATGTCCTGTAATAAGTACATGATGTGGAATATGAATAGTGTAAAGGAAATATAATTAATGATGTGGAGGAATCCCACCTAGAATGAACAACACACGTGACATGGGATTAAAAATATGTTTCACTATGTGACCCTTTCAATAAATTAACAGAAATCCTATATTATAAGAATTTCATATATTTTTTTGTAACAATTACACATCATGTAATCATTACATGATATGAAAAGGTTGGGGCGGCCGAAAAACTGCTAGATTCGATGTATAAATGTGTTTTGTAATTATCTATGGCTCAAGGGACATAAATTACCATTGTTAAAACATATATAATATATTTTAATTCTTCACGAACCGATCAAGAGTCTATTAATTTAGGTACGTGCTGCTCAGGATCCAGAGACCAACGATTGGATTGAGAAGATACATCGTGCAGGGACCTCACCAGTTGATCTTCATTTTGTCATTATTTTTTCATTTCTTTTCATTATTCCCAGTTATTATATCTTCACAAGGTATCGAGGGAAGCCCCAGCTTGTTCAATGGTTATGTATCCAATTGGGGAAGGAGATAGTGGATTTTCTTATTTCTTAATACCATATTTTGATTTATGCAGTTTATTCAGTCAATTTCAAATCCATTTCGTTTAGTTTATTCCTGAAAATTTATATTTTAATATGAATGAAATATTATAATTGTGAAGTTATTTATCCAAAATTATGGCATGACCGTTTTGGTATTTAGATTGACCTGGTTTAAAAAATATATAGACACAAACTCGATTTAAAGAAACCCTAAATTACCAGATTACGTGAAATAAGGGATTTCATTATTGGGGAGGGGATACCATGACCATTAGATCCACCTCATCTTGACTTTGATGCCAAACATGGATTAATAAAATAATATTATAAAAACCAATTACACATGATCCTTGAAACTAAAAAACCATTGAATTCCATTAAAAATTAATTGCGAAAAAAATTGCTGTTATTTTCTTTCATCATTCATCCTCCCAAAAATGATTCCAAAATAGAATCCTCTTCTATCCCTTATTCATATATTACTTCAATTTAAATAAATTATTTCTTTCTGAAAAATAATTAAATTCATTCATTCTCAATATGGGTTAAACATAAAATATTATCTAATTATATATTTTAATTAATTAATTTTTATAGATGACATTTTTATGAATTTTTTTATTTGATTAGACCCATATATAATCAATGATGGTCTTCAGTCCTATAACACACCAAACTATGGGTGAATTATCATTTGGGTCCTATATCACTGACCAATAAAACGGTTTAAAGTGTATATCTCGAGATACATGTTTATGTCTAAATAATTCGATTACTCGCAAAGTAGGGATAATGTCTGTTATTCACTATTTTTTATTCATATGATATTGTTTTTTACACAATTAAATAATAACCTAATTCAACAAAACCATGGCTATTGTTTTCCAACCAATGATTCAAATCATTTCTTTGTTATTGTCAGATGTTATAAAAATCCATTGGGCATAAATCCGGATTTTTAATAATCTTTTTTTGGATTTGATTCTATTGTGTGATAAATATTCCATGATTATACACATATTCTATTCTTATAAAAATTTGATATACTATTATCTACCCCTCACTTCTTGATCTGATTGTAGTATCATAAAATTTTCATTTTTGTATTTGATTCCAAAGAATGTCATCCACATTTTTCCATTCAAAATATTCAACATCAAAAAGAATATTAGATCACATAAATACCTAATGACCTATTAGCATTAGAATTTTATAGAACAAAAAAATACTATAACGTAATGAATATCCATGACATCAAGGTAGTATATTTCCAAAATATTAATATCAATTCAAATTAAAACCTAAATAATGAATCATGAAACATGAAATACATATTTATCAATGAAATGAGTTATAATATTGAATAATAATAATCCACGTGGTTTCAATATTGATCATTGAAATCCATAAAACCCCAACATAATCATTAAAAAATTATGACAATATTTTGGCACATCATCATCATATAACTATTATTGAATACTAAAAAATCACTTATAAATGGAATAAAAATATGATGTACATCAACGCCCAATTAATTGGAGCACAATCTAGGTGCACCAATTATATATGATATAAAGAGCTCATTGGTAACTGTACGGGTTCACCCATCATATATGTAATATCTGGCTCACCCATGATGCATAATGGAGTATAACCCATCATATAATGAACTTATAATAACTATAACCAAAATTATTTATGTATAAGTAGCATCTCATTATTAATATCATAAAAAATCATTTATTCCATTCGTAAAATTATTCACACAAGGTATATAAAAGAATTCAATGACAAATTATTTAAATTATGTTTAACACATTGAGAAGAAATGGATTTCAAAATAATGTATTTTAGTCCAGAATAAACAAAGTAAATGAAATGGATTCCTTGATAATGTATTTGAAACAATAATAATAAATCTAAAAATAGAATTTGGATAATATCAATAAAAACTATCTCATGTGAATAAAATATGATTTTTATGGTTATTGGTATCGATGAATTAATACACCATCAAAGGATTATGAAAATATTTCCTATTGGAAATACCATTTTCACATTACGTTACATTGAAGGATGACACCGTAGTTGGAAAATTATTTTTAATGATCACATGGAATATTTCATGAAGAAAACAACATTTTCATTATGAAAATATTTATTTAAAATATAAAACATAATAAAAAAATAAAAAAATAAATATCATTGAAAATTCCATTTAATGATTTAATAGAAAACTGAAAATATTTTGTGGTTATCATGGAAGAAAAATAATATCATGTTGTAAATTTATGAAATTAACATCCAAATCAATCATTTTGTAATGGGATTCAAAGTTATCCATTTAGAAAATGTTAACAATATTCTATTTGAAACACATTTAAATGTAATGGTAAAATATTATGAAATATATATATAGAAAATAATTTCTTTTTAGTAAAGAACAATTTTAGAGAAAAATTAGGGAACATTGATATGGATGAGAATGATTTATTTTCTAAAGAAAGATACTAGATATGTATAACATACACAAAACATTATCAAACATTATTCCATATATAAGGGAATAAATTTTAATTTAACAGTTGAACAACATTCATAAACATATAATAATAAAATAAATGTGGTTTATGAAAGTAAATTTTTGTTATTTTATTGAAAATAACCTTTAATATAAAAAATAATGAAATGATATGATATTGTATCATATAGAATTTTCTATATTAGAAATTATTCAATCATAATCCCCATGAAAGTATAAACTATAATGAAACATTTTATATTATTAATATAACTGTATTAATGATATAAAATATCTAAATGGTAGTATATACACCTATAAAATTAATATAGGATCATATTATACACATATGACTCAAACAAAGATAAATGAAGACTAATTACCCTTACAAATATCATAACATTTTATTTTAGAATTAATCAATGAATTTATTATGTGTATCAAATATAAATCCAAATAAATAATGTGAAAAAAAAATAAAATATAATCAAATGTAACCACACATATAATAATATAATACCAAATATAGTGAAGAATTTGTATAACCCTAGAAAAAGATATGTTTTAAAACTCATTACAACTTGGTAACAATGGCTTCAAATCAAATTTGATGATATAATTAAAATTTAAACATAAAATACCAGAATTTATGATGGATAAATGATAATAAATGTGAATAGGGGTGGTATATAACCCATATATAAATAAATTTGGTGCATGGAATTCAAAATTTAATCAATGTTTGAACATTGAGACGAAGTCCCTTACCTTTATTATATATTTTCAATATATATCCTTTAACTCCACTTTATTATGATTATATCTATAATTTTATTTGTCAACCATAATTTTTAATGGGTATTTTCCTAATAGATAAATAATTTATTTTCATTCATTTTATTTTATTTTTATATACATAATCTGTTAAATCCATGTACAGTATTTTGGGGATGTTTTGTCAATTATTTCCAAAGGGGTTTAATGTATCGACGGTGGTAAAAGCAATCATTATTTAATCATATAAATAATAATAGTCAATAAATAATTTTATTTTCTATGCTTTAATTATAAATTTAAATTCAATCATGATTTTTGTTTATGATAAATGAATTTCATTACAATCATAGAGTTGGTGGGACAAACATACCTGAGTAACATCTTCGTTTTTCATCATTAATTATAGAAAGAAGGTAAGAAATATTTCTACATCATTCAGTGATAAAAATATAATAAATAACATATTATTTAATTACATAATAAAATATACATATTTCATTTGTTTGAGGTGGTGATGATAAAAAAAATCACAGTGTTTCATGAAGGTTGCATTCCACATGTATGCCTGAAAGACGTTATCATTTGTCATTTAGACGGTTGGTAAGATTGAAAATTATATAATATATTTTATTACAGATGAATATTTCATTTATTTTATAATTATTTCCTATATATCACACATATTAATTAAAATTATTCCTTTTTACCTTCTACTAAAATAGTTAGGAACAAATTAATCACATCACTTCGTGAGGCGGTAGTCCGTTGTGCACACGATGGATGTAATCATATCCAATTATAAATGGAAATTTTGAATGTATATATGATATAATAATTACATAATTATAGTTATGTTAAAAATAATATATATGTATATATATACTAAAAACACTTCATTAAATATTACTTCACAAAAATTATGGAAAACAAATTACATCAGTCTGTAAGGTGGTAGTCTTTCAAAAAAATGAATGATGATTTTATCTACCATTACATTGTTGTGGATGGAGGTGTGGGTCATAAAATAAAGTTAATAATAATTTTCTATAATATATCTAATTTCCCAATTTAATTTTAATTAAATCATGAATCATTTTTGTAATATATTATTTATAAATTAATGGTTTTATTGAAGATAAATACATTTTTATATTTCAACACTGCTCATATATCTTATTAACATCAATTTTATTTGTATTTTGGGAGAAAAATTATCTATATAACATGAATAGGGATGTTTGTAAGTTATTATTGTTTTTTTGGTTTATCAAAATGGATTAGTAGGTGTGGAGATGTGAGGAGAGTCTGTGGCCTATAATAATTGGGGAAATGATGTCACATATAAAATACTTGAAATTTATAAAAATAATCCATAATTGTAAATTCATTCCAATGAAATTTTTTGAAAGTGACAATATATTCCATAATTACATTTATATTAATCATATATTTTCTACCAGTTACATTTTTTCATGTTTAATTGGAAATGAAAAAATTGTCTTCTCAGTTTAGTCCCCCAAGAAACCTAATTTAACATTCACCGCATTCAATAATTTTTTTATTTTCATTAATCATTACAACCTAAAATCATGTTAAAATTATTAGTTAATATATATTATTATAATTCCAAATATATAATAGAATTTTTCATTTTTAATTCATATAATTGGAAGAATTATGTTTTAAATAAAAACTATCAAAGGGATGAAAAACTGATTTTGAATGAGAATTATATTTCAAGTGTAAGTTGATTTTACATTAACTCTAGTTCAAGTAATAATAATGCAATGAAATTACATATATATATATATATATTAATATTTAATATATATATATATATATATATATTAAAATAATCTATTATTATTGGTTATTTTAATTAATTAAAATGAAAATAACATTATCCACTTTAAAGCTGTTAGTATGAAAATAATCATTTTTAGAAAAAAAAATATTATACTAAAATCTAGAATAATTATGATTAAAGTATAATTAATTGGATTAAATATAAATATATATATATATATTATGCTATATTAAAACATATTAGTTACAAAACAAGACTTTAAAATTGTTTATTTAATTAAAATCAAAGGATATTTATATAGAAATCTGTAGTTTTCACTACTGACTAAAAAATAAATATTTTCATGAGAATCCAAAAAATTTACCCAAAATAGACATTTTTATAATTATTTGAAAACAGAAATTCATTTTATAAAATAAATGTTCAAAAATCTAGAGAAATTATTTTTAAAAAATACTCAAATAACTATAGAAATTATTTTCCAAGAAATTATGTATTTCAGAATAAAATTTCTTTACTAAATATTGATATATAATTTAATATGAATATATAAATAAATTTATATTGAGTAGGAATCATATATTTTTTTGTTTATATATATTTAATCTAATAGTATATATTATTTATACCCACAAATTAAATAAATATATTATAATAGTCATATTTAAAATAATATTATTCATCGGTTTATTTATGCATGGTGTTGTGTGTCTTATACCATATCAAGAA